>OY720420.1:12210632-13570955 GCA_963082815.1 Melanotus villosus
CGGTACCGAAACACCATTCTTATCAGAACGTGATCTACCGGAATGTGCTCGTCTTAGTGGTCTATCAGAGGAAGATGTTATACTGCAATCACGAAAAACAGCAGAAGAAAGAGAGTTACAAGAAGCGATTAGGAATAGTAGGGCAGCATCCAGTAAGTAAAACGCTACTGTTTTCCTTTCAAAATCATTTTAAGGTTTAGTTGTCAAAACAAACGAAGTAAATGTGATTAATTATCAGATGCACTTGACCTACAATAATATCAATGAATTAGGTAATTATTTTGGTAGTTACGAATAGTGCATTATGAGCACATATTAAGGCTTCTCTGCAGTCAAAAAAATTCAAGTTCATGGACAAACAACCCTCCATACAGTTCTAATAACTAATGCTTTCTTCCTGGAGAAACATTTTAATCCTTCTGTTGTGGTAATGTAAATAACTTTCACTTTTTAAGATTTAGCATTTTTATTGTTTCTAGCAAAATTGCAGTAAAAACCAATGATTCATTTTTAAAGTAGGGTAAGGGCGGGAACAGTGGCTCACTTGTTTTTTCAGGACTGCAAAACAAAAAGTTATTAATCTAGCAAATTGAAATTTACCATAAAACAAATCTAGTTACATGTCTTGATAAATTATCCGTAAGGAAAAAGTTACAGACATCTTTTTAAAAAATGGGAATTGATCCACTGTGTGCCACAGGGCGGCTACAGTGGTCACTCCCTCAGTATACAGTGGCTCACAGTGAATCATTGCATCAAAATGTGACCAAAATAAAACAAAGAATACCATAAAGCAATCATTTATTTGAGTTTTTGAAAACAAAATAAAACTTTGAACTCTTGAATTGGAAAACAGAAAAACTTAACTAAAACAAACCTCTTTTAAAGAATATGATTGACTACTTAACAGAAAACTGTTCTAGCTAATAGCTAGGTACTAACTATTAATGGATGTTAAGCTGAGCAAAATCTAGTGGAAAGGCATAAAAAGATCTAGAGCTACAGGGAGAATAATAATAGCTGACCGTGCCGCCTCCTTGAAAAATGAACATGGTAAAAATGTGCCGCTTCATATGTATGTAAGCGTGGACTGCACCTACATTCGTGTCTATTTTGACTAACCTAAAACACCAACAGAAACGTTAACCCTAATCATATTGGGAAAAATAGGCGAACTTACCTGTACTAAACACGAAAATATCAATGCCAGTCTTGAGAAAGACTGATGTAAAAGGCGAAAAATTAAACTTGCAAGGCAAACGTCAAATTGCGAAGCTAATATCACACTGAACTGCAACGCGCATAAGCAAAGTGGAAGTAAAGATTGGCAATATCTGCCATGGAAAGTAGTTTTTTTTCGGTCAGCCTTTTCTGTTCTCCCTGTACTACCAGTTATTGAAGGCTTTGGCAAAATAAGCTTTATTTGATTGTCTTTAATGGGAGAGAAATCAGGTTTTGGCATAATGTAACGAAGTGTCTTTTTGATTATTTGCTTATGATGGTAGAGTCTTATAGCAACTTCATTACGAGTGTTAAAAAGCTTTGCTTATGCAAGAGGTATGATTAAAGTACTAACAACAAATATATTGGTATTAATTTAGATACAAACATTATTAAAACTGTTTCACAAAATGTAATTCAACTGTTCAACAATAATATAAGATCAAAATACTCAACAACTCTTAGAATGGCGTACAACACATTATTTAATGATTCCACAAACATGATCCAACAATACATAAATTTGTACTAAGTCTGAAGGACTTAATACCCCATACAAGGTTTTAATATTAATATCTACTTACATGAACAACACATCTTTACAACAACTTAGCAACCCTTAGCCAGGTCTTAGTAAGGGCCTCTCATCTAGATCTTAATCAGACATCGTAGTGAGACCTCTATTCAGAGACTGAATTTACTATGAAAATGCTCACGTATTTATACTGTCAAGATGTGTTCTTTCTCTCTTACAACTAAACATCTGCTTATGTTAGAACAAGGATTCCATTCATTCTTACATTGTATGAATATATGTCACGCCGCACAACCCACACAAAGTTAATATCAACAAATGCAACATTGTAACACAATGGTATGATTGTGCAATACAACCAGCTGCATCCCCTGACTCATATTTATACAAGTATATTTTTATTAGTAAACAGAATTAACGATCCTTACTTTGTATTAAGATTATGAAACTTGTTATATCAAATACAACCAAACGCTAACTTATTAAATACATTTCTGATGTAAATGTTTAAGTTATTTATCAATTAATCTACTATATTACAATATGAAATCTGATGGTTGAATTCATTTTCAAGAAGCTTACATAATACTCGAGATCTTTATTCATGCCCTCTAATACTTTTCCGACATAATAAATCTTTTGGCTTTTTGTGACAAATTCCATTAAAAAATAGTCAGCTTCTTTAGCAAATCGAGATAATTGTTTGTTGAGAACATTTTCGGTTAAAGTTCTGCATTGGTTTTCACTATCGTTTTCCGTCATCTTCCTCAATCCAATTGTCATCAGTATTTGAATCTTTCAATTCAATTTCATCTTCTGTATCGCTATGTAATACTTTTCTCACTGATTTCCTCTTCTTCGCCTCTTTTCTGTTCTTAGCTGCCATTTTCTCTGGTGTATCTGTTGCGATTAGGTTTCGGCCAAGTTTTCTTTGTTTTCTGTTAGTCTTCCTTGGTCGTGCCTTTATAGGATCTCTAAACTGATGAGGTGATATAAATTCAATATTGCTAGTATTTTGCTTCGTTCCTGATTGTTGTTGCCCCTCATTGATGTTTGAATCCTGCCCTACAGAACCATGTACAAATTGATCTGGATTAATCTGAGTCAAGACCGATGGTGATCTAGCGTATTATGTTGCTCTTCGAGAGATGTATTGCTACGGCCATCAGCAGAGTTTGTGTGTCCGTCCACCTTCTTGAATTGCAGGTATGATGTTGGATGACATTTCTGGATTAGACCGCTGTTCTTGTTGTTGACACTTTGAGTCTGGAAGATAGCACTGAATCTGTTCAGACTGACTGTTATTGTTTGAGCTGTCAATGGTAGCATTAATCGAATTGTCTTGGTTGATCTGAGCTGCGATGTTAGCAGCTGGGCAAGGGCGATCTATCACTGAACTTGGCAAAAAATCATCTTCGTTGAGTAAATATCGGTCAAACGGGTAAATACCATATTTTTTAAAGGCATTTATAATATTAACAGGTGTCATAGCCTTTAAAAAAGCTCTTCCGACAATCTCACCAACGCCATAAATAGTAATTGGTTTCCCAAGGTTAAGAGCCAGGAATGAATTGCAGCATTATAAAATATTTTAAAGGGTCCAAACTAGCCCTGTCAGAAATTATCGATAATATCGATATTTAATGAAATATCGGAAGACGATATTTAAAACATGAATATCGATGTATGGATAATATCGATTTTTAAAAACGATTTTTTCGGTGAAAAAAATAGGTGAAAACAACACGTGTATATCCGTTTATAATGCAAGATTCGAAAATTTGCTCCTCATGCAAAATATGTACTTGCAAAACACGTGATTCAAAACGGTGTTTTCCATGTAAGACTTTGATTAAGCCTTTAATGAAGAATTTAAGTATCTAAGAATTTTCTGGCAAAAATTAGGAGTAAAATACTTCAAAGTTCTGAATGATCCACCTCAGCTTAGTTATTTGGTACATATTTCGTTGTTAAGTTTTTATTGATTCAGAGAAAAATGAATTATTTTCTTATTTCATACGATTTTCACGAATTATAGTCTTTAAGTTATAGCTCTTTAAAAAAGAAAATAATGATACAATTTTAACGAACGAAATTCACATTCCATTCCTTTTGTGAATGCCTTTTTTGTTATATCCTCTTATAAATAAGAGGATAATTCGATAATTCGATAATTTTCAATAATATCGATAAACGATTATTTTAATACTGGCAGAAATTATCGATAATATCGATATTTAATGAAATATCGGAAGACAATATTTAAAACATGAATATCGATGTATCGATAATATCGATAAATATCGATAATATCGATTATTTTAATAATATTGATGACTTCGATAATTTCGGTTAAATCGGCAATATCGATATACAGGGTGTCTCTAAAATGCGTGGACATGGCTTAACCACAGATTCCTGGGCGCAAAATAAGATGATTTAACCCAACTTACCTATATCCAAATCCGTTTCGTTAAGCCAGTATTCTGCTTCAAAGTTCTTTGGAAAAAAATTAATTTTTCTTATAACAACAAGACGCTTCGATCGATTTGGATGATATTTGGCATGTCACTCCGTATGGACTTAAGACATCTTTTGAGATGATAATGGTTATTATCAATGGACCACTAGTGTATGAAACATGTGTGTCACAGCACATATCAGGCAGTAACTCTTTAATGGCAAGACCGATAATTAAAATAATATTTTTTTCAGAAAGAAGCATTCAATAGTAAAGTTTTTGTCTCTTTCTAATTTGTGATATCTGTTACGGTTTAATCACAAAAATTTAAAATCTGAGTGACTGTGGTTCAACCTTTTTTCCAACATTCTTTAGTAAATTTTCGCTACAATGCTTAAAAGTGTAGTTCTTACAATCTTTCCTATCACCTTTCTTATGTAATGGCATTATGACCCCTATTGACCAATCTTTTGGAACCGTTCCTTCTTTCCAAGCTTCATCACATATGTTATGTAATAACTTAACTGCATTTTCCCCCATATATTTAATTATGTCTGGGGTTATGCCATCGTGGCCGGGGGCTTTACCACTTTTGCTTTTTTTGACAGCTTCTTCAACTTCAGTTAGGGTAATTACTTCATTTCCCTCAGCCGTTACAGCTTCTTTTATTTGATTGTTATCGTCCTCCGTTTCTATTATACTTGGGTTGATTAATTCGTGAAAATACTCTTTCCATCTGCTCATTATTGATTTTTCGTCTTTTAAAAGTGTATCTTCTTTACTTTTTATGCATATGGATTGAGTTTCCCTTCCTTTTCTAATTGTTTTGACTACTTTATAAAATTGGTTACCTTTATTTAATTCCTCTGTTCGTTTCCCAAAATCTTCCCACGATTTCTGTTTGGCTTCCATTATAATATTTTTAACTTTTGTTCTCTGGTCTTTGTAGATGTTGTATTTTTGTTCTGTTCTGTTATTTAGGTAGTCGTGCCATGTTTGTTTCTTGAATCTTACTTCTTTTTTAATTTCGTCGTTCCACCATGAAGTTTGTTTTTTGTCATTATTAATTTTAATTATTCCTCATACTTGCTTAGCTGCTTTTGTTATTATATCTTTAAATATTTGCCATGTTTCCTCGGTATTCATTAGCTCAGTACTACTTTCTATTATTCCAATTTCTCTGTTGATAATTTCACAGTATTTACTAGATATTGATTCGTCCCTCAATTTATATGCTCTTATATTTTCTTTATTTCTTGCTCTAGTCTCTCCAATTCCTTTTGGATATTGTTTACTCTTTGTTTTTCTCATCTTGGCCCCAACTAAATAGTGATCGCTAAATATTTCTGCGCCTCTTCTTAAACCTACCTTGAACATGATCAACTCTAAGCAGATTTGTTCTGAAAAGAACAGTGTTTTTGTAGAAACACTGAACCACTGATAATCAAAATACAAAAATACAAATCAAAGCTCAATCCAAACATCCACCGGTAACTAAGAATCACACTGTTCTAACGCCGCCACTGAATGATGCGTCTTCCCCCAGAAACTTGGATATAGAATAGTCTGACCGAAATTCGCGCTATGCGCCGATCACGTGATATCTTGTTCTAATTCTTTAACAGAAAATATTGTGGCTTGCCTAATTCTAATTTCTTTAATTGGATTTTGTGCAAAAACAAAAACTATAAAGAAAAAACAGAAAAATAGCCCCCTAGATTTTCACGTTATCTCTTAAATGGTTTAAACAATCATCAGATAGCAGTAATAGTTTTTGCATAATATGAAAAATACGAATTTGCATAATTAATGATTTATAGCAGAATGGAAAGTTACTTTTATGAAACAATTAATCGGCACCCTAAAAACAGATAGATTATCTTATTTAAGCTAGGTATCAATCCTTTCTTCATTTTGTTAAATAAAAATATAAAATAACAAATTGAAAATGCCATTTTACAATGCATTTGCGAGAGTACTGCAGAGGAACCTTAAAGTAAAAAGAATAATAAAAGTAGAAACTTACTTGTTTATATTACATACGTAGTTTTTAATATTTGCATTAGTCGATGCATTTTATAAATAAAACTTGTAGATTAGCATTGTTGATGAAAATACGCTAATAAATTGACTTACATTAAGTAATTAATTCGAGTGATTCCATGATAAATACCACAAACGTCGATCGTTGACTATTTTTGTTTTAAACTTCTTCAACCATCTTTTGTGTATTTTTTTTAGAACACACTGTTCAAATCTCAAAGTTCACTACAAACATTGTGGAAAAAAGTGAGCAGAATTGTTAAACAGCCAGTAAGTTTAATATCTGGTCAACATTCCGGAGAAACAAAATTGCCTCACAATTAATAATACTGGTGCATTGTTGAGACTTATTTTCGTTTGCTTAATTTTGCTTCTCATTGCAAAATTATTGTATTTAATTGTAGGAGAGAATCGTGCAAGGCAATCCCCACAAACCCATCAAAGACCCCAACAATCCCATAATCCCTCCCCTTCAAAATATGGAAGTTCACGTAATGGATCTGCTAAACATTATCGTAAAAATAGTTACTGATAAGAATATTATTTAATAATAAAAACATGTGCTGTCTTGTTTTATTATTGTGTACTTAATTTAGAAAACATTAATTTCAAACCAATTTTCTAAATTTATTTTATTTAATTTCATTAGGTTTTTTCATTAGCCAGTTAATAATAAATTTGGCACAAATATGAACAAATCATTTAACATCTAGCATTTGGGTCAACGCGCCATTTATAAATTCACAATCCAACTATACTTCATCTCTTTCTAAACTAGGTTTTCATTACCTACTGCGCGCGAAGGCGTGTCTATTCATACAGTTTTTGGGCGGAGCAAGTTGACGTCACAACCCAAATGCTAGATGAAAAATACTGTATAAAACATTTTTTAAATTCGTCGTATGGAATTCGTAATCGGATTACTTTGCAATCTGTATATATTAATCCTGGCACTTGCACCACCTAAACTCATAATTACTAGTAATAGAAAAACGTAGAAATCACTTAAAACATATTTCAGACACACCATCAAATAGCACAACGAATCCTCAACCTAATCCGAGTAGTAGTGATAGTAAACCAACAGAGTCTAATATTCTACCAAACGACAAATTTACTGAAGCCGACGTAGCAGAATTAGTAGCTTTAAAATTCACACGTGAACAAGCTATATTCGAATTACGTCGATTTGATGGGGATAAAACACAAGCAACTGCTGCACTTTTTGCTAAATCTCTGACATTTTAAGTTAAGGTAAGGTTTTTGAAGTTACAACTTTTTTACTAAGAATATAAATACTGTGTCTGTGACATTTATACATAAAAAAAAGGAAAATACTGATTTGACATTGCTGCATTTTTGTACCTCGATTTTAAAATTAAATGTGGCTGCTTTGTATATTTATCTACCTCAAAAAAAAAAAAATTGTAATGACTGTATTGGAAATTAGATGGTAGCATACAAAATGTATTTATGGTTTATTTGTGAAATTTTTAACCTCGTTAATGAGGTTTGCAGTTGTTACTTTTAATTTATATGCCAGTACAATTGTGTTTGAAACATTTGACTGCCAAATATACATGTAAAATGTGTGTGTACTCTTACTAATTTCTTTCGGATTATTAAGCCTCGACTAATTTATTAAATTTTTCCTGTCTGTTTTACCATTTTAATTTAACTAATTCTCTTGCAATACTTCAACATATCTCTAAAGTGTTTTAAACGTTAATTGTAGCTAACTTTCGATTTAATCACTAATATTATAAATTAGTCACAGAACTGAATAGTATAGTTGATAATTGTGTTTCAGTAATTGAATAGAGGTGAAATAAATAGTACAGATTTGAAATTGTTATGTTCAACACCACTGCAATATCTAATTGTTATCTTTAGTCTGTCTTTATATAATGTATCTTAAAACATACAATTTTATTGGGAATGTGGTATGTCAGCAAGAATTAAGTTTTTATAATATAAATAAATTTTTAAGTTTATATAATAAATTTTACAACATGCAGTTATGACTGAATATCTTTTATTTTTCCTAACTGATCCATAAATCCATACATTTTTAGAAAAAACTCAGATTTTAAGATTAAATCTGAATTACTAAACGAAATTTTACATAGATTGTTAATAGTTTTATTAAATAAAATGGTTTTAATGTGGTGTAAAGTTGGGTAAACACTTACACAGTGGTACCTATTTGTATTTTGTAACTAGGTAGGTACTGAAAATTACCAGGTGTCTTTAAAAGAATTAGGTACATCTAGTTACCTTTGAAATTTGTTTGCATGTAAACTTTTACGTGCCACTACATTGTTTCAAAGTATACTAGATGTATTTCATTTTAAGACACTTTGTACCATATGAACAAAAATTATATAGATAAGGGATGGCCATGGTGAACAAAATCACTGCCTTTGATAGGTTCAGCTTGTTGTTGGTTCTACATGATAGGTTCGTTCAGAATTCCAAAGCCACCCTTAACTAAATAATTTTTGTTCATATGGTATATATAGTCCAATTGGCGATCCAGGTAATGCGCGTCACCAATCACATGATCAACGGTCGGCGTTACCAATAATGCGCGATAAAAAAATACAAAATGTAATTGCTAAATATAAATTATTTTTGTAGTTTTCTAAGATTAAGCAGTCGTGTTTAATCAAAAGGTCTATACATTTTTGAAAATAAGAGAGAAATCGAGTTTTTATTTTCTAATTTAGCTCATATTTATTTTTTGTAAAGTTAGTATTATTTTTGGCATGTTTATATTTCCAATTTCCAATTTTGTTTGTTTGGCATTTGACATTTTTTAGGTTATAAAATTTGTAAATCGTTTGGAACTTCATGTAGACGTACCAAGTTATGATGTCATAACATTTATTGATGACGTGCATTACCTGGCTCGAAAATTCGACCATATTAAACATTAAAGTACAATGAACTTAGAAAATAGGCATTTTCCTCCACAATTTAAATTTCAATATACCTAGTAAATTAAGTAACAGACTATTGGTAGTGACATTATACCAGGTTAAAGTTACATAGGTATCTGCGGTGTCTCAGCCGCCGTACACAGGGTTTATTTTTTGTGCTGTACACTCGCCGGCGTACATTTTGCATCTTATAAATATAGCTTTCCCCAAGCTTTTCTAAACGTTTTTCTCAACTATTAACCAAATCCACTAACTAAACAACGGTTTTAGTCCAGTCAATAAAGCGGAAAAATCGTCAAAACTTCTAAACCCGCAAAAACAGAACCGATTTTGATGAATTTTTTTTTAAATGTTTGTTATACTAAATTATTCAAAATCAGAAACATTTCAGCTGGCGCTATCAATTATTTACATTGTTTAAATAATTTAAAAAAAAAATTTGACAATTTCTTTTTCGATGAAATATAAGTATAAGTGACTAATTTTGAAAATTTAGTTTAAAAAATAATTTTTGAATTAAAAATTTTCAAAATTTCCAGTGAAAAATGTTAATTATTCAATCATTCGGATGCAAGAATTGAATTCCAAATTTGAAATTTTTGAAAAAACTTTGTATAATTTGTGTATCTGCACTCTCTTGTTCTTTGCAAATGCAACAACAATTAACTGTAGAGTCTACAGTATCTTGTTGCTGTTCCTGTAACATATAAAAGAATGTTGGAAAATGTTTTTAACACGTATGATTTTAAATATGAGGATCAAATCCAAAGTGAAATAGCTGTAAGATAGGAAATATATTTCTAATAATTTAAAAAGATTTCATTACATCCAAAGAATAATTTAACACAAATTGTTTTTGCAAATAATCTTAACGACGAGCATGACGCGCGGAAAATTCAGTGAAAAAAGTACTATAGAATTAAAAATATTACACTTAAAGGGCTAAAATTTTTAGAATCGTTAAATCAATACGTCCCAAATAAGCAAACAAAATTTAGTTAAGATTGAGTAATTATTTATTAAACGGGAAACATTTTTTAACTTATATGCAACGCAAGCGATTTTGCTGTAATGATCAAATTTACAAAAAAATGTGATTTTACAGCATATAAATGTATCATAATAACTGTAATAATGTAATATAAATGTAACATAATAATAAAAGAATAATAACTCGATTCTTCAAAATGCATAAACAAACTTAAAAGCAAATATAATCCAATTATTTTCAATACAAACCAAGAATAAATGATGACATATAATTACTTTTTCCATCGTATTTTTACTTGTCTCTTTGCACTTTTTTCTAAATTTTTATCAATAATTAAGTTCTCTTCAACAATTTTCACTAATATTTAGTGTTAAAAACTTATTTTAACAAATTAATAACCTCAAAACACACGCGTTCACTCCAAAAATCATGGTGAAATCAGGAGTTTGACTTTGAATTCCTCTACCTGTGATACAAAAGGTCGATTTCTTGTGCGTGTTTAGATATTCTTATAAAAGTATTGATTTTTTCAGTTGACAATATACATATGTCGATATATCTGTATATTATCTTCTTGCATCCGACTGATTGAATATTAACATTTTTAAATGGAAATTTTGAAACTTTTTTATTCAAAAATTATTTATTGTACTAAATTTTCAAAATTAGTCACTTCTAGTTAAAATACCAGAAGAATAAAATTTTTTAATATTTTTTTTGTAATTGTTTAAAGGCATTGTCAACTTATGCAACATATTTAGTAAATATCAAAATACGTTAGTTAAAATACTCGTAAAACTACCCGCAGTGGTAGAATTTCAATATCTTTGATAATAACCACAATAAACGGGTAGAGAGAATTCATTTCCCGATACGTGACGTCACGAGTGTCGACCTGCTGAGGCTCCTAAACAAACACAACACCCGCGTTGCTGGGTTACTAGTATTATTAGTCGACTCTGCATTCCGCAAGCGACACTCCTGACGTCATATCTTAAACTTTCAGCTCCCATAACACGGTAACGAATTAAAATTCGGCCGTAAAATTTTGCACAGGTGCAATACTCACTTTACTCAATCAAATATAAAATCAAATATATAAAATAAAAAAAAAACGACTTTTCATAAGTTGACAATGCCTTTAAACAATATAAATACTTGATAGCGCCAGCTGAAATGTTTCTGATTTTGAATAATTTAATATAACAAACAATTTAAAAAAAAATCATCAAAATCGGTTCTGTTTTGGTGGGTTTAGAAGTAAAAACCTTCATTGACTCGACTATTTGTAAATTTGAAAAATCTTTAAAACGCTCAAACTAGCGCACGATAAGAGTTTTCTGCCGAATCAACAGAAGTTGTCCTTGATGGGTGTTCTCTGGATATTATAGAGGACTCCTAGGCCTACAACCCCCACCGAGCGGTTTTCCAAAAAGTGCCGGAATTTCGCCTCCAGGAAGGTCGAAAGTTTACCAAAAAAACGTGTGTAAAGACCTAGAGGACCCATCTTCCATGTTTTTTCTTTCGAATTGAAGGAGTTGTCTTCGGTGGATGACCTGGGGATGTTGTAGAGGACCCCTAGGCCTAAAACCCCCACCTAGCGGTTTTTCAGAAAGTGCCAGAATTTTACCTCCAGGGAGGTCGAACATTTTGCTAAAATACGTATGTAAAGACACCCAGAGGAACAAACTTCAATGTATGTTCTTTCGAATTATAGGACTTGTTCCGGTGGGCGACCTATGGGTGTTGTAGAGGAGCTAGGCCTACAACACCTACCCAGCGGTTTTTCAAAAAGTGCCGGAAATTCGTTTTCAGAGTAGTCGAAAGTATACTAAACAGCGTAGGTGAAAGACACCTGGAGGATGTTTTTTTCTCGAACTACAGGAGAGTCCTTCGTGGGCGACCTATGGGTGTTGTGGAGAACCCGTAGGCCTACAGCCCCCACCTAGCGGTTTTTCAGAAAGTGCCGGAATTTCGCCTCCAGGGAGGCCGAAAGTTGTGCTAAAATACGTTTGTAAAGACACCTAGAGGACCAATCTTCGATGTTTTTTCTTTCGAGTTGAAGGAGTTATCTTCGGTAGGTGGCCTGGATATGTTGTAGAGGACCCCCATGCCTACAACCCCCACCTAGCAGTATTTCAGAATGTGCCGGAAATTCGACAGGGACTACAGGGAGGTCGAAAGTTTAGTAAAATACGTATATAAAGTCACCTGGGGGACCAATCTTCAATGCTTTTTCTTTCGAATTACAGGAGTTGTCCTCAGTGGGTAACGTATGGATATTATAGAAAACCCCTAGATATACAACCCCCACCGAGCGGTTTTTCACAAAGTGCCGGAAATTCGTTTTCAGAGAAGTCGAAAGTTTACTAAACAACGTAGGTGAAAGACATCTGGAGGTTTTTTTTTCTCAAACTACAGGAGCTGTCTTCTGTGAGCGACCTATGGGTGTTGTAGAGAACCCCTAGGCCTATAGCCTCCACGTTTTTTTTTCCGAAAGTGCCGGAATTTCGCCTCCAGGGAGGTCGAAAGTTTTGCTAAAATCCGTATGTAAAGACACCTAGAAGATCAATTTTCAATGTTTTTTTTTCGAATAGGAGGCATCTAACAGTTTTATAACCTATAACTGTATTCAAGTTAAAGATAGAGTGGATGTAAACAAATACATGCGCTGTTCACGTGCTTGAAAGAAACAGGGTAGTATTAAGGAAATTCGTAAAGATTTGCATACAAACCAGTATAGCAAAAAAATATTTAAAAAATCAACTAAAAACAAATTTGAAATGATGTTAATAATTAGACATTTGGTAATGAATAACATTTTATAAAGAACATTTTTATTCGATGATAAAGTTGGGTACAAAAAATAAAATGAAAATAAAATAATTTTAAGCCGGACATGGTGGTGAGAGGGTTCAGCCAATCGCATTAGCCAAAATGGAGCACAGGTGCTGATCACGCATTGATCACGCGCCGATCATTGTTTACATCCACTTTATCTTTAACTTGAACGAAGTGTAAGCAACCACATGATGTTTAATATAACCTCAAAAATAAGTAACGAATTAAAAAATAAATAAGGGAAATAGACAAATATACAGTGAAAAATATGATAAAAAGGAAGTCTTGTAATTTTACAAGCGTGGATACAAAGAACTACCGCATGAATGTTACAAACATTGGTGAAACGATTATAACATGTCTCGATGTTCGAGCTGCCCTAAAATTAGAATTTTTTGCCAAAACAAGACAAAAAGATAAATTCAGTTAGCGGCTACGATACGTTAACGATAATCTAAGCTTTATTTTAATTTTTTAGTATGGTTTAGCTAAACAAGAAACATCCTGAAAAATTGATAGAAATCATCCGAAGCAAAGCCTAACAAACTTATTAAACTGTAATAATTATGGTGCTGAAATAATTTGTTTTTGGAAAGATGTGAATCACTGCGATTAAAGTTTAATCACTGGAAGTACTTTGATATGATTGCTTATTCTGTTTAACTTTTTCGCTGACGCATATCAACATACTACGCTTCTTTTTATATCAATGTTTATAGTATACAAATACCTTGAGCATGAATCAAATCAAAGTAATATAGCTTAATCACTCATTTCTACGGTGCCATTTTGGGGTGCAGTTTGTGTTAGAATCAGCAGTGAGAAAGAACGATGGCTAAGACCTGTTCGTTTGTTTTTCTACTTCAATTAATAGCGACTGCTCAGAGTAAGTAATTCCATTGTTAGAAACCGTTCTCAATTAAAAAATTTTCTTATATTTTTAGGCACGTTTAAATTGGAAATTGTTCAAGATAAGAATGGAACTGAAGTGCCTGTTTCCGATACGATTCGTGCATTTGAAGGTTCAAACTTTTCATTAACATGCAGAATAAAATCGGATTATTCTTCGGAATTCAATCGTAACGATGTAATTTGGGGTAAAACAAACGACAGCGTGCCACTTGATAAATTCACAAACCTTCAAAGTTTGACAAAAAATGATAAACAAAAGTTACTTACATTGTTAGATTTTCATACCGAAGCTCGGCGTATATTTTTTAAACCATTTGCCTCGACATTTTCTGGAACGTACCTTTGCATGAATTTGGATCTGAATCTTATTACAAGTGTTAATATAAACGTTACAGAGACACAAGGTTTGTAAAAAAAATTCTTCGTGACTCTTGATTGACTTTGTTCTTATTGATATATAATTTTGTGTTACAGAAAACACCGTCGATTTATTATACGATGAGACAAACCTAGATTCATCTTCTGACATCCGCATTCGTACGTTGATACTTAACAATTCAACAGTAATTTAACAAACTTTTTTTCAGTTGTCATCATGTCCGTTACACTATTTCTAATATTATTTACATGGTGCATGGTAATCGCTACTTTCAAAATAAAAGGAATGCTAGGAAGACACAGAGACTCGGAATGTGACGTGCAAGTGCTCCGAAATTTTAACGATTCATCTTTGAGGTCTTTGTTTCCCTACCGCGATTCACGCTACCTACTTTCGTACGATCAGGTTGTCAAAAATGGAGCTCGAAGCACACCCTGCATGGCTTAAAATAACTTCGTCTGGCTGAGCTTTTCCACTTTCTCTTTTTTCTAGAGGCTTCTATTAGTGTGTTTGTTATTTTATTTGTTAATTGAATTTAGATCAGAGCTGTTGGTAGTGTTCTTTAATTTATTTTTGAATTCGAATTGTGCTTGATTGGAAATAAGTTCTTCACAATTTATGTGCGTTCTTGTTAGTTTGATTTTCTTGTATCTTTCTAGTTTCAAATTTATGTTTACTTTGGCTCTGACAATTCGATAGTCACTGCCTGTGTGGAATGGGCTGACAACGCACCTACATCTTGTATCATCTTCATATTCCTGGTCAGTATAATCTGTTTGATTTTTTGTTTCACCATCTGGACGAACGACTATACACTGATAGACTTGTCAGTAGGCTTTCAAAAATTACTTATTTCACTCGCACTACATAACTGCATTTTGAATGCTGCAATTTTTTTTACCTCTGATTTATATTTTGAAAATAGTGTAGTAAAGTAAAACAACAAAATTTGCAATATGTACATTTATTATAGGGAAAAAAAACCATATATTTAACAAATGCATAAAAAAATATGTACAATCCTACATAAAATTATTTACAATAAATTGTATTCATAATATTTTTAACTATGTTGTTGTTTTTTACTGTGTTCACACATCTTCACAATTTTTATTTATAAGTTTGCAGAAGACTTGTTACCGTAAACTTATCAAAAAGATAATAAAAGCCATAAATAATTAGTACACTTTATTTTTCGGGACTCAATTTACGGCGCGAAGGCCAGACTTCAAAAATAATTACTCAATAAAGAATTAAATTATTGATTAGATTTAATTATAGAATCAGAAAATAACATATGGCAAAAATTTAACCATACCAAAAGTTTATAAAAAACGAAGTGGTCAAAGATAACAAGAAATAATAATAATAATTGAATTAATTATAAGCACTTATCTCCCCAAATCAACATTCTAGAAGGCAGGTGTTGAAATTAAAATGGACGGATTAAAGTTGTACAAATCCAAAATGGACTCCTCCTCGTGCTTCGGACATCCCATTCAAACACAAATTGAAATATGCACTCCAAACCAACAACCATTAAGGAACCAAATACTTCCAAACAGGGAAGCGGATAATAAATTAAACCCTCGCAAAGCCGCACATGAATTACGAAATGTGCGAAATTACAAAGAATTTAAATAATCAGCTGGAAAAACACATCCAAACATCGGACCGCTGTATTAAACAATAAATTCCATTCGAAGGAACACAATTAACAATAAAAATTGTACGTTAATTAAACGTTGCAAACAGGTCCTTCCATTCGAAAGTTCAATAGCAAAGAGACCTCGTATAAAATTCATGTACATGAATACAGATGCAATTAGAGTTGCATAAAATATACGAAAATTCGCATTTAATTATAGCCTTCAACTCATGAGAGATTTCAAACACGAAATATACACGGTGCGTAAAAAGTAATGGATTCACAACGATGTGAAAATGCAATAAGGACGTGGAATTCATATAACACCAAAAGAAAAATTGAAAGATAGAAAAAAATAAAGTTAAACAAGCACAAAATAAATTCTTAACACTTAAACAACAATGGCATTTGATAAGGAAAACGATACAATTTAACTCGCAAGCAGAAAAATTGTAACAGACTTCCTGTCCTGGCGCTAGAACGGCAAACACACGCAGTGTAGCTCTTGTAAATTTATTTAAAAATACACAGAAATATAAGTTTTTAAGACGCGATAATTACCTCTTGGTGTAAGTTAAAACAACACCACATACGGCGAGTACAAATAATTTCAATACCAATAAACAGGTTTAGAGAAAAATCATTGAGTTTCGTACGAAACAAACACTATAAACCAAAAGTAAACAAACGATAACCGGAGTAGAAATCCTACGGCCAATCCAAGGTTAACCAACCAAGAAAGAACAGTTTCACGTTACAAAAATCGGCAGATTACGGCTTGAAACATCAGGTTTTTCCGCCAGCGCGGGTACAGATTGAAGACTTGAACTGAGTAGAGTCACAACATTAACTAAACTCACGATGCGGAACCTGCTGGAACAAATCAAATAAATAAATAAAAATAGAAATATGGAAAAAGGGATACTAGAGGTGATCTTGAGCAAACTAGGAGGAATGGAAGCCAGAAATGTTAGAATAGAAAATAAAATAGACGGCTTTCAAAAGGAATTAATGGAACTAAAAAAGAAAAATAACATCCTACAGCAAGATAATCAAGAATTGTGGGGGAAAATAAAAATACAGGAAGAGAGGATTATTCAGATTGAAAGGGAGATGTGAAAGAGAAAAATAGTGATCTAAGGTCTAGAAGAAGAAGCGGGGGAAGATGGGAAATAAATAAAAAACAAAGTAAGGGAAACAAATACAAAACTGGACACAGAATTTAGCATTGAGGAAGATGTGGTAGAGCCAAGAAGAATTGAAAACAAAAACAAAACAAATCCTCATCGAAATGAAAGCATGGAACAAGAAGGTAGAAATCCTGAAAACGGCAAAGAAACTAAAAGGTACACAAATATACATTAATGAAGACTTTCCCAAGGAGATCAGAGAACAAACGAAGCACTTAATAAAGCACATGAAAATCGAAAGTGAGAAAGGAAATATATCAAACTTATATTACAATAAACTATATATAAATGGGAAAGCATACAGTTTAGACCAACTAGGACCAAGCAAAGAAAATGAAATGAGAAAGAATAATACAAATGATAGTAGCTCAATACTGATTAAGAACACCAGGGGAACAAAGAAATGATAGAGATAATGCGCCACAAGTGATAAGGAGCATAACAAATACTAACAGAGGACTAAAAAACGAATAGCGAAGGAAACGAAATATGAAACGGAAAGCAAGATGGCGACTAAAGCAGAGAAGATGGATAATGAGATAAAAAAGCAAACTAATAAAAGTGCAGAAATAATAAACAGAATATGGAATATAACCACTCTGAATGGAAAGGAATACGAATTAGTGCAGGAAATGGAGGATCAAAGAGTACAAACCAAAAAATAGGATTGGGGAGGATGAGAATAGCAGACAAACACGTACTATACTATTCAGGAGTAAAATCCGACCAAAGACAAAAGAATTAGACTCGCGAATAACAAAATTCAACGCAATATCACGAAGGATTTTAACTATTAAAATGGAACTAGGAGAGAATAGAAATATAATACAGATCTACGCCCCAGTAGAAAGAAACCAAAGACGATAAAGTCAATGGTATTGAATCAAATAAGGGAGAGGGATGAAAACATAATAATAATGGTGGGCTGGAATGCAAGAATAGGGAACGATATAAATGGAGGGCTAGGATACATGGGGGAATATGGAGAGAAAGAGATTAATAGAAATGGACTTAGGATGCTGGAATTCTGCCAAACAAACGGCTTAATAATTGGAAACTCCTACTGGCAGCAAACTTTACAAGAAAAGTACACATGTCGCAGAGGGAAGGGAGGCAAAAAGTATCATAGACTTCTTTGTCTACACACAAGAATTAAAAAGCATATTCAAAGAAATCAGAACCATACCAGTAACAGAAATAGGGACAGCACACAGACTAGTAAAAGCGAAAATAAAGATGGACAAGAAAGATTATGAAAAAGAGCAGGATGACACCAAAATACTCGTACATAATAATAATAATAAATAAATGGTCTTTGTTTTCCAACGTACAGAGATAAACAATTAACTACAGCAGGATTTAAACAAATAAGGTTGGAAAAATGCCGAAGAAAAACCAGAATTAAGAGAAAAATATCAACAAGAAACAGACCAAGTTTTTAGAGAAGCAAGCAAGACAGTACAGAACTGGAGCTTGGAAGAACGATGGACTTATCTTAAATTAGTGATAACTGAGAAGGCAGAAGAAATAGACTCGTAAACTTATTCTTATATAAGGAAACGTATTTTTGTTATTCTGCTTATTTCTAATACAGATTCTACTTATTTGTATTATGATATTTAAATAAATGCATTATTGGTACTGTAAAAAGTTTATTATCAACAATTTAGAATTTTATGGCCGATCTCACCGAGCGTTCTTAAAATTTAAGAAAGACTTAAGTTGCTTAAGACATACTTATGCGGTCTCACCATCAATTTAAGTCTTACTTATGTCTCTAAAAACATCCTAAATATAAGGTATCAATTTCGGTGACTTAAAACGCTACTTAACCTATAAGGTGCCGCGTTCTATCAGTAAAAAGTAGTGGAACTTCAAAAAATGTACTTGGACAACGATTTATTATTTCTGCAAATCTTACTTATGTCTCTAAAAAGATCTGAAATATTAGTTACCAATTTTGGTGAATTAAAACGGTACTTAACCTATAAGTCGCCGCGTTCTGTCAATTAAAATTAGTGGAACTCAAAAAATGGTCATATCCTAATTTGTATGAAGCGGTATGTCCGTTTATCGATTTCGATCGTGCTAGCCAATGTAAAAGCTCTTTGCCGCTTTAGTGGCAGAAATCGAACTAGACTTTGTCTAAGTCGCGACTTAACTCGCTTGGTGAGACAAAACATAAATTTAAGAACAATTTTATTTTAAGAACTACTTAGCTAAGCTCTAGTGATAAGTATTGTCGGTGAGATCGGCCATAAGACTACTAACTGTACTTTATAACTAAAATTTAAAGATTTGAAATTGGCGCCTACGGATTTTTTAAGTGACATCTAGGGAATATTATGTTAATAAGGTTGACAACACTGGGTTAATGTCAAGTGTCAAGATTAATAAGTGTTTCTGAATGTCTGATTTTAGGAGAAGTATCAAATTAAAGAAATGATATTGAGAGTATAATAGTTACAAACTAATCATAAAAAATGACTTCTGCTTTGTATTTGGAACACTATTTGGACAGTAAGTTTAATATCGTATTTACTTGGAATAATAATAAAGATTATATTCTTAACCCAACTTTTGTTTGAATTCTAGGCTTGGAACACTTACCCATAGAATTACAACGCAATTTTACATTAATGAGAGATTTGGATTCACGAGCGCAAACTCTAATGAAAAACATTGATTCGTTAGCAGATACATACTTAAAAACTCAGAAAAACCTAACCTCTGAGCTAAATAAGGAACAACTGGATAAAATACAAGGTTTATTTAATAAAGCTAAGGTATATTTTGCGCTTTGCATACAGCGCAAACCCTTCATGATGTAGATGTAATTTTAGGAATATGGCGACGATAAAGTACAACTGGCGATACAAACATACGAACTGGTCGATAAACACATACGACGTTTAGATTCGGACTTAGCAAGGTTTGAATCGGAGATTCAGGATAAAGCTTTAAATTCACGAAATCAAGAAGATAGTACCATAGGAAAGAGTAAGTGGTTTAGTTAAATATTGTTCTTGAAATACTAATTATAATATATTCTAGAAGGAAGAAAGAAAACGAAAGATGGAAAGGATAGTAAAAAGAAACGTTCTGGTAATTCGAGCGAGGAAGATTCTGCTGGAACTGTACGAGGAAGTAAGAAAAAGAAACAAAAAGGTGCTAGTGCAGCGGGTAATGCGGGTGGTGCTGCCTCTGGTGGTGCTATCTCTTCTTCAGGTGAGGGTTCGTATCGTTCATCATCATTTATCATCCTCTGGAAAATGAGTTTTACCCGTATCTTTTGATTATTTTTTTTTAAACTGCCGGGATAAAATTCATTTTTCAGTAAACTCACCTTCATATATAAATATTTGAATAGAAATGATATTTTGCTATTTATTTTGAATGAAATCTTTTACAGTTGTTGATGCGGTTTTGCCAGGTCTGGCAGGAATTACTCATCCCAGTGACGTTTTGGATATGCCTGTGGATCCCAACGAACCTACTTATTGTCTTTGTCATCAAGTATCCTATGGCGAAATGATCGGTTGTGATAATCCCGATGTTAGTATTGCTTTATTTGTTTGCGCAAATTATTTTCTGATTTGTATCTATGAGTAGACTGTATTAATAATTTTTTGGTAGTGTCCGATTGAATGGTTCCACTTCGCATGTGTCGGTTTAACAACAAAACCCAAAGGAAAATGGTACTGTCCGAAATGTACGCAAGATAGAAAGAAGAAATAAGATTGCAAATATTTGTTGGTGTAAAACACATAATTCCAGGTAATGTTGAATTTGTTTAAATATTTTTGCTGTAGTTTCTTTAAATATTTTTTTGTTTTAGTTTGATTTACTGTTGGAGCGTCTTTTGACAATCTCAGGATTGGTTGAAGCACTAACTCGGTTACATGTTTACCGAGTTTTGTATAAAGTGTACCATAAGATGAACATTGTGATTTTAATGTTTCCACGTCTATTTTTGTGTTAATTTATTGCAGTAGTTAGATAAAACTTTTGTCATGCAGATTTTTAAAAAAATATAAAATATATCACAAGCAAATATAAAGTGTCTTGATTATTAATTTTTGATTGCTTTCATGGTCATTAAATTATTTGTAATCATCATCATTGGTGGTTCTTCAATCCTAATCGGTTATGGCCTGCTTGTGCATTCACAATCTTTTTTTTTTAAGTCAAATATAGTGGAGCCGCGAAATCAGACGAGCACATCATCAAGAGTCATGACGTTATAAATATATGTAGCCCAGGAACGATTATCATTTCCTGATATAAAATAGTAATAGGCAACCTCAACACACACGTGCACATTCGATATTATCGATTGCTGTTGTCGATCGATTACTAACATAAACGAAGTGTTGGTGATATTTTATTACCAACAGTAAAGCCTGAAAGTCTGGCACATTTACGTTTTTTATTTATTATTAATCAGAAAAGCTGAATCTACATTAAATTGTTAATTTTTCTTTGATAATTGATTAAGCCTAAACCAAACGCATGATTTAAAATGAGCTGCAAAGAAGAAAATAAACATCAGTTTTGTAAATCTAATGGTGGCATTTATGATGTAATTTAAAATTAGCTCGATGACGTTCATCGTCTGATTTCGCGGCTATAGTACAAATGGCCAATCAGATAAAGCAAGTCAACAGTCAACGTTACCAATAATGCGCGATAAAAAAATACAAAATGAAATTACTAAATATAAATTACTTTTCTCTGTTTTGGCATTTAGGATGAGTAGGATGACATTATCCTAGCACGTATTTTGATGCTAGAATGTAGTCCAGTGAACGGAAGCCGAAATTGAATCAACGATGCCGCGAATTTTCAAAAGGAAAATAGTTTTTTGTAAACAGTATATTTTCAAGAGAGTCCAGGTGGGCAATTATTTATCGAAATAAGTTGATTCCACACGTTTCATCAGATTTCAATGAAAAAAATGAGAATTTTGTAGTAGGTACTAATTGGAAAATTAAAAAAAATGAGTAAAAAATAATAAGTCCGAATTTTTAGCTGAAAATTTGCAAACCGACGTAAAATACCATTGGGAACAACGTTTCCAAATGAAATCTTTCGAAGAAATCATAAATAGGGCCATTTCTGAAGATTTTTTTCAAAAAGTGTCAAATTTGACAGGTACAGAATATCATTTAAAGGCATTGTCAACTTATGCAACACATACAGTAAATATCGAAATACGTTAGTTAAAATACTCGTAAAAGTACCTGCATTGGTAGAATTTCAATAGGTATCTTTGACAATAAACGGGTAGAGAGAATTCAGATCCTACATACGTGACGTCACTGGTGTCGACGAACATGACCTAAACACATAAGTAGTTACAATTACTTGTATGAACACGGCAACATAACCTAGATTTAGCGTTGTACTTGTAGCTATGCTAGAGCTCTTAGCGGCGACCGACATAGGTGACGTGATAGCTTAAACTTTTAGCCCCCATAACACGGTAACGAATTAAAATTCGGCCGCCAAATTTTGGAAAGGTGCAATACTCAATTTACTCAATCAAATTACAAAATTTAAAAAAAAATCGACTTTTTATAAGTTGACAATGCCTTTAACCGTTTAACCAAATCTGTGTGCACCTTTTTTAGTAATTAAACAAGCACAAACCAACGCCGTATTGATTTTTTTAATAAATACCTACTAAATACTTTAATAAAAATAAGTCCCATATGATCCGGACTTTTTGACAAACCCTATATATAATCTAAGGCTCAATTATCTAAAACTTTGGCATATTATGTCTTTTGTGAAACCAATACCGGTGGAGCTGTACCGTTTCCAACAAGGCAAAAGTAGCCATCTTAGAAAAATATTGAGTTTTTTCCCACTTTTCCTAGCTATAAGTAAAATAGATACGGGTAGTGGGTAGGTACTCCTTTCTTTCCCAGGAAGGATAGACCTGCTTCAGGGATCTAGCAACCCTGCCCACGCGAAGCTCATGATTTCTCCCACCTCCCTCTTGGGAAAATCATGTCCTCTCCTTAATCCTACCTATTACCATTCTCCTTACCTATGCTTCCCAACTCGCCAACACGCAATGGCAAGCGTGGCGTTTTAAATGCCAACTATCCCTGTGAAATGTCAATTTTGAAAACTCAAATACCCCAGGCGGGTAGGGATATTAACCCACAATCCCGCACTGACTCGTCAGTAAGAGGCCTCACGGATTCTGGGGCAGGCACAACTTTGACAAAGAGAAAGCCAAAACAAACCAAACTGTACATAGCGACTTACAATACAGGGCCCATCTCATCTGAAGAAAGATTCGAAGAACTGCAAAATGAATTAACTCACATAAAGTGGGACATACTTGGTATAAGTGAAACCAGAAAGCGAAAAGAAGAATGTGTAAGACTAAAATCGGGACACATCCTATTCCACAAAAATAAGGAAGACTCGAGCGATGGTGGTGTAAGGTAAAAGACCCCATTATCGACACTGTCCCAATTATCGACATTTTTGCACTAAAAATCCAAAAAATAAGAATCTGATGCTTGCTACATCTATTGTCGTATCATAATAAGAAACAAGTAGGTTTTCCCCACCTTACCTAAAAATCCTCGACCTGTAATGTAGAAAACAATAATTTTAAAAATGTTTCAATTCAGCCATTCTGCAGTCGCTGGTGTACTGGTCCAAATCCGTGTGAAAAGTGCTAAGAAACACGGAAGTTGATTATGGTAATTTCAGTTAAAAATATTTAAGTTACTTTATGGGGATGGTTGTATATATATATGCAGAGTCTAAAATTTATGTTTTTTGAGAATAATTTGGCATAAAATGCGTATTAATTTAAAATTATGTGCTGTCGATAACTGGTGCATCCATTTTTTAACTTTGTACCATTTATCGACATAGGTGTCGGTAAATGGTACAATGCAGCCTTCTCTTTTTCTATGAATATTTAAATGTCTATCAAACTTAGTCTTACTTTGTCTGAAGAATTTAAAGGAAATTATATTAAACTAGCTCTGTACCAATTATCGACACCCCATTTTCCCCTTCGGTAACAAAGTTAGAGCGGATGTATTTTGTGTGTCGGTGTTTGGTACCAAACATGTCGGTAACTGGTACATATTTTTTTTAGAAGGAATAGGTATACTTCTTTAAGATGGACAAAGGCAAAAGATTCCAACATTCGGTAGAAGAAAGAACAAAACGCACAAAAGCGGAAGGAGAGACAGGCTGAAAAGGAAGAGCTGCAAAATAAAAAAGTGAAAAAATCCTCTAACAAAGATAAAAATAAATTGCTAGAGACAAAAATGATAACCTAGAGATGTCTTCCTCAAGCCAAAACATCACTGAAAATTAAAGAACCACAAATAAAAAATAAACGTGGCCTCTACTGTGTACTGGAAATTTCTGATTCAGTATTTACTTGAGTTACCTACCTGTTATGTACTTATCTAACATTTTTTATTTACCAAAAAAATATATTTTATTTTTGTTTTTATTTTATTTAAGTCTAGGTATATCTATTATTAATACTTATAAATTTTAAACTTTTACTTAATAAATGTTTAGTTAAGGAACACATTTAACATTTTTGTTCGCAAGAAATACTGTTTGTTTATTATAATTTTATGTTTTTTTAATAAATATAAGTATACTGAACTTACGTGGTAAGTTTATTATTTTGTGTTTGTCACTTATTGTTACCCATTTTACCATTTAAGTCAATTGCAAGTTACTTCAAAACATCTTTACCAAGTGTCAGTATTACGTACGCACGTGTGTCGATATTTGGTACAAGACAATTTTTCCCATGTCGATAATTGGGTCAAATGGTACTTTTCAACTTATTTATTTTTTCCAAATAAATTACGTATTGCAATTTAAAATATAAACATTGTATAGTAATAATCAATATTACAACAATACACAGTAAAATTTTTAAAACTGTAACTTTAATATGCAAATTTTTATTGCCATATGAATTAGCAAAAACCTCTTAAGGTGTCGATAATTGGGACGTTTACCTTAGGTATAATGATACATAAAAGACTATATACACACATAAAAGAAATAAAAGCAATATCCGACAGAGGTTATCCAGGTATACGCCCCAACAACAATCCATGAAGACGAAAGAGTACTGGAGTTCTACGAAGACATATCGAAAGCCCTAGAAGAAAATAAAACAACAAGCAATTATAATAGGAGACTTTAATGGCAAAATTGGAAAACAAAAAGATAACAGTGAAAAGTACATAGGAAAGCATGCAGAGCTGGGTAGTAGTTTAACTACTAATAGTTAAACTACTAGTTTAACTACTTTTTCGGATGAAGTAGTTAATAGTTACCTACATTTTCGGTGCTAGTAATCGTAGTGTAGTTCACTACTTTTATTGGGAAGTAGTTGTAATCATTACTATTTTACTAGTAGTTAAGTACTCAATTTTTCGATTTAACTACTAACTACTTCTAATATTTCAATTCCTAACTACTTTCAGCACTATATAACTACTTTTTAGTAGTTAAACTACTTTTTTGTAGTTAAACTACTTTTGATAGTTAAGTCGTGAAATCGCATAATAGCAGTTACATTAGTTTCTGAAAGACACCTGCACACGAAATTGCAGGAGTGGGGGCAGGAAGTAGTCGAAAAAGTAGTTATTGAAAAAGTAGTTGGCTCTACAAGTACTCAGTAGTTTAACTACTTTTTGAAACTAGTAGTTAAACTACCTAGTAGTTCGGTTACATTTTTACTAAGTAGTCAGTAGTTAGTAGTTAACTACTTTTAAAAAGTAGTTTCCCCAGCTCTGAAAGCATGGATTGGGTATTAGAAACAAAAGAGGCACAATGATGATCAACTTTCTAGAACAAGAAAAGCTTTATAATGCAAATACATTCTTTGAAAAGAAAGATGACAGAAAGTGGACGTGGATTAGTACAGATGGACAAACCAAAAATCAAATTGACTATGTCTTAACGAAAAATATGCACATAAACGTAAATGTGTTAGCGAGTTTTACTACGGGAAGTGATCATCGATTAGTGAGAGCCACAGTCAATATAAATCAAAAATTGGAAAGATGCATAAAAATGCGAAAAAACACATATAAGAAATTAGATACAGATATGCTAAAACAAAATTCACAAAAATACCGTGTAAATATAGAAAATAACTTCAGAATATACCAAGAAGAAAATCAAAACATAAACGAATTGAATGAAGACTTAATAAATAAAATCAAAAAAGCTGCAGAAGATTATATAAAACCAACAGCGAAATCTACTAAGAACAATAAATTAAGCGACGAAACAAAAAATATGTTAAAAAGAAGAAGAACTTTAATTAGTGAAAACAAGAGGAATACAGCTGAATACGAAGAAACAAATAAAATAGCGAGAAGGATCGCCAAAGAAGACATAAGAAAGTATAAAACCAAACTAGCCCAAAAAATACTAGAAGAAAACAAAGGTATGAAAATCTTGCGGAGACAAACCAATACCAGAAAAGAAGTAGTTAAGCTAACAAACAAAGACGGCGTCCTAATAACGGACAGAAATGAAATGTTAAATGTAGTAACACAATTTTATGAAGACTTGTACAATTCAAAAGTGACAAGTGATGTAGAACCTGAAGAACAGCGAAGAAAGATAATAAATGTGAACTCTGAAGACATACCATCTATAAGTAAAGAAGAAATCCAAGCCGCCTTAAAACAAATAAAAAATGGAAAATCTGCAAGAGAGGACGAAATTGCAGGCGAAATGTTAAAAGAAGGTGGTGAAGTCATAATAGCCAAACTAGAGAAACTATTTAATAGATGCCTACACGAAGAAAACGTCCCTACAGCCTGGACAAATTCCAAAGTAGTCCTAATACATAAAAAGGGCAATAAAGACAACCTCGCGAACTATCGGCCAATAAGCCTGCTATCCCAGATCTACAAATTGTTCTCTAAAATTATTATAAATCGACTAACTAAAAAGCTCGACTTCTACCAACCGAAAGAGCAAGCAGGCTTCAGGAAAAATTTCAGTACGACAGAACACTTACAAACAATGAAAACCCTAGTAGAAAAGGTAACTGAGTACAACCTACCAGTCTGGATAGCTTTCGTTGATTATAGAAAAGCCTTCGATACAGTAGAAATGTGGGCGATACTGCAAGCACTTAAAAACGCCAGAGTAGTTTACAGATATTCAAACTTAATCGAACAAATATACAAACAAGCTACATTGCAGGTACAACTTTATGAGTATACCGACAAGATTAAAATACAAAGGGGAGTGCGACAGGGCGATAATATGTCGCCCAAGCTATTTACATTAGTGCTGGAGGACGCCTTCAAACGTATCGATTGGAGAAAAAGGGGTTAAACATCGCAGGCGAACCTCTACATCGCTTAAGATTTGCCGATGACATTGTGATCATAGCGAAGTCAAAGGAAGAACTGACGAGTATGTTGAAAGATGTTCGTACAGCTTCAGAAAGAGTAGGCTTGGAAATGAACTTCCACAAAACAAAATATATGACAAATGTAGAAGTAAATGAAAACGATGATGAGGCAATCAAAATGGGAAACGACCAAATAGAAAGAGTCTCCAACTACGTATACCTTGGACAAATAATAACAAGTGGAAAGGAAAACCAAGAACTAGAAATTGACAGAAGGATACGACAGGGTTGGCCAGCGTATGGAAAATTAAAGGATATATTGACGATGAAAATATCCGTAGCACTAAAATCAGAGCTATATAACCAGTGCATACTACCGGTGGTGACGTACGGAGCGAAAACCTGGGTCCTCACAAGAGCAATAATCAACAAGTCCATCAAAGAACGGTAGAAAGAAAAATAATAGGAATCAGCCACTTCGTTACAATATCACAAGCAATTTATTATAATGTATTTTTATTATTAATTTTAGATTACTTTCATGGTCATTAAATTATTTGTAATGCTGAAAATAAGACTGGGTGAATGAAGTAATGGAGTATTAAAATACTTTAATTAAGAGACAGTACAACGTAGTTTTATGTTTTATTTAATACATTAAAATTCGTCATGAAAACTTTGGGCGGTATCGACCATTTTGGATTTAAGAAAGAGATCCGGATGAGCAAGTATTTCGTCTAATGACAACATATTGTCATGATCACTATCTGCAAGTGCGAGTAATGCTTCTGCTTCATGTTCACTGTGTCGTGGACTTTGAGGTGCTACATAATGCAACAGTTCTCGGCGATCCGCTTTACCATCTTTGTTCAAATCCACTGACTTTCTGAATTCTGCTCGTCTTTCATTTTCATCTTGCCTTATGACGACCATTTCATCCTCACCTCCTATAAGAAATCATAATAAATTGGCGATTATTGCTTGAGATACCTACACAAATAATATTACCTGGTGTTTGTAACACTGCAAACTCATCCTCAGTCAAAAGTTCATCCCCATCTCTATCAAACTTATCATATAATTCATCTACAAGTGCGAGATGATTAACAGAGCTAGACTCTGGATGTCTGAAAGCTAAAAATTCCTCAACGGTAAGGGTATCAGGATCCGATTTAGCAGCTTCCATCCATGATGCTTTATCTCGCATAATTTGCTCTACGAAAACTAACCTTAGTGTCGATTTGAAATCAAGGACCGCAATAATGTTTTACCTTTAATTGATCGTTGTAAACCTTTGTGCCGTTTTTCATCATGGTGGTCAACATATTTACTACTAAAACCTCTTTTCTTTAAAAAATATTTGTGATATTCCTTCCACGATATGACACCATTTTTAGGATTGACATCAATTAATGAAAAAAGAGCATAGTTAGTGCTGATTGCTACTGTTATGTGCTCCATTATTTTCATACGGATCCATTGTGCTAATTCTTTGGAGTCTAACTTGCTATTTTTATTTCTGTCAGCTCTGTAACATAATTAGAATAAATTTTATGTAAAGCTGCTTTAGTTATTTGAATTAGTTTCCTGGAAAAGGGCTATCTAAATCTATTTTTCAATATCATCCGCAAAGTTCCAAAATGAAAGAACTTTAAAATTACCTGAGACAGTGATTAATATACCTACAGCTTGAAAAAATGCACTTTACTATTCGGTTTAACATTTTTTTCACCATCAGACAAAAGTGTTTTTTTTTGAAAGTATGAAAGAGTGAGTGGAAACATATTTACCAAGAAATTGAAGACCTGAAAAGACATAGATAGAGTAGAATTAAAACGAGAAGAACATGTACGTCATCAACGATCTGTGCGGCGGGAAAATTCCAGTGGCGTAACACGAGATTTTTAACTTAAACGAAACAAATACAACGAACGCCAATGACAAACAACAAAGAGTTTTCCCTTCCGTAACAATTTGGACTAGCCCGAACGCTTTCGGTCTGCGGCGCATAGTCACGTGAGTGCCCTTCTCGTTTTGATTCTACTCTACGACGGGTGTTAAACGCTCAGTCTGGCATCAGTTCAGTCACACCATCAGTCTGTTGTCAGTTAACACCAGACTGACGAAAATTATCAAAATATTTAATAATCTGTCAATCCGGTTTATCGGGTTGATCAGTCCGTCAGTCTCAACACATTATACGATCAGTTTGACGTGTAATACCTGTCGTAAAGGCGAAAGTGCAGAGTCTTTTTTCATGCATACTCAAAACAAAACCTCACAAGAATCACACCTTCAGGTCAATACGGGCGTGACCTTTGAACATAATAAATATTACTCAACGTAGGAAATAGAATGTAGTTTTTAGTTTAATTTAAGTAAAAGCCCAAAAATGTTACTAATTCAATTCTATGATATAATACTCAAAAATTAAATTAAACACAATTAAACCGGAAATACAATTTCAACTTATTTTTAGACAATAAATAAAATTTCTATTTTATAACTAATTTAAATTTGAGGTAATTACCAAACAAGATTACCACTTAGTCTAGAATAATATTATTATCAATAGTTTGGAAAAGTGTCCCTTATTTCCTTTAAGAACAAACTGTTTTAACGACCCTGTAGCAGTTCAAACAATGGTAGAAATATTTTTAGGTACAAAATACTATATTTTGTAACACAGGAACCTTTTTGTATAGGATCCTAAAATAACTTTTTATTTATTTAATTGAGATGAATTATGTGAACATAATCGTAAACCTAACAGTTGGTAAATTAAATATTTAACATACTTCACCAACACTCAGCAATACACTTCTCCAATTTAGAGATGAAATTTGCAAGCAAAGCCTGAAATATCTCTTGGTGGATATCGCGAATTTCATCTACTGTGATCCTATTCAAATCTTCCTACATTTGCAGTTTATAATTATATAGCTGATATTTTAAAAACCCCAACATAAAAAAATTGGCATAGAAATATAAGCAGAACAAGATGGCTAGTTATTAAATTTAATCCATTCGGAAATCGTTCTTGCAACGACGCCCTACAGTATGATATAGCTTTTATTTTTTCTTTTCTATTATTTTGGGAAGCATTCAGTTGCTTATTTTATACATCCTCTAACCAGTTAATGGATATTGTAAATAAAATGTAGAATATCCATTGTTTTGAGCAGTGTATTATACTAGCTAGTATTGGGTCATGTGCGAGTAATATATGCGTTGTGGTATTCGGTTTAATAAAAGAAAACAAAACAAGACAGAGGTGTATCTCTCTATTTTCCCTTGTTTAGGTAATGTGGATTTTATGTGTAACATTTAACCTTGTTGTTTTTTGCATACTAAAACCATACTTCTTCATTTTTATCCAAACGCATATTTAGGAAGGGGACTTGACATAGACCTTATATACGCATACGCACTTTGGTTGTCTTACGTAGACATTAAAGCCAATTAACAAGTCCTAATAATTAAAAAATGACAAGAGAGAAGTCCTTAACTTTTTTCCATGAATTTCAATAGCAATCAATGAGAGCCCATACGGACTTCAGGTATCAAGTTTGGTTTAGGGTTTAGGTAGGTCAATATTTATGACCAAAAAGTTGGTCTCCATTGAAAAGCGCAAGGATACACCATAATTTTCGAATGGATTTCTTCGCTAGCTACAGAACTTAAATCTAAAATTTTTTTGACCGAACTTAATATACCTACATACATATATTTACTAGAAAAAAACTGATCCTAAACATACACACTTAGAGTTACTATCCAATTCATTTACCACTTTCGGCAATTTTTTTCGAATGTTTCAGACAAGCAATACGAAACGATATGCGGACGAAGCCAGAAAAATAGGCAGGTGGTGGACGAAGTTATTAATATGTATTACCGTTTTGTTAAACGTTCGTGTTAATTTTTAATTCCGTAAGTAAATGTTTAAAATTGTAAGCACTTAATATTAGCCAATATTATTAGGGTTATGATACACGGCCAATGGTCCTTTGTAACTCCCGGGCTGATTTACAGTAGCCCATCCGTCTCTGCAAGCCAGGTTGAAAAAGTGAGGAGGGGGAGGTGTAACAACTTCGTAAAAAAACAGAGTTTAGCTGGTCCGGCTGATAGCACTCTGTAAGGGCCCCCTGTCTAGGGTTACATGGTGAAATCCGGTCAATGGCTCCTAGGACGGATATTATGTCACAACGGCTGAAGAGGCAAAAGAACCACTTAAGAGGATAAGGCAGTAGTCGACTGCTACAGTGATATTGATAAGGGTCTAGCCTCTACGACGCGACTGAATGTGGGTTTGTGTTTTAAAATACGGCTTGAAAGGTTAGCTATAACCTCAGAAGGCATATCCGGTCTCAGTAAGGAAGACTACCACTAAGTCACCAACACGCAGGGCTAGCGTGGTGACTCATTAACTAAAAACCCTCAATCATAAATGAAAATGCCGAATTTTAAAACTACAGTGGGTACCCCACGTGGGTAAGACAGATTGTTCAGAATCCCACGCCGTACAACCGGCCTGCCTCTTGAATTCTGGGGGAGGAAAACATTCGTCAAAAGAAGTACCCAAACGAAAAAGAAAAAATCCCAAATCAACCACATTACAAATAGGCACATACAACATTAGAACGCTAAGGACCGATGATAAAGTATATGAATTGGAAGAGGAACTAAAACACAGTAAGTGGGATATCATCGGACTCGCAGAAATAAGAAGGAAAAAAGAAAAGTGACACAACTTGCGTCAGGAAATATATTGTTCCAGGCAAATTGCAATGAAGACAGTATTGGAGGCGTAGGTTTTATAATAAACAAACATCTAGCACAGAACGTCGATGTACCTATATAAAGAAATATCACATAGGGTACCGTATATAGTTTTACAAAAAATAAATGATAAAGCAAAACTAGCGATCGTACAAGTATGCGCCCCTACGTCGACACACGAAGATGACGAAGTAGAATATTTCTACGAAGAGGTATGTAAAGCAATAGACTAATGCTCAACCCAATACACAATAGTTATGGGAGATTTTAATTCAATATTTGGTCATAAATTAGAAAATACAGAAGAAAGAATAGGAAACTATGGCCTCGGGATTAGAAATAGGAGAGGAGAAATGTTATACAATTTCCTAGAACAACGAACGTTATTCGCAATGAATCAGTCCTAATGGAACCACTAAAAACGAAATAGATTATATTTTGTCAACATCAAAACAAAAATCTTTAAAGATGTAAATGTTCTAAATCAATTTTCGGTAGGTAGGTAGCGATCACAGGTTAGTGCGGGCAAATATAGAAATAAATGAATAAATAAACAGAATCAGATGGTTAAAAAATACGAGACCTTTAGCTAATATAAAAACTATAAGAGAGAACAAAGAGGACTATCAAAACGAAATCTCAAATAGACTACGAGAAAAAGATCTTGAGAACAAAACAATTGAGGAAATAAATGACATATTAACATCGGTGATATTAGAAACCAATGGAAAATTAGGGGAAAAAAATACAGAAGGAAGACCCGCCTGCAAACAATACCAAACAGATGTTAAAAAAGAGGCGAGAATTAATTCAACAAGGTACATAAAAATCTGTGGAGTATGTAGAACTAAACAAACTAATCAGAAAATCTATTAAACAAAATATAAAGACCAAAAGAGAAAAGAAGATTATTTATTAATTATAGAAAACAACAAAAATATGAAGGTACTCAGATCTACATTGGGTACATCCCAGAAAATAGGATTAAAAAACGAACACGGCGATGAAGAAATTTGAGAAAAAACAAAGATAAATAGACGATGAATAGAAGAGTTCTATAAAACTTTATACGAGTCACAAACGAAAGCCCCAGAAATAACAAAAAGAAAACTACAGAAGAAAGTGCTAAACGTTAACTCTGAAGAATTACCAGAAATAACCAAAGAAGAAATAGAAAATACCCTACGTGGCTGCAGTGAGACTGCCGCCTTACCTATTTGGCTGACTCATCACCTAAAAATTGCACCTAAAATCTGGTCTTTAGTTATGGCCTTAGTTAGCTACTACGTTTATACCAACTTTAAAACGATGCCAATATTTCGTGTTTGAACCCGCTGAGTTTATTTTACACTGAAACTGAATTAAAAGTGAATGCTTTCATATCTAATTAACACTATTGTTATTTCTAACACAATTACACATTAAAATAAATCGCTGGAGTGGCCGAGTGGTTAAGGCATTCGACTACAGCGTGGACGGTTTCGGGGTCAAACCCGAGTCGGAAGCTCGGCGGGTGGCCTACCCACTCACCCAAAAAAATTGAGAACCGAAACGCAGTGGCGAAGTAGAGAAGTAGGCGGTTGCTTACTACACCACTCCGTACGTATAGCGTGTGAAACAACGTAGGTATGAAAATCGACTTAGGAAGACTTAACCCTCCATGTTGCCGGCCATGCTTCCTCGCGGGGTGTTTGTGCCGATACCTTTACCCCTACTTACATATTAAAATAATATTGTGGTAGGATACAAATTAGTTAAAACTTGATTAGTTAACATTTAAAATTAAATTAGTACTCATCATTGAGCCGTGCAATTCTTAGAATTATGGCTAACGCCAAGGCGTTTCCAATCCTATTTTTGAGGGGGATTAATCCTATTGTTCTTGAATTCTTTCAAAGTTTGTTGTTGGTCCTGGCGGTCTCTGTTATTTTCTTCCATTCTTTTCTATCCCTGCATTTCGACCTCCAATCTTCTATTCCCATTGCTTTTATGTCTTCTTCTAGGGCATCTTTCCATCTTTTCCTTGGTCTTCCTTGTTTCCTGGGTCCGAAGGGTGTCCACTGCGTAATCTTCCTTATCATCTCCTTTGGTTCTCTTCTCATAATGTGTCCAGCCCATCGTAGTCGTTGGGTTTTTATGAATCTGACAATATTTTCTCCTCCAAGTTCTTCTTCTATTTCTTTGTTCTTTCTCAATCTTACTTCTCCCTCTCTTGTTATGTGAGGTCCCAGTATTATTCTCATTATTTTTCGTTCTATGATTTTTAGGTTTTCTTCTTCTTTTTTGTTTATTGCTATTGTTTCCATCGCATATGTTATGATGGGACGTATCAGGGATTTGTATATTTTTATTTTTGTTGTTTTGCTTAGTGCTTTGCTTTTTAGTAAAGTTTTATTTCTGCCGTATGCCTGACTTCCTTTCAGCAATCTCTCTTTCACTTTGTTCTCCGCAGTTTGTCCCATCGTGACTCCCAAATAATTAAAACTGTTGACTCTCTCGAACATGTATTCCTGTGTTTTTAGATAATTTTGTGCGTGCTCATGTTCTTTTTTTATCTTCAAGTATTTTGTTTTTACTTCATTTATTTCCATACCGAATTTTTTTGCTTCTTTGTCTAGTTGGTCTACGGCTCTTGTAATATCTTCTTTTTTATTCCCTATGATTGCTATGTCGTCTGCGTACGCTATTGTTTGTATATGGTTGGTCATGATATTTTTCTTATCTAATTTAGTTCTTCGCATTATGCCTTCTAGTATTAGGTTGAATATGGTTGGGGATAGGGAGTCCCCTTGTTTTACCCCTTTGTTTATTGCAAAGGGTTCCGTTGTTGTTCCTTGAAATCTCACTTGCGTACTTGTATTAATTAGAGTCATTTCGAGCAGTGCTATTAATTTTCTAGGTATTCCTAAGTGTTCCAGTTCTCTTATTAGTTCTTTTCTGTTTATTGAATCAAAGGCCATTTTGAAATCTATAAATATAACATGTGTTTCTTTATTATGTTCTCTCAGTTTTTGGATTATTTGTTCCAGAGTGTGTATGGCATTTATGGTCGATCGGCCCGGTCTGAAGCCATTCTGGTAGTCCCCAAGTATATTTTCAGCGTATGTCTTTAGCCTTTTGTTCATTAAGTTTGCCAAGATTTTATAAGTAGTGTTTAGTAGAGCTATTGGTCTATAGTTTTTACAGTTTTCTCTTCCTCCTTTTTTATATATTGGGATTATTATACTAGTGTTCCAGTCCTTTGGCTTCTTGTTTTGTCTCCATATTTGTTTAATTAAATGGCATATTCGTGCTTGTATCTGTTGTCCTCCATATTTTAGCAGTTCTGCCTCGATTTCGTCTTCCCCCGGTGCTTTACCGTTTTTTAGTTTTCTTATTTCTTCCTGTATCTCTTCATCTTCGGGGCAGTCCCCTTCTTCTTGTTCCGACTGCCTTTCTTCTTTTCGTATTTCTCCTTCTTCTGTATATAACACTTCCTGGTAGTATTGTTTCCATATGACGCTCATCTTTTGTGGGTCGTTCTCTATTTTGCCGGTCTTGTCTTTTATTCCTCTGGTTTTAGCTGTTTTATTGTTGTGCTGGAGTCTAATGTTTTTATAGAATTGTTTTAGGTTGAAGTTTCTGCCTTCTTGTTCTATCTCTTCTAATTTCTTATATATCCAGTCATTCTTTTTCTTCTTGTATATTGCATTTGCTGCGTTTCTTTTTATTTCGTATTCAGTTCTGTTTTGTTCGTCCTTTCTTTCGATCCATTTGGTTCTTGCTAGGTTTTTTTGTTTTCTGGCCTCTTCACATTCCTGATCAAACCATTCCTTATTTGGTCGGGAAGTTATTGGTTTTCTCAGTGTTTTCTCTGCGGTTTTTATTATATTGTCTCTCAATTCTTTCCATATTTCTTCTATATTGGTTGTATCTGTTTGTGGCTTTTTTGTGTTAGTTTCTTCTAGTTTTCTCCTCACTTCGTCTTTTTGTAGTTGCTCCACGTCCCATTTTTTATGGTTTTTATTGGTATTGTAATGTCTCTGTAGATCTATCTTTCCTATCTTTGCCATTACTAGATAGTGATCTGTTTCAGTTTGTGCTCCTCTGTATGTTCTTGTGTCTACCATCTTTCTGCTGATGTCTTTTGTGGCCATTATGTGGTCGATTTGATTTTCAATGTCTCCTGCTGGATGTCTCCATGTAACTTTGTGTTTTCTGGGGTGTTCAAATTTTGTTGTTTGGAGGGTCATGTTCAATGATGCTGCTAGTTGGATTAGTCTGTGCCCATTATCGTTTGTTTCGTTATGTATTATTCCTTTTCTGTTTCCTGTCACTTCGCATAGGTATGGCTCTTTTCCTATTTGCGCATTCGCATCTCCCAGTATTATCACTTCGTCATTCTTGGGTAAGTCCTCGCAAATTTTGCTTAGTTTTTCGTAGAAGTTATCTTTCACAATGTGTTCCGCGACTTCTGTGGGCGCATATATGTTGACTATCGAGACGTAATTGGCATTAAACTTCAATCGAAGTACTGCTATTCTTCCGTCCACTGGCTTAAACTCTATTATATTATTTACTAGCTTCTTTCCTATATAAAAACCGACGCCGTTACTCCCTCTTTTTTCTTCTCCACTATACATGAACGTATATCTATCTTTTATTATCTCACCTGCTCCTTCCCATCTCGTTTCCTGTATAGCCGTTATATCTGAGTTGTATTTATCCAATTCTCTCGCTATTTCCTCCATTTTACCTATCCTTAGCATTGTGTTAATATTCCAAGTCGCAATTTGTATTTGGTTATTTATTTTTGTTTTATCTTTTTTCTTTTTCTTCTTATTTTTTTGTTTTGTATTTGTATTTATGTCCTTATTTGTTTTATCCATTTCCAATTCATTATCCTTATTCATAGCTATTTTTTCTCCGGTCGTCATCAGTAGCCATCCCATATCTTCGTTTACTAGTTTTTTGAATATCTACTCGTCTTTGTTATCTTGAGTATTTTTTCCCGTAACTCTTCTTCATCGTTATTCTCTGGGGATCTCTGGCTCAAGGTTCTTCCTTTTTTTGGTTCTCTGACATGTTATTCGTATCTTTAAGTCTCTTTCATTGTCATCTTGATTATCGCTGATCTTCTCTTCCACATCCACTGTCCGATTCTCATATGTTCCTTTTCCATCGTAATTATCAAGGTGTTTTAAGCTATCTAAAGAGAACTCCTCCCCATTAATTAACAGTTTATTGAATCTTAAGATGGCGTGGTGGCCCTTTTGTCTGTATTGCTTCATAAATGTTACTAATTCCTTTCGTTGTTTTATGATTTCTTTTGAGAAGTCTTCCTCGAAGTAGATTTTGGTGCCCTTTAGTTTTTTTGTTGACTTTAAGATCTCAATCTTTTTATTCCAGCTTCTTAATTCTATCATTATTGGTCTTCTTCCTCCCTGATGCTCTCTTCCTAATCTTCTTATCTGTATTATCTCCTCTTCAATGTTTATGGATAAATTCATACTTCTTAGGATTACTCTTACTTTTTCCTTTATTTGAATGTCCTTCTCTTCTTTTTGCTCCTCCACTCCATGTATAATTATTTTATTCTTTCTAAATTCCCTCTCTAGATTTTCAACTCTTCTTTCTTGCATTATGAATCTTTGTTTCAATAATTTATTCTCGTTATATAATTGTGCATTGTCATTTTTTAATTTGTTGATTTCCTCCTGGAATTTATCGAACTTCTTTTCCATTCTATGATTTCTGTCTTCCATTATGTCTAATTTGCTGTTTATATCCTGTAGTAGTTTCAACATATTTTGTGAATCTGCTCTATCTTCTCCCATTTCTAGTGGGTATATTCAAAGAGTAAATGTAAAAGTTAGCGAGAAAATTAGTACTACCTATAATAATATTAATAAATTGCACTAATACTTTTGATTGCTTATATTTCCGTGGTGGTTATAGCGGCTGAACAGATTTCTTGGTTGGTCTGATCCGCGGTAGATCTCTGTTTTGTCGTGCAGCGAGCTGACATTATTCTGTTTACTACTTGTGCGCTAGATGTCCCTTTCGTCATGATGCAATGCATCTTCATAAAATGGCGTTAGTTATTATTGTGCCGCCGTTTATTATGTGCATTTGCTTATAGTTTTATTGCGTGTGGGAGTATATCTGTAAATCTTTGCTAAAATAAAGCCTACGTGTTTGTGGTTTTGTTTACTTATATAGACTAACATAGTGTTTACTGTATGTGTATATTCAATTTCCTATAGTGCTAGACTTTGTAAGTGCAATGGAGCCTTCAGCTAAACGTAGTCGATATAGTGGAGCTTCGACATTAAGACATACACCGTTTACGGAAGAACAACTTAGATATTATGCAGAAAATATTGATGATGATGATCATTTCATCATACGAAAATTCTGATGAGAAAGAAGATAACGTGGAAATTGAAGAAGATGAAGTTGATGTAATAACTGGAAACAATCCAAATGCACGAAACCATTTAACTCAAGTCGTAGGGATTCCTCTAATGCCTTAAAAATCAAATACGGTTTATCAAACTATAGTTCGGCCTTTTCAACGGTCGATGAATCATTCAAACTGTTTATTACCCCTGAAATCATGGACATAATTGTAACAGAAACAAATCATAAGGCAAATTTAGCTTACAGAGAACGGAACTGCAATCATCCAGGCAAGAAACGTCTTTGGCTACCTACAGATAGAATCGAAATATATGCCTATATGGAGTTACCATTTACGCAAGGAGTACGCTTGTAAAGAACCAGTAAAAATGTTATGGGCATCTGATGAGGCCTATTTATCCTGTTAACATGTCTAGGAACAGATTTTCACTGTTGACTGGATTTTTTAGGTTTGATAACGTAGAGCCAAGGGAAGAACGAAAATCTGTCGATAAGTTAGGCGCAATACGAGAAATTATGGATATATTTTGTTACAAAATGTAAAACATGTGTATCCAAGTGCGCATGTATGCGTAGATGAGCACCATTTAGGGTTTATATGAAAAGCAAGCCGGACAAATACGGATTGAAACATTGGATTCTTGCAGATACGGAAAGAGCGTATGTACACACAGGGCCGCCGAGAGCCATGGTGGGCCCCGGGGCAAAACACTGGCAAGGCCCCCCCCCCTACATATTGTAATCTATTTTTTTTACCTACAAACTCTTCATGTTCTACTAAAATGAGTGTACTTACTAATTAGGTACTAAAAATGTTTGTAAAGAACCGTAATTTCTTTGTGAATTGCTACAGTTTTGATCTTGACCAATTATTGGTGTAGCAGCTGAGAAAAATTCATCATTCTTAATACTAGAACACACCTACTGACCTACAACCTACAACCTTTAATATCTTTTTAAGGTTTGTGAAAGTGTGAAACACAAAAAAATTTGCTAGAGGTAGAGGCAAAGTGATGGCGCGAAGGGAGGGAGAAGACTGAGAAGAGGAGGGGTGGAATACGTAGAAGCACAATATTATAATTTTTTATGTCACCGTGAACTTTAAACGAATAATAAAAACTCTTATATAGGCCTACATAAAAAAAACTGAAATTTTAATTCTTCGTTCTATTATTATACGACTAGCGGTGAGTACCCTGTAAAAAGCTGCCGGGCCCCCCCTGGGCTCGGGCCCCGGGGATTTTGCCCCCCCTGCCCCCCCGTCTCGTCGGGCCTGTGTACACAATATGCAGGTTTATCTTGGAAAAGTCGGCCAACAACCTGAAAAGGAACAAGGAAAGAGAGTGGTGATGGATATGGTGGAACATTTACCTCCAGGTCACGGAATAACTACCGATAACTTTTTCTCTAGTATTCCGTTAGCTGATGCTTTACTGAAAAAAAACTAACATTATGTGGTACTATGAGAAAGAATAAAAAAGACATTCCGAGCGTATTGTTGCCGAACGTCAAAAAAGAAAAACATTCCAGCCAGTTTTGCTTTTACTAAAGAACATACGCCCGTATCATACGTGCCAGATAAAAACAAAGCTGTTATTCTTCTATCATCCGAACACCACGAAGATAATATATCTGCAGAAGAAACTCACAAAAAGCCACAAATGATTTTGCACTACAATTCCACCAAGGGAGGTGTGGATACAGTGTACAAACTAGCAAAGGAATTTACCACTAAGTGGAAGACCAATCGTTGGCCAATGATAATATTCTCGAATATGCTTGACATTCCCGGAATAAATTCGTTTGCTGTTTGGCTGCAGAAGCATCCAGATTGGGAGAAACAGCGATTAGATCGGCGAAGGTAATTCCTGCTTGTACTTGAGAAAGCACTGCTTCTTCCTTGTGTGAAACGGAGATGCGAAAATCCACATGGACTGAACTCTACAGTACTTGGTTACATGAAGATACTAGTTCCAGATGTACAGCTGAGATAGTAGACATGAAGTTGTTGAAAAAAACTCCGAAGCAGGAAAATCCAGGAAGATGCTACGCATGCCTTCGCTAACGGGACATAAAGATTCGTACGTCATGCGATACCTGCAACCGCTTTATTATATGTAATGATCACAGCAAAACTGTAGTTAAAAAAATCTGCCAAGTGTGTGCAAAACCCCTTGTCTCTTTAACTAGTCGAAGGCTACAAAATAAATTTGTTTGAATAGATTCTTAAGCTTAATTTTGTTAAAATAAGTACGCCAAAATTAAAAAAAAAGCTGGAGTGCATATGCACCTCACCTTGGTGCTGACTGTTCTTATCTCAGCCTTGGGACTACGAAGGTTAATAAGGGCTAGCCATCAGTGGCGTAGCAGAAGAAAAGCAGGAGAAAGCTCCACCTCCTCACCCCGAAGAAGGCAACGGGAAACCACTACAGAGAACACATTTTCTTAGTATAAGGGGGATTATAACAAAGTTCACGACGCCAAGTCGTTTAAAAATGTTGCTTTGATCCTCTTGCCAACGTCCTTAAATTGACATGACACAAAAGAATAGAAGAAGAAGATGCAATCAATCTAGGTTCGATCGTGTTTCAACTGTAAATATGTATATCGAACCCCATAAATTAGCTAATGAAAACATAAAATTAAGTTGAATTATTGGGCTAATAATACAACCTAAAAACTTTAGTCTGAAATTGAATACCCTAATACCCAAAAATCTTTTAGTATTTTCCTTTTTAAAGTGTTTTTGTTTTTTTGCGAAAATGGGCCCTCAAAAGACCTGTCCACACACCCGCAGTTCGGGGTTTGCGGGGGTGTGATTTACGCCAGTGCTATTAGGTTATATATTTTTTCCCTTTTAAACCAGTTTATTGATATTTTTTCTTTAATATCTCATAAGTAAATAATAATAAAGAAGTAAGTAAAATTTAGATTCTGCATAGAAGCAAACGCCAACGTATCAGACTTTTATTTTTTAAACCGCATGTAGTTGCTTTTCCCTGAATTTTCTAAAACTGTAAATAATCATTACAGAATTTACTAAAAACCTAAATTTTTACCAGCTTAAATTTGTCTACAGAAAATCTTCGAAACAGCATTTTGTAGGGTGTTTTAGTTTTTTTTTAACAAATCACGATTGTTGTCAGTTTAAATATTTACATTTTCAAAATGTTTAATTTTGCCTTTAAAATATGACTAAATTTGAAAATTAAAATGTAAATGCTTCTGTTTTTGTACGATTATTAAATTTGTTTTATTTGTTTTCCAATATTAATTTTATAAGGGTTTTTAGATAAATTGAATAATTAGTTTGCTGTAATTGATGTAAAAATTATAATAATTAAATTATAAATAACTTTGGACTGTAGCAATTCTAAATTTGTTTATAAATGAAGTCGAGTTATTTTTTAGTTTGTTACATTTGATTTGTTATAATTCAGATTTTGATTTATGTTTTTAATTAGAGATTAAATACAAATACAAAAATGTGAAAGTTTAAGATAAAATTAATTTGCTATTAAAGTGTCAAAAATTGAAAGGGCGAAATTATATAAACAAAATTAAGAAAGCAATAAATTAATTAATAAAAATACTTACTTTTTGAAAACGTCTTCTAAAACAGCAGCAGGATCGACATGAACATTATTACCTTTCTCATTTAAATTGACTAAATATTCACTTTTCACGTTGAGTAATTCATTTTCAGCTTCCTCTCTATCCGAATTAAAATTACTATTTTTCATCTTAATTTCGAAGGTATCTTCCAATTTTTGTTTTGCATAGAGTTGAAGATCGTTCGGCATATTTAAATTTGCGTTCGATTTTAAAGGTAAAGAAAGCGCCCATATCATACTGAAAAATGTTAAATAACACAAAACCGGTACTGCAAAAGACCATCTTTCGAATATGTTCAAGTTCAGTTTTTTACTCGGTTTCAGTTTCATTCTGAAAATCAATTTTCACCATCACATTTTCAGATTTTATCTCGCATATTAAGATCAGCTCCTATGTAAATAATGCTGTTTATTTTTTATTTAGATGTAATTCAGGGGGCGTATTTTCTCATTTTTAAGAACTATTAAGGCGGAATGTTGTAGTTTTAAGGTTTATGTAAGGATTTATGAGTTTTTATCACATGATAGTTGAAAAATTCACAAATAACCAACACCAAAAACTGGAAAATTAAGGTTACAGTATTTATAGAAAAACGACCAGGCACGATCTCAGCGAGTTAGGAAAATCGAATTTTCTTTTAGTTTAAGAGGTCGGCGTCAGATGACTCCTACGTATTCGTTTTTGCATTTTCCCTTTAGCTTCCTCAGATTAACACCGTAATTTAAAGATGTTTTCGCAGAAACAATTAGAATCTCGAAAATATTTTATTCAAATAACGTTATTATAATTGGATTGGTTCAAATCTAAAGTTATAAAATTCATTCATCAATTTTAGTACTCTAAAAATACGTTTGCGACGATAACACGAGCGAGTGATAAACGATAAAGAAGCATGCGTGTCTGAAAAGTTAAAGGTGCGAGCGTGTAATTTAAACACGGCAAAGCTACTGACATAATATATAATCAGAATAATGATAGAAAATAAAAAAACATCGTTGGGAAAGTGAGGAGCCCTCTACAGAGGATGGGAAAAGGAAACGTGATGAAGCCGAAATATTCTGGCTGAGATCCCCAGATAAAACTGAAATGGATGAAATAAAAAATGTGTTTAAAGAGACAATAAAAGAAATGAGAAGTATCAATGATAAGAAAGAGCCAACTCACAGCGGAAGTACGAGAAGTTCATGAGTAAATGAAAGAAATAAAAAAGGAATCTCAACGAATTATTGTCAAGCTGCAAGAAGAAAACGAGATGATCGGCAATGCCCTGTAAAGGGCACGCCACTTCTAGAAGAACAAGAGGAACGTAATTATTAGGGCCGACAGTAGATTCTGATAACCCAATGCTATTAAAAGAAGCTGTATCAGTTTATTTGACACAACTTAAAAATAGAGGCAAACGCAGGGAACAGCCCACAAGTTGAACTAAAAAAATTGCTTAATTACAATGGAAAACATAGAAGATCAAATTAAAAATACTAAAAGCGACGAAGGAATTAAGACATCTGGGAGACCCAACAGTTTACATACATTAATAATGATCTGACCGAAAAAGAAAGAGGCACAAAAGAAGATAAAAGCAGCTGCTGAAAAGTAATAGAGTACTAAGTCAGATAAGATAATAAACATAGCAACATTGGCAATGAAAGGAAAGAAGCAGGGAATGTTTAAAAGTAAAAATAATAAATTCCAAAGAGAAACATAAAATTAAAGAAAGTAAAATATCAATATTTTGACGTAGCAACTAAGATTACTATAGCTTCCTAATATGTACAAGGACTTAACAGAGAGGGGAAGTAAGGCAACTATGTAAAAAATAGAATATTGATATTATAGCGATACAAGAGTCGAATATAAACGAAGAAGGGATCACGAAAATAAAAGAATATGTATGGATGAATGGAGAGGAAATAAAAATAGATTGGGGACTGTTTTTTTTTAAAGAATTAACCCGATCAACAATACATATTGTTATATTTGGTTGTGCTATAATGGTGGTAATTTAATATGTCATTATTAAACTTAACTTAGAGACAAATTTGACGCCTAGTACGAGTTATTATGTATAATTAGTCATTATTATAGTCATTTAACACATCTCGCGGGAGTTTTCTTTTTAACCTTGTGTGAATGTTTAACTGACCAAGTTGATGATATGCAGCACTTGGCTAAAGGTTGATGTTATCGAAGAATTTAGAGGTACTTTTTAAGACAAATATTTCGATTGTTGTTATCGCTAGTTCGTTATGGATTTGTTCATTACTTATAAACCATGGGGTGTTTATAGTAATGCAGAGCACTTTATTTTGAAAAACTTGTATTTATCTCATATTGGTAGCAGAGGTGGCACTCCAAACCGGACAAGCGTAGGTGATAAGCGATCTAAGTAGAGCTGTATATAAAAGTAGTGTGTAGTCAGTCCGAAGGGAAGTTTTCCTGTTCATTAAGGGGTAGAGGGTAGCAAGTCTTGCGTATCCTTCATTTAATTTTTTGTTGATATGTGCACTCCATGTCAATCTAGTGTCGAAGTGTAAACCAAGATACTTTATACCGGTGTTTCTATCCATCCAAGGTATTTCTGTGTCATTGACTTTTATATTAGGGATGTCATCTTTTATACGTTTGAGTGTGAATATTTTATTGTAACATTTCGAGGAGTTAATAGTTATTCACCATCTTGTGTACCATTTTGTTAAAATGTCCATTGAGTTTTGAAGTCGTCCTACAATTTCTATGATACTATCGCTTTGTATAACTATCGCCGTATCATCCGCATACGTTGCGATTTCACCAATGCCATGCTGGTATTGGTGAAATATATTGAACAAGGTTGGTCCAAGAATGCTACCTTGTGGGACCCCTGCGCGAAAGCTTTTTGTGTTGGAAATAGAGCAATTGATATTAACTGCGAAGGTTCGTTTATCCAAGAAGGAGAATAATATATCCTTGATATAACTTGGGATGTTAATGTGTAATAATTTGTACTTTAGACCATCAACCCATACCTTATCAAAGTCTTTAGTAATATCCAGAAACGCTATGGCAGTATATTGTTTTAGCTCGAACCCCCTTTCAATAAATTCCGAAATCCGTTGTAGCTGGTGGGTGGTGGAGTGGTCCTTTCTAAAACCGAACTGAGTGGGTGGGATGATATCGTTAGTATCTAGCGATAATTTAAGTCTATGGCTAACCATTTTCTCAAAGAGCTTCGATAGTGTGGGGAGCAGACTGATCGGGCGATAGTTGTTGTAGTCAGTAGTTTTCTTACCTTGCTCGGGAAACATTAAAATAAGTGCATGCTTCCACTTTTCGGGAAAATAACCAATTCTCAAGCAAGCGTTGAAAAGGGTCGCGAGATATGAGACAGTTTTCTTGGTTAGGTTTATTATTACCACATTTGGAATAAGGTCATGTCCTGGGGCTTTTTTTAATGGCAAGGATTTTATGCATGTAACAAGTTCACTAGTTGAAACGGGGAAATCGAAATCATTACATAACGGGAGATGTGTTTCATTATAGAGAGTGATCTATTGTTGTCGGCGATAGTGGGAGTAAATGTTGTATATAGTTTAGCTGCAAATAAATTACTTTTTTCATCATCAGTGCAATGGTTGTTGTCATGTATTAGTGTAGGTATAATTACTTGTTGTCTAGTTATACATCTATGTAGTGGCTTTCCACATCCCTGGATCATTTGGTTCAAGATTTTCTATATGTCTTCTGTAACTATTTATTCGATAATTATCTAGGTCCCTTTTAATTCGATGGGTAATATTGTTTAGAAGATTTTTTAATTGAGGAGCTCTTGTAACTTGCCACTCTCTGCGAAGTCTACTTTTCTCTCTGATAAGGTCTACAATATATACAGGTGGAACATTAGGGTTGCCTGTACGTTTTTTGGGTTTTATTGTGGTTGCAGAGCTGACGGATTCAATGATAGCTGTAGTAAATCCTTCGATGTATGTGTCAATTTCTCTAGTATTGTTAATTGGATATGGATTCACAATTGAGGTATTCAAGCAGCAAAATTTTTTGCCAGTAGGTATAATATCTAAAATGTCCGATTGATGGTCTTTGCGATAAGGAAAATAAGTATGTTCGTTCGGTGCCATTATTTGTAGCTGTTGATTCGTGGCAATGTTATTAAGTAGAATACCGCTTGGATTATTAGTCCTGCATCCCCAAAGGGTGTTTTTGCTATTTAGATCGCCTATTAGCAAGGTGGGCATATGATTCATTTACCAGGCTTATAAAATCAGAGTCACTTAATTTTTTGTTTGGTTGTTTGTAAGCCGCGATAATTTTAAGTGGTCTGGCACGGCCTAGTGTTACGCATATTGAGACCGTCTCCATACTGTTGCAAGGTGTATTATTTAACATGTTAAAATTGTATTTCTTATTAATTAATATAGCCACTCCACCAGAGGCGTATTGTTCTGGTCTGTCGTACCGTACTATATGGTAGCCACTTATCTTAAAGAGCTCTCCATCACCGAGATGAGTTTCGGTGATGCAGGCAATATCGACCTTATATCTTGCCAGGAAAGAGATAAGGAGTGATCGTTGGGTTTTAACCCCATTTGCATTACAATTTAATAATGTGGTATCTTGCAGTAAGTTAGGAGTATTATTTAAGATTGAGAAGGTTCGGAAGAATATTGTTGATTGTGTAAGATTTAATTTGTTCGAGAATTGGAGTTAGGAGTTGTTTAATAAATTCACTTATGGTGTCAAGGAGGGGGGGTGTTGCTGACGAAGGAGGACCTGTTAGGAGACACTACGTGCGAAAAGCTCTTACCAGCTTGATAGTATGTCTGCTGGGGCGATTGCCTGACTCTGGTCATTGGTGATCGTTGTTTCTGCAGCATTTTGTGGTGCGCACAACCTCTGTAGCTTGCCGGGTGATCACCGTTGCAATTAACACAAAATGGCGGTTTTTGGGCTTTTTTTCTGGCATTGATTTGTGGGGTGATCCTCCTTGCATTTAACGCAGTAATTTTTGGTATGCCCATAATTTTGGCAATTAAAACATTGTGGTATATGGGATGGTTTCCTCCTGATTTCTACTGTAATTTTGCAATTTGCTAGGTATTCAAGTTTTAGTATTTCTCGGGTCTGGTCTGTGGCTTTGAGAATGACACCACATATTATTGGTATTGGTTGCTTGTCTTTAGTGACGCTTTCTATAGGGAAACGTAATTCTTCAAGTTCCTTTTTAATTTCCTCACTAGTGAGAGACACTGGTATACTTTTTATAACAACCGATATCGGTTTATCAGTGGGATTTTGGAACGTGTGGTACTGTACCTGGTTAGTTTTATAATATTTAGCCAGTAAACGGTAGTCTTAGATAGTAGTTAGGTTTATTTTTAGATAATTATTCTTTAATTCGGTAGTGAACTTATTTTATTTTTAGTATCTCTTTAATGTCTTTCTCTAATGATTTCCTTATGATTGACAGATGCAGCCATTATGCAAGAATATAGGTGGTATTTTAATTATTTTTACACTTTCATCATTGATGTTTGTATTTGAAGATGTTTCTCCGTTGTTTTCTTCGTGATCCATATGTTCTGAGGGTGTGAGTACTTGAAAACGGTTTGGTTCATTTTTCCAATAATATCTTTTTTGCACTGTGTTTATCGGAGGAGAGAGATCGTCGGCTTTACTTTTGTCTGTAATCACCATTATTTAAGAGGAAACCTGACCCTAATAAGGGCCAGGTTATTGGAAGGTCACAGTAAACAAATTAAGTAGACGAAACAGCTTCGTGAAATTAAATCGAAGTAATCACACTTGGCAAAAATGCCTCGCGCGATAAGATTCGCGTAACGAACAGAAAACTGGCGTTCGATGCGAGCGTGTTCACAGTCACGATGCGACTCTTGGTTTTCTAGTAAATGAACAGATAAAAGGTGTAGTATGGGAACTCGGGACGGAACGGAATACGAACTTAAAAATTAATTATACAATCAATGAAAAGTTTATTATGTATAGCACAACATGTAATAAAAAACAATGCAAAAATTATAACTCATGTTTTTTTTTGAATTTTTCAAAATTTTATATCATTTGGGGCAGAACGGAATAGGTTAGTTTTAATGAAAAATTAACACAGAAAGTAGGAAAAAGTCATTCTAAAAATTAGAAACTATTTACAATGTTCACATTCTAAAACTGCTTTGTCATCTTCACTGTCTATACCAGCATAACTGTTGTGGGCCCACTTCCGACAACCTTGGCACACCCTGCCTTCATCTGACATTGAATAAAAATAGCCACATCATCTTCATTTTCACCAGTCTCACTGTCTTCCCCGATTTCTAGTTCATTCTTGTAGGGAGATTCGGTCAAAACAGTAGTTTTTTCCTTTTTTCTATTAGTCCTCTTCACATTTTGTTTAACCAGTGGAATTGGTAATAAAATCTCAGGTGATGCAGTTTGAAATGCTGAGGGACTAGGCCTAGGAGGTCTATTTGACACTGAAAAGGAGCACCCAGGTTAGGGTTCTTTATTCAAATCTTCATTTGTCTTGATTTTCTTGGTAGGACGGTCAGCCACAGTTGACGGGCAGTTACCAGGGACAGATGCAGGGACTTTTGTAAGGCAGTCATCAGGGCCAGATGTAGGGTTTGTTCCAGGTGATTCAAGGTCTTCCAACTGTATGTCAGTGGTAGCTGTAGATAGATAGTCTGCATCCGAAAACACATTAGGATCAAGAGGTCAAATTCCTGTTTTCTGAAAACCATTGATAGCAGTTATCAGTGTAGCAGCGTGTAAAAATGCTGCCCCAAACATCGAAGACACCTGAAAAGGGATAATAACCTTTCCTGGATTACACCTACGCCATTTTCTTATTTCATCCTCATAGTAATGGCTTAGAGGTTTAAAAAGTATGACGTCTAGAGACTGGAGCCTATGGGAGGTGCGGGGCGATGTCGATCAGTTGGAGGTTTTTTGTGTGGGTCGAATGTCCATCGACAATGAGGAGAACACGAGACTCTCTCTTTGCTTTAGAAAACTCGATAAAATTTGAAAACCACACAAGAAACAACTCTGCGGTTATCCAGCCTGATGAGTGAGTGACAGACAAACCTCCTGGAGGAAGACCAAGCCCAAACTTCCTGGGAAAGATAAGCATGGGTGGCACAAATGACCCTGCCGCAGATATGCACACAGCTGCAGTGACAGTTTCACCCCGTTCTGCAGAAGTTAGTGCCCCTGCCTGTCGCTTTCCCTTAAGGGCTATCATTTTGAACTGGCTTTTAGGATTTACTGAGATGCCAGTTTCTTCGCAGTTAAAAATCTTTTCACCTGTAAGTTTGTACTTATCAATATTTTGACTATTTTGAGTAAGCAGAAAAAAACTGCGAAACGGTTACTTTGTTAAATCCCATGGCTCTTGCACCCAACGTATTTTCCGGGGTTCGAATGCTCAATGTAGGATGCCTTGCAAGAAATCCCTTAACCCAATCCTGACCTGCCATACCGGTGTTGCCAAAAAATATGATGGAGCAGAACGGAATACTATCCCGTTCCGCCCCATAGTCACGTTTTAGTTTAGAAATTTTTACAGGATTCTAAACACGATGAGTTTAGTCAAACAATTTCATCAAATTACAGCGAATTACATGTGCTTTAAGAGTACATAGCATAAGGAATTATACGTAACGGTAATTGGCTTACCTTGAGTGGAAATTCATCAAAAGTTACAAAAATACTTGCAAAACCATCATTCACTCTGAAACCACCTTTCAAACTGAATGTAAATGGTTGCCTCGGCTACTTCCCGACTTGTTGACGTAGTTCAACTTCTTTTCGCTAGTTTCCAGGACCATTTAATACATAAAATAATGCTATCCCGTTGTACCCCGCTATCTCGTTCCGCCCCAAGTTCCCCTAATTGATTTTAAAAAGATAACAGACAGAATTAGGGGGAAATATAGAAAATATACTACCATTAATGTACATTCGCCAACGGAAGGCGCAGAGCAAGAAGCGAAGGAGGCTTTCTACGATAGTTTAGAAGACGTAAGTAAGTATGAACACATGAACAGCATGGCCAATTCTGATATAGAAATAATAGTAGGAGATCTAAATACTAAGATAGGGAAAGAAAAACATAATGATAATGTACAAAAACCAATTTACAAGAAACCTGCCGCAAGAAATAACCTCATAATTAAAAGTACAATGCAAAAGAAGAAAGACATTCATAAAGTTACTTGGGTGTCCCCAGACGGAAAGGCAAAGAATCAAATAGATCATATGCTTATAATAATAGACCAAGAGCCCACAACGGATATGCGTACGTCATGGTATCCAAAAATGTTAACCCCAGATATCATTAAAGGCAGCTTATCTAATATGACATCCACCAGTCTGTCAGTTCATACCGGTCACAATAAAAAGTTACAAGCTGCAAAAATTGCATTTTGGTCACAAAAACTTACGTCATAATCTGCAAGAATAATGTAGGGTGCAAATGATAGCCGACCACACCAGAAATTACAGACCACAAGTCTGCCAAGGGTTTACCGGCACAAAACGCTCAGCAGACTAAATTCAAAATTGAAAATGATCTCACTCACTTACATCATTTTCTGCAAAAAAATGCAGACGAATACATAGGGGTTTGTAAACTGACTCGAAATCCGCCAGTCTGCCGAGCCCTTGGGGCCACAAAACCATTGGCAGACTGCCCTTAAAGTGCTAAATAAATTGTTTATTCTCACTTACGTCATTTTCAGCAAAAACAAACAAAAAAAACGCGGAAACAAAGAGTTTAGTAAACTAAATCTAAATCCACCCGTCTGAGTCACAGAACCCGCAACAGACTAAATTAAAAATTGCAAGTGTTTGTTTTGATTGGCTTAACTATCACAATTAAAACATTTGAGTATGATTATTGGGGTGTAAGGGACTCATCAACACCTAAGGGTCCAAATGTCAACCCCACCTGCACGAGAGGCGGATATAATCGCCCGGTACACCCTGCTAGAGAACGAACGGGGCTCTGGCGACCCAGAATCGGGGGGTATAGCCTGATACCAGTTGTCCCGAGGTAACGGGGCCCTTGCGGCTGGGCTAATCACCCGCGTAAGTTAAGTTAATTCAGAGAACCGACGCAAGCCTCGGAAATGGACGGATTAATTGGAAGCGAAAACGGCGAGACACAAGGTTAAGAATAGGTTCGTGGAATATACGAGGAATAAATGGAAAGGAAGTGGAGCTAATACAGGAAATGCAGAAATACAAAATGGAAGCCCTAGGCATAAGTGAAACAAAAAAAGAAAGGAAATGGGAGACAAAATATGGAGACGAATTTCCAGCTAATATACTCTGGCCCGGAAGGGAGAGCTAAGGCAGGGGTAGGAATTATACTCAGTCCCATGCTAGCGCAAACTATAAAACAATGGGAACCAATTAGCTCGAGATTAATATACGTTGATTTGTCCTTAGAGGAAGATATAACAATCATACAAATATATGCCCCAACAGAAGACTCCGCTATAGAAGAAAAAGAAAGATTCTATCAACAACTACAGGAACAGGTTGATAGAGCAACAGAAAGAAGTAGACATATACCGATTAATGGTGCTTGGAACGCAAGAACCGGTAACAGATAAGATTTAGGCTTTGGTACTCTTGGTAAATATGGAGGAGAAAACACACTCAATGATAATGGAAGACGAATGATTGAATTTTGCATTAGAAACCAACTATTAGTAGGAAACAGTCATTTTAATCATAAAACAATACATAAAATTACATTGGAAGCCATTGGTAGAGAAGCAAAAAGCATAAATGACTATATTACATATATGCAAGACAAACAAAGTATGCAATATTAGACGTCAAGGTAATAAGAGGGGCGGAACTAAACACCGACGACAGACTGCTGGTGACGGACACGAGATTCCACAGCAGAAAGCCAAGAAAGCCAAGGAAATACGAAAAAATCAAAATAAATGAACTAAGAAAACCGGAAGTCGCTGAACAATATGAGACCGAAATAAGTAAGGCACTCAAAAGATATAAGAGACAGGAAACCGAAGAACAAGGGCAAAACCTCGAACAGAAATGGAAAATACTAAAAACAGAATTAGTAGAAAAAGCAAGAAGTGCATGTGGCCAGATCACAGTCGGCACAAGACAAAAAAGAACTAGGTGGTGGAATAACGAAGTAAAGGAAAAAGTAAAAGAAGAAGAAAGAAGCTTGGAAAAAGTTTATTATAAATAAAGCAGAGGAAAATAGACAGATCTACACAGCAAAGAGAGACCGCGCGAAGGAGGCTGTAGTAACCGCGAAACAGGAAAGCTGGGACAACTTCGGGAGGGAACTAGAGGAGAAGAATAAAGATAACAATGAAAGGGAGTTCTGGAAAACAATCAAAAGTATGAGAGGAAAATATGGTAAGCAAGCATGGGCTGTTAAAAACAAGAATGTACCTAACTTTGGAGACAGACGAAGGAAAAATACTAGAAGTATGGAAAGAATACTATGAAAAAAAATTCAAAGACAATATCAACAGAAGAAGGTTGGAAAGAAGAAGGAACAGGACAGTAGACGAAAAAGAAGAGGAAAGAAATATTGAAATTGAAGAAGTAGAGGAAGCAATAAGACAAGTTAGAAGAGGGAAGGCAACAGGAAGAGACCTGATAACCACGGAAATGGTGAAATATGGGGGAGAGGAGGTAAAGCAGTGGATTAAGGAAATATGCCAACTTGCATGGGACGGCCAAAAGATACCTGAAGACTGGGACGAAAATATAATTGTACCAGTATATAAGAAGGGAAGCTCGAATGAATGCAACAACTATAGGGCAATATGCCTCTCTTCAGTAGTACAAAAAATTTATTCTAGAATACTGGAGAAAAGACTACGGGAAGAAACGGAAGAAATCATGGCAGAAGAACCAGCAGCGTTTAGATCATAAAGACAGACACAAGATCACATTTTCACGCTACGAACAACAATAGAGAAAAGACTAGAGAGAGGAAAGGCACTTTACTTAGCTTTTATAGATATCGAATCTGCGTTCGACAGGGTGCCGCGAGAAATCATATGGAACGCACTGTCACACTGCGAAGTAACAAACAAGCTACAACAAGCAATTAAAAATCTATACGAAAGAAAGAAGGGCAGAGTGCGAATGAACGGGAGAGAGTCGGAGGCCTTTGAGATGAAAAAAGGGATAAAGCAAGGCGACTCATTGAGTCCATTGCGGTTCAATCTAGTTATGGACCAAATAATAAAGGAAAGTAAAGAGGCCAGGTACAACGTAAGAATAGGCTATTGGAACTTAGAGGCAATCAACATCCAGTGCTTGATTTATGCAGACGACATAGTGCTAATGGCAGAATCAACATAGAAACTGCAGCAGATAGTAAACAAATGGAACAACGCAATCAAAAGGTGGGGAATGGCAATTAATACGAATAAGAGCAAAGTAATGGAGATAACAAAGAAGGGTACTCAACAAAACGTACAAATAGTGTGCAATGGAAAAGAAATCAACTGGGTGGATAATTATGAATACCTTGGAGTTATAATAAACAATACGGGAACAATAGAAGAAGAAATATTAAACAGAACAAATAAGGCAAGTAAGGTTTACTATGCTTTAAATAGCATAATTATAAATAAGAAAGAAATAAGTAACGCCACTAAACTGAGAGTATCTATGTGCCTACATTAATATACGCCTCAGAAAGCTGGATCATGCAAGACAGAGTGAAAGGAAAAGTAACAGCAGGGGAGATGAAATATTTGAGAAGAATGGTTGGAAAGACGAAACGCGACAGAATTAGAAATATAGCTATTAGAGAAGAACTGGAAATGGAACCATTAGTGGAAGAAGTGGAGAAAAGGCAATTCGCGTGGTTTGGGCACGTCATGAGAATGGGAAATGGAAGATACCTGAAAAGAATAATGGAAGCAAGGCCGGAGGGAAGACGATATGTAGGAAGACCTAGGGAAACATGGGAAGAGAGAATGGAGAAAATGGCACTGGGTAGAGGAAAGAATTTAGAACAACTAAAGGGAATGGCAGCTGATCGTGACCAATATCGCAAATGGATGAGCAACCCGACGCCATAGGCATAAGGGAAAGAAGAGGAGTATGATTATTGATTTTTTATTTCAAAATATAAATTCAAAGTAAAATAATATTCACCAGGAAAATCTCTTTGTTTTGGTTCGTTCTCCGTTATAGTTATCTACAAAATTCCAAACATACTTGCTAAGCAGTACATACAATATGATATATAAAATACCTCATTAACATCGAAGGGCATGTAATCACCATCGAACCATTCTGGTTGGTACTTATTTTGTTGTAATAGCCTATAGCCAGCCGCTCTCCTGAGGAGTTTTCGTGGTTGGAATGCTAGAGGTCTAAAAATTCAAAGAAAATAGAATATGATAGAAACTAAGAGTGTAAAATTTTGTTAGCTTACTGCGTTGTTCGATATTGAGCCGACGTAATTTGTTCTAGCTATTTTCTTATTCAACACAGATTTGCAAAGTGGTAAACTGTTGGCATCAAAATTTTTAATTTTATTCATAAATAGTTCTTTACCCGTTTTTGGTCGGTATACTTCATTAAATACTATCGAGTCTGGCTTCATTCACGCTTTCACAGCCCTTTAACCCATACATGCGAGTTACAAATGACTTTGTTCTGATGCAGGATAACGCGAGACCGCACTCAGCGAGGTGCGTCACTGAATACTTGGATGAAGTTGGAATAGGAAAACTAAACTGGCCAGCATATACCCCAGATGGAAATCCTGTAGAACATGTTTGGGACATGCTGGGCATGCGTGTTAGAGGACGTGCAGTTGCACCAACCACAATAAATGATCTCCATGTGGTACTTCGGGAAGAATGGCAGAATATTCCGTAAAATGATAATCGTGAGCTCATTATTGGCATCGCCCGCCGTATGCAGGCAATAGTTAGGGCTAGAGGAGGTAATACAAAGTATTGAAATCTATTCAAATGAAATTTTCATCCTTAATCTCTGTTAAGTTTATTTGCGGAAATGCATTTTCTTTATTGTATACGTATATTATCATTTTCGCTTATAAATGTTCACTAAATAAACTTTAAAAGAAAAAAATGACCCGTTTTAACATTGGAAATGTTTATGCGCTCGCGTATTGAACAAAGTTACAACATTTTCAGTAGCTTTTGCGACATGGGCACATCAAAGCGAACCCGATGATCTCATAAGAACAAACAGTAAGCGGTCTTAATGTGTTTGAAAAGCACGTTTTGTTTTAAGTCTAAATACGCACCGCGTTGATGACGGAATTCACGAGTAATTATAAAATAGGCAGATACCGTTATTGTTTGTTTGTTTGTTTGTTGTATATTTTGTAAGTAGAAATTTTCTAGTTGTCTTGGATATATGGAACAGGACCAGTACCTATGTGGCTAGCAGTTTTAGTGTTTTAGTTTCAGACAGACTGTATGTATAATATTAATTGTCATTAAGTGGCCCAGTGATGCGGTTAACACAACGCCTTCTGAGCGGATAAAATCTCTTTATGAAACAATAGCTAGCAACCTAATTTAAAAGTACCATGATTTTCATTCTACAATTCACGTCGTCAAGGAAAGTGTGAATAAAATGTTTATAGAAACAGTGTCGTCAAGGAAAGTGTGGATAAAATGTTTATAGCAACACTTTATCCACCCTTCATGTTAAAATGTTGCTTTGATAACTAGATTTGACACATTAAAATGCCACTTTTTAATGTACTCTCAGAGGTGTGATCCATCGTATATATGCACATTCCTGCTCCCTGCTTGAGTTGATAGGATTGATAGTAGTATCAATCGAAAGACAAAAAGAATGCGCTTAATGTGATACTACTTTAGGCCACACCGCCACTATTTAAGAATATAGCTCACTCGGCGTTCCGTGAGTGAATAAAGAAAAATGTTATCCAGGAAAGGAAAAGTTTAGCTCACGAGGCGCAGCCGAGCGAGCTAATGTCCTTGAGCGGATAAAAAACAATAGCCAGCAACCTAATTTAAAAGTACCATGACTTTCATTCTACAATTCACGTCGTCAAGGAAAGTGCGAATAAAATGTTTATAGAAACAGTGTCGTCAAGGAAAGTGTGGATAAAATGTTTATAGCAACACTTTATCCACCCTTCACGTTAAAATGTTGCTTTGATAACTAGATTTGACACATTAAAATGCCACTTTTTAATGTACTCTCAGAGGTGTGATAGTTCCACAATTTCGAAGTCGTAACTGAGGTAAGTTTATACGTTTTATGTATTACATATGGCATTATCATTTCCAATGTATCCGATGTGTGCAAGGATTGCGAAATCTGTGAATTTTTTTTGCACCTGAGTGTATTTTGCTCCATTTGTCATTATAAAGCTATTCCCAAAGTTTCGCAGAAACATTACCTAACACCCTGTATATACAATGCTCTGAATGTAGTTATTTGTTGGTGATATAACAAGGGTTTAATAGGTAAACAAAATTGAATTAAATCGATTATATTTTTATTTGTGCGTTTTATATACAAAAAGTGTTAACAAATCCGTGCATTGATTTATTTATACAACTAATAATCTATCCTACTATAAGTAATAAGTAATACTGTGTGTTCAAACAAATTAAAGCTTAGCTAATAAAATAAATAAAGTAACCTAACAATTATGATTTTTGGATTATACAACTAATGAGAATCTAATTCGTTTGTACTACAAATACATTATGTAAATAAGGTATATACAATGAAGCGTAATAAGTAATAACATTTACAAAAGAACAATCGATTTTTACGATCCGAAACACCAGTTTCATCGAAGTTTTGGGCATTTAGTTTTTAGTTTAAAGGTAATCATAATTAAATGTTTCAACTTTAGTTAAAATAATTAATTCCAAAGCTACAAATATGAAATTTAGAATTTGGTTCCGTTTTGAGTAACAACAGAAATTTTCCTATCATCAGTCTTCTCAGCTTTTTCATTCCTGTGTGTTTTTTCATCGTTTATATCCATCCCGTGGTTAACAACACCTTTTAGAACTATGTCTTTGGTAGAAGTGTTAGATTTTAAAGGTATATTTAAAAGTTCCTTAAGGTGATCGGGAAGAGAGTCGTATAAATCCCTAAGCGGGGGTGAAAGTAGATCAGAATCGACTTCCTTAGGATCTTGAACTCCTGTAATTACTGATACTAACATCCCGATGATGATGGTTACTAGGAATCCAATTGCTGAGTACCACAGGTAAGAAATCCGGTATAGGAAGAATAATTGTGAACTGAAATTGAAGAAATCAGCTTGAGACTGATAAGGATTTGAAGTAATTATTTAAAGAGAGCAAGTTCCTTTCGTGTTAAAAGGTAATACATAGTTTGGTTTTAAAATAAAAGTCGAAAGTAAAACTTTACCTCTGAGGATCACTATCAGTCTCTGGAGTAAGCAAAGTAGTATTTTGACAGGGACATCCTTCGATGCTGGTTTCTTTTTGTTCTAAAGTGTAAGTACCACTAGCCACTGCAACTTGTTGTCCTAAACCCATCCAGAGGACCAAAGCCATTGCGATTATTCCACCTGTTAATGCCCCCTGTAACATAAAATGTTTTTAAAAAAATTCTGGCATTGTAAGAGTATTTTTTTTTATTTACCTTTGCATTAGCCCATGGGAAAAACATCCCCAAAGAAAACAGGCCCAATGTAACTCCTCCAACCATTCCATTAAAACTGAGAGCAACCTGCATTACACTTCCTAACTGCTCTACTATGAACACCTAAAACATCCTCGTCAGTCAAAATCTCAACGCTTTATTAATTGAACTTACAAGGCCAAAACTAATGATGCCATAAATAATGGAGATCCATTTGGCCCAAAGGGCACCTTTTGATTCTGGCATTGTAATACCAAAAGCACCGGTTATAAAATCTTTGCAAGTAACTGCCGATAAACTATTTAAAGCGGACGCGACAGTTCTAAAATCAAAGAAATTAAGTAACATATAATTTAATTCGCACAAGCGAACTTACCCTAAACTAGCAGCGAAAATACCAGCTACAAAAAAACCCGTAATTCCTTTCATGTGTCCGAGTTCGGAGAGAATGTAAAGAGGTAAAATTTCATCGGATGCTTCTATCTCACCCGATTTAAGTGGATCACAGTTACGGTAATGGGTGACCAAGACCATTCCCGTGTAAAAATTAATGGTATAGATTAAAATTAAACCGATGCAAGATACCCAAAGTGCTCTGTAAATGTTTGAAGTTAGTTGTTAGAGTTGTTTACTGAAAAAGGTTGCTTACTTTCTTGCTTGAGAAATCGTTTCTACTGAGAGATATTTTTGAATTGATGCTTGGTTGGAACAGAACATGGTCATCCAGTAAAAAGTACCACCGATAACAACCGACCAAAAACTGTGGCGAATTGCTGGACTTGGATTCATACTGAAAACAAAATAATTAGTATTTTCGTCGCTTTGGGGGGATACATTCATCTTTAGTATATTAAAAGGAAATGTTGAGTATTTGATTTTAGAAAATAAATTAAATTGAAGCCGTGGTTAACTCCAAGGAATTTATTTTAGAAAGTTTTATACAAAAATCGAGGTTTCTAAGAAGAATCTTTTACATTTAGGTTATTTGATAAAATTTTAATGAAATATCCTGGTAATAGTTTTGTAACTTACTTAAATACTTCCAAGCGCTCGGTGTTGAAATTTTCAGACCAAATTATGCCAACGCCTCCTACAGATTTTTCCCCAAAGTATAAAACTAACAAAATGGAACCGATCAGAACTGCAGCTTGGAATGTGTCTGTCATTATAACGGCTTTCATGCCACCCTAAAAATGATTGGGTTTAAAAAATCTTTTCTTTTGTTCATCATCTCTTTCCTTCTTTCTTGTGTTTTTTTTTTGTTTTAAAAGGCCAAAAACGGAATGTTTGACAATTTAAAACTAAATTTGGAAATAATTGAGATATAATTCTAAATTCGTATAAATATAAATATACCTGAGAAGCATAAAATATGCAAACGATGTAAACTACAGAAACGGCGACGTAAACGTTCAGTCCAGTCACTGCAATAAAAAAAAATAATTTGTTGCGTTAATAATAAAGACTTCTTAATACATAAGCAAAGTGGGAATATTCAATATTCCATTGTAATTTTAATTTTGTTCACGAACTTCTTTGATTAAACACAAAATACAAAGTATTATCTAATGAAGGTGGGCTGCCAACTATTTTAACATGTTGCCAAAAATTGGCACTTTTGGAAATCAACCCATTGAGACACAAAAATATAAACTTAAAACGCAATTTTTATTTGGGAGAAGCGCTCGACTTTGGAAAGAACCCCTCTGTTTTCCCTAATAATTTTGTTCCTAAGCATGGAGTTTCATGAAAATCGCAGTAGGTACTTCCGAACTTTAAGGTTTTATAAAGCAGTAATTTAGTACAGATTACTAAGACAAGCTAAAAATAAAACAATAAATTCTCAAATATCTAATTGTTAAAATAGACTGAAAAGTTTAACATCCAAAAGGAGAGGAGAGAAATTCAATAGTCAAGTATAAAAGTCAACAAGAATGTTAGAAAGTATAATGATACCAAATGCCGGCTTTGTTGGTGGTTCGGCTCTATTCCGGATCGGTTCTGTACTACAGTCATGTTAGGCAACAATACATACATATTCTTTCGAGAGGTTGAAAGTACCTTGGTTTCGTTGGAATGCTAATAGGGTAATGCTACTGACCACCAAAATGAAATACTTCGTTTACTAATTGAAGGGAAAATTTAGTCGCAGAGGAGGTTAGTAGGCAGACGGAAAAACTCTTGGCTAAAAGATCTTGGTCGTTGGCTTGGCTGTAAATCTATAGACATATTCGGAGCCACAGTTTCCAGAAGTTTCGAAGGGAGACGGTGCACTAAGAAGAAGAACGACCACAGGAGACAACGCGCGTTGAAACTTTTGGCATCCGCAAGCATGGATCTCGACCATTAAATAAATACACATAAATAAAATGAAAAAATTCTCAGAGTGAAGAGTGAGGTTGGAATTATTTTAATATAGGTACTTTTTTTATAAAAATAATGGAAAATTAAGTATTTAACTAGTAAACTGATTAAGATTAGTGATAAATTTGCAAGTATTAATACCATTATAAATAATCATTAACCTTGTGTCGATGCGGAAACATATAGCAACATGAAAATAAACAGCGAAAATTTAAAAAGAAAATATCAAAACCGGAAAAAGAGTCAATCTTAAAAAATATAAAATACAATATCAGACTTAAAAGAAAGCCACAAAGGATAACACAAATAATAGAAACATGATAAGATGCTGGGCACAACTATTGAAGTTGGAGAAAAGGTTATTGAAAAGCAAGATGAAAAGATCACTTATTTCCAAATATGTAGAAAAGCATGTGATGCGAATCGAAAGCTTAGAGGAAAAATTAATAAAGAAGAGGAACCCAAGAATGGGTATAAGAGGCCCATTTTTATTTCTTTCTTGTTCTAGAATATAAAAGGAACCAATTTTGGCTGAATCCAAATCTCACAAAACTATAGGAATACCCAATGGGAAAGAAAAATTTGGCTCAACTAATGTAAGAAATTGGAAACTAGAATGCTGACGAATAAACTGAAACAGAAAATGATAAATATGAAGTTAAAAAAAAAGGTTAAAGCTAATGAAGGCGAAACTGAAGAAGTGGGAGATCAGGGAAGAAAGTAAATGGAAAGAATAACTTACTATAGAAAGGATAGCAGATGAAAGATTAAATCAATAAGCTCAAAAATTCGATAGCCAGTTGTAGCCAGGGCCATAAAATACCTAAGCACACCCCAGGTGGGAAAAGTTAACCTAAAATTAAAAGGTCTTCCAATTGAAAAGAATTTCCAGAGAAAAAAAGCGAATATTAAATCTGGAAAAGGAAAACTTTAAGAAAACCCAAAACCAGACTAGACAGGGTATGAAACGAAGACGTCAGGGATCAATGCAATGTGGCCGCCATCGTGAAGTTTAGAGCAAGAAGAAGGGCATGGAATGCCCATGACGAAAGAGCTGCCGAGAACAGAATTATAAAGGTGGCAAAGTAATCAACACCAAGAGGAAGAAGAGGGCCAGGCGGACCACTCAAAAGGTGGGCAGATAGTTGGATGACATCATCAGCGGAATGTACCGGATTATTCCTATTTAAAATATGAAGAAGAAGACCTTGGGGATCAATACGATAACGCTAATGCGCTAATGGATGTATTGCAACAAAGGCGAATGTAAAAATATCAAAATTAGAATCTAAGCGCACGAGCTAGCAGAATGACGTCATTTTATAAGAGACATGTGCGGTGTATCGAAGTCACATCTTTTAAAAATGTAAGAAAAGCACGTACAGTAGAGTGCATTGTACTAAGTAAATCGACACCTCGCACGCGCATGGATAAGAGACTGAGAATATTGAGAAGAGGGAGTCAATATTGCGGTATAAATACTCGGCTTGAAATACGCTAAAGGCATGGTTAAATTCAACCATCAAAGATGCAGTATCTCCGAAGAATTGACACCGTCCAAGACGATGATTCCCGTAATATTCATGTAAGACTGTTTTATTTTAACTTAACTTTAAATCAAGATGTTTGTATAAAATATTTGAATTCTTTTTATAGACTTAGCCGTTGTAAATGTAATTAGAACTTATTTCTTAACTTTGAAATACATGTTAGTTGAATTCGACTTTGAATTAAAACCTCTCGTAAAAGCCAAGCAAACTATCAAGTGACGAAGTTGGCCAAAGACTCTACTTAAACGGTCACATGGAAGGCAGGCAAGATAAATGAAATTTCAGAAGAGCGGGGCGGCCGGAAAGGTACAAAGCTGATATGGTAACCCTTTAGGATTTGAGATGAACTGGAAGATGAAGAAGGAGCAAGGAACAAATGCCCCAACGCAAAGATTGCCAAAAAACCGTAAATAATAATACTAAATCAGCAGCCAGAGTAAATAAATTAAATATTAACAGAGTGGTTGAGTGGTAAAATTTCTGATTTTACTTACCGTGACTTAAAGCCAAAGCAGGAGCGTAAACAGCAACACTGGTATACAAAACCATCTGAAGAATATAAAGTCCACTGGCCAACAGGCTAGTTTGTTTATTAAACCTCATTCCCAAGTATTCATAACTGCTTGTCAGTCTCAAAGTCATGAACACTGGTAGATATAATTTCGAAGTTAAAGGAACCACCAAAATAAACGCAATGCAAATCATCCAGAATTGCGTTCCGTATTTGTACATTTCAGCCGGATTTCCCAAAAGTTCAATTGCTGTTATAAAACTAAAAGATAAAAAAAATCGAACTTTATGTTTCTGTGGTCCAAAAACGTTGGTAAAAAGTACTTACCTCGCAGCCAAAGACATTGCCATGGGAAATGTGCCCATTGAACTTCCACCAAGTAAAAAATCACTGCTGGTTTTTTGTTTTGGCCCAAAAAATCCATAAAATACTCCGATTCCACACGATATGATTAACATGGCTGCTAATACTGAATAATCCGCCCATCCGAAGGTATTTTTCATTTTTTCGTGGCCATTTTCGCAAACTGGTTCGGGTTTTTGATTATTTGGATCAGTAATGGCTACAAACATTTTTTTCTTTGATTATTTGTTTTTGGGCCGATGGTGTTTTATTTACTTAAACTTTTTATCGGTTTTGTAATTATGCGAGAAAGGCAAAATTCTTATCGTGTTTCTAATTATTAAAATTTAAAAAAATGTTTGTTTAATTTTCAAAAGTTTCAGGCTAATTGTTTTATTTGTTTGCTGTTGTCGGATGTAATTGTTCTTATTATTACTGGACAAAACAGAATATTTAACTAAGCTTAATCCATATTTCAAAACATTAAATAATTGTTTATCTTCCTGTAATTTTCTTTCGACATTTTTAAAAACCATACCTGTTTTAACTGGAGGACTGGAAGTTTGTGGCAAATGTGGATATTCGTTAGGAATGTCTTCCTGTTCTTTAAAATCCTGTCCTGAGCTTTCATTAATAAAATTTAAGGCTAGAAAGGCAAGAATCATCAATTTCCAAAACCTAAACGGTACCGGTGTGCTCTTCTTATCGGTAATATCGAACATCATTTCGATAGTTTAAAGCTTTCTTTTTTAATCTTCTATTATAGAATATAAATAGCGGAATAAATAATGAATCACAACTACACCTGTAAACAAAAACAACAACATTATTGCCGTCACGTTCGATTAGTTACAATTGGATTTTTTGAGTTTAATCCGGATAGTTCCGAATTTTTAATTACAATTAGGTTGCTCGGGTAGCTTTCTGTTTCTCGGAATTAAGCTGGTTGATGTTTATGTTAATTTAAGAGAAATGGTTGTCGGTTTTTTATTTCTATGGTAATGGAATATTTTGCGTTTTAAAATTACGTCAGACGACGCGACGCTGCAACTTAGTTATTTCCTATGCTTCAACTTTTTTATTTTAGAAAATTTGCATTTTCTCCAAATTTGTACAAAAAAGGTTTGTATAGATTTTGACTTTGAAAAAGAAAAAAATTGAAAGCAATGCTTGCAAGGTTTGTCCTTATAAAGTGAATTTGAAAAACTTAAAAATTCCATTCAATTTTGTAATTGTAGTAGAGCACTTTCAGTGACCTTGTAAAGAGCCGGATATTTCCAAGTTTTTCTTGGATAACTTGCAGATTCTGCATACTTGTTATTTAATCGACTAACTTGGTCAAGGTACATTTGTTTATTCATACGTAATTATTGTTATTTTGAAAACCCCCAAAGACAATTGAAATTGGTAAGAAGAAAATCTAGTTTCCTTGAAAAATAATTTTAGGGGAGTTTAACCTCTTTAGTTATTTAAAGCACATGTTTAAACATTCTCAACAATTTATATACTGAAAATCTACTTTAATTAGTTTTGCCAAAATTTGGAATTGAATTAATTTAAGAAAAACCCTCAACTATACGTAAATTTAAAAAAATAATCCAGTCAAACAATTAAAGACTCAACGTATAACCAATAATCGTATTAATCGATATAACCTTCACTATTTAACAAATAAAAATTTTCCAAGATCCCCTTGGTAATTAATCAGTGTTTTACAGGGAGCAAGCACCTGCTTATTTCAATAAATGAATCCGTCCCTGCTCTTATTTTCAAAGGACGAATAAATTGTTTTCCTTCTGTTGTTGATTTTGTAGTGAAGCTTTTACAAAGTCAGATCAATTTATATTGCAAATCAGAGGTGCTAATTAAATTTACTTGTATCAACAAATAAACATTAGGATTTAATTTATAAAATTTATTGGGCGAGATCTAGGCTTGTGTATGCCAAGTATCTTGGACATTAAACAATGAACATTAATCCTAATGTCGTATTTGCAAATCGTTTAATAAAATTTTAATGTGATGATAATATTGATAACAGCTGCTTGCCTACGTGCGAAGGGAGATGTACAAACGATCAAGTAACCTCTGTCAATTATAATGTATAAGCATCGATTTTAAATTAAGCCTTCTTCTAGCAACAGTTTAAAATTTCCGGTACGTAATTTAGTCAGCAGGGAATCTCCACCATAGACTTTGAACTTGAATTGTTAACAAATTCTTGGGTAGTTTGCGTTCATATCTCGGAACAATTATCAAGGACGTTTATGTAAATACATCTAACAAATTTTGAATACTTATTTACAATTCTTAATTTCACAATTGCTTTTCAGTTTAATCTCACCTTAATTGCTGTTAATTTATGAAAATGAATTAATATAATTATGATGGGCACAATGATGCATTAACATATTGGAAAGTAAAATCACTCATGTGGGCAATGTTAATACTTCGTAAATTTTTTTATTAATTCTGAATAGTACAAACCAATTCAGCTGCGCATAATAAATTCAAATTTAATTCCGAACGTAATTAAAGACGCATTGATTTAAATAAGCAAACAGTTTTTTCAACCTGTCTGTACGAAAACAAAATAAAAAGCTGAAATTTTTTGACCCGGTCTGGTTTCATGTCTGCTCTTATGCGACGAAAAAAGCGTCCTTTATCCAAAGCGCACATCATCTTTCCTTTTTACTTTTTACTTAGTCAGCCAGCAATTGTTAAAAAATACCCAGCATAAGATATTTAAAAAATACCGAACATTACATAATAAATAATTGTTTAATTCAGTATATGTAACAAATTAGCAAAAACTCGAAATTAAAAGCAGAAGATATAATTTTATTCTATTCAGAATCAAACACCGTGAAAAGCAGTGAAGAGTTTACGTCACCATGGAATATGTGGAAATTTTTATATTCTACCAATTAAAAAAAAACTGATAATGAACAAAATTACGCTTTTATACGTGATTGTTAATGTAAAGACCCTGAAATTGATTCGCGTAAGAAACACTGTTATCATTTGACGGTGAATTCCTTTTGTAATTAAAATCATAAAAATTTCTATTGTATTTCGTAATTAAAAAATACCCATACAAAGTTACATTTCTGATACTTTATACGATTTTACTAAAACTCACGTGTTAAGTTACATTTAAATTTTTGGAAAAATCATCGGCTTGAGGAAAAAATAAAGGAACATTTAAATAATTTTCCTGAAAATTATCGAGTAATTCTGTTAAATTAAAAAGTTGCCTTAAAATTTCTACATAACTTGATAAAATTTTAATAATTACTTAAGCATCAACAACCATTACGCATTGCTACTAATTTAATTCACAAGAAAGCACCAATTTAAGTAATTCACAAATGATACTTACAGAATTAAAAAATAAAACACAGCTATTTACATAGGTCCCTGTATCTGCACCGTTCCAATAAATAACTACGAAATTGTATTTGTATAATTTGTCGATTCGATCGACTTCTGTATTTCATTCGCGTTAATAATTAAGTTATTAGAAAAATCGAAGATTAATCGATCACTGATAAGGCGTCCCGATTAACACTCTACAACACGAGATTTTCTGAAGACTGAAAATTAGCTTATCGCTCACAAATAAATAGGCTCGGACGAATTAATTCCGGAAAATCTGGGTGGGGGAGAATATCAAACTCAAGTTAAGATCGTATAAGATTTTGAGTTCCTGGAATTTTGATGTTTTTACATGTTTTTTTGGTGATTACCTTACGGGTTTTTACAAATAAATGACTAACTTTAGGACATTTAGGGGGTTTTCTGAATTGGCCTAAAATAATTTTCAAAAAGGTATTTTAGAAAATCGATTGAAGAAGCAGGAATTATTCATGAATTAATGGAAAATAAAAGAATAATAAGGACATCTGAAAAATCTTTCTTTCCCTGAAATTTGCCCTGAAAAATTAAAGTTTGCAAAGTGATTTTACGGGTTTTTACAAATAAATGACTAACTTTAGGACATTTAGGAGATTTTTTGAATTGGTTCTAGAATAATCTTTAAAAACTATTTAATTAAAAAAATATGTTAGAAAATTGATCGATCATGAATTAATACAAAATAAAAAAAATAAGAGAAAGAACAATACATAAAGAAGTCTGAAATTTGCCCTGAAAAATTGAAGTTTGCAAAGGGAAAATTTAAAAGTTGAATATTTTTGTAAGCAAAGAATATCTTTTGAGTTTAGAAAACAAAACCCAAGACTAAAAATTAATTTGCAAACCAAAATCAAGAATTTAATGAAAAACAAATCGGCTTTAAATTTGAGGTTATGTAAAGCAGGATTTTTGTTTGGTTTTTAATTTGTAATACTAGGAGGTTTGGTGTTTCAAATTTGTACACTATTTTTAATGTATTTATACGGTACAAGATTCGAAAACTATGAATACTTTCCTTTGCAAGTCAGCACTTTTCAAATTTCTGATTTGTTAGTTAAAAAAGAATTTTCTAAAATTGGGACTCGAGTTGGAGTTGTCGGGGTGCACATACGCGTTTTGGAGACCGCTCTCAACACGTGCAGATAGAAATCGAATTTTTACTGGAAAAATAAATCGTATAGCTACCGGGGCAATAACAAGGCTCTGGGTGGCAATTATAATAATAAAACGGGTGAATAAATAAATGAATAAACTAAAAGTGATAGTTCAAGTGTGGTAAATAGGAAGGGTTGACGAAAACCACACACTATACACGTGAGAGTACATGCGGATCACGCGATATCACAGGTGGTACCAGGTGGAGCTGATATTATACAGGGTGTCCGAAAAGTATGGAATATTCTATATATCTCGGTAAATATTTATTTTATTAAAAAATGTTTGAAATAAAAGTTGTCTAGTATTTAGTTCTTCATTACAGGAAGATATTTAGTTAGGGGTTTCTTAAAAAACAAAGGAGCAGCGAATATCACTACAATTTTTTTAAATGACAAGGTACCCCTATATTGTACTCATTTGATAGAGATTTTTTTTTCTCTTTTCAATGATATAAAACTTTAATACTTTTACTGAACTAGTTTTTGAGAAAAAAGCAAAAAAGTGATGGTAGAGTGATGTTAAGTTTATTACGCAATCTACAATGTTAACATAATAACTGAACTAATCTGAAATAACTCTAACAAGTTTATTTTAGGTTAATATTAATCTGGACACAACAAAAAAAGGAAACTACAATAAATGTTCAAATTGAGCACCGTTCACAGCCTGTCAGTGATAAATTCTACGTTGAAATTCATCAATCGCATTTGAAACAGATTCAGGTTCGATGGCCCTCATCTCTGTATGAATGCGATTTTTTAAACCCTCAATGTCTCCCGGCCTATTTACGTAAACCTTATTTTTAAGGTCGCCCCAAAGGAAGAAATCCAGCGGACTTAAATCTGGCGACCGAGCTGTAGAATGGCTACTGGACCTCTTCTGCCTATCCAACGATTTGGAAAGGTATCATTAAGGTTTGCGGACATTAATCCCAAAATGTGGAGGGGCCCCGTCTTGCTGGAACCATATTCCGTCGTGGGGTATATCCGGATCGTCTTCCTTTGGGTATAAAACAGCGAATGCAGGAACTACCTCAAATCTTAGAAAATTTAGAAAAACCTCGGCCGTTAAATAATTACCCTCCGAAAATCTGGTTTCCCATCATTCCTACCCACACATTAACTTTCTGCTGGTACTGGGTGTGTCCGTCTAGATACCAGTTAGGATTTGTTGAAGACCAGTACCGTGTGTTTCGCTTATTAACTGTGCCGTTTAAGCAAAACATTGCCTCGTCAGTAAACAGAATATTTTTGTGAAAATTTGCATTGCCTTCAAGTTGGTGGGTTATTTCTTCACAAAATTCCAATCTGCGATCCAAGTCGTCTACAGATAACTCCTGAACTACACAAACTTTGTATGGGTGGCACTTTTCCTTTTTTAGAACGCTGTGTACAGTGGATTTTCTTGTATTACAATCTCGCGCAATTTGTCTAACGGAAACATGTGGATTTTCCACGACGGCCAACATCACATTTTCACTTTCTTCATTATTTAAAGCTGTAGCTCTGCCCGTTTTTGGTAAATCTTTAAAACAGAGCCCGTATCTTGAAATTTGTGCCAAATTTTACTTACAGTAGATTGCGTAATGTGAAATTCGGGGTACAAATTGTTAAAAAAATTGCAAACTTCTGTCTGCGTCCTCCTTCTTTCTCCATATCCCAGCATCATTAAAATTTCAGTACGTTGCCTTTCGGATAAATGAGCCATTTCTGTTTACTTCAAAAGCGTATTTCACTCACAAATGGATGTTAACCAATGTAAATAAGTAACTTTTTACTTCAAGTGCGCGTACTACTTGACAGTTCTAAGGCGCAATCAATTGTTTCGACAATTAAAAGCAATCATAGGTGTCTATATTAATGACTATTAAAATAAACTTAACATCACTCTACCATCACTTTTTCACTTTTTTCTCAAAAACTAGTTTAGTAAAAGTATTAAAGTTTTATATCATTGAAAAGAGAAAAAAAATCTCTATCAAATGAGTACAATATAGGGGTACCTTGTCATTTAAAAAAATTGTAGTGATATTCGCTGCTCCTTTGTTTTTTAAGAAACCCCTAACTAAATATCTTCCTGTAATGAAGAACTAAATACTAGACAACTTTTATTTCAAACATTTTTTAATAAAATAAATATTTACCGAGATATATAGAATATTCCATACTTTTCGGACACTCTGTATACCTGTGCCAGCCAAGCTAAGTACAATAGCAATAATTGTAACGTTAAAATAACATTACTAATAGTAGTATTTTGCTTATTATGTAGAAGGTGGCTTAGCCCAGTATTGACCTAACAGTAGCATATATTGGTAGTGCCTCCAAATTATAGGTACACAATTAAAAAGCATATTGCAATAAATGCAATTATACAATTATACTGTACGCGGCATCCCACTGAGGTTCAATTTCGCTCGCGTCACTTAACAAGTTAACAACAAAGGACGCCAGTGACGTCAATTGCGGGGCAGGTACCTGAAACCAAACCATTTATGGTTTCAGGGATTTAGCGGGACTGAAACGCAAATTTCCGATAGAAGAGAAGAACGGGCCAAAAGGCCATCAATTCTATTTATAGGACCAGCACAAACGACTGAACAGACTATGCAGGGTACCGGGCATTTAGAATATCTTAAACATATGTATAGGGTAGTGCATAAATAGAAAATAGAAATCAAATAAAAATCGAATAATAATAACACCTAGTACTAGGTGCATGCAAAGTGTACATATACATATGTAGATCAAAGGCAAAGTTGATAATTAGCAAGTAAGCATAAATACAAGGAATCAACTTAAACTATAACAAAAGCGGAAACTTATATGTGAGAGAAAACCAAGTAGAAATGCAACTGCAGCCGGAAGAAAATATCAAAGACTTGGCTCCCAAATACGATCATCTGCATCACACCTTCGGCCAGCCATGCAAATCAACGCCTACATAGAAGATTTGGAAACAGAAGGATTACAGGTCACACGTGGAAAACAGCACTGGAACAAAACAGAGCGATCGGGTATACCACAATAAACTTGGAAGGAGTGGGCAAGGAACAAAACTAGGATGAAGACTCAAGAGAAGAATCTGCGAACGAGGAAATAGAGGTAGAGGAAGAATATATAAATATCGAAGAATAATGCAGAAGAACGGCGAAAGAACTTATACCACAATAATAATGAAAATAGAAACAAGGGAACAAGGAATACGTATATATAATAATGATTAGACTTAGCTACAGAGGTAGAATAAAGTAACATGTAACATAGCAGGCATGTCTATGCTAAGGCGTTCCATACCATAAACCTAGTAAATTAGCGGTAATACTAGAAATAGTGCTAGTCGGTATAAGATGATAAAACAAGTTTAACCATCTCGGTCATATATTTCACTCCCATTGAATATGTGATCTACTAACTACCTTGCACTGTAGAAGTGGTGTTCTGCGGCAGGCGTCACAGGCATGTTAACGTTATACAGTGCTCCCAATCCCCACCTATCATTACAAATCCCTTCACACCTTATTGGCATGGGGTGGGCCTGGCGTAATCCAGGATTGATCCACGGGGATCTGCTCCATGTCAATTGATGATGATGATGATTCAAGCTATTTCAAACATTTTAATAATGATAATAATAATGATTAGACTTAGCTACAGAGGTAGAATAAAGTAACATGTAACATAGCAGGCATGTCTGTGCTAAGGCGTTCCATACCACAGACCTAGTAAATTAGAAATAGAAATAGTGCTAGTATAAGAGGGAAAAAAACTTGTTTAACCATCTCGGTCAGATATTCAACTCCCATTGAATATGTGATCTACCAACTGCCTTTCACTGTAGAAGCGGTATCTAGCGGCTAGCGTCACAGGCATGTTAACGTTATACACTATTATACAGTGCTCCCAATCCCCACCTATTATAAAAAATCCCTTCACACCCTATTGGCATGGGGTGGGCCTGGCGTAATTCAGGATTGATTCACGGGGATCTGCTCCATGTCAATTGATGATGAAAATTGTGTTTATCTAGAAATTCCCCACAGAATATTCAAAATACTTTGATTGGGCCTTTAGTTTGTAAAAGTTTCATAAATCTTGGAAAACTATGAATATTTTCCTTTGCAAGTCAGCATTTTTCAAGCTTCTAATTTGTTAGTCAAAAAGGGATTGTCAAAAAAATGTGTTTACCGTGAAATTCCCTACAGAATTTTCAAAATACTTTGATTGGGTCTTTAGATTGTGAAAGCTTCATAAATCTTCGAAAACTATGAATATTTTCTTTTGCAAGTCAGCACTTTTCAAATTTCTAACTTATTAGTCAAACAAGAATTTTCAAAAAAATTGTGTTTATCTATAAATTTCCTACAGAATTTTCAAAATACTTTGATTGGGTCTTTAGTTTGTAAAAGCTTCACAAATTTTCGAAAACTATTAATACTTTCTTTTGCAAGTCAGCACTTTTCTAATTTACAATTTGTTAGTCAAAAAGGAATTTTCAAGGATCCGTGTTTACCTTGAAATTTCCTACAGAACAGAAATTTCAAAGTGCTTTGATAGGGTATTTAGCTTAAAAAGCTTGGTAACTTTGTGCCCAGAACGTTGTAAATTTGTTGTTGTTTTTTTAGGCATTTTGGAATATTTCAAAACTTGCAAAAAAATTACCATCGCAATTTAGACCACACTAATGATTAGCAATTTTCATATAAAACTTAATTAAATAAAATAATTTGTTGTAATTATTTACACTTCTGAAGTCGTACATAATTAAATTGAAGGCGTAATTTCCCCAAATTACATAATGCGAGCATCGGAAGTTTGTTTATACCTTTGAATGACATGCAATTCGAAAAATACTCGTAAAAACGATTTTAAACCGGTCGCTGAATGTTAATCTCTGGGAAAATATGCAAAATTTATAATTATTCTTGAAGTCGATTTTTTATTAATTTTTAGTTAAGACAAAACAAAATTTTTGAACGCAATATTTCGAGTGCAAATGTAACTCATATTAAGAATTCTATTTTTTATCAGATTTATTTGTCATAATAATAATAATAATAAATAGAATTATAAATAAAATTTGATTTTCTACCCACAAAATCGTTTTTCGTATTTAAGATCCTTGGTACCCGCACGCCTAGATTCGTCCATAAATAAATAAATTCAAATTTTAATAATATTAAACTGATGATTCTGGCTTTTATTTCTAGCCTGAACATATTTAAATTTGTTGTAGGAAGCTTATTTTTTTGCTTTGGTTGGGGTATTTTGTGATATTTAAAATAATAACTCAACAATTCAAAAGTGAAATTCACTTAATTTTAAATTTAATATTTCCCATAAATTAAATGTATGTGAGCAGTTTCATTAATTTTTATTCATAAATGGGCCTCCTTCTTGTTACTTACAACAAGGAGGGGTAAGTTCCATGCTCATAAGCATTTAACCAAAATCGAAATATTAACCAAAAAGAATAAAACCATTCAATTTTTCCTAAATCTATTGAAACCTAAGTGAAAGCTGTTTATTCGAATCTCAATATTCACACCTTATTTACTTATTCTACGTAATCAAACAAAATTTGTTTGTTTTGTGGTTTTTCCAAGCTTAGCCCTACCATTTTAACAAACAACCCTGAACTATGATTAATTAACAAAAACAATTCTTAAAAATCAAACGCTTGAACTTGACGTTTTTGAACGAACACGTAAGCACGTTTTCGGCCTTTAGTATTCCAGAGATTTTATAGTTTTGAACTGATTGCACCTGGTTTATACGAACCGCCTGAAACTGGATTGAATCACTTCATGGATCGAATAATGAGGTTTGCTTATTACTAAACACCAAGGAAATTCCACTGGTTTGAACGGTCTGAAATACTTGACGGGTTTGCGACTGAAGTTTATAGGATCCAATTGCTGTTGATTTTGGTTTGTTTATTTTAGGTTGCCTAAACTTTTTCCAAAATTAATTTAATTCTAAATGCTTGAGCCAGGGTAAAAGACTATTTATTTATTTTAATGCGCGAAATCTAGGGTGCCAGGGATTTCAATGCCCATCAACTACTGTCATAGTTAAAAAAGACCCTAAAGAGAGGGGTAGTTTTATAAAACGTTTTAATTTTGGTTTTTGTTCTGAATTCGGACTAGTCTGTCTTATTATTTATTTATTTGTAATATTCAATATAAGGGCGAAATTATACTTTTTGTAGGCTTTTTGTTTTTTATATATTTAGCTTGATAAATCCAAACAATTTCTAATTTTTTTAAATATCCTTGAATCCATTAGTAGCTTGGTAGGAATTCATTAATCTGCCCAGTTTATATCTTTTGTGAATTTTGATTTTAAACAGTTTTTGTGAATTTTCGTTTCATAAATCTGCTTCTGCTAATTTGTTATCCCTGCACTTTTCTCAAAGGTTTCTGATGTGTCTTAAAAATGCATAAAAATTCTTTGAAATTAGAAACAAAAATACGTTTTCCAATGTTTCCAAAAGGCTGCAATTTTTTTAAATTATACTTCAACCAAATGTATTTTTATTAGTCTACATAAATCAAAGCATTTCTTTCAAACATGCAAGCTTGCGTTTAAATTCAAACGTGAATAATTTTTAATAAGTTAATCGTAAAGGGATTTCAAAACTTAGGTATTTTTTCCTAATAATAATCTTTAAAAGTTTTCCATTTTCTCTAAAGTTTTACCTGAACAACTTTCAATGGAGTTATTTATACTTTAACATCATATTTGTGTCAGCTCCTTCTTCTGATTTTTTCTTTCTTTTTTTATTCGCCATTTTCCTATTCTTCCTCATCTTAAATAAACAGATCTTTACAGCATACTTTGGCCAGTCTTTTCCACAACCTGAAATTGTCCATCTGATTCTTCTTCGTCAGAAATAAACAGATCTGTATAGAACACTTTGATTAGTCCCACAACCTGAAATTGTTTTTAATATTAAACCTTCATGATTTTATGAAATTTAAAATTTAAGCAAATTAATTTAGGGTTAGCCCTTTCCTAGCACGTAACACATCACTAAACATATATTATAGATTAAAAAATTCCATGTAAAACTTAAAAACTTACATTTAAACGATTATCCATTTACGCACCGTAGCGTCTGTTAATTGATGCTTTACATGGAAAATTTAAATTATAAACCATCTCAATTATCGTGTATTTCTTGATAATGTTATGTTTTCCTTTAATACTCAATTCGTGTTTGTTTTAATCAAGGTTGGCATCTGATTTTGGTTTAAAAACGAAAATTGTAAGTTTAACAATTATGTTCTACGTGTGTTTATGTATACATCTGGAATCACATGTTTAAATTTTAAAAATAGAAAATTTGGAGCTTTGAATTAACAAGAGTAAAAACAGGCTTTGCAAGTTCTAAACATAAAGATTTATTAAATGTTATTTATAACGTTTTAACAATAGTTAATCGATAATTAATTATTAGAACATTTAAACTCTAAGCGACGCACTATTTTTATGGCTGTTTTATTAGTTTTGACCATCGCCAAATCCAGACTGTACCTGATTTTAAGTGTATTTTAATAGGGTGACGATTTTAAATATTCTGTCACTAATTAACTGTGCTTAACCACCCTAATTTTTTACACGTAAAACAGTTAAGGTTTGACATTTCTTGCACTGAAGCTTCAAGGTTACCTCTGCGGTTTAAATCTTAGAAATTTTGATTTAAATCTCCACAAAAATTAAAAATAAAATATTTTACTTTATTTGCATACAATTTATTTTTAATTAGGACTTTAGATGCCTACATTTTATTTTAATACTTGTGAATCCCAAATTAAATAAATTAATTTAGAAATTATCCTTGTGCTTTGTAACAACCCCCAGTTTTATTAATTAAAAAAAAATTAAATCAAGAAGCTGGATTCCACGAACATAATTAAACAGTTTCGTAAATCTATTCTTTAAAATCAATAAAATCAAATCAAAATTCAAAATTTATTTCGAAAATAAACACGCAACTTTGATTATTTGTCAATTTAACACAAGTTTTGTACAGCCGACCTTTTATTAAAGATGTTTAGGTATTCACTAGATATATTTATAAATTAATAAATAATTTGGTTGTAAATTCAAGGGCCGGATCACAACTAACTAAAATGAAATTAATACACCTCAAAGGTAGACAAAAAGAAATAAGTTTCGATTCAATTTTATAGTTTATAATTTGATAAAATTACACGATATTAATGATAGGAAAGCCCAACCTTACTTCTTTTAAATAATAACTTTGCCGACATTTAAGTTGCATGTTAGGAAATTCAAAAAAAGTCAAGAATACTTTACCAGATTTTGCTAGTTCAAACTTAACAATGTTCGGTTTGGGAAGTTTCAGATCCTGAGATTAACATTTTATGTAATTATTTTCATTATTTTGTGTTTAAAGGAAAGATGTGTTCAGTTTAGGTTTTTTTTAAACTAAAATGTTTAATTGTTGTATCCACCATCGAAATTTTATATTAAAAGTTTAATATATAGATTTTGATTGAAAGGCTTTTCGAAATTAATTTATAATTTGAAAATAAATACTTTCTACTTTGCACGTGACAGAATTCAGTGTCCCTTTTTAATCTTTAAACAAGCACAAATTACTTTCATTTTGAATTGAATTTTGATCATTTAAAGATTCGCTGATGGGATTTTCAAATTTTAAAAATAAATGTTAATCATGATTACTTTTAAATTGTAAAATTTTAATTATTTTAAGTAAAATGTAGTTCATTGACTCTCACAGGCAATTAAAGTTAAATGCAGATCTTTTCGGTTCGGTTTGAGGATATTATTTATCAAAGTGGGCTTCTTTTATTTCAACAGTTGTCTAGTTTATAAAAAAATAATCTCTAAAGTAATTGTTTATTGGTTGTCATGCTTTTAAGGAAATAGGTCTAAATTTACCTTCCTAAAGGAGCAAGAAACCTGATTATTTTAGTGATAATTAATATCGGTTATTAGGTTAAAAATTATTCACATTTTTGAACAGTCTTGGACAGAAATGGCTACGTTAAACACCAATTTTGGATTTATGCTCTTTAAAATTTGAACTTAATTTCAATCCTTTGGTTTCTCTATAACGATGCGGGGTGTTGAAAATTTACACTTTTCTGTAACTGATGAAAACCCCGGAGCTTTGGGCCCTCGTTTGTTTTTGTAGCTTATTTGTAACCTCGTCTTTGATGAAGGGTAGGAACGAAAAGTCACAGAAAGACGGAATACAATTTTAAGTTTTATTCAGACAGACAAGAATATTTATTCATTACTAGCCTAGCTTAATATAGGATATTCGGAAGGCGGGTGTCCGTAACCGACTTGGTCGGCCTTGGCGTCAAATCTCCTGAAAAGAAAAACGAAACAAAGGAATGTAGGAGCCTAATCGGCCTTTTTACGATCCCAGAGTAGCTACCGTACGGCAAACGGGATTCAGGAGGGTTGTAGAAGCCTAATGAAAGGTGTGAAATCTCAGAGTAGCTTTCGTTACAGCAAAAGTTTTGGAGTAGCGGAAGTCAACAAAGTGTTATGATCGTAGGAGCCTATTAAGATGTGTAAAATCTCAGAGTAGTTCGCGTACATGGAGTACGGAATGGAATTCCCTTGATCTTCTGATCCATTGTATTTATACAATTTCTCTGGACCACCCCAAAGTATGTAGAAGGAGTTCCTTTCAACAAATTAAATCTTCCCCACTACAGTTTAACGTGTGATTGGTCAAACAGTGTTTCCATCACCCTTGACAGACGTCACATCTGTACACATACGAATTTTAATTACTTCAGTTTTTCTTTTCGGGAGATTCGCCGCCAAAGCCACATTGGGCCATAATTTCAGTTTATTATTGGAATGCAATCATACAACTTGTTATTTTATCAAACGATGATTATTTGGTTATGTGAAAGATATTCTAAATATGAATCGTTTGCTCAAATTGAAATATTCGCAATATGCTAAACTAAATTCTAACCTTAATAATAATTAAATCAGCGATGTTTGATTGATTGATTGATTTTTAGCAAGGTTTTTTGGGATTTTGTGACCATCATTCTTGCGCTTCGACTCTTTGGTCTTTTGTACGGCCTGATCCATTTAGAGCAGTTAAACCTGTACCCTCAATGAGTTGCAGGAAGTCTTTCACGAGGTGCTCGTACGTGAGAGCTTTGTAGTTATTCCATGTGGTGGTTCCCCTAATAAATAGTTGCTGTCTTTTACGGTGTAGCGCTGGATAGTCAAAGACTCAAAGATTATATGTGAGGCTGTTTCTTCCTCTTTCTAACACAATCTACAGATGGCAGTGTCTTGCGACAAGTTTTACCAGCCGTTTAATCTGAGTTCGACCTAAGTGTAGTCACGTCAGATGTCAGTCTGCGTGAAGGCCAATTATTTCCTTCCTTCTGTCACTGTGTTGCAACCCAGCGAGAAATATGTTGTTTAACTGTCCATTCGGATGCTTGTTTTGGATATTCCGAATACCTACAGGTTATTGGCCTATAAACGGTGTGGTTGCACCAGTTTTTACGAGGTACGAGGGAGTCTGCTGCTTCTCCCTCAATGCCTGTGTGCCGTGTATGTGTTTCTTCTCAGTTAGGGTCAGGTGAGTCAAACATTCTCTCGTTAGTTTCGAATTGATACGAGATGATTTAAGTGATTTTAGGGCTGATTGGGTTTCCTGCAACTTCAGCTACCAGTGATATTTAACCTCCTGGCCAACCTGAATACGTTCACCAAAAATTGTAAGGCTGTGGGATGACCCTACAGATCTTTTCTTAGTGAAGGGTATTAGTGTCGTTTTGTGAAGGTTTACCTAAAGATTTTTCCCTTTTTACAACCTCTGTGTAATGTTTAGCGTCTTTTGCATAAGGGCTGCAATAATGGTTGAGTGTCTGCTCCTTCTGAGGGTGACCATATTGTTCGTTATTGAGTATTTTCAAGACATCATTTGCTATCAAGTTCCCCAGTAGAGGGAATAAAACGCACCCTTGTGGGCAGCCTTTGGCAGCATGTACCTTGAGAGATTCTACTCCTAAATGAGTTTGTACATAACGGCCCTCTAACATGGTTTTTATTCATCTGTTAGTGATGTCGTTAATGTCATGGCTGTTATTATTGAATCGCCCAAGAAAACAGCTACAGCTATTTCCTTCTATTTTACTGACTAGGTTGTGAAGTGCTGATTCACATAACGTTCCTGGTTGATATGCATGTTGATTGCGATGTAGGGGGTTGTTTTTCATAACCCATTCATAGGTGTAGGCCTCCTCACTAACACTCATACATGTAAGTCAACAAATAAATTAGCCGTGTAATATAATACCCAGTCATCCAATTTAAAGTCATTCTCAGTGACCAATAGAATTAAGAGTTGTATTTTAGTTTGGCGTAAGAAACATTGACAACATGCTTAACAAATAATAATTACATGTCTTCTTCGTCATCTTCTCAACCTTTATCTACCTATTCTAGTCCTTTCCAAGCTTCACGATCTGTGCCTCTTCTTCTCCACGCTAGTCTGTGCGTTTGATGTCGTCTACCTATTTTCCGTGGTCTTTCTCTGGCCCTTTTTCCTAACAAAGGGCGCCATTGATCAATCGTGGCATTCCATCTATTATCTGCCTGCCTCGCGTTATGCCCTGCAAATTTCCATTTCATCGTAATTATGTGTCAGATCTTATGTCAGTTACGTGTCGGTTTTTCTTTCTTGTTTTTTTAATAGATTTTTCTACCAGTTCAGCAGTATTGCTATTCATGGTACTGGTCACATTAGTTGTGTCCATTGCGCCTGTCACTAAATTTTGGTGTCACATGTTAAGTTATTGTTCGCGTTGACTGAGCACGGCTTTTAATAATTTTTAATGGATAATTTATTTATTCATTGTCACTTGCTAGTAGGTCAATTGGTAGCTGCCGTTTCAGTCTTGTATGTATTGATTCTGCGCCTAGCCTATAGTGAATTGCACCGCTGCACTGGTTGAGCTTGTCGTAGAATTTCCTGGAGTCTTATTTATGAATTCTTGTATAGCCGGATGCCCGTTTCCCTATGTAGTTGTATATTTCTTACGAACCATCAGCGTTTGTTATAATGCGGAGCACTTTATTTTGTAATACCTATAGTTTGTTAAGGTTTGTCTTAGATGTAGTACTCCAGATGCTGCAGCCATAGGTGAAAATTGGTCGAATTATTGCGGTGTAGGTCAGTATTCCACATTTAATCTTAAGTGGTGATTTTTTTATTTAAGATTGGGTACAGCATGCCGAGTCTTGCATACGATTCTGTTAGTTTTTGGTTAATGTGGTAGCTCCATGTTAGTCTACGATCGAGATAATATACCAAGGTATTTAACAGCTTTATCCTTAGGGTTCCATTGTATTGAGATGTTGTCAATAGTTATATTGGGTGGATCTTCAGGTCTGCGGAGCGTAAAAATCTTACAATCGCATTTATTAGCATTTATTTTTATACACCAGCATTCGAACCAATCACTTAGTTTATCTACTCCTTCTTGGAGATTTTCTTTTGCTTTATTTATGTCAGTATTTTGAGCTACTATCGCCGTATCATCGGCATACATAGCAAGATCGGTGTTGGGAATGGTTGGAATGTCAGACATAAAGGTTTTTCTATGTGATGAATAATTAAGAGAGTTTGCAGTGTTTAGACTATTTAATATAATTAGAGAAATACATAAATATACATTCGTTTCTTACGTGGTAAAGATTTAAAACTAACTTGACTAACTTAAACTTAAGTAAGGGCAAGCCACATTCCACCCTTGTCTCGGGGTGGGGGTTGCGCAGTTGCTAAATTTCCACACCCTCCGCCGCCGGAAATCATGCGTTATCTATCTCGTTAACACTTAGCCCTCCTAACTATAATTCTATTTTCTTTAAAACGCACTTTACTGCCAAACCGTAACACAAACGCGATCACTTTTATTACTCGATTCAGATCACTAAAATTTGAAGAGTTTATCAAAGAACATTCTTTGCCTTTTATACAAACGTTGTTGAGTAAACAGTTTCTTACGATGTTAACAATTAGAGGGTAATTTTCTTGTGTATTATTAATTGGCCACTTGTCTTCCGTTTCGCGTAACCACCAAGGACCTTGTTGCCATACTTCGGAATTTAACAGCGCGTTAGCGATAATTCCGTGAGTGAGTAGATGCGCTGGATTATCATAACCCTGACGGTGGTACCACCCATGTATGTTCCTCGATAGCCGTTGAAGTTTCTTTACACGATTGGCAACATAAGTTTTCCATTTGTTGGGAGGTCCCTTAATCCAATATAGCGTAATTAACGAATCTGACCAACACACTTTTAATGGAGCAACGCGGCTTTTAAACAATTTCGGCGATAACACATCGTCCCAATTCTGATTTAGTTTCCATATTCCTTGAAACAAGAACTTAAGTTTAATCACACATGGTCCAATTAACCCCAAAGAATCATAAACGCGTGTAATTATCTGTAAAACATTTCTTTTGGTAATGATGTTTACCCCGTTGATATAATCCTTCACACTTAACCTGTCACTTTCACAACACCGGATAATTTCTAGCACCCTTTGTATAGTTTTGTCCACACTTTCACTTAAAGAAGGGTTACTAGCCGTCCGTTTCCTTAAGTTCATTGACACCACCCGGTCATCAACATAAATTCCATTTTCGAGCGTTCTTACTACCTGGTTGTCTTTATCTCGGAACACAGGCCTATGAGGCATATTGTAGTACACTCGGTCCTTAACATATGTTCTACTATAATTCGCAACTAATCCAGCGTGGCCATTATCGATGAGCTCGTTAATACAGTGGCGTAACTAGGGTACGTGAGGCCTGGGTTCCAAACTTAAAACTGCCCCCCCCCCTCCATCTGAACAGAAAAAAAACATAAAGTAATTTGGGTGTTCCACTGAACACGAGCCTTTACAAAAATTTGAAAAAAAACTACAAGGGACAAAACGTATTGTAACACTTTTTATGGTAATTTATAATTTTTAATAGCCAAATATTTCAAAAAACTTGAATACGTAACCACGCACTTAAAAAAATATATTTGACTATTCAACTCATATGTCATCTGTCAAAAATCGACCAATCAAAATGCAAGATTTGACGTTTTTCAGCCAATCAAAACGAATTGTATCGACAATTTTCACTAGAAAAAATTGTCGATAAAATTTCACTAGTGATACGAACCGACAATTTTTTGAAAACAGTTTATTGCTAGTTATATCCAACAGAGAACAATTTTCATGTAAACAAACTTGAATGTGGACTAATTTATGAAAAATGATTCGATGAAAATGATTCTTTTTCGTTGAATAGCCCCTCAAATACCATTCGTGGTAAAAGAATTGTAGATTATTTTTGCTGTAAAATCACTCATGTTCCTTGTGATTGCGAATACCCCTCGTGCTACGCACTCGTGATATTCATATGCAAGCACAAGGAACATTCGTGATGTTACAGCAAAAAAATAATCGACAATTCTTTGACCAATCGTGGTATTGTAAGTGATTATTTTTTAAACAGCCCTGTCGGCCAATCATAATGAGGAAAAATTTCAAATCGACCAATACCATCAAAATTACACTGACAATTTGCTAGTAGCTGATTACAGCGACAATTTTTTCACATTGTTTCATTGGATCTTTGTTTAAATAGGACGTGCATCTCGTAAAGTAGATTAGTTTATTGCTTTGCTTTATACCTATTTCCTTTGAATAGCGTCGAGTTGCCGAGAAGTAGTTATGGGTTTAGGCAGTAGGCGGGCGGGATCCAATAAACATGCCAAAGTAATATGAGTGACACCGTACAAATGCGTGTTGGGAAGTCGCCGTTAGGCGATGGCCATAATAATTCCGCAAAAGCAATTAATTAAATGACAGGCCCGCCGGGCCCCCTAGGGGCCCGGGCCCGGGTTCCGCGGAACCCGTGGAACCCCGGTAGTTACGCCGCTGCGTTAATAGCACTACTGTAGTCCTTTAATTTATTCGTGTGTATTAGTTTGTACCTTAATTTTTCTGCCCGAACGCATGCCTCTATATAATTTTCGTTGTCGATAATAATTTCCTCGTTATTCCATGGCAACGCAACTTTATATCGTTTATCACGTTTCTTTACCTTACCCTTTATAAAGTTGTCGAAGAATTCCATCCCTTCGTTTTCTTCTTTGATGATACCAATGCTTTTCAGATCCCAAAGTTGTTCAACTTTTGGATTGTTCATTGAAGTCGTGGCATGTAAAACCGTCTGTATATTTACGGCAACATGGCTTGAATCCATTGGGACGGGTCCATGCAAGGTATATCCAAACTTAGTGCTTACTGCCACTAATCCCTTATCTAATTGTATATTACGACCAGTGACCACTGACCAGTAATTGTCTGCACCTATCAATAAACTAATTCCTTCGGCGATTAAGAACTGCTTATTGTCTTCAGTAACGCAGTCGGCTAACTGTAAATGTTTGTAATTTTCAATACTTTCACGCGGAAGTTCCAATTTATCCATGCAAATTTCCGGCACTTCTATCGCTTCTAATGTTAGCAGATCATTACCATATTGTCCCTTTAACGCAATTATTACACGATTGTAAAGTTTTACCGGTACCGGCCCGTTATGTCCGAATCCCGCAATCTTAACCTGCTGTTGGCCTACTACTTGTAATCCCAACAATCGCGAGATGTTTTCCTTTATGAACGTCAGTTGACTACCCCCGTCTACAACCATCCGAATTAGTTTCATGGGTGATTCCCCATTCCCTCCAAAAACACATGCAGTTTGCAATAGCACATTCTTATTTAGATTGGCCATCAAACTGGACACTGTCGTTGCGTTCTTTACACTTCCGGTATCTGCATTTGTATTCGCCCTTTCCCACGTTGTAGGACTTTTAGGGTTCCTTGTCCAGTTTGGGTCGCATAAAGTAGTTGCATGCCGACCTCTGCATTTCTTACAAAGAATATACCTGCTCGCACAATGCCTCGAAAGATGGTTAGGTCTCGTACAGCGGAAGCAATGACCATTAGTACGTAGGAGGTCCTTTTTTCGGGCGAGGGTTAGATCTGCATCGCAAGTCTCTGTTTTATGGTCTTTATTGCAAAATAGGCAGTTGGCATTGTGTTTGGGATTGATAGTAAATAAACTGGCGGCAGTTCCCTTAACACGTTCGCTAGTTTCAATATCTTTCGGTGGTTCTCCAGACGGTTTCAGTGCCTTTTCTAAAGACTCCAACTCGTATTTTACGAACTGCAATAAACCTTTGACTTGCTGATCCGCGTCTGCCGCACTTCCTGAAGAATCACTTAAGTTGTCGTCAGAAGGACCTAACGGTCTGTTCTTTTGTTGTCTGTAAAATTCAATTCGCAGGTCCGTTGGCAAAGACTTAATTAAACTTGATTTCACAAGAACGTTGTACTGTACGGGCGAAACATCTAAAATTGATAACGCCCGCATTGCCGATGTGATCCGATTATAGTTCTTTCGTAAGTTGATAACATCGGTTTTTGACCGCACTGGTTGTAATTTTGTAATGCTTTCACAATACTGATCAATGAGACGTTCCGGATTTCCAAATTGCTCTTTTAGAACATTAAGAGCTTCTTCGTAGAATGCCCCCGATGGCGGAAATCCTTCAATCGCTTCTGCCGCTTTACCTGTTGTTGACATTCGTAAATAATTAAATCGGTCTCCAGAACTTAAACGCTTATTTTCATGTACCGAATCCTTGAATTGCTCCCAAAATGGTAGCCATCCCTTTGGATCACCATCAAATTTGATTAATTCAAGTCGCTGTAGTTTCACTATCGGTGCTGCTTCACTAATTTCACCTCGTACATTCGCTAATTCTCGGACAATGGGCACTGCCTCTGAATTCTCCTTTTCCAGTAACTTCAACCGATATTCCAACTTCGCTATAAGACTTACTGCGGTTTGTTGGTATTCCATTTGTTTTTCAATTTCTTCCTCGGGATTTTCCGTCGATAGAGGTTCTATTTCTTTATCTGCTTGCTTAAGGGTATCATTAGTTAATCGTAATTTTGCTAACGCCGTAACAATGTCTTCTACTTCATGGCTACTTTCAAGCAGGGCGTTTATGTTGTTTACCGTTTTGGTTAGCTGGCGTCTATATACAGTACGTTGAATTTGTTCCATTTTGACGTTTCTTGAGTCAAATTTTACCAATTTTAATATTTGCGCGTTAAAGTTTACGTTACGTTTCGATCACAAATATTCCCGTTCGCGTTCGTATTCTCTAACCCGTTAGCGTCCCGTTAATTACTGCAGGTCTCCATCGTTCCCGGGTTTCGGCACCAAAATATGATGAATAATTAAGAGAGTTTGCAGTGTTTAGACTATTTAATATAATTAGAGAAATACATAAATATACATTCGTTTCTTACGTGGTAAAGATTTAAAACTAACTTGACTAACTTAAACTTAAGTAAGGGCAAGCCACATTCCACCCTTGTCTCGGGGTGGGGGTTGCGCAGTTGCTAAATTTCCACATTCTATCCCGTAACGAAATATTCAGCATATTCCTCTCCATCACCCGCTGAGTTTTCGTAGCTTTATCCATGTTTCTGTTAGCGAGGGTCCATGTTTGACAGCTGCATGTGAGTACTGGAGGGATGAACTAATCGAAGACTTTGGTTTTCAGATGCTGTGGTATGTGTATGTTTTTCAAAATGTACTTTAACTTTCCGAATGCGGCACAGCCTAGCTCCATCCTATTATTTATCTCCGCTGTTTGGTTCTGTTTGTTCGCTTTTATAATTTGCCCTAAGTACATGTACTCTGAAACTTATTGTATCATTAGATTGTTAGATTAGATTGCTCTTTTCAAGTGGTTATTGATAACCGCGAAGAGAACGAATCAAAGCGACTGCAGCTGAATAAAGGAGGGGGTGTATGGTAAACTGCTGGCTCTAAAACGGTTGAAGGGGTTGGTATAGACATCTTAGGGCCTAAACTGCTAGAAAACACACCCACTATTTTTGAAACCAAAATTCCTGCCATAGACCTCTGTGCTTGAAAGCTCTCAGTTTTTATACTCAAGAGTCTAAAATAGTCTGGGACTGCAAACAGTCCCTCAAACAACTGGCTACGAACAACACATTAACACTAATGTAGGTGCCAGGCCATGAGGGAATAGAGGAAAACGAAGCTGCAGATGCCCTGACATTTGTTGGACCTGAACCATTCTGTGGTATTACTAAAGGCCACATTATGGAGGAGGTTCGCAAATGGAAAAAGGAGGGGAAAATCCTACTGGAGAAATGTCTCGGGACAAAATCATGCGAAACAGTTTATTGACTACTAGTAAAAGAATGCTAAACAGCTTCTCGAACTCAGTAAGACAAATCTCAGGCTAATAACCGGCCTATTCACTGGGCATTGTCCTATGCAATATCATCTTAAAAAGATGGGCAAAGCAGATAACGAAGCAAATCTGTAAATGAAACTTCGGAACACTTACTGTGCGAGTGCAGCGCAGTAATTCGAAGAAGATTTAAATTCCAAACAAAATAGGAAAATGACCCCTAAAAGAATTGTAGAGTTTGCAAAAGTCTACAAATCTTGGGAAATGATATAAATTGTAGTAGGGTTAAATCACAAAAGGTCTCTTTAGGACGAAGCGATTAACAATCTAACAATCTATTCCATATCATTATGTTGTCTATACTGATTTGTAGAATGCCTTCTGTATTTGTCATGACCTTGGTCTTGGTTTGATTAATGTGTAGTCTAAATTCTGATGAGTTGATGTTAAGTTCCTCTATCATAATTTGAAGGTCTTCTTTGTTTTCGGATATTAGTAGAACGCCATCGGCGTACCTGCGGTTGTTTACATAGGTGCCATTGATATTAATACATTTTTCTTCCCAGTTAAATTTCTTGAAAATATCTTTGAGAGTTGTGATGAAGAGCCTCGGTGATATAGGGTTGCCTTGGCTCACTTCTCTATTGACTGGGATTACATTTTTCTCTTGTACTAATTCTATAGTAGTTCCTTTATTTGCATTTTGTATTAATTTAGCATACCGCTGGTCGACTCTATAATTTCATAGGTAGTGTTTGGTCTACTGCCTATATTTCTACGCAGTCGAAAGATATGGCGGCTTTTTGAATTTTGCGTAAATTAGTATAATACGGCCTTGTTTTTCTAAGTTTAAGTCGGGCCTGAAGCTTGCGAGCAAGACCAATTCAGCACATTTCTTTTGGACTGTGCAATATTTCAGAGATGACCAAATATGGTAATGTAATTGTGTTCGCTTGATTTCGTCATTGTTAATTCGGGGAAGCCCCCATTGATCATGAGGTACGCTAAAACAGCGTCTTGTAAGGTTTAACCCCCCGGCGCACGGAAGTCGCGTTTGTGCATCTCTTTTTAACATCCTTCGTGTTGCGGGAAAATAACAAAGCACCTCAGAATATAGCAAACTGCCCACCTTAGCGATCTTGAAATTATTGTTCCGGCGTGGTAGTGAAATCCCTCTCATTATCGGTAGTTTTCGTGGAAAACTACGTTACGACATTTTGTCGGATAATCCTAGAGAGTGTCTTCTATCTCGTACCGGGAAATATAAGTTCTGTGTTGGAAGTTCCGTTGGCGAAGTTTTCCGTTCCACACAGTTTTCGTTCTTTGGATTAAATCATCTACCAGTGAGGACATATTGTTGTCTTTACCCCTGTTTCCGGAAAAAGAATTCCACTCCCTTCTTTTACGCCGACCGCTGCTATATCTCTCCCTGGGTTACCATCGCTTCCATTAGGGCTACCATCAACAAAGCCTTCCGAGGTAAAAGTAAATACTGTAGGCTAGCCTTTACTGCCGGGTGTGATTGTACCGGTTTAACCTAATTCAGTACCGTATTTTTTGGTGATTTACTCGTGGAAAGGCATTAGTTAAATTTATTGTCAGCGATTTCAAGCACTTCAAGCATTCTTTCTTTCGTTCAACAAAGTGTTAAGTCTTCAATCAATGCGTATTACATTTTGTTTTAGTGTTAACAGTTTAGAAACATTGCGAATTGCCGTGACATTACCTTATTTCATGTGTGTAATTATTTCTAACCTGATTTTTAGCTTAAGTTTTGCTATCACCATTCTTTTGGCTGCGATCAAGGGAACCTAGTTATTAATTATATTTGTCTTAAAGTTAAATAAATGTGGCCTACCTTAATCACCTTTTCACATAAATTAATTGATAGAATTTATAAACCCCTTTTGTGACATATTTTGAATATTACTTGGTTTCATTAAATTTTGGTGCTAATTCATTACTGTCTTTTATTTGAGTTCATTGTGCGTATTTTCGAATATTTGTGTATAGCTTTGTGAGCCTACCTACCAGCAGCAGTTTTTATTTCAGTAAATTAACGGTAAGTACCTCCAACAGTAGGGTGCAGCAACCCCCAACCCCCTCCGAGCCCAGAGGCAGAATCTGCGGTACGTAGTGGCGCCTTATTTTCATCCCTATTACGACCACCCCTATTTGAAGGGTTTAGCGTTTCGAACCTCCCTTCTTCACTGTTTGCTAGCCGAGAGCTAAAGGACATCCACGTCCCTTTTTAATGTCGTAGTGCGAAATTAGCACGTGACAAAGCTTTCTGATAGTCAATGAAAGCTAAGTATAACGCTAGATGATGGTATTCCGTGGCTTTTTCAAGGAGTATTTTAGGGGTAAGCAGATGATCGCATGTACTGAAACTTTTACGAAAGCCAACTTGTTCAGTCGGTTGGCAGACCTTGAGTTTGTTGTTAATTCTCTTAGCTATTCTACTTCGCAGTTTGTAAGATTTTAATAGCAAAGTAATGGGACGGTGGTTTGTGAGATTGCGTTTGTCTCCCTTCTTGCGCCTCCCTCCACGCATGGGATATGTTATCCTCAGACAGACATTTGTTCAATAGGGCCTCAAAACCCTCCTTTAACTTCTGTCCTCCCTCTTGGATCATTTCTTTTGTAATGTTATCGGTACCAGGTGTTTTGTTATTCTTCATTTTTTTAGTCCGGCGACCATTTCGTCTTGTGTGATGTTTGGAATATCTTCGGAATTTACGTTCGATATCTTTATTTGGAGCTTTTCACGTGTTGTTTCTAGCATATTCGACCTTAATCTGTATAGTTCTTCATAATTTCTTTTTACTTCTTTTAGTAAGCCTTCTTTCCTTCTCAATTCGTTGCCGTCTATATCATTTAATGAAATCACTTGAATTCCATTGGAGGGCCGCCACAGTATCTTCATATTTTTGTTTCTTTCTATCACTTCCATTATTTGTTTTTCCCTTCTTTTTCTGTTGTGTTATTTTATGGTTTTTCGTATTAATTTGTTTAGTCCAACGTATTCTATAGCACCTCTCTTACCTTCGTTGCCTGAGCATTTTTCTTGCCTTTTCTGATTTTCTTCTTCTCATTTTTATGTCTACTCCTTACTTTCTGCACTGCTGTCTGTATGGTATCAGTGATGATTTTATTTATCTTCTATTTTTATATTGTGGCGAAATGGCTGGTTGGTTATCGTAGGAATTAATATAAATAAGTTACTTTAATAATTTAGGTAGAGTCTTTGACCAACCTGACCACTTGAATATTGCATGGCTTTTTACGAGAGGTTTTCATTCAAAGTCAAATTCAACTAACATTCATGTATTTCATATCTGTGCTTTAGTTTTACAAAATAATATAAATGGTTCTAAGTCCCAATTCAAAGTAGGTTGATATAAATTATTACAAGTCCTGATGCAAAGTAAACTGATATAAGTAAATTATTCTATGTTGCACTTCAAAGTAAAGTTATAGAAAATTTCAAATCGACACAATTTACTCTAAGTCCAGAACAAAATAAATCCTTTAACAGTTAAGAATTAAGTTCCAATTACATTTAAAACGGCTAAGTCCATAAAACGAATTTAAATAATTTACACAAATATTATACAAGTCCTGAATTACAGTTTAAGTTAACATAAAACAATCTTACATGTATTTACTGGAACATCGTCTTGAAGGGTGTCACTACTGTCGTACATGCTGCTACTTTGATAGCAGGATATAAACCATCTCTCTCATGTGATTTCGTTTAGTATTTATACAGAAAAGTGACCCCCTTCTTCCAATATTCAGTATCTTATCCCAGGCGCGTTGGAACTGCAGAACCGCATACAAGCACGTCTAAGGTGTCGAGTTACAGTACATTGTACTTCATGTACGTGACTTTCCTTGCATTCTTATAAGATGTAACTCGATACGTTACACGTGTATCTTTCCAGAATAATGACTTTATCGAATGACGCCATATCAACCACGCGTGCTAGTGAATTAACTAAATTAAATGCATTTCAAACTTTGCTTAATATTTTTACAGTCACCTTTGTTACAATATCCTGTATACAGTTTGTTTTCAACTTGTAACTTATTGCGGTTTGATATTCTACTCTATTTTGTGTTTACGTTTCAGTGTTCATTCTGAGCACGTGTTTCCTTATTTTTTGTCTATGGTTAGTTGATTCTGGTATATCAACTTTGACTCAAACTAATCTGTGATCACTGCCTATCCCAATCTTACTGATAACTGTTACGTCTTTTACGATCTTTCATTGGACTTAGGATATAGTCTATTTCGTTTTCGTTACAGAATTCGGGCCATTTTCGGTGCAACTTTTTCTTGAAGAAAGCGCCCATTGGATATAAACGTTGGTATTCAAGAAAATTATAACGTGGAATATGTTCGTATTACCTGTAACCACTTATACCTTTCGGTGTCGAGGCTGCGTTAACGTATGAGGCTCTACGCGTGCACTGCACAACCCAGCCCGTCTCTGCGAGTTACGAAGTTGGTGAGTGTAATGTGTATGTATGTGTAAGAACTTGTTACTCTACATCCTAGGCCTTAATCAGAGGAGAACGTTGTTAATTAGGTGCCCAACGACGAATGGTCATCAAGGGGATTCGAATCAAGGACTAGGGCAATAGTGTAATATAATATAATAATATAGTTTTCAGGTAAGTTAAAATAAATTACTCAAAATACGAGTAACACAATAATTAATTTAATTTTAACCTGTACTTTAAAATAGTTAGCATTTAAGCTTTCCATCTTCTTACTTTAAATTTAAATCGTCGAAGAAAATTTACACTTTTAATTAGGAAGGAACCAAGGAACAGAAAAATTGGATTTAAGGAAACCATTTACGTAAATTCTTATGTTTTGTTTTTGTTTAAAGGTTTTGTTTGTTTTGTAATTGTTTATTTTTCTGTATCAGAATTTGAAAATGCTTATTTACATAATTGTTCTTAATGAACCCCAGTGAAATTAGGTTTAGTGTTTATCTAAAATTCGATTACGTGAGTGAACTGTGGCTCATTACAATAAATAATTCTTAGACGCTGACTAAATTTAACAACATTATATGTTATATATATTTAGTTTAATTTGCAAATGTAAGTTTAAGGTGCATTCAATGAAGTCCAAAATTCGAGTGTGAATCCAAACCTTTCGGTTTTAAAAAAGGGCTTTGTTTAAGTGGTTTCTTGTCCAACAAATAACCTTTTTGTATTAGAGAATTAAAAGCATATTTACAAATACTAACATTAGTTAATATTAGCAAGAATTATTTTCTAGAATAATTATTACTGTTACGCTCGAGCTAAAAACATCAAAGTAATTAAATCAATTTTCGTCTTTTTATAGTTTTGTAGAGGAATTAAAACTTTTCCACTCTGTTGTTGAAATATCTAATAAATAATTGTTAATTAAAGCAATGATGCTGACGTATGGGCGTTTTTTATTAAAATTCACAAAGTATTTTTTTTGTACTTATGTCCAAATTTTAAAATTATCTTTTCTTCCATGGGTTTTGAGTCTTCAGAATCGAAAAACGGTTGCGTTTTTTTAGTTTATTTTTATTTTAAACAGCAATACATTGACTGCACTTATTTTCTGTACTATTTTGTTCAGGTTGACTGAAAATCACAAGCGTCAATTTAATTTTTTTACAACACGTTCCAATAAAAACCTTAACAGGAATGCATGGAGTAGATTCAATAAAATTTTGAAGATAATACCATTAGGTAATTAGGTAATTATTACGCTAGGCTCCTCGCTAGCATTTCATAGATAGCGATTAGTTAATATTAAATTACTTTAATTATTTCTTTTTGATGACTTTACGTATTTTTTTGTTGATCATTATTCTTCTTTTTCTCGACTTTTATCCCTCACGGATTTGTCATTTTCGGCTTCCACTGTTTGCGATCATTCTAGTCTTCCTCCTCAGGGTCTCCCTCTTCCATAACATTTCGAATCGGTTTTCCATTTTAGCGTTGGTTTTCCTCTCCTTTTCTTTTCTCCGGGGGACCACTGGAGTACCCGTTTTGGCTATCTTGTCTCTCCCATTCTCTCTACGTGACCATACCAATTTAATTCCCAGTTTCTAAATTCCCGGTAATAGATGATTTTACGTTGATTTCCTGCCATATCTTTTCTGCTCTCCATTAATTCAATCTCGGTTTTTAGAGGCATCTTCTGAAGAAGCCCAGTTCCACTGATCTTATTCTATTTTTTATATTTATTGTCATCGGCCATACCTCTGTTCCATACAGTACGAGGTTCTCTACAGTACCTACTATGAAAAATATACCTCTTTGAAGAGCTTTCGCTGCTATCTTCCTTAGCGTTATTCTGTCGCTCACATTTTGTTCTATTTTGCCGTCTGCTGATATACAGATGTGGCCATATTATTAGAAACTGAACTAAAATTATACGAAATTCTAGATATCACGTTTCGCAAGACCTTTATTTAGTTTTTAACATTAAAAACAGCATTAATATTTTGTGAAGTAACCTTTGGCAGACGTTAGAGCTGGAATTCTTCTTGGCATGCTGCTAATGACAATGACAGCATGCTGAAGTAATCTCTTATCATTAACTTTTGGTATACATATCCTGGCTATTTTCGGGAAATTCAAGTAGATCAATTTGTTTCTGTCTTAAATATTCAGTGATCATTTTCGATTTGTGACCATCTTGCATGGACACTCTACCTTTTATAACCCATCATTTTTGGTATAAGGAAACTATCTAAAGTACTTCTATATCAATTAGAATTTATTATAGCATCCACATAGTAAATATAATTAAGCCCTTTTGCAGAAATGGCAGCCCAGACCATCACTTTTGTAGGAAACTATACATTTTGTTTGTCCAAGTTTTAATTACAGTTTCTAATAATATGGCCACATCTGTAACTGTTCCCAGTACTTTATATCGTCATTATCGAGATGGATATCGGTTTGTTCTCCTCTTATACACATATGTTGCGATTTGCTGACATTTATTTTCAGTCCCCATTTATCAAATTTTACCATAAGTATTTTTATCATGTGCAGCATAATATCTTATTTGTTTTGTGCAAAAATGACTTTGGCAGTTGTTTGACTACATTAATCCATTTTTCTTCAATGTTTAATCTTCTCATTGCAGGCCATATGTTGTTTCTGGGAATGTTGTCATATGCCTTTTCCAAATCAAGGAACGCTATATTTAATTCTTGTTTTTTTGCTGTTTTCTTTTCTATTATCTGTCGCAGGATGAAAATGTTATCCAAACAGGATATATGGGTTTTAAAGCCAGGTTCATCGCTTACTTCTGTCATGCTTTCTGGTAATTTTTACCTTATGAAAAGCAGTTTCTTAGCTTAATTCACTTGTTCATCAATTTTTTATACTGACCACTGTTTAAACATATGGTGCGAGCTCTGAAGCATGTTTAAATTTTTATAGCAAAACTTTATACAAAAATTTTATACTTTACCCAAAACCTTATTTTTATTGGGCAATTTTCTTGGCTTTCTATTTTGATCTCGTTAAAAATTATTTCTGTCTATTTTCAGTATTTCTCAAGTAAGTTACCCATTTACATTTATGAGGAAATCTACGGTGTTTGTTACGTGAGTTAACCAAAATTCAGCAGTTGGTAGAACTTTTTAACTAAATGAAATTTGATTTGCGTATCGAATTTTCTAAAACTTGTTTAAATTACAAAATATAAAAGAAAAAACTGTTTTCCTTCTCTAAGCTTCTTCAAAATCCACCATTTTGTGTAATGTTTTTGGACAGGATAAAGTAGGAACTGTTCTGAAAACCAAAACAAATCTTTGGATTTAAAAATTCCATGACTGACTCGTTTAAAGATAAACAATTTCAAAAGAAAAACTGTCTTCCTTCTCTGAGCTTCTTCAAAGCCCGCCATTTTACTTTCATTGTAATATTTATCGTCAGAACAAAGTAAGCTTTTGATTTAGGGATTTTTTGGTTCTAAAAACGAAAATAAATTTTTGCTTCTATTTTTTTTCATTTCGACAATTTAAAATTCTAAGATTCGTTTTAAGTTAGAAAATTTCAAAGGAGGGACTGCCTACCTTCTCTAAGCTGCTTGAAAAACCCACCATTTTACTTTCGTTGTAGTATTTACAATTAGGACAAAGTAAGATTTTTGAAAAATATTGGAACTTTTCGATTGTGAAAACCAAAACAAATCTTTGCTTCAATTTGTTTTCAATTCATTTAAAAATTCCAAGATTCATTTAAAATAGAAAATTTAAAAGAAAATACTTCTTTTCTCCTCCAGCATTTTAATTTCACTATAATATTTACAGTCAGGACAAAGTAGGATTTCGGAATAACCTTGGAAATTCTCACCCCACTCCATATACGTATTACGTATATAGTTTCTTATTTCTTCCTCTTCAGTTCCTTTCTTTTTTGTCTCTGTTAGTACTATCCGTTATTATCCTTTTCATTAAAAATAATAGCACAAGATTTAACAATCCATCTGAGGGCATTGTATTTTATTATTTATTTATTTATATTTTTTATACATTTGTTTCCTGTTTTATTCCTCATGTCTTTGAGATTACATATCGGTATGGCATAGTCCTTTGTTTTTGAAGAAATATATCTTCCTTTTCCAGAATTCAAATTTTGCGCTAGAAAAACATGGAAAACTGCGGATAACCTTTTATCCTTCGTATTAAAGTACAAGAACAGATAAATTTGTTTCATTAAGATGAGTTAAAAATTAAGCGGAATTCTCAAGTATTTTTCAAGATCACTTTTTATGCGTTTTTAATTGTTTAATTCCATTCTAAGCAGGCACATATGGTAAATTTTATAGGTAATTTAAATTCTGAAGCGTAAAATTTGTATTAATGTGTTGGGTTTTTAAATTTTTTAATAAACAAGTCGCTTTAAAGAACTATATTTAGAAGCGGCGTTTTTGTAGTAACTGTTAGTTTTCACGCCTTCATGCTTGGAAGTTCTCCCCTGACTTGGATTTTTTGTGTGTATTAATCTTTCACTATATATACACAAAAATCAGGTTTTCAGATTTTGAGCTTCGAGATCCCAACGGGCATTAAGAACAGTTGTTTTACATTTTTGTTTTTGAATTTACTACAAAAACTTGAGCAGTTTTGAAGAAATAATATGCTTTAGGATGAGTAAACGTTTGAAATTTTGAATACATAATTTTAAAATGTTAATATTTACAATTCAAAAGCCCCGACATTGTAATAACTTCTTACATTTTACTAACCATCTGTAGCTTTAAAATTTGATTATCAATTTTTGCAAGATGCACTTTCAACAAAATAAAAATTAAAAATTCAATTAAATTTAATAATTACAAGAGTTTAGTTGTTTTTACTTGTGCTATATTTTCAGCTCTTACATTCTTGAAATAAAACTGAAAAAAGTATTAATTTTGAATTTATGAAATTCGAACTTTTGAAGGTAAAACTTTGATTAATTTTTCAAATCGGATTGTTCACATAAAATCCTCTTTGAAATTATAAGTATTAGGTACCTACTCAAAATTGTGATTAATTTCTTAAATTTAATTTAACCAAAGAATACATCATAAATGTATACTCTTTGATTTAACTAAGTAGTAAGGATATACTGGCGAAATTCTTCAGTTTATTTGAGGTGGAGGGAGGGTAGAAACGTGAAATATTTCTGAACTGCATTAAAGGAATTCTCGGAAGGTTCTTCTTTAACTCTTGTAAAAAATTGCTGCTTCATCTTCGCACGACGATGACGTCATATTGCAAACTACGTAAGCGTTGATCTGAGTACCTTCATTAAAATACCGGATAAATCCCATTTGAAAGTTCCTTTTTTTACATCCAGGTAGGTACAGGTTCTGTGCGCGACTAACAACGAACTGCCTTTGGGTTGCGTGAATAAGTCGCTATTACATTAACCTCGCAAATATAATAACGACATGAAGAGTTCCTCCTAATTAAATTTGAAAACGACAGAAAATGTCCACGCAGATCGTGCTAAGTTAACAATGCAATTGATCCCAATCACATTTAATTAATAACCATCTAACGTTGAAAACGTCTTAAAAAGAAACAGCGGCGCTGAACGCCTCAAGCAAATGATCGTCAACCGTACGGTTGGTTTTATCTGGTTCATTCCGATATTTTGAGTTTTAGCCAGTTTTGCGTTCTGCATTTTGCTGTTTTTATTATTTCTTGTTTCTCGTGCTGGCGAGTCGTAAAGCTGCACGGATTCTTGTTAGAAATTGAATACAAAAACAACAAACTAAACGTCTAAACCTGAGGAACAAGTCGGAATGCAGGAACGGATAAACTATACGTAATTTCTATATGCATTAACCTACTTTTAGGCTGAAACAAGTTTTTGAGAAATTTAGTTTATTGCAAACAGGGCGCTCCAGACATGGATTACATAAATATGATAACAAAGGAGTAGCAGCATCGTTTTTAGATTTCCATTTTTTAAAGAAACGTTTCATGTTTCACAAAAACGATTTTTATGTAGTGCTTGAATTACATCTTTAATGTGCATATCTCCGTATCAGGGCTGCTAAAATTAAAGAATTTCTACAGGCTTAGGTCGGTTTGCTCCAATATGATTTAACGCATTCGGCGTCATTAAAATGAACAAAATTGAATTAAAATTGAAATTCATATGACAAATAAAACATTAGTAAACAAAAAATGATACTCTTTGTCAACTTTGATTATTCGTTCACTTAACGAGAGTTGTGTAAAACCCACCATAAGGTTGTTTTAAATATAGAAAACCCTTTCAGATTTTATTTAAAAATTAAACGGAACATTAAACTCTTTTGTCAAAAGTTAACATAAACAAACTTAAATTCATAAATTGTGGTTTAGTCAATTTATTTCAAAGACATAAAATGTTAAGTTGCGATTTAGGTTTATCAAAGAGTATTGGGCCTGTATGCAGGGTGTACCTACTACAAAAAACAAACCTGTATTGGGGGGCGGATTTCACAAATATGGTTTAACAGTATGGTCAAATTTACCTTTTGCCCTTTTGAATTCCACGATTTTAACGTGAATTTCCGCCTTTGAATCAGACGAATTTCCACGGGACTCGCCGAACACCCCTCATCGTTTCACTCCCGTGTGTTTCGGGGTGAGTTCGGGGATTTTTCGCGACAGTCATTATTTCACAACGGGCTCTTTTTTCGCTGGAATGCTAGTAAAGTGAATAAAGTCTGTTTGATATGGATCCAAATTGACCCCATGCCAAAGACGAAGTTTTTTCTTTGTTAGTGCAAAAGTGCCTGAGGTGTGTAAAAGGGGCTCTCATTCACCGCGAATGGCATATTTTCGTTTTTTAAAAAAATCCACGTGGCTTTGTTTTCACATTAAACGCGCTAAACAACGATAATTTCTTATTGAAGAAAAACTTTTTCCGTTTGATTCGCATCATTCGTCAATATGAACAAAATCGAATGAAATTCATAGGACAAATAATACATTGTTAAATAAAAAAGATGCTCTTTCGTCGACTTTGATTATTTCTTAATTTAACAAAACTATCGTGCAACCTCCTTCGACTCCCTGCTTTAATAAAAATTAAATCGCCTTGGTTTTGGTAGGTCCATAATTAAAACTTTCATTATTTAAATTAAAAATGTTATTAAAAGCTTTTTATTTTACGAGAGTAAATTTCAGGTTTAAATAGTTAATAAATACGACAAATTGAAAAATCATTGCTCATTGTAAATTTGAGAATCAACTTTTTAAACATTCCAGAATTTTCTGTGTAATTTTTGTGTATTCTGTGTAACTAAACTGATTTAAAGTAACTTTAAAGGCTTATCAGTTATCATTCTGTATAACTTAAAATTCAGCCACAATTTAAATTATTTAGCTCATTGTAAAAACTCCGCCTGCAGCAACTGCTGGGTGGATTGAGTAGCACAGTAAGTAAGTACTGTTGCCGGTCCTGTAAAAAAAGCAAAGTTGCGAACACCCATGAAACATAAGAACGCTATATCAAATAGGCGCCCTCGAAACGACTATGAAAGAAATAATCAAATATCAAAAATGGACAGCCTTACAAGAAATAAGGTGGTTGAGGTGTGGAAACTGAGTAAATCAGGATACCAAATATATTACAGCGGGGCAAAGGACACGCATGAATTAGGCACAGGAACAAAATACTACAGTTCACACCAGTCAATGGAAGAATATCATACATATATGAATTAAAAAGAAATTCAACAACATATCTATGTTCTCAGTACACGCTCCAACCGAAGAGAAAGAAAACAACATAAAGGAACAATTCTACGCGACACTAGAAAGAGAGATGCAGAAAACATCCAGCAATGATATCCACATAGTTATTGGTGATTTAAATGCCAAGGTTGGCAAGGAAGAAGTGTATTCTCCTACCATAGGTAAGCGTAGCTTACATGAAGAATCTAACAACAATGGGGAAAGACTAATAGAGTTCGCGACAGCCAAGGGAATGATAATTAAAAGTACAACCTTCCCACACAAACGAATACCTACATAAAGGTACATGGACATCACCAGACGGAAGGACAGTCAACCAAATCGATCACGTCTTAATATCAAACAGGCATCAATTCAGCTTTATAGACATAAGAACAATGAGAGGAGGGGTGAGTGAATCTGATCACATGCTAGTTAAGGCAGTGTTCAGGGGCAAAATAGATTGTATATAATTTTTGAATTGTATGATTTTCTCAACGGCCTGGTTCGGAGAGCTCGATATTTTTAGAACCCAGAACGTCGAATGCGTTCCTTAAGGGCAGGTGGATTGAAAACACTAGGTTTTTGCTAACACTACTTTATTTACATTTTTTACAACTTACCGAGGTGAGTGCGGTACAAGAACTGACATTAGGGTAGTCCGTTACAAAACGGAAAGTCAAGTCTGACCTGCGCCCTTAGGGTGAGCGCAGCCAACATTACAAATACAAATATGGCACAAAAACATAAGCAAAATAAAAATTAATTCTATAAAAACGTGAATTCTTAACATAGATAATGCTCGAGCTATATCCACACAGAGGAATAAGAAATACAATGTACATAAACTAAAGGATAAAAGTTGCAAAATGAAATACCAACAAAAAATGGAAGAGAACATAAAAGAAAAACGAAATCAAGTAAACGTGGAACCGATGGACACTATCGTATAGAAGAACAATGGAAGAGAATAGAAAATATTATTGTCGCAATAGCGGAAGAGAAGATAGGATACATGCAAAAGAAGCGAAGAACAACATGGTGTGATAAAGTATGTGAAAAGGCAATAGAAAACCTCCAAGAAGAATAGGTCAAAACTTTACAATAGAGGACAAAAAGTTTGAAGTAGTACAACAATTTAAATACTTGGGAACTCAAATACATAGTGAGAACAAGATAACGAAAGAAATTCAACTACGTGTCACAGCAGGGAACAGAACATATTTACATCATATAGGTAACAAGAACAACCAAATTAAAGATTTATAAAACTATGGTCACATATGGATGCCAGACATGGACAAACCAAAGAGGCAGAAGAAACATTAGTGCGCTTCGAAAGGCGAATATTACGAAGAATTTTCGGCCCAGTACAAGAGGATGACATATGGAGAATAAGGTACAATTTTGAATTGAGACAACTGCAAACAGTAGATTTTGCAAAACTACAAAGACTGAAATGGGCAGGGCATGTAGAACGAATGGAAGTACATAGAAGAGAATGCACAGCAAATACTTAACACCCAAAACTGGAGGATTAGTGCACAAAATAGGGAAGAATGGAAGCAAAAAATACGGGAGGCCCAGGTCCAGATGGGACTGTAGCGCCACGGAGAGAGGGCTCATTGTAAATTTGAGAATCAACTTTTTGAACATTCCAGAATTTTCTGTGTAATTTTTGAGTGTTCTGTGTAACTAAATTGATTTAAAATAACTTTAAAGGCTTAACAGTTATCATTCTGTATCACTTAAAATTCAGTCACAATTTAAATTATTTGCAGAATGTTAAGAATTTTGAAGGAATAGTTTAATTATAACTGTAGGATGCTTCATGAAACACCAAATAGACAGCAACGGATAAATTACACCAACACTTTCTTTATACATTTACTTTAGTCAATCGATTGTTAAGAAAATGATTGTTTTAAGCGTTGGTAAATTTTCATGTGAAAACTACGAAAAGACCCCGGACTTGCTAAGTTTCCTATTTGAAACTGTCAAAGTAATTATTGTACCAATAATTATGTAACTGGTTTTTAAATGAAAAATGAAAACCGAGTTATTAACAGAGTTTGCTAAATAATTTTCGGTTACGTGATTTGGAGTTTTTACTACGCCAAAATTCTTTTAATTGATTTCATTCCGAAAGTTTGACATCGAAGCAATTTCCCCTCTTCATGTAGCTGCTGGTTTTCTGAAGCTTAGAAAATTATTTATTTTTCCAACTTAATAACACACATTTTGTTGTGAATAGAAAATAAGTGGATATAAGTTTTCTCTTGCAATATTTAAGGTAAAAGGTTCTAGGAGAATTTAAAATTAATGAGTTTCAAAAATATCAGTATTTAAAAGAATTTTCTTTTCGAAGATAATACTTGTTCAAAAATTACATAAGTGGAAACATACGAGAAATTTTGGATGATTTTCTTCTAATTTTACTTATTTTTCAATTATGAATTTTTAACTTAACACAGTTACCTATATTGATGATGAATAACAGTTTTATCGTAGTTAGAGATTCAAAACTCCAAGATATTTATATAAAGATTTTTAAAATTAATTTGGTTTATTAAAAGATCAGTTAAGGACGGATTCGCCGTCTGACGCAGCGTTAAAGTCTCCAGGTATTTTCGGAGATGATCAATACCGGGCTACCGATTTCCTTATGAAAATTATTGTCGTGTATTCTTATATTAAAGACCCGTTTTTTACTGGTTAAAAACTTAAAGTAACACAAATTGTCACTTTTTATTATGTTTTTATTAAATAATTCGCGTGTAATTTCGGTGAGTTAAATCATTAACCCCATACGTCGCACCTGATTTTATTTAAAATTAAAGATGTGATTTTCTTTATTATTTTTCTATACTTCATTTATTTAACAGGTACGCATATTTACATTTTTAGTGCACACTATTGTTTATATTTCATCTCTAGAGTGAAAGTTTGCCGTCAATTTTTAATTCCTATGCATGTTATGTAGGAGCATAAAATAAGAGTAGCATGCTCGATAGCACTGAAACAAGCGTGTTACGAGTTTAGACTGTAAAAATACGTTTTGAAAACTACTCACTGAAACCAAAGTAATCAAAGACAAAGTGGCGAATTTTCCAACAGTAAACGTTATAGGCTTTTGACTTCTTTGCATTATCAACAATAAACTTTTCTGAAATCTAACGTCGACTCCTATAAAGTTCGTTTCGTAGCAAGCTTGAGTTAGGGCTTGACTTTCGACAATGACTTCATTTCCAAAGTAAGATAATAGTAATAAAGTTCCAGCGGCACACGAAAATACTGCCATGTCTTTCTGGAAATGGAAATCTGACGGTGGAAACTGCAAAAGACAACAATTAAATATTTTGCTTTCGTTCGTTAATTTTTCCTTTTTCCCTTTTGCCGAAGCCTAGGTGAACTCGCTATTATTAACTTATAAGCATGAATGATATGTTTTTTGTTTCGTTTAATTTTATTTTAACTAAACCAGAACTCACCAATGTCGCATGGTACAATACAAAACAGCAAGCAGCTGATGTTGACGTGCATTCCGTAAAAATAATAACGTTAAATAGACCCTCGGCCTCCTTCGAGATTTCCAGTATGGTTGTGTGATACAGGACGGCTTCCCTTAATACTTTCTGTAGATACTTCCACTTTAGTTCCCAAGGCAGAATTGTAGATTCTTCGTCTAACTTTTCCGTATTTTTTTTCTGAAACAACTCTATTACAATTCATTGTTTTTTTACTACCCTTAAGGATCACAACTTTATTTGCAGATAATTTCAAATTTGTGGAAATTAGGAATATTATTTACCTTTTTGAAAAGATTATTTTGTAATTTTCAAGACTTAAGATTGATTACCTTTACGCTAATCATATAACTAATTCGATCCATCCTTTTGATGAAACTTTGTAAAATTCTCAGTTGTATACATATGTGAAGTACAATACTAGCGTATATAACGTCAACCATGATGTACGCTATCACTGCCGCAAAGAGCACCACGCTTTCATAAATAAAAACTATTTTAGAATCCATACGATTTGTTAAAAACGATATCGTTCCAAATGGCAAAGGATGTTCGCCCGCTTCATTTTTTATAAAGAAAGTTGTAAGCACACCGAAGGCTATTGTAGAAATTCCCATTGTTGAACCACTCAAACTCTGAAATTGTCGATGATTGTTAATATTGGTTAATATTTTTTCATAGATTTGCAATAATTTAAATTGTTAATAATCTTCCAGGATAGGATGAAAAAAGTATAGCTTACTCACTCTCTACTCTTTTAATAATTATATTTTCGACAGATTTTTAGATTTGCAACAATTTAAATTGTTAATGATCTGTCAGGTTACGACCTAAAAAGTATAGTTTATTTAGGATTCATTAATTTGTTTAAATTTGGGCCTCTTTTATGCTCTTTTAATAATTTTTTTATTATTTTCCATATATTTGCAACAATTTAAATTGTTACTGATCTTTCAAGTTAGGATTTAAAAAACTAAGTTGTTTAATTTGGGGGTCTTCGCTGCTCTTTTGCAGCAATTTAGATTTTAAAAATCCTTCTGGTTAAGACGTAAAATGTATAGCTTATTTATGGTTGATTAATTTGTTTAAATTGAAAGGCTTTTTCTTCTATCCTAATAATCATATTTTCCATCTTTATTTTTATAAACTTGCGACATTTTATGTTGTTAATAATCTTTCAGCTTAGAACATGAAAATGATAGTTTATTTAGGTTTGGTTAATTTGTTTAAATTGGGGGCTGTAGACCTCCAGTTATTTTAATAATGTTCAAATTTGCTACATCTTGAATTGTTAATAATTGTTCAATCTGTGAATATAATAATTATTATCTGAATGGATCAGAAATTATTTACTTGGTTTAATCAAAACGGTTGAGTGTTCAAGGTTCGTACATTTTAAAAAATGCTCTTCGTTCGTCATTCATATGTTCGTACTAGATATTTCTATAACCTTTGGAGTTTTTAATAATTGATACCTTAATTTATGGAATTGGGAATTTTATGGGCAGTGGGTGTTTGGTACTAAATTTGAATTTATTTTTAAGCCGGTAAAGCAACTTTATGTAAAGAATAGGAAAACGAATCACGATACAGAGGAAATAACCAGAAGCAACAGGGAAACAAAAATAGTGACGTGGAATGTTAGGGGACTAAATGGAAAAGAAAATGAGTTAATAGAAGAAGTGGAGAAAGCAAAAGGGGTCACGGAAACGAAGAAAAAAGGGGAAGCTGTTGAAAGCATGCCAAAAGGATACCTATTATACTACCCCGGAGTACCCAACAACGACAGAGCTAGAGTAGTAGTGGGACTAGTGGTAAATCATAAAAGATCACCATAAATAGAGAGATGGAGAAGCGTAAACGAAAGAACCTTAGTGGTGCACATGAAAGACAAAAGTACAAATCAAACAACAGCAATAATGGTAGTATACGGACCAAACGAGGATTCGTCAGTAGAAACAAACAATAATTTATTTTTCGAGGAATTACAAGAAGAGATAGATAGTGAGGGGAATAGATAATAATTATGGGTGATCTCAATGACAGGGCGGGAAATAGGATGGAAGGGACAAATAGAAGCCTAGGGAAATACGGAGACGGTATAAAAAATGACAACGGAATCAGAATAATAAATTTGTGCATAGAAAATGACCCCGTAATAGCCAATACAAAATTCCAGCAGAAAGAAGTACACAAGCACATAAGAGTAGCAAAGAGCAGATTACTTCCTAGTAAGCAGAACTGTATGGAAACTAGTAAAGGATGCCAGAATAAGGAGAAGTGCAGAGATAAACAGGGACCACTACCTACTCGTGATTAGACTAAAAACTCGAGCACGAAGCAAAAATAAAGAACAAAATCCAAAAAAACAAAAATTAAGGCCTACAGGCTACAAGAGGAAGAAATAAGGTTTAAGTACCAAAATAAATTAGAACAGTATATGCAGCACATAACAAAGACCGAAAACATTGAAACCACATGGAAAAACTTTAAAATGGCCGCTAAAGAGTGTTGCAGCACGATAAGAATAGGAGGCAATATAAAGAAAACAGCATGGTGGACACCCCAAGTAAAAGAAAAGAAGAAAGCGTGGAAAAAATACCTAAGTCTAGGACTTGACACAAACAGGAAGGGAAGATATCGTACAAGATACTGAAGAAATAACCGAACAGCACCAGGAACCAGACATAACAACAAAGGAACTAGAAGGGGCACTGAAAAAAATCAAACTAGAAAGAGCTGCAGGAATCGACGAGATCACACCTGAAATGATAAAATGCATGGGTAATACTACACAAACGAACTTCCTACGCATGCTCAGCCAGTTCATGAGTAACAAGCAAATGCCACGGGATTGGAAAACAGCAATTATTGCATTGATACACAAAAAAGGCGATAAACAGGAATATAAAAATTATAGAGGCATATCGTTATTGAGTGTTTCGAGCAAAGTATATTCAAGGATGCTAGAATCTCGACTAAGAGCAAAAGTGGAAGAGCAGTTGGATGAAGGGCAGTATGGGTTTAGGGCGAACAGAGGCACTCAAGATTTGATATTTGCATTCACACAAATAATGGAAAAAACGATTACTCACAAGAAAAAAGTGCAGCGTGCCTTCTTAGACTTGGAGAAGGCATTTGACAAAGTGGAAAGAGATAGGGTTTGGGACAATCTAAAATAAAGGCAAGTGGGCGCGGGTCTAATAGAAGCAATAAAAAGTCTGTACCAAACATGCGATAACTGTGTAAGAACAAGGCATAACACGTCGTCAATGTTCGTACCAAAGATAGGTCTAAGACAAGGTTGCAACATGAGTCCGTTATTATTTATACTGGAAATGGACAAAGTCGTCAAGAACCGCCAGAAGAGCACCAAACCTTGCGATATAGGAAAATGGAGAGTAAGATTCGCCGAACTAATATTCGCGGACGACATGTTAGTGTTGGACAACACAGAGAAAGATTTGTAACACAACTTAAACATTTACAACGCCGAGCTAAAGAAACGGAACATGAAAATTAACACTGCTAAAACAAAAATAATGATAATAAACACAGAAGACAGCAAACACAGAATAGAACTAGAAGGAGCAACTCTGGAACAAGTGCGGCTATTCAAATATCTGGGAGCATCAATAAGCGAGAAAGGCACAATAGAAGAAGAAATAAACGAAAGAATAGGAAACACCACCAAGTTATTCCATACCTTGAATAGAAGCTTCCTGGAGAAGAAAGAAATACTTAAGTGAATCATGGACAGCAACAAACAAAATATCCAACAGATTACAAAGTATCGAAATGAGGTTCTTACGAAAAATAGAAGTGAAAACGAGACTCGAAAGGTGCAGGAACAAGGATATAAGAGAATCGCTCAATCTGAAACCGGTACAAGAGAAAGTAGAACAATCAAGACTTGTCTAGGTCACATACATAGAATGGGGACCGAAAGGACAGCAAGAAAGGCATACGAACAAAGAACAATAGGAAGAAGACACAGGGACAGACCAAGAAAGACATGACATGGGAGGACGGAGTGAAGGACGCACTAGAGCGACGAGGAGAGAGATGGGATAGAGTACAGGAGCTAGCCCAAGATAGAACAAAATGGACAAAATTGTGGAGAACAACACCAATACTAAACTAACCTTGACACCGAAAGGTACAAGAGGATGCGATTAAGTAAGTAAGTTAAGTAATGCTGCGTTTACTTAACGGCTGTAGAGTGTAAAGTTTGTTTTAAAGAACAATACGAAGAGGACCTCTTCTGGGTTGGTAAGTTGTAATTATGTTTTGACTAAATTTTACATAAAATTGTGTTTAATTGGCAATTTATGTTAAAATTCGAATTTTGAAGAAATAGTATATTTTCTTTATGAAAAGAATAAAAAATTAGGGAGTATTCCCTTGACTAGCAAGCTTGTCTATTCTTGCATTTGAAAATTATAGATCTTCTGAAGCGTCGGCATTTAATTAAGTAATACCAAGTAATACTTCTATATAAATTGTAGCTGGAATAACATTGTAACAGGAATTTTGTTTTTAAAATCCATAATGGCTCCAGAGTATCTTATTTCTTAGTTGCTCTGTATAATTGCCTTAAATTAAACTAAATCACAGAGTATAAAAGCTTTCGTAAAATTAAACAAAATAGAAGTCAGATATTTATTACGAAAATGTAAATGTTGGTACTTACTAGCCTTCTTGTAAAATGTACGCAATCTTTTATCCATGTTGTCTCTTCTGATGTTCTAAATTTGAAACTGTAGAGATACGGAGCATTTTCTAGCTTATACATAATTTTTCTTAATTGAGGTCGTTTCATAAATATAAGTATCTGTTTCGATGTAGCTAAAAGAATTGAGTCTTTGTTAATGTGCTCTTACTTTGTTCTATCCCACACTTTTGTGTGCAATTTGCTTTTTTTAAAGCGACTTAGAAATGAAATAACTAATCGCTGTATTAAAACATTAATTATTTTGGAATTTGTCAAACTTCTGTGCTATAAAATTATTCTCAGGGGTTTTCGTGTTTTGTTTGTGCCATCAGTAAATTTAAGTTTAAGCAAATAATCTCACCCATAGAACAACCAAATCCATACAGAAGATTATTAATAAAATCGTTAAAATCGAACTTTCCAACAAACATATCGGAAAAAACTAGGATTGGAAAGGATATTAACAAAATCAGTAAACAAATTCCATATATTTTATATATTTTGCTTTGGTTCGGCGTTAACGATAATCCAATATATTTAAGCAGTAACTTTTGTACGTCAAAGTAATTCTTCGGTAAGCTAGTTTCATTATTGGAAGTCATTTTTTAACTTTAAAATTTTCCAGGGCTTCCCAGCTTTTATATCTGTTGAGATAATTACCCCGTAATTATAGTGACAAATGGTAAAGCAATCAATATGTAAAAGTGTGTCCTGCGTGACGAGAAATTTTAATGGGGCGTGTTAAATAATCCTTTTAATTTTAGGAAACGCGTTTTACACTACATAATTTATAAAAAAAATTGATAGGTATTTAAATGGTCTGGTTGAATAATAGAAATAACAGGAACTTTAAAGGGCTGTTAATAAATGGTATGGCTTTTTATTAAATAATTATTTATGATATCACTGAAACGCTAAAATCTCTCCATCGAAAATTATTTAACCAGTTTAAATATTTAGATATTTTAGTTACCGAAGTTGTGGGTTTATGCTTCAGATTTTTTTTGCTTTTGTATCACTTTTCTAGCGGTCACTTCCGAAAGGGTGAATAATTTTGAATAATATAAAAACTGTGCCAAATACGTTGCTGTTGTTGTTGTTGTTGTCGACGTTGTTGTTTTTTGTTTGTTAAGCGAGATATAGGCTCCCAATACGCGTGTCGACTGCTGTAATTATTGAAATTACTCAAATTATTGTTGTCAAATTATTTTCAGTGAGATATTTAATTTTTTTTTACAAAAAGAAATTAGAGGTGTGCGCACGTTAAGCTGTTGGATGCAGCCTCGATCTTCATACTAATAAAGGCGGCGGTTTAAATTGGATAGGAATTCGTACGATATTTTATTCGTACGAATTCTTACGATATTGTTCGTAAGATCAAGTGGTTACATTAGATACGAATTTGTACGAAAATTTTAGTTCTAGAACATGTATGCTAAAAGTAAATTCATATATGTACGCAGATAAATTTAAACAAATATGGACCCTGCAAGTCAATTGTACTGCTCTAAAGTATTTCGTTCTCGAAAATAACAGATGTGTATGGGTAAATGAATATCTTTCATCAAGGAATGTGAATGGGGAATTTGCTAGGTCGTATGAAGAGCTTAGGAACCAAGACCAAAATTTTTTTGAATATACCCGAATGACGCAATCTACGTTCGATTATATTTTGAGGTCTATAGAACCACACCTATAGAAATACTCAAACTTTCGGGAATGCATTTCGCCACAAGAAAAATTAATTGTAACGCTAAGGTAAGAAAAACAATTTTCTGATAAATCAGATTTTTATAGTGCAACTGAAAAGAAACTAACTAACTATATTATACTATAATTCTGCAGAAACAAAACATTTTCCTTATACTGTAATTAAAGTGTTTAAATTTAACTTAAATTATTATGCAACATCTGGAACGAATTTTAAAACAAATAGAAATCACATTTGATCATATATAAAATTAGAAAAATATGCTTTTGTTTGTAAAGGAGTTTCTTCGGAGTCATTTGCCCTAGTATTATAGCTGTCATTAGGATTGCTGCAACCTGAATATGACGGCTCATTTGTTGTACGATTGTAAGATGCAGAATGTGGAGACTACGGATATGATGAATGGGAAGATTGGTTGCTGTTGGTTATTGGTGAAGGTGTCGGTATTGAAATATATTGCCTGGCTGCTGCTGGTGTAGTTGGTTGACTATGATACATTGCTTCATGTTCTTTGGTGAGAATTTCTTGAAATTTTGTTCTTACATATAATTTCCTGTGTGTTGGTAATTGCCTCATATATGGAACAAGACTTACGGCAAACTGGTAATCGTCGTCGTGGTATTGTTGTGAATTTTGTTTAAAGTGGGCCAATTGTTGAAATGCGCCTGCTTTCCCATCTTTCTTTTTTTTTTCGAAGTTTCTGTACGTTCTGGAACACTTTCTGTAGGACGTGTTCTTTTTTGAGGTGCTCTGACATGAAACTGGCTCGTATTTTCTGGTTGCATAGTTTGTGTTTGAGTATCGTTTGGAGTGCCATCCTCAACATCTTCTTCTAGTTCTGTATCATGGTCTAAAGTCTCAGAATCAAGCGTATGTTCAACGGGCGTTTCACATGGTGGAATATTTACTGTTTTCTTTCTGGGTGCAAACTGTTCTTTAACAAACAGCGTGTTGTAAAAAAATTGCCACTTAGAGGATATTTCACCGGGAGACTCTCCGCTTGTCTTTTTCTGTAGTTTAGTTAGCTCTTTTCTAAAAGTATCTCGCAGTCCTCTCCATTTCTGACGAACAACATCGTCTGTAACAAAACTAGGTTTTAAGTTAAAAATATTGGAATTCAGTTTATACTAAAATTTAATTCGTTCCAGTTTAAACAAAAGTTTGCTTCTACAAAAATGACATCTCATCTCGCTGCTGGAACCTCCTTCTGATCTTTGGCCTTTTCATTTCGTATGTCTCATTCAACAATTAGGCAAGTTGTTTATGAAACCTGTGAAGCTCTATGGAACACCTTATATGATAGACATATGCCGTTTCCAACAGAAGATATGTTCTCGTCAATTGCAGATCAGTTTTACAAAAAATTGAAATTTTCCAATTGTATAGGTGCTATTGATGGGAAGCACATAAGAATCAAATGCCCTGCAAATTCTGGATCTAACTACTTTAATTATAAGCAGTATTTTTTATTGTACTGCAAGGTTTAGTAGACGCCAATTACAAATTTATAAGTGTTGATGTTGGAAGCTACGGCAAGCAAAGCGATAGTGGAATTTTTGCAACCTCATCATTATACCATCATATTGAACAGGGTACTTTCAATATACCACCGAAAAAAGTCTTGCTAAATACAAATATTGTTGTACTACATGTGTTAGTAGGAGACGCGGCATATCCTTTAAAGGATTACTTAATGAGACCATTTCCAGGACACAACCTATCTGTAGAACAGGAAGTTTTTAATCATAGTCTTTCTCGAGCAAGACGTCTTGTTGAATGTGCATTTGGAATAATAACGTCAAAATGGAGGATTCTTAAAGGTGAAATTGAAATTTCCCCTGACAAAGTAGATCTGATTGTAAAATGTATTTGCTTACTGCATAATATAATAATTAATATGGAAGGTATGCCAGATACCTTTGAAACAAGTGAAAAATTACGACAACCTCAGAATAAAAACACAGAACAGCGATGCTACAACAGGGCTACTAATAAAGCGTACGAAATTCGGAACAAGTTTCTACAATACTTTATTAATAATAATCGTGTTAATTAAATGTACTTATCAACTAATAAAGATATTACATACCTGTTAAACTCATGTTTGTTGCTACTTCCTTCCATAACTTTTTGTTTAACTCTCTATTGTGGTATTGTTTACTTTTTTGATCCCATAAGGATGGCCTTTCTTCGACTAAAGTAACTCGTTTTTCACAATCAATAATAATAACTAATGGTTTAAATTTTACAAGACAACAAGACACCTTCTGCAATGCTTAAATTTGTCACGAATAATCGTATGAAAAACAAAATATTTTGGTCGTATTAATAATTCCTACGAATTCGTAAGTAACTGCTGCAAGCAATGTAACCGCGTACATTAAATAACTCGGCTTTATTTAGTTCCGACCAATTCGTACGTATTAGTAAGAATTCGTACGAATAAAATATCGTACGAATTCTTATCCAATGTAACCGCCGCCATTTAGAACCTGGCAAAGTCTTGGTGTATGAGTCGACTGCCTTTGAGTGTGCCCACTACTATTTTGCGAGTCTCGCCTTTTGTGAGATCTGTACGGTCCCACATATGTTTGTTGAGGTGGCACCATGTTCCTCTCACTCCTACAGTGAAGGGTAAGGTGTAGAATATTTTGCCTGGCCATTTTCTGCGTTCATGAAGTTTTCTTGACTATAAGTACTTTGTTTGTTCCTATAGGCGGTTTGCATTGGGCGTGGCCCATACCACTTGAAAGTCTGAAACAACTAGAAATTCGCCTTTAATTAGAATAAGGTCCGGTTTGAATTTTTTATAATTTGCTTCCCTGATAGTAAGTTCCCGTAGGACGTTCCGTTGCTTCCTCGAGGCAAATTTCTGAATTAATTGAGCGATGTGATCGTGCAATCGTGCCACTTAACTCTATACCAGTGAATTACAGAGCATTCCTGGAGGACAAAACATAAGGTTTCGTTCTTTGGGCATCCTGCTCTGCATTTTGCGTTCTCAGTACTTGGGCAGTGACATGTGAGACTTTTGTCACGGGCCCGATATCGAAAACAACAATGATAAGTGAATTAATTGGGGCCCGGACCACAGACTTGTCAAGGGCCCGAAAATTTCTCTCGGCGGCCCTGTTCACCGATTGTATGGCGTTCCAATTGTCGGTAGTAGATTGCCTCTGAGTAGCGTTGATTGGATGTGGTCCCTTCCATTCCAGAATTTTGGTGGATTTCTAATCCAATGGCTACTAAAGTTACTTTAAGGAAGAAGAAAGAATGCTTGAAGTGCTTGAAATTACGAACAATAAAAAAATTAACTAAAGCCTCTCCACGAGTAAATCACCAAAAATACGGTATTGAATTAGGTTAAATCGGTACACTCTCAACCGGCAGTAAAGGCAGCCTAAGACAATATTTTTACCTGGGAAGAGCTTTGTTGGTGGTAGCCCTAATGGAAGCGATGGCAACCTAGGGAGAGATAACAGCAGCGGTCGGCGTAAAAGAAGGGAATGGAATTCTTCCTCCGGAAGCAGGGGTGAAGACAATAAGATGCCCTCACTGGTAAATGCATTAATCCAAGAACGAAAACTGCGAGGAACGGGAAACTTCATCACACGTCAACTTAAACGAAACTTCCAAACACAGAACTTAAATAAAAGACAACCTCTGGGATTATCCGACAAAAATGTCGTAACATAGTGTTCCACGAAAACTGACGGTAATGAGAGGCCAATACGTAAAACGGAAATTTCTACCAAAAATCCGGAAAACGGTAATTGTACGACTATTGATGTTGAAAGCTGATTATACTCTGAGGTGCTTTGCTGTTGTTCCGTAAGCGAAAGATGTTAGAAAGAGCTGAACAAACTCGCCCTCCGCGCGCGGGGTAAACCTTGAACGTCGCCAAAACTGGCATACCTCGTGATCAGCCGGGGCTTCCCCGAATTAACAATGACGAAATCCACTGCACAGAATATTGCATTACCATATTTGGTCATGCATTTGGGATTCTTCGAAATATAACGCAGCCCAAAAAGGAATGTGCTAAATTGGCATTTTACACGCAGACTCTGCAAGCTACAGGGCCGTATTATCCTAATTTACGAAAAAATGTAAAGAGGCCGTGACAAGATGTTTAAAGCTTGGATTTTGTATGTGATTTTGGGAATGGCATAATCACGTATCAATGTTACTTTTTGCAGCGACTTTAAGTCTGCGCCATTTATTTTCTTCTATGTCAGCAGTCAGGATCTGTAGATTCTAAAGCTCCATAGTTGTGTCCCAGATAGCGAAAGATTTCGGTTGGTTTAAGTTTTATTCGGATTCCATCTACTAGAAATCTGGGAGTCGTGCCAATACATAGTTTCTTCTATTTGGGGACTACTAGTGTTGCAAGTATAACTGAGTTGATATTAAGGTTGCGATCTTTTAGAAATTTTATAACTTTAGATAACAACTGTTGTTCTTCGCTAGGTGTTCTTGTCAAGAGGATTAGATCTTCAACATATGCAATTGCCGGTATGGTAAAGCCCTTGTCTTTATTTACAGGCAAACCTGCTTTTAATTCAAAGAGCTCCTGTAGCAACTCATTCATCACTACGTCAAAAATCAGGGGGGCATTGGTGCCTTTATTTATGGATATTTTGTTGGTATTTATTCTATTAACCCGTACTGTGGTGGTGGAGCCATTATAGCAACCCATGATGAAAGATATCATTGTGGGATGAACTCATCCTCGCCCAAGGGCCATCTGAATAGAGGAATGCTCAACTGAATCGTTTTAATAACGGATTGTAGAATAGATGTATTGCCGAAGGCTGCACTAGCTTTGGTAAATCCTGTTTGTAATTCACATAGTGGGGTATTCTCCTGGACTTGGATATGATCTTATTGAAAATCCTTAACGACATTGGACTACTGGATCAATCCGTTTCACACGAGGAGTGATGAGTAGGTTCGTGGCCAAGACGTACGGATAGATGCTCAGGCGGTCTTGATATCGACTGCTTGGAAGGGAGATTTCTTCTTTTACAGTGGTCATTTGTAGATTACCGTGGATGACTTGGTTTGGGATATACCAAGATGCATTACAGATGCTCCTTAACATTTTAGATTGAAATCGCTGGATCCTTTTGATCTTGGAGTCATTGGCTGAACCCCACGGAAAGTGCGGGTTTGTTTTAATTGATAGGTATGAAACTGTGCATTTTCAGAAGTCACAATTTTTCAAAAATGCCCTCACTTTTTAATACCTATATGTATTAAAGTTTTTGTTATGCATATGTTACTGCAAATGTAATAAATTGGAAATTATACATAGGTACTTACCGGTAAATATGAATAATGTACTTGGTATAGCAATTAAAAAAATGTTCTTCCTCTACTTTATTAGATTATACTCGTATATTATATTGGATTATATATTACCGGTTATTTAATTGCTATACCAAGTACATTATTCATATTTACCGGTAATTATGTATAATTTCCAATTCATCACATTTACAGTAACATATACATTGCATGCTAGTTTATATTTCTTGTTTGCATAAAAATTTCTTAAGTAAGACTACAGATTTCAGAGACTTTCGAGGGATTTTGGACTTCCTAGAAACTCAATTAATCCAAAAACTGAAAAGTAGGGATTGGAAATGGTGAGTTTCTAAAACAAAAATTTTTTGACTATCCGTTTTTTGACTATGTGGTTTTCTATGGTTTAATTTTTGGAATTGGAAACATTCCCTGGGGTTTTGATTTTAAAATTATAAATTACAAGAAAAGAACAAACTATGTTTTTTTCCTTAAGAGTCTAAAATTTCCTGTAAAAATGGAATTGTCAGAAAGATTCCTGTTGTAGGAATTAATTCTTTTTATTTATTTTTTAGTTGTACATAGTAGCTGAATGAACAGGGCAAATTAAAATACATTGCTCATTATTACCACATTTTAGAAAAGGGGAAAAGCAGTGATAATCGGACGTGGTCAGATTTTATTTAGTTTGAACTTAGGAAAATGTGTGCAAATTTTGTTAGTACAATAATTATTTATTTATTTGTTTACTGACTTTCCAACCTTGTTTTATATTCCCTGAATATTATTTCTGAGCATTGTCTTTGCATGTTTAGCTTTTTAATGGGAATTTCGCCACCAGTTAAGTTATTTAAAGTCTCATATCCGTTTAACTTTTAATTTTCAACGACTGCTAACAAACTATTCAATAAGAAAACACTAAAAAGTCTCTATTCTTAAATAATGATTTAAGTATTGACTTCTTTCGGGAAATATCTATAATGAACATCACCACTCCGACATTTTTTTGTATACAGATCTTTGAAAATCCGTTCTTTTAAAGGTACTCGTCCTAAAAACCGTTTTAAAACAGTTAAAAAATTGCGACTCAAATATCGCTTTGGTTAATTTTGCAAATGTAATCATTTCTTAGACTTAAACAGTTATAGCTTCCGTTTAAACTCTGATTTACTTTTATTAAAAGTGAAGTTTCGAATGTAATCGTTCATTTATGTCTTCAAATGTAAATTGTTAAGTTACAGACGACGCTGTTTTTACTTACAGTTGACTTTTATTCTGATAATAAGTTAAACTTCTAGATTTTACTGTGGAACAACAAAAAGTATCTGGAAATTATATTTATCAAGAGGCGAAAAGTCTTTTTTAAAATTTAAACACACTGCCCAAAAAAATTAGCGGGCCACTATTAAAACTTATATAGTTTTAATACTTATTTATAAAAAAGCTTGACTTAGCAATGGTTAGTGAAAGGGTTATCTTCTGCTCTCAGGACAAATCTGCCCCAAAAATGCCGGAGCTCATTACATATTAAGGTGCTTTTAATAGTGGTCCGCAAATTTTTTGGAGGAGTGTGATTAATATTTTCCAAACTTAATTAATACATGCTTAAAATTTCATTGATGGCGTTCTTTCTAATTTATTGCTGTATAGATAAAACATCGCTATTAAAAGCTTTTGGTTTTTTGTCTCGGGTTTGTTGTGTTTATGTCGTTGAAGTCTCCAGGTTATATTAAATCGTCAGCTTATTAAGTGCCTTATTTTGCATTTGCTATCGTATGGAGTTAATTTTAGTTTCAAATGTTAGTCCGCCATGTGTCTTTTACTAGGTTAATGCCCTTAATACGCCTGCTTTCCTTACAAAAAGACACAGACTCGAATCTTAAAATCGGGCAATTGAGATGCCAATTTGGCGCATAAGATTTATTAGCTAAAACACTAATAATCAACGTCTTTAATGTAAAAAAAGAACTTGACCGGTTGACGGAGGTTCAAACCTCGATGGTCTCTTGGAAATTTCCACGAGTCGTCAAAGTTTAAAACATGTAAGTTAAGATGGCCGTATGACCATAGTAGTCGGTACCGATAAATAAATTAAACAAAAGACGATTTTATGATCACATGCTTTGGCTTTTAGATTGCCAAAAAGTTAAAAAATATTGGTGGAATTCTAGGTGTAGTTTGCGACTATAGTACACCTAGAATTTTAATTATTAAATAAATTAAATTTAACAAATATGTCTACAAATAATAATAATAATTTGTCCAGTTTTATTTGTTTATTAGACGGATAGTATAATTTTAATACAAAGTTTTGTCTTATTAATACATATAAAAGCACAGTATTAATTGATCTTAAAATTGATGTACCATTTTTTTATCCTATTAAGTTCTGTAGAAGCATGTAATGAGAATAGCAAGCCGGACAACACAGAAAAGAAACATTTTTTTTATTAATATCAGGAGATCAAACAGCTTTTTATTTATAGTAAGCTGTGATTTCTGCTACATACTTGCAGCAACTTTCCCACACCAACTTTGAAGTTTCAAATTTACAAATTGCTTCTAGTCGACTCTTTGATATCTAAACTGGTTTCAATAAATAAAAATCATAATTTGTGTATTGATTGGGAGAAATCTAGGCTTGCGGATGCCAGCAATCTCAACACGCATCAACTGCTATGGCTATTAGCACTACCCTATTAGAATTTTGTCGGAAAAAGATAAAACATATATTACCTAGATGGGAGTTATTACCTTTGTTTGTCGGTAAAAGATTACTTATTTAGTTTTTATTTAAGTAGCTTCATACTTTGTAAATAAATTACACGAACCGGCACAGTTAGATATTTACGATCACCCTGTATATTTTTCTGCAAAGCTAACCTTATAGCCGACATATTTTCATGCTGACAGTTTTGTGGCTTTTACTTAATTTATACCAGCTGTGCAACAAAGATGATGGTCTACCATAATTATAAATTTATTTAATCGTTGATATTTTATTGTTATACTTGCAGCGATAAAGTAACTAATTTTCCAACAGTAAACACGATAGGTTGCATGTTTCTTTGCATTATTAACAATAAAGTTTTCAGGAATTTACAATTTAATATCAACCCCATAAAATTTCCATTGTAACAAGCATTGGCTAAAGTTTGACTTTCAACAATTACTTCGTTTCCAAGGTACGACAAAAGGAATAAATTGCTGATTGCGCATAAAAGTAGGACGATATCTTTTTGAGTTACTGGATACTAAAATTTGAGATTTTTATCGACAAAACTACTTAAGTTAAAATCATTAAAAAAAAAGTCAATCAAGAATTGAACCAAGATTTAAATTTTAGACCAATGTTGCGTGACTCGAAGGTGATTGGCTTGTTTTACAGTGAGAAGTTAACGTTGAAATATGACTTTAATCCTTGTAGGGATTTAACTACAGTGCAATCTTCAGCTATAATGCTTGTTTTTATTGGTTTATTTTCTTGACCTTTTTGTTTAATAAATTATTAGCTTCTTGGCTCCTTCCTTCAGAAAAAAATTAAGGAGGAAGAATTAACTACATTTTTTGTTTAACGTTTCGGCTACCAACAGCTAGCCTTCTTCAGAATTTATATAAAGTTATTACTGTTTTTATTAAAAATTAAAATTTAACTTTAAATAAGTAAATAAATAAATAATGTAAAATACACATCCTGTAAAGCAGCCTTCACAAAATCATTTGTCTCAATCCTTATTGAATAAAGTTTAGGGTACATTTGTTCTTTTTTTTTAATTTGAAAGACTGGTGATAAAGGAAAATATTTTAACATTAATGTTTTACAGTTATTATTTACCATCGACGCGTGATATAAAAGAAAACAACACGCAATATTGTTATCCAAATCTTCAGATTCCTTCGATATTTTTAGTGAATGATACAGAACTACTTTTTCCGGAGTTTCTTGTAAATATTTCCATTTGGTGGTCGAGTAGTCCTGCTGAATTTTCACGTGAAGGTCTGGCCGTTGAGCTTATTAGACAACTTTCACTAAGGTGTTTTAAGGCTTATCGGCTCCTTTTGACCTGTACTATCGTCCTCTAAAAGGATACAGAGAAGACCGTAAACACCCTGTATCTTTAACTTTTTAAAATTGACCATAAATCGTTTTTAAAGTTGATTTTGAACATATGCTATTGCATGTGCATGTGCATATTCTCTATATTTATTGCATATATTTAAAAAATAGTGTACATATACATATATGCGCATATTTCAGCAATAATCTACGGGATATATTCCTGTCTCTAATAATAACTCTCCACTCCTATCAGCAGAGGATGCAAGATTCTTGGGGTTGCATTTTGATTGAAGATTAACTTGAAATACACATATTTTCAATAAGGATAAACAACTAGGTTTGAAGTTCTCCACTGGCTGCTACGACTAAAACCAAATTAACACTAAAGAACAAAGTTTTACTTTATAAAACGACATTAAAACCTATTTCGATATATTGTCACGTGCCAAAACTGCACTACGACTTTAATTGGGGGATGATGTTACCCCTTTGGCGCGCGGCTAGACTAAACAGTGAAGATGGGGGGTTCGGAACGATAAAAGATCATCTTGAATTAAGGATGATCGTAAAAGGGATGGAATATGTTGAGCGCCACTGTGATATGTCATCCTTAGGTCTAAATAGGAACCCACCACAGAAAATTCCCAAGGGCTCGGAAAAGGGTTGTCGTAGCTGCTTTCTGCTGCGCAAGATGTGACTTACCTTGCTAAACTGAAAAGTACTTTACGGAACTGCAATGCTCAAACTTGTAGACAGGCTAACACTTTACACATAAATCTTAAACAGAACACTGAAACACAAATAATATCGGGGAGGACTGAACGCAAATAACAAGGCAAGCTAAATTGACAATAATGAAATATTTAATAAATCAAAAGAGCAAATATGAATACAAGAAATTATACAAAAGACAATCAAAAATACTACGTTAAAACCAATTATAAATACGAGACTTACTTTACGGGAAGGAGAATTGAGGGCACTATATTTACGTTACTTTCTGCAAAAATATTCTAAAGTTTAGTCCCTTAATTCTAAACAAAGATAGGAAAAGAACACAAATAATAATACATTAACAAATTCAATGAACACCAATAATTTTACACACATGCAACATAACACCAAAATAATATCTTGAACTTGACTTAAACTACAATCTGAACACAAATGAACGTTACTTGAACACCAAAATTACTGCAAAATTAGCTAACTGATTTGCCAGAAGCCCTCAACTTTGCAATGTGAACATTAGATCCGCCCAAGGCGAGGTTCACAAAGCCTGCACCACATACCTCTGGACAAAACAGATAAACTAGATATCGGCTAGTACTTTACAAGTTGTAAACAAAACACAAAAATACTAAATACAAAAGGCGGTACTTAAAAACTTCAAAACGACTAATTAAACTTGATGAAGGCCTGCCCGCAAGAGGCAACGTAAAAATTGAACTGACGTTAAAACACAAACACAAACGAAGAAAGCAGGAGCAGCATAAAGAGAATGGTTTTTACCTGGCGACTTAAACGATAAGCCAGGGAGTGACGTGAGACTGGCCGCGCTTGCGCTAGCCGTTCTGACTTCTAAGACAGGTGCAAAACAAACGAGGAATAATCCTTAAAGGCAATAGGGTTTTCAGAATCCCTCCACGAGAAAATTGTGTAGAATGGCGCTTGACAACACTGTCACTAAAACTTCTCACACAAGTCTATTTCTATCCGGAATTTTAATGGCGTTCCTTTTGTGAATCCGACTATGTCGTTAATTGTAATATTTCCGTTAAGGAAAGTAGAGCTTTAAAGGCAACTACAGTTTGTTTTGTTTAAAAGTCAATACCAGTTCGAAAAACAAGGAATGACTCTAAATGAATCTTTGGAGCTGATAACTGATTTTAAAAATTCGTGTAGAAATGTAAGAGGCGAAAATTTAAATTTAATTCGGTAATGAAAAAAAAAATGCTGGTTATGCTGTTTTAAAAGACATAATGGTGCATTTGTTGAAGATTTAAATCTACATCCTAATATATGTAATTCCAAAATTTGCAAATGCTTCGAGCACATCCGTAGATGTTGAACGATCATTTTCGATATACAAATACATGTTGATCCATAGAAGACATAAGTTTCTTCTTGAAAATGTTGAAAAACATTTAGTTGTTTTCATAATATTAAACCCTAGTTTAAAATTTAGCATAAGTTTATGTATTTGTATTGATAACGATAACACAATAAGTATAATATATAGGTATATATCATGCATTTATAATACTACTCTAATTTTGTTGATAAAATAAAACACATTAAAAAGGTTTTACTATTATTTTATTTGTGAAAATGCTATTGCATTTTCTCAATATTTACTGCATATATTTAAAAAATATAATATGTGCACACAATTTTTTATTGTTGAAATATGCGCATATATTACATGCCCATATTTCAACAATAATCTACTGGATATATTCCTGTCTCTAATAATAACACTCCACTCCTATATTGAAGCTATACGACGTAAAACCAAATTAACACTAAAGAACAAAGTTTTACTTTATAAAACGATATCAAAGCCTATTTCGATATATGGACTGCAACTATGGGGAACCACAAGAGCAATTCTAAATGCTTTAAAACTCATTAAAAGAGTTTGAAGTATAACATAATTGGAACAATCCGAGAGATATTGGATAACTTTATTTATTTTTCAATTTAAAATTTTTAGCTTAATGCGGTTATATTGACGATAAATAACAGTTGCACGTAGTTATACAATCAAAACCCCAAGCTATTTATATAAGGCTTTTAAAATAACGCCTTATTACTTTGGTGTTAAATCGGTTCAGGGCGGGTTCGTTGCCTTACGCAGCGTTGAAGTATTTTCAGGGATAATCAATACCACACTATCCACTACTGATTTCCTTATGTAAATTATTGTCGTGTATTCTTGTATCAAAGATTGGTTTTTTATTTGTTAAAACCAAATTTGAAATTAAAGATGTGATTTTTTTTTATTATTTTTTTAACTTAATTTATTTAACAGGTACTTATATTCACATTTGTAGTGTAATTATTATTGTTGATATTTTATCACGATAGTGAAAGATTACTGTTAAATTTTAACTTACTTGCGTATTATGTATGAACATGAAATAAGAGTAGCATGCTCGACAGCACTGAAAGAAGCGTGTTAGAGTTTTGACTGTAAAAATATATTCCGAAAACTACTCACTGAAACCAGAGTAATCAAAGATAAAGTGGTGAATTTGCCAACAGTAAACGTTATAGGCATCTGACTTCTTTGCATTATCAATAATAAACTTTTCTGAAATCTGATGTCAACTCCTATAAAATTCGTTTCGTAGCAGGCTTGAGTTAGGGCTTCACTTTCTACAATGACTTCATTTCCAAAGTAACATAATAGTAATAAAGTCGCAGCACCACACGAAAATATTGCCAGGTCTTTTTGGAAATGTAAATCTGACGGTGGAAACTAAAACAGATAACAATTAAATATTTTGCTTTTTCCTTTGTTGATTTTTCCTTCTTCCTCTTTGCCGAATCCTAAGTCAACTCGCTTTATTATCTTGTAAGCGTGAATTCGATGTTTTCTGCTTAGTTTAATTTTATTTGTATTAAATCAAAACTCACCAATGTCGCATGGTACAATACAAAACAACAAGCAGCCGATGTCAACGTGCATTCCGTAAAAATAATAAGGTTAAATAGATCCTCCGTCTCCTTCGAGATTTCTAGTATAGTTGTGTGATACAGAATGGCTTCTCTTATTACTTTGTGTAAATACTTCCACTTTATTTCCCAAGGCAGTATTGTACGTTCTTCGTCCAACCTTTCCATATTTTGGTTCTGAAACAATTCTGTTGCAATTCACTGTTTTTTTTTTTTTTATTATAAACTAACACAAAATTTAATACTACTGGATGACAACTTTCTTTCAATTTCAAATTTGTAGAAATTAGGAATAACATTTACCTTTTTGAAAAATGTATGTTTTAATATTTATAAGATTTAGCAGAGGTGTGAAATTGGTTACCTTTATACTAATCGCATAACTAATTTGATCCATCCTTTTAATGAAACTTTGTAAAATTCTCAGTTGTACACATATGTGAAGTACAATACTGGCGTATATTACGTCAACCATTATGTAAGCTATCACTACCACAAGATCCATGACACTTTCGTAAATAAAAACTATTTTATAATCCATACGATTTGTTAAAAGCGACATTGAAAATGGTAAGGGATGTTCACCCTCTTCATTTCTTATAAAGAGAGCCGTAACCACACCGAACGCTATTGTTGAAGTTCCCATCGTTACAGCACTCAAACTCTGAAATTTTCGACGATTATATTGGTTAATATTTTGTCATAGATTTGCAATAATTTAAATTGTTAATAATCTACAGCTTACAGCTTACAGCTTAATTATGGTTGATTAATTTCTTTGAATTGCTGCTCTTTTTCACTGTTTTTCATAAATGTGCAACAATTTAAACACCGTTTTTTATGACGTTTGACCCCGCCTAAAATTTTTAGCAGCACTCGGATCGATGGGGACTTTTGACATTTCATTTAGAACTATAACATGAAGGCTCACACAATAATTCAGCTCCATGCGAATTATTCCGAACTGTTATGTCTATTTTGACTGGACTATTAATGGCTGTATTTTAACCAAAGTTTACATGAATTTGAGATTAAATGACAATTATTCATGTTAAAATTCGAATTTTGAAGAAATACTATATTTTCTTTATGAGAAGAATAAAAAGTTAGGGAATATATCAACCAGCAAGTTGGCCTATTCTTGCATCTGAAAATTATAAACGGCGGTTCGTCCTTCCTACTTATTGTAAATTTTCTGAATCGTCGATATTGAGTTAAGTAATAATTATGTGAATTTTAGCTGGAGTAACATTTAAATAGGAATTTTGAATCCGTAAACGCTCCACGAGTATGTTGTTTCTTAAATGTTCTGTATAATTGTGCCTTAAATTAAACTAGATCGCGGAGTATAAAAGCTTTTGCAAAATTAAACAAAGTAGAAGTTAAATGTTTATTACGAAAAGCCAAACTTTAGTAGGTACTTACTAGTTTTCTAGTAAAATGTACGCAATGTTTTATCCACGTTGTCTCATCAGATGTTCTAAATTTGAAACTGTAGAGATATGGTGCATTTTCTAGCTTGTACATAATTTTTCTTAATAGAGGTCGTTTCATAAACGTAAGTATCTGTTTTGATGTAGCTAAAAGAATTGTTTCTTTGTTAATGTGCTCTTACTTTGTTCTATTCGATACTTTTGTGTGCAATTTGGGTTTTTTTGAAAGCGATTTATAAATTTAATAACTAATCGCTCTATTAGAAAATTAATTATTTTGGAATTTGTCAAACTTCTATGCTATTCCCAGGGTTGTTCGTGTTTTATTTGTGCAATCAGTAGGTAAATTGAAATTTAAGAAAATAATCTTACCCATCATACAACTAACTCCATACACAAGATTATTAATAAAATCGTTAAAATCGAGCTTTCCAACAAACAAATCGGAAAAAGCAAGGATCGGATAGAATATTATTAAAATCAGTAAACAAACGCTATATATTTTATATATTTTGCTTTGGTTCGGCAATAGCGATAATCCAATATATTTAAGCAGCAACTTTTGTACGTCAAAGTAATTCTTCGGTAAGTCAGTTTCGGTATTTGAAGTCATTTTTTAACTTTAAAATTTTCTAGGGCTTCCCAGCTTTTATATTTGTTGAGATAATTACCCCGTAATTTTAGTGTCAAAAGGTGAAGTAATCAATATGTAAAAGTGTGTCCTGCGTGTCGAAAAATTTCCACGGGGCGTGTTCAATAATCCTTTTAATTTTAGGAAGCGCGTTTTTCACTACGTAATTTATGAAAAAATTGATAGATATTTAAATGGTCCTATTGAATAATAGAATAGTCCAAATTTTAAAGGGCTGTTAATAAATGGTATCGGTTTTTATTATTCATATCATGGAAACGCTAAAATCTCTTCATTGAAAATTATTTAAGCAGTTTAAACATTGAGGTATTTCATCAGTTACAGAAGTTGTGGGTTTTTGCTTCAGATTATTCTCTTTTTTTTTATTAATAATTTATGTGACTTTTCTAGCAGTCACTCCCAAAATGGTGAATAATTTGGAATAATATAAAAAACGTGAGTAATTGATAGGTTATATTGGCCAAATGTGTTATTGTTGTTGTCGTCGTTGTTATTTTTGTTTTGTTAAGCGAGATGTAGGCTCCCAGCAAAATTGATTTTGCGCACAGTTAATAATTAATAATAATTAAAGCTACCGGTGAAGTATTCAAACAAAAATAAACTTTCAAGCTACTTACTATAAACAAATGACATTTTACTCTTCGCGGGAATCTAATTTCAGTTGACTTTATTAACTTTTTAAAATTGTTATTTTCGAAGTTTGTTCCCTTTGTTTTTGAAGAATAAGTTGCCGCTTTTGTTAGAAAATAATTTAATATTTTCATGTCTCTTGTGGTACTTGATAAAATTTCTAAAAATTGTTCTTGACTTAAGTTTCTTTCAATAAAATTGATTGAATGTTAAGTTTGAATATAAGTCAGATAGAAATAATATAAAGTTTTAGTTAGTCACGCAAGTTCCACATATTTAATATTCCCTTATTTATTAACCATCATTCACGAATATATATTATGTAAACTAAATTACAAAATTATTACTCTTTATTGCCAAACATTATTTGAAACGATTTTTTTACTTTTATCCTAGTTATTGTTCTAATTTCCAAACTACGCATAATAAAATAAAATACAACAAACATTTAGAAAATAAATCAACAAAAAACAAAATGCCTTTTTCAGCATTTTTCCATAATTTCTTGATTTTTCAAATTTTTTTAAAGTTGTGAAGGGCTTGCATGCTAGTTTATATTTCTTACATAAGAATTTCTTAATGTCGTCCTATGGAACGTTATTGGGTTCTCTGCAAACTAAAATATAAGTGTCTGAGTGGACCAGTGAAAGATCTTCCAGGATTCAAGTGAACTTGGCGAATATTCAAGTGGCTACAGAATCAGGAAATAATTTGTTTAAAAACTTCTGAAAAAACTTGCTGACCGTAGCCAAACGAAGACCATTTGTAGTATAATCTAATTATTTATAATAAGCTTCCGTGGTTAATTTTTTAATAAAATTTTAGCATTAAAACATACAAATTACAAGAAGAACGAAAACAAAGAGCATATCGTGAAAGAATTACAGAAGGAATTATTAAGAACCAAAAGATACACTGCTGAACTTAGGAATAGAAGAACTATAGAGGGAATTTTAAAAAATAATAAAAACGGCATAAACAGAAGAACAAACAAAAGGAGGGAAAGTGCATGGTGGTGCGAGAAAATTAAGACAGGAATTAAAAAGAAAAGAACCTCTTGGAGAGCTTAGGTATTTAGGAGTCAATAAAATTAAAGAAAACTATGCTGAGTATAAACAGCAAAGAGAAAAGGCAAAACAGTTAGTCAACGACGCAAAAACGAGAACATGGAAAGAATTTGGACGAAAAATGGAGGAGATATGCTACAGAAAATACAAAGATGAAAGAACTGCAAAAGGATAAGAAAACCCCACTGAAGAATATAAAATACAGGGATGGGAAAATCCTTTCTGAAGAAACAGAGACACTATAGAAAGATGACTTCAGAGATTTATTGAAAACAGCGATAGAGGACAAATATGAAATAGAGAAGGAAAGAAAAATACAGATAATACAATCAGATGGTGAACAAGAAGAAGAAATACAACTGCAGGAGGTAGAAAGGCGTTAAGAAGACTTAAAATTTGCAAATCCCCTGGCATAGACGACATCAGACCAAAAATGATTAAGTTTATAGGAAAAGAGGACACTAAACTATTACATAAGATTATATCACTAGTATGGAAAAATAACAAAATATCGAAGGAATGGAGAACGGCAGTAATTGTATCAGTATACAAGAAGGGAGGCAGCGCGGACTGTAGTAATTATAGAGAATTGACGAGCTAGAAGAGAGAATTAGAACAAGAATAGAGCGTTCACTAAGAGATACTCAAGCTGGATTCAGAACGGGCAGATCTACCACTGATTGGATTTCTGTACTCGTAATAAGTAAAATAGCAGAAAAAATAATAAATACAGACAAATGATTATACTGCTGTGCAATAGATCTCGAGAAGGCCTTCGACACTATGAAAAGAGAGGAAATATGGAAGATAATGCCGGAAAGAAGAATAAATAAAAAAGAGATTACGGTAATAAATAAGAAGCTTATACCAGGGGTCAGCAAATGTACTCAGAATAGGTGGAGAGATAACGGAGAAATTTACAACGAAAAGGGGAGTGAGACAAGGCAGTATTCTCAGCCCATAACTTTTCATTATGATAATAGACGAGGCAGTTCTAAAACTAAACAACAATGAGGATGGCGTTCATATGGGTTATAGAAAATTAAAACAAGTTAAAATTAATGAACTGCTATAGGCAGATGATCTCATAGTCTTCGCAAATAATAAAAACGAACTCTTACAATATGGCATAAAAATTAATTTAAAGCACAGAGATTATAAACGTTTCAAACGAACCCGAAGATATAGACATTAACTTACAAGGAGAGAATATAAGACAAACAAAGCAACCGTCATACCTAGGAGCTATTATAGAGGAAACGGGAAAACTAGATAAGGAAATAAATAATAGAATTAAGAAGGGCATGTCCCTGTACGGTGTACTATATCAGTCATTCTTTATGAAAAACGAAGTGAGTAAAATTACGAAGGTTAAGCTATATAAGTCGGTACTATTAGTGCCAATGCTCATATACTGAAGTGAGTCATAGGTGCTGACAGACAACTTAAAAAGTAAAATTGTGGCATGTCTAATAAAAGTAAAAAGTGTGATAGACAAAAGCCAAGTGGTAAGGATGAACGAATACCGATTGGTAAAGAGACCCCGAAAAACATGGAATAAAGACATGGAAAAAACTTTCAAAGAAAAGGGACTCAGCTGGACTCAAGCGAAGAAAGAAGCAAGAGATGGAAAATGTTGGAGACGAATCTATACCTCTACACCCCAGGTAGAAGACACTTTGGGATTATAAGTAAGTAAGTAAAATTTTTGTTGTTGGCCTAGTTCTAAGCATTTTTTAATATCTTGTAATTAAAAAGAGCAACACTTTACCTGAAACACCCTTTATACTTTGTCCTGGTATATACACATATATGTAGATTTTACTTCAATTTAAAACCAATCAAATATGTATTCGAGAGGAGCGGATAGCCGGGTGTAAAAGGCCTCGGTCTATCACGTAGGCATCTTGGGTTCGATTGCTGAGACCGGCGATATCCTCGCTGGAATTTAGAAGGTCGTACGCTTCTCCGTGCTTCGGAGGACACGTTAAGCCGGCGGTCCCGGTTATCATACTAAACACCTTTGATAACCGTTAACCTCGCAACACTGTGGGTAGGTCTTCTTCACCTCTCTCGATGGGTTATGTTAGCCTCCTGCCCCGCATACGTGCTAAGAGGGCTCACAGAACTCGTCCTTACGAGTGTATAACAGGCCATCGGCCTAGGCTTCGGCCATAAGAGGAAGAAAAAATATGTATTCAAGTTTCAGAAATTGTTCATAACACAATAATTTAAAAAATGCATTAATTATCAGTTAATTATTGTTATTGTACGATTTAATGATGTTTTTTAATCAGTATACTTGATATTAACCCATATACCAGTATGATACATGGTACTGAGTAAGTATTTAGTTACAGGTCAAATTTTCATACTATTTCTAATTTCTTCTTATTTTGCAGAATACTTATTATGTATTATTTTAAAACGAGTTAATGACATGCCACTAGATTAATAATTCAGCAATTTTTCAAACCATGACCCTAGGGGCTTTTTAAAGTTGCTCAGTAGTTCAGTTCGCTTAAGAACGAAGATGAATTTTTCTTGGAAACGTTACCTTATTTTTATCAATTAGAATATAAGATATTAAATGTTTATTTACTTTTTAATTTTCAGCAGTTGTTGGCAAATACTGATATAACGAAAAAATATATACTTATAACAATTACATGGATAGTACATAATTCCGCTTTGAATTATTGGAATGTAAAGTAATAAATTATATTGGCAAGTTATACTTGACAGAAAACGATTTTTGAGTTAACATCATCTTTTAATACCTCGTTATGCAGTTTAATGTCTAAACTTTTGTCTAATTCTAAATTTTGGGGATGACCAGTGGATCTGTTTCAAACTAACTTAAAAATTGCGTTTCTTTCTTAAAATGGAGGTGAATATATTAGGACATGTTCGTGTGCTTGCTGGCTTCGTGCTATTAATTAGTTCAGCATTTCCACTTGACTCTACAAAATCATCACTTACAATACCACAAGTGGTCAAAGTTATGTCGATTATTTTTGCTGTATTATCACAAATGTTGCTTGTGCATATGAATATCACGAGTGCGCAGCACGAGTGGTATTCGCAATCACAAGGAACATGAGTGACATTACAGCAAAAATAATCTACTTAACTTTGACCACAAATGGTATTTGAGGGACTATTCAACGAAAAAAATCATTTTTATCGAATTAGTTTTCATAAATTAGTCCACATTCAAGTTTGTTTACATGAAAATTTTTCTCTGTCGGATATCCTAGTATTTTGAGTGCATTTTGAGTATTTCTCAATCATAATCTGTAATTTTAATATGAGTTCCCTCATGAAGAGATTTGGGAGTAAAACGAAAAAATAGGAGCTTCATATCACTAGCAATAAACTGTTTTCAAAAAGTTGTCGTTTCATATTGTTGTTGTTGTTACAATTCGCCTTGATTGGCTCAAAAACGTCAAATCTTACATTTTGATAGGTCGATTTTTGACAGATGACATATGGGTGGAGTAGTCATCTAAAAATTTTATACATTTTATGATAAATTTTCAATAAAAACTTCATTTTGCTTATACTATTGGGCAACTTATTTAGAGTCAAATAGGTTATTGAACTTTATTATATAAACATATATCATAAAATTAACCGTTAAGGAGCTATTTTTGATTTTATAATTTTTCACCTAGGCCATGAATACCATTTGTTTAATTTTAAATAATTTTTTATAATTACAAATTACTATTAAATATTTTTAAATATTGCGCCATCTATTGCTTGTAGCTGCGATGCGCAGAACGGCGATACAATACGTAAGTCCCCTTTATTTGAATACTTTCTTTCTTATACTGTGGAATACTCATTTACTTACGAGTACGTATCTAAATTTTAAAAATAGAATTGCGCGAACTCGTTAGTTTGGCTACTACCCAAGTGATGGCACCAGGTAATCACTATTTAGGTACTATTTGCGCTGGTTTGCATCTCTGTTTAATTGTTTTAAAATTAAATATGATTAAACATTATGTTAAATCTTAATTTTCTCGTAATTAAAGCAACTTGTATAGCAATTATTTACGGTAGTATTTATTTCGCAATTTTAACAACTTATATTCTTTCCTTTTGTTGCTATCCGCTCTTGTAATATGTAACATTGCCATTACTAATTAATGGTAATTAATTATAGCATCAACAAATTAATTCTTAATTGTATAGGCTTTGTTATTTGTTAAATTATTTTGAACGTTCCATGTTCTATTGTCCCCCCTCTTTGTGTTATTAACAACGAAGAAAGGTAATGGAAAAAACGATATGATATTGTTGCGTTACATTTTGCTTGTTATTAGATTGAACAAAATCGGTGAGCTATTTCAGTATTTAAATTCTGTTTTTAAAGTGTTTCTTTTTAATACAATTACTCCTCAGTTATTGGCTTAAAATATTACTATTTGCGTTAAAGTTTGCAAAAAAAATTATTTGCAGAATTCTAGTGGCCTCTAAAATTAAGCAAAAGCTTATAAAATTATTGGTTCTAATCGCAGTTTTAGAAAAAATAAATTGTACTTGTGCCGGGCGAATTTTTACTGTTTGTCGAGGCTAGCAAGTCTGTTACTGTTAAATAAAGTCGGCGAGGAATCACAGGAAATTTGAAAGTAGCCATTGGAAAGAGTCTTACAATAGAATACCGATCAATCTATTAAGATTTAGTTGTCAAATCAACCCATATACTTAGCGTAAGGTAAGAAACTGATCGTCCATGTTATTGGGCCACACTCACGAAATATTAGCACTGATACCTTTACCTGTGTATTTACGAATTAAATTTACATATGCAAATGGTTTTACAGACACCGCGTTGTATGATTTAAAAAAAAAACAAACAAAAATTATGCTTCGCAAATGCAAAAGCGAGGGATGTGATACGTTTTGCCAATACTTAGATGATGAAATGTTACAAAAAGTGAGCAACAATAGGTAGGTATTTGTTAATGTAATCTCATAAATGATTGCAATATGTTGTATGAGGATAATTTTTCCATTAAAATAATTTATTCTGTAGTAAAGATTACTGCATTCGCAAGGTGTATAGCGATGATTTTATAACATTTCTATAACATGTATCAAGGAATTCAGTAAATCGATTTGTGAGGAAACTGAGAACTGGGCTAAGAGAATTACTAATAGATCAATGCAGCCCTATTTGAGAATGAATATGTTCCGCATCAGTGTAAGGTAAGACACGGAGTAAAAGGATAAGAGACTGCGCTTCAATTTAAACTGCCGACCGAATCCCTGTCCAAGTTTGTTATTAGTTAATTAATATACTTTTATTTTAGCAACTGGTGGCGTAAAACAGTATGTCTCAAGGATTCTGTGGTTGGCAAAAATTCGCACAAGAAGAGAAGTAGAAGTAGAACTATGAAGATTGCAACCTATAGTATGGGTACAATGAGATCTATGGAAGACCATGAAAGACTAGAACAAGAATTAAAATCCATCATGTGGGACATCCTTGGACTCAGGGACACTAGACTGAAAGGGAAAAAAGCGACAACACTAAAATCCGGCCATATACTGTTCCAGAATAATTCACATCTAGGTGGCGTCGGTCGCTCTACTTATAAATAAAAATGTAAAATCACTACTTGCTAAGATGAAAACCGTCTCTAACAGGGTTATACAGGGTGTCCCTAAAATGCCTTAAAAGCTTCAGGTAACCTTTTGCTACAACTAATAGAGACCCCAAAATTGCAAGCAATAACTTCCTATTGCGCTTAGTTTCTTCATACGAGACAGTTAAAGAATCTGAAACTTGGCAACACTGTTGAAACTTTTTTACTTGGGAAAATACATAAATAATGCAAACTGCTTTGTAAAAAAAAATAATGTACGTATTTATTTTACAGAACATGTTCAAAATTGCTGCTACCAACTTCACGACACTTGAGTGCCCTTGTAATGATGGCCTGTTGGACACGCTGCAGTATTGCTTTATTAACGGTTGCTGCTGCTTCACGTACACGAAGTACTAGCTCTTCTTCATTTGCAATAGGCGTCAGAAGAAGGAATCCAGTGATGTTAAATCTGGGCTTCTTGGAGGCTAGGCTACTGTATTTACGCGGTCGATCCATCGCCTTGGATAAAATTCGCTAAGCCAGTTTCTCGTTCTAGCCGCATAATGGGACGGCGCCCCATCTAGTTGCATCCACATATCGCGACGAACCAATAAAGATATACCTATCTTCTAACAATGTTGGGAGTTCGTCGTTTAGAAAGTTCAAGTAATTGTTAGCTTTCAATCGCTGAGGTAGTACAAAGGGATCTACCAATTTGTTATCAATGATTCCTGCCCATACATTGACCGAAAACCTAACTTGATAATTACCTTCGTGCATGGCGTGGGGATTTTCATGGGTTCAAATATGTTGATTATGGACGTTAAAAATTCCATTTCGTGTAAAAGCGGCTTCATCTGTCCATAATAGTTATTTACGATATGAGTATCGTAACAACTCGTATTACTATACGAGATGAAAAGTTTGCCGAACGAGACCACAGGTCGAGTTTGACAAATCCATTGAGGATCGTAATATGAGGTTACGATATGAATATAGTACAAAGCTTTATCCACTTTCATGAAATTAACAAAAAAATTAAAAATTTGTCAATAATTAATTGCCTGATGCAAACGTTGACTGTTTCAATTTTCATTGAAATCTAATACGTTAAAGCTTGATTTTTTGTTTATTTGGTGTTGGTTACTGTCAGTTTGCATATTGCTGAGAAGATTGTCGGAGAAAATGATATTTTAAACGTTAAAGAGTCGAGCATAAACTGTATTTCCTCAACATCGACGTCAGGAGTTCAAATATCCAATTGTAAAAAGTGTATAATAAATGTTTATAATAAATAAAATTACTATGAATTCTCTTGTCAATCTGAAATTTTTATGTCAAAAATCATTACAACACTAGTGCTGTAATTTAGTTCATTATAAAACAATTTTTCCTTTCGTAATATTGATATTACGAAATGAAAGTAGATAAAATGTTATTTACAAATCTTGGGTTTCTTCTATGTTGTTGTAACAACCAATTGCAGAAGGTAATACGTTTCCCATAATCTTCCTCTAATAAATATTGCACTCTAACTTTGTGTTAGGAATAAAGGCCATCATCCTTTATGATCTTGTGATCGGTGATTTGTGATGCACCAACAACTTTAGAAAGGCCACAGACGCTAATACTTATCTCTTTAGTTACCAGATCAAGAACCTCCACTTCTAAGTTAATGTCTCTAACAGTTCTTGGTGGACCTCTATCCCAATTTTGAACAGGAAGGATATTTCCAGTTTCTCAAAGTCTGCGATTTGCAGCTCGAATTATTACGTGGCTTGGAAGTCTTCTACTAGGAAAACGCTGAGCGTAAAACCCTTACAGCCTCATTGCAGTTTCCTTCGCATTCCCCAAGGATCCAAATCATATCAACGTACTCGTTTATAGCATACGTCATAATGATGGCAAAGAAAACCAAAATACGAACAAAGCAAAACACAAATGAACGCAAAAACACACCTTTCAAAACACAAACAACAGAATTTCGAATTTTATTATCACAGTACCATGCACCTGCATTGTTGTCAAATTTTACTTTGACCAAAAGTATGATTTTTAACAGTACTTCCAAAAGAAGAACTATATTGCTAATTCAGTAATAAAATTATCGTTTTTAAATTAATTTCAATTTCAAATAGGCTACATGTTTTACTTAATTTCTCAGAATCATTTGGCTAAACTTCAATAAATTTCTATAGGTAGGTACTAAAGATATGAACTTTAACGCCCTCGTACAAGGAAGCTAACCTGCGGAGGAATTTTTTTCTTGCAGTTTTGCCTTAAGAATTCACAAAACAAAACGTTTACCTGAAGCTTTTAAGGCATTTTAAGTTGTATTACGAAACTTTCAGCAGATGACCATTCGGTATGAAATGCGACAAGGAAATTTAAAAGACCAACTGCCGCAATATCAACAATAAAAAAACTCGACGGCACATGGGTCAGGTCGGATAAGGACAAATCAGACACATTTGCTGAACATCTTCCAAATGTCTTTACAACACCACCACCTCAGGCAAACGATGATGGCAAAGAAGTTCACGATTTCCTCGATGTACTTTGTCAACTGTCACTCCCACTAAAAGCCTTTTTATCAGCTGAAGTTCGACAGCAAATACGTTCTACTAACACCCGCAAGGCTCCTGATACGATCTGATCGTTGGAGAAGAAATCCAAAATCTACCTAGGAAAACCTTAATACTACTTATTACTACCATTTTTAATAGTATCTTGAGACTAGAGGTGTGTCGGTCGTGAACGATTCTTTCAAAAAGAACGAATCAGTACACTGAATCGAATGAATCGAATCTTTACTTTCAAGTGAATCGATTCACTGATTCGCTCGACTCGGTATCGAAGCCCGCGGACTGCGGAGCCGCCGTACTTTGAAGTGAATCGATTCACTCCACTCGATATCAAAGCCCGCAGAGCCATCGGGTATTTTTGTGAAAAGATTCAGGTGAATCGTTCAATTCGTTCGAGTTTCGAGGCTGTAACATTCCTACGTAAAATTGACCAGTAAATCGGATTTGATGGTGTAAAATTTGACAATGCGGTGTTTAGACCGTCTTCAGAATAGATTTAAAATTTAATGTAAAATGGCAAATAAGTAAATCAGTAATTATAATTCTCTTTTCTTGGCGTTGATTATTTAAATTAATTTATGTTTGGCAAATGATAAGTGAAAGTGTACAGCGTACATTTATGCCGGCGTTGCGAAATACAACGGAGCGCTGTACAAAAATAAATCATATTTTTTATAACAATAAAGCTATGCAAGTAATTCTTTCACTAAAAACTTCTTCATTCTTTTGTACCCATTTCATACGATATAATTACCCATTTAAATAATTTATGTAGCATTTGTTAACAACAATTTTGAGATAATTGTAGCAGCATCTGAATCTAGAAAGAATAAGCTTTCTAACGGTTTAAAAATCATTGAGAAATATTTACAAATAAGCTTGTAAATGCGACGTAAACATAAAATTATTTTACATTCCTGAGTATTCAATACTGCTTCCTTTGTTAAGCCTCGTTAGTTTAAACAAAACGAGTGAATGAGTGAATCATTCAAGAACGAATCTTTGTGAACGAATCACTTGGAATGAATGATTCAAATGAATCGATTCACCAAAAAGAATCGAACTTCCCATCTCTACTTGAGACTGTGTTATTTTCCAATACAATTGAAGTATGCTGAAGTGATCATGATTGCCAAGCCTGGAAAGCAACCCGCACACCATACATCATATAGACGAATAAGCATCTGTCTATAATGTCTGAAATCTTCGAAAGGTTACTCCTCAAAAGAATTAAGGAAACCATAGACCTCGATCAACTAATCCGAGACCACCAATTTGGATTCCGAGAAAGCCATTCGACAGTGCAACAGGCCCATCGGATTGTTACCAAAATAATGGAGAGTTTTGAAAGAAGAAGCATGTGTGCAGGTGTACTTCTCGACGTAAAACAGACCTTTGATAGGGCCTGGCATAACGGTCTACTATACAAATTTAAACATCATCTTCCAAGCCAATTATACGTTGTGCTGAAACCCTACTTAAGAGGACGAACGTATCAAGTTAAAATAAATAACACAGTCTCAAACTATCAACAAATTACCGCCGGTGTACCTCAGGACACGTACTGGGCCTGATCAATTACTGAAAATACTGTAACAGCTACATTCGCCGACGACACGGCTGTTTTATCCACATTAACAATACAAGCTACAAGCTCACTTTGACTTTTTGGGAGATTGGTTTAATAAATGAAGAGTTACGATTAATAATGACAAATCTGCACAAATAACTTTCAGCAACAAACGTATACTACGTCGATCCGCAACTAACAATTAACGATGCCCAAATACCTATGAAAGCTGAAGCTAAATATCTTGGACTAGGTACATCTTGACCAAAAACTTACCTGGAACACACATAGTAATAGCATAAGAAAACAACTAGATCTTAAAATTAGACAGGTGGATTGGCTAATTGGCAGACGCTCCCAGCTGTCTTTATCAAATAAGATACTCCTTTATAAGGTAATATTAAAACCGGTATGGGCTTACGGCATCCAGCTTTGGGGATGTGCTAAAGCATCGCACACGAAGATACTTCAGAGATTTCAATCTAAAACTTTACGCAACGTGGCAAATGCTCCGTGGTATATCAGAAATGAAAACCCGCCACAACGACCTAGAAATCCCATACGTAGCTGATAAAATAAAAAACTTTGCAAGTGCCTATTGTAACAATCAACGACATCAAGATCAACTAATAGAACAACTTACCGACAAACCAGCAGTCAGAAGATTGAAACGTCAGTGGCCACAGGACTTAGCCCAGGACTAATACAATACTTTAGTGGGGAACCAGCAATGGCTGTACCTCTCTTATGTTAATTTTCATACATCACTTATTATTCGAATGTAGAGTAGATTGTAAATTTGCAAATAAATTATTAAAAAATAAATAAATACTGGATTTGAATATAGTAGGTATACCCACTATGCTCATACAAATATATCTGTAAGATTTACATCCAAATAAGTAACCAATCTAAGAAAGATATTTTGGAGTAAACTTGGCAATCAAGATATAACCAATATACAGTAACCGTAATATAATCATTAATCAATATTCGTCTGCAAATGTTTAATCCATATATACAGGATATATACATATATCCAATCTCTCAATGATTCCTATAACCAATACCCTTTACTTATATACCACCAAGATACAAACTATAAGTTGATTATATATTGGCATCCAATATACAGGGTGAGGAAAAAGTAACGCAATATCACTATAACTCTTTTATTGTCGACTTTTAGAAAAAATATTTTTGTTAGACGGTAAGTTTTTCCTTGCACTGTATTACCTAGATAACAAAACGTTAACACTTCAGAGGTAAAGCCAACATATCTAAACAGATATTGGTCCAATCTAAGTGTCTTACTTGGGGATAGTTTGTAAATTCAAATCAACAAACTCCCAATACCATAAAACTTCTGCGTTATCAATCGCCAAACAGCTTTGTTGGAGTTTTTACTACTATAAAATTCTTTTAATGTTCCGAAAGTGTAACATTCCAAGTAATCTCTCCCTTTTTATTCCTTCTTCAGTAGCTGATGATTTTCTGAAGTCTAGAAAATTATTTATTTGTCTAATTTAAGAACACACATTTTGTTGTCAATAGAGGCTAAGTATTATCTTGAAGTCGTCATGTATTTTCAGGGATAAACAATACAGCACCGCGCTATTGATTTTCTTATGTAAATTATTGTTGTATATTCTTGTATCAACAATCGTCTTTTATTTGTTAAAACCTCGTAGTTGCGTTTGTACCGGATTTCATTTGAAATTAAAGATGTGATTTTTTTTATTATTTTTCCAACTTAATTAACAAGTACGCATATTCACATTAAATGTAGTGCACACTATTTATATTTTATTACTAGAGTGAAAGATTACTATCAATTTTTAACTTCCATGCTTATTATGTATAAGCATGAAATAAGAGTAGCATGCTCGACAGCACTGAAAGAAGAGTGTTAGAGGTTAGACTGTAAAAATGCATTCTGAAAACTACTTACTGAAACCAAAGTAATTAAAGATAAAGTGGCAAATTTTCCAACAGTAAATGTTATAGGCTTTTGACTTCTTTGCATTATCAATAATAAACTTTTTTGAAATCTGACGTCGACTCCTACAAAGTTCGTTTCGTAGCAGGCTTGAGATATGGCTTGACTTTCGACAATGACTTCATTTCCAAAGTAAGATAATAGTAATAAAGTTCCGGCACCACACGAAAATATTGCCATGTCTTTTTGGAAATGAAAATCTGATGGTGAAAACTGAGAAAGACAACAATTAATTTTTTTTTCTTTGTTGATTTTTTCATTCTTCCTCTTTGCCGAAATCTAGGTCAACTCGCTTTATTAACTTATAAGCGTGAATTCTATGTTTTCTGCTTAGTTTAATTCTATTTGAATTCAATCAGAACTCACCAATGTCGCATGGTACAATACAAAACAACAAGCAGCTGATGTCAACGTGCATTCAGTAAAAATAATAACGTTAAATAGATCTTCGGCCTCCTTTGAGATTTCTAATATAGTTGTGTGATACAGAATGGCCTCCCTTAACACTTTTTGCAAATACTTCCCCTTTAGCTCCCAAGATTGAAGTGTAAGTTCCTCGTCCAACCTTTCCATATTTTTGCTCTGAAACAACTCTGTTGCAATTCATTGTTTTTTGTTATTATAAACTAAGAAAAAATTTAATACTACTCTTAAGGATGATAACTGATAACTCTCCAACTAATTTCAGATTTGTAGAAATCAGGAATACCATTTACCATTTTGAAAAAATGGTTTAATTTTCAAAAGATTTGGCAGAGGTTTAAAATTGATTAGGTACCTTTATAATAATAGCAGAACTAATTTGGTCCATTCTTTTGATGAAACTTTGTAAAATTCTAAGTTGTACACATATGTGAAGTACAATACTGGCGTATATTACGTCAACCATTATGTAAGCTATCACTGCCGCAAATAACACGACACTTTCATAAATTAGAACTATTTTATAATCCATAAGATTTGTTAAAAACGATATCGTTCCAAATGGCAAGGGATGTTTACCCTCTTCATTTCTTAGAAAGAAAGTCGTAAGCACACCGAAAGCTATTGTAGAAATTCCCATCGTTGCACCACTCAAACTCTGAAATTTTTGATAATTATTAATATTGATTAATATTTTTTCTTAGATTTGATCAATTCAAATTGTTAATAATTTTTTAGGTTAGACCTAAAAATTATAGTTTATTTAGGATTGATCAATTTGCTGAAAATTGGGGCTCTTTTTCCCTCTTTTAATAATTATATTTTCCGCAGTTTTTCATAGATTTGCAACAGTTTAAATTCCTAATAATTTTTCAGGTTAGGATGAAAAAATTATAATTTATTTAGGGTTGATTCATTTGTTTAAATTGGGAGCTGTTGACTTCCACTTTTGTAATTGTATTGTAACGTTTTTATTATTTATTTATTAACATGTAGGGCTGTGTTGTTACTTCCCATGTATGGTGCTAAACCGCTGGAATGTACCGCTTTTGGTTTTCCTCTTTTTAGTTTCTAAATGCGATGGTTTATTCGTATCTTCACATGATATTGACCTTTTCAATTCCGCTGTAGCTTTGGTGATATACCACGACGAATTTGCGGATTGTATAGCTAAATCAAATCTCCAGGTTGAAATCCGTCTTCTCGAGCCCATAGTCGTAGAAGTTCTTCATCCGATCGCTCGCAATCTGAGTTATATACATATCTGCTCATCCCTTTTGATGATAATCAACGGTAAATCTGTTTTGCTATTGGTGAATCAAGCTTCGCACCTCTTTCAATTCTGTTTCCTTATCCTTCACATGAACTAATAATAATCGTGTCCACAAGTTCACCAGCATGTTGTTTGGAAGTCTTTGGTCTTTGGGCTTCATCTATACTGTAACAATTTTTTTCCAAATTGTTCTTTCATTGAGGAATTTCGAGTTATTAATTTACAATATTGTTGATAGTTGACTTGAATATGCAGAGCGAGAGCTTGGGAATGTTGTTTCTACTTAGTATTATTGGCTTATTGATGTTTAGGCTGATCCTCCTTTAGCAAGTGATAATTATTTGTACTAATTTTAATCAAAGGATGTAGAAGTCATCATAAATTTAGTTGCTATGTTCATTTGAAAATATTTAAAGTAGCAAGGAGATTCTTTGTTTTATGGGTAGTTATGGAAATATAATAAAAAACAGGATGTTTATCTTCAACTAAAAACATCGATAGACGTGAATTTTTTCTGTGGTGAATCTTTAAAGGTTTTTCTGGTAATCCATGAGGAAATATCGAGAGTTGATGGTTTCTCAGTGGTATTGAGGACTGTTCATCAGATTAAGGATGATTTAAAGTCTTTTGACTTAAGTTTCAGTAGGAGGTTGTTGTTGTTGACTTGGATTCAAGGAGTACCGAGAGAACATACTTCCCAGGGATTGGTTCCTGATGGAAATGATTGATAGAGTTTTGGTGTTTTTTTTTTGTTGACTTTGGAGCCGAGGTACGAGCATGCAGTTTAGCGGATGATTGTTTCAGTGCTTCACGATCCTCACAGGCCACCTTTGTTTATTAAGTGACACTGGGTTCACCCACTAGCTAAAAGTCAGGAATCTTTGTGATTTAGAATAAATTTATATGTATGTTAATGTGAGTAATTGAAAACACTTATTAACTTAGAACCCAATTCATTAGTTTGAGTTACAAAATTATATAACATATTATTATGAACCATTATTGAATTCCCATTGAATTATCTCAAGTGTATGTAAGTGATAATTTAGTTAGTTAATGTTGGGTCCATGATTGCAAATTTTTCTAAATGTGAACATTTCAAACGGCGGTTCGTCCTTCCTACTTATTGAAGATTGAAGTAAAATATAAATTTTAGTTGGAAAAACATTTTCATTAGAATTTTATTTTTGAAATTCGTAAAGGTTCTACGGGTAAGTTATTTCTTAATTGCTGTGTATAATTGTGCCTTGAATTAAACTAAATCACAGCGTTTAAAAGCTTTCGCAAAATTAAACAAAGTAAAACTCAAATGTTTATGATGAATATGTAAATTGTAGTACTTACTAGCCTTCTTGTAAAATGTACGCAATCTTTTATCCATGTTGTCTCATCTGATGTTCGAAATTTGAAACTGTAGAGATACGGGGCATTTTCCAGCTTGTACATAATCGTTCTTAATTGAGATCGTTTTATGAATGTAAGTATTTGCTTTGATGTTGCTGAAAGAATTGTTTCTTTGTTAGTGTACTATTACTTTGTCCTGCCTAATACTTTTGTCTGCAATTTGTTGGTTTTAAGCGACTTAGAAGCTATATCGCCTTTTTTAATTAAGTATTTTGGAATTTGCCAAACTTTTGTTCTTTGCTATAAAATAATCCCCAGAGGTGTTCCTGTTTTTTTTGTGCAGTCAATAAACTAATAAAATTTAAGAATAATCTCACCCATAAAACAACCAACTCCATACAGAAGATTATTAATAAAATCGTTAAAATCAAACTTTCCAAAAAACATGTCGGAAAAAACGAGGATTGGAAAGGATATTAACAAAATCAGTAAACAAGCGCCATATATTTTATATGTTTTGCTTTGGTTCGGCGTTAACGATAAACCAATATATTTAAGAAGTAACTTTTGTACGTCAAAGTAATCCTTCGGTAAGACAGTTTCATTATCCGAAGACATATTTTAACTTTAAAATTTCCCAGAGCCTCACAGCTTTTATATCTGTTGAGATAATTACTGCGTAATTATAGTGTTAAAAGGAGAAGTAATCAATATGTAAAAGTGTGTCCTGCGTGTCGAAAAAAATCGACGGGGCGTGTTAAATAATTGTTTTAATTTTAGGAAACGCATTTTACACTTACTATATAATTTATGAAAAAACACTGATAGGTATTTAAATGGGTCTTCTGAATAATAGAAATATCACAAACTTTACAAGGCTGCAATGCTTTTAATAAAATGGTGTCGCTTTTTACTAAATAATCATCTATCATATTATTGAAACGCTAAAATCTCTTCATCGAAAATTATTTAAGCTATTTAAATATTTATGTATTTTAGTTACCAAAGTTGTGGCTGTATGCTTCAGATTTTTTATTTTTTTGTGGCTTTTCTAGCAGTCACTTCCGAAAGGATAAAACGAATTTTGAATAATATAAAAACCGTAAGTAATTGATAGGTTATATTGGCCAAATATGTTGTTGTTGTTGTTGTTGTTTTGTTTTCTTTTTGTTAAGAGAGATGTAGCCTCCCAACGTTGACTGACATATTTAGTTATTTTTTGTTTTCTATATGTATTTCGCTAACGATTAGAAGTTAAGCTAAATTTTCAGCAGTGAAATATTCAAATAAAAGTAAACTTTTTAAGATAAATAGTTATAAACAACTGCCAAAGAATGTCTTCATCGTGTTATTTAATAAACATTTGATAACGTAAAGAAAGATTTTGTTAGAAAATAACCAGAATATTTTTTATGCTTGGTAAGATTTCGAAAAACGGTTCTTGACGTAACTTTCTTTAAATAAAATTAATGTCAAAAGGTTAATAGTTTGAGAGTAAGTAAGATAGAGATTTGAGACTTTCCGTGGAGTTTGGATGTCGTAGAAATTTCGGAAAATCTGTTTGATTTGTAAGGGAATTTTTCGGTTTGGTTAAATCAAGTAGATGACAACATTCTTTTACTTTAAAACTCAATTAATCCAAAAAATGAAAAGTCGTGATTGCAAATAGCGAGGTATTAAATCTAAACCAATTTTTTTTAACTGTCCGTCTCTTTATTGTCTGGTTTCCTATTGTTGAAATTAATCCGATTTTTGAAATTGAAGACATCCCCTGGGATTTCGGTTTTAAAATTATAAAATCAAGAAAGGAACCTTTAACAAATGGAATTGTTTGAAAGATTCCCGTTGTAGAAATAATTCTTCTTTTATTTTTTTAGTTTTAGTAATAGGGCAAATTAAAATATCTTACACTGCTCATTATTATTACATTTTAAAAACTTTCAAAAAAAGGAAAAACAGTGATTATCGGGTACGGCCACATTTTATGTAGTTTTAATATAGGACAATAATCATTTATTTATTTGTTTACTTTCTAACTTTATCTTTTATTCTCTGAATGCTATTTCTAAGCATTTCTTTACATTTTTAGCTTTGTAATGGGAAAAAAATTGCAGGAAATTTTACTCAATAATAGTAAATTGTTTTACAAGTTAAGAAAAGTGAGAGTTTTCCAGCGAGTGGATTAAAAATTTACACGAGCATGGAAGAATCACTTTTCTTACGAGTTGAACATGCTATTTTTTCGTGTACTTCACGAAAATTTTATAAATAAATATTCAAAATCTATCAAGGTATGTCAAGCGTGTGCTGACATGGTAACAAAACATCTGAACAAGTAAATAATTTGTGAAAAATTGTTCATTCAACATGAATCAATTAAATGAAGAGAATGAAGATATTTAGCAAGCAGTATTAGAAGCGACGACGAGTTTATTACCACTAAAGTCCAGAGAAAAATACGAGAAAACTTACCAGCAATTTTGTGGTTGGAGAAACGAAAAAAATGTGCAAGGAGTTAATGAAAATATTCTAATTGCGTACTTTGTTGAAAAGGTTAGTCATATTTATGAGATTTATTACATTCAAATATTTAAATATTCTTATAGGTGAAAATTCTTAAAGCTTCAACAGTCTGGTCAGTGTACTCAATGCTGAGAAGCACTATACAAATAAATGAAAACGTGGACATTTCTGCGTATAAAAAGTTGCTCGCCTATTTGAAACGTCAAAATGACGGCTATGTAGCAAAAAAATCAAAAGTTTTGTCAATGGAAAATGTGAAGGATTTCTTAAAACAATCCCTGAAGACAGCTTTCTGCTTATGAAGGTATTGACGATTATTGCGCTACACGGAGCCTGTCGTGCGGAAGAATTACGGCTATTGAAGGTGGATGATGTAGAAGATTCCGGGCGTATTTTGGTGATAACATTACATGACACGAAAACAAAAAAAGCGTGTTTTCACAGTTACATCGGAAGATGGAATAAATGGAATTGAGCTCTACAGAAAGTACTTGAGTTTGAAACCCAAACACGTGGATCATCGCAGATTATTTATATTTTATAAACAAGGCAAGTGCACAGTGCAATCAATTGGCATAAACACTTTGTACAGTCTACCTAAGAAAATTGCGGTGTACTTAGGACTACTAGATCCAAACAGCGACGAACGTCAGCAACTTTTTTGGCGGACAGTGGAGCAGATATCCAAGTTTTGAAGCGTCACGGGAGCTGGCGGTCAAGTGGAGTCGCGGAAGCCTATGTCGAAGATAGCATCGAGAGCAAAGCAAAAATTTCGAAATAGTATATTAAAATACAAGTTGCAGAAGGAATCTATTCAAGCACGAATTAGAAATTCCGAAACGAACCGCATAGCGGCGAGCTGAGGAACAAATGAGTGCTTGAAGGACCTTCTGCAACGAGTGTTTTATGCTATTTTTTCTATTTTGCCGCTTTATACCATTTTATAAATTAAAAAATAAAAAGTTTAATTCTAGGAAATTTTGCGGTGGTTGGTGACGTTTATGTGGCGTAATTTTAGGCGACTGTGAAAAAAATTAATATGAAATCTCAGTTTTTTTTATTTTCTCGTTTAATGTTTGAAAATGAATGCCGAAGAAAGTTTATCACTAACGCCGCCGAAAATTAGGCAAATTGCAAAAAAAAACGTTAGAAAAATTATTGCCGGACAAGTCCAAATCCCAGTATGATAAAGAATTTTTGACGTAGGTATGTCAGTTGACAGTTCAACGCTACCAACATCAATACAGGAAATTTTACTAGTCTATTCTAGTACACCAACGACTTATTCTTACACTCAAATGACGTCATTTAGGTGCTAGAATGGAGTTATTCAAAACGCAAAATAGATACGTGTGTGTACTGAGCGACCAGTTTCTCCAATGTACACTGAACCACAAGAACAAGGGATGATATAGACGCCTCTTGATGACAAGGGTTGAGGCTTTTACCGAAGGGGGTATCTGTGATACTTTCGGAGGATTTGAAGATGGTGTTGATGTTATGTTTTTTGAGAATCCTACCTATGCGATCACTTTCGTTATACTCATTTTTGACGCGATTGTCTTGGATATGGGTTAAATCGAGATGAAAACTGTCGGGCTGGAACACTGTGGTAGCACAATGGACGAGGGAATTGATTACGGAGAGCTTTTGTGCCGGATGGTGATGTGAATGGGCATGAAGGTTCGTGTGTATGGGTTTGATAAACTGAGTGTGCAAGATGACCACTCGGCTTACGGGTTACCAAGACGGCGAGAAAAGGGAGAGAACCATCCGATTCTATTTCCATTGTGAATTTGATATCAGGGTGCTGATTATTCAGATGTTCTAGGAAGGAAGCAAGGTTACGTCTTCCGTGGGGCCAGATAATAAAAGTGTCATCTACGTAACGGAACCAGACCTTGGTTTTTAAATCAAAAGATTCCTGGGAATTTGGCCGCAAAAGACTCCATAAATGTGTTTGCAACTACCGGAGAAAGAGGAGAACCTATTACCTATAGCAGCGCCTGTTACTTGCTTATAGAATCCGTTGTTAAATAAAAAATTGTCTTGAACTAGTAACTGTTCGATGATAGCTACTGAGTTAGGAATAGGGACCTTGGTGAAGAGAGACGTAACGTCAAAACTGAAAAGTAGGTCATTTAGGTCGGCGGTGAGATTATCGATGAGGTTTATAAAGTGGGAAGAATTTAAAATATGCGAAGAATTCCCTGGAGACCCTGGATATGCCTTAAAAATGTCAGCGAGATATTTGACCAGGTTGTACGTGGGTGAATTTATGGTATTAACAATGGGACGGAAAGGGATCTGCTGTTTGTGAATTTTAGGAAAACTATACAACTTTGGCGGTTTGGATTGACGAGGGATGAGGGCTTGCCAGCGGGTAATATTAGGTACAATGTTCGAATCGGATCGGAGACTTTTTAATGTAACTCTTTTTTCCTTTGAGGTATTGCAAGAAGGAGGTTTTGCAGAACGAAGACACCTGGCTGTTTCGAAACGAATAGTGTCAGCACTACTTTTAAGGGCTGTACGTAGCGACAACTCAACCGAACTAACAATGTCTTCGATGGGAATTTTGGAGGGAGCTACAGAAAAAATGATACCTTTGAATAATATTGAAGACTCGGTCTTTAGAAGGGTTTCGCCTGTGGCTTGGTTGAGTTATCGTTACCCTTCTGCCTCTTGCTAAAAGAGTTTCGCCTCCGGCGTGATTGACACGTTGAGTTACCGTGCTCTTTTAGTACCCTCTTTTTCTTCTGCTGAAGCCCTTAAAATGTGGGTGAAACGTTAAGTTCTTCTGTCTCAACAATGACACTGTCCCAACTCGGAAGATGTTCTGTTAATACAAACATGCGAATTCTTTATTTAATTTGGACTTTATACATACGTTTAGATAAGTGCTCTATAGAAGAACAAGAAACTGCAACAAGAAAGAATCATGTTGCTTTTGACGGTATAGCTTACATATCAGTCATAAGAAATGGAATTTGGTGTAATATATGACAAATGTAACACTTTTGTACTGCTAATTTCTTAAAAATTTTAATTCAATGCATATTTACAATATATTGCTTGTAAACAATGAGTAAACGTTATGTTAAATTGCGAAGTGGCTCGATAAGAGCAATCCATTGATAATTCCTTTTCTAGTAAAAATTATCTAATTGTCTAATTCACAGAAATAAACTGCCTGCATATTTATGTTTAGATTTTTTTAGTCAATCCCGAAGGTTTAAAACGTTTAAGTCTTCTGATTTCATTGACTACTATCGTAAAGACTCCTGATGAAGGCTACTATGATAGTGGATGAAACGTTAAGTCCTTCTTCCTCGGTCCATGCTATTGTCTAATAGCATTGTGGCTAAATCATTGAAATGCACTGCTAATCTGTCTTGATATAGTTTTTTATTTTTTCCTACACTGAGTGCATGTTTAAATCACTTTGAATTATATGTATAGTTTGGCATTTACCACGGTGCGTTAACAATACTTTTTAGCACTTTATTATGGAAACTCTGAAGAATTTCCAAATTGGAGGAGCTTGAGGTAGAGAGAGTCGGACAAAACCGGGTAAGTTGATAAAACCGGGTACCGCCTAATTTTTCTAAACGCTGTTGCCATCCATTCCAAAATATTAAAATTATAGCTATTAATATAACAAGAATATTATGCGATTTATAATAGACGAGGACGTTGTTAGGTGACGAGGCGCTAGCCGAGTCAACTACGCAACGTCGGAGTCGGTTTAAATCGCATAATATTCGAGTTATATTTCAAGCTTTATCGTATCATTGGCAACAGTTTGTTTATATTATGTAACTAACGAATTATGAAGCCGGAGTTGCTATGCTATTATGTTATACATGATTATTAATAAAAGTGTAATATAAAGTTGTCTTTATAATCAATGATACGATAAAAGTCCTTAAACAGCCAACAGTCGCGTGTATTGGTTTCTACATCATTTGAGTCACATGTGCCGGAGCAGTAAGAACTTGAATATTTTAGGTGCACTAAACTTGACTTTTAAGAGAGGTTACAGGCTTTTTCTTCATCTACCTATAATTAGTCAATTTTAAAACATTTTACATATAACTTAATATATTAGATCTAATTTGGTCAACACCTTTGAATGTTATCTGATAACGTAAAAATTTGACATAATATTTAATTTCTCGTTTTCGAGTACTACAAAACCGCGTACCCGAAATTACGTATTGCAGATTCTGACAGTTCGGAGGAAGGAGACGGCAATAACGATGCGTGTCTTTATTGCAACGAACTATTTTCAAACTCTAATATAATAATAATAATATGTACTTTATTTAGTAATATTACTAATTTTACATTAATCGTACAAGAGTTTATAGTGTCCAATATTTTTCTTAAAAACTGTTCTTAACGTACAAACTTAATTGTTTCTTAAAATTATAAATGTTTGGCGCCTGTTTTATTTCCTGTGGAAGATTGTTATAATATTTTAAACCTTTGATTTGGAAAATTTTGGTAATCTAAAGTCGGAGCGAGTTCTGGTATTATAATCATGTATGTCTAAATTGTACATCAATGACTGGGACATGTATTCTGGAACAGTGGCGGTTGCTCCATAAGGCCCCGCGGCCGCGCGCCCCTCCTAAGAAATGCTAAGGAACACACAATTTTTTTCTAAATTATTAATATTTATTTTACATACATTCTATGACTAAGTTCAAATTTCAACAAAAAATTCAACTCTATCCAAACATCCGCTCCCATCTCTAATTGTCCGTCCTCAACCAACGGCCGCGGAAAATCTGCGGCCTTTAACAAACATTATACATTGCCGCCAAACGACTCCGGAGACTAGCCGATAATAGCCGATTGTATAAGTTACAGCAGGCCGCGATTTTAGCGCGGCCTGCTGTAACTGATTGTTGGAGCAATGAATCTTCTTTCATTTAATCGAAGCATCGCAAAGATTCGTACTCGTCTACTCGTAGCTATTCAAATCCTGTTATTTTATTAAGAAACGTTTTACAGAATTATTTCATAATAAATGCAATTAGTAGATATATTTTTTACTGCAAGAAATAAAAAATAACTAGTGAGCCTTTTAGAACTTTAAATTTGTAACAAAAAGATGGTTTTCTTTCAGTTACATGAAATTGTTTGTTTCAATTTGTATATCATTACAATATTCGGTGTTCAAGAACATTTAAAGAAAAATATCATATTATGAAAATATAGGTATTTTAAAAAAACAAACTAAAATATGTACGATTGCTTATAAATATTTACAATTTTATTTACAGTCGATTTAAAATATCTAAAAAAGTGGGTAAAGAAGGATATATTCAAATCTAAATATTGTTTGGGTTTCAGCTTCGATAGCTTCATAAATTACGCAATAACCGTCATGCAGTCTAATATTTGTTATGACTGAGAATGAAGTAATCGATACCTAATTATTTTGAAAGCAATTATTAGAACTCGTGAAAGGCCGAGTAAAACTACCTAGAATGATAATAGTAACTAATCACTAGAAGTACCGAATACATTAATTTATTTGCGGTTATAATATTTACTTAAATGTGCCAATTTTCAGATTTGTATTTATGTAAATTGGTTCGGAAAATAAAGAGACAAATTTTCCCGTAACTTTTGGTAGGTTATTTGGTGTTTGACTTCTGGTGCGCCCCTCCAAACTCAAACCCCACGACACGCCACTGTTCTGGAAGTAAACAATTTATTGTTTTGTAGACTAATACTAGAGTTTTAAAGTAAATACGCTGTTTTATGCTCAACCATTGCAAGATATCTAACATTAAAGTAATTTTAGTAAATTTTGAACACTGCAGTATAATACGCATAGCTCTGTTTTGCTGCTTTTGCAGTCTTTTTAATTCTGATTCCTGACAGAGAAACAAAATGCTTGTACAGTAATCAAAATGTGGAGCAATAGTTGTTTTGTAAACATTTATTCTTGCTTGAATAGTAAGCTTGTTAGATATCCTGCCCAGTAAACTAATTTTACGTGCTACTTTCTTGATAACATAATCTACGTGCTTCTTAAAATTTAATATATCATCTATAATTACTCCTAAATATTTAATTTGGTCAACCTTTACAAGTCCATATTTTCTATATTTATTTTAGCTGACTGATAATTTTTATTTGAAATATTCATAAATTTAGTTTTCGAGACATTCAATTTCAATTTGTTAACTTGTAACCATTGAGAAATGGTTTTTAGTTCTAGATTTAATTTGGTGATAGCAAGATCGATATTTTCATCGGTAATTGACACTAAAGTATCATCAGCAAATAAATTAATGTTGCAGTAACTAAGATTAAATTCTAAATCATTAATATAAATTAAAAACAGCAATGGGCCTAAAACCGATCCTTCTGAATTATTCTGAATTTGTAAGGATTCTTTATTTTCATATAAAGTTGTCTGGAAGCGCGATGTAAGGTAACTTTGAAACCATGCATTTTCAGTACCACGGATACCATAATGATTTAATTTATTTAGTAATCGTTCGCTGTCGATAGTTTCAAAAGCTCTTTTATAGTCTAAAAATACAGCCACAATACTTTTATTTAAATCTAATTCACTTTTCCAATTTGTCAGTACAAAATTAAAAGGGTAGCGCTAGGTAAACGGAGTAGGGAAATAATTAGTAGGTACTAGATACAGCTAGCACCCCATAGCGGATTTATGTTAATTAACTATGTACCAAAGAGTCTTCATTTATTCTAACCTAAACTAAATCCATGGACTTAGTTGATTTTGTAAAAAAGTAAATTTTTATTCAATAAATAATACGTTATTGTTCTAGCACATCCCTATGTCGCAAAGGAAATAATGAGATATATCAATACTAATAATAATAAAGGAGCTTGAAACAGTTATAGCATTCATTTATTGATTTACTTTTACACTGAAAGCCAAGAAAAGTGGCCACCCCATATATTTTAATGTATAAGAGCAACGATGAGTGCGGCATCAGCACTACTTATAGGCATTATTTATTTATAACACACCTTTATAACACTCATATCAACAAAATTTGACAAAAATTAAGAAACGCGTTTTAAATTCACACTTCTAAGAAAATCGACTGTAAGCTGCATGTACTAAAGGGTGGCCACTTTTTTTGGCCTTCAGTGTATTAAAAGTGAGTTTCGTATGTCATCGATTATTAAAGTCTCCAAATGTAAATTGTTAAGTTGATATTTTTTTTTAACTTTTCTTCTGATAATAAATTAGATTTCCAGGTTTTACGTTGGAAACGATGGTATTACCAAAGATTATCAAGCAAAATATCTGAAAATTACATCTATCAAGAGATGAAAGTTATTTTTTTAATTTATGTTAAACTCTTAAAATACACTACTGAAAAAAAATTAGCAGGCCACTACAGATAAAAAAAAATATTGGTTGAATTCTAGGTGTAATATAGCCGAAATCAATTTATTAGCACCTTGAATTGTAGGCATTTTAATCTAATTATTAAATGCAATATTGTAACGAGACGCGTCATCTGTCGGTTGGAGCACGAGTAATTTCAAACAGTGCGAATACGTAGTGCGAGTAAGGTACTCTCGGTGAAAATAAATGTGTGCAGAATAATAAGTGTGTGAAAATAAATAAACTGTATATGTTGTTATGTGAGTGTTTCTTAAAAAAAATTAAGTTTAATTTATTATAATTAGCCTCACATTCAATATTTGAAATTATACCTTGCTTTGCTCTTTAATTTAGTTAATTGTTTGCATGGCTCTTATCTCAAGGTCGTTAAATAGGTTCGTTGTTTATTATTTATTCATTTAACCAAAATAAAACTTTACTCAAAGTTTTATAATGCAGATTTTTATTTTATTACGTTCAGTTTCCCTATCAACCCTGCTTATAATTAACTTAAAATTATTCTTTACACTCACTATTCAGTCTTGATTTCTTCCTCTTTTCCAAAATTCCAATTATTTTAATAACCAAAATTTTAATCTTCCCCTGCTATCAATTCGTCCTTTTCAATTTTCCCCTGCTCTCGATTCGTCCCCACTTGAAAACTGTCCTTATTTTAATTGCTCTCTCTCCAACTCCTGAACTTCTTTCGTTTGAACTACACTCGTTTAACTGCTTGAAATTCAATCTTTATTTTTCTTTGTTTCAAAATTCACCCTCCTTTTACTGGACACTGGTTTCTTTAATTATCACCTTTTATAATTGATTATTTTATAATATTTACTCATTTTTATAAGAGCAAACCAAATTTTGTTGTTGATCCGTCGATTATCAAATAACAATTTTTTATTTATTTTTCTTGTCTCCTGGATATTTTATTCCACACTTGTTTTTCATTTTTTAAAATTATTTACAACGTTTCTACAACTACAAATCTAGCTAAATTATTTACTAACAAAGATCATAACAATAACTTATTTACATTACTAGGTAACTTAAATCTAATCTAACTATCTTAAAATTATATTACAATTTTTTTAGTAATTTAAAAATCTGCATTACTTTGTAAAATAATATTTTCGTTAATTAATTAATTAAACAAACAACATAACCTTTAGTTATACACATCTAATTAAATATCATCTCAATGTAGATAAATTAGTGTAGTGTTTCGGGTTAGTGTTAGTGTAAGTTGGTGTTTCATGTTGCTTATTACGTTGTTTTAATTTGTTAATAAATAATTCACAACACGGACCTAAGTTTTAAATAAACGTTCTAAAAACGTTATGTTAATTACTTGTTGCTCGAAAGACCAATGTATGTTTGATGTTGTTAATATGTTTTATTGCTACATCCGGCTCATTGAAGGACCAATAAATGTTGTTAGATGATTGATATCCAGCTCGGTAGACCAACGTTTGTTGATACTACCAAATTATTTTTGGTATAAATTAGTAAATGTTTGATTATTTATAAGATGTTTAATTATTATTGGGCTACAATGGTCGCTTAACACAAGTTGTTTGTTGATGAACACTGGTTGCTAGGTTTGTTAAAGTATATGTTTAATGGACCATAATGGTCGCTTAGATAGTTAGGATATAATAATAATAATAATAATAATAATAATAATAATAATAATAATAATATACTTAGATAAAATAGAACAACTTGCCTCGATAAAGGTGAGTTTAATACTGAAATGAGGCAAATAAAAACTTGTGTACTGTGCGCGGGTGACTGACTTGCCCTCTTAGTTGAGTGGAGGGGTAGTATATGCTGAACACGTTACAATAATAAATTAAAAAAATTAGTTATACATAAATATAATAAAATCTATTCGACTTTATTGGGTTATTAGACGGTTAGTACCATCTTAATACAAAGTTTTGTCTAATTAATAAATATAAAAATATAAAAATACAGTATTCATCCATGCTGAATTTTATGTACCATTTTTATATCCTATGTAAAAGAAACAGTTTTTATGAATATCAGGATTAATTATTGTCCAGGTGTGGAAGAATTTTCTTAGTCGATTGTTGAAGGAATAAATACAAATTTTTATTTCTTCTAATTATAACTTTATTTATTTATTTGCCAGACGTTTCGACTTCAGAATCTTGGAAGATTGATTCTGTTTTTACATCATTAAAGAAGACATATCCTTTTAATTTAATAACTATTTTTAATCAAAAGACTCCCCTACATTATTTTATTTTTACATAAATTTTAAAATGTTCCACTGATGAAGAAATTAAATTTTCGAAACGTCTGGCAAATAAATAAATAAAGTTATAATTAGAAGAAATAAAAATTTGTATTTATTCCTTCAACAATCGACTAAGAAAATTCTTCTACACCTGGACAACTACGCAAATTTTAGTCAATTTTTCAACTATAATTCAGGATTAATTATTTTTTTATTTATAGTAAGCCGTGATTTCTGCTATATAAGCAGAAGCAACTTTCACATCTCAAATTATAATTTTCAAATTTACCAATTGGTTCTAGCGAACTTTTTGATATCTAAACCGATAGAATAAATAAACAATAAACAGAAAACAATAAATAGAAACCAAATGGGAGATATCTATGCGTGCGGGTGCCAAGAATATCAACATCAACTGCTATGATTTTATCAGCACTACTCCATTAGAATGTTGTCGGGATAAAAACATAGTAATACCCCGATAAAGCATAACCTACATAGATGGGAGTTATTATCTTTGTTTGTTGATAAAAGATTACCTATTTATTTATTTTTATACTTTGTAATAATATGGTGCAAATAAAAAAAAATGTAGCACAATTAGGTATCTACGATCGCCTTGTATACCTTTTTTGTAAAGCTAGCCTTACAATCGATATATTTTAATGTTGAAAATATTGTGGCTTCAACTTAATTTATATCACCTGTGCAACAAAAATCATGGCTTTCCATAAATACAAATTTCTTCAATCCCATGGCATTCGCGAATCCTTGATATTTCAATGTTATACCTACCTACAGTAACTGCTGTAACCAATCATAAGGTATCTAGCAAGTTTACCAACTACAGTGGACGTGATAGATTGCATGCTTCTCTGCATTATTAATAATAAACTTTTCTGAAACTTATCAGCACCAATAAAATTTCCATCATATCAAGCGACGGCTAGAGCTTGACTTTCGACAATTACTTCGTTTCCAAAGTACGACATTAGGAATAAACTGCTTACTGTGCATGAAAGTAGGGCGATATCTTTTTGAAAGTATACGTGAGTTACTGGATACTAAAATTTGAGATTTTTAACAAAATTATATAGGCAAAGTTAAATTAATTAATAAAAAGAAGTTGATAATTGTTGTAACCTAAATTAGATTTATTAAGAAATGAACCAGTATTTAAACTTTAAACAAAGGTAGTGTAACGAGACGCGGGAACGATTCAATCGTATGCGTCATCTCGCGCGACAGGGGCTTCACCAGTATTCGCGATTGTGCGATGAGTCATCATTCTAGCGATGCGTCATCGTTACTGGCGAGGCGTGGAACGTATATAGTTCAATGAGTGGAACATACTGGAGCGATCGGGATATTTCGGGATTTTAATAACGATTTGTGTTTTATATGATTTAATACACATATTGCATTCGTTTTAAAAATTTCTAAATTTTCATATGAAAATTATGAAAAGACCCCGAGCTTGGTAAGTTTCTTATTTTAAATTGCCAAAGTAAGTACCAATTACAATGCAACTTTGGATTTTAAACTCAAACTGAGTTATTTTTGAAGATACCATTGTTTTAAACATAGCATAAGTAGAAAAATCCGAGAAATTTTGGATAATTTTCTTCTAATTTCTCTTATTTTACAATTTTAAATTTTTAACTTAACGCGGTTATATTGATGATAAATAACAGCTGCTCGTAGTTATAAAATAAAGACCTCAAGATATTTATATAAAGCTTTTAAAATAATCAGTTATTAATTTGCTTAAGGGCAGGTTCGTTCGTTCGGGTTTAAAATAACCAATTATTAATTTAGTCTTATTAAAAATTAGTTACGGGCGGGTTCGTCGGCTTACGCAGCGTCGAAGTTTGCAGGTATTTTCAAGGATAATCAATACCTCGCTACTGATTTCCTTATGTAAATTATTGTCGTGTATTCTTGTACTTGCGTTCGTACCGGATTTTATTTGAAGTTTTTTATTACTTTTTCAACTTTATTTAACAGATACGCATATTAACATTTGCAGTGTACACTATTGTTTATATTTTATCTTTAGAGTGAAAAATTACTTTAATTTTTAACTGCCATGCATGTTATGTAGGACCATGAAATAAGAGTAGCATGCTCGATAGGACTGAAAGAAACGTGTTAGAGTTTAGACTGTAAAAATAAATTCTAAAAACTACTCACTGAAACCAAAGTAATCAAAGATAAAGTGGCGAATTTTCCAACAGTAAACTTTATAGGCTCCTGACTTCTTTGCATCATCAATAATAAACTTTTCTGAAATCTGATGTCGACTCCTATAAAGTTCGTTTCATAGCAGGCTTGAGATAGGGCTTGACTTTCAACAATGACTTCATTTCCAAAGTAAGATAGTAGTAATAAAGTGCCAGCACCTAACGAAAATATTCCCATGTCTCTTTGGAAATGGAAATCTGACGGTGGAAACTGAAAAAGATAACAATTAAATATTTTGCTTTCTTCCGTTGATTTTTTCCTCCTTCCTCTTTGCCGAAGCCTAGGTTAACTCGCTATTATTAACTTATAAGCGTGAATTCTGTTTTATGCTTATTTTAATTTTATTTGAATTAAATCAGAACTCACCATTGACGCATGGTACAATACAAAACAAGAATCAGCTGATGCCAACGTGCATTCCGTAAAAATAATAATGTTAAATAAATCCTCGGCCTCCTTTGAGATTTCTAGTATAGTTGTATGATACAGAACGGCTTCCCTTATTACTTTCTGTAAATACTTCCACTTTAGTTGCCAAGGCTGAATTGTACGTTCTTCGTCCAAATTTTCCATATTTTGGTTCTAAAACAACTCTGTTGCAATTCATTGTTTTTTTAAAATTATTAATAAACTAAGACAAAGTTTAATACTTCTCTTAAGGATGACAACTTTTTTCCAGATAATTTCAAAGTTGTAGAAATTAGGAATACCATTTACCTTTTTGAAAAATTTATGTTTTAATTTAAGATTTGACAGAAGTTTAAGATTGATTACCTTTATGCTAATCGCATAACTAATTTGATCCATCCTTTTAATGAAACCTTGCAAAATTCTTAGTTGTACACATATGTGAAGTACAATGCTGGCGTATATTACATCAAATATTATGTAAACTATCGCTGCCGCAAATAAGACGACGCATTCATAAATAAAAACTATTTTAAAATCCATACGATTTGTTAAAAACGATATCGTTCCAAATGGTAAGGAATGTCCACCTTCATCATTTCTTATAAAGATAGTCGTAAGCACACCGAAGGCTATTGTAGAAATTCCTATCGTAGCACCACACAAACTCTGAAATTTTCGATGATTATTAACATTGATCAATATTTTTCCTTAGATTTGAATAATTTAAATTGTTAATAATTTTTTAGGTTAGACCTAAAAGTTATACCGCGAGTTCCAAAAAACTTTAGGTAAGGGTTGGCCATGAGAAACAAAAATAATGTCTATTGCAAGATTTAGAGTTCATGTCATTACTGTGTTGCTGTCATAATGCTGTAGACATTAGGTATGTCTGTTTCTCATGGCCAAACCTAATCTAAAAGTTTTTGGAATTCACGGTAGTTTATTTAGTGTTCATTAATTTGTTTAAATTGGGAGCTGTTTACTCCTATTTTAATAATTGGATTGTAACGTTTTTGTTACTTATTTATTTAAAACTTTGGTTCGTGGTGTAAATTGTTTAATAAACGCAACAAGTAACAAGAACGACATATTTTTTTGTTAACTAATAAATTGAAAACGCAGAACTAACAGTACCTAGAAATATTAAAATAAGTAGTTTACACCGCCTATTTATAGGTATAAGCGTGTTGTCCCACAAACATTTATGTTAACCGAACGTTAAAAACAGTTATTCGCACTTGGTCGCCACCAGTAGACTTTTTGTGCATTTACCGAACGCGCTGTATATACTAACTATTCCACGGCGATCGACATCTTTTTGAAAGTTCCAACGGATAACGTGTTTTGAATGATCGAGATCACTCGCGAGCTTCTGCCAGCAGATGACGTGTTACACTTGCCCCCTTTTCAAATCTGTTTTGTTCCAGAATGGGTTTTGGCCCCTGATTTCTGAAGAAACGGTGATAACATTATCGGCATCGTTTCCCTCAAATGCTTGTTCCACTACGGGCTGCAGACTAAAACCATCGACCAAAATAGCCACACCTTCGTATGGTTTCCCAACCTAACCAATCTAGCTCACAGCCGAATTTGGGCACTACTGCCTTAGTGCTTTTTTAAATCCTGTGAAGCTCTCCAGAGATTTGCATAATCTGGTTTCTGGTAATAACAGTGCTTCGTAACCAAATAATATAAGAAAGGTCGTTGATCTGGGAGTTGTATGAGTTTGCCGGCCGTGGGGTTCTATCTTTGGAGTTCGTTCAGTCACCAAAATTTATTTTGAAACACAACCGCAATTCATCTTCCTAAATAAAGGTCCTTGTAAATGCAGTTTGCTATCGAGTAGTCAGTAGAAACCTTCAAGAGGTCTTGCTGAACTTCAGTCGCCACTCCACAGAATCCATTCTGCTAACAATTAGTTTGGCCTCGTTTTCAAGATCTAGGGCTGTGTTGCTACTCCCCTCGTATGGTACAAAACGATTGGAATGGAATGTGCCACCTTTGGTTTTCTCTTGGTAGTTTCTGAATGTGGTACACCACGTCGTTTATTCGTTTCTACACCTGATATTAACCTTTCTAATACCGCTGTAGATTCGGTGATAGATCTCGATGCCTTTGCGGATTGTATAGCTAAACCAAATCTCTAGGCTGAAGTCGTAGGAGTTCTTCAACCAATCGCTCGCAGTGTTAGTATTTTCAGGTGCCGGATCGTGGATGTCATTTAACTTCATTTTTAGTTTACTGTTCCGCAGGTGGACAGCCACATGCGAGCTCGTAGTGTAGTCACAGTTCATGTTCAAAGGTCATACAGGCCGCTATCTGACTAAAGGTTCCATGAACTGCTGCTCGATTAGCCATTAAGAACAGGTGCAAATATTGATCCCAATCTTGTTGAAGGTCAAATACAACTTCGACCAAATATTTACCCATGATCCGGTTCATCCCTTGTTTTTCCATGTCGATGATAATCTTTTTAGCCTTTTAACACTTTGCCCATAGAAGTTATTGCAGACGGAGGGCGTATAGCCTTACGAATGTTGGTAATCGGCAAACATTTCCGAAGTATGCAGACTCAAAATTACGACCTTGATCCGAATGTAGTTGTGGTATTCCAAAGCGACTGAAGCACTTTAGCGACTGTCGCAGCTATCGGATTTTGTAGTGCGTATGCTTCCACCCATTTGGTGAAATAGCCGGTGGCTACCAAAATATTATACTTATTCCAGTGTCAGCCTCGAGAAACGACCCAGCAATATTTATGACTACTCTTTCAAGAGGATTTCTTGTATTATATTGTCCCACAGGTGCCCTTCTTTTTTCTAGCAGTGCATTACTGGTGACACACAGTTCGCACTCATTTCTTAACGTCGTCTTTGCAGTTGAGCCAGTAAAATGTTTCTTTAACCTTCTCGGCAGTTTTTGCACACTGAAGTGTCCTCCTGAGGTGCCATCGTGAACATGTCTTCTGACATTCGGCTTCCTGGCAGTACGAGTTGAAGTCTGACGGTAGTTCTATCTTCATTTTCCAATGTTTCGGAAGCCTATTTTTTACCTGCAAAGAGCTCCGTTTAGAAAACTAACGCGAACCCGATAACTTCTCCAGCATGTGTTATTAATGCACCGTAAGGGTTAGCTGTCCTTTTTCGCCATCTCATTAAGCTTCCTGTAGTTCCAACAGATATGCGTTGATCCGTTCTTGTTGCTGACCAGAACCACTGTTCAATGAAACCTTGTTTCTACATGTCGATGATAATTTTTTCAGCTTTTTCACACTTTGCCCATGGAAGTCATCTCGGAAGTTGTCGTATGGGTCTAGAATCCCCGGTGTTAATCTTACTTCGTACTACATCTTATTGCTTTACGCTCAAATATGCGTATTAAAGTTAGAGAACCTTCTGAAATGTTGAGCATCAGTATGGGAACTGTGCATTGTAAAGTGGCTGCTCTGTGGATTCCACGACTGCTTAAATATGAGCAGAAGAATTTGGGTTCGACCTTATCAATATAGCATTGGATACGCTATCAACAACAAGGTTATGCATTATTACACTAAATTGTTGCCGGTTATGAGTATTAGTGTTATCACTACGAATCGGAATCCAAATCCCAAAGTATGCAGTGGATGCATGCAGAATTTCCCAAGGCGAAAAAATGTCGATCTAAACCTCCTGCAGCAAAAGTCGGTGGCCGTATCTTATGATTACCAAGGTGTACTGCTGTTAGATTTTAGATTAGAATTTTATTTTTAAAATTCGTGAAGATTCTACTAGAAAGTTATTTCTTAATTGCTGTGTATAATCGTGCCTTGAATTAAAGAGTATAAAAACTTTCGCAAAATTAAACAAAGCAGAAATCAAATGTTTATTACGAAAATGCAAATCTTAGTACTTACTAGCCTTCTTGTGAAACGCACGCAGTCTTTTATCCACGTTGTCTCATTTGATGTTCTAAATTTGAAACTGTAGAGATACGGAGCATTTTCCAGCTTGTACATAATCGTTCTCAATTGAGATCCTTTTGTAAAAATAAGTATCTGCTTTGATGTTGCTGAAAGAATCTTTGCTTTGAATGTGCTATTACTTTGTTCCATCCGAAATTTTTGTGCTTAATTTGTGTAGTATTTTTTTTAAGCGACTTAGAAATTAAATTGCCCTATTAGAAAATTAATTATTTTTGAATTTGCCAAACTTCTGTTCTTTGACAAAAAATGATCCCCAGGGGTTTTGTTTGTGCAGTTAATACACTTAAATTTAAGAAAATAATCTCACCTATAGTACAACCAAATCCATACAGAAGATTATTAATAAAATCGTTAAAATCGGACCTTCCATTAAACATATCCGAAAAAACGAAAATTGGAAAGGATATTAACAAAATCAGTAAACAAAAGCCATACATTTTATATATTTTGCTTGGGTTCGGCGTTAACGATAATCCAATGTATTTAAGCAGTAACTTCTGTACGTCAAAGTACTTCTTCGGCAAGTCAGTTTCGTTATACGAGGTCATTTTTTAACTTTAACATTTTCCAGCGCCTCCCGGCTTTTATATCTATTGACCTAATTACCATGTAATTATAGCGTTAAAAAGTGAAAATAATCAATATGTAAAAGTGTGCCCTGCGTGTCGAGAAATTTCAGCGGGGCGTGTTAAATAATCCTTTTAATTTCAGGGCATTTTACACTATGCAATTTATAAAAAAGAAAAAAAACTGATAGGTAGGTAAATGATCCTGTTGAATAATCGAAATAGTACAAACTTTAATGTTGTCAATGAATGGTGTCGTCTTTTATTAAATACGTGATTATTTCTGATATCAATAGCGAATCGCTAAAATCTCTTAATTGAAGATTATTTAAGCTATTTAAATATTTATATACAGAGTGTGTTTATTTTGTTAGTATACTTTTTTGTTTGGTTGCTATGACAACCAACTTTGTTTATTTAGATGGTAACCATATGTTTTCTTAACATATTTAAAAAGTATAGGTTTTTTTCTATTCGCCCATGCTATTATGTCGAACTTTAGGAAAAAAACAAAAAAAAAACAAAAACAAAACAAAAACAAACAAACTCCGCCAAACACCTCGAAAAAATGAATAATGCTTTGTTTTCATAGCATTTGTTTCTTTAGTTGTCAATTTTTCATAACGTATCTGATCAAAGTTGATATCTAAATACTTGATATCATTTAAGTAGCTGATTAATATTACTGAAAATCAGTTCACATTTTTTCGTAATGTCGCATTTAGTAGTATTCAACGTACGATATAATAGCACAGGTGAATAGAAAAAAACCTATAATTTTTAAATATGTTAAGAAAACATATGGTTGCCATTTAAATAAACAAAGTTGGTTACCATAGCAACCAAACAAAAAAAGATACTAACAAAATTGTATACGCCGAAATTAGCCCAAAAACTTTCGTATGCAACTTTTTCTTAGAACTCTTCAAATTAAAAAGTTACAGGGAATATTAGTTACTTTTGACACACTCTGTATATTGAAGTGATATAACTTTTAGAAAATTTATATTCTTTTATTTAAAATACAAATTTGGAATAATACCCTTTTAGGACGCAAGTTTTAAATATTAAATTATGTAAATAGGTTAAGGTAATGTTATGTATTGTTATCTGTGTTAAAACCCGTACCTATTATATTATTGTATTTGTTTTAAATAGTAGTCATAGGAATGTTTTATGTGTATGTATGTGGAAGGATGCCTGTTTTAAAACAAAACCAAGGAGTGGGAGATTTTTTTGGTTAACTAGGGAAGATCAAGAAAATTGAAGAATGATAAATAACAGTTGCTAAAACTGAATTAAAACGAAAAAGACGTGTTCATGAGTTTTCTTTAAAATAATAATATTATAATAAAGTTATATCAACAAGTTGAATTCTCATTAATAAAGAATATTTACAAAGTGAAGATAAACTGCTAATATTGGAATTGGATTTATTAAATAAAATTTTAAATGGAAAATTGGTTAAACAAGTAATAATTAGGAAGGATAATTGAAACGGATAATTAATTGGACAAAAAATGATATTTTGGTGGGATTACTCAAAATTAAAAGAATAATTGATAGTGAGTGAGTATTTTTAGATATATGTAGTTCTGTGTTAGTTTTAAGGTTAGAAATACGTTATTGTGTAATAAATCTTGCATTTCTAAAAGTGGATAGAAATTATTATTTTTTTAGTACCTATATCAAAATTTAATAAACGAATCCTTCAACGGCCCTGAGATAGAAATTTTCATTTTAATTTTGATTTTAAATTCATAATTATTTAATTAGATTTGCTGACAATAATAATAATTGACAATTTGAGAGCTAGTTTGGGATATTATGTGGAGCACTGTTCTTTTAAAAATAAAAAGGCTGTGACCATATCAATATACGAGTACAGTACAGGGTCCGGCAGACCTATAGTTTTGGTCCAAGTAAGTACTGATCATGTATTTTGTGTAAGAAAAACCATCATTGGTATTTAAATAATCGTTTATTTAAATAAAAAATGAATTACTAAGCTTAAATTAAAATATCATAACATAGTAATAATAAACAGGTATTTACAAGAATACATTGCAATAACCAACTAACTACTGTTCTAATGTCTTTTCAAAACATTCCACACAAACAGCTGTCACGTGTTCTAAGCACATATACTTGCTGCAACATTTGCAGTAGTATTTAGTTTTTCTGTTTTTTTTTAAATTACAATAAGCGCAGCGACCAATTGTATTTTCTCTTACATCTGGAATTGTATTTTCTGCTTCAATCTTAAGTCTTTCTTGTATTCTATTTCGCAGAGATCGAGGAATATGGCTGGAATAGGCCCGCCCTTTCAACAAGTCGTCAATTAGAGAAAATGCTAGTTCTTCAAGAAATTGTCTTCTGGTAATCTTTTTAACCATATTATTAGCAGTATGAACCACCAAAGAATTGATTGCGGCCATATTCAGGATACTGTAAAATGTAACCATTGGCCACCGCCTTGTAGGCCGTGCGACTTTGTAAGATGCGCACAACTGGTCCAGAACATCTACTCCACATTTGGTTTGATTGTAAGTTGTTATTATTTCAGGTTTACCGGTTTCCATGTCGATTTTGTCATCGCTATGTAGGGAAGATAATAACAGTACATTCTTTCCCTTCCTGGGAATATATGACACTAATGTTGCATTTTCTTGAAAAGCAAACATACTCGAATGAACAGGGCGACCTTTTCCATTTAGAAACTCCGGAGGAATTTCCCTTTTGTTCTTACGAATAGTTCCCACTGTTGTTAATCTATGATCTTTCAATAACGTATCTGCTAATTCTTTACTGGTAAACCAGTTATCAATGGTTAGGTTCCTCCCAGAACCTGAAATTGGCTGACATAGTCGCTGCACTAGCGAAGATGGCCAGTTGTCTATCTCAAATGGACCTGGTGGTTGCTTTCCAACGTAAACTTCAAAATTTGAGGCGTAAAACATTTTAGGGTCAGCGATATTTATTCGGCTTACTGGGAATGTACTGTCTAAAGCCGCATCTTCCGCGAAAAGTCTCTAGTTTTTCATCAATTGTAACGAATTCAGACAATGAATAGCCACTTTTACACTTTTCTACAAAAGCATCGAAAAATTCTCGAATTGCAGCTAGTTTATCGGGCTCCCTTCTCTATTCTCTTATTTCTTTATCATCAAATCGAATATGTTGCAATAGAAATTGAAAGCGAAATAAGGACATTGTCATTCGAAATATTTCAATTGATGTTCCATCTGTTCTAAAAAGATCTTGAGCATTCGCGTGGTTACTCTTTCTCACGCCAGCAAAATATAATAGCCCTAGCAGTGCTCTAATTTCTAATGGATCCGTAGGTTTGGCATTCCTTTCTCTTGAGTAATTTTCTTTTACAGTTTCAATAACTGTGTTCGTATTTTCCACGATAATATTTATTAGATTATTGTCAATAAAATAATTCCAAATATCTCGAACATATTTGAGGGTACGTAAAGCCGGTTTCACTCCAGGCAAATGCGTGACAATATTCTTGGAGCGCGTTCTCACATTTTGTTGTGGTAAGTGTTTCTTCCATTTTGTTATATTATCTTTGCCCTTGAAAAATGGCCCGACATTCAATTCATTCAAATCATTATCATTATTATCGAGTTCTTGTTCTGATTCACTGTCTCCTTCACGTTCCTCCAAATAATCCTCGCTCTCTTCACATGCATCGTCATATTGAACATTTTCATCCGACTCCACATCGTCCCACAACCGCAACAGCCGCCGCTGTTCCTCTTCGTAGAAATTGTTACTCATAGCTAATCAAACTAAAATGTACCAGAAACGTAAATCCATTGACAAAAGAACATTTAATATCATTACCTTAACGTACTATATTTAGAATTTCTATAACGTAAATACTGGCATCGGTGTGTGAGACCGAATTTTTTTTTAAGCAGACACTAAGGCACTCACCAACTTGTCGCGTCGAACTAAAGCTTCTTACTGTATCGCTTGAAGGTATTGAAAGCCTCACCCCCTCACACCAACTAGCGGTAAAAATACAACCTAAAGAAGTTAGCATCGGACTCAGGCACCGCACGCCAGTAACGAAGGGTTAAAAGTTATATCTATCGGCAAGAAGATGTACGGCCTCACACTTTAGACGAGCTAAGAAATAAAATTATAGAAGCTTCTGCCACAATTACTCCACAAATGTTAGCAAAGAGTTTTTATCATCGACTGGGTTATTGTTTAGCTCAAGAAAGGGGACCGTTCGAGCACTTATTATAATAATAATAATAACTGATTTCGACTATTTATTAAACATTAAATATATTAATTCAAGATTGTCATAGTTTTTACATTCAATTTATTTTCTTTTCTAATTTTATGCAAACCATGTCAGCATTTCTTTTTGAAGAAATACAGTTATCTTCTGAATATAACAATATTTCTATTTTATTTGTTTGTATAGTATTCAGCAAAATAAACAGTACCGAAAATGAAAATTGTATTTATTTTTTTATATCATCCAATAACGTTATCATGCTAATAACTCCTTAGCAACGAGTTATGTTAAGATACCTTTAACAGCACTAGTGCTGTAAAGCTTAATAACAGCACAATATGACAGATTTACGTTACACTTTATGAATTGTCATTGAAAATATTTTTTCCGACAAACGTTTAAAATAGTGCGGTAAAGTGAAAGATCAGAAAATCGCATAGCAACCATCCTTACTAGATTATTACTTTAAAAGGAAATGTCAAATTTGACAACTTGAAAACTTACAAAATGATAGTTTAGGACGATTCCTAAGCGTTTGTAGGAAAAACGTTGTTCATAACATGCGAGAATAAAAAGAAGTCACAGGGACTGAAATCCGCCGAATATAATGTCAATATACGAAAATTTGGAAAAATATTGCATGTTACAATGTTCTATTGAACGACAAAAGCAGTTCGATGTTACAGCGAAATTATATTTTAACAATTCAGAATGCCTCCAACCAGCTATAAAAATATATAAGCAACTTGAGAATGATTTAATTAATTTTGGATAGTTTAACAAACCACGAAATACATAAAACGTTTTAATCAAGACAAGACGTTTTGCAGTATGTATATAACAGCAAATCCAACTTTTTTCAGAAGGTATATCCCGTATAAGGACATTGTCCTATATACGCGGATTTGTTTGCAGCTGTCGCCGTCTCTCCGCCCCCAGTTTCTAGTTAATTCTATCGAAACGATCTTCTTCCTCGAGGCTTCATTTCCAACTATGTCTCTCTTTAGCTTTTCTGGTGGTATCCATTTTAGTACTTTTTTTGGCCATCTTGTATCATCTATCCTATTTGTGTGTCCAAACCGCACTAACTACCGCTTTTGCACGTCGTCCGCAATGTTGCTATCCATTTCCATCATCTCCCTTATTGTCTCGTTTCATTTCGTATGCTGCCTAACCTCGTCTTCCTACAACTTCTTCTTAAATAGTCCATTTCAGTGGCAAGTAAGTTATTTCTAGTTCTTTTATTCACATCATACGCTTGTGCTCCATATGTAATTATCATTTTATATATTATTTTCTCTGATTCGACATTAGAATGACATTGTTCTATCACGCATTTTGATCCTAGAATGAGATTCATTCTTAAACGATTTTTGGTGATATTTTGCTTTCGGAAATTGGTGATAGTGTATCAAATAATACACAAAATACTTAGGCAACAAAAATGTCAAATGTCAAACCTCTGTCAACTGTCAAACAAAAATCACTATTACCAAAATTTTCTTTGCATTTGTCGTCGTCGTTTATGTCCGACCGCCATCCGAGGCGTATTTAAACTGCTTTTTTTTAGCATGTTCGAGTTTTTACGTAGGCGAGGTGCTGTCCCGTTGCTACAACACCAACCTGGAGAACCAGGGCATCTCTTTTAAAGTCTGGCCTCTCCTCCGAAACCTGGCCGGCAAGGGTAACCCTACCAGTAGCTTCGCTACCGCCGCCATAGCTTCCAGGTTTCTCAAGATACGCAAGCCTCACGACCCGGTATAAGATACCTTCGTCAAGATGGAGATACCAATCGGGAGGACATTGTAGATACTAACACAAAATAAATTTAGCCCTTTCAGAATACCTCTAAATCACCATTTATACTGCGACATTCTTAAATATGTATTGCCAAATTTGTTCGAGATTTATTTGTTATTTAAAATAGGTGCTTTAAACTGTGTATGTAAATCGTCAATTTATGATATCCAGATATTGTAATTATAAAGCAGTTATACTTTACACTTACTTTCACAGAAGTAAACGAATACTGTTGAATTTGACAGGACGGTCATTTATTTTGTAATTTGAAAACAAAGCCCTTGTTTGGTTGGCTACGTTGGCTATATTATCTGATAGAGGAATTTTAACACCTGTTATTAGAGACTCGTTAGCTTCTGCCATCACTGCTGGTATTTACATGATAATATCAATATTCAACGCAATATTATTTTCAAAAGAACATAGCATCCCTATCGAACCTCATTAACAACCCTTTTTGGTAAACTGAAATCCAGTGCACTCAGTGAAGGTATAAAAATTAATAAACAATCCACTAGATTTATCCTATGTGGACCTGAATATATTTAAAACACGAGTAATTAAAACTTGGTTACCACAAAAAAATAGTTAGTTACTACAAGAGTATGATTTTTCGACAACACATAATTTTAGCTTAAGTTTGATTATTATTGTTATCCTATTTGCATTAATAATAATACGAGGTTTGGCAATTTAACTCCCGGACTGATGTTGCAGATCTAAAGATACGCGCTATTAAGCCAAAATTAGTTCGCAAATCGTGTTTCTGTCAGTCGTCATGGATCCACAAATTAATATTAAGTTTTGTTGTAAATTAGGAAAAACTGCGACAGAAACTTACGAAATGGTAAAAAGTCTGTACGGTGATACACCTTAGGTCGTACTACTGTGTTTGAATGGTTTAAACGTTTCGAAGATGGTTGTGAGGATGTTCGTCAACCGCTTGAAACGCAGATTCAATCGCAAAGGTCAGTGAAATTATGAGAAAAGGTCGCCGATTGACTCTCTGAATGATGGAAGATGAGCTGAATATTAATAAAGAGACGATTCGACAAATTTTACATGAAGATTTGGGAAAGAGTGCGGCCATAATTTCCAGAAAATTCTTAGTTCTTGTTGTATGACAATGCGCCTGCCCATTCCGCATTGATTGTGAAGTCATACCCACCCTATTCGCCAGATTTAGCACCGGCAGACTTTTTTATCTTTCCTAAACTAAAAACTGTTCTCAAAGAAAAACGGTTTAAGGACATAGAAGACATTAAAAAAATTAACCGCCGAATTGAAAGCAATTCCTTTGAACGCCTTTTCCGACTGTTTAAAAAACTTTTAGAACGTTGTAATAAGTGTATTCATGTAAATGGAGATTACTTTGAATGAATATGATAAATTTTTCGTGTTACTTAAATTGTGTTTCTTTTTACTGTTACAGTCCTGGAATTAAATTGTTATCGAAGAATCTTTTCTGGGGGATCGATTCTGCATATCCGATAACCTAAAAATCGGATTTGATGTATGTCACGTGACCACTGGTATGGTGACAACTTTTAAATAGTCCCTGTGAAATCGCAAAAAGTGGAGTTAGATGACAAGATATCGAAGAAAACTATTTGAAAAAGTTGCTTAGAATTTAATTTTAGGCCTATATGTTTTGCTGAAGGAGAATATTCTGACGCATTTAAACTACATAAAGTTATTCCTTTATTAAAAAAGGGCGATAATAATGATTCAAATAATTATAGGCCTTTTTCCATCATCCAATTTTTGGAAAAATGTTTGAAATGCTTCTGAATGTGCGAGTATTTCTAAAACAATTAATTTATCAATGGTTTACAGTGTGGTTTTCGCAAAGAGCGATTCACAGTGCAAGCAGTATCTGTTCTTATTGGAGATATAGTTGAGGGTCTAGAGAAGGGTAAGACCGTCGCCGCAACATTATGCGACCTTAGTAAAGCATTCGATTGCGTAAACACCGATATTCTTTTGGATTAACTCTACCACTATGGTATAAGAGGAACACCTCTTTCATTACTTCGTTCAGACTTAGTTAATCGTAAGCAATTTGCCTTTTTAGGCAATAAAAGTTCAGAACAAAATTCTGTGAACTACAAGGGTCTGTCCTCGGCCCATTGCTTTTTATAATTTACATTAACGATCTAATTGATCATAATCTCTTAATGGAGTTACTAACTAATAATGAAAATATAACCAACGATTGGTTTACGGCAAACAGGCTCAAGTTGAATCTAGAAAATACACAAAAATTAATATTTTCATGTAAAAATATACTACTAATTATGATAATTCAGTTAAACTACTTGGTGTTATTTTGGATCCACACGCTTGACCTGGTCTGCACACATAGATATAATTTATGTAAAAGACTGGCTTCACAGTTTGTTCTTATTAAGACAATTAAAATATACTGTAAGCACAAATGTTCTTTGTTCCACAGTTCCACTCACTTATATCATATGCAGCTGTATTGTGCGGAAATTCAAGCTATGCTCACAAAGGTTTTTTATTACAGAAAAAAGCAATTAGATTAATTGCAAATCTGGATGCTCGAGACTCTTGTAGAGATTATTTTAAAATTATGAAGATAATGCCGCTTCCTTGCCTCTATATTTTTTATTCCCGGCTGGATATCTGGAAAAACAGTAACTTTTATCGTACTCGCTCAGACAATCACTAGGTTCTCTAATCTCATCATAACTAAACGATTTAAGCGTTCGAGATATGCAGAAAACTCATTAGACGTCAAACTATTTAATAAATTACCTTTATGTTATAGAATCCTAAATTATATACAGTTTAAAAACGAAATTAATAGATTCCTACTTAAAAATTGCTTTTATTCTATAAAAGAATATTTTGAATTCACATTTAAAGATGCTCCGCCGTGAGTTTTATTATCTGCTTGTGTTATTATGTATGACTTGGTACAAACATGTTACTTCTATAATGTAAAGTACTTAAATAAAGATTATTATAATTATTATTTATTATACAAAATTCCAAGCATTTATTTAAAAAAACAGTTGAAAACCGCTATTTTTCTTGAATATTTTTTTATTAATTTATAAATATCCAACATTTTCCTTTTAAATAGCTTAACTGAAGAGAAACCTATGTATTTGGATATGAATGGACGAACTCTTTCGCCTTTTCCATAATGGACAGGGCTAAATCTAAAAAACAGGTTTTCATTAAGTCACTCGCTGTTGCAATGGCTTGTGTCTAACAACTGTATCAAAATTTTTCGAATATTTTTATACTGGAGCACTTAGAAAAGCTAAATTTTCTTGGTTGTGGTCAACGAGCATCACTTTATAAAATAAAATAGAGTAAAATAACAACTAAACTAAAACCCACCTTTTTTTATCTAATCTTTTTTTTGTATAATATATCAGAGAAATGCATTTACGCTCCTCGCTAAAATTTGATTATAGTCGAAAAAAATAATCTTTATCCAATTCAGTTACGAAATGTCAACATTTCGACATTGATTTTAGTTGTGAAAAGTGGTTCATTTTGTAACTAGTTACAAAATATGCTCCCATTTTGTAACTAGTTACAAAAAGATGATTTGAGTTGCGAAAAGTGTTTCATTTTGTAACTAGTTACAAAATATGCTCCCATTTTATCACTCCCATTTTATCACGATGACCCAACTCCTTTTTTAAGAAGATGTGGCATTTACATTTTGTTATCTGAATTGGATAAAATCTTGTATGAAACACGTTGCAAAACATGTCTTTTTATCACATGGCGTGTTGTTCATCTCGGCTTCGCCTCGACGAACAATTTCACGCCTGGTGATAAAAAGTCCATCATTTTGCAACTCGTTGCATAAATAGCTATTTCTAAACGCTCTAGCATAAAAATATTTTTTAAATTTTGAGATAGCTGTTAGGTACAAACCATTGCAACAGTGAGAGTCCTAGTGAAAAACTATTTTTTAAATTGAACCTTGGCAATTGTGTAGAAAGCGAGAAAGTTCTTCCATTGTCTTCCTTCTTCTTCTTCTTTAACTAAAGCCTTATGCCTTTATGTCTTCCAAATACCTAAAATTGCAATCTTCAACCTTTTTTTTTAAATGCTTGAAACGTTGTATATGGGCCTATAATTAAATTCTAAGCAACATTTTCAAATAATTTTCTTCGATATCTGGTTATTTAATCACTTTTTGCGACTTCACAGTGATTTTTTTAGATTTGCCGCCATACCATTGGTCACGTGACGTACTCCAACTCCGATTTTAAGGTTATTGGACATGCAGAATCGATCCCCCAGAAAATAATAATAATAATAATTGCGAACTTTTTGCCGGTCACTGTATAATTTAATAATACTTTATAATTTTTAATTAATGAAAATGAATTTTCTAAATATGCTTTTCACACTAGGGATGGAGGGGTTATACATTCTAAACCGCTTATTCATTAGAAGATAGTTAATAAACACCTATTAATTAAATAATACTTATAAGATACCTACCTGTAATATGCGCATCTCTGTTTGATGTATAATGTGAGAAATAAGTCTTTATAGTTTTTAAGCAATACTAAAGGAGTGCAGTCTTTTGTCTTGGAAACTTCGATTTCCCGTTTTTAAAAAATAAAATCGTTTTAAAAACGAGTTTTAGACATAATAATATAAATAAATAATAATTCACGTTCGTTATACCTGAAATAACATGCAGAAATTTTATCAACTCAGAGACTTGTTACAAAACGATCACCTGGGTCTTGGTTTCTCTCCCAAAGGTTCTCAGGCGTTGCTTGGACCATTTTAAGTAATGCTAGTTTTGCATACGGACGTAATCCTAGTTTCCAAGTTATAATTTAGGTTTCCTATATCTTAATTAGCTTACGGTTTTAGTGGCGGTTTGTGTTTTATATGATTTAATACACACATTGCAATCGTTTAAAGAATTTGTAAATTTTCATGTGAAAAAGACCCCGAACTTGGTAGGTTTCCTATTTCAAACTGCCAAAGTAATTGTAGCAATCACTATATAATTTTGGATTTAAAATCAAAACTGAGTTATTTTCGAAGATAATATTGTTTTAAACATAACATAAGTGGAAAAATTCTGGAAATTTTAGATAATTTTCTTCTAATAAATTCGAAGACTTCCACGGTCAGTGTCAGTATTAACAAAACGTCTTCCGGATTGGGACCGTGTCATTTTGAGACAAGACTCAACGTTTCGCCCACTTTTATAAGGGGCTTCTTCAGGAGAAAAGAGCACTAAAAGAGCACGGTAACTCAACGTGTCAACCACGCCAGAGGCGAAACTCTTTTAGCAAGAGGCAGAAAGGTAACGGTAACTCAACTTGTCAACCAAGCCAGAGGCGAAACCCTTCTGAAGGGTCCCAATCCGGAAGATGTTTTGTTAATTTTCTTCTAATTTTACTTATTTTTCTTAACGCGAGTATACACATTGATGATAAATAATAGTTGCTCGTAGTTATAGAATAAAAACCCCAAGATATTTATATAAAGCTTTTAAAATAGCCAGATATTAATTTGATGTTATCACAGAGCAAATATTATTACCTGCTCTGTGGTGTTAGGTGTTATTAAAAACAGTTAAGGGCGGGTTCGTTGGTTTCCGCAGCATTGAAGTCTCCAGGTATTTTCACGGATAATCAATACCGCGATACCGATTTCTTATGTAAATTATTGTCGTGTATTCTTGTATTAAAGATTCGTCTTCTACTTGTTAAAACCCCATACTTGCATTCCTATCGGATTTTATTTGAAATTAAAGGTGTTTAATTACTTTTCCAACTTAATTTATGTAACAGGTACGTATATTCAAATTTGCAGTGTACACTATTATTTATATTTTATCTGGAGAGTGAAAGATTACTGTTAGTTTTTAACTCTCATGCGTGTTATGTATGAGCATGAAATAAGAGTAGCATGCTCGATAGCACTGAAAGAAACGTGTTAGAGTTTATACTGTAAAAATATATTCTGAAAACTACTCACTGAAACCAAAGTAATTAAAGATAAAGTGGCGAATTTTCCAACAGTAAACGTTATAGGCTTCTGACTTCTTTGCATTATCAGTAATAAACTTTTTTGAAATCTGACGTCGATTCCTATAAAGTTCGTTTCGTAGCAGGCTTGAGATAGGGCTTGACTTTCGACAATGACTTCATTTCCAAAGTAAGATAATAGTAATAAAGTTCCAGCATCACACGAAAATATTGCCATGTCTTTTTGGAAATGGAAATCTGACGGTGAAAACTGAAAAAGACAACAATTATTATGCTTTCCGTTGTTGATTTTTTCCTTCCTCCCCTCTGCCGAAGCCTAGGTCAACTTGCTATTATTAACTTATAAGCGTGAATTCTATTTTCTGCTTCGGTTAATTTTATTTGAATTAAATTAGAACTCACCAATGTCGCATGGTACAATACAAAACAAGAAACAGCTGAGGTCAACGTGCATTCCGTAAAAACAATAACATTAAATATATCCTCGGTCTCCTTCGAGATTTCTAGTATAGTTGTGTGATACAGAATAGCTTCCCTTAACACTTTCTGTAGATACTTCCACTTTAGTTCCCAAGGCTGAATTGCACGTTCTTCGTCCAACCTTTCCATATTTTTGTTCTGAAACAACTCTGTTGCTACTACTTTCTTTATAGGTAATTTCAAATTTGTAGAAATTAGGAACATTTACGTTTTAATTTTCCAAAAGATTTGGCAGAAGTTTAAGATTGATTACCTTTATGCTAATCGCATAACTAATTTGATCCATCCTTTTAATGAAATTTTGTAAAATTCTCAGTTGGACACATATGTGAAGTACGATACTGGCGTATATTACGTCAACCATTACGTAAGTTATAGCTGCCGCAAACATTACGACGCTTTCATAAATAAAAACTATTTCATAATCCATGCGATTTGTTAAAAACGATATCCTCCCAAATGGCAAGGGGCGTTCGCCCTCTTCATTTTTTATAAAGAAAAACGTAAGAACACCGAAGGCTATTGTTGAAATTCCCATCGTTGTACCACCCAAACTCTGAAATTTTCTATGATTATTAATGTTTTCTTGAACAATTTAAATTGTTAATAATCTTTTAGGTTAGACCTAAAAGTTATAGTTTATTTATAGTTGATTAATTTGTTTAAATTGGGAGTTGTTTACTTCAACTTTAATAATTGTATTGTAACGTTTTTATTATTTATTTACTTAAAACTTTGGTTAGTGGTCTGAATTATTTATTAAATGCAACAAGTAACAAGAACAACAACTTTATTACTAACATATAAATTAAAAGCGCAGAAGTAACAGTCACCCGAAATATTAAACTAATTAATTTACACCGCCTATTTATGTAAGCGTGTTGCCCTGCGCACATGTGTGTTAACCGAACGTTCAACGTTGCATTTGCTCGCCACCAGTAGACTTTTTATGCGCTTACTGAACTACAGGCTCCAATCCCAATCCGCAACGCACCAAAGTATTCCATGAAAGCTCAAACGGATGACAAGTTTCGTAACACTTGCCCCCTCTTCAAGTTTGGTTTGTCCCAGAACAGGTTTTAGTCCCCGATTTCTGAAGAAAGGGTAGCGATGTTATCGGCATCGTTGCCCTCTAATGCTTAATCCACTATGGTAGAAGTAACAGTTCCAATGCAAGCTTCAGACTAAAACCGTAGACTAAAATAGCCCCACATAAATCTTTCAAGACCACCTTCGTATGGTTCTTCAATCTAATCGATCTAGTCCACAGCCAAGTTTGGAGACTACCGCCTTATTAATGCCCTTGGTGAGCAAGTACTTTTTTAAATCCCATAAAGCACTCCAGAGATCTGCATATTCTAGTTTCTGGTAATAAAACTGCTTCATAACCAAATAATATAAGAAACGTCGTTGATCTAGGAGTTATCTGACCGGTAGTTACTTAAGCTGCTTCTGGATTATCTATTAAGAACAGGTGCAAATATTGATCCCAATTTCGTTGATGATCAAATCCAACTTTGGCCAAATATTTGCCCATGGTCCGGTTCATTCGCTCCACTATTTAATCGTACTGCGGGTGTATAGCAACGTAGTTTGATTCGTACGAATGCCCAGTAATTGGCAAACATTTACGAAGGGTTCCGACTCAAAAGTACGACCTTGATCCGAATGTAGTTCCAATGGTACTGCAAAGCGACTGAAGAACTCCTTAACAAGCGCTTCAGCGACCGTCGCAGCTCTCGGAATTTGGTTGCGCGTATGCTTCCTTCCATTTGGTGAAATAGTCGGTTGCTACCAAGATATACTTATTTCCAGTGTCAGTTTCGAGAAATGGCCACTCTCTCAAGAGGATTCCCCACGTTATATTGTCCCACGGGTGCCCCTCTTTTTTCTAGCGGTCCATTAGCGGTGGAATTATTCGTACTTGCCCCACCATTCCTTAACGTCTTCTTTGCAGTTGTCTCAGCAAAATGTTTCGCTAACCTTCTCGATAGTCTTTTTTACACCAAAGTGTCCTCCTGAGGTGCCATCGTGAAGATCTCTTAACACTTCTGATACTCGGCTTCTGGGCATCACGAGTTGAAGTCTGATGGTTGCACTGGCCCCCTTAACCACTCTTAAAATCAACACAAATCCGATAACGTTTCCAGTGTGTGTCATTAATGCGCGGTAAGGGATAGGCTGTCCTTCTTCGCCATCTCTTTGCGGACCAGGACCACTGATTATGCCCATGAGCTGTTACATAATTCAATGATCCCTTGTTTCTCCATGTCAATGATAATCTTTTCAGTCTCTTCACACTTTGCCCATGGAAGCTATCTCGGATGTTGTCATATGGGGCTTTAATTCCCGGTATTAATCTTACGTCGCAATACATTTGTCCCTTCTGATTATCATCAAGAGCAAACACGTCTTGGTATTGATGAACCAAGCTTCGCACCTCCGTCGACCCATTTTAGTTTTCCGAAGCCTTTTCTTGGTTTAATGCAGCTACGCCAGATGTATCCTCGTTCCCCGCAGTTCCAACAACGGGTGCTTGTCCTTCGCGAACATTCTTCTTGCAACTCTCTTCTTTCTGGATAATCTTTAGTACAAGTTCTTCTAATCGGTCCTGTGAGCCTTCCCGTTCTTCGGCTACCAAGCGAGTACGCCTGTTTCCTCGTGTGCTTGCTCTACCGCTTCAAATTCTAAAGCGAGAACGAGTATTATTCTTCATCATCTACGAACGTTTGTACAGCCATTTTCTCCAAAATTAAATCGGTAGCCGCGGGGGGTAGGCCAGTTGAACCAATCGCGCAATGTCGGCTTCGTACGCTTGGAAATTCTTACCACTCTTTTGGATACGCCTCTTCATTTCGCGTGATATACCATATCTCATCTCCAATCGAGAACTTAGCAGTCGATAATTATTCTGTTGGTTCGTTGGAGTTGCTTGTAGGATGTTAAAGACGTCCCCACGCAAAGAAACCGGCGATTAACGAGTCTCCTCTTGGTCAGTCCATCCGTTGACCCTTGCAATCACTTCGAATTGTTTGTGATAAGTAGACTATGGTGTCTTCCCATCAAACGTTGGTGGTTTTATTTTTAATCTGGCGGTAGCTTCTCCCTCTTCTTTAACTTTCCGTTTTATTTTGACAGGCGGTGTAGTTGATGAAGGTAATAATAATTGAGTCTTTCTTTCTTATGGTTTCATCTTCTCCGGCCATCGTTAGTTGCATTCGAACTATTTTTCGTCCACCATTTTAATTTTTATCATTCTAGAGATTTCTAAGACTTATTCTAGTAATTCTTGCTTTAACATTCCACAATTTGGCGATATCTTTTCTTCCAATGCTTTGTAATTTTCTATAAATTTCATCTTTAATATTGTCGGATCTTCCACTACTTTTTCCAATAATTCTTGCTTCCAGAATTTTCGAGAACCTTTTCTAGCAATTTTTCGTTTAATGTTGCAGAATTTTTAAGTGCATTTTATTAGCCAAGTAGCCAGGGTGGTGCAGTGGTGGCGCGTCAGGGTAGCGTTGTGCTTGTCTCTGATTTGAATCTCCCAATGGGCAGGATTTTCCTGCAGTCTGGAGGTCGGTATCGAGTCCTGTTGACTATTCGTCGTTGGGAACCTAATCAACGACGCTCTCCTCCGAATACAGGCCTAAAAGGTAGAGTATCAAGGTCCTACACTACACACACTTACGCTTTACACATATTGCAGTATGTAGGTATTAAACGGCGCACCAATCACGTAACTCGCAGAGTCGGGGCTGATTATGCACTGCACTTGTTGAACCTCATATATTAACGCACCAGTCTCGTCACCGAAAGCTATAAAAAGTTACAGACAATAAATACATTTTATTCTAAGGATCTAGAATTTTTGTCGATTTTGTTTAATGATATCTTAATAGTTATTTTCATAACAAGTGCGGGAAGTTAGCGATTCCGAAACGAATGCAGGACGTTACAGAAACGAGCGCAGCGAGTTTCTGTACCTGCATGAGTTTCGGAATCGCTCTTCCCGCACGTGTTATGAACAACGTTTTTCCTACAAACGTTTAGGAATCGTTCAAAACTATCATTTTGTAAGTTTTCAAGTTGTCAAATTTGACATTTCCTTTTAAAGTAATAATCTAGTAAGGATGGTTGCTATGCGATTTTTTGATTTTTCAGAAATTGTTGTCACTTTCCTTAACTCCAGTGGCAGTGTTAAAAGAACGTCTTTCGAGTTGGTACCGTGCCATTGTTGAGAAAGAAGAACTCAGCGTTTCTCTACTTTTTTAAGGGGCCTCATCACGAGGAAAAGGGAACACTAAAAAAAACTCAACGTGTGAACCATGCTAGAGGTGAAACCCTTCAGAGGAAAATCTCACTGTAGACCTTGATGACCTGCTTCTCAGTTTTAACGTTCCCTTTCTAAATATTCACCAAGACACAGTAGCTATCATCGAACAGTTACTAGTTAAAGACGAAAAGCCTGCGCGTTTGGCCATTTTCGTTGAAAATCGTCTTTGCATAGGTAGGATTCTCAAACAATATAACATCAAAACCATCTTCAAACTTCCTCCAAAAGTGTCACAAATACTCCCTTCATTAGAAGATAAGCCTAAATTCCTGGCATCAAGAGGCGCCTAAATCCCTTGTCCTTGTAGTGTACATCGGAGAAACATACTCAGCTGTGTTGAACATCATCACAACACTGGCCATAAGATCTAGTTTGAAAAATCATCGATCATTGCCAATTCACCTCATTTTTTCAACAGGAAGCTCCGTGAGGCTATTGAAATCATCAGGACCCCTAACGTGACACTGGTTATCATCTGTCAGACATATGGAAGTCTGTCATCACTACTGGCTCCGTCCCCTCCACCTCTAACCAATCGTCATCTTCATCTGATACGCTTGACCGGTTACAACCGGTATAAAGTCATTACTTTCTTTGGTTTTTATTCAGAAGGGTTTCGTCTCTGGCTTATTTTAAAAGTTAAGTTAGTGTGCCCTTCTTCCTCTTACTAAAAGGGTTGCTTTGTATAAATGTGCCTTCGATTAAACTAAATCGCAGAGTATAAAAGCTTTCGCAAAATCAAATGTTTATGACGAAAATGTAAATTTTAGTACTTACGAGCCTTCTTGTAAAACGTACGCAATCTTTTATCCATGTTGTCTCATCTGATGTTCTAAATTTGAAACTGTAGAGATACGGGTCATTTTCCAGCTTGTACATTATCGTTCTTAATTGAGATCGTTTTATGAACGTAAGTATCTGCTTTGATGTTACTGAAAGAATCCTTTCTTTATTAATGTGCTGTTACTTTGTTCCATCCGATACTTTTGTGTGCAATTTGTGTGTTTTTTTAAGTGACTTAGAAATTAAATCGCCCTATTAGAAAAGTAGGAATTTGCCAAATTTCTGTGCCATTAAATAATTCCCAGGGGTGTTCGTGTTTCGTTTGTGCAATCAGTATGTAAATTTAAATTTAAGAAAATAATCTCACCTATAGAACAACCAACTCCATACAGAAGATTATTAATAAAATCGTTAAAATCGAACTTTCCAACAAACATATCGGAAAAAACGAGGATTGGAAAGGATGTAAACAAAATCAGTAAACAAACGCCATATATTTTATATATTTTGCTCTGGTTCGGTGTTAATGATAATCCAATATATTTAAGCAGTAACTTTTGTACGTCAAAGTAATTCTTTGGCAAGTCAGTTTCGTTATCCGAAGTCATTTTTCAACTTTAAAATTTTCCAGGACCTCCCAGCTTTTATATGTATTGAGATAATTACAACGTACCTAATTATAGTGTTAAAAGATGAAGGTAATCAATATGTAAACGTTTGTTCTGCGCGTCAAAAAATTTGGTCGGGGCGTGTTAAATAATCCTTTTAATTTTAGGAAACGCGTTTTACACTACATAATTTATGAAAAAATTGTTAGGTATTTAAATGGTCCTGCTGAATAATACAAATAGCATACATTTTACAAGGAAGCAAGGCTAAATAATTATCAATGATATTATCGAAACGCTAAAATCTCTTTATCGAAAATGATTTAAACAGTTTAAATATTTATGTGTTCTAGTTACTGAAGTTGTGGCTGTATGCTTCAGATTTTGTTTATATTTTTGTTACTTTTTAGTAGTCACTTCCGAATTTTGAATGATATAAACACAGTGAGTACTTGATATTAGACAAATATGTTGTTTTCGTTTTGGTTAAGCGAGATGTAGGCTCCCAACGCATATCGACTGACATATTTAGTTTTTTTTTTTACAAAAAAAAAGATTAGTTTCCTATGTATATTTGACTCATAGCTGCTAATGATCAGAAGTTAAAGCTCAATTTTCAGCAGCTAGCTGTGAAGTATTCAAACAAAAGCAAACATTCTAAGATAGTTACCATAAATAACAGTCAAGGAATGCCTTAGCCGTATTATTTAATACAAATTTGATAAGGTAAGGAACTTATGATTAATAATTTTTTCGGAATACTAGTTTATTTTGTATTGTTTGGTTCAAAATACTTCGATTTTTGAAGAAATAGAATTTGTTCTTGTTCAGCAATTTGATTTCAGACAACTTTATGAACTTTCTAAGATTATTATTTTCGAAGTTTGTTCCCTTTCTTTTTGAAGAATTTAAAATTTTCATTCTTGGTGAGATTTCCAAAAACTGTTCTCTACTTAATTTAGGTTTTTACATTCATTTTTGGCAAAGTAGTGTAACTGTACGAACCCCAGGTGTGTTACTCTTTTACAGTTTTACACTGTGATCGTCTAGTTTTCACTACGATTTTCTTTATCCTCAACCCTTAGTGATTAAGTGAACAACTCTACCCTTTACTTAGATAACTAACTATTTAGTGAGAGGACCCTTAATGTTGTTGTGATTCGTTGATGTAGAGTAGCTCACCTTATAAAACAAGAAATAAATACTCCATCAAGTTTAATACATATATTATCAAGTCATATTTATGTACAGATATTTATAAATACAGTAACTAAGCAAGTTATTTATGGGCAATGGCGTGCATAATTTCTATTAAATTGTTTTATGATTTTGATGTAATTAGGGTGGCCTGTGCAGTGGTTACATCACAAGAAATTATGCTGAAAGTCAGTGCGTCAGTCAGATATGCTATACAAGATCGATCTTTTATGGGATTGATATTAAAATCAATCGTAAGTGGCCGGAGACAAAGGTGGTGTTACAACCAACCTTTAAAGTTTGACGAGGGTCCAATTTCCCTCCAACAGAGTACGTGCGCTATGCAAGACTCTTAAATTACATGAGTGGGCGTTGCTCCCCATGTAACTAGAATGTACGTTAAGTACAACTCGCAATGTACGAGTACTAGGTACCTCGTAGTTGGAATAGTTGATTAGTCAGAATTGTCGTATGGTTGTAATTACTTGTGATCAGCACCTACAACAGGGTAACTCCAATTTAATTTTGATAAAGTCTAATCTTGAATACGTTAAGTATATTAAGATTGCTAACTTTTACGTTGTGTGTTAAATTTGGATTTCTGCGAGGCCTCCCAATAGGAATACGGTATTGTAACCCTTTTTGGCCAATACATACAATCGGAAAGCAATGCGTTACCGCGGTTTACGTAATATGAAGAATTTCTAGCAGTTAATGCAAAGCAACAAAGTGCAATACAACTAACTGTATACTTTACAGCAATTAGATACACTAATCAGCGTACTAATCGAAATTCCAGACGACTACACAGATAGACTGAATAATCAAGACTGGTCCATTTAGTAAGGAAAAAAAGGAAATTCGACGTTATTTTGATGTGGCGGGCTGCTGTTAGGAGGGCAGAGCTCCTCTTCAGCCACGGAGAACGGATATGTAAGGATAGGTTAAACTAGGATATGGATAAACTAGGATAAAGAGCTTATAGGTGGAAAATTACCTGCCCCGGTATTTACCTCAGAGATGGTTAACTATGTTGAATTGGGAAAACCCCCCAAAAACCTGATTCAAGGCAGTCGGCAGTGCGGTTCGAACCCGCTACCTCCGAATGCTACGCGTGCAAGGACAGGAATGCACTTGGCCACGCAGCTCGGTGCCCCTTTAGTAAGATTTGATCCAGCATTAATACTCTTAAAATCCGAGTATAGTGGAGTGTTAATTACTGGTACCTACTTGTCCAGAAAACCAATAAATTTCATAGTTGAGTTAAAATTCTAATATTATGGTATCTTTAAATTTTGTTGTAATTTGATATTTTACTGGAAAGCGCGTGTCGGTCTTTTTCCCTAAAAGGCTGCGAAACTAATTTATAAAGGGACATGGTGATTTCAATGCTTAAGTCAGAGAATAATTTACGATATTGCTGTTTTTAGTTTCTAAATGAAATTAACTTTCTTGTCACATTCTTACCCAAACAAAAACACCGTTATGCTTTGAATAAAAGGAAATACATTAAAATAAAATCCTTGAAATCAGAAAAATAAAATTATAAACGCGCAGGTGGTCATCACAGTAGTTAAATCTTTCATTTAATACTTACAAATAACATCTTAAAAGAGTTTAAAACAGGAGAAAATTTAGGAGTCGGTAAAAAACCTTCGTTCAGAATACTCGTATGTTCTCCTAAAATACATGACTTAAAGAACTGTCTTACCAATAGTACCACCAGCACCATAAGTAACATAATTAACCAAATCGCTAAAACCTAAGTCGCCCTTATTTAAATGCATCACAATAATTACAAGAAAATATGCCAAAAGGGCCAATAAAACCATCCTGTATATTTTATAAACGACCGGTTAGCGGTAAACCGATACATTTTAGTAACAGTTTCTGGATGACGAAATAATCCTTAGGCAAAACGTTTTGGTCGTGGGAGAGTATTGATTAGAATATACTAACACACTTTTGTTTTTATATAAGTACAAATAATCACCTTATAATTAGGTTAGTAAAGTGGGAATCCATCGATATAGGAAAATTAATAGGAATCATAATATCGAGATATTTAACTGGGCGTGTTAAATAGGCTCTTTAATTTTTTTTTTACGGAAATTTTCAATAATTGATGTAAATGAAGAGGAACTTTCAGTGATAATTTGGGGCTATTATAATTTCATAACAATGGGAATGTTTTAAATTAAATAATCCAAACTACCTATTTATGAGCGTCAAGTTAGAAACAAACGCTCCGCAACAAACGGCCTACGATTTAACCAAAGCGGAGTATAAGCAAGCTTACACTTATTTCACTAATTACACACTAAATTAACAAAATTTTTACTTCAGTGATCAAAAGATTTAAACAAATCTCAATTAATGTACCCTACAAATGTTACTTTGATATACTGCCTACAAATAAATAAAACTGGCACACAAAGTTGCATTGTAATTATACCAAGTTCGGCATATAATACACTGAGTCCACGGGAGGCTGCACTTCCATTGAAACTGCCGGCCAAATCCGTGCCGAAGTTTGTCGCCGCAATTCGCGACAAAGATAGAAGATAAAAGTCTACGGAAGTACAGGGAGCATACGAGAAACGCACATAAAATTAATAAAACACTGATTATATTGCATTTTTGAGCAATCTATTTAGGTTTCGTTTGTAGAGCGGAATTTATAGATTCGTACTATACAGGGTGTCTCTAAAATGCGTGGACATGGCTTAACCACAGATTCCTGGGCGCAAAATAAGATGATTTAACCCAATTTATCTATATCTAGAGCGACCGATAATTAAAGTAATATTGTTTTCAAAAAGAGACATCCAATGTTAAACTTTTTTGTCTGCGCTGAACATTTCTTAAAACAAACTTGGTATTCTAAGAAACAAATGACCAACTTGATTAGCCTCAGTAATTATTTTTTTGGTTGCTGATCGAGAAGGCCGGTTATTTCTAACAATTTTTTTTTCACAGAGAAGCATTGTGATTTCTAGTTGCAATGGGTCGTGAAAGAAGGTCAAGTCAAGAAGAAATCGGCAGATTAAGGGTCTAAAAAAAGGTTACCCCGATAGGCTAATTTCATGAAGAATTCTTCGTGGTGTCCGTGTAATTTATAATTTCATTAAAGATATTGAAAATTGTGGATAAAATTATAAAGGACGTGTAGATACAGCCACACCGAAACGAGGAAGATGGATGATCCTTCGTGAGGCATCAAACTCGTCACCTGCGGCAATATTAAGTATGCTGTGGGCACTTCTACAAGTCTACGAACTGTCCAAAGTATAATAAACAATAAATTATGAACATTTGAAGCGACGTCGGCTCCGCAGAAAACCACTTCTAATTGCACGTCATAAGGGCACGGCTTGTTAGTTGATATTTCTATCCACTTTAACGAATCAGTTGCCGTCGAGGTCTCGCCGCCAACACATTGGGATAGAAAACTGATTTTCGTTTTTTTCTTTTCTAATTTGATTTTTCCACAACCTGTTGATTATCAATTATGTGAACACGTGGTGAGTCAAAAAATGTCTGATTATCACATGTTTCTCTTAATGCTTTATCAGTAACGAATATTGAGTAGTTTTGTGAGACTAACACGAACTTGGGCCGTAAAAGTAAAAAAAGCGCTTGGGGTAGGTTCGGACATTTTGTCCGGATGTGCCCCCTGTCTTGAGTGGGTGTATTTAGCTTTCTTCTCCCGTTATTCCAGGTCGAAAACAAGAGAAAAAATAAAATTAAAATGAGGAATTATAAGAAAAAGAGAAACAAGAGTTTTATCCCGTCAAAATAAAATTAGCAGTCTCTTCCGTGATCGAGAATACGTTGACTATCCGACCCAGGTACTTTTAACCACCATGCAGGAGAAATCAGAACAAAATAATTTTTCAAAAGACCTTTGTGAAGCTTTGGTTGGTGCAAACATACCATGGTCGAAGTTATCAAACCCAATATTCCGAAATTTCTTAGAAAAGTACACATCGCGAAAGGTACCAGATGAATCAACACTGCGGAAAAATTACCTTGGGAAAGTTTACGATGCAGTAAGTAGTACGATACGATAAAATACCTCTTCTGACTAACAACTTTTTTTAATTTCAGGCAATAGAATCCATCCGTCAAGAAATAGGTGAAACCCCAATTTGGCTCTCAATAATTGATGAGACCACAGATGTACTTGGACGATACGTCGCAAACGTTGTAGTTGGTGGCCTTTCTACTAATTCCACCAAACCTCGCCTTATTCTATCTCAATTTTTGGATGCCACTAATCATGCCTCAATAGCTCGTACAGTAAGAAGTGCGTTGAGTAAGTAAATTAAAAAAACAAACTATGTGGGTTTATTATTATCCTTCTGTTTAATTTCAACAGAAATTTTGTGGCCTTCTGAAGATTCACGATGATCGTCTTTTACTACTGGTCACGGATGCTGCCCCCTATATGGTCAAGGCCGGAAAATCCTTAAAGGTCTTTTATGAAAAAATGGTACATTTAACATGTTTGGCACATGGTATGCATCGTGTAGCCGAAGAAGTAAGAAATCTTTTTCCAGAAGTAAATGCTCTGATTTCATCAGTAAAAAAGGTGTTTTTGAAAGCACCCCACAGGTGTGTTGTTTTCAAGCTTTTGCTTCCGGAGACTCCCCTTCCTCCAGCTCCAGTCGTAACTCGTTGGGGTACCTGGTTGGAGGCGGCTCTGTACTACAATGAAAATTATGCAGGAATTAAAGAGGTAGGGATTTCGTTAAACTAGTGTACTTTAAAAATGCAACTGTTTATTTTATTTACAGGTCGTAAAAGAACTCTGTGAGGAAAAAGAATCAGAGAATCTGGGCGTAATTCTGGGAGATGCTAAAGCGGCTCTTGAATCCCCCTCTGTAGTGCGTAGTTTAGGCTACATTGGGGCTCACTTTAATCATCTTCCAAATTTAATTGGACGACTGGAAGATCAATCTTTATCGCTCATAGAAAGCATTCAGTTAGTGGAGCAAGCCCCGTCAAACTTCCCGGGGGCGAAGGCGAAAAGAATTCAAGCAAAAATTGAAATGGTGTTTGAAAAAAATCCCGGATGGACAAAAATTAATTCCATCAAAAAAGCACTAGAAGGAGAAGGCACAGCAGCTATCGAAAACTTGAGTCCAAAAGAAATATCGTGCTTTAAATATGCCCCCATCACTTCTTGTGATGTTGAGCGGTCGTTTTCTAAATATAAGTATATTTTAACTGATAGAAGAACCAAATTTACCCAGGAAAATTTAGAAAAATACATAGTAGCAAATTCATTTTACGTGTAAATATTATTTAATGTGTTAATAAAACTTGAAAAAAAAATTCATGCCTCTTTTGTTTAGTTCTATTGTATTTACTCAATCATTGTTGCCTGAAATGTGCCTATTTTCAACAGTTATTTTGCCTATTTTTAATAGTTATTTTGCCTATTTTCAATAGCTATTTTGCCTAATTTAATATTTTATTGTGCCTACAAAGCCGCCCTTTACTAATAACGTAAACAACACGCGCGGATTGTAATGACAACACTGTGCTCGATCACGTACCAACCTTACGCGAGAAAGTAACTGAATATGACAGCGGCGGAGAGTCAGGGAAAGAGGGAATATTTTTGTTTTTATAGTGGTATTACTATTACCATGAACGGTGACGTAAGACCAAAGTTTTGCTTCCTTTACCTATAGTTCCTCTATTTCCCGATTTGTTCTTCTCCTCCACCCCTCTTCATTTTTTACTCCTCCATATACAGCTCGCAGCATCTTTCTTTCCCATCTCTTCATCCTTTCTTCCTCCTCCTTGTTCAATGTCCACGTTTCGCATGCATAGGTGGCGGTAGGTGTTATGACTGTATTGTAGATTCTCATTTTTGTTCTTGTTGACACATTTCACCTGGGCTCTTATTATTTTTCATGTTGTTTATTACATTGTTTATCTCTTCACTGGTTGGTTCTGCTATTCTGATTTCTCCGTCCTCTTGCTGGTTTTGTTCTACTTGCTCATCTGTTCCCTTATCATTAAGTAGATTTTTGAAGTGTTCCCTCCATATTTCTAATACTTGGTTATGTTCCGCTGTTAATATGCCGTCTTTGTTTTTTAATAAGTAGGGTTGCCGATTACAGTATCCTTTCTCCGTTGTCTTTACTTCTAGGTAGAAGATTCCTTGTTCTGGAACTTTTCTTCCATTTCTCTCAATCTCATTTCATTTTGTTGTCGTTTCTTTCTCTGCATAATTCTTTTAGTTCCTTTCTTTTTTCTTTGTACTTCAAGCTATTCTCTTCGCTGTTATTCGTCAGCATCTGTACCCTTATTCTCTTCTTTTCCTCTACCTTCCTCACGCACTCCTCGTCATACCAGTTTTTGCCTCTCATTTGTTGTTTCTTTTTTGGTATTACTCTTTGATTTGCATCCGTTATTGTCTGTTTTAGTTGTTTCCATATCTCTTGGATTCCTTCTGTCATCCTAATTTTTTCTAACCCTTTATTAATTTCTTTTTGGTATTCCTCCTTTATTTTGATATCTTTCAGTCTTGTTATATCATATCTTTGGTTCTTTTTTTCTTTTCTTTCTTTCTCTAACTGTTTCCATATTTTCTATTAGGTTCTTAGTTGTTATTTTAACCAGGAAGTGGTCTGAGTCAACTTCAGTCCCTCTCTTGCTACTTACGTTTGAAATTTTATTTTCGTGTTTTCTTTCGATTAAGACATGGTCAATGTGGTTTACTACCCTTCCGTCCGGGGATTTCCATGTTCCTTTATAGATGTCTTTCCTTTGTAATTGTGTACTTCTTATTACCATATCCCTTTCCATTGCAAAGTTGATCAGCCTTTGTCCATTGTCGTTCGATATGTCATGTTTACTATGCATCCCTGCTGTTGTTCTGTATATGTCTTCTTTTCCTATTTTAGCATTACCGTCCCCTATGACAATTTTCACATCATAGTTGGATATAATTTATCATATTCATTTTCTAGTTCCTCATAGTATATTTCCTTTTCATCATCCTCCTTCTCCTCAGATGGTGCGTGTATATTAATAATGCTAATATTTCTCTTCTCCCCTTTTAGCCTTATGGAGCATAATCTTTACGATATAGGGTTAAAATGCATAACTTTTTCCTTGTGTGATTCCCCCAGTAGGAAGCCTACCCCAAATCTTCTATTTATCCCTCCACTCTTGAAAACCATCTTATTTTCTACTTGCACTATACCAGTTCCCGGTTGCTTTGACTCTTGTATAGCCACTATATCCAGTTTATATCTTTCTACTTCCCTGACTAGTTGTTTCAGTCCTCCTGCTGTGTACGTCCCTTTCACATTCCATGTACCCATTAAGGGTTTATTTTTTTCTTCTTTTGCTTTCTTTTATTTTCTATTCCTCTTCTTTTGCATTGTTTTTTTTCCATATTCATGTCCTTTTCCATAGCAGATTTTATTCTCTTGTATCTACTATTTGAATTCGCACTTAGTTTTTTGGGTTATTACCCCTTATCCCTTCTTCATTTTTCGCCTCTTCTAGAACCCACTTTTCTTTACTCCATTTCCACTCCTTCCCATCTATGTTCAATTTCTGGTATCCGCTTTTAAAGTTTTTTCCTTTTTTCCTCTCCTCTTCCGCTTTCTTTCTGATCTGCATTGCAATGTCTCTTTCTTGTCTAGTTAAATCATTATTTATAAATACCTTCCCTTCTTTCACGTTCCTTAACTTTGATTTATTCTTCATTACCTCCATTTTATCTTCAAAGCTTTCTAAGCGTACTAAACTTGTTTTAGGTCCTATTTTACTCGAGTTTATTTCTAATTTTTCACTAATGAATTTGTGTATGTCCTCTTTTGTCTCCGTTACGTTGGTTGATTTTATCGTTAGTCCCTGTATTACAATATTGTGTTTCCTCCTCTCCTTTTTCATTTGTTCCAGCCTTGCATTTGTATCTTGTATCTCTTTTTTTATTACTTTGTATTCTTTTTTTATACTGGTATTCTCACTCCGCAGTTTATCATTTTCTTTCTTCAATTCCTTTACCTCCTCTGCATTTTTGATCTGCTCTAGCTTAATTTGGCTCACGTCTAATGTAAGCCGTTGTAGCATATTTAAGATTTTGTCAAGTTTGTCTTCATTTTTTTGTTTGTCCTCTTTCATTTGTTTTGGTTTTACTGACGTTCCTCTTCGCTATCCTCTCCTACGTCCTGTCTCTTTCTTTTGTCTCGGTCTGTCGATTCGCTCTCCGTATTTGGCATTATTGTTTCGTTCGAGATAAATAGTTCGTAGATCTTTAGCGTTACCTTTTACCTGTATCTATTAAAATACCTATGACAGTGCAAGTCTCAAATATTCCTTAACTAACTCGGCTAGGCGATTACGCGCAGTTATCAGCCAGGGTCGACCCCTCGGTGACCGATAAGCGCTTCGCTTTACTTTCCCGTTTGTAATTCCTAGCCTCGTTTTAGCTCTTTTCAATGTTATTAAATCTAAATTTTAATTTGTTATTTTCTATCCGCTATCTAACCTGTTCTTTAGTTCCTTATTTGTCTGGCTTTATGATGTATCTCTTGTACACTTTTCACCAATTTAATCGTGGTTTTACTATGATAACAACACTTTTAAACTTTCCCGTGTGACGGATCCGATGTGCTCAGTTCTCATGTCGCCATAAATTATAGGAACCAGAAATAATAAAAGTCGAATAACGACGATATTTAATTTCGATCTGCTTCATTGAATGACGTCTAAAACTTTTATAAAATATTATTTATTGCTAGAAAACCTAAAATTAATATCTACCTATCTGTAAAAAAACATATTATTGGAATTAAATTAATGTTCTATGAAATTGTGTAAAGGTAAAAAATTTAAATATTATTAATTGATCAATAACTTAAATTACGTTTAAATCTTTTGTAATTTGTTTATTTTTTTTTTAGAATTAGAGTGATTACTTAATTCTTAACTTTAAAATACTGCCTCATTCTGATTAAAATGAAATAATGTAGTACCTATATTGTGATCTTCACAAGGAAAGTAAGATATTGAAATGTACAAGTTCTCATATAGAACATCTTCAAAGTTTGTATTTATAATTTTAAATAAATACTTGAAAAATTCTGTTACTAAATTTTAATTACTAACCACTTCAAGTAAAGTGCTACGCCTATCGTAACAATAATATTGTTTTAAACATAACATAATCCGATAATTATCTTCTAATTTTTCAATTTTGTATTTTTAACTTAACGCAGTTATATTGATGACAAATAGCAGTTGCTCGAAGTTATATAGTAAAAACCCCAAGATATTTATATAAAGCTTTTAACATAACCAGTTATTAATTTGGTGTTATTAAAAACAGTTAAGGGCGGGTTCGCTGGCTTACGCAGCGTTGAAATCTCCAGGTATTTTAAGGGATTATCAATACCGCGCTACTAATTTCCTTATCTAAATTATTGTCGTGTATTCTTGTATTAAAGAATCGTCTTTTACGTGTTAAAACCTCATACATGCGTTCGCAACGGATTTTATTTGAAATTAAATATGATTTTTTATAGTATATTGCGTCATAAGGGAAGATATAGGCATATTTCATCCCGAAGATTTCTGCTGCACGAGCGAACGTAGTGAGCGAGGGCAGCAAAAGCAGAGGGATGAAATATGCCGTTAGATTCCCGTAGGGCACAAGTTATTTTTCCGCATCCATGAGAAGTTCGTATTAAATAAAAATAGTTATAATATAATACGTACCTACGTTTTTGACATATAACCTCAAATTACACATGTCAAATTTTCGTATTAAAAATAACTTCTATAATGAATTTATGTAAAAAATAATCGTATTTGCTTGAATTTTAAAAAATAATTACACTTATCAATCACTTAAATGAAGATTTTTGTATAATCAAATAATAATTTTGATTCTAAATTCTATCGGTAGATGTCACGTCGATAGCATGCACGGTAAAAACCCGCAAATGTTCATATCGTCCCGCTTTTTCATATTTACCCGCTATCCGCCATTGTTAACCTCAAATGAGATAAATAATCTGTCAATTACATACCATGGATACGGAAAAATTACTTTTTCAACTTAAATTATTTAACATGTACGCATATTCACATTTGCAGTGCCACGCTATTATTGATATTTCATCTCTAGAATGGAAGATTACTGTTAATTTTTAACTCCTAATATGCATGTTATGTATGAGCATGAAATAAGAGTAACATGCTCGATAGCACTGAAAGAAACGTATTAGAGTTTAGACTGTAAAAACATATTCCGAAAACTACTCACTGAAACCAAAGTAATCAAAGATAAAGTGGCAAATTTTCCAACAGTAAACTTTATAGGTTCCTGACTTCTTTGCATTATCAATAATAAACTTTTCTGATATCTGATGTCTACTCCTATAAAGTTTGTTTCATAGCAGGCTTGAGATACGGCTTGACTTTCGACAATGACTTCATTTCCAAAGTAAGATAACAGTAATAAAGTTGCAGCACCTAACGAAAATATTGCCATGTCTTTTTGGAAATGGAAATCTGACGGTGGAAACTGAAAAAGACAACAATTAAATATTTTACTTTGCTTTGTTGATTTCTTCTCCTTCCCCTCGGCCGAAGCCTAGGTCAACTCACTATTAATTATTCACTTATAAGCATGAATTCTGTTTACCTTAATTTTATTTGAATCCAATTACAACTCACCAATGTCGCATGATACAATACAAAACAAGAAACAGCTGATGCTACCGTGCATTCCGTAAAAATCACAACGTTAAATAGATCCTCGGCCTCCATCGAGATTTCTAGTATAGTTGTGTGATACAGAATAGCTTCCCTTATTACTTTCTGTAGATACTTCCACTTTAGTTCCCAAGGTCGAATTGTAGGTTCTTTGTCCAACTTTTCCATAGTTTTGTTCTGAAACAACTCTGTTGCAATTCATTGTTTTTTATTATAAACTAAGACAAAATTTAATACTACTTTTAAGGATGACAACTTTCTTTCCATAATTTCAAATAGGTATTGTGGAAATTAGGAAAATCAGTTACCTCTATGAAAAATTTATATTTTAATTTTCAAAAGATTTGGCAGATGTTTGAGATTGATTACCTTTATGCTAATTGCGTAACTAACTTGATCCATCCTTTTAATGAAACTTTGTAATATTCTCAGTTGTACACATATGTGAAGTGCAATACTGGCGTATATTACGTCGACGATTATGTAAGATACCACTGCCGCAAATACCACGGCGGTTTCATAAATAACAACTATTTTATAATCCATACGATTTGTTAAAAACGATATCCTCCCAAATGGTAAGGGGTGTTCGCCCTCTTCATTTCTTATAAAGATAGTCGTAAGCATACCGAAGGCCATTGTTGAAATTCCCAACGTTGCACCACTCAAACTCTGAAATTTTTGATGATTATTAACATTGATCAATATTTTTTTTTAGATTTGAGCAATTTAAATTTTTAATAATCTTTTAGGTTAGACCTAAACAACTTACACTTAGTTTATTTAGGGTTGATTAATTTGTTGAAATTCTGCTCTTTTAATAATTATTATATTTTCCACAGTTTACATAGATAGTTATGCAACAGTTGAAATTCCTAATAATCTTTCAGGTTAGGATTAGAAAATTATAGTTTATTTAGGGTTGATTAATTTGTTTAAATTGGAGGCTGTTTACTTCTACTTTTATGATTCTATTGTAACGTTTTTATTATTTATTTATTTATTTAAAACTTTGGTTGGTGATGTAAATTTATTTTTTTGTATAGTCAATGGTAAACGGCCATTTTACTATGTAGAAAATAGTAAAGAAAAGTGGCATTTTTCTCGTTAGCAACCTTTTCCTCATTACAACGCTTGAGTCATTAGCAACCAACACTTTATTCCTAGCAACACAGTCTGTTTGTTTACTTGTTACTATGTACGTGTTGTAGTTGCTATGTTTCCGTACAAACATAACCTTGATAAATTTAACAAATTTGTCTAGAAAATTCGAACTTTTAGTACTTACACAAAAAAATAGCGTATTCAACGCGTAAGAAAAGTGGTTTTCTAGCTCGTGAAATTGTAATTCACTCGCTAACGCTCGTGAATCAAACATTTTCCACTCGCTAGAAAACTGCCACTTTTCTTTACTTGTAGAATAATCTACTATTATTCAATTTTGCGGTATAAACTGACGTTTATTTGTTTCTGGCCTGCCCATAAAAGTTGATGTTTTATAAACAATCGTTTTAAAATTTTTATTCCGCTAGCGCTTTAAAAATGTCAAATCGCTTTAAAAATGTTAAATAAATGTCAAAATTGAATAAACAGTTGTATTACACTTGCGGATTAAATTAATTTATTAACTCGCGGTATCAACGCGCTTGCGGCTACCGCCGCTCGCGCGGTTAAACGTACCGCTCATTAAACATTAATTTAATCCGCATGTATAATAAATAACTATTATCTACTCCTGCATAATTTATTTTCGTCATAGCAACTAAATAATTTGTACGTCAATAATTTTGTATTTTTAATTTTTCCTTGATTTGTGGAGAAAAACCGGTAAATATTTGTGAAAGTATTCCGTTGGACATAGAAGAAGCTGCAACGAATGTATTTTCTTCATAAAAAATAAAACTTTTGGTCATAAATATTATCTTATCCCACTGAGTTTGATAATGAATTCATTATCTCAATCAGTGCTATAATAAACTTCATTGTCGAACTCAAATGAATGATATAATAGGTTCTTATCCTAGCAGGAGTAGATAAAAATCTTTACGTAACTGAATTACGTAATAGCTATTTATGATACAAGCTCGAAAAGGCACGCACGTGAAAGTTTGCTGAACGAGCGTAGCTAGTTCTGCAATTCACATAAGTGCCTTAAAGACACTTTTCGAACGTGTATCATACAAGATTTTTTAGCTACGAACGTTCAAATAGCACTAAGTAGAAAAATTTATTTATGTCATACTGGTTTCTAAAGCAACGTTTTTCGAACGATTTATAGAACAAAAAGTGAAACTTTCAAGTCCTAGAACTTTAAAGTTTCATTTTAAAGTCCTAGGACTTATTGAAGATTGAATATTGCAGTAAAATATTAATTTGAGCTGTGGAATAACATTTTAATTAGAATTTTATGTTTAAAATTCGTAAAAGTTCTACGAGTTAATTATGTCTTAATAGCTCTGTATAATTGTGCCTTGAATTAAACTAAGTAAGAGTAAAAAAACTTTCGAAAAATTAAACAAAGCAGAAATAAAATGTTTATTAGGAAAATGTAAATGTTGGTACTTACTAGCCTTCTCGTAAAATGTACGCATTCTTTTATCCACGTTGTCTCATTTGATGTTCTAAATTTGAAACTGTAGAGATACGGATCATTTTCCAGCTTGTACATAATCGTACTTAATTGAGATCGTCTTCTAAACGTACGTATCTGCTTTGATGTTGCTAAAAGGATCCTTTCTTTGTTATTGTGCTATTACTTTGTTCCATCCGATGCTTTTGAGTGCAATTTGTGTTTTCTTTAAAGTGACTTAAAAAATTAATTATTTTGGAATTTGCCAAACTTCGGTTCTTTTCCATAAAGTATGGCTTGTCCCAGAAAGTTTTGCACATACTTTGTTTTTAGATAAAATTAAAACTCCTTGACAAATGAAATTTTATAGAAAATCAAAAATAACAATAGTTTTTGCACCACCTAATTACTTACTTATCTAAAATTAATTTCCTACGGGAAAATGATCGAACTTTACATCTAATACGACGCATTATTTTCTGCACAGTCTTGTTGCTGACTTTTTTACTGCCCATCAACCATAATTTTTTAAATTCTATATTTTTTGCGCATTTTCCTTCCTTTCTAAGTATTAACGAGGACCCAATACCTTTCTATAGGCCGAAGTTCAGGTGTGTTTGGAGGATTCGAATGCTTATCTGGAAATTGGACGATATCCTCCATAAACCAGTTCTTAGCCAGTTACGCATAATGCGAAGTAGCCAGATCCGGCCAAAAAAATGTAATCCTTCGTGTTCCCTCAAAAATGGTAGTAAACGAGCTTGAAGACACTCCCGGACATAAATTTCAGTATTAATAGAGCCTTCAGTAAAAAATGCCCTGATTTTCTTACCACACTGGCAAATTGCTTGCCATACAAGCACTTTGCGACCGAATTTTTCAATGAAAATGTACTTTTCTTCGCCAGCAATATCATTTCTATCCACTAAAAAATTGTGGACCTGCTAGCGTAAAAAAGTCATATTTAAAATAAGATTTTTCGGGGTTCTCAGACCAAACTCGCAAAATTCTTTCTCTAACTTCTAATCTATTTGACTGCATTTTGACAACTAGTGAATCAAAACAAAAAACTGACAGGTCATATGTGTAGATCATTTATTTAATTAAAACATCGGTTATATAGGTAAATTTGATAACGAAAAAATAGTGCAAAACTTTGTGGGACAAGCCTTAATTCCCAGGGGTGTTCGTGTTTTGTTTGTGCAGCTAATAAACTTAATATAAGAAAATAATCTCACCTATAAAACAACCAAATCCATACAAAAGGTTATTAATAAAATCGTTAAAATCGAACCTTCCAACAAACATATCAGATAAAACGAGCATTGGAAAGGATATTAACAAAATCAGTAAACAAACGCCATATATTTTATATATTTTGCTTTGATTCGTCGTTAATGATAATCCAATATATTTAAGCAGTAACTTTTGTACGTCAAAGTAATTTTTGGGCAAGTCAGTTTCGTTATGCGAAGTCATTTTTTAACTTTAATTTTTCCAGGGCCTCACAGCTTTTATATCTGTTGAGATAATTACCCAGTAATTATAGTGTTAAAATGGGAAGTAATCAATATGTAAAAGTTTGTCCTGCGTGTCAAAAAAAATTCAAGGGGGCGTGTTAAATAATCCTTTTAATTTTAGGAAACGCGTTTTACACTGCATAATTTATGAAAAAAAATTGATAGGTATTAAATGATAATTGGTAATTTTTTATTTTTTTGTTACTTTTTTAGCAGTCTCTCCCGAAAGGGCAAAGAACTTTGAATAATGTAAAAACAGTGAGTAGTTGATATTGGCCAAATATGTTGTTCTTTTTTTTTGTATTTGTTAAGCGAGAGGTAAGCTCCCAACGCGCGTAGATTGGCATTTATTTTTTTTTTACTATAAAGTTTAGTTTTATGTGTGTATTTCGCTCATAGTTGCTAATGATTGGAGATTAAAGCAAATTTTTCAGCAGCTAACAGTGAAATATCCAAAAAAGTAAACATTTTAAGATTGTACCATAAGTAACAGTCCAGGAATGTCTTTACCGTATTATTTATTAAAAATTTGGTAAGGTAAAGAACCGCCTTTATAATTAATACTTTTTTCTACAACCACCATGGAAAGTAGGCTTTTCAGATTTCGTCTCCATAGATACGAGTATTGAAAATAAGTGTTTGCCGAACAAGTGGAATTTGCGTGTGGAAAGAAATTTTCCGACAAACGTTTAGGAATGTTACTTTCCCATACTCATTTAGCGTGCGGGAAAGTCCACTTTCCCGCACATAGCAACCATCCTTAATAGATTATTACTTTAAAAGGAAATATCAAATTTGACAACTTGAAAACTTACAAAATGATAGTTTAGGACGATTCCTAAACGTTTGTAAGAAAAACGTTGTTCATAACACGTGCGGGAAAAGCGATTCCGAAACTCATGCAGGTACAGAAACTCGCTGCATTCGTTTCGGAATCGCTAACTTCCCGCACTTGTTATGAAAATAACTATTTCAACGCGCAAATTTTAAAAATGTCATAATGACATTTGCTGGATATCAGATTTTGTAGAGATATTTGGATGTTTGTATGGAAATGTGGTTGTATAAAAAATAGCGTGTAATACATGCTGTATTGAAAGCTATTTGCCACACTAATGTGCTTGCAGCACTCACTATCGTTCGTGCTGCAAACTTCACATTCGTGTGGCAAACAAAAGCTTTCAACACTTACAATATACTATTGTGGAATACTCGTTTTTTTGTATTGTTTTGATTCAAAATACTTTGATATTTGAAGAAATAACATCCTTGCTTGTTCAGCAATCTGATTTCAGTCAAGTTTATTAACTTTCTAATATTATTATTTTCGAAATTTATTTGCTTCTTTTTTGAAAAATTCGTGTCCAATTTTATTAGAAAATAATTTCAAATTCTGATGATTTTAAGGGTTGGAAAGATTTTCGAAAACGGTTCTCGACTTGATTTAGGTTTTTGCATTCATTTTTGACAACGTAGTTAAATATTTCACTTAATATTTACACATAACATCTCAAAACAGTTTAAAACAGGAGAAAATATAGAAGTCTGTAAAAATCCTTATCACATACCCCATACCTCAAAAATTGATTTAATTTTGCAGTAAGGGTTATTGTATTGCTCTCTACAGATTATTAGCTGTAGTTATGATATGAAGCTTTCCACCTAGCGCCAAAATAGTGAAAATTATATATTACCAACCAAGAAAAATTGCAGAAATTTTACACTGGGTATGCTATACCCCACCACACCAGTCACGTCAGTTATTGGTGTAACTGTCATTTAACACTGTTTACGTGCTGTTAGTGTTTCAAAAAAGAAAGTGAATTATGTGGAGCTATGAAAAAGAGCAGAAGAGACTAGAGAAGCTATGGAAAGATATTAAAAATGAAGATGAATTAGACGAGCCGACTTGTGATAGTGAAAATGATAATGCTTCAGACCATCTTAGTGAAAGTTCACATGACACAGATACAGATCAAGATTTCGATGATATGATTAATGATTCAGGGGACATTGAAGGTAGTGCAGGTATGGAAGATATGGGTGACGCAGGCGAAACAGAAACAACTGAGACTGGCATTGGTATCTGAATATAAGGAACTTCGACAGAAAAATCGAAGACTACCCAGAGAGCTAAGGGAAAACAATTGATTAAAACAGGGCGAAAGCGACGAATCAATGCCAAAACGGCACAAGACAAAAGGAAGATGTATGGTATGTCCCAGGCAGCAAGATAGGAAGAGTTATTACATTTGCTGTTCTTGTAAACGATATGTTTGTCTAGAACACACCTTACTAAAATGCGACACTTGAGCCACCGCGGAAACTGATTAAACAACAACAATTAGTTATTTTGTATATATTATAATGTTCTTCAATCCTGTTACTGACAAAAACAAGTAGAATCTTGGTTGAGAGTTGTTTACTAAGTTTGGTAGAAATTTTTTAAAGAGAGTTATGTTTTTAAATTTTATAAAATACATAATTTAAGTTTTTCTGTGTATTTTCAAATAAATAAGTCTAAAATACTACTACTAATAACATAAAAAAAGCTCTAAAAACCTGTGAAAAAGTATAATCCTATCAGATACAACAGAAAAAACTCTAGGGGTACCAGATACCCCACCACACCACTCATGGCATTTTTGTTCATCACACCAACGTAGCGCTAGCAATCTTCGCATTTTGTGTATTATGACGCGTCTCAAATAATAATTTATTAACATTTCTAATAATATATTAGTGAAAGAAAATGTCTGATATTAGTGTTAGAAAAAATCTTGAACACAACTCGTGTTTTATAGTTTAAAAATCTCGGTCTATCAAATCCTCGGTTCACTTCGTTTGCTCGGATTTGAACTACAACCTTGATTTTTAAACCTTCTATAAAACACTTGTTGTCTTAATAGCTATATAATTACGTTAGTAAAATGAGAATTGATCGATATAGGTAAATTACTAGCAATTATAATATCGAGGTATTTAACTGGGCGTGTTAAATAGACCCTTTAATTTAATATAAAATAATCCAGGATGTAATTTGTGAATTTTTATTCTGTCTGGAATGTAGGGAAATTTTCAATAATTCATGTAAATTAAGAGGAACTTTAAATGATTATTTAAGGCTATTATAATTTAAATGAGTTTGCGTTTTTTTTTTAACTGAATGAATAGTCCAGGTTATTTTATAGTGAAAAATTTTAAAATTACAGCCCTTCTATGAGAGTCTTGCTCAGTATTCCACATTTTTTAATAATAAAGTGGATGTAGCGTAGTTGAGAGACTTAACTAACAGTTATACACCTACTTTTAACATTCGTTTCGCAAAATATAAGAATTGTTATTTACGTATCGTATTCTTGTTTCTAATGGCTTTTTGTACGGTAAAAAAAGTACGAGTCTCCCATAATTATTATAAAAATGTCTTCACTTTTATTTAAGCCTTTCCAATACTTAATTCTTAACTTTACAATAGTTTTTTGTATTTATAATAATAATATTTGTATTATCATCGACAATGTTTCAGACTACATAAAAACATTTAATTCCAATATTTTTGTATCTCTTTGTCAGGTAAAAGTTTGAATTAACCTTTAATTATGTATAAAACAGATAAAAGTTGGAAAATTCAAAAATTTTATTTTGGATTACCTCTAAAAATTGTGTACGTTATAATAGAGGGCTATACTTGCCGCATTTTAGTTTATATTCATTTTAGCTCATTTCTTTCAACACTTAGTAAGTTTTCTATACTCATCATGAATTCATTAATAATATTTATTTTTTCATTTAACTAACTAGCTTTCTGTTTGCATTTTAAAAATAGTATGACATACAAATTAGAAACAGATTAGAAACTAAGACTAAAACTTGGATTTGCTTAAGTTAATGCAAAGTAACTAAATTAAATTTAAAATACATATTGTTGGTTGAATTGTCTATGATATGGCTAACTAAAAATACAGTATAATAGATTATTAATACTAACACTGATGCAATATTACACTAATCTGTTCATAAATCAGTCTACTATCTATTCACTACTATAAAAAGCACTAAATTGAAATATCTGGTGCATTTTTTTGTTATTGAGTTGACAGCACTTCATGTTTATAAAATTTAGTGAGATATTTAGTTCCATGGAATGTTGGGTTATGCTGTCATGTTGTCAGATATCAAAATCAAAATTTTTATAAATAGTTACATATGCAATGTTTTATGTGCTCCTGTGGCACAAATGAGATAATAATTAACATAAAGGAAGAAGACTTTATTTTAGACACACAACAGTGTTACACTGTTATCAATAACTACCTGGTTGCCAAGCCAACGATAACAACTATCAAGTCTCTAAGTTAATCTATTATTATTTAACAAATGCCGCGTGGCAGGCAACTTAAAGTTTAAACCACACAACACGCCCCTTTTTTACAATTTTTACAAATCTAACTTTTGTACAGGTTTTCTTAATCTAGTTTATTTACGTAAACTAATAATTGGTTTATTACTGACACTATTTTCGGAATCTGAAGTATCTTCAGAACTCAGATCAAAACGAACAGAATCCTTAGTGATCTTTTTTAAATGACTAGTATTTCTTCGGAAATGTTTGTTATTTTTAGTTTTTACTAGATATGACCGAGGAGATTTCAGTTTTTTAATAATAACTGCTGGTTCTGAATGCAAATTTTTAGTGTTTTACAAGTAGATTCTTTCACCAACTTCAAAGCTATGCTGAAATCTTGGTGAGTTTTTATCATACCAATGTTTCTGTTTGTTTTAGTTTTCTAACATCTTATTATGTATATGTTGGTCTACTAACTTAGGTACTAGATTATTATTAAACGATACTGGTACCTTTGTCTTAGAATTACCATATTTTAAACAAGTTGGATAATTAGAAATGTAATTTTCTACGTCTAACTGCTTCGCAGGCCAGTATACATTATTCTTTTTTACATACTTTTCTTTCGTTATAGCATCAACATGCTGTTTTATTAATCCTAAATCAATGCATGTAGCTAAACTTAAAATAGGGATACTCTTTTCAGAATCTATTACCACAAAAATGACTTTTATAGTGCTTTCTTGGATTCTACAGTGGTTTCAAGTAAGCCAAGAGGTGTTATTTCAAATCCTCCATAACTTTCTAGCTTCATGTCAGCTTTCTGCACCTTTTTGGCCCATTTAAATTTTTGTATATAACGGTACGGTAAAATATTTCTAACTTAAAATTAATATATTTGTTTGCTACTTTAATATTTTTAAACCAACTTATCTTATTGATAGTATCTATACAATTTACTGTATTTACTTCGAAATCTATATTTATATCCTCTTCTACTAATTCATGTACAGCCTTACTTTGTGTTTGTTTAGTATTAACAGGATAAGACTTGCACATATGCACATACTAGCATAGTGATTTGGCTTGTTACATTTTAAACAAATTTTACCAATAGCTAAACAATTGTTTTTACAGTGATTCTTACCACATCATCGACATACAAAACTATTATATTTATCTTAAACTTGTTATAATTATTACCATTACTAGGTATACCTGTTATCACTGGATGTCTATTTTCATTGGGCTTCTTAATCTTATGAACTTCTTCTCCTTTAACTTGATCCGCTATCACCTGCATATTTTTTCTGCTAAATCCACTAACTTACAGAAGGTAATGGTTTTTTCCAAAGAGGGGTCTTCTCGGAGAAGTCTTTCTTGTAGATTTTTGGAGTTAATACCTAGGACTATTTGTGCTTTCAAGATTTTTTCTTCTTGGTCCTTAAATTCGCAGGGTATAATTAACGATTTGAGACTGGCGTAAAACTTGTCGAAAGATTCCTGCTGTTCTTGTTTTCTTGCAAAATATTTATAAATATCTATTACCTATAAGGTTTCGTTTTGGGGTACAGTAATCTTCAAACACCTTTAGTATTCCTTCTACGATTTCTTTAGATTCGTCAATCTTCGCTAAAGTTTGGTACAGTTTCAATGCTTCACGACCCATTAGGTTTTTTAATCGGGCCACTTGAATATCCATTGGCTTCTTTGTGGTCTCTGTCGCCGTAAAATAAATTGTTACTTCTTACTTGAAATGCTTAAAGTTAGCATCTAAGTTGCCACTTAATTCTAACACACGAGGTTTATTAAACTCCATTTTGTCAATATGTTTCACGCCTTGATTTGCCTCGTAAATTCTTCTTGGCACTGTAGATTCTTTATCCTACCGACTGCGCCATGTTTTATGTGTATGAAAGTTATTATTAAAACTAACCTCAAGCATGACTACAAAAGTAAACAGGAAAATTAAATATGTCTGACAACGTAGCTATCAGTGGCGGCTCGTGACTGGAAATCATGGGGGTGCTGTAGCTTTCGAAATATACATACCAGTAACGATCCTTGATATTTTTAATGTGCTTTTTAAGTAAAACAAAACAAATCGAAATTGTACTCAATTCATAAAAAAATTAGCTTACAGGAAAATGAAATAAAAAGAATTTTTATTTAAATATAAAATCCATTCTCAGCTACACTCATTCCAATACGTAGTCAAAAAGTATATTTTGGGTGCTATCAGAAAATTATCATAATGTTTTTCGAAAATAATAAGACTAATTACATAGTTTTAAACCTATCAAACTAGAGCGTAAAACGGCAACTTTTCCTACGGCGTTTAACAGTTCTCATAGAATCATAGATTAGGTAATGATTGAAACTAGGTATCAGTTAACTTAACGTAACAGTAAAGAAGATGTCAACTGAACAGAAATTACGCACTTCAATTTTATATTTTTCCAGTCTCCTATTAAAACCAATCTGGTTACTCCGTGAAACACCCTCGTACTATATAAAATATGCAAAATTTCGTATCTTTATGCATAACAATTGCCCTTGTCAAGACTGCCTGTAAAACAAACATAATATGACCTACTTCATTCTACTAAATTTTTCAGAGTTCGGAGTGTTACATTATTTAGTTAGGTATCTATGGTGCAAAATTTTAGCAACGCTCGTTTTCTCACGTCAGTCATTTGATGCTAACAACATCATTATTTATGATCCGTATAAATGCAGTGTCGCTGATTTATTTTAGCTATTTACTCGATTTTTACGTGAGAGTCTAAAAATGATTAAATCAGGGGTAAACGATTATTTCGGTGTCCAGAAATGGTTTTTCAGATGTTTCGGGATACCTTTAACACCGACACGAAATATTTCGTATAAAAGTTACAGCATTTTGCTATTGATTATCTTGGACACGTACCCTTTCCTTAATTTTTCAGATTATTTCGTATACGACATTGATTTTAACGAATTTTTAAATAATCTTCTCTATGGCACTGGAGTTACTGTTGGTAAGATGTTTATTGGCAATCAAAAATACGTAGATAATTCTATAAAACGATTCCTTTGAAGTTAACTTACAGCATAGTATAGCTATTTAATAATTAAAAAAAAAGGAGACATTTCCTATGAAATTTCAGCAAACGTTAGTTATACTCGGACTATTTTCAGTGACGATAATGCACCTAATACTGTTCATGAAACGAGAAAAATTGAATCAAATATTGGATACTTTAGAAAACGGCCCCTTTTTTTCTAACTTTGAATACATAAATGCCGTAGAAACTTCCTGGATTAAAAATTGTGTCGAATTTACGAAAAAACAGGTAAATATAGGCTTTGAAGGGTAAGCGTTTTTTTAAATTACATCGTACGATAAATTTGATTTCTAATCTGTTAAATAAAAGTTTTAAAGTACCGGCCACTTCTCTGGTTAATTTGTATGTGTTCAAAAGACACTGTTTCAGTTAAAACAATTAATTAGAGCAGAAAATATAAAGATCCTGATCGAATTATTCGGCGTTGCTTTGACGTCTTACATTAAATTTAAACCATGGTCAACCTCTTTATAAGGCTTGTTCAGATACCAATTTAAAGTGTGCACCGCATGGCACCACTTAACGTAGGCAATTATTTTATACCAGATCTGATAGATTGCGGTAAATTTAAACTTAATTAATGATAACTGAGATTTGCACGGTTGCTATTAAAATTTATCTTTTTTCTTTGGAATTTATTGCAATTGTTTCTGTTTATTGCTATTTTTGTGTTATTGTTTCGGCTACCTGTGATGCTTATAATATTATTATCTAGTGAGTTACTGATAAGACTAATTTTGTGGTTCTACCGACAGCTGTTAACTATTACTTTAGAGTAATAATGCCCTCTAAGAAATGTTGTACTCCTATCTACACAAGTTCCAAAAGAAAGAAATGACTTGACAATTTGTATATCCATTCTGGTACAGTATCTAAGTTTAAAATCTCCGCCAAGGAAGAAGGTTTCCACTTACTCCCTGCTGGTCCTAAGCCCAGATAAAGGAAGAGGGTTGGTTGGGGTTAACAACCCTACTCTGTAAAAAAGCATTGTTGTAAGACTCAACAGTAGCCTACGAATGATGGATTGCACAAACTTGATTATTGGATCATGGACCGCGTTAAGTCTATAGCTATACCGCCCTGGCGCACTACTGAATGCTATTGAAAAGATATCTAGATATAAAATTGATATTACGGCCTTTCAGGAAATACGATGGCCTGGAAAGAATATTTTAAAAATGAAGGCACATATGGTATTTTATGGCGGATCAAAGCAGGCAAAACATGAATTCGGAACTGGATTCTTGGTGAACAATAAGATGCGGAATAATGTTTTACAAACAAGACACAAAGACGAACAAAAGGCGGCACTTATTAAACTTCAAAACAAACTGAAGAACGTTAGAAAGGCCTGCCAGCAAGAGGCAATCGTCGGAATTGAAACATGAACGGCAAAAGCAGGTACAACATAAAAGAAGGTAAAATTACCTGAAAAGAAGTTGGTCAGGGAGTAACGTGACGGACGTGAGACTGGGAAGAGCTATGATGTTCTTTATTCCAAGACGGGTGCAAAACGACAAAGAATAATCCAAAGGCTGTGGGTTTTCTGAATCCCTCGAACGAGGAAACTGTGTGAGGAACGGTACTCCTAACGCCTAACGTACCCCCCGCACCGTATCACGAGAAGTTGCAATAACGGAAACAAGATGAGATCATGCCTTGGTGAAATACACGTGAAATAGGTCACTTTGGGATTCTGAACAAAGAAAATGGTTCACAAAGACGAAACATATTGAAATGACTTGAAGAATTCATAGAACTGCAAAGAAAATGCGTTGACATGCTTAACCTTTCGTGCCCTTCAGACTAAATTGGAATTAACTGTAGCAAGAATAACATAACAAAGCACGAAATTAAAATGACAGGATCGTATTAACGAATTAGCCACAAATTTAAAATGACTATAAATTTCCCAAATAACACGAAAGATGAGCACCGCTCTGGAAAACCAATTTCTGTGACCACTCCGGAAAATATTGATTCTGTCCATGACATGATTTTAGAAGATGGACGAATTGGGCACAAGCGTATAGCAGAAGCATTGCACATTTCCTATAAACGTGGGTTTCACATCGTTCATCACAACTTGGATATGAGAAAGCTTTCAGCCAAATAGATTCCGAGATGCTTGAATGCTGATCAGAAGCTCGTTCGATTGACAACGGCGAAGGTTTTGAAGAAGATTCCTCCAACTTTTTGGATCGGCTTGTTACTATGGACGAAACGTGGGTCTATCACTATGACCCAGAGACTAAAGAGCAATCCAAAGAGTGGAAGCATTCTGGTTCTCCACGACCCAAAAAATTCCGTGTTCAAAAATGGGCTAGCAAGATTCTTGCTTCACTTTTCTGGGACAAAGATGGGATAATTCTGATAGATTATTTGGAACAGAGTAGAAGTATCACCGGAGCATATTATTTACGTAAAAAAATTGTGGAAGAACGTCGCGGAAAACTTGCTACAAGTGTGCTCTTTTTGCAAGACAACGCTCCTGCTCACAATTCGTTGATTGCGCTACAAACAATTAATGACATTGGTTTTGAATAGGTTGAGTACCCGCCCTATTCTCCGGATTTAGCACCGCCAGACTATTATTTGTTCCCAAAACTCAAAAAACATTTGAAAGGTAAAGATTCTTGACACATGGCGAAGCCATATGTGCCGCTGAGAGTGGTTTGCAGACCAAAACAAAGATATTTTTAAAGGGCTAGAAGTACTTTATGAACGTTCTGCTAAATGTGTAAGTCTCAAAGGAAATTATGTTGAATAAATAAAATTTTGTTTTGTAATATTGTGACGTTTTATATGGTAGGCGAAGTAGTACTTATCAATACTCCCTGGAATATACGATTAATAAAAGCATCAGTAACTGAAATGTGCAAAGTGCAAATGTAAGATTGGAAACGAAATATTCAAAGAATTTGAAGTTAAAGGAGGTTTAAGACATCAAAGAAAATAATAAGGGCAGCTAACATCAATCCATGTGGTACAATATTCTCAAGATGATGTATCCATCTTAGTAGAAGGAAAGAAGATATAGAAGAAATACATAAGGAAACAAAAACTATTGGCGAAGTAGTTGGTCACATAATTAATGAGAGCAGAACCAAGTTTATGGTAGCGCAATGTGTAATGCAACAGCAATATCAGACAGAAGTGGTTACAGCATATAAACTCTTTGAAATTGTACATGGGTTCAAATACCATGGAATTGTAGTCACTGATAACAACGATATAAAAAAGAGACTAATTTCCGAATTACTGTGGGAAACCGTTGCTTCTAAGGCTTCAACTTTAGAAATCCCTCATTAGGCCAGTAGTGAGTTACGGATGCAAAAGCTGGAGGCTGACCAAGAGAAATGAAGAACTAGGCTGAACAGATTCGGAAGGAGGAATCTACGAACAATTTTTGGGACGATTTTTGATAGAGAACTGAACGCATGGCGATCAAGAATAAACGACGAAGTAAGAAATCTAAATAATGTTCCAGATCTATTCGGTTAGGTAAAAAAACACAGAATTCGATGGCCAGCGCACGAGTGATGAATGCCTGAAACAAGGACAGCTAAGAAGATCCTTGCTAACGACCCAAATAAAGAATTCGAAGACTTCCACGGTCAGTGTCAGTATTGACAGAACGTCTTCCGGGTTAAGGTCGTGTCATTGTTGAGACCGAAGAACTTAACATTTCGTCCACTTTTTTAACGGGCTTCATCAGGAGGAAAAGGCGGCACTAAAAGAGCATGGTAACTCAACGGGTCAAGCACACCAGAGGCGAAACTCTTTTAGCAAGAGGAAGAAGGACGCGGTAACTCAACTTGTCGGCCAAGCCAGACGCGAAACCCTTTTGAAGAAAAACAGAGAAGGTAGCCACTTTATAGGACGAAGATGACGATTGATCAGAAGTGGAGGGGGAGGAACCAGTAGCGATGGAAGACTTTCATATGTCCGACAGATGATAACCAGTACCACGATTCAGGTTGTTAGAGGTATTAATAATTTCAATGGCCTCACGGATTTTCCTATTTAAAAATAAGGGGCATTAGCGATGATCGAAGATTTTTCAAACAAGGGTTGAGGCTTATGTTTTACTGAAGGGAGTATCTGTGAACCTTTTGGAGGGGATTTGAAAAGGGTTATGATGTTATGTTTTTTGAGATTCCTACCTGTGCGATCAGTAACTTGGCGAATGTAGGGCAGGAAAGCAGTAGCTTGGGGTGTACAGATGTTTTGATGAATTTTAGGGTTTGAGGGGTATAATTGTTTTTCGATAACTTTCCTAAAATCCCTTTTGTTATACCAATTCTTGACGATTCCGTTGGATATGGGCTAACTCGACATGAAGACTGTCGGATTGATAGCACAATGAACGAGAGAATTGATTACGGGGATTTTTTGTGCCGGATGATGATGTGAATTGAAGTTTTTAAGGGGTTGACCACGTGGCAAGTGGAAGGACAATATAAAGAGCGACTTAAATCACACTACAAGCTCGATACTGGCCCATTTTGTGAAGCGGCAGAAACAAATGGAAGGCGTTGTTCAAAAAACCAAGGTTCTACACGGACCATAGTGCTATGTGTGTACGTATTGCAGTTCAAATAAAATTCTTTATAATAGCAATTGATATAACTCTCTTAATATACATGACATTTCTATTTCATTATATTTTTTAGAAAGAAAAATATCTGAAACTGTCCATGTTTGCAGTATTCGTTTTGAAAATTATTGTTATGAAAAAGAAAGTTATTACAACCAGGTGCGCTTTCTGTACTGTGTTTGATAATTTCTTATCATTTGAAATCCATTATTTTAGACAAATTCTCCTTTTCTAAATCTTTAAATGAGCTGATATTAATTTTAGATTTGACAATATACAGCTGTTTAGTTAAGTTTCAAATCGGAGCCGCATACGCAAAGTCATAATCTCATAATGGTATTTTTAAAAACTCAACGGGCCGTATAAAGACGTTTGTCGTCAAAAACGAGCAGGCCATGATTTAAACTTTATAATAACATTAATAACATATCTATCACCTATAATTTAAACTTTCAAATGTCACTAACAACAACAGGAAGTGCAGGTTACACTCCTACTACAATTTTTAAGCAAAATTTATTGTTTCCAAACCAAAAGGCTATCTTTATTGCACCACAGACAATGCCCACAGAATGACTTAAGTTATACTAAATTCAAAATCGAGCTGCAGTGCGAGTAAACAATAATTTCTACGTGAAACACACGTGTACCTGCAGTCTTACATTTTTATTGGTCAAGGGCTGCAGTCTTACGTTTTTATTGGTCAAGGGGCGTGATCTATGCATACGTTTATTTTGATCCACTGCAGCTCGATTTTGAATTTGGTATAGGTGCGATGCGCATAACAACAACAGAAATTTATTTGAACACGCGATATAACAAAATACCTAAAATGTTGCAGAGTTTCGCCTGTGGAATAATGGGAGTAGTTACGATTGTATTCTCCTCTTCTGTAACAAAGAAAAGCGAAAGGATTTTACCGTTTGGAACGCTGAATTTATTAACAGAACATTTCTCTTACGAAACGGTTTTTTACTACCAAAGCTTCATATTATTACTCGCGGCGTTAGCGTTTGTAATGGTGAACATAATGTACGCGAGCATTGTGATGCACATTTGCTTGCAGTGTAGAATATTGCAAAGTATTATTAAAAGAATTTTGGAGATTGGTTACGAAATGAAAGTAACGGTAATCGATTTTTCTTTTTTGGAAGAATGGCTTTTATTTGGTCATTTATAGGAGGGTGCAGTACAATCAACTGGTAAGGCCAAGTTAAATAATTTCGTGGAATGGAAGTATTTGAATACACTACTGAAAGAAACCGTACAATACCACTTGGCCATAATGAAAATATCAGAAGAAGCAGAGGCGCTCTTCAATTTCCCAGTATTAACAGAGTTCACCTCCATGTCTCTTTGTTTCTGTTTTATTTTATATCACGCTTCGATGGTGAGTAAACATAGTCTAACCCTTTAAATTTCGTTAAAAAAATTGAAACTTTGACTAACGTAAATTTTTGAAACTACGAATAAATGATTTGATAATTTAAAAAAATGCATAGTTTTTGCTTCAAAATTTCGAAAAACATTTATTTAACTGTGTAACTACTTATCAACTTTTATATTGGTTGTTCTGAAAATACAAATTAAATTTTAGGAAAAGTATGTTTTAATTTATTCACTTCTTTTTTTAAACTGGACAACATTGTCAAGTGATTTTGCTATTCTGTATTATTTTGGGAAGTTTGATTCATTTTGAATTTTTCTTAAAATTCTTTAGTACGGCCCTGTCCTATTAATTTTAATCCCGTGTCAATTATGTTATTTTTGCTACAGTTTAAATTCATTTCAGTCTGTAGGGCACGCAAGGTTAAAACAAGTCAACGCATTTTCCTTGCAGTTCTACGAAATCTTCAAAGTCACCCCAATATTTCGTCGTTGTAGAAGTTTTTCTTTGTTAAAAATCCCACGTGTATTTTGTGAACGCGTGATGTGTTATTTCATTGAATGCAGCTTCTCGTTGATACGGTTCGGGGAATCCCCTGTATGCAAGGATATGTCAGCTGACATGTCTCAGCGTTGTTCGAGTATTCTACCCCCCTCGTCAGTACGTGACAGCTTTTCGATCATATCGAACGTCTTTGGATTCTTGTAGTTGCTGCGTGTTAAAAGCACGGGAGATCATAGTGAGCTCCGGATTAAGACGGTCGTGCAAGTTTTTTTTTGTTCTCAGCTTGGGTATTTAATTACCGGAAAGGCCTCTCATTCTCGATAGTTTTCGTGGAAAACTAAATTACGACATACTAGTCGGATTATTCCAGAGGGTGCCATATAATTCCGGAAAGACATAGTCTTGTGTGAAAAGTTTAGTGCTAGTACCGTTCTCATACAATTTCCTTAAAGGGGATTAAGAAAGCCCACGGCTCTAGAAATCTTCTTCGTTTGTTTTGCACCCGTTTTTCGGGAAAAATGACACCAACCTTCTTCTTTACTGATCGCCACTATATTTCTCTGGGGTTCGAGGCCGACAATCGCTTCCATTTGGGCTACCACCAACAAGCCCTCCCCAGTCTTACATCCGTCACGTACTCCCTGGCCTTCCGATCAAGTACGAACATCTCGCCAGGTAATCTACTTTCCTTTACGCTGCACCTGCTTTTGCCGTTTGTGTTTCAACACTAGTTTTCAATTCCTACGATTGCCGCTTGCGGGCAGGCCTCTATCAATGTTGTTCAGTTCAGTTTAAAGTGTAATAACTGTGTATTTTAAGTAGCCGGTTTCTGGTCAATCTGTTTGTCCGGCGGTAATGTGTTGAAGGCTTTATGAAGGGCGACTTTATATTCACACTGCAAAGGTTGAGGACCGCTGGTAACTAGTTGGCTAGCTTGTTTCATTAGTTTTGCTGATTTACTCGTGGAAAGGCATTAGTTAAATTTACTGTCGATCATTCAAGTACTTCAAGAATACTATCTTCAGCTAGTGTGTGTTACCACTTCGTTTTAGTGTTATCAATTTAGAAACATTGCAAATTGTCGTGAGGATTACTTATTTCATGTTGCATGTGTGTAATCATTTCTAAATTGAATTTTAGTTTAAGTTTTGTAATTGACATCATTATTTTCTTGCGATTAAGTGAGTCTAGTAGTAATTATCCTTGCTTTTAACTTGAAGAAATATGACATCCCTTAATCAACTTTTCATATACATTAAGATAAAACTTATAAATTCATTTTGTGTCATATTTTAAATATTTACTTGCATTCATTAAATTTCATTGTTAATTCATTCTTGCCTTTTATTTGTGTTTATTGTGTTTCTTCTTAGAGTGGCATACCTTTCACAGGGCGTTGCGGATCATCTCTCCCTTATTGTGTTTACTTTAGAATATTTGTGTATAGCGTGTGGGTTTTTCTACTGGTGATTTTCTTTCAGTAAGGTAACATTAAGTGCCTCCAGCAGTAGGGTACAGCAATTCCCAAACCCTTTCGAGCCCAGAGGAACTATCTGCGGTACGTTCTTCGTGGCCATCTTTCTTTCTATTCCGATTATGACCACCCCTATTTGAAGGGTTTAGCGTTTCGAATCACCCTTCTTCACGGTTTGCTAGCCGAGAGCCATAGGACTTCGACGTTCCCTTTAAATGTCGTAGTGCAAAATTAGCACGTGACAACATGCTTGGAGAACGGTTTTAGTGGAAATTTTGATTTATTTTCCAATTTCGTTAAAGCTGCAGTATTTTCAAATCAAACGCTGTAATTTCGAGCAGTATCTTCAGCACGTTAAAGTCCTTTGAAAGAAAACGTTGCAGGGTGAGGCCAAAATAAGAAAAGCTGGTGTAAAGTCCAAAAATAAAAATACAGTCGAGAAATTTCAGGCGCTGTAATGCTTCCTGCGTTTGTCAACTGCAGTGAGGACGAGCATTATTATGTTGAAGAATTGCTTCGGTGCCAGGTCTAACTCGTTACAACCGAACTCAGAGCTTTATCAAAGTGTTCACATATTGGCTGGAATTGATAGTGTGATATGCCTTGCTGCAAAAATTCAATGTGGGCTATGGCGTTCCAGTCCCGTCATCCACAGTTTTCCTGCCGAAGCGAAGGCTTTGAATTATTTAAGATTAGGAGAGTCCTTACGCCTATACTCTATTGATTGCCACTTGTTCTCCGGGTTGTAATGGTATGCTCAATACCCGTCACTAGTGACAAGACGGCAGAGGAAGGCATCCTGGTATCGAGCCAAAAGTTTCTTTTCGATAGTGTTACATTTTCTGCTTTACGTGGCGAGTAGCACCAATCAGTTCATCTACACGTGCTCGATGCAGTTCATTCGTGGCTGGCATGCAGATTTATTGTGGCTTTGACACTTTTTGCCCTCTGTCTAACAGTACTGACATCCACCTCATCATCATCATCATCATCAAATGATAAATGTCAAAGCAACCTCCGTCTGTTAGGTACTCAATAACAATACATGCCACCTGTCATTTTGGTTGCTACTGTACGGCCATCTGATATAGCAGAGAAACGCTACTGGATGTCTTGATAGTCCATGAGTTAGCAATATTATCAGACCTATCGGTTAGGAAGCAAGAGTTTCTAAAACATTCTCGTAAAAGGACTTTTGAATATTACAATACCAAAGCGAAGTAATGTTGAAAATTGAAATAAAAGGGAATCTATCTTTAGCTTATTGAGAATTCTACAGGTTACCATAAGTAAAATTGAAGCAAAAATTCTGAACAGACCCAGAAGCCACAGACACCGAGATATGTATTACATGGATGATGTCTATAATTATGACAATGGATGGCCCTAATCAAGGTCAAGGTATCGCTTAGCAAAATAATAAATGTTGTAGACAACTGAACTTACAAAGTCAAAAAAAGAATTTATAGACAATCAAATTGCGAAGTTAGAATCAAACAAATGTTATATATGCGGCCTTGCTTCAAAAGATTGTAATAATATGGATAAAATATTAAATACACAAGTTAACAAACAACAAATTAAATTACGTTGTTGGTACTCCGCGCTTTGACCAAATTCTTAGGAAGTATTTTACACCTGTCTTATCAACAAACTTCCCTTAAAAGACTGGTAAGCCGCGGAAAAGACCCTAAAAAGGCAGTTGCTGAAACAAAAAAGTGGATCCGCACTAGATTTAAAAACTAAGCCCAAACAAGAGTTTGGGAGTACTAATGATGGTGGTTTTCCCACAACCCCGAAAAATCTGCCGAAATTACAGGGTATGCGTTTATTGTAAGCTTAAGAATTATATTGTGGATATTAAGGAATTCGACAACTTACAGATACTGAAAATTTTTGAAAATATGCTTTGGACACTGCGGCATTATACGTAGAACATATCCATGGCACCCATGACACCGATACCATAGAAAATATTAATTCTTGGTCCGGACGTGATAGCCAATTCATTACTACCAATTGGACAGTTAAGTGAAGAGATACAAAAGGCGAATTACAAAATTTTTAAAAGGTTTACAGAACATTACTTAAGAAAAATATCGCATTTTATCATTTCTTAATAAAAAATGACCGCTAGATTTTTAAAGTATAAACGTAGTTGAGTGGAAGCGTAACATAACACTCAACATACCCCAGTGAAAGGTGTAAAGCTTTCACTTGGGTGATAAATGTGAGTTAGTAATTAAAAATTAGATAACTAATTAATTTACAAGTAACAAATGAAGTAACAGAGTTTATGAATTATAATATAACACTAAATATAAATTAATCGCTATCAGTTCGTTCAATTGGTAAAACGTAAATTCCATCTTTTCCCGGACGAACCTCTAAGATCCGGCCTAATAACCAATGTAATTGTGGTAATTCATCCTTTAAGACGACGAGGGTATTAGGAACCAACGGTTGACTGTTAGGCGTTTGCTGCCATTTAGCTTTTTGTTGTAGCTGGCGCAGGTACTCTTGAGACCATCTCTTCTGGAAGTGCTGATTTAATTGTTGAATTCGTTGCTATCTTAAAAGCCTGTTTATATTAATAGTGATGATGTCTGGCTCCAAAGGGGCAACCAGTGAGTCTCCAATAATAAAATGACTCGGGGATAGAACGGTTAGGTCATTGAGATTGTTGGAAATAGGAGTAAGAGGACGTGAATTTAAACACGCTTCAATATGAGTTAGTAAAGTGTACAGTTCGTCGTATGTTATTGAAGCATTTTTAATTTGCCTCATTAAATGATATTTAATTATTTTGATTCCTATCTTCCATAAACTGCTAAAATGTTCGTAATTCAAAACAACCGATATATACAGCTTGAATTATTTAGTTGATTATGTTTCTTAATAATACCAGAAATTGTATCAGCTCCTGTTGTTACGTCAACAACATAAAAATCATTTAATATGACGTTATATGCGATGGGATATTTATGTTTATTGTTAAATGCAATTTGATTTAAATATGTTACAGTATGCCACTGATATAATTTAATTGATTCGCTTATTTCGTTTCGCAAAAGAATTTGCTGATATCGTTTAGGGGATACATCGATATCAACTTGCTGGTATATTTTAATTACATATTTGAAAATTATAAATCTAGTTAAAATGGAAATTAAGTCTTGTTATGTAGTGGACTCTACAATTAAATTATCATTAAGAGATAAAGATTTACATGATTCATCGAAAACTACTCGAAGTCTTGTAGTTTGACTATAATGTTTGACAATGGGATGGTGAGATAAATAGAAATCTTGATTGCATTGTTGATTAGATTGATATGTAATTACTAATTTCATATAACTTAAAGCAATGTATTCGTTCATGAAATTGTTGAATGACAAAAGTAAAGAAGAATTTAATCTTCTTTCTAAAGATAATAATCTCCTAAGTGCATTGTTTATGAAAATACCCAATTTGAATGGAAGTTTGATGATAAAGTGAAAGAATTTGAGTGTCTGGAAATCCCTCAATATCCAAAAATTTAGACAATTGATTTTCGTGAATATGTAATGGGAGATTACATTCCATTATCCTTAGTGGTTTGTTAAGATTTATATGTCCTCCTATTATCCATCCTAAGAGAATTTTTTGAAGAAATGGTTGATTGTGTGACAACTTAATCTGCTCAGTACATAACATTTTCCAAATGAGCTCTGCGCCTAACAATAAATCTATCTTCCCAGAAATATTAAAGGACGGGTCTGCTAATTTTATATTGGATGGAATAGATAATAGTGTAAATGGAAATGTAGTTAATTGTAAATTATTTTCTACTGTTTTAGTAATGTTAGTTACTGCATGTGTTATTCCACATATTGTGCAATTTTTAATCGTGGTGGTAAATACAATTTATCACATAAAGATTTAGAAATAAAGTTTGATTGGGACCCTGAATCTAAAAGTACCTTGCAAGAATGACTATTACCGTGCATATCATAAATGTTCATCACGACTGCTGTACACAATAATACTCGAGAAAGTTGTAATTGATTGCAATAAGTGGCTGCGGATGATATTGATGTTGCCGACATAATTATTGATGTTGAGTGTATTTCATTTGGGGTACTATTTTCCGCTACTTTAGAAGTGATGGGTAGTAAAGAATTATGATTTTTATTACAGAACCTGCAAGAATATTTGGAATGACAGTTGATAGTTAATAGTTTTTATTTGATTAAATCTGTCTTCCGCAGATAATTTCAAAAACTTAGAACACCGATAGATTTGATGCAATTGTTTGCATATTGAACATAATATTTGTAAATTCGTTGATATGTGAGATGAAGAGCAGACTTTATTCTTTAATGATGATATTTTATTAAAATTATTAGAATTTATTGATTGTTTATTGTTTAAAATACGCCTGTGAACTCTTGCAGTTAATTTAAAATATTGATTTTCGAATTCAATGCGTTCCAGAAGCTTCGTCAAGATCTTCATGTGGGCTCGAATTTTGCAATCTTGAGCTTCTATATTATCAAAAAAGTCTCTAAATTTAACAATGCGTGCTTGATTTGATTGCGCTTTTTAATTGAAGATCTTAACTCTCTTTCTTGGGGCATTCTGATTGTTTTAATGATTGATTTTACGCAATGTATAATATAGTTAGAACTTCTATGTGATTTAGTTAAATAATTAATTACTAAAATACTTCGAAATGTACACTGTTATAACTGTAGCGAACTGAAGGAAAATATAGGGATATTGGAGACTCACTTTACCCTTCCGTAAAATTGATGGCTGAATAATCTTGTTCTGCTGACCAAATGCAGCGCCGAAGGTGTAATATGATGACTCACTGGGATATTGGAGACTCACTTTACCCTTCCGTGAAATTGATGGCTGAGTAATCTTCTTCTGATGATTAACGCAGAGCTGAAGGTGTAATAAATAATGACTCGCTGATTTCGCTGTCAGTATCCGGCTCGAAAGACCAATGTTAACTGTTTGATGATTGATATCCGGCTCGAAGAACCAATGTTAACTGTTTGATGAGTGATATCTGGCTCGATGGACCAACATTTATTAATATCAAAATTAATTTGATATTATTATCAAGCATTGGTCCATCAAGCCAGATGTCAATAATCAAACAGTTAACAGCACCTAATCGATGCATTTTAACCATTGAGGATACACCGAAGTGCAAAAAGACGCTTTGGAAATGAGAGTTTCCAAACATAAACAAATTATCAGAAACGTCAGATGGTTCGGTCTCAGAATCTACATACATTTTATTTCTTTTACTAACCTTGATGAATGAACATTATTTCATTAATAAAGATTATTATTTTGTTGTCTATGTTGCTTAAAAACACTTTAGTAATTAATGCCAGATTTTCCTACTTTTAACCTCACTGTGCAGCGTTCTGAAAAATATTTAAACGTTTCTTCCAGAAAAGAAAATGTTCAAGTTTCGATACCAAGCTTAAACGTTTCAATGCCACAGCTTCTTGCCATAGTTCTAAGAGCAACTTGTAAATCTTTGTTAAAATTTCGCTTTATTCTTTGCAGCTTACACTATCCGATTCTGATTTTTTAAAAGATTTGGTGGTACTGATATGCGCTACATCACCTTTACTTGCGATGTCTTATTGGGGAAACGAAGCGATAGTCGAAAGTCTCGCGATAGCCGATGCTTGTTACGAAATTGATTTTGTTGGTACCGATATTAGATTTCAAAAGGGTTTGATATTAATGATGTTAAGAAGTCAAAAACCTGTAAGGTTGACCGTTGGAAAATTTGCTCCATTATCATTAGTAACGATGGTGTCTGTAAGTATTCACCTGGAATTTATTGAAAATATCTATAATCTGTTTGTTTTCTAGTTTTGCCGAGCTTGTTATTCTTACTACATGCTTTTGTGCCATATGAACGAAGAAGAAACCATTTAATTCTTAGTTTTATTAGTACCTACTGTAATGATGCTATGCTGACTACACGCGAACGGTTTAGATAGAGATATACTCATGTGTTTTTATCAGTAGTTTCCAATTTGCAAATCAAAATAGTGTAAACTGCAAAATTTTTATATTAGGTGTTAATTATTATCGGTCTACATTTTCCTAAAGTTTTTAAAACATATTACAACGAACTAATATTCAGGGATAGTCTAGCTAAAAAATTTTATAATTTGGTGTTATTGCAGCGGATTAACAAAAAGAAACCAATACCAAAACGGTATTGGCGTAGACATTTATTTTCCGGAGGCATTCTCATTGCTCCTAATCTTCTGGCAAAACTAAAACTTGAAGATGGCATAGGTTTTAAAATTTTTTTGAGGATGAGCGCTACCGACTTTGAAGAACTGTTAAATATGGTTGGAGAAAAGATATCAAAAACCAACACTATGTTTAGTGAAACCATTCCAGCCTCAGTCAGACTAGCCGTCACCCTCCGGTTCCTTGCCACTAGTGAATCATTCTCCAGTCTGATGTATATGTTACGTTCCCTACCCGAATTCGGGCCCAAAATATTTGCTCAGAACTAGTTTTGAGCACTTGAAAATTCCCAAACCCGAAATCTCACATGTCATCGGATATTGCGCAATTAAAATTGAACAAAACTAGAATTGGCCATCTTTCAATGTACAAAACTAGTATTGCGCATCCTCCACTGCTCAATACCCGTATAAATAGTGGACTTGATAAACTAAAGCACATCATTGGTTTGTAAACATAGATTTATTATAAGAAAAATACAGAACGAAATGAAATTTTATTTTAATAACTTATACGTTTTATTTCTAACAGACAAATTAAGGAAAACACAAGTATTTCACCAAAAAATTATTTATTCAAACATGAACTGGAATGGTGGCACTTTGAGTTTCACAATACATTTTTCTTTCTACAGGAACAAGCTTTATTTCCACATTTTTTATTGCACATGCATGACACAAAGCCCTGTGATGAACCAGACTCCTTTGATGAAGCAGCTCTAATTGATATTTCTGTATTATTATTATTAAGAAAATCGTCTGTTACAAAATCATTATTCTCTGCTAACTGAAACTCATTTCGACAAAACAGTTTTTGCAATGTCCCATTTTTCGTGGCTAGTTTATAAAATCCATCTTCCACTGCATTAATAACTGCCATCACGTTTCTGGGCGCTAATCTTCCACGGTAAACGTCTGGAACTCGTACCAATATTAGCAGGTTTGGACTTTTTGTTTGACAGTGCCAGCATCGAATCGGCTTGCGTTTCTAGGTCTCTCTTGGCTGCTACACGATGAATAAAAATATTTGATTTTCTTTCACAAAGGAAACAGTATAATTCTGTTACATTTTCATTTTGTATCTTTAAAATTCCGCACCTGATATGAATTTTTTCGTTACACTGCAGGCACTGTGACAAGTCGGATACTCGTATTAATTCTTGGCACACGGCACAAGAATCAGTTGTATCCTGATCATTTTGTGGAATACTTGCTCCTCCCAGATCTACATTATTGTCGCTTTCTATAAAAAGTAGGATTTCTCCTATTTCTTCAATTTCTTCTTCGGTATTTTCATCTGCCTCTGAATCCTCTTCATGATTGATAGAAATATCTTCTTCGTTAAGGTCATCTTCTGATTCAAGCGTTTCAACCATGTCTTGGGGTAAATCACTATCTTTTAATCCATTTCTTTGAGGACACCCCCCTTCGTAGGGCGACCGTTTGTTTTTCTGACTGGACATAGCATAATCCCTGAGCCCAATTTTTTGATTTTTCATCAGACATCCGGCATATTAAAGCATCCCTAACGTCTTGGTTGCATCTTTCCACAGAGCCCTGGCTCTGTGAGTGACACGGTTTGCCATGAACTATTTTCAAGTTGGGCCACTCAATTTTTAAATTGTTTATTACATGGTTGGCAAACTCGCGTCCATTATCCGGCTGAAGAATTTATTGAGCACCAAATAAACAAAAAATCAGATTTCTAGCCGTTTCTTTGGCAGTTTTCGTTTTCATTGGACGCAGAACACAGAATTTGGTCAAATGGTCCTGATAATTTAAGATAAATTTGAAATCTTCGTCAGGTTCACTCTGCATATCTATTAAGTCGACTTGACAGTGCGAATTTAGATGGCTACTTATAATAGGTTTAACTACAATTCCCTTTTTAGCTGATTTTTTCTTGAGTTGACAAGCTTCACACAATTTTAAATACACATTAATTACTTCTCTTGTAATGTTAGCATATTTCTTTTTCACTTCTTCTTCCATTCCTGCGACAAGATTAAATTTATACTAAGAGAGAGAGAGAGCTTTTAATGTACAAAACTAACTTTTATTACGTTTATGTCCAGTGTCTAGATGAGCCTGATGGATTACGTCGAATATTTCCTCACTGGGAATAAAATATTTGAGTGTGTGCGAGTCACTCTCTTTAATTCGTTTTTGAACTAATTTTTCATTTTCGCTTATACTTATTATATCATAGCGATTCAGTCTTCTATAATGCTTACTAGTTAGAGGCTTAAATTGTGATTTACGTGCTGTTACCTCCTTAACCTCGTTTAAAATTGTCAAATACTCTGATTGAATCAATATATTGTGTCTTTGAGTGGACCGTACTAAGTCGGCGACTTCACGATCAAACTGATCCCGCATTTTCACTTTAAATTGCTTAATTTTATCACAAATTAATATCAGAAACGATGCTGATGAAACGCACAGGTAACAGGAGAAATAAACTTAACTAAACGAACTTAACCTCACTTTAGAGAGCTACCTAACGCCTCTTCGGGTATTGAGCAGTGGAGGATGCGCAATACTAGTTTTGTACATTGAAAGATGGTCAATTCTAGTTTTGTTCAATTTTAATTGCGCAATATTCGTTGACATGTGAGATTTCGAGTTTGGGAATTTTCAAGTGCTCAAAACAGTTCTGAGCAAATATTTCGGGCGATGCCTGAATTCGAGTAGGGAACGTAACATATACATTGTGATTTTAAATTGTGAATCTTTTTTTCCATATCGGAATAAGATATCGCGTATTTTGTCGCGAGTTGATCCATCGCATCCCTTCTTTTGCTGCGATTTTTATAATCTACGGAAGTCACATCCCATAAACAATAGATAATCTTCGGTTATTTTTAATGTCACCTTCATGTCGGTCTAGTTGAAACTGACTCGGAACACGTACACACCATGAAATGTTGGGCAACATTGCATCATGTTCCCCGTTTGGATGGAGAACAAGCGACTCGACAATTGTGTCTCGCCACAACCCCAGAACACGAGAAATATGTCTCACGACGCCATTGAGACTTGTCCCGATACACGTGTTCCGCGACTTAGTCGCTAAGCGAGTACAAGGCTTAAGAAGACAAGTTTAACAACAACAAACTAATTTCATAACCTATGCTAAATCAGAAAGAAGATTACACTTAAAGAAATATGAAATAAATAGGAAAAATAAGATTAAAAACGTTTGGATGGGTGGCTCGGTGTGTCCGGCCCCCTCGACACTGTAAAGGTATAGGAGGGTAAAAGAGAAAGAAAGAAAGAAAGAAAGAAAAAGACACCATGAGAAGGTCAATGATAACGATAAAAACAAAGGCCAAAAGGAAAAATCAAAATTGTGTATAAAGCAACATAATATAAATAACTTTTCTTTGTTTTCAATACACGGTCGATAGATTTAAAATAAGTTATATGGAATATACTACAAACTAAGAAAATAAAATTGTTTTTCTTATTAAACGACTTCAGAAGTTCTAATTTTAAAGCAATAAGTAGACTTTACACCTAGGTGAAAAAAACACACTCATAGGGTCATAAGTAGTTAATTGTCAAAAAATTGTATCAAAGTTTAAAATGCATAAAATAGATAAACAATAATATGGAAAATGGGAGTTTTTATTTTTTTAAGATATCCATAACGCCACAGAATTCGCAAATGATTTATGTAAAAACTATTATTATTATTTTTCTCTTGTTACAAGGAGTTTGAGAGTAACTTGAACGGATTTAAAACCAAGTTCAGTCTCTAGGTTCTATTAACAACAAATTTTATGTTATATTTAGGAATTGTCGGATAATGTTACATGTTTTTAAGATGACTGCCTTTTGCACTTGGTATATACACTATACTGCACTACACACTGCACTATGTATATACGTTGGTAATTCCAGAGTTTTCAAGTTTTCCATAAAGGTGTATGGTGTAATGCCGGTGGAATAGATAACAAAAAATGGTAGAATGGTAACACTGTTTTGGTACCAAATTGTTTTTGCTTCAGATTTTATATTATTATTATTATTCGTCCACGCACAAAACAATCCTGAATTGGAATGCTAACGGAATCAAACCCCAAAGACCGGTATTCATATCCTTCCTGGCTAGACACAACGTTGACATAGCGTGCCTAACAGAGACCCATTTATCGAAGGGAGAAAATCTCAAAATCAACGGCTATCATGTCTTCCGCAATGACAGGCCAGCTCCTACAGCTTGGGGAGGAGTAGCAATTCTAATTAGGAAACACTTACAGTTCGACACACCGACTATCTCAGATTCAAATGGTATCGAAAATATCTCAGTAATCATTAACACCACCGACAACAAGCAACTGCAGATCACAACCGTCTACAAAAAACCGAACAAGACACTAAAAGAAACAGATATCTCCCAATTATTCCACAACACATTACCAACATTGATAATCGGAGACCTAAATAGCACTTACAGTTCGACACACCGACTATCTCAGATTCAAATGGTATCGAAAATATCTCAGTAATCATTAATACCACCGACAACAAGCAACTGCAGATCACAACCGTCTACCAAAAAACCGAACAAGACACTAAAAGAAACAGATATCTCCCAATTACTCCAGAACACATTACCAACATTGATAATCGGAGACCTAAATAGCAAATGTACCTATTGGGGCTGTCGCGCAGGTAACCCCAGTGGAAGCAAATTAAATGATATCGCAGCAAAACACCAACTACTGATTGCAGCACCCAGCGAATACACATATTACTCTTATCGGACGGATCATCAACCGGATATCCTTGATATTATTGTTACCAAAAGCTTTAACCTACCTATCCAACAAACGGTCATACAGGAGCTCGACTCTGATCATCTCCCTGTCCTAATAACCCTCACCCCTGCTCCAAAGGATGTCCCCCTACTCCCACGATTAATCAAAGGCAGAATAGATTGGGAAAAAAATCAAAAACAGATAGATTCTCTTCTTATCAACCCCAATAATATTAAAAACAAGTAGGACATCGATGCAAGTATAGACAAATTAACCAATTCGATTAAAGTAGCTATTGTACAATCAACTAAACCTAATCCAACCCAATTAAAACGCCATTACAACATTCCACCAACATACATTGTAAAAATGATCAAGCATCAAGAGACCCACATCTCAAAACTATGTTAAATAACTTGACACACATCTTAAGACGAGAAATTGATAAATACCGTATATACAACTACAGTAAACATCTGGAGAGGCTAGAACCCAGCAGTGCAGAACTGTGGAAAGCAACCAAAACCCTAACACGACAAACCGACATTATTCCCACCATAATAACCCTTGACACTTCCTATGCATCTGACGAAGACAAATGCAATCTTTTTGCGAGACACCTTCAAACAGTGTTTACTCCGATAATATCTAATAGAAACCAACCAACAGCACGTATAATCGAAACGCATGCACCAATAATCGACGATTTTGACCATCCAACATCTCCAAAAGAAATAGAAGGCTACATTAAAGCACTACCGATTAAAAAAGCACCGGGCCACGACCTCATTCCTAATGTAGCCCTGAAGTACTTAACAAAAAAGGGTCTCGCTTACTTGGCCACACTATTTAACTCGTGTCTGAAGATCGGTTACTTCCCAAATGAATGGAAACTCGCCCATATACTAATGTTTAGTAAATCGGGAAAAAATAAACATGACTGCAGTAGCTACCGACCAATAAGCCTCTTACCTACCCTGTCAAAGCTTCTCGAACGTGTAATAAGTAATCGCCTGAATGAATCGATGGATGAACTCCAAATAATTCCTGCCATCCAATTTGGATTTCGAAAAGAACACTCAACCAGTCATCAGCTACAGAGAATAGTTGAGCTAGTAGAACAAGGATACGAAAACAAACTATTTACAGTGGCGGTCTTCCTAGACATTACCCAGGCTTTTGACAGGGTATGGATAGAGGGACTACAATATAAAATTCTGAAAACACAAATCCCACATTATATAATAGCAATCATCTTCTCCTTCCTAGAACATTGTACATTCGCCGTTCGCATCAACTCCACCATCTCTAGTGTCAAGGAAATACACGCCGGCGTTCCTCAGGGCAGTGTCCTCGGGCCAACACTCTTCAATCTATTTATCCCTAAAGCTAAACCAGGCTTACGCAAAATTACACCAACTATTTCCCCTAATCAACAGAAACTCTCCGTTACGCAAAGAGAGCGCCATCTTGTTGTACAAAACACTTCTTAGGCCAATATTAATATACGCCTGCCCTGTATGGATAGCAACTTCAAAAACAAATATTAAAAAACTACAAGTATACCAAACCAAAGTACTTCGCATTGCCATCAACTCCCCGTGGTTTGTAAGGAACGAACAAATCCACTAAGAACTCGAAATAGACACAATAGAACTGTTTATCAGAAGATTGACAACAAATTTCATCGTGAACACCAAAACAATAGCAACGAAATCGTACGACAGTTATGCCAGAAGAATATCCACACGAGACTGAAACGCCAGCTACCGCAAGACTTAGTAGATATATAGACTAAAACTCACATATTTAAGTACTTAGTGATTAAGCTAGAGGAAATAATAATCCTCCATGTTAATATATAGCGATATTTATTGTAAAATACCTCATAGTCATATGTTCATCTGGTGCACTAATTAAAAAAAAAAAATTATTATAATTATCAGCAATTTTGTCGATGCAATAAGATTATTATTACATCATTCCTTTATGTATTCTTCGATATAAATTATTTGAATTTAATTCAATATCTAGTGCGCGTACTGTTTTAGATGAAATACATCGAAATGCTCCCACTTAAAAGCGATAAAACCCTTGAATATTTCTATATAAAAGTCACAATCGATATCTCAACTTGCTTTTGACTCAGTCGAGATCTAAGATGCAATATCTTTGGACGATCTGTGTCTATCTACCTATTGTTCTTGCACATTTCCATCCTCCTATAGTAAAACTAAAACAAGGAATACTTAAGGGGAGATGTCTACTTACTCAGAAGGAAAGAACTTTTTACGCTTTTACGGGCATTCCTTATGCAGAACCACCGGTTGGTAACCTTCGATTTAAGGTAAGTTTTAAAACTTTATGGGCGGAGTTCTCAAAAATGATTAAACATTTTCGTTAAGTAAATCAATACGACCGTTTAATTTAGGAGCCACAGCCAGCTAAAGCGTGGAAAGGAATTTTAGACGACTCAAATTCTCATAAGATATGCCCACAAATGCATCTACAAGAAGTTAAAGGGGAAGAAGACTGTCTTTATTTGAATGTTTATACACCTCAGGTTCGTCTTAGATATTTAGCACATTTTAAAATTAAGAGCCATTTGTACCATACATCTTTAAAGGTTTAAGTTTAAACAGTCCTAAACGAATTAAAACTTTAAGCTAAGATCCCATGGTAAGAAACTCCTGCCAGTAATGATTTTTATTCACGGTGGACTTTTCGTAACCGGAGATGGTACGCTCGACACTTACGATCCAAGAAACCTAATGGAAAAAGATATTGTGCTTGTTATACTTAATTACAGACTAGGTAATAACTGTTAAAATCTAAATAAAAATAAGCTCAAGATTAAATTTTTATTCAGGTCCCCTAGGATTTCTATCAACAGGTGACCACGTCGTACCAGGAAACAACGGCTTAAAGGATCAGAGTTTGGCACTTCGATGGATAAAAGCGAACATAAAGAAATTTAGTGGAAATCCTAACAAAATAACGGTATTCGGACATTCGGCAGGTGGAACAAGTGCTCATTATCACATGTTATCGCCTTTAAGCAGAGGTATGTTCAATTCCTTTTTAAATTTGTCAAATCTTCACGTTTTCTGCTGGTAGATTTGATAAAGGGAGTAATAAGTGAAAGTGGTACCGCAAGATCTCCCTGGAGTTTAGCACCGAACGATCAGGGGCTCCGGCATTCAAGAAAACTAGCCGAATACTGTAACTGTCCTACTGACTCCAACCGCAAGATGGTGAAATGTTTAAGATCTGTAGATGTTAAGGAAATTATACAGAAACAGAATTTTTTTTATGTAAGTATTGCCTTATCTATTGTGGTTAGACCAAAAACCAGGTTTGTTGAATCTCGAACTGGCCTTCGGCTTTAAGTTTTGCTAAATTCGAATTTACGAATTATTAGAGGTACTTAATTTTTTCGTTTACCCGACGCGTTAAAGGGCAAAATGATCATTAAAAAGAATTTTATAAATTTTAAAAATCTTTCTAACATTAGGACACACCTTGAAATATTCACGTGAACCAGCAAAACACATGATGAGTCACTGTGTTGTACTACAACAAATGCAAAGGTGCATGTTAAAGTCGTAAGAACTGTACGAGGGAGGTATGTTGCTTAATCTGAAACCAGCCGACTTAAGACGGAAATCGCAAATTTTTAGGCTTTCTATAATCGAAGAAAGAGAAAAAGTTTCCCGAATTAACAATATCTACTCTATTTTATTTTTCTAACCACGCTTGGGCGCTTTATTTAGATTTAAAAAATTCGTAACACAAAAAACAGAAATTCTTAAATCGACCCCTTTGTAGAATGGGCAATGCGGCAATAACGAACATGGTAATAAGTGACACAAATTTCAAACATAAAGACAAACATAAAAAATATTAATCATACCCGGGAAGGACAGAGGCAACCAGATCGACCATGTGCTTATAACAAAAAATAAGAGCAAATACAGTGAAAGATGTAAGAACATACAGAGGAGTGAAGGCAGAGTCTAAGCACCTTCTAATAGTTGGTACAATAAAGCAGAAAATGAGAAGGGAAAGAGAAAGATACACAAAGGAACAAAAATGAGATCTAGAAAAGCTAAATATTGAAAGTCAAAAGAACAAATATATAGAAGAAGTAAACAGAGAAATGGAGGAAAAGCCACGGAGCAATAATATAGAAAAATAATAGGAACATTTAAAAGCATAACAGTAGCTGCAAAAATATAATTAGATATATGGGAAAAGAAGAAAGGACTGGTCCAATGAAGAATGTGGAGAAAGCGTAAAGTGAGAAAGCAGAGGATCTGGATATACAAAAGAAAAAAAGGTAAGCAAACAGATATACAAAAAAGAGAGCAATGAATGGGTAAAACAGACAATGACGTTAGGAAGAAGATAAAAGACAGACGAAAAGAATAAATAGAATTCTGGTAGGCGGAGTGACTAGTAAAACAGGTAGCACAGAGCATGGTAGAGGAAAAATTAAAGAAAGAAGCATTTCTCAAATTTATTAAATGAAAAAGAAAGGGAAATGTTAAGAAGCTTAGCCAAAGACAAGTAAAAGGAGAGACGAAGGAAGAAATAAATGAAGCAACATATGAAGAATATGAACAAGTAATAAAATAAGAAGAGGGAAAGCAGCGAGAAGCGTTAGGATAAGCGGTGAAATGATAGAGTATGGCGGCGAAAAGCTATGGAAGAGAATATATATGAAATAATAAGGGTAGTATGGAAGAATGAAGTAATACTAGAAAGGTGGAGCAAGGGGATAACAGTGACAATTTTTAATAAATATGCAGCAATTATAGGAGAATAACACTGTTGGATGTAGGTGGAACAAACAGAGAAGATAATAGGCGATTACCAGTGTGGGTTTGGGGCCGGAAGGGCACTAGAAACACGTTTGGACTGCGTAGCCGCGACTTCATCTCCACGACAACGGAATTCAGTTGTTTATATTGATTGTTTAAGTACTAGTGACGCGTCTGTCAAAAGTATCTGTTGTTTGCTTCTTTCTAAGCGTTGTGATTAAGTTAGAAAATGACATTGATAGTAGAGAATCCGTCCAAAAATAATCTGCGTGCTGTTATTCAATTTTTGGCCGCTGAAGGGCGCCAGTCAATAGAAATTTATACGAAAATGAAAGCTGTACATAGTGACTAAATTTGTTATGCAATAAATTTCGACAAGGAAGGAAATCCACTAAAGATTTGGCCCGTCCAGGACATGCTAGTGTTGCAGCATCAGATGAAAATGTGAGACAGTTGGAAATTGCTTTGCGCATAAATACGCGCATTGAAGTTAGAAACCTTTCCGAAATATATAAATATAAATATTCGTAGCCTTGGCTATCACAAATTTGCTGCTCAGTGGATTCCACAACTGCTTACTAATGAGCGGAAGAATTTGCGTTCGGCCTTATCACTACTTTGATACGTTATCAACAAGGTAATGTTTTTTTACGCCAAATTGTTACCGGTGGTCAGTCCTGCTGTTATCACTAAGAACCGGAATCCAAAAGCCAGAGTATGGAATAGAAACATGCAAAATTTCCGAAGGCGAAAAAATGTCTACTTCAAGTTTCAGCAGGAAAAGTAATTGTGACCGTATTTTTCGAGTACCAAGGTTCTTAGATTTTAAAGAACCTGGTGTCAACATCAATGCTGAACGATATGCGGACCATGCCATACTTGCCACCATCAAGAATAAACGTCCAGGCAATCTCACAAACGATGTCATCTTTCTACACGATAATGCTCACCCCTATAAAGCCCGAACGGTTCAAGATCTGCTTACTCGTATGCGTTATGAAGTCGTATAACATCCGCTTTACGGTCCCAACTTGTCCCCGTGCGATTTTCATGTATTTGGCAAATTAAAAGAGCGCCGATTCAATTCGGACGCTGAGCCGCAGGAATTTTACCAGCAGGGAATCTATAGATTAGTGCACCAGTGGGACTCATGCCTCAATATTAATGGAGATTTCTTTTAAATTCATTGAATAAAAATTGCTTTACAGCCACTCAACGTGTTTCTATCGAACAATCCTCGTATATGATAAAGCAAATAAGTAATAGAAAAGGATTATGACAACAACATCCAAACTTGAATGACAATTTCGTATTCCTACTATTCTCATCAAAAGAAATAAACATCTAAAAAGTATATTTATATTTACACTCAAAAACCTGAAAATTGTTTCCTCGTTTAATTTAATTACAAGAATTTAGTATTTCTGATACCTTCTTTCTTTTATTTTTATTCGTTTTGTTTGCCTATAATATTTTTATAGAAATGGCACAGTGATCCAATTACACCATTTAAACCAGTTATCGAACCCAACATTAAAGGAGCATTTCTACCAGAACACCCTGTTGATATAATAAAATCGGGAAAGGCGGTCAAAGTTCCGTTTATAACAGGAATTACTTCTGAAGATGGTGCTATAAAATCGCCAGGTTTGTTACCTTTCAATTAATAGCCAACCTTTAATTTGCCTTAAATGAATGAATGTCTAAACAATAGTTTGCAGGTATATTCAATAATTCTCAAATTTTAAACGAGTTCAACAATGACTTCCTTGAAATTGCTCCCTTTATATTTGGTTATTACGAAACTACTTCCAACAAAAGCCTAGTTTCGCAAAAGCTAAGAACATTTTATTACGAACATGACGTTATTAATAACTCTTCAAAACCTGCAGTTACCAACGTAGGTATTTCCCTCGAGAAATTTATTAGGGAAATAACTTTTGGGTGCTTTCAGATGTATACGGATGGCATGTTTTTATTACCGCTTAATCAAGTTGTAAAACTACACATTAAATATACCAATCAACCTGTATATCATTACGTATTTGGATACAGAGGTGGTGTTAGTTACAGCGAAATCTTAGGAGATTCTACTTACAATTATGGTAAGACATCATAAACTTCTGTTTTTCACTTTAAATAATTATTAATAATCTAAAATTTTGCAGGGGTTTGCCATTTCGACGAACTTATATATCTGTTTTCCCCTAAACCGGGTTTCCCCGATTACCAACCTAGCCAAACTGATAAAAAAATTACGGAAATTTTAACTACGCTGTGGACTAATTTCGCAGCTACTGGGTAATTTTCTAAGAAAAAAATAAATTAACTTTTAAAAACCTTTTTTTGCAGAAATCCGACACCGCATACAAATCAAAACGTAACAACAAGATGGAATCCGGTTCGAAGTAAAAATTTGGAGTATTATCTCATCAATAACAATACTAAAACGGAAATGAAGAAGCAGCTATATTGGAAAAGAGCGGAGTTTTGGGAAAAACTGCCTTTAAATTCCAACGCTCAACTCTAAAACTGAAAAATCCAGAAAACGCTAATTTCATGTAATCTTCTTTACGAAATATACTTAGGAATCAAAAATATACTATGTTATGATTTATAATTAAGGATGTTATAGAAAATTTAAACAACAATATTAATATTTACTTTGTTTGGAGTTAATATGGATAATTTCAAGCAGTTCGCGTTTATTACTCAAAAATTTTAAGTTATTAACTTGTTTGTAGTACAGGTGGAAAGAAAAATGCACAGTACTTGTGTAAGCTAAAGGGTGATTTATCTAAGCATTTATTTATTTATTTTCTTCACGGAGGGTTCCGAGTTGTGGTAACTAGGTACCCCATTTCCGCACGATCAAGAGAGTTAGGCATCGTTGTCTCCTGACCGGAGTCCTGCTAGAATGGGTAGATTTCTCCGTTAAGGCGGTCGAACTCGATTATGCGAGGCTACAGAAATCAAGGTTTTTCTGGTTACTGCTAATTTTTAATAAAGTTTCCGATATCCTGAAATAATAATAAACATGTGTAATACTAATAATTATAAAATAAATAAATAATAAAAATTATTGCTAATCGCCAAAATACGTTATACCACGTTAATTTCAAAAATATTCTAAAACCGTTTTCACATCTCATTTCTTCGGTAGCTTCCGCAAGGTCTAGCGTAATTAAAAATTATATAGTTATGTTTAAACGGATGGAAATAATTGTTTTAATATGCGAACAATAATTTATAGCAAGAAATTTAGCTGTAACTGCATTTCTATTCATCAAACGAGGTTCAGATTTTCGCATTCCCTGGAGTAATACACTACGATTTTATTTAATTAAATTGTAAGCTGTAAACTTCAGTATCTTACGAAAACGCAGGTTTAGTATATTGCACATGTTAATGTGTGCATATTCCAAAGACAAGGAAATTCGAAATGGAGAGAGACAACAAGGTAACTTGGTAGGCAGGTAAACCTTCATGGCATTACACAATTATCAGTTCGGGAAAAAGAACGTATTTGTCAGCACTTTGCGATAAAAAGCAAAATGAAAATGAAAAAAAAGGTTCGGACGAGAAAATAGGTAGCTACCAGAACGAACTTCAATAGCGTCATGGAGTATGGGCCTAGTGCTGCAAAACCAGACATGAGAAACGAAGATTTAGAAAAGGGAAAGCAAATTGAATCATCATTTTCGATATTTTTACTAAACACATTAAAAGTATAATAACAAGCGAGTTTGTAGTATACTTATACTTGGAAAATTCAAAAAAATGAGTAAAAAATAATAAGTCCGAATTTTTAGCTGAAAAGTTGCAAACCGACCTAAAATGCCATTCTGAACAACTTTTCCAAATGAAATCTTTCGAAAAAATTATAAATAGAGCCACTTCTGAAGATTCTTTTCAAAAAGGATCAAATTTGACAGGTACAGAATGCCATTTGACCAAATCTGTGCGCACTTTTTGACAAACCCTGTATAGTAAAATGATTTTATTGGGGGAAATTCAAGGGGAAAACACGAAAATCAGCTTCGAATTTTGAAAGAATATGTAAGAGGTGGGAGAGAACTTCCTGTCATTGTACTGTAAAAAATTCACTGTATAAAGGCAACAGGGAGCTTTATACAAAGGCTATTATTTATGGTCGACATAATGACAGAAAGGCCATTGACTTATACGAACTAAAAACGTCAAATCAAGTAAAATCCTGTGGATTATTTCTCTCAGAAGAATATTCTTTTTATCTGCTTCCCCTGATCGAATTCTTGAAAATAGTGGTAGAATTGAGTTAAATGGTTGTATTCTTTTAGAGAAAATATTATAGAAGAAGCCGTAAGAAATCATATTAAAAAGACCCTGTGCGTATATTATGCAAATGGTAATTTAACATTAAAGAGGCAGCACAATTACTTTTATCAGATGCAGGGGCAGATGTACATTACAAGTACATCGTATTGTGATTTAATTCTTCATACTAGCGTTAAGAGTATAGTAAGAGTGGAAAAAGATACGACGTTTTGGTTACAGTCTACAGTGTGTCTCACTTTAGACGGCACCACCCCAGTATTTTTTTTTATATATTATCGATTTAAAAAATTTCTTTTTTCTGATTATAACCCTCCTAAATTGTACTTTTAGGGTATGTTACTTTCCCTTCACGGTAAAATGCTAGTCTACTACGATTTAAAATAAATGCCCGAATTAGCCGATTCGCACATTTCACGGGGGATGGAAGTTAGAAATCATCTTAGAATATTATTATAAAGCACAATAAAAAAAAGAGAAAGCAAAAACTACCCAAATATAAAAGAAAAAGGTACTTGTTAAAACGTATTACGATAAACATATTGGAACAGACAGTTATGGTGATGGCAAGATCATCGCCATGTGGGGGGAAGCCTTACAACAACGTACTCCAATAGTATGGAAAAATTGTGTGCTCCACACCGAAGAGATTATTAAAAGTTGGTAGGCACGTGAAGAACTACTAGAGATAACAGTTTAAGAAGTTGTAATAGATGTCGACAATTTAGGGGAATCTAGTTCCAGCAGTAATTGTGAAAGTGCCTAATCTTATCTTTTATTCCAATCATAATCAAACGTAAAGACGAGTAAAATCGCCGATAAAGGTTATCGCTCTGACGGGTCGACTGGGTGTTTTGCGCGGTGATAAAACAAACAAAGTTAAGTTCGCAAAAATAATTACAAATGATTAATTGAGGTTAATATTTTGTACATATTATGGTGGATGTAAATGTAAGCCCTAGGCCTCCAAGACCTGTAGAGTTAAATACAATTTGTAGGTTACTAATTACCGTTCAGGTTTAGTTTTGTATTTCTGCTTTGTGTATTTTTCTATTTTCTACGTATTTCTATGTACAACAATAAATTTCATAAAAATTCTGTCGATTTTTGTTAGTATACTTTCTTTGCATGAGGAACAAAGAAAAGTAAGTCGTAAGAAAATACCTTCTTTTAAATAAGAATTACACAAAAAAATCTTTCTTTTGTAAACAAAAAGAAATTTTTTTACGACAGAGGATTATCTTTCAATAGATGTTAGTATGTGTAAATGTCAATCACTAGGGCGGAAAGTACCTACACCTAATTATCTTTATCTGCCATCCGTGGGTTGAAACAGCACTAATTACGTCAAGAACCGAAATCATACAGGATACAGGCCAAAACTGTGCGACACCGGTAATAACTGTACCTACCTGAAAATAAACGCAAATAGGATTTAGTAGTGGGTTAGTGAAAAAGAAACTATTTTTGTGTAGAAATGTAAACCACACAAGGTTGACCTTCAAGTTCTATAACCCCTTAAAATCTGCGTACTTTTGCTTTCAGACATTCTGTGATGACTCAACATTAATTTATTAGTCTACGGCCTTTTATATTAGAAACTGCTAATTCGGTATCTAAATTCTCTGGTGTCATGATCAAACATTTGAAGTTTTATGTTATAGAACTGTTTTTGATATGATACCAAAACAACTACTTAATTTCTAATTTATAATGGCACTCCGTTTTGTAATCGATTGCCACTCCAGATAAACCTTTTTCAGTTTGAGAGAATATCATTAATAGGTTATATTTTTATAATCTAAAATTTGAGTAATTAATTTAATTATATACTTTTCAATTTCTTAAATCTTATCAGAGAGGTAAATTAATAACAAATAAAAGGGATCAGTTTGCGTAAATGACATTTTTCGATAGTTAGATAATATTCACTTAATTATTTTGATCTAAAAATGGTTTTTAATTTACCGTAACACTTCTTATTTTCTAGCTTTCACTATAATGTAAAATGATAATAAATACCTTCGTAATTTAGCCGTAAAACGAAAAATAACTTTCCAATCTTTTTCAAATTTTCAATAGGAAAACAAGCAGCTTATTTAAAAATTGGCAACTGATGTATAACTGCTTGACTTGAACCTTGAACGTATTACAATGGTGTGCAGGAGTATGTAAACCCACTACTAAGTGTCTCCAGGTCAGATCTCGTGTACAGTAAAATCAATGTGAAATACAGATGTAAAATGGGCTGCATACAATTTTCTTACGAATTTTTTAACGGGTCCTATCGCCTTAAGGGTCTTACTTTTCAGCCAACAACGCAGGGATGGCAGCACCATGATCAAAATCGATACAAGGCCAATAAATTTGTTCCTTCAAACGAGCCCTTGCCGAGTTTCAGCTGAGTGCATAGTGAGGTCATTATTTGGTCAGGCGACGTAGACGAACGTGCAAGCATTTTCGAAAAAGTTGGACAGAAGTGAGACTGTGGTTATTTTGTCGTGGCTTCGCATTATTTAATGTTTATTTCTAGCCCACGTCGTTCAGATTGTCTGCGATTTCTTGTAGTAGTTATTCTACGTCCGCTTGTTCTTTTCGGTTAAAATCAGTAAATAAAATTTGCTAAAATTTTTTGAAGCAGTAGATAGGTCATTTCCAGTGTTTCCGATCCACTAATTGTAAAGTCCAATGTTGAACAATTTTAGAGTTTACATAATTAAAAAGTTACCCAAACCTACCCACCTTCCTCTACTGATATGAACTACATTACCTTTAGCTGCGATGTCTTATTGGGGGAACGAAGCGATAGTCGACAGTCTCTCGATGCTTGTTACGAAATTGATTTTGTTGGTACCAATATTAGATTTCAAAAGGGTTTGATATTAATGATGTTAAGAAGTCAAAAACCTGTAAGGTTGACCGTTGGAAAATTTGTTCCATTATCGTTAGTAACGATGGTGTCGGTAAGTATTTGCCTGTAATTTATTGAAAATATCTATTTGTTCGTTTTCTAGTTTTGTCGAGCTTGTTATTCTTACTACATGCTTTTGTGCCATACGAAAAAGAAACTATTTAATTCTTAGTATTTTTAGTTATTAGTATTGTAATAATGCTGACTACACGTGAGTAGTTTAGATAGAGATGTACCTACTCAATAAAATAGCGCACTTAAGATTAAATGTGTTTTTATCGGTAGTTTCCAATTCGCAAATGGCTAAATAGTGCAAATTGCAAAATGTTTACATTAGCTGATAATTATTATCAGTCTAACTTTTCCTAAAGTTTTTAAAACATACTACAACCAATTAATATACAGGAAGAGTCTGAAATTAACAATACCCAGCTAACCTTTTGTTAAATACTCAATCTGATCATTCTAAATTTCTAAAAACTACTAGAATATTTAATAAAACCAAAGAAAGGGGGCTTATTAGTTGTCAACGCAACCCCCCCCCCCTGTCTTTGATGTTATTAAATATTCGAGTTTATTTAAAGTAATAAAGTAATTATAAAAATTCATGCGGATTTTACACAGTTAATTATACCAGTAAGGGGATTTGGATGGTTTAGGAACATCAGTTTTCTTTCGCCTTTTAAGGAATGTAGAATACCTTACCGTCGTCCAAGTTTGTTTTATATTTTATGCAAAATGAGAAAGAGTGCAGGAAATGATAAACAAATCGAAGAAACAAACAACGAAACAGTAACAAGAGAGAAGGACGCGAGATAAAGGAAATTAATAAAAGTGAAAAGGGCGATTTAAAAGCAACTTTAATTTATGTTTGATAAGAGAGAAGGAAAGAAACATCGTCAAAAATCGACAAACGATTAGCCACAAACGAAAATGAATTAAATGGCCGAAGAATAGAAAAAACCAAAGTTGTGTATAAAGCAACATACAACATAAACAAATTTGCTGATTATTCAATACACGTTAGGTAGTTTAAAACAAGTTATATAACGGGTGTTTATAAACTGTCAACATCCCATCAGTTGGTAATGATTTCAGAAACTTATTTCGTAATTAGATTCAAAACACAAAACCAAATGTCAAGATTTGCAAAATGTCTTTGTCTTGTATGATTTAATCTAAGACTTTTAATTTGTTTTTCAAAGAAACTGAGATGTCGACAGTTTATAGACACTCGTTAGAATATTTTTTATACTATAAATTAAGAAAGTAAAATTGTTTTTCTTATTAAACGACTTCAGAAGTTCTAATTTCAAAGTGGGTGAAAAAAACACACTCATAACTAATTGTAAAAAACCGTATCAAAGTTTAGATTGTATAAAGTAAATAAACAATAATATCACTGCAAAATGGGAGTTTTTAAGTACCTACCTACCTATTTTAAGATATCCGTAACGCCACAGAACTCGTAAATGACTTATTTAAAAACTATTATTATTACTATTAGCCCACACATAAAATGCATAACTGAAATTCTATTCATTTTCATTTCAGTGATATAAGTCAATGCTAAATACGTCGATAACATTTAAAAATTGCATTATTTGCAATTATTATAGTTACTAACAATTTTCTTGATGCAATAAGATTCTGTTATGACTTCATCGCTTGATTAATTCTTGGATATCAATTACACTAATTTAAATTTAAACAAACAAGGTTTATTAAGAAAAAAGGCATCTGCTGCATGCATTATTTTAAATGAAATACATCAAAACGTCCCCACTTAAAAGCGATAAAACCTTTGAATATTTCTATATAAAAGCCACAATCGATATTTCAACATTGAATCAGTCGAGATCTAAGATGCAATACCTTTGGACGATATGTGTCTATCTACCTATAGTTCTTGCACATTTCCATCCTCCTATAGTAGAATTAAGACAAGGAGTACTTAAGGGCAGATATCTACTTACTCACAACGAAAGAACTTTTTATGCGTTTACGGGAATTCCTTATGCAGAACCACCGGTTGGTAAGCTTCGATTTAAGGTAAGTTTTAAAATTTTATGGGCGGAGTTCCCAAAAATTATTAAACGTTTTCAAAGGGGATATTCGAGACTTTAAAAACAGAGGTTCAGTAAATTCGTTCCTATTTTTAAATCGTTTGATATATTTTAATGCAATTAGTTTTAGTTTAAAGGCAAAAGTACGCGGAAGTGCGCTATGATGCCTAATTTGCATTTTTACATTAAAGCAACTTTTATATTTGTTATAAACAACCCTATATTGAGTTGTAAGAATACCGCATTGTACACGATTGAACTTAAATTTGAGATCATAGCGCAATAGAACAAAGCTTTAGGAACAAATATACGTTTACAGTAATAACTAATTTCAATTAATAAACCTGTAGTTTGTCAGGGCGTTACTGCAAATTAGAGTAAAATAACGCATTGTGAAGTGGCGCCGCGTAGAATCTGTTGATAGAAATGCTAGTGAACGATGCGGTACACTGTAAAAACCTACAAAATGATTATTCTACTCAGTAGCATGGGTGTTTAGTGTTTACTGCTTCATATTTGTTAAATTGTTTGAAATAAATTATTACCTATAGGCTGTTATAAATAATTATACTGTATGGTATTCAAAATATAAAATTCAGTATGTTTTATACTTTTATTAATAATAAATAAAAATATTCATATCGACCTTTTTTGTGCAACGCCTACTGATTACAATAATATTTATTTATTTATTGGGGGATAACTAGGTTTGTGGGTGCTGGGGATCTCACCTTGCGTCGATTGCTATGATTATTAACACTACTGTTTATTTAAAAATTAGAAAAATGTTACGCTGTAAATATCGAAACTGAACGACTTGATTGAATATTGAATTGGATATTCATAATATTCAAAATTTCTTTCTGCTACATCAACATATTCTTACCTTAGGTATGTAAATATTTTCGAGTTTTTAGGAATTATTTAAAATAGTCTAAATGTTTACTAACAAGGATTCGAAAATTCACTGTCGGTGAAATATCCCCGAAGCAGGATAATAAAAAATAACAGTAAAATGCGCTTATTTCTTTAGATCGCTTACCGCCTATTGTTAGCCCTATCGGTTTTGTATGTCAAGTAGTTAGTATTTACACCAACTTTTAGAAATTAGGGACGCAGACCGTATTATATCGTTTGCGCTGAGTGGAACCAGTAATTCCAAAGTTACGGTGTTTGGAACTAGTAGGTATTTTGCAGCATTTTGCACACATTTACAAAACGATTTTAATATAATTCAGGGCTAATTTAACGATTAACCTGCAATTAATTAAAAAGTTTATTTGATTATTCCACTCATCCAATCAAATCTCAGTATTTTGGTGAATTGAACCAATCACAATCGAATTAAATCGATTATTCCACTCATACAATCAAATCACAGTATTTTGGTGAATTGAACCAATCACAATCGAATTAAATCGAAAATACCACTAGTGAAATTTTCTAGAAAATTTTGCGACTAGCAGCGTTGCTTAGAGACAACGTCTGTCAAAATTTTTTGAATGACAAGTATTTCAGTAGGTAATTTCATTATAATTCGAGGAATTATCATTCCGAATACCATTCGTGACTAGAATTTTACAGGAAATTTTTGCCGTCACAAACACTCTTGCTTGTTGCTTTGGAAAATCGTAACTCGTGCTATCGCACTCGTTACGATTTTCGTCGCAACAAGCAGTCGTGTTGGTGACGGCAAAAAAATTTCCGGTAAAATTCTAGTCACTTGTGGTATTACTTCTGAAAATACCACCACTAGTGAAATTTTCTAGAAAATTTTGCGACTAGCAGCGTTGCTTAGAGACAACGTCTGTCAAAATTTTTTGAGTGACAAGTATTTCAGTAATTTCATTATAATTCGAGGAATTATCATTCCGAATACCATTCGTGACTAGAATTTTACAGGAAATTTTTGCCGTCACAAACACTCTTGCTTGTTGCTTTGGAAAATCGTAACTCGTGCTGTCGCACTCGTTACGATTTTCGTCGGAACAAGCAGTCGTGTTCATGACGGCAAAAAAATTTCCGGTAAAATTCTAGTCACTTGTGGTATTACTTCTGACAATTCGGAACGTCGTACGTTTTTGACTAGTTTATTGTTGACGTTTTTGGTCGCTTTTACAATAATGGGAAAAGCAGAAAAATGTAAAAGAATAAACCCATCTAAGCGCAGAGTCAGTTTTAGAACAAGAAATACACTTCTCGCAGGCGCTAAGATGGCAAAAAAGAAGTCTTCTGCTGTAAGGTAAGTAAAGTAATAGATATGTAGCTAAATTTGAAAGATAATGCACAATCATTCATTTTTAACTTCAAAAAATAAAATAGGTGTTAAATAATCTATATTCAGATTTATTTTTTATATACGAGGGCTTTTCTGTAAATTGTTAGTTAGAAGAAAACTACGGAACTTGTAAAGAAAATAATTTTATTGTTTTTCAAAGTATTCCCCCTTAGACATAATACATTTCTTCATTCTTTGAAACCACTTCTCGAAACACCCTGAAAACTTTTTTTTTGGAAGGTCGTCAAGAATTCGCTGAAATTCAGCAACAGCCGCATTGGCGTCAGGAAATCTCTTATCACGCATGAGTTTTTTAATCAGCGGAAGCAAAAAGAAATCGTTAGGGGCAAGATCTGGACTGTATGGTTGATGAGTGACCAGTTGGACTCCGGATTCGTGTAAAAAATTTAAAGTTTTTGCGGCCGTACGCGGAGTTGCGTTATCGCGGTGTAACAAAATTCCATGCAAACCAGATCTTGGGCGATCACTACACAATTTCTCGAAGACTTGAGGAAGGCAAACTTCTGTATACCAATCAGCAGTTACAGTTTTACGATCTTCAAGAAGAATTACTGCAACTGGACCACTGTATCTGAAGAAAACGGCAATCATTTTTTTGTTTGCACTTTTACCGCGAATAACTTTTGTTGGCATTTCCTCCTTTTCAAACACCCAAACAGTTGATTGTTGTTTTGTCTCGGGATCATAATTATATATCCACGATTCATCCCCCGTAACGATACTAAATACCTGCTTTGAAGATCCTCCATCGAACTTTTCTAACATAAACCTGCACCAGTCTACCCGTGCTTGTTTTTTTTTCGTCGGTTAACAAATGTGGAATCCACCGACTTGCCAGCTTTCTTACACCCAGATGTTTATGTAAAATGATATCTACTGCAGATGATCCAATGCCTAGTTCGTCTTGAATCTCTCTATGAGTGATATTCCGTTTTTCCTTAATCAGCTTTTCGGTTGCAATAATGTTTTCAGCACAAACAGCTACTGCAGGTCGTCCAGGTCTTGGTTCATCTTCTAACGTACTCCTTCCACGTTTAAATTCACGGAACCAGTAACTAATTGTAGATAATGATGGACTATTGTCGCCAAAAGCTGCCATTAAATTTTGGTGACTTTGGTCGTATGTTAAGCCTCGTTTATAATCGTAGAAAATCATAGCCCGAAAAGCATTCCGCGGCACTTCCATAATGCTTAGTAATAATCAAACGAATTATAACAATCAAAAATTAGGATCTTATATGCTTTAACTTCAACCTTGCAAAATTGCAACTGGAAACTGTCAAAAGAATAAGCTTTCGATTGATGCAAATGTTTTTGTTTTTCTTCGCATCCATGGCCTGCTACTAACAATATACAGAACAGCCCTCGTATTATACTTATTATGTTTGTAATTTTGCATTATTATTTTTATTATGAAGATATCATGTGTGTCATTCATAGGTTAGTTCATAATGCCTCTAGCTTAATTATGGACATGGACAATAATTCTGCTGACTCTTATAATTCTGTTGTCTGCAAATTTATAGGAGGCAAAAGAATAAACTTTGCCCAAAAAGGTTCTTTTCAAACAAGATGTGAAGCAGCGGCCGTTTGTTTCAATAGTAAGGGATTGCACCATTCCTTAATCCATAAAGCGTTAACCACAAAGAGCCCTGGAAAATATACCAAAAGATTTTTGGAAAAGTGTTCAAGAAAGAGAACATATGCGGCTAGGAGAGGATTATTTGTAGAAAAAGTCAAACGTCGAAAAATAAATTTACAAGCAGATAAAGACTATGGTCCCAATGCCGCCGAACAACCTGAACTACCAGAAGAAATTATGGAAGTTAGAACAGCAGAGTTTCTGAAGTCTTTGGAAAAGGACGAAAATGGTAGACTAGAAATCGAAAGAAAAACCCGGGGGCAAAGTGGTAATCCAGTGTGGATCCAAGAAAGGTCATATAGGATTACGGCATCACTTTTCGGAAAAATTTGCAAACTGCGACAGACAACGCCAGTTGGAAACACAATCAAGTGTATTTTATATGCTAATTTTCATGGAAACAGTGCTACACGTTATGGTCAAGAAAATGAACCAAGAGCTAAACGCACTTTCCAAGAAAAGTTTAAACTCCTAGTGGAGGAATGTGGTATATTTTTATAGATGAAGCACATCCTTACTTAGGTATTGTTGACACCGTCTCCTAATATAAATCATAACAAACTTTTTGTAAACATGGGTTAATGATTATTACCCATTTTTTAATATTACCAATTAACTACTTTTAGGTGTCGTATTCTTTATGCAAGTGTATTTATTTTAAGGTGCTAGTCCAGACAGTTTAATCAGCGATGATGCAATTGTTGAAATAAAATGTCCTGCAAGTGCATCAAATATGACGATAGCAGATGCAGTTACTGACAAAAAAATTAACTATCTCTACATAAATGAAGAAGGAAATTTCGAGCTAAAACGTAATCATAATTATATGTACCAAATTCAGGGCCAACTGAATATAACGAAAAGAAATTATTGTTATTTTGTTATTTGGACTACCAAAGATATGCAAATACAAAAGGTAAAAATACATAATAGTAATTTTATTATTTAGGTCCATTACGTTGGTTACGACAGTTTTACTAGTTATTTAAGTAACAATTATGTTTTCCTTGTAGATCGAACGAAATGAGAATTTTTGGGAAGAAAAAATGTTACCACATTTAAAAAGTTTTTATTTAAAATGCTTGTTACCCGAAATTATAGATCCCAGAGTTCCACGCATGATGAAAATAAGGGAAACACGATAGAAATAAAGATTCATAACGCGGCCAAGAAAATTATTTACATATATGTATTACCATTATATTGCATAATGCATATGCAAAAAGGCATAGTACATATTACGGTTCTTTTCGCTCAACTTGATGCATATTGTTTTGTACAAATGATTAGGCTGTAACATTCGGCTTCATAAACGGGATAATCCGATTTTTCAAAAATTTTTGAAAACCTGCAAACCTGCAAAAATATTTGGTTATTTATTCGTAATGTAATTTAATGATTAAATAGTAATTAAGTCTATATTGTACAGTTTTACGTGTTATTTTTATATTATATATGTCTAAAAATTATGTTCGATTTTTGTTTATAATAAAAAAAGATAAATAAACAAATAGGAATTTTAATTTCACATAATAAATAATGTTTTATTTTCATGCCTTACCAAGCAATACTGTTTCATGTATACAGCTAAAATATTCCAGTAAAAATGTATGAACGAGTTATAATAGTAGACCGGCAAAAATTTAAAAGAATGCCCGCTTTTTGTAGATGAAGCACGTCGTTACTTTTATTATTGACACCGTCTGCTAATATAAATCACAACAAACTCCTTCCAGTTTATAAAATATAGGCGCTACTAGTTCAAATATAAGTTCAATTATATACAATGTGATATTCTTACAACTCAACGTAGGGTTGTTTATAACATTATAACAATTATAAAAATTGCTATAAGCTAAAAATATAAAATTAGACTTCATCGCGGCCTTCCATGTATTTTTATCTTTAAATTAAAACTAATTTCGATAAAATAGATTAAACGGTTTTTAAAGTCTCGAATATATTTCTTGAATGCCATCGTACATAAAATATTCTGTGCGGGTACCTCATTCGCATCACGACAAATTCTGACTGTGGTCAAAGACAAGAACAGAACACTAGTGTCGAACAGCGTATCATCTCGGCCCATGTGGAAGCCCTTCTCTATCCCACTAGCGATAGTTAACAGGTACACGGCATTAACACGTCAGTCGCATTTGACTCAATACAATTTATCCTCTTTGTTGTTTTGATGGGTCTCACCAACACTTAGGTGAGCAGTTTTGCGAATGTCCCCTTAAGTAAATCAGAAAAACAAAATTTAAAAATACGAAGCCCACTCTAAAAAGCTTGATTTCGTCGAATTTAGGAACCACGGCCAGCTAAAGCATGGAAAGGAATTTTAGACGACTCTAATTCTTATAAAATATGCCCACAAATTTATCCACAAGAAGCCACCGTTAAAGGGGAAGAAGACTGTCTTTATTTGAACGTTTATACACCTCAGGTTCGTGTTAGTCATTTACCGCACTTTAAAATTAAGAGCCATTTGCAACGTCCATATTTAAAGGTTTAAGTTGAAATCACAAATTTGTTTGAATTAAAACTTTAAGCTAAGATCCTATGATAAGAAACTGCTGCCAGTAATGGTTTTTATCCACGGTGGAGCTTTCGTATTCGGAGATGGTACGCTCAACACTTACGATCCGAAAAACCTAATGGAAAAGGATATTGTGCTTGTTACACCTAACTACAGGCTAGGTAATAACTGTTAAAATCTAAATAAAAATAAGCTCAAGATTAAATTTTTATTCAGGTCCCCTAGGCTTTCTATCAACAGGTGACCATGTCGTACCAGGAAACAACGGCTTAAAAGATCAGAGTTTGGCACTTCGATGGGTAAAGGCGAATATAAATAAATTCAGTGGAGATCCTAACAAAATAACGGTATTCGGACAATCGGCAGGTGGAACAAGTGCTCATTATCACATGTTATCGCCTTTAAGCAGAGGTATGTTCCATTCCTTTTTAAATTTGTCAAATCTTCACGTTTTCTGCTGGCAGATTTGATAAAGGGGGTAATAAGCGAAAGTGGTACCGCTATTTCTCTCTGGGGTTTAGCGCCAAACGATCAGGGGCGCCGGCATTCAATAAAACTAGCCGAATATTGTAACTGCCCTACTGAATCCAATTCCGAGATGGTCGAATGTTTGAGATCTGTAAATGTTAGTGAAATTACACAGAAACAGGATTTGCTTTATGTAAGTATTGCCTTATCTATTATGGTTTATGGTAAATTCGGATGTACAAATATTAAAAATATTAAATTTTTCGTTTATTCGACGCGATAGAGGGCAAAAGGATCCTTAATAAAATAAGAACGAATTTTCTAATTTTCAAAATCATTCTAACAACTTCAGAAATATTCACGAGAATCAGCAAAATACTTGATGAGGCACTGTGTTGTACTACAACAAATGCAAAGGTGCATGTTAAAGTTGTAAGAACTGTACAAGGGAGGTATCTTGCTTAATTTGAAACCCCTCTACTTATGATGGAAATTTTAAATTTTTAGATTTTCTATAAGTACTCGAAGAAAGCGAAAACGTTTCCCGAATTAACAATACTCTGTTCATTTATTTTCTAACCAGGCCTGAAAGTTTTATTTTCAACGATAAAATCTGCAATCATTTAAAATTAAATACTGAAACAATTTTAAAGGCTTAGATAAATTATTTCCTAACACAAAAAAAATTAAATTAATGAATTCGAAGACTTCCACGGTCAGTGTCAGTATTAACTGAACGTCTTCCGAGTTGGGGCCGTGTCATTGGTGAGACAGAAGAACTCAACATTTCGCCCGCTTTTTTAACGAACTTCTTCAGGAGGAAAAGCGAACGCTGAAAGGGCACGGTAACTCAACGTATCAATCAAGCCGGAGGCGAAGCTCTTTTAGCAAAAGGAACGGTAACTAAACTTGTAAACCAAGCTAGACGCGAACCCTTCCGAAGAAAAACAGAAAACCTAACGACTTTATACCGGCTATAACCGGTTAAAAAGAAATGGAAAGAAGAATAGAAGAGGAAGACGAAGTAACACCAACAATAAGGAAGTAGTCAAGTGGATACAGAAGCAGAGAAATAAAAAATCGCCTGGAGAGAATGAAATATATACGGAACTTATAAAGTATGGAGGTGAAGTATTAGAGGAAGAGATATGGGGAATGATAAAGGCAGTATGGGAGACAGAAAGTATGCCGCAGACTTGGAAAGAAGCCATAATTGTGCCACTTTATAAAAGTGGGGAAAGGACGGAATGTGGAAATCATAGAGGAATCGCCCTGCAAGATATAACCTATAAAATTTTAGCTTCAGGAATTAATACAAGACTGGAGCCATATGCAGAAAAAGAAATAGGTGACTATCAGTGTGGATTTAGAAAATATAGATCAGTGATGGACCAAATAGCCACAATAAAAGAAATCCAAATGATAGGCTATGAGCACAATATAACAATATATGCGATGTTTATTGATTTCAAGCAGGCATACGATAGTATAAACAGGAAGCAGCTGTTTAATATCTTGGCTTCCTTGAATGTTAATAAGAAAATAAGAAATTTGATAAAAGAATCATTGACAAATACAGAAAATAAAGTGAGATACAGAGGTCAATTGTCAAGAGCATTTAAGACAGAAACAGGATTAAGGCAGGGAGACCCCCTCTCGTCAATATTATTTAATTTAGTTCTGGAGAGAGTTATTAGAAACAGCCAACTTAATAGGAATGGGACGATCAAGACCAAAAGTCACCAACTGCTGGCATACGCAGATGATGTGACATTAGTAGCAAGGTCGATACATGAAATGCAAGAACAAGTGAAGAAATTTGAATGGGAGGCAAGAAAAGTAGGATTAGTGATAAACACAAAAAAAACTAAAGTGATGAAGTTAAGTGGTAAAGGTGAAAGTGCTGGCAAAGGGGAAGTGATTTTAAAAACAGTGGGTGGGCAGGATTTGAGAATAGAACGAGTTAAGGAGTTTATTTTTCTAGGAACATTATTAATCTCTGAAAACTTAAATTACACACAAGAAATTAAAACAAGGTTAATAAAAGCATCGAGATGTGCGGGCGCGTTAAATAGTATAATGTCCTCAAAACAGATGTCGCGAAATGCAAAGTTACGACTGTATAAGACTGTGATACGACCGACAGCTACGTATGCATGTGAAACATGGACGATGAATGTGGCAGATCAAGATATGATAAGTAGGTGGGAGAGAAAAATGCTACGAAAAATATTTGGAGGGGCTCGGACGGAGGATGGTTGGAGAAGACTTACAAACGAAGAAGTACAAGAGAAGTATAGGGGGCCAAGTATAGTAGACTTCATTAAAGCTCAAAGGTTAAGATGGTTTGGGCATATATGGAGAATGCCAGATGGGGGAGCTACTAAGATAGTATTGGAAGGTAGAGCGCAGGAATAGGTGGAGGGAGGCAGTAATGGAAGACATAGCAAGTAAAGGAATAGAAGACTGGAGAAATAAAGTCATGGATAAGGAACAATGGAGGCAGATTGTTAAGCAATGGGCCTAAAGTGGCCTGTAAAAGCTTTATTTATATTTATTATAACCGGTTAAGCGTATCGGACGAATGCGACGATTGGCCACAGGCGAAGACTGATTTCCATATTTCCGATAGGTAATAATCAGTGTTACGATTCAAGTTGTTAGGGGTCTTGATGATTTAAATGGCCTCACAGATTTTCCTGTTGAAAAAATAAGGGGCATTGGCAATGATCGAAGATTTTTTAAGCAATATCTTATGGCCAGTGTCTTGATGATGTTCAGCAACAGCTGAGTATGTGAGAATACCTGATTTCAAGCAACGTTTGTAAACTGAGCGACCAGTTTCCCCAATGTACACAAAACCACAACAACAAGGGATGCCATAGACGCTTCTTGATGACAAGGATTAAGGCTTATCTTTTACTGAGGGGAGTATCTGTGACACTTTATGAGATCAGTAACTTGGCGAACGTAGAGCAAGAAGGCATTAGCCTGGGGTGTACAGGAATTCTGAGGACTTCCAAAGTCTTTGAGCCCATTTTAACATCGTAATATTACCAGTTGACAAGGGTAATGTCACAGCCGTCTTAGATAAAACTCAATATGTGATCACAAATTAGTTCGAGTTATAGTTGATATAACAGAAAAAAGTAACCATCGACAAAAAATAAGGAAACAGACACTGAAACGTTAACACATAATAGAGCAAAATACCAAAAGATAAGATAAGAATGAAATAATCTCTAATACCATAAGACAGCAGACCAGAATGTAAAAACTAGACATAAACATGAGAACAACACAATATCAGAAGAGGCAACAAAAATGCGAGGCAACGAAGAGAGCTAACAACTGAAGGTAAAAGAGGTACGATAGAATACGCTGAGCTAACCAAATTAATCCGGAAAACCATAAAAAACACAACGGAAAAAGAAGGAAAAAACAAATAATGGAAGTGATAGAAAGAAAAAAAAATATGAAGGTACTACGGCGTCCCCCCCCCCCACAATAGAACTCAAGTATTTCATTATATGATAAAAAGGAGAGAGGACTTCCTTAAAGAAGTAGAAAGATTTTATGAAGAACTGTACAGATCAAGGTAGAATACATGCTCGAAACAACACGTTAAAAGCACCAAATAAAGATATGGAATGCAAATTCCGAAGATATTTCAGACATCAGACAAGACAAAATAGACGCCGCACTAAAAGAAATGAGGAATAACGAAGCGCCTCGAACTGATAACATTACAAAAGAAATGATCTAAGAAGGAGGACAGAAGTTAAAGGAGAGCTTTGGGGCCCTATTAAAAAGTGCCTGTCTAAGGGTAACATGCACCATGAGGCGAATACCATTTAATACACAAGAAGAGAGACAAACGCAATCTTACAAACTACCGCCCCATTACTTTGCTATTACAATCTTACAAACTGCTAAGTAAAATAGTCACTACCAACTAATTGAACAAATACATCTACCGTTGTATCTAGCTTTCATTGACTATAAGAAAACTTTTGACTCCGTAGAAATATGGGCAGTAGAGCAAGCATTATGAATACAAAATTCAAATGAAGTAGCTGTTATAAAATTACAATTTTATTACAAGAGACAAATACAAACCCAGTCAATAGAGGAGTGCGCCAAGGCGGCCCTATATCACCAACGTTGTCTGTCAAACATATTTGCTATTTGCTTTTTTCTATGCGTTGTAATTAAGTTGGAAAATGGTATTTATAGTAGAAAATCCGTCCAAAGATAATCTACGTGCTGATATTCAATTATTGGCCGCTGAAGGGCTTCAGCCACTGGAAATGTATACAAAAATGAAAGCTATATATTGTGGCGAAGTGGTTGGTTGGTTTATTGTTAGGAATTAATATAAATAAGTTACTTTAATAATTTAGGTAGAGTCTTTAACCAACGTCGCTACTTGAATATTGCTGGGCTTTTTACGAGAGGTTTTTATTCAAAGTCAATTTCAATTAACATTCATGTATTTCAGAACTGTGTTTTAGTTTGACAATAGTATATTGTAATACAAGTGTTGAAAGCTTGCGTTTGCCATACGAATGTGAAGTTTGCAGCACGAACGATAGTGAGTGCTGCAGTCACATTAGTTAAACAATTTACACAAATATTTTACAAGTTCTGGATTATAATTTAAGTTAACATAAAATAATCTTACATGTATTTACTGGAACATTATCTTGAAGGGTGTCGATTTACCGTAGGTACTGCTTGGTTGATGGCTGGATATAAACCATATCTTTAGCGTATTTTGGTCGCAGTATACATACAGAAAATTGACCCCTTCTCTCAATATTCAGTGTCTTATCTTATGCCCGTCTAGAGTGCATAACTGCATTGAAGCACGTACGAGGTGACAGATTTCACCGTTCATTGCACTTCAATATACATGCATTAAAAGATGCAACCTCGACACCTGAATGCTCTGATCTAATGACGTCGTATCAACCAAGCGTGCATAGATTGAATGCATTTCAAACTTTGCTTAATATTTTTACGTTCGCCTTTGTTACACTATGATGATTATAGTTATTCTCACAGGGTAGTGGTTGAATACTGCAATAAATTTCGACAAGAAGAGAATCCACAAGGAATTTGGCATGTCTATGACATGCTCATGTTGCAGAATCAGATAAAAATATGAGACTGTTATACACGCAAATAGACGCAGTAGAATAAGGGGAATCACCAATAAAACAGGTAGCAAAAATTATGAAAGAGAAAAAATTTAAGAAATATGGCAGAAGCATTTCTCACAGTTATTAAATGAAGAAGAAAAGGGAAATAAAGAAAATAGTGAGGTTAATCAAAGACAAGTAAGAAGAAAGAATGGAGAAGAAATAAATCAACCACATGAAGAATGTGAACAAGTAATAAACAAAATAAGAAGAGGGAAAGCAGCGGGAAGCAACACGGTAAACGGTGAAATGATAAAGTATGAGGGCGAAAAGCTATGGAAGAGAATATATGAAATGATGGGAAGTATGGAAGAATGGAGGTTACAGAGAGATGGAACGAGAGGATAATAGTGACAATTTTTAAGAAAAGAGATCCAGAAATACGTATGTAGTAATTATAGAGGAATACCACTGTTAAATGTAGGTCGAACAAGCTGAGAAGACAATAGATGATTACCAGTGTGGGTTTAGGGTCGGTGAGCAAGAACGGATGCAATATATGTGATGAAGCAAATAATAGAAAAGAGTTATGAGAACAACTTCGTTTCGTATTCGTACTATTCCCATCTTAAAAAAACAAACATCTGAAAAGTACATTTATACGTAAAAACCAGAAAATTATTTCCCAATTTAATTTAATTATAAGTATTTAGAATTTTTGCGTCATGCTAATCTACAATATTTTTATAGAAATGGCACAATGATCCAATTACACCATTTAAACCAGTTATCGAATCCAACATTAAAGGAGCATTTCTACCAGAACACCCTGTTGATATAATAAAATCGGGAAAGGCGGCCAAAGTTCCGCTTATAATAGGGATCACTTCTGAAGATGGTGCTATGAAATCGCCAGGTTTGTTAGCTTTCAATTAATAGCCAAGCTGTCCAATTTCTAAGTCGTTTTTCATCATAAAACCTTTAATTTTTAACTTTTAATAAATGTATAAACAACAGTTTCTAAAAAACTTAAGGCGTTGCAGGTATATTCAATAATTCTCAAATTTTAAATGAGTTCAACAATGACTTCCTTGAAATTGCTCCCATTACATTTGGTTATTACGAAACCACGCCCAACGAAACTCTAGTTTCGAAAAAGATAAGAACATTCTATTACGGAAATGACGAGATTAATAACTCTTCAAAACCTGCAGTTACTGACGTACGTATTTCCCTCGAAAAATTTATTAGGGAAATAACTTTTGGGTGCTTTCAGATGTATACGGATGGCATGTTTTTATTACCGCTTAATCAAGTTGTAAAACTACACATTAAATATACCAATCAACCTGTATATCATTACGTATTTGGATACAGAGGTGGTGTTAGTTACAGCGAAATCTTAGGAGATTCTACTTACAATTATGGTAACACACCATAAAGTACTATTTTTCGCTTTAAATAATTATTAATAAACAAAAATTTTGCAGGGGTTTGCCATGTTGACGAACTTATATACCTATTTTCTCCTAACCCGCCTTTTTCCGATTACCAACCTAGCGAAACTGATAAAAAAATTACGGAAATTTTAATTACGTTGTGGACTAATTTTGCAGAAACTGGGTAGTTTCTTGAAAAGAAAAATTAAATAAATTTTAAAAACTCTTGTTTGCAGAAATCCGACACCGAGTACAAATCAAAACGTAACAACAAGATGGAATCCGGTTCAAAGTAAAAATTTGGAGTATTATCTCATCAATAACAATACTAAAACGGAAATGAGGAAGCGACTATATTGGAAAAGAGCAGAGTTTTGGGAAAAACTGCCTTTAAATTCCGACACTCAACTCTAAAAATGAAAAATCCAGAAAACACTAATTTCCTGTAATCTTCTTTACTAAATATACTTGGGAATCAAAAATATATTATGTTATGATTTATAATTTAGCATGTTACTGAAAATTTAAACAACAATATTAATATTTAGTTCGTATGGAGTTAATATGCATAATTTCAAGCAGTTCACGTTTATGACCCTAAACTTTTAAGTTATTAACTTGTTTGTAGTACAGGTGGAAAGAAAAATGCAAAGTGTGTAAGGTACAGGGTGATTTATCTAAGCATTTATTTATTTACTTCACGGATGGTTCCGAGTTGCGGTAGCTGGGTACCCTATTAGCAATTAAGATAGACCAAAAAAGTATTTAAAAAAGTTGTTGCTAATAAGAAAACACTCCAAATAAGAAGTTTCGCAGAAAAATTTTCACTTTTTAATTTTCTACATTTTTGTATGAATTCATTAAAAAATCAAATATCAAGTGTGCAACGCACAATCAAAACAATTAAAAATCGTTTGAAACGTCAGCCCACAAAACAATTTACTTAAGTGGCATGGAATTTTTGTTGTTTGATTAGTGATAGCTGAACAACGGTCAAGTATTCCTGAAAAGGTAGAAATTATTCGTTGATGATAATGTATCTATCCGAGAGGCTGCTAGAGAGTTTAAAGTAAATCACCCTGAACGTCCACCTGTCCATCATGGAGTAGCACACTTGAAATTCGAGATAAGAAATTTTTTAATGAATTGACACAAAAATGTAGAAAATTAAAAAGTGAAAACTTTTCAGAAAAACTTCATATTTGGAGTGTTTTTGTGATTAGCTACAATTTTTTTAAATACTTTTTTGCACTATCCTAATCGCTACTATGACTTTTCTTGAAACGCTAGTTTTTATTTTAATCATAGTTGTAGTTTGGATAATAGGTGTAGCTTATTAGTAGTTCGGGTTGCATATCCTCTATCTTGGTTAAAATTTTACTTGTGGCCTTCATGGAAAATTTCCACTGCTACACCAAAAAGGGTAATACCGAGGTAGCTCTCGGGAACACGCCGTCGACTGCAAGTGGGAAGGTCGGTGTTCTTAACAAGCTGTAAAAGAAATGAATGGGGGCCAATCAGTTACGAGCGTGTTCTTCAGATGATTAAGAACGTCAACTGATAACCGACTTCCTAAAAATTCTTCAAAAGACAAAACCCAATAAAGAACTCTCAAATCGCGAATATATAAACATATGCCAAGCAAACAAGGTAAATATAAATATAGCGAACAATAATATAAATAAGTATGTAACAAGTATATAATCAGTGGTTTATATACTACCACAAACAAATTAAGGTATAACACGTCAATACAATATAACGGAGACTGTTTAATGAAACCGATGTCGGTAATAGAACCGATAAATGAATTAATATAAGTGACGTTAATACAAACTGACAGTGACTAAAAGCAAAATTGAAATATAAAATATGAAGGAATCCTACCTAGGTAATTTTTGTACAATAATAACCTCTGAATTTACGGGATACGTATCTCAAAGATTGTACGGTGAATTACAACAATTCATACGCCTCCTAAACGACGGTAAATACAACAAGTCTGCCTTACAGGTTAATCGGTGAAATCACTAAGCAGGACAGGAATTCTTCGTAGCCCAAAATCAAACTATGGAAATCTTCTCGGTTTCATAAACAACACTCGACAACATCGAACGGAACCATAAAATATGTCTTTACAATAAGCTTGACCACATGTCAACCATAACCAAAAATATAACAGGCCATCAAAATCGTAACCAGATTAACTGGCCGTAAATCTATCCAAAAACTGGTCGTAAAACTATCCAAAAATATAACGGGCCGTAAATCGGGATGAAAATCGAAGGGAAACGTTTGGGGAATTTAAACTAAACCAAACAATAGCATACCTTTTAAGGTGTTCAAGCACACAAGTCAATAGTAACGTCGGACTAAAAACCGCCACATGCGTACGAATATCGAAAGTGTCCAAATACCAAAATATCGGCCAATGCCGCTAAAATTCAAAATAATTCACTTCCGAAATTCCATAAATGTGGTTTTGAAGTGGCGATGACCCATAAGATTTCAGCTTAATCACTGATTATCTCCGCTACGAAAACCACGCGTCCATCTTCGACGTTGACTTGTCCGAGAAGAAACGGAAATCGACAAAAATTCGGCAAGACCAATTCAGAAATAGAATCCAAAAATCCCTAAATGCGAAGGCCAAACTATAGACAACTTAAAATACCGCAAATTTCTGCGTATGGCCTAACTAATATAACGCGTTTGCAAAACCAAACTTTACAAATATTACAAATATGTTAAAAAAACCTTTTCCCGCGGATCCATTGCTTTTATTTAATCTGGTAGGATCGCTTTTCTTTCGTACCACGCTTCCTTTTTTCAAGTTTCCCGTTTAATCTGGCTTCAGAATTGTCCATTTAACTGTAAATGTAACTTATATGTACTCGTATTTTTAAAATTGTCACTATTAGCGCATCACTTTATCCACACTCGTTCAACAGACGCGAGGTCCGCCGGTCGGCTTATCAACAACACTACTTAAATCCCTTATTTTCGCACTTTATCTGACACTATACTATTAACTTTATCAACTCTTTTTTAATTAATTTGCACGACATACCTCAGATTCACTCACTTTTTGTAGCAAGGCTGTTGTTGAACACAGTTAACTCGCTGACACAAGCTCTTTCCCTCAAAATAAGATTATACTTATTTTTAAGAAGTCCTTCAACTTTTTGACATAAACTAGGCCCTGCTTGTTAGCGGGCGCTGTGTTCAAGTTGGCTAGCTCAGTAATTAGACAATAGGCTAGAAATAATTATTTATTACTACTAAAACAATAAAGAAAATGTCTGTACACAATTAAATTGGGAATTGGAAAAGCGTGCTAGCCTGGCGACGGTGAAGGCGTCGGCTTCGGCGAAGGCGTCGGCGTCCGCGAAGGCGGTAGCGACAGTGAGGTCGGCGGCAACGGCGAAGACTGCAGCGACGGCGAAGGCGGCAGCAAAGCCGAAGGCGGCGGGACGTCGACAATGATGGACGGTGCGACGAGGGCGCACGGCATCCGGGAAGCGATGAAAATGGTAAACCTGGGCTTGATCTGGCGAGAAGGGGGTCGAGATGGCGGCGTCAGGCGACGTGGGTTATGGTATGGCCTTAGCAGCAGCCTTAGTGGCGGCTGAGAACAGGCAGCGTCTGGCGGCGGCGGGCAGTTCCAATGTTGAAGAGGCTGGGAGCGGGCAGCGTCTGGCGGCGGTGAGCGGTTCCGGTGGCGACGAGCGGTTCCAGAGTTGGAGGGGGCTTGAAACAGGCAGCGTCTGGCGGTTCCAGCAGCGTAGGCGGCGTTGGCGGTTCCAGCGGCGTAGGCGGCGACGAGTGGTTCAGCGTGGAGGTGGCGTGGAACAGGCAGCGTTTGGAGGCGTAGGCGGTGACGAGCGGTTCCAGCAGCGTAGGTGGCTGGGGAATAAGCAGTATTTGGCGGTGTTGGCGGTTCCAGCGGAGTCTGAAGGCGGTGATGGAGATCAAATGAGCACCGAGATGTCGAGAGAGCCCCGAGGTGTCGATGATGATGTTGAGCTTGATGTCTCTGCTGCACGTGTGTATGATGTCTGAGAACGATGTCTGAGAGATGATTGAGAGTGATTTGGATTTCTCGAACATTGACCGGCAAATGTCGTTAGAGGAGGAAAAATAGAATAAAATCCCTGTGTTTTCCTTATTTGCAAATAACTGTCCCAAATCTAATTACTGGTTTGTCTAGTAGTTATCATTGTTCTGCTGGTATCGGGACGCATCTATTGATACCTCACGTGTTTATCAGGTTGATGGCTTCGCGAATTTAACCGCGACCTTGTCTCCGAGCGGCTCCACGGTGCTGTGTGATAGCAGAAAGATGTTTATTGCGTTACGGAAGCAATTGGCTTGAAGAGGAGTTTGATATTAAGATGTGCTATATATTTTTCTTAGCTAGATTTACATAACGAATATTTGCTCCTTGCAATTAGAAAGTTTTTATTCGAAAAGTATGTATTGTAGCGCAGAATTAGTTCCATTAAACTAAGGGAGAATATTTGAATCTTTCCGCACCGCGGGTGACTCGAGAGTTAGGTGGGCGTTCTGCGCTGGGGTTTATGGCGGACACCGTAGGACAATGAATTTCTAGAACACTTTGTTATGGAGTTAAATAGAAATGGAGCAATTTAATATTTGAAAATGCGAGAACAAGCACAGAAGAGTTGACACATGTCAGATGAAGGGAGAATATATGGCCAGAAAGAAAAGAGGTATTGTTACAATAAAGTTCACTCTGCTCTGTTTGTTTGCAAGTGTTTTTTAAAAGGCCAATTATACCGTATTGCCGGTCCGGTCGAAAGTGTCAAGTCGAGGGCGCAAGGAAGAGCGTGTTATTCTTTATATTTTGTAATGCTACTGCCCGTGTTATTTCGTTCTCCAGATGTCTTGATAAACGTATTATTAATTCTTCCTCTGTCATTGGTTGTTTTAAAAATCTTGCCTTATTATACAGTGCGAGTGTAAAGTCTGGAACTATCGCAATAAATCTTTTATTAAACGTTTTTGAAAAAAATCCTCGAACACGTCAATTTTTATCTTAAATGAGACATATTTTACTGTAATCGTCACTTAAAGATCGTCTTTTGTTTTTGAGTTATGACGTAAGCTATAATTTTTTTAAATGGAAACCCTAATGTTTTATGATGAATTTGGAAAGAGCATGAAATTCTAAGACCAAATATGCTAAAAAAGTATGGTACTGTATTTTGAAATTTTCGAGATAATTGCCGTTAAAGTTTTAAAACAAAAATCTAATAACAGTAATAACAATCAAGAGTTCCAAGTTTTAATAAAAAAATCAAGTAGCCATGTAACAATTGACAGCGTTAAAATTATGACAGTTCTTTATCAGTTTCTTTATCTGTTTTTATTGTGGGCTTTTTTACGTGTTTTCGATTTTTCATTACTATTATGTACAATATCTTCCAAATAGAAAAATACAATATCACACTTTTTTTATCATATTTGGTCTAAGAATTTCATGCTTTTTCCAAATTCACCATAAAAAATTAGGGTTTCCATTTAAAAAAATTATCGCTTACGTCATAACTCAAAAACAAAAGACGATCTTTAAGTGACGATTACCGTAAAATATGTCTCATTTAAGATAAAAATTGACGTGTTCGAGGATTTTTTTCAAAAACGTTTAATAAACGATTTATTGCGATAGTTCCAGACTTTACACTCGCACTGTATACAAACCCATCATATCATTTTCTCTGGTGGTTTCACTATTGTTGTCGTATTTACCCATTGTTAATTTTATTTTTGTATCCATCTGATGTGTATTACTCAAAAATTGTTCTATAAAACTCTTTCTAAAATCTTCATATTTACTACAATTTTTTTAACTAAATTGTACCAAATTTCTGCATGTCTATTCAAACACACTAGAAATTGATTTTTGAAACCCTCGAACTTCGGCATCATTACAGAATGTAAAAACTTACGAGAAAAAATATTGCAAGACAAAGCCGTCATAGAAATGTTATTTTTAATAGTTGCTGCATTATATTTTTTAACATTTCAAATTGATCTTCATTTCGTTGAACTTGAGGTGTTTGGTCTTCAGCTTCGTGGTCACCTACCTCTGATTCAACTTCATTTTGTTCTTCTTTGGTTATTCCTCAACATTCTTTTATCTGCCATATTTTAATTAATTTATTAAAAGTTATTTTTATTTTCAATTGACTTTATTAAAATTACCAAATTTTCAAGACAATAAATGTTACTACTATTATTTAAAGTTATTATTTTAATTCTATTGTGGGTTTTCAGTTTTAAATTTCCCTATTATAAATATATTTCAATTTAATTTTTACCAGTAAATTTGAAAATGAATATGATCGCAATCAAATATTTGACAAGTGACATTGACATTTAATTTTATTCAATCAAATTGACAGATATCATTTACATTTACTAATAACTGAAAATTCTTGGTAAATGATTTGACCCCACCAACTATGAATAACCTCTGTTATCTGTTATTACGCTTGATCTTTTATAAATTACCTCGTTACTATTGTATGTACGTTGGTAGACACCAAAATTATTATAGACTGAATGCTAAATGTTGAATGAAATGTTCCACGTTGGACAGCGCCAATTATTATTGAATATTTATCATCGTTCAAATGCCCCACGTTGAACAGTGCCAATTATTATTACAACGAACCCGCGAATCTGCTGTGGTCCCCACAATAATTACCCCAAATTGATTTACTTCCCCAAATTTCAAATTACCTTAAATTATTAAAATGTGCCCCAGTTTTTGTGATATATGTATTTCAATTTATTTAGATTTAGCTTTCATTTAAATGAGTTACTCTTATCTCATGTCGTTCTCAGGATTCGTTAAACCAATTCCAAAAAACAAAATAAAAATTGCTCATAAATGTTTCAAGATACAAATTTATTACAATGATAAATCCCTAAATTACCCTAACTTATTCTTTTTTTTTATTATTAACTAACCTCACTCGCTCTCACTTGAGCCTCACTTGTATTATGGCTGTATACCGCTTCGATCTCAGTTATTTCCACTTATTATTCACTTTGATTGCAGATGAAATACTCTCGTAGTTTACCTTAATTCCAATTCCATTTACATTTATTTTCAGTCCAGTTGTATTTCAATTTGATTTTAATTTTTAACTTTAATTCCAGCTGTAATTCTATTCTAGTTGTACTTCAGCTACACTTTCCAATTAACTTGTATTAGATCGTGTTGCAGGGGCGAAACTAGACCATTTCAGGGTGGGCGCGCGCCCCCTCTGAGAAGTTAGCGCCCCCTCTTCACCACTGATTGTAAAAAGGAAAACTAGTGCTTTTTGGAAATTTAATTTTATTTTTGATATCTCTCTTCTAATTGTACTAAATACAAACAATAAAAATTGAAATTAATACGTAGAGGATATTAGTAGGTAGTTATTATGAAACTTGAAACTGTAGCAAACTTGGATCATTTTAATGATTTATTTAGGGTTTCCGGTCTCGAGGTGGCTAATAGCTTTGATAACGCTTAACTGACACATTTTTGGCAGACTTTCTTAGAATAATATAACTGCATACTGGTTGTGTTGACCCTTATAAGTAAATGTTTTGTATTTAACTTGGTTCCCAAAAAAATTTGCGCCCCCTCTACATTACAGTTCTGGGTTCGCCCCTGTCGTGTTGTCATGTATCGTAATCTACTATTTTTAGTATTTCTGTGATATTCGTAAAATTCTGCTTACTAAGTTCACAGAGATAATTGCTTTACGGTCTTTACGGTTTCTATTGAACAATCCTCGTACTTATAAGTAGTATACTAATTAAACTAATAATTTCAGAAAAACATAAATCATTTCTGGGAAAACTTACCAAACGGAGAAATATTACAAAAAGATTTTTTGTAAATTATTGTTCATTTTTGAAGGAATGCTTCGAATAATCAATCATGTGTTATTCCCAAATTTTCCTTTCAATGAAAAATTTTAATTTCGTTACTTAAAACGTATTACAATTCGTTAATTAAATCGTTTATGACGAATCGCTTCTGTTGCGAAGTACACGAAATGATTTTTGAGGTCGATATACATTTTTTAAAAGTTTAGACTTCGCAATATCTTTTTTAAATAAAAATGGTTCTGTTTTTCCCAGTTTTGATTTCGATATGAAAAGTCAGAGATATTAAATGTTATAAAAAGTGTTACACCTGAATTTTCTGTAACATGAATAAATAATTGAATACGCTTAGTAACCGGCAATAACAAAGCCTTAATAATACGTTAATGAAATATGCATTGTACAACCTAGTTTATAAAATTAAAGGGTGTTGGCTTATTCAACAAGCCCAGTTAAACTTTTCAGAGTTCGACTGTAATTTTTCTCGGCTTTTAAATATTGATTACTTTAGTTAATCTGTATAATTATAAGTATTCATGTAAAAGCGTCTACTTTTAATTTTGTCGTTCGTTACGTTTGAAGGTTGACTGAAAATGGAAAAAAGTCCTCAGCAAACCGAACGTTCGAAAAATTACTTTGCGGTACAGAAATGGGTTTTAAAACTTATTGGAATATCGCTCTCGCCGAAGGAAAGCTGTTTCTATAAAATATTTAGCAATTTCGTTCTCTTTCTAATGATTATGTATTGTCTTTTTGCAATACCGAATATTATCAAACACGAAAGAGACTTTGATACTTTTGCTAATAATGTCATCTGTACTTGCGGTTTCTTCGTGGGTGAGAATTAATCATTTCTTATAATTAAGATATTTAGAAAAACGCTATTCTACGCCGTTAGGCAACACAATAAGGATCTTCAAATGAAAAAGAAAGAAAGAAACATTCAAAATTTATCACTTTTTGTCTAGTTTTTGAAAAACACGGGATATCCAAATCGTATTTTCTATTAGAATAGAAAACAGAAAATTTATGCTCAATATTTACGGTACGTTTTAAGCCAGTAAAATACATAAGTATTCCATTTTATAGTCTGAAATGTCATTTACTGAAGTCCAAACTCGGTTCTGAAAAGCTTAATGACTCAAATATTTGCATTTTTAAAGTTTATATAAATAGTTATTTATACAACGAGTACCTAAAGTGCCACTTTTTTGCACGCGTGAGAAAGTTTAAAGAATGAGCCGCAGGCGAATTCTTTAAATCTCACAAGTGCAAAAAAGAAGCTTTAGATACGAGTTTTATACATAATTTTTTCGACTACCACATATTTGTGCTAAAATATGGATTACAAAAACGTCATTTCAAATTGAAATCTCACTAAAAATCATGTTATAAAGCTTTTTTGTAAAAAATCGTATTATGTACAATTTGTATTCAAAACTTTTTTAAATAGCATTAATAATAAAAAAGTTGTAAGCCGGAAAAGACAAAAACTTAAGGGCTTATAACTTTTTTATTATTAATGCTGCGTACAAAAAGTTATTAATAGAAACTTTAGAGAATACGGTTCTCTACAAAAAAGCTTTACACAAACTTTTTGTAAGACTCGCGACTACAGAGATATATCCTAAAAGCTAATTAACCCTTCTTTTCAAGATGGCGACCGAATGGGGGGGGGAGGGTCATATTAATAAAAGTTGTAGATAATGCGATTCTCTACAAAAAAGCCTGGTACAAACTTTTTGTAAGACTCACGGCCACAGAGCTATAGCCGAAAAATTAATTAACCCTTCTTTTCAAGATGGCGGCCGAATGGAGGGGGTTACCATCCCAAAAATCCGGATTTATACTCACCACTAACCCCCTTACAGATCGCAAAAATAAAATCACTGCCTACCCATAATGCAAATTGAATTACCATTTTACTGGACTAGTCCAATCAAATGCTTGAAATAAAAAGGCAAACTTTGCATTTTGGGTAGGCAGAGATTTTTTGACGATGTATAGGGGGTCAGTGGTAAGTTTAAATTAGGATTTTCGGGGTGGTACCCCCCTCACCATTTGGTCGCCATCTTGAAAAGAAGTGTTAATTAGTTTTTCGACTATATCTCTGTATCCGTGAGTCTGACAAAAATTTTGTTTAAAACGTTTTTACAGAAAATCGTATTCTGTATAACTTTTATTAATAACGTTTTTTACGTAGCATTAATAATAAAAAAGTTGTAAGCTTTTAATTTTTTGTCTTCTCCGGCTTATAACTTTTTATTATTAATGCTATGTCTATTGTTTTACATTATAAAAATACCAAGTTTCTTATAAAAATTAAGAGCATGACTTTTTGACTTTTATTAACCGGAAATAATTAACAACGAATGTCATGACAACTGACAACACATCTCCCTTTTTAGGTTAAAGAAATTAGTAGTTAAATACAATGTTAAAATGAAATAACACATAAGTTAAAAGTTAAAAGTTCACTGAAACAGTCCATGATCACACATGTTCGATAAGTCGCACTGGCGGCTTAGAGAGTCGTCCACTCCTGGTAACAGCTGATCCTGGTGGTAATTCCGGTCTCGTATCTCCAGGTGGTTCCTCCAATGGTGGTGGTTCCTCCAATGGTCCACGCTCACTGACGGCCTCTAACATCTGTTGCGTAAATAAATGATCACGATCATCTGCATGATTAACTGCTAGCGGACTTAAATGAAAACGATTCCGCCGCAATTGCCCCTTTGGCGTATCAATAATGTAAGACCGTGGAGTCGAATCTTTCTGCACTACAGTTCCGGTGGTCCTCTTGTCCACAATCCATACATCTTCGCCTGGTACGAGCTCTCGTAATTTTCGTGTACCGTGATGATTATCATAATTCCATTTCTGATTAATAATTCTTGCCTTATCCCTTTCTCTGAGAATTTTCTGGTCAGGAACTTTCGGTTTCAGCTTTGAGCTGGCAATGGGTAAAGATGTCCGAATCCTTCTACCCATAAGCAATTCTGATGGTGAGAATCCATTAGCCAATGGCGTTGCACGATAACTCTGTATTGCTCGGTAAGGATCGATGGACTTTTCCATACTTCGTTTGACGATCTTGACCGCTGCCTCTGCAAACCCATTACTCTGTGGAAATCTCGGGCTGGATGTGACGTGCTTAAAACTCCATTCTTTGGCAAATGCACGAAAATCCGATGTTGAAACTGGATTAAAATGTGTCCCGTTGTCGGTGTAAACAATTTCAGGAGTGCCATGTCTTGAGAATATTGACTTGAGATGAGTAATAATCTTCTGTTCCTTTAAGCTAGATAATAATGCGAATTCTGGACATCGCGAATAATAATCCATGACTAACATGTAATTCCTTCCTTTGAAATAAAACAAATCTGCTGCCACTTTTTGCCAAGGTCGATCAGGAAATTCTGACGGCATCAGCGGCTCATGCCTGTTAGCAGACTCTTGAATACATGCTGAACACTGTTTAATGAGTGTCTCAATTTCTTTTGATAATCCAGGCCACCAGACTGAATCCTTCGCTCTCGCGCGACGCTTTACGATTCCCTGATGCCCTTCATGAATCTTGTTTAAAATGTCTTTTCTTAACTCCTTAGGAATGATGATCCGTGAAGACTTCATTAAAAGTCCTTCCGTAACTGAAATATCACTTCGATGTTGCCAACAGTCAGTTAGGTCCGCTGTCAAAGCTTTCCTAGCTGGCCAACCTTGCTTAGTGAAGTTGATAAGTTGACAACAAATAGAATCATTACGTTGTGAATCAACAATCTGCTTTAATCTAGCATCTGTTGCTGGTAAATCCCTTATAATAGCACTGACGTAGGCATTAACATGCTCTTCGAGATCCTGATCTACTCCTGTCGTGCTGAGTGGTCGACGGGACAATATATCATCCATACCCAATTCCTTTCCTGGAACGTGACGAATCTTGTAATAATATCGCATGAGTCGAAGACGCATACGTTGAAGCTTTGGCGTTAACTCATCCAAGGACTTAGTCATAAAAATTGGGACTAATGGCTTGTGATCAGTTTCACGCATTATTTCCAATCCGGTTATAAAGTTTTTGAACCGTTCACAGGCCCAAACGAGCGCATATCCCTCTTTTTCAATCTGAGCCCAATTCTGTTGAGCCTTGGTTAATGATTTAGATGCGCTACCGAAATTCCAAATGGCAGGCGCTTGTATTTATACCGTCCAAATGGTGTGATAAACGTTGTAAGCAGTTGCAACGCCTCATCCAGATCAAACTGCCAAAATCCACTGTTTGCGTCAAGTTTGATAAAGTATTTGGCTTTTCCAAGTCGTCCCAACACATTCTCGGTGACTGGCATTGGGTGAACTTCCCTTTTGATAAATTCGTTTAATTTTACGTAATCCACGCACATGCGGATGTCTCCATTCGGTTTCGGAACAGTTACCAATCCAGAACACCAGTCAGTCGGTTCTTCTACTCGGTCAATGACGCCTAAAATGGTCATCTCATCCAACTGATGCTTAATCTTTTTTAACATTGGTATAGGAACTCGTCGTGGAGTCGTGAGAGCATGGGGAACTGCACCATCGCTTAATCGTATGGTATAGGGGATTCTAACATGTCCCAACCCCTTGAAAAGTTGAGGAAATTTCTTGAGCGGATCGAATGTCGAACCTTGACCGTTTAAGGCGTCGACATCCGCCCGTCTGATAATTCCCAACTCTTCGCTAACCTGACCTGCTAATAAAGGCTTCACCATTCCACGCACGACATAAACTTCGGCCATCGTAGTTTTTCCGCGGTAGTGAACTTTTTCCCAAAAACAACCAATGACATTGGTGAGACGTTGATTATCTGCACCGTAGAGCACTCGCTCAGGTTTACGTAATTTGATGTCGCTAAGGTATTCGTTAGACATCTTTTCAGACATTACCGTAACGTCTGCTTGAGTGTCGGCATAAAATGTAAGCTTCGCCCGTCTGATATCGATTGAGGCTGCCCATCGCTGATTACTTTTCTTCGTCCCGATGGCACCAATATAAGCATTACTGTGGTCCGAGGATCCCATTCCGGTCTTGACCTCTCAAACCCCATTTTGTTTTTTCGATGACTTACATAACTTTGCATAATGGCCAACGCGTTTAAACAGCCGGCATTCCGCTTCGGCTGCAGGACACTCGGATTTGGAATGTTTAGGCTTCCCACAGTTCCAGCAGTTGCCACCATTTGTTGATTTATGTTCATGAGACTTATTCTTTCGTTCACCGTTTGATTTTGATCTTGCACTGTATCGGCCAGAAGGCTTTTTCGGTCCGGTTGTAACTTTGTCGACCTTCGCCTCGCCTCGGCCACCTTGGATAATTGGCTGCTGAACTTGTACTTGGGCAGACTGCTTTGCTTTAGTTACGGCCATATCGAGCGTTAAATTGTCGATCAGTTGCAGGCGTTTCGATAATTCTTTATTCTTTATCCCAAGTACGACGCGATCGCAGATCAATTCATTTCTTAGGATCCCAAATTCACAGTGTTCGGCCAATGTATATAGAACGGCGACGAATTCCTCGATGGATTTCCCCTCCTTTTGACAGCGCTGATTGAAAACGGCACGTTCATATGTTTTATTTCGCTTTACTTTAAATTGTCCCGTCAAAAGCCTTGATAACTGCATCGTAGTCTTGCTGTTCGGTCTCTGTTAATCCTAGAGCACCTAATAGTTTGTCTGCCTGTGGTCCCATGATGTAGATTAGCATATTGACTTGCTCGTCCGGTGATTCCTTGTTCAATTTTGTGGCAACCCGGTACCTATCAAACCTTTTCCAGTCCACCCATCCCTGGGCCTTGGAGAAGTCAAATGGTTCAGGTTCCTTTAAGTTATGATGATGTGTTGCCATGGCCAGCTTTCTATCTGTCATTCATGGTTGAAAATTCACTGATGATTATTTAAAGTATCACTGGAGAGCTTCTAATTACTGGGCTGAGTAATTTGGACCCATCACTGGTGTAATTTCCGCTGCCACCATGTATTGTTTTACATTATAAAAATACCAAGTTTCTTATAAAAATTAAGAGCATGACTTTTTGACTTTTATTAACCGGAAATAATTAACAACGAAAGTCATGACAACTGACAACACACTATGTTAAAAAGTTATTAAGAATATATAATAGATAATACGATTCTCTACAAAAAAGCTTTGTACAAACTTTTTGTAAGTTTTACGACTACAGAGATATAGCCGAAAAACGAATTAACCCTTCTTTTCAAGATGGCGACCGAATGGAGGTGGTTACCACCCCGAAAACCCTGATTTAGACTCACCATTGACCCCTCTACACACCGATAAAAAAAATGTTGCCTACCCAAAATGCAAAGGTGAATTACCATTTGACTGGACTAATAGCAAAAAACGGGTTTTTAATAGTTAATTCTTAATTATTATTAATTTAATAATTTTTAACTAACTCTTTACTACTTTAGCACTGGTAAAACATGCGAATATTTACATCAAAAGATCAGAAGTACATCGCAGTTTGTACGCATAAATACTGAGTTTTTATCCAACTTTCAGTATGAAGAGGATATGGAAAAGGTATGGATTAAAGAACATGTTAACTTTACCAACAAATTAGTGAGTAGTGAAGAATATGAGTTGCTATATATTCGAATTGTTATATAGGTAACACTTGTTTCATTTTTTTGTGGTTCACAGTGTTTTTAGATTTATTGGTTTCCAAGAATCCAACAATCTGTTACATTAATAACATTCAGTAAATAGAATAACAGAGAATTTTAACATGCAAGAGAGCTTTCTAATGAAAATACTCTTACCTGAGACTACTTTATTATTTTTAATTTTCTTTTTTATTAAATTACGGGGGTGTTTTGACGAAATTTTGTACGAGTTCGTTGCGTTTTACAGTTTTTACGGTTTTTTTTCGGCAATGACGGCCCATCTTATTTTCAAGGGTAATATAACAAGTGGTGAGCTTATTGTCGATAATATTTTCAAAATGTCACGAATGTTAATCCCAACGACGAAAATGCAACGACTGCGAAGCAGGAGTTGCATTTTCCAAAGATTGGGATTAACATGAGTGGCATTTTCTAAATATTATCGATTTTTAAGCGAATCACGAGTTATATTTAGGAAGAGAATACAATGATTACATTTTTCACTAATCGGTGCTACAGTTTTTTCTCAACTGTCAAATAATTTTTTGTACGTCATATTTACGTGGTTACTACGTTACTAGCGTTGCTATTGGAAATAACAAAATATTATCGCGGCAATAAATTATTTTCACTTATTGGTACAACATTTTCAAGCGTTGTGATTGGCTGATTTTCTTAAGAATTGTATTCTCAAGTAAAATTTTGGTGTAAACAGTTTCGATGTGGACGAGACTCAATTCAGAATGACCGCAGATTAGGAAGACCGGCTGAGGCAAAATCTGAGGAAAGCATCATGCTTGTTGAAGATTTCGTGCTGTCAGATCGACGAATAAAGATCCCAGTACTTGCTGAAGAAACTGGGGTATCCAAAACTACGGTTTTCAAGATTGTGCACGAAGATTTAGGGATGAAAAGAACGATGAGTGTTATTTTTCACGAATTCTCACAGGCGACGAGACTTGGGTGTTCTATTGGCATCTTCCCACGAAGTAGGAGTCGATGCAATGGATGGATAAGGGCTTTCCACCTTCAAAAAATGCGAAAACTGAGTCGTTTTCTGGAAAGTTGATGGCGATCGTATTTTGGGACTGCCAGGAAATTTTGTTTATTGAATATATGGAATAAACGTCCACAACTAATGGAAAGGTTTACGGAAGAACGATCCAAAACCTGAAGCAGGTCATTAGAGAAAAACGTCCGAATTCATGGAGAGCCAAACTTTGCTGTTACACGACAACGGCAGGGTCCACAAGGCTCGCACAGTTCAAACCATTATCGAAAGCTGTGGATTGACCGAGTTGCAACATCCACCCTATAGCGCTGATTTAGCGCCCTGCGACTTCTTTTTGTTCAAACATCTGAAGAAATACCTCAGAGGTCGAAAATTTTCTTCCGACGATGCGTTGAAAGCAGCTGTTGCGTCATTTTCTGAAGTGCAAACAAATGAATTTTTTTGGATGGGATGAAACAACTCGAGAAACGCTAGACTAAGTGTATTAGTGTAGACGGTAGTTATGTAGAAAAATAAAATTCTTTGAAGCTCTACTCTCGTAACAATGACAAATATTTACAAAGAGATACATGAGAGTCTGACTGATATCTGGTTGGGAGATCTAGCGGATCAAATCTTGTTAGTCTGAATGTGTTCGGCCTCGCCAGCAGGTTCTTCGCCAGACTATTGTTGTGCGCTTTAAGTGTTCGTGGTATTTTTTACTGAAGGTTTTTATTTCTTATCTGACAGACGGCAAATAGATGCCTTGCTGTATTAACCGGTTAGGAACGTATCATGCTGCGTTAGTGATTGTTCTTTATTTTGAAATTTTTGTGTAATATCTCCAGATTGGAACTATTAGCCGACCCTCATAGCTGGATATCATACATCCAGAAATTTTATTCCTAATTGTTTCATTTTCTTCCAGATATACAGTGTGTCCCAGGATAGATGTTACAATAGGTGTGATGGACTAAAAATTTTCGAATTTTATTTTAAGATTGTGGAATTAAGCCCTGCTTGGTTTGAAGAGAATTTTAAGAATATTTTCAGTTTTTGAAAAACAAGTCGGCCTTGACATTGAAGCGAAAACTATTTTCTTTTCAGGTAAAGTACCCTTTTTGTTCATGATACGGCAAAATTTTACTAAGAAAAGTTGTTCATAATAAGAAATTATGGCCCTATGCAGCTAGTTGGGAGGATTTATTGCTCAGTCTGTCCATTGTGTTGATTGTCATTTTCCTTATGACATACTCAAGGCTGATGTTGAAAAGTATTGGGGCCAACCCATCACCCTGTTTCAGACCCTGCGTTATTTCGAATGGGTCCGTCATCTTATTCTGTATTCTTACGTACGCCGCCGTCTCTGTTATCGTTGTCTTGATCAGTCTGATTAATTTTTCTGGTAGCCCACATTCGTTCATTATTTCGTAGAGTTTCTCTCTTTTGATGGAATCGTAGGCCTGGCGGAAGTCGACAAATATTTGGTATACGTCTATATTATACTCCCATGTTCGCCTCAGCATCTCCTTAACACTAAATAGTTGATCGATGGTTGATCTGCCAGGCCTGAACCCTGCTTGGTATTCGCCGACGAAGTTTTCCGAATACTTTTGTGTCCTCTTACTTAGTATACAAGTAAATATTTTGTATCCGGTACATAGGAGTGAGATCCCTCGATAGTTTTTACATGTTTGTTTATCACGTTTTTTGTGGATAGGGATAATTATGCTTCTTTTCCAGTCTTCCGGGATGTTCTCTTCGTTTCAGATTCTTACTATCAGTGCGTGCAGTTGTTCGACGAGTTTTTGGACTGCTGTTTTGTATAATTCCACCGGTATATCATCAAATCCCGGTGATTTGTTATTTTTCTGAGCTTTGATAGCTTGAACCACTTCCTCTAGTGTGGGTGGTTCTAGAGGCTCGTTGTTGTTCAGATCGTCCTGATGGCGTGGATTCTCTATATTGTCGGCACTTCCTAAAAGTTCTTGGAAATATTTTTGCCATGTTTGTTTGATTTCCGTTGTGTCTGTTATTATATTGCCATTCTTCTCTCTCATTAAGGTGGTATGCGGTTTGAATCCCCCTTTAAGTTTCTTTATATATTGGTATGCATTCCTGGGATCATTATCCTTAAAATTTCTTTCCATTTCCTCCACCTGGTGATTTAGGAACTTTCGCTTTTCTTTTCTGCACACTTTATCCGCTTTTCTTCTTGCGTTCTCGAACTCTTCCTTTCTCTCTCTCGTTCTTTGTTGAATATATTTTCTATGTAGTGAGTTCCTTTTATTGATGGCTTCCTCGCATTATTTGTTGAACCATTCTTCCTTGCGCCCGGGTTTTTATATTCCCAATATTTTTTTTGCGGATTGAATTGTTGCGTCTTTTATATTATTCCAAAAGTTTTCACATTCTAGTTCGTTTCCTCGGTTGTCCATTTCTTCTAGTTTATTGTTGACCTCCTCTTCATATGTCTCCCTGACTTCCGGATCTCTTAGCTTATCTAAATCTAGTTTTTCTTGGCGAATGTGTTTGTTGGGTCGTTGCCTGTTAATTCTGCATCTAAACTTAATTTTCACCATGATGTGATCTGATCCACATGATGCGCCTCTTTTGCTCTTAACATCTAATAAACTTGAGGTTGAAGTTTTCTATAAAGTAAGTTTAATCTCGCAGCGATTATTTCCTGATGAGTGTACCAAAATAAAAGACATGCTTAAAACAAACAAAAAAAAACTCACCCTTAAAAAAACAGCCAGTTTACTTGTTGATCCATTGTAACCTGTAAATAACAATAAATTTGTTTAGCTCCTTTGCACGTATAATAAAAAGAAAACTTAGTTAATCAGGGCTGTAGCTAAAACTAGGAGGAAGTTAACAAATTTAATCACCAGTTAAAATAATTTCCTAGGCGAGCTTGTTCATTTCGTTAAGAATCGTCTTGGGAATAAATATACTTAACATACTCTTAAATTTAATTAATTTTTAATTATTAACAACCTTTATAGTTCCGAAGAAGTAGGAGAGATTTCCATAATCTAAAAATAAAACTAATGGAATCGAGAACAAATTAAGTGCTGCTAGTTGTGCTTCATACTCTAATAATTAAGATTAATATACAAACGCCCTAGTTATCGTTTAAAAGCTTCAATAGAAGTAAGTCTAAGCCTTCGATAGTGTGCTCGATTCTAATTAGGAATTTCTAACTTTTAAAATGCTTTTTAAAGTATTAAATAATTTTTAGAACGAGACTTCTCACAATAGCACCAGAAGTTGTTGCACTCGAGCACTGTTAAAATGAATTATTTGCTATTCGTCATACTTTAAGCGCCAGATATTATTAAATATTCAGCAGCGGTACATTTTACAACATAGTTTATAAAATTAAATAGGATTATTTAACACGCCCCTTTAAAATTTTGAACGAGTTACCCTGTAATTTGTTCTAATTTTTTCGTATCGATCGTGGTAACTTTTAACACTATAATTACACAGCAATTACATGTGCCTATATAAAGGAGTCCAGGTTTTTCCATTTGTTACAAGTTAGTAATAAGCGGTATTATGAAAATGGATAAAGTTCAGCAGCAATCCGATGAACCGAGAAACAATTATTTTAGAATGCAAAAATGGATATTTAAAATCCTAGGATTATCATTATCGTCAGAACGAAGCACGCCATATAAAATTTACAGCTTTTTAATGCTGACTTTGGTCTCAACTTATTTGCTTTTTGCATTTCCGGACAACATTAAACTTCGACATGATTTTGATGCTTTGGCTAATAATCTTCTCTTTACTAGTGGCTTCGTAGTAGGTAAGGTATTTTTAAACCTTCCGTGTTGCTTCCTAACTAAAGTTGGGTTGCACAGGCATAATTTAGCATAAAATCGAACAAAAATTCAAATTTATATGGTAAATAACGCTTTAATAAACAAAAGGACTTTCATAATTATTTAATTTAACAGACTGTTTGTGCAACCCGTTCGTTCACTCTGGATGTTTAAAATTGAAAGTTTAAAAATTAAGACAGATATCAAAACAACTTACAAATAATTGTTATTTTTTCTTAGCAATGACAAAACATATAATTATGTACGTAAGAGGTGCGAAAATATTAAAAATCATGCGAACACTGGAGAACGGGAAATATTTTACTAACTTCAAATATGCAGAAACCGCAGACGCGATTTTGATTGAAAATTGCGTTCAGTTTACTACAAAACAAGTAAGTGAATTTAAAAGCATGCATTTTTTATACTTTTACTTAATAAAACTCAATGCAAATCTATTGAATAACAACGTCAGTTAATTAGAGTTTTATGGTTATATTCGCCATCATTTACAAACAAAATACTCACAAAAAAATCAAAAATGTGTAGCATTCGTCATAACAAACATTCAGTGAACAATCGTTTGATTACGCTTATGTCGATATTCAAAATGTTACGATAATTTAAACGAACTGGATATTTATTTACAATAAAAGAGGTAAAATTAATTACAGAAATCTAGTAAAAATTAAACAAACAAAACGATTTTTTTCTAAATGCCCCTGGAAGGCATAGACCAGGTACAAAATTAATTTTATGCACGATCGCAACATAATGTGTTAATTATGTCCGAATTTGTTTTACATAAACGTCTCTTTATAGCCCGTGGGCGTCTTAATGCCCGCCGGGCTATAATGAAACGTCAAAAATTGATAAACAGTTTAACATGCAGTCTTATAAAGAATTTTTTTAAATTAAAATCGAAAGTATACTCTTTAGTAAAACTCTATTAAAGGTAATTTGTATTAACAACACAGTTAACACAATTGTTTATGTGAATATTCCTAGGCGCAACTACTTCAGCCATTTGACAGTAGTCAGTAAAAAAAAAATAATTGAGCAACTAACTACTCGATGTGGGTAGAAAATTAATTTATTCCTTTTATTTCAGCTTTAAAATCTTCGATCGTGCACAAAATTATGTATGTACCACTGACGTAACTTGCTTTTATGTTCTTCGACGTGTATTTAGCCCTCGGCTAGCGCCTCGGGCTTAAAATCACGGCTCAGGCCAAAGCTTCTTTACGCCCTTGGTACACAAATAACTATTAGAAAACGATCGCTGCACACGAAAATATTAGAAAACAAGCAAATAAAAATGTAAATAATCGACAGATAATCAGACTAAGGGCGGGTTGCACAAGCATGATTTGACGGCTTTGTCAAAATAAACAAAATCGATTTAAATTTATATGGAAACTAATGCGTTAGTAAACAACTCTGATCATTCGTTGACTTAACAAAAGGTTTATGCAACCCGCCCTATAAGCCACATTTCCACTGAAAATCTCACTTCTGCCTTTCTTGAACTTATTTTGCCTTAATGAAAAAACCATATAAGTCCAAAAAATACATATAATTAACGCTTTTTTACATCTTTCATAATTAATTTTTTAAACTATTTCAGACTGTAATCTTTGCAGCACTAGGACTTTTCACTATTATTATGTGCGATACCGTTTCATACATTGCAGAAAAGAGAAGCGGCGAATATTCATTGCCATTAGGAACAATAACTATATTAACAGACCATTTCAATTTCGGAATAATTCGCTTCTATCAGAGTTTTATGATGCTCGTTGCAGCGGTGGGATTTATTACAGAAGATGTGATATATGCAAGCATTGTCTCCCACATATGCGTACAATGCGAAATTTTAAAAAATTTCATTAGAAGAATGATTAAAATAGGCCATCAAAACATGGTCAAGGTAATCTAATCTGTACTTTTAATATACCGTTTCTTACTGGGGCGATTTCAGGATCAAAATACGAAACAGAAAGCCGATGAAGATGTTGAACCGTCGACTGTACGGTGGGAATATTTACAAAAACTGCTGAAAGAAGCCGTTAGTTTTCATATAGCTATATTGAACATATCGAAAGAGGCAGAAGCCGTGTTTAACTTTTCAGTTTTAGTCGAATTTACTTCTCTTTCTGTTAGTTACTGTTTTCTGATGTATCAAGTGTCGGTGGTAAGAAAACAGATTAATATTACTACTTTAACTCAGAAAACTCCATTAAGCTAGGAATATTTATATATTAGGTTTGTCGGTTCATTTTGCAAAAGAATTAAACCCGCGCTTATTACATGTGTTATTTATATTTTCAAATTTCAGATACCAATATCCGATTACCATTTCATGAAATACGTGATGGCGCTAATGTCTTCGATATTTCCTTTGTTTATGTTGTCCTATTGGGGAAACGAAATACTGGTAGAAAGTCAGGCAGTAGCCGAAGCCTGCTACGAAGTTAATTTCATTGGGACGGACGTTAGGTTCCAAAACGGCTTGATGTTAATAATATTAAGAAGTCAGAAACCGATAACTTTAACACTCGGAAAATTCTCCGATCTGACGTTGGTTACGATGCTTTCAGTAAGTAACTTCGAATTTTAAACAGGTCCCGATAAATTGAAATTCGTTTTTTAGTTTTGTCGAGCTTATTTTTCGTATTACATGCTCATAAGTAAAATGAATTCAACTTAAACGATCAATTTCGGAAATTGATAAATATCACAACCAGCTAGCACCACTCATACATATAATCAAATAAAATACAGACAAGATATTGTGACATAACATATCAAATACACGTAATTGGTAATTTGTATATTCGTTTATAAGCAAAATACGAAAGCAATATGTAAGTATATAATTTGAATAAAATGCCAGTGGCTCTTCACCTAAAATTTGTGCATTCAAATTATTTTTTTTTTCCGACACTTCAGTACTACACATTAAAAGGGCTATTTTTATTATAAATGCATATTATTTACCATAATATACGCGACTGGCCACTAGCCTATTTTGTCCCTGTCTATACCGCATTCGAATGAAACGAACGCGGCGAACGCGCCTGAAGGGAAAAGTTGGAATTGACTGGCTTTAACTCTGCTCATTGCCATGGTAACGCATACGTCATCGCTACCTGCGAGCGGTTTGTTGACACTTGTTGAATCGCTAGAGTGAAGTGTTTAGTTTTGTATCGACGAACCACTTCACTACAGTCACATCGTGTCGCGTGTCGGTTATTACTGATTTCAAACAATTGAAACTGCTGTCTTGTTTTGGTGTTTGTTGTTTGTGTCGTGCAATTCTAAATTAGTCAATGTGATTTAAATTAAAAGAAGCATTTGAATTTATAATGACTTCTAAAGAATCGGACAACAAAACAATTCAGCTTGCAAAAGGATTTTTAAATGATTTCAACAATTTTGAGTTTACGTTTTTAGCAGTTGTATTTAATGATATTTTCTGTTCTACTGATATGCTGTTTGATGTTCTTCAAAACAAATCATGTGATATTAATTTTTGTGCGACTCAAATAAAAACAAAACAACTGAAATATTCAAAAACAAAAGGAATGATCAATTTTTTAAATTAGTAATCGAAAAGCCAAACGGAATGGTGCAAATCGACATTTCTAGGCGCGAATATGCTAATCTTACAAGGTTTCAAGATTGTTATAACGTGATAAGTTACAATTTGTGTCTCTGGCTGATACAACAAAATTTTAACAATATGATTCATGTTTTCCCTCTAAAGCTTTTGAAAGTTTTATGGAAGATTAACTCCTAGAAATCAGCGTCTAACAAACGAATTACACCTTCTGTATGCCAATGAAAATTATAGAACTATACCACTACAAGAATTACTCAAAAATCTCAATGAGAATAAAGAAATTTTTACTGAAGCTTATAAGCTGTTTTTCTTATACTAACCATTTCATCGAAAATTGCATCAGTTGAAAGAACTTTTTCTTGTCTTAAACGGATAAAAACATACCTAAGGAATACGATATCTCTCACGATAGTCTCTCCACATCATTATGGTTACCTATGTGCTTTGTTCTGGAGTGTAAGTGTTACAGTGAACAGCAAAAGTGCCAAATGTTTAGATTCCCCAAGGACTGTAGTCTAGCAGACAAATGGATTAAATTAATAAGGTAATTGGTTATGCACGATTTATAAATTTGTAGCGAATAACAACTGTAACTAAATTTTATGCGTGCAGACCGATCTCCGACAACATATTCTGTAGTATGCAGTTACCACTTTCTAAACAGAAAAATAGAAATTTTACCAAAATTATATATGATTATAGTTATGCTCACAACGATGAAAAGGGATTCAATTTCAAGCCACCAGATAAAAGAAACACAAATGTGTTACTTATATAATTAGGATTGAAAAATTGACTTGAAAGATTCAAATAGGTACTAAAATAAAATTTTGAATAGGTAGTATGTATGTATTATGTGTGTATTATCTGTAACCTCTTATACCTTTCGGTGTCGAGGCTGGTGCGTTAACGTATATCATGGTATGGTATGATAGGTAGGTAGTAAGAAAATATAACTGATTTATATACTAATTTCTGGTAAAATCACAGCGCAAGTAGCTAATAATACTTGCTCTATGGAAAAATCTTTATTTACTAATTCAGAAGTGGGATCTTCTACATCTTCGGCTACTGATAAGGAGAATAAAGAAAGTTGCTCGCGGCCAACAAGTGTAAGACTCGAAGAAGGTCTTGCAGCTTTAGAATTCAATGGTGGGAGTGCTCAGCCAATTAAACTGCTATCGGTAGCATTCTCCTATGAACATGAACATGTTTACTAAAAACTGTTTTTACTCAAATGAACAATTATACTGTCGATCCCTCATACTAATCAGCACTTTAGCCTTTAACGTTTTCAGGCCATCGTCAAATATCATATTGGTAACATTGCCTGATTCAACAGCATTTTTCCCTCTGGAAATTAATTTTCCTTCATCTTTAAAAACGTTAACACTGCAAGACAATTTTATTACATGCTTAGCAATCATTTTCGCCTGGAAATATTAAATTAATAGTTTTTCCTGAACTTCAAGGAATATTATTGAAAATATAATAATATTACCTACTAAATGAAATCAAAATCTACAAGAAATACTGTGCTTATTAACTGAAGCTGTCATTTTTTCTAATAAATTAAAAAATATTTAAATAGGTACCTACCTTTTACCTATAATTACACGTTCAAATACAATATGAAAAACTGTCTTGAAAAGTCCTGTTTTTTCTTAAATAAACAAACGAATAATAATAACGACTGGGACAACCTTGAGAAATAAACAAATAAGAACAACAACAACGAAGAACAAACAAGCAAAGACCAGGCAGAAACACTTACAAATTCGGCGTGCAAATGCATTTTCAAATGTTGCATTTACGCGCGCCGGCCAACCTAACCTAAATCCTTTTTGAACGCAAATCATTTCAAAATATGATCGAATACGGACAATTTACTCCTGTAGGAAATTTAGTTTTGCTCTGTGTTATACCAAAACTGGCTCCAAATACGTTAAATATCTATAATTTTTATTTGAGGCTGGTTTAAAATTTCTCCTATGGGAATTAACATGGCATTCTTTTTTGTTTGGAATCAGTTCGCTCGCGCCATCGGCCTGTGACGTCACACTTTTTCTGTCTATTTGTACGGAGAAGTGAAGCAAATTCAAGATCTGCATCAGTCGTAATCTACCTTCTGGTTTGGTTACATACAGTGGCTCCTCCCGTTCGTATTCGTATAGCGCCGCGCGTTTTGTTCAAATGCAAATTCAAATACATACATAGGTAAACGAAATTCAACAATTTTTTGTCATTACTTTTTGGAAATCATTTATTTAACAATTAGGTAAAACTTGTTTCATTTTTTTTGTGGTTCACAGTATTTTTAGATTTATTGGTTTCCAAGAATAATTACAATCTGTTACGTTAATAACATTCAGTAAATAGAATAACAGAGAATTTTAACATGCAAGAGAGCTTTCTAATGAAAATGCTCTTACCTGAGACTACTTTATTATTTTTAATTTTTCTTATTTATTAAATTACGGGGGTGTTTTGACGAAATTTTGTACGAGTTCGTTGCGTTTTATAGTTTTTACGGTTTTTTTCGGCAATGACGGCCCATTTTATTTTCAAGTAAAATTTTGGTGTAAACAGTTTCGATGTGGCCGAGACTCGATTCAGAATGACCGCAGATTAGGAAGACCGGCTGAGGCAAAATCTGAGGAAAGCATCATGCTTGTTGAAGATTTCCAGCTGTCAGATCGACGAATAAAGATCCCAGTACTTGCTAAAGAAGCTGAGGTATCCAAAACTACGGTTTTCAAGATTGTTCACGAAGATTTAGGGATGAAAAAAACGATGAGTGTTATTTTTCACAAATTCTCACAGGCGACGAGACTTGGGTGTTCTATTGGCATCTTCTCACGAAGTAGGAGTCGATGCAATGGATGGATAAGGGCTTTCCACATTCGAAAAATGCGAAAACTGAGTCGTTTTCTGGAAAGTTGATGGCGATCGTACTTTGGGACTGCCAGGAAATTTTGTTTATTGAATATATGGAAAAAACGTCCACAACTAATGGAAAGGTTTGCGGAAGAACGATCCAAAACCTGAAGCAGGTCATTAGAGAAAAACGTCCGAATTCATGGAGAGCTAAACTTTGCTGTTGCACGACAACGGCAGGGTCCACAAGGCTCGCACAGTTCAAACCATTATCGAAAGCTGTGGATTCACCGAGTTGCAACATCCACCCTATAGCCCTGATTTAGCGCCCTGCGACTTCTTTTTGTTCAAACATCTGAAGAAATACCTCAGAGGTCGAAAATTTTCTTCAGACGATGCGTTGAAAGCCGCTGTTGCGTCATTTTCTGAAGTGCAAACAAAAGAATTTTTTTGGATGGGATGAAACAACTCGAGAAACGCTAGACTAAGGGCCCCGGTTGCACAAAGCTCTTGTTAAATTAACGAATGATCAAAGTTGACAAAAGAGCATCATTTTTTGTTTACTAATGTATTATTTGCCATATGCACTCTAATTTTGATTAGATTTTGTTCTCTTTAACTAATGATTAAGTTGACCAAGCTGTTAAATCATGTTTGTGCAACCCGCCCTTAGTGTATTAGTGTAGACGGTAGTTACGTAGAAAAATAAAATTCTTTGAAGCTCTACTCTCGTAACAATGACAAATATTTACAAAGAGATACATGAGAGTCTGACTGATATCTGGTTGGGAGATCTAGCGGATCAAATCTTGTTAGTCTGAATGTGTTCGGCCTCGCCAGCAGGTTCTTCGCAGATGCCTTGCTGTATTAACCGGTTAGGAACGTATCATGCTGCGTTAGTGATTGTTCTTTATTTTGAAATTTTTGTGTAATATCTCCAGATTGGAACTATTAACCGACCCTCATAGCTGGATATCATACATCCAGAAATTTTATTCCTAATTGTTTCATTTTATTCCAGATATATGTTTTCCACGTAAGCCACCTAGTTCAGTCAAATGGTAATTCAACTTATCATTTTGGGTAGACAGCGATTTTTTTTTACGATGTGTAATTCGTTCCCTGTTGATCCGTCCTGATTTCCGAGGCTTCTCTGAAGGTTCCGTAACAGCCTTCTTTTTCCGGTATGGGTTGTTGGCCCATAGCTCAACCCTCAACCTGGAGGGCCAGGTTGGGGGTTCTTCTGTCTGGGTTACCATTCCATAGCCGAGGGGATCCGGTTTTAGGGCGCCGAAAACTCGCCCTTCGCCCGATCCTTTCGGTGCTGGGAAATACACTTACTACCCATATCGTAGCGACCACCAGCCGGACATATTAAACATTTTATTACAAAAGAACTTTACTAAACCAACATACCAGAATGTAGGGGAAGATCTCGACTCAGACCACCTACCAGTGGTATTAGCAATACCTAGATTGGGAAAACTTCCCCCCAAAAACTACTCCAACTCACTCAGTACACATAATCAACAATATACATAGAAGCCAATCTGCCAATGATAACCAAACAAATCAGGCCCATAACGGCCAAAGAACTTAAAACTACAATTGCAAATCTCTCAGAGAAAATCCCCTGGACATGATCACCAACTTAGTACTAACACAACTCGCCAAGAAATCCCTAGCTTACTTCTCTTCCACGTACAATGCATGTCTCCGGCACGGCTATTTTCCCAAGCATGGAAACATGCTCACATACTTGTATTCCCATAACCGGCCAAAGACAAAAAAAGATCGAAAACTACAGGCCGATAAGCTTATTAATGTCGCTTTCAAAACTCTTAGAGAAAATCTACCTTATAGAGTCATAGGTGTTGGAAACGACCACGCGAGACAAGAGTTCTTTAGAAATCCAACTGCCAAGGTAGGTTGTCGTTAAAGTAACTTCATACGCTAACTAACTATTACGGTAAAGTCTCCATAAAACATCATCAATACTGAGAAATTCTCCTCGGTTCCATTAATCGAAACACAGCCTGCAACCAACACGGATAGAAGAACATACCATGCATTAACGGTAATTTATCACTAAATCTGGCCAATCACTAAATCTGGCCAAAAGTGGGCTGAAAGTCGAAGTGATGCGAGAAACAAAGTAGTAGCATACCTTATAAGATGAAAAAGCCCCTAAGCCGAATAAAAGTAAAGTTGAAACAAGAACCACAGCATGTGATCGAATTACAGAAGTTTCTAACACAACAAATCAAGGCACCAGCCAATAGAGATTTCCATAAATCACTTCTGCTAATTCATAATAATAATTTTGGTGCTAGGATGATCCATATAAATGTACATTAACTTATTATTTTCTAGTAACCAAAACACATCCAACTTGGAAGACACGACTTGGAAGAAGACCCCGGAAATCAAAAAAGAGGACCAGCAAGACCAATTCAAAATTGATCCAAAAATCCCTAAATGTGGTGTTACAGGTTTTTTTTTGACATATTTGTAATATTTTTAAGTTTGGTTTTGCAAACGCGTTATAGTTAGGCAATACGCAGAACTTTGCAGTATTTTAAGTTGCCTATAGTTTGGTCTACGCATTTAGGGATTTTTGGATTCTATTTCTGAAATGGTCTTGCCGAATTTTTGTCGATTTCCGTTTCTTCTCGGACAAGTCAACGTCGAAGATGGACGCGTGGTTTTCGTAGCGGAGATAATCAGTGATTAAACTGAATTCTTATGGGTCATCGCCACTTCAAAGCCACATTTATGGAATTTCGGAAGTGAATTATTGGGAATTCTAGCGGTATTGGCCGATATTTTGGTATTTTGACACTTTCGATATTCGTACGCATGTGGCGGTTTTTAGTCCGACGTTACTATTGACTTGTGTGCTTGAACACCTTAAAAGGTATGCTATTGTTTGGTTTAGTTTAAATTCCCCAAACGTTTCCCTTCGATTTTCATCCCGATTTACGGCCCGTTATATTTTTGGATAATTTTACGACCAGTTTTTGGATAGATTTACGGCTAGTTAATCTGGTTACGATTTTGATGGCCTGTTATATTTTTGGTTATGGTTGACATGTGGCCGGCCAAGCTTATTGTAAAGACATATTTTATGGTTCCGTTCGTTGTTGTCGAGTGTTGTTTATGAAACCGAGAAGATTTCCATAGTTTGATTTGGAGTGTTTTGTGATTAGCAACAACTTTTTTAAATACTTTTTTGGTCTATCTTGATCGCTACTATGACTTTACTTGAAACGCTAGTTTTTATTTTAATCATAATTGGCTAGATTTGGACTGATCCTATCCACAGAAGCCCTTGATATGTCATACTGAGATGTAACAGTGCTAACCGAAGTATTAGGATGTAATTGAACATACCCCAAAACTGCCACTGCATGAGCATCATCTGTAGTGGTTCGTTTATTTAAATTTGGAATTTTCTTGTCCATTTTAAATGACACATGCTCAAGAAGGTACGATGCTAAGTTAATAAACGTTTTATGATTAGGATGTATTCTTTCCGGATACCTTTCTGCATACAACCTTGCTGCTCTTCTTGCATTCTTCTCGCATAAACCATAAATAAGGATCATATCAAGCTTTTCAGAATTAGTGTAATTCATTTCTAATATGATTTTAAACAAGAACATACAAATACAGAAAGAACACCTGTCATTTTTTTCAACGTAAATTGCAATTGTTTTACAGCTATACGCTATTGTTTTCATCGCCAACGAGTACAAATTACAAAAATCAGTTGTTTCGATGGCAAACCTAGACTTCAACTTTCAATCGTATTTTTTTCGAGAATTTTCGCATGTAAGACCCATATTGGTTTAGATGGTTATAAAGAGAATAAAGAGTACTATCAGAATGACCGAAAAAAAGCATAGTGTGCAATTTGAAAAAAAAAAAGTTGAATATCGCTGCCATAATATGAGTACAGATTTTCTAACATTTTCTTTTCCCATCTTATAGAGAATTTGCTCCCATTTACGAATATATATAGTTTATTATAGTTATTTTTGAAAATAACAAAGTTATAGGCCTGGGGAGTCATGTCTGAGACACCCTGTATAGGGACATGTACTATTGCACTGAAGGGTTTACTAAACAGAAATAGCTTTTATTTTAAATTATTTGGTGTAAGTTTCTCAAAACCAGACACTACCAGTACTACTAAAAACACTTCAAATTAGCTGGAAAGTAAAACTTTTAACGGAGCAATCGGGCTACACATTCCAGCATTGACCGGAGGCAAGGATGCCTAACTCTCTCGATCGCACCGGAATAGGGTACCCAGCTACCGCAACTTCGGAACCATCCGTGAAGTAAATAAATAAATGCTTAAATAAATCACCCTGTACCTTACACATTTTGCATTTTTCTTTCCACCTGTACTACAAACAAGTTAATAACTAGAAATTTTAGGGTAATAAACGTGAACTGCTTGAAATTATCCTTATTAACTGCATTCCAACTAAATATTAATATTGTTGTTTAAATTTTCTGTAACATGCTAAATTATAAATCATAACGTAGTATATTTTTGATTCCCAAGTATATTTTGTAAAGAAGATTACAGGAAATTAGGGTTTTCTGGATTTTTCATTTTTATAGATGAGTGTCGGAATTTAAAGGCAGTTTTTCCCAAAACTCTGCTCTTTTCCAATATAGTCGCTTCTTCATATCCGTTTTAGTATTGTTATTGATGAGATAATACTCAAAATTTTTACTTCGAACCGGATTCCATCTTGTTGTTATTACGTTTTGATTTTTTGTACTCGGTGTCGGATTTCTGCAAACAAGAGTTTTTAAAATATATTTAATTTTTCTTTTCAAGAAACTACCCAGTTTCTGCAAAATTAGTCCACAACGTAGTTAAAGTTTCCGTAAATTTTTATCAGTTTCGCTAGGTTGGTAATCGGAAAAAGGCGGGTTAGGAGAAAATAGGTAGTATATACGTTCGTCAACATGGCAAACCCCTGCAAAATTTTAGTTTATTAATAATTATTTAAAGCGAAAATAGTACTTTATGGTGTGTTACCATAATTGTAGGTAGAATCTCCTAAGATTTCGCTGTTACTAACACCACCTCTGTATCCAAATACATAATGATATACAGGTTGATTGGTATATTTAATGTGTAGTTTTACAACTTGATTATGCGGCAATAAAAACGTGCCCCCCCAAGTTTACTACAACCTCTTATTATTCTTAAGTGGTACAATCTATACAGGTTCAAGTCACTACAAAACAGAGCATATTTTAAGGAGTTTTCACTGGGCGGCACTAGAACTCGAGAGCCAGAATTACTTCAACAAGCGAGACGGAGGGTGGGGTCATTTTAAAACATACATTTTATTATAATGACGAAAAACATCTTAAAATCGTAGATTAGTATCTTTTGCAAAAAACTTTTTAACAAATTCTTGGTTTTGATACACCTCTGCATCGGGAAGTTTTCTCCTTCTCTCTTTGGTTTCCAAAAATTTCGCCATCGCAGGTCAAGGGTCATATAATGCGGTTCCTACTCCATTAAGAGCGATGTACATTATTGAGTTCAGACCTTCTCTAGAATAACACGACTGCTTGTTTGTGATTCCCTACGATAAGTGGTGAACGGGTTGTTATAACCTGAAATTTCGGTTTAACATAGTACTTAATTCTAATATATGTGTAATAAGGCTACGCAGAAGCTATGTTACAAGTTTACTCTTTATTTATTGTAGAATTCTGTCAATTCAGCCACTGCTTATGATGTCACATACTTAGGTACGTTTTATGGTTTCATTAATAATTGTATCTCGTTATTTTATATTATTATCTAGTATATTCCTGCTTATACGCATATTTTGTTGGTATATGTTTATTTATTAATATTATTCTATTAAATATCAGAACGATCCTTTATTTGGTTATATTGTGCTTTTTGAGTATTTTAGAGAACTGGTTATCAGTTACGGTTCCTACTTTCCTGCAAGGCACTCTGGTAACTGATTGGCGCCTTATTTATTTTATAGCTTATTGTAAGAACCTCGACCTTCCCATTGGCAGTCGGCGGCGTGTTTCCGGGAGCTATCTCGGTTTAAGAGTAGCGATTCTTTTTTGGTAGCATAGTCTTTGGCACCCAACATGGGGTCATCTTCGAAACGTTGACGCCATCATCGATTAATTATAATTTTGATTCATAATAGTTGTAGGTTGACTTCAGATAGTTCAGTTTTCAAAAAATTTTTATAACATTTAGGTGGGTTGTTTAGTGTAAAAGGTTATTATTTTGGTAACTTATGTTAAAATAAATAGTATAAATTATATTAGTTAAATTATTCTACCACAAATACAATTATGACTATCGCTATTACGACGCGACAAGTTTATGTATGTCGTCGTAACGTTAGCTGTATTGGTTACGAGGTCGTAATAATAAGTGACGTGTATGTTGAGGCCATTACACGTACGGGTATCATTACTGCGACCCGACTAGTTCATGTACGACGGATAACGCGTCGTTGGAAGGTTAGCCGTGAAGGTTATGAGGTCGTATTAAGGATATTGACGTATGTTTTACCTTAACTTAATGTGCGGTTGATGTTCATGGAGCGAAAAATCTATTCATGTTTTAACAAAAACTAAGGTAATGGTGTTTAAGGAGCTTGAAAAATACTTATGTGCTATCTCAAACTATAGGAATGAGTAATGTCTGAAATGTAACTATAAAGTATCAGAACATCCTTTCTTAACTTACAGCTACTTGTACTAGATAGAATATGATTTCCATATTAACTGCAGCAGGGATCCTTAAGAAACAACAACTCTATGGTGTAAAAGGTTATAATTTTGGTCACTTATACTAAAATAATTACTATAAATTTTATTTGTGAAATTATTCTACCACAAGTACATTATATGACTATCACTATTACGACGCGAGTCTAGAATTGCTCGAGTTCTTTATCTTTTGCTCCTTGTATCGGTACGTATGTTTCTTTTGTTACTATTTTAAATCCTACATCGATTTGTATCGCTATAATCCTAAACGATATTGGGTTCCATTTGTGACTCTCTTAATTGCCTCTTCTGCCACTATGATACCAACTCCTTCTTTTTTCTTTCTTTATCTGGTTTTCCTGAAAAATATTGTCTCGCTTGAGCCCATTATTTGTATGTTATTTTGATTTATTTCATCCACCAGTTCTTCTTCTTTGCCGTTAATTCTTTTAATATTCGATGTTGCTATTGTTAATTCTATGTTTTTGTTATATTCTTTTATCATGTATGCTAGTTTTGTTGGTTTGTTTAATTTCTCTTTTCCGTTTTTCATTACCAAGGTCGTCTTTGGTGACGTCTTCTTTTTTAGTCTTTACTATTTGCTTTGCTTTGACTTTTGTTCTGTTTCGTCTGATCCAAGTAGTTTCCTGCTCCTTTTCTTATCCCTAAATATTTCTTCTGTTCTTTGTCTATTCTCCGTTTGTAATATTTCTTTAGTTTTGTTTGTATTAGTACCTTCTATTGTGTAATCTTTTTCTACATCTTGGTATTCTTCTCCATTTTCTTCATCTTCATCTTCATCTTCTTCTTGGTTGTTATGTATTTTTCCGTTTATTATTAGTCTGTGATATTTTAAATATGCTTCTTTTTCTTTTCTTTTTGCTTCTAATAGCTTCTCTCTCTCTCTCTTTGGTTACTTCCTAAGGATAGATTTCTTGAATATAGATATCGGTTCCTTTTAGGTTTCTTTTGTTTGCTAGGACTTGTAGTTTTTTACGGTATGTTGTTAGCCCTATTCGTATTGGTCCTTCGTTTCTTCTTCTATATATCTTCTTCTCTTATCTCTATTTTCATAATTTTCTTATAACTTTTATTATTTCTATCTCTAACTCCCAGTAATTTCCTGCTTGGGTTTTAATTCCAAAGAAGACTGGGTTCTTTCTTCGTATGTTCCTGTCTATTTGTTTTATTTTCCCTTTGTTATTTTCGACTTTCATATTTGTAATTTTCATTTGCTTCATTTGTTCTTCATATTTTAGGTTTATGTTTTCGTTTATACTTTTGGTCTCTTCTTTGAACATTTGTCTTATAGTGTTTAAATCCATTTCCATGCTGCTGGGTTTATTTTTTCCCGTTAAAGTGTTTTCCCGCGGATCCATTACTTTTATTTAATCTGGTAGGGTCGCTTTTCTTTTGTATCGCGCTTCCTTTTTTCAAGTTTCCCGTTTAATTTTGCTTCAGAATTGTCCATTTAACTGTAAATGTAACTTATACCTATGTACTCGTATTTTTAAAATTGTCACTATTAGCACGTCACTTTATCCACACTCGTTCAGCTGACGCGAGACCTACCGGTCGGCTTATCAATAACACTACTTAAATCCGTTATTTTCACTGAATGTTGTAATTTTCATCGTGAATTTTTGGAAAATTTACTTTATCCGACACTATACTATTAACTTATCAACTCTTTTTTTAATTAATTTGGACAATACACCTCACATTCACTCAGTTTTTGTAGCAAGGCTGTTGAACACAGTTAACTCGCTGAGATAACCTCTTTCCCTCAAAATAATATTATATTTATTTCTAAGAAGTCCTTTAACTTCTTTATATTTTGTAATGCTACTGCCCGTGTTATTTCGTTCCCCAGATGTATTGATAAATGTATTATTAATTCTTCCTCTGTCATTGGTGGTTTTAAAAATCTTGCCTTATTATATAAACCCATTATATAATTTTCTCTTGTGGTTTCTCTATTGCTGTGGTGTTTGTCCATTGTTAATTTTATTCCTGTATTCATCTGATGTGTATTACTCCAAAATTGTTCTATAAAACTCTTTCTAAAATCTTCATATTTACTACAATTTTCTTTAACTAAATTGTACCAAATTTCTGCACGTCCCTTCAAACACATTGCCACTAAATTTAATTTTTTCTTTTCATCTAGTATGCTTTCTACTAAACTATCAATTTTTGATAAAAAATACCATTGGAAATTTTTGAAACCCTCGAATTTCGGCATTATTTCAGAATTTAGAAACTTATAAGAAGAAAAAATATCGGAAAACAAAGGTGTCCTGGAAGTGTTATTTTTAATAGTTCTGTTTGAACTCATTATTCGTGCTTTTTATTTTATCTTCGATCTGAGATATGCTTATGCTGTTTTGTGCTGATTTATTTTGCACTTTTTCTTAAGGAATCTTCTTTAACTTTTTCTAATTACATTTTGATTACATTATTCTCTTCATCAATCTTCTTTTCAATTGCTAACACTTCTTTTCTAATTTCTTCACGTATTTCTTGCTTATTCTTTTTCAATTATTCTTTCAATTCTTCAAATTGCTTATTATTTTGTTGAATTTCTTCTTTAATCTCTTCTAATTGTTTCCTATTTTCTTCTTTGAATTCTTCGAATTTACTTTAATTTCCTCAAATCGTTTATCTAATTTCTCTTCTCGTTTCTTGGGCCCTTATTTAAATTCCTTCTTTTACCTAACTTTTCATTTTATTTATTTAGTTGCTGCATTATATTTTTTAACATTTCAAATTGATCTTCATTTCTTTGAACTTGAGGTGTTTGAACTTCAACTTCGTGGTCACCTACCTCTGATTCAACTACATTTTGTTCTTCCCCTACCTCAGACTGTCCCTCTTGTATTCCTTCTTCATCTCTTCTTTGGCTACTCCTCGACATTCTTTTATCTGCCATATTTTAATTAATTTAATAAAAGTTATTTTTAGTTTTAATTGACTTTATTAAAATTACCAAATTTTCAAGATAATAAATGTTATTATTTTAATTGTATTGTGGGTTTTCGGTTTTAAATTTTCGTATTATTAACGTATTTCAATTCAATTTTTACCATTAAATTTGAAAATGAATATGATCGCAATCAAATATTTAACAAGTGACATTGACATTGAATTTTATTCAATCAAATTGCCAGATATTATTTACATTTACTAATAACTCAAAATTCTTGGTAAATGATTTGGCCCCACCAACTATGAATAACCTCTGTTATTACGCTTGGTCTTTCATAAATTACCACGTTACTATTGCCTTACGTTGGTAGACACCAAAAATTATTATAGACTTACAAAATGATGAATGCTAAATGTTGAATGAAATGTTCCACGTTGGACAGCGCCAATTATTATTGAATATTATATCATCGTTCAAATTCCCCACGTTGAAAAGTGCCAATTATTATTGCGACAAACCCGCGAATCTGCCGTGGTCCCCACAATAATTGATTTACTTCCCCAAATTTCAAATTACCTTAAATTATTAAAATATGCCCCAGCTTTTGTGATATGTATTTCAATTTAGATTTAGCTTTCATTTAAATGAGTTACTCTTATCTCATGTCGTTCTCAAGATTCGTTGAATCAATTTCAAAAAACAAAATAAAAATTGCTCAAAATGTTTTAAGATACAAATTTAGTACAATGATAAATCCCTAAATTACGCTAACTTATTCTATTTTTTTTTTAAATTAACTAACCTCACTCACTCTCACTTGAGCCTCACTTGTATTATGGATGAATACCTACATCAGCTTCGATCTTAGTTATTTCCACTTATTATTCACTTTGATTCCAATTTAAATACACTCGTAGTTTACCTTAATTCCAATTCCATTTACATTTATTTTCGGTCCAGTTGTATTTCAATTTGTTTTTAATTTTTAACTTAACTTTAATTCCAGTTGTAAGTCTATTCCAGTTGTACTTCAGCTACGCTTTCCAATTAACTTGTAGTATTAGACCGTGTTGTCATGTATCGTAATGGGTACTCTACTATTTTTAGTATTTCTGTGATATTCGTAAAATCTGTTGCCAATTCTGGTTGCTAAGTTCACAGATCACAGAGATAATTGCTTTACGGTCTCTACGGTTTCTATGGAACAATACTCGTACTTACAAGAATGCCTTCTATAAATCTATGGTCTCATTAATAACTGAAATAAGCAAATACGTTTAAATAAGCTAATCCATATACAGGGTGTCCTCAAAAAGGAGGTCAATCCGTTAACCACATATTCTTTGAGCAAAAATAATATGACTTTTATAATGCCATTTTTCATTTTAGATCCACACGTGCGATGTACAGGGCGTCAAAGTTTGAAATTTAAAACTGGTTATTTTTAATAAATGAAGTATTTAATAAGCTATCAGTTTCAAATTTGGTACAGAGCTTCAACATAAATAGTCACATCTTTTGAGAAGAGCAAAACGAGAACAACGGTCAAATAATCAAAATAACGGGGGGTGCAGTACCCACTGACCTCCCCTGTTTTTTAGTACCTACGCCAGTGACTTCCAAGCTATTTTTTTTTTTTTTTTGAGATAATCATGCATTTTGGATTATTTTTTGTCTCTTATCAAATTTTGATAAAATCGTTCGTTTTAGAGAGAACGTGAAAAGTACTGGTCCTTGATACGCGGCTTACGGTAAGTTTCTAACACTAGAATAAAAAAATTTAAAAAAAATGGCATTATAAAAGTCATTTTTGCTCAAGGAATATGTGGTTAACGGATTGACCTCCTTTTTGCGGACACCCTGTATACCCTTTTATTGCTAGAAAGTTACAAATTAAACTAGTAATTTCAGAAATATATAAATCACTTCTGGGAAAACTTACCAAAGGAAGAAATATTACAAAAAATAAGTTTTTGTAAATTATTGTTCATTTTTAAAGGAATGCTTCGAATAATCAATCATGTGTTATTCTCAAATTTTCCTTTCAATGAAAAATTTTAACTTCGTTACTTAAAACTTATTACAATTCTTTAATAAAATCGTTTATGACACAGCGCTTCTGTTGCGAAGCACACGAAGTATTTTTTGGGGTTGATATAAATTTTAAAAAGTTTGGACTTCGTAATATCTATTTTAAATAAAAATGGTTCTGTTTTTTCCAGTTTTGATTTCGATTTGAAATGTCAGAGATATTAAATGTTAAAAAAAGTGTTACGCCTGAATTTTCTGTAATATGAATAAATAATTGAATACGCTTAGCAACCGGCAATAACAAAGCCTTAATAACACGTTCATAAAATATGCATTTTACAACCTAGTTTATAAAATTAAAGGGGGTTGGCTTATTTAACACGCCCAGTTAAACTTTTCAGAGTTCGACTGTAATTTTTCTCGGCTTTTAAATATTGATTACTTTAGTTAATCTGTATAATTATAAGTATTCATATAAAAGCGTCTACTTTTAATTTTTGTAGTTAGTTACATTTGAAGGTTGATTGAAAATGGAAAAAAGTCCTCAGCAAACCGAACGTTCGAAAAATTACTTTGCGGCACAGAAATGGGTTTTAAAACTTATTGGAATATCGCTCTCGCCGAAGGAAAGCTGTTTCTATAAAATATTTAGCAATTTCGTTCTCTTTCTAATGATTATGTATTTTCTTTTTGCAATACCGAATATTAGCAAACACGACAGAGACTTTGATACTTTTGCTAATAATGTCATCTGTATTTGCGGTTTCTTCGTGGGTGAGAATTAATCATTTCTTATAATTAAGATATTTAGAAAAATGCCGTTGGGCAACACAATAAGGATCTACAAATAAAAATGAAAGAAAGAAACATTCAAAATTTGTCACTTTTTGTCTAGTTTTTGAAAAACGATATCCAAATCGTATTTTCTATTAGAATAGAAAACAGAAAATTTATGCTCAACATTTACGGTACGTTTTAAGCCAGTAAAATACATAAGTATTTCATTTTATATAGTCTGAAATGTCATTTACTGAAGTCCAAACTCGGTTATGAAGAGCTTAGTGACTCAAATATTTGCATTTTTAAAGTTTATCTAAAAAATATTTTACTTTTTAAATATATGTATATCTAATAATTTATAGTCTAAGTATTAACACTCGTTTATTACGTTGTTGCAAAGTTACTGAAAATTTAAAAATAAATGGTCAGGAAAAGATTTTTGGCTTCAATATCAGTTGACACAGGGTTCGAATCCCGGCGGTAGCTTGAAAATTATTCAAGACACATAGAATAGTATTAGATTAGTTCAATGGCAAAGTCCTGAAAAGAAGGCTTGGCAAGAATAGCAAAAAACCTTTTTTTAATAGTTAATTCTTAATTATTATTAATTTACTAGTTTTTTACTACTTTAGCACTGGTAAAACATTCGAGTATTTACATCAAAAGATCAGAACTACATCGTATTTTGTACACATTCGAAAATACTGAGTTTTTATCCAACTTTGAGTATGAAGAGGATATGGAAAAGATATGGATAAAGGAACATGTTAACTTTACCAACAAATTAGTGAGTAGTGAAGAATATGAGTTGCTATATATTCGAATTGTTATGTAAAACTTGTTTTATTTTTTTGTGGTTCCCAGTGCTTTTATTTTTATTGGTTTCCAAGAATATTTGCAGTCTGTTACATTAATAACATTCAGTAAATAGAATAACAGAGAATTTGAACATGCAAGAGAACTTGCTAATGAAAATACTCTTACCTGAGACTACTTTATTATTTTTAATTTTTTTTTTTTATTAAATTACGGGGGTGTTTTGACGAAATTTTGTACGAGTTTGTTGCGTTTTACAGTTTTTACGTTTTTGTTCTTCCGAAAAATGAGTAAAAGTAATTTGGAGCATCACGCAGTGATAAAGTTTTTCACTAAAGAGGGAAATGGACCAAAAGTTATTCATGAAAGAATGTCCCAGATATACGGAAATGACGCTCCATCTTATTTTCAAGTAAAATTTTGGTGTAAACAGTTTAGATGTGGCCGAAACTCAATTCAGAATGACCCCAGATTAGGAAGACCGGCTGAGGCAATATCTGAGGAAAGCATCAGGCTTGTTGAAGATTTCCTGATGAATGAGGATCCCAATTCTTGCTAAAGAAGCTGGAGTATCCGAAACTACATTTTTCAAAAGATTTAGGGATGAAAAAAGTTTCTGCACGATGGATTTCCAAACTCCTTACACTAGAACAGAAACTGGCGAGGAAAGGAATTTCTCAAGAAGAGAACGATGAGAGCTATTTTTAACGAATTGTCACAGACGACGAGATTTGGGTGTTCTGTTGGCATCCACCCACGAAGTAGGAGTCGATGCAATGGGTGCATAAGGGCCCTCCACCTTCAAAGACTGCGAAAACTGAGTCATCTTCTGGAAAGTTGATAGCGATCGTTTTTTGAGACTTCCAAGGAATTTTGTTTATTGAACATATGGAAGAAAACCTCCACAACTAATGGAGAGGTTTATACAAGAACGATCCAAAACCTGAAGCAGGCCATTCATTAGAGAAAAACGTGCGAATTCATGGAGAACCAAACTTTGCTGTTGCACGACAACGGCAGGGTCCACAAAGCTCGCACAGTTCAAGCCATTATCCAAAGCTGTGGATTCACCGAGTTGCAACATCTACCATATAGCCCTGATTTAGCACCCTACGACTTTTTTTTGTTCAAACATATGAAGAAAGACCTCAGAGGCCGAAATTTTTCTTCCGACGATGAGTTGAAAGCCGCTGTTGCGTCATTTTCTGAAGCGCAAACAAAAGAATTTTTTTGGATGGAATGAAACAACTGTATAAACGCTAGACTAAGTGTATTAGTGTAGACGGTAGTTATGTAGAAAAATTAAAATTTTTGAAGCTCTACTCTCGTAACAATGATAAAGATTTACAAAGAGAGGGTCTGACTGATATCTGGTTGGGAGATCTAGCGGATCAAATCTTCTTAGTCTGAATGTGTTCGGCCTCACCAGCAGGTTCTTCGTCAGATTATTGATATGCGCTTCAAGTCTGGTATTTTTTACTGAAAGTTTTTATTTCTTCTCTGACAGACGGCAAATCGATACCTTGCTGTATTAACCGGTTAGGGACGGATCATGGTACATTAGTGATTGTTCTTTATTTTGAAATTTTTGTGTAATATCTCCAGATTGAAACTACTAGTTGGCCCCCAGAGCTTGATATCGTACACCTAAATAGGTTTTATTATGCATTTATAAAGTAAAATTTTGTTTTTAGTTGTTAGTTGGGAATTCCTAACCCATTAACCAATATAATTGTCGAAATTTTATTCCTAGTTGTTTCCTTTTCTTCCAGATATGTGTTTTCCACGTAAGCCACCTAGTCCAGTCACATTGTAATGGAACTAGTGGTAAGTCTAAATCAGGGTTTTCGGGAAGGTAGCCCCCCCCCATTCGGCCGCCATCTTGAAGAGAAGGATTCACTAGTTTTTCGTTTTTTGTAAGTTTTTTATCATTAATGCTACGTAAAAAGGTTATTAACAAAAGTTCTACAAAAAAGCTTTGTATAAACTTTTTGTAAACAGACTCACGACTGCAGAAATATAGCCGAAAAACTAATTAACCCTTCTTTTCAAGATAGCGTCCCGAAAATCCTGATTTAGACTTACCACTGACCCCCTACACATCGTAAAAAATCGCTGCCTCCCCAAAATGCAAAGTTTGCATTTTTATTTCGACCATTTGACTGGACTAACCTATCTACATGCCGAGATATTTAATGCTATCTAGTTGGAGAATCTAATTGCCGTTTAAGTTAACTGGGGCACGTGTTTCTTGACGCAGATGCGCCAGATCTTTAACCAGTTTTCTATTTTTTTAGATTTCTTTGGAAAATTTGAGATTTGTTCGGATCATTATGCGAAGCTAACGCGGCCGTGTCATCGGCATAAGTTGCTATAATTATCTGTCTGGTTGAGGAAAGGTCTGCAGTATACAGTGGATATAACACAGGTCCAAGTATACTACCCTGCGGGACCCCTGGTTGAATTGGATGGAGAGGTGTCAGTTTTTCTTGATATTTAACCCGAAAGTATCTCCGGTCTAAGTACTGTTTTAAAATTTTGTAGAAGGGTGTCAGTTCCTTTCTGATCTTGTATTGCAAATCCAGTATACCACACCTTGTCGAAAGCTTGTTTGATGTCTAGAAAGTCTGCATAACAGATTTATTTTAGGTGTAGATCATGATTGATTCTTGTGACAATCCTGTGATCCTGATAATCAGGTATGAGATTTATATCTTCGAAAGTTGGCTTCATTCTTTTTAAAAATAGTTCCTCGAAAACTTTGGCGATGACTGAAAGGAGACTGATAGCTGATAGGTCTATATTATGTTGTTTCCTTTGGGTTCTTTCCAGGTTTTGGGATTAAAATTATTTGGACTATTTTCCATTGTTGTGGGAAGGAGCCTAACGTAAGAATAGCATTAAATATACAGTGTGTCCCAGGATTGATGTTACAATAGGTCAATCCTGGGACACACTGTATATATGTGATCATCTTCAGACCTTTCTGCGGTAGTTCTTTCAGAGATTTGGCAGTGATTAGATCGTGGCCAGGTGCTTTATCTAATTGCAGATTTTTTATAGTCGATTCAATTTCCCTAATCTTAAACGGTTTGATTATCTGTGTTGATTTAGCATCCCCTTCAACAAATTGCCAAATTTTCCTTTATTCATCTAAAGAACAGGCCTGGGGAAAAGGTTGAAAAACTTGTGTTCAGTTATTGGCGAAAGCGGTTGGTTTTTCTCTAGCACCTTTTCCCCAATTTCTGTTTGCTAATCTGATTGGTGAAATTGTTTTTGTGGGCATTTTAATTTTCTAGTAGCTTTCCACAAAGAACAGTTGATTCTTGAATTGCCTGATTTTTCAGTTTATGCAGAAGAGATTTAAGTTCTTAAGTTGCTTTATTAAGGTCAGCTTTATCTATTTGATGCCTTGTGTTTTACCATAACTTCTTGAGTCTTCTTTTTTTGCTATCTTTTGTTTAATTACTACAGGACAGCCTTCTGCATCTTCTTGTTGTTCATGGTCCCAGGTAGCAGCGCGGACAGACGTTTGTATGGTTTAACTTAATTGTATTATGGCACTGTGAATGTCTTTTTCTGTTGTTAATGGTATGCTTCGATGTTTAGATGGATCTTGTCGTCGATTATTTAGTTCTATATATGTATTCTGTTTTAAAGCTATTTCAATATCATACTAAAATTTAGTTACATATAGTATTCAAAATATGATAATGGTGGATTAGTTAACTAAATAAACTTACAAAACTATTGACAAGATAGCATAAACCCAGCAACTAAGCTAAGTTTTTATTTTTAAAGGTATTTTTCTTTAATTTTTCTTTGCACTTTTAATATTTTATTTAATATTGGCAACGTCAAAAATAATTACAAAAAATATCACAATCATATTGCAAATCACAGTGTTGCAGTAATTTTTAAAAATCCCAAAAAAATTGAAATCAATTATTTATTTACCATTATTTAACATTAACTTTTATGTCCCAGAATCGAATTCTTAAAATTGTTAAATTAATTTTTGTATATTTCTTTTTGGTAGTAATTGTTTATTATTCAAACTGGTGGCCTTTTTTATAAGTAGTTCATTGAATTTTTTCCAAAAAAGGCATCCAGATTAGCAAAAAAAAAACTTATCAAGAATAAATTGAATTAACTTGCATATCACGTGTCAAATTACCACCTCAAAGATTATTTTTTGAACTAAAGAACAACATTTCTAACATATTTTATTAGAGCACAAACGTCTTATAATTACCACAAGATGATTTTCAGAAAAAATGTAAAACAAATTATAGGTAAAGTTGTGTTTGCTAAAAATTTAGGAAACAAACTCGCTAACATATTAAAACTTTACACTGAAAACTTAGTGACCAACTCACAAAATTATTTGCCTGGACTGATATTTATTTCCACTTAAGACCCGATATTGAGGGGGGAGGCAAGGATTTGACGAAGATCAAGATTAAGATTAATAATACTGCATTGAGCATCGGTACCTACAACATACACATTTCCGATGACAAATTTAATTACAAAGTGGGATATAATAGGCCTAGCTGAAGTTAGAAGACAAGGCGAAGCATGTATAAAATTGAAATATGGAAACTTCCTGTACTTTAATGGTAATGATGATTCTCTGGGAGGAGTCAGATTTATTATTAAAAAGAATTTATAACCAAATATAATCCAAATGACAGACAGGTCCAATCTTGTTATATATGTGATTCTTAACATTAACAAACGTTATCAAATAAAAGGGGAGGCGATCGTGGCTCGGTTACTTCAGCGTGCGTCTGACCACTGAGAGTAGGCTACTTGACACGCACACCACATCAAATCATGACGAGGAAGATATAGATAGATTTTATGACGACATCACTCGAAGTATTGCAGAAAATAAAACCCACTGCATCCTATTAACGGGGAACTGATGAAACTGTGACTGGAAATGCTTCTAGGTTTTTTACACCAACATAGGCTCTACGCCATGAATACGTGTTTTGAAAAGAAAATTCAAAATTAGTGAACCTGGCAGACTCCTAATGGATCCTATAAAAATGGAATAGCAGTGCTAAACAAATTCACAACGGGAAGTGACCATCACTTAGTTCGAGCAAAGACTAAAATAAAACTAGAGAAACAAAAACTATTACAGAAATGATCAAACATGGTGGAATTAAACTTGCCGAGCGGTTAGCATAATGCCACAATAATATTATTATTTAAAAAAGGGGATCCCAGATGACTTGCAACATACAGGCCTCCTATTGGAATATGACTAGACTAGGCGACACCAAGCAGTTAAGCATATTCGCCCCCCTGACATCTGAAGGATGTCAGGGACGTCTTTAGGGGAATGAAGCGAGTTTGGCCTGATCACTGACTTCCTGAATTACGGCTCAGGCGCTAGTTACCGGGAAGGCCCCAGGATCACCGGATCACATCGACCCGATCCACCCTGGGGCCCACCTCACCGTACGGTTCGTTACCACTGCCCCCTCGAAACCTAACCTAAAATCGGATACCCGCCCGTTTCCGAGCGGGGGCTTGGGACCCGAGCCTGAGGTGATCGTTAAGCACGACTATCGCTACCAGATGCATGTGCAATGCTCCCCCTGGTGAGGAACGTACCTTCTTACCGTACTTACTCCTACCTTCTAACCTTACTTACTCCTCCCGGCGCTGCTCCTCCCGGTTCTTCAGAACTCTCTCGGCGAACTCCCTGAGGCGGTCGTATATGTCTTCTGCCACTAGGTCCTGTGGGCGTGGTGGCCATCTGACTCCACGTTGTTCCACGAAGACCTGTAACAGACCCCTCTCCCTTTCTACCTCTTGTGTCGCGCAGTCTATTAGGAGGTGCGCGCTCGTGTCTTCCGCTCCGCACTCGCATTCGCCCCTATCCGTCAAGTTGAAGGATCGCAGCTTCGCCCTGAAGTCGCCGTGCCCCGTCAGGAGCTGGGTGATCCAGAACGAGGGCTCGACCCATGACATCTGTAGCCTCTCTGCCACGCTGGGGAAGAATCCGTGCGTGATCCTTCCGTCTCCCGACCTGTTCCACGAGGTTTCCCACTTCCTCAGGATGTGTTCTCGGAGTTCGACGAGAGCCTGTTCGATCGTCTGCTCCCTGCCATCAAATTCAAACTCACCTATATTCACCGGGGTCCTTCTTCGTATCTTCCTCCGGTACCATCTTTCTTCTGCCCTAAGTGCCAACGGCATCCGTTTCGCCAGAACTCCCAGCGCATCCGTGGACGCCGTTCTGTACGCCTTCGTTGATGCTAGAAGCATCGGGCGTTGGGTGGTGCCTAGCCCGTCCCTGAGTCTACTGTTCAACTTGTCGAACCAGACCTCCGCTCCGTAAAGAGCGACGGGTTCGAGAACTCCCGTGTGGAGGATCTCTACGGTCTTGTGGTTTAGTCCCCATCTGGCTTTTACGACTCGCTTGAGGCTCATCCCTAGCATCCGTCCCCTTTCTTTCAGTTCCCTCATATGAGGGATGATCGTCATTCCTTCCCCCCAGTATATTCCTAGGTGTCTTACCTCGTCCACCATACGAAGTCGGTGGTTCCCCATTCTTACCCTCGGTCGCCTTCCTCGATGAAATTTACCTTTAAGCATAAGACCTACCGATTTCTCTTCGGAGAGGTGCAGTTTGTGAAGATTGCACCACTCCAGTGTTCTTCCTAGGACTTCACTGGCTCGGTCTTCTAGTTGGGCTCTGGACTTGCCTTCGACGATGATCACTTCGTCGTCCGCATACGCCACTTTCTTGCACCACGGTTCGACTTCTTCGAGGTTCTCGTCGAATACCAGGTTCCAGAAGTATGGCCCCAGTATCGATCCCTGAGGGCAGCCCCTCTGGCAGTCCCTCACGACGCTGTCCTCTCATACATACATACATACAGGCCTATTAGTCTTCTAGCACGTCTGTACAAACTACTGACAAGATCATATTCATAAAAAATCGTTTAGTCTCACAACTAGATCAGTTTGAGCCGATTGAGCAAGCAGGTTTTAGAAGCAGATATTCCACATGTAACCATCTACAGGCGCTCAAAACCGTAATCGAGAAATGCAATGAGTATAATATACCCCTGACGCTCGCCTTCGTAGATTGCGAGAAGGAGTTCGATACGGTGGAATCGCCTACCATAATTAATACTTTGAATCGTTGCCGAATAGATTCCGGATACACAAGACTTACAACAGATGTATACATATAATAAAGCCACAGCGATTGTAAAAGTAAATGATGATGTTACCACGAAGTTCCAAATTAATAGAGGTGTTAGACAGGGTGACTCCATTTCTTCAAAATTATTTAACACAGTTTAAAAATCTACATTAGCAAGACATGGGCGTTATTATCAATGAAAATCGTTTAACATATTTAAGATATGCTAATGGCATGGTTTTAATTGCACAAAATGAACATAAATAAGAACAAGTAGGGTTCAAAATAATTACTGTAAAAACGATGGCAACAGAAGACAATGAGCCAATAATAATCTAAAACAACGTACTGGAGAAAGTAACATGATATATACGAGTATAATAACCTGGGACATAATATAATGCTTAAAAAGTGAAACCAAGATGCTGAAATTTGAAGAAGGATTAAATTGGGGTGGATAGCGTTCGGGAAACTGTCTCATATATTGTAATATAGGCGAATGTATAAAATATTTAAGTAAAGTTAAAAATGAATTTAAATTATCAAATTCATCCATGCGCGTACATGATATCATCCATGGAGGCCGCTGACTCGGTGTCGCACGCAATGTTGTCAAGGCGAAACCCAAGACCTTGCATAAATTGCGCGACTGTGGGATTTGCTGATCTAGCATTCCTGCGTAAGATGACAAGCTAAGTTTCTCACGGTTATGTTAATACTTAGAGGGGGATCAATTTACTGAACAAAAAGGCTCGAATTTAACCATGCTTTCTAGGTATGCTCCACCATATGTGGCGTAGTGCTTTTGGGGGTTCTGTTAATAATTAATACAAATAATGAACTATAATAATTTAGGTAGAGTCTTAACCGCATACGCTACTTTAAGGTTTGCTTGGCTTTATTTGTGAGAGATGGTTAAATTCGACCCGTCAAAGACGCAACATGCAATCGTGTTCTCAGAGAATTGATGTCCAAAACGGTATTGACGCAGACGCTATTGTAAGATAATTTTGTTTATTAAAATTAGACTAAGTGATTTTTTGTGTGAACCATCTAAGTCCTTTTAAGAATTTAGTTGTTTCAATTATTGTCGGAAATTTGTAACATATTTAATTAAATTCATTTCACGGACTTACCCGTTTGGATGTAACCGGAGCTTAGCTTTTAAATGTTAAAGACTTAATTCTAAATCGGAACTTATAATAAATAATCGATTGAATCTACGCTTAAGGTCAATTTCGTGTAACATTGAATTGGGAATTAAATTAAAAATGTAATATTTGGTAATGCTAAAGTACTTAGGACAAATATACGAATGTTAGTTGAAGGAGATTTTTATTTAGCCACCTCTCGCAAAGCCAATCAAACCCCAAAGTGGCGTATGCGGTCAAGACTCTACCTAAATTATTATAATTCATTATTTGTACAATGTGATTTTTTAAAAACTCAGAATATATCAGAATATCAAAAACAAACAATTATTTTCATCCAGTCAAAAATGTATGATTCCTCCGTATTAATATAAACATTTTAATTTTAATTTTATTTGCAGACGCTAATCTTCGCAACGCTTGGGGTTTTTACAGCAGCATTTCCAGTAATGGCTTTATACATTTTTCGAGAAAAGGGGGATTATCAGTTACCTTTTGGAATGTTATCGATAATAACGAATTATTTAAATTTTGAAATCGTTTCTTCTTATCAAGGTTTAATGATGATGGTGGCAGCTATAGGATTTGTAACAATCGATGTAGTTTATGCAACAATTATGTCGCACATATGCGTTCGGCTCCGGATTTTAAAAAATTTTATAAAGAGAATTCTAGATATTGGTTACGAGCATTCGGTAAATGTAACCGCTTTGATTTATAACCTTGTGGAATTACACATTCTCTAAATTTCAGAATAAAGATTTGGAACACTCCAATTTTCAGGTGCATTGGAAATATTTACAAGAATTGTTGAGAGCAGCGGTCCGTTTTCATATGGCTATACTTGATATATCGGAAAAGGCAGAAGCTGTTTTTAACTTTTCAGTTTTAGTCGAATTTACAACACTGTCTGGTAGTTACTGTTTTATTATGTATCAAATATCACAGGTAGGTAAATATAAAATGTATACAGGGTGGGGGAGGGCTCGTTAGTAATGGGACTTAGACCAACAGTAGTCTGGTGGGGCCAAAATATTAAGAGTATAATTTACCTAGGATTACCTTAGTCCAAAAATTAGTATTAAAAAATTTTAATTTTAATCTTCTTCCATAATTTCAAACTTTTTCGAAATGTTCATAAGAAAAATAGGGAAACTAACTTTTTCTGGGTAGGAAACACTAATCCGTCCTCAACATTAATGTAGCTCTTAAAAACATGTTACTTTATCCCATAAAATAAGAATTAAAATTAATCACGTATTAACTGAAGCAAAGAAATTAAATATTTTATGCTACGTTGAAGAAAAGCCCATAGTGTCACTACGAGCAATAGCTTCACATTTTAGTGTTTCTAAAACCTCGGTATTTAAAACACTAAAAGAATTTAAATATAAATCGTACAAATTTTCTAATCACCAGCAACTATTTGATGAAGACAAAGAAAAAAGAACAACCTTTTGTGAAACTTTGTTTAATTTGCTCAATGAACACAAAGACATTTTAATTAAGATAGCTTTTAGTGATGAAGGAACTTTCACAATAAATGGAGAAATCAATTCATAATTCACAAAATTTCGGGTGTGTATTCTATTCCTCATTTATCAATTTTATCTTGCTAACCTCATTCCTTCTTATTCCTTAGATATTGGTCCCGCACTAACGACCGTTTACAAAACTTAACTCACACTCGATACACTGGAATCTCACTACAGCCAAATTTCATCATACTAACACCTTTGATAACCGCTAACTTCGCAACACTGCGGGTCGATCTTTTTCACCTCCTTTGACGGGTAAAGTAAGTCGTGCATACGTGCAAAGAGGGCTCATAGAACTCATACCTATGAGTTAATAACAAACCATTGGCCTAGGCTTCGGCCATAAGACGAAGATGGAAGAAGATTTTAACTGTAGTTTTACTTATTTTACAATTAAATATCAACCTAGGTTACCTGATTCAACTCAAGGTATGATCAGTCTTAATTTAATCTTACAAACACTTGGAATCCCTTCGACTCATCATCATCAATCAGCCATTCTCTGCGTCCACTGCTGAACATAGGCCTCCCTTAGTTGAGCCTATTCGTTACGATCTTGAGCGGCTCCAATCTAGTTGTTCACTATTCGCTTTATAGCGTCAGACCATCGGGTTGGTGGTCTACCTCTGCTTCTTTTATCTTTCCTTGGTCTCCACTCTAAGATTCTCTTGGTCCATCTGGCATCGTTGAATCTGGCTATATGTCCTGCCCATTTCCATTTCACCGTTGTTATGCGCTTAAGTATATAACAAACACCAGTTTGTTGCCGGATATAACCGTTTGTTAGTCTGTCGCTCAATCTCATGGCCCTTTGGGTTACCATTAGTTTTTTAACTGAGCGTTTCGTTAACGTTAATGTTTCTGCCCTATAAGCCAATACACGCAGAACACATTGGTCATAAACTTTGCGTTTTAAACACAATGGGATATCACCCTTTAGGATATACTTTAGTTTTTCAAATGCTGCCCAAGCAAGACCAATCTGTCTTTGTAATTCACATGTTTGGTTGTCTCTGCCCAGTTTTATTTTATGTCCTAGATATTTGTATGAGTAGACCCCTCAATTTCATTGCCGTCTACCTTTATGTTCTTACTTAGGACTAGATTTGTCAGTAATTTTGTTTTAATGAGATTCAATTTTAAACCAACCATTTCTGTAACGATTTTAATTTCCATTAACATTTGTTGTGCTTCCCCGATGTTGTCAGTTATTAATACGATGTCGTCAGCAAATCTCAAGTTATTCAGCTTTTCTCCATCTATATTTATGCCCTTGTCGTCCCAGGACAATGATTTACATACATACTCCAATACAGTGATGAACAACTCCGGAGAGATTGTATCTCCCTGCCGTACTCCTCGTTCTAACTTTGTCTGTGTTTTTATGAAGTGAAGAAATGGGCGGCTGGATTTATACGTGGTCGTACATCACTTGAAGATGATTCACGTAAAGGACTACCACAGAAGAAAACATCGAGAAGGTGCACGCTATGGTATTGGACGATCAGCGATTAAAGGTGTATGAGATAGCTGAGGCCATAGGCATATCAGAAGAAAGAGTACGGTACATTTTACAACATGAATTAACTATAAAAAAGCTTTGTGCAAGATGGGTGCCGCATTCGTTAACCGCTGGCCAAAAACACATGCGAAAACGAATTTCTCGACAATGTTTGGACCGTTTTAAAAAGGATCCAACCGATTTTGTGCGATTTTGTGCGCCGATTTGTTACTATGGATGAGACGTGGGTCCACCACTACACGCCAGAAACCAAACAGCAATTAAAGCAGTGGGTGGAAGCCGGTGGCTCTGCGCCAAAAAAGGCGAAGTCGATTTCATCTGCCGGAAAGGTCATGGTCAGCGTTTTCTGGGATGCAAAAGGAATTCTTTTAATTGATTACCTTGAAAGGGGAAAACAATAACTGGCGAATACTACGCAAGTCTCCTGGATCAACAGGATGAAAAAGAAAAAGAAAAAAAAATCATCTTTCACCAAGACAACCCACCTGCCCACAAAGATCCATTGGCAATGGAAAAACTGAGGGATCTGAAGTACGAATTGTTGGAATATGCACCGTATTCATCAGATTTGGCTCCCTCTGACTTCCACCTATTCCCAAATCTGAAGAAATTTTTGTCTGGAAAGCGTTTTGCGTCAAATGAAGAGGTGATAGCAGCCGTAGATTAGTATGCCAGGCCGAGAACTTTTCACCTTGCCCTCGTATCTTGTCATTTATTAATTACAAATTAACAATTTACATTCCATGGAACTTTACTGGTTAGGTGAAGTTTTTCTATAAAACTCTGAATTGCATTTTATAACAAGTCTCAAGTAAAATTTGCAATACATAAGTTTTTTTTTATTATTAATTAATATCCAACACTATTTAAAATTTATATTTGTAAATGGCAATAGAACTGATTAGTATTTTTAGTTTTCGGTTTTCGACGTTCGCTTGGTGAAAAACATGGCAATGCTTGCATGTTCCATGTTTCCTTTGCTTGTTCTGGCGTATTGGGGAAACGAAGTTATTGTTGAAAGCCAAACTCTTGCACGAGTTTGCTATGAAATCGATTTTCTTAGCACCGACATTAGATTTCAAAAAGGGTTAATGTTAATCATGTTAAGAAGTCAAAAACCTGTGAGGTTCACGATTGGAAAGTTCGGCGAATTATCTTTGGTAACAATGTTGGCGGTAAGTAATTTACAATGCGTAAATCGCAATGACCATTAACGAAATTTCTTTTTAGTTTTGTCGAGCCTACTTTTCTTACTCCATGTTTTTAAATAACGTGAATACGAATTGAAGACATGCCTGTTAGTTGCACAAATAAGACAGATGCACAAATAAATTTTAAATGTTTATATCTTTGGTGCTTTTATTTCAACTGACAATAAACTATTGCAAATGGAAAGTAAGAGTAAAAGAAAAATAGCAAACTGCTTAATGTTGTAATTAAAAACGTACCGATATCACTAACAGAACAAGAAATTCAAAATGAGCTTGAAACATCTCTACCGATCATTAAAGCAACGCGTCTCCTAACCAAGTACAAACAACCACTACCTGTTTGTGCAGTAGAATTAACGCACAACGATAATGCCAAAAAGATTATTTTCTCCCTAAAAATCCTTTATTATTCTGTTGTTACAGTAGAGTCACGAAGAAAGTCAACAAACATCCCACAATGTTAGAGATGCAAAAAATATGGCCATACAAAGAATTATTGCACGCTAGACCCTAAGTGCGTAAAGTGTGCAGGAAATCACCCACACCAACAATGCAATAAAAAATCAGAAGAACCACATAAATGCGCCAACTGCGGAGGGCCACACGCTGCAAGCTATCGCGGTTACAGTAGTCACATTGAAATAATGCAAAGACGCATGATAAATTCAATTAGCAATAAACAACTGAGCACCGGACAAAAAAAATGATTTTGTCAACCAAATGCAATCATTTGCAGATAGAGTACAAAACCTCACAGCCGCCAACCCTTCTAACCCTTCTAACACAAACCAATCAACCCACCCTACCGACCCATCCCCACCAAATAACATACTTCTAATAAAAATCCTTATTAACCTGTTAACCCCGTACCTTCCTCAAATACAATCCTTCCTTCACTCCTTAATTGACAATAAACCGCAAAAAGTAATAGAAAAGTTAACAATCTTAAATTGGAATGCGAATGGTATTTTAACCCAAAAATCAGCCTTCATAACCTTTCTTGTTAGGCACAACATAGCATAACAGAAACTCGCCTATCTGATACCTGAAAAACGGGAACGCCAAAACAGCAGCAGATGGAATAGCTATTCTCGCCAGGCAGAAACTTATTCATAACTCCATTTCCAACATTAATAACCTAACACTGGAAATAATTGCTATTAAAATCAAGCGGAATGAACAATATCATACTATATTGCGCGGCTACAGGCAACCTAATAAAAAGCTAGTAGAGGAAGATTTGAAAGTAATCTTTAACACTTCTGAACCGATCTTGATGTTTGGCGATCTAAACAGTAAAAATCAATTATGGGGATGTAGAGCAAATAATCCTGAGGGAATTAAAATGGAAAATTCTGCAACAAAATACTCCTTCCATTCCAAATAATAACTCCTGAGAAATACACTTACTACCCATATCGTAGCGACCACCTGCGGACATATTAAACATTTTATTACAAAAGAACTTTACTAAACCAACATACCAGAATGTAGTGGAAGAGCTCAACTCAGACCACCTACCAGTAGTGACATCGTTCATCAGCACACCACAAATGGTATAAGCAATACCTAGATTGGGAAAACTTCCGAACCTTTCTCGACAAACAATTGCAGTGCCCATACAACCTTAATAACAATGAAGACATAGATGCAGCGATATCCAAATTTACAACCTCAATAATAAACAGCGTGCATAAAGTAACACAAGTTACAGAAACTACCCATAAACCAAAACATCATTATGTACCAGCTAAAATAACTGAACTCATTAAAAGATAGAGTAAAACCAGACGAGATTGGCAGAGACACAGAAATCCCGAAGTGAAACGCAAGTTAAATAGACTAACACACTGCCTAAAACGGGAGCTAGATGAGCTAAGAATCAACACATACAAAAAATATATTGAAGACCTAGAACCAGGAGACTTAGGAATGTGGAGGGCTACCTAAAACAGCTTGAGGAAGTCCCAACACTAAGCGCTGATAATACAATACTCGCCACAGACGAAGAAAAATCATCAGCCTTCGCAACTCACTTCAAAAAAGTATTTACCCCAAGAACTACTTGTAGTCCAGCTCACTCAGTATATAGAAGCCAATCTGCCAGTGATAACCGAATAAAGCAGGCCCACAACGCCCAAAGAACTTAAAACTACAATTGCAAATCTCCCAAAGAGAAAATCCCCAAAAAGTGCATAGCTTACCTCTCTTCCACGTACAATGCATGTCTCCGGCACGTCTATTTCCCACAAGCATGGAAACATACTCACATACTTGTATTCCCAAAACCGGACAAAGACAAAAATAAGATCGAAAACTACAGACCGATAAGCTTATTAACGTCGCTTTCAAAACGCTTAGAGAAAATCATATACTCTCGTTTGATGAATGAATTAACACCACTTAACATACTACCACCGTTGCAGCTTGGTTTTAGGAAAACATTCTCAACTCTACACCAACTCCAGCGCATCTCTGAGAAAATAGAAAAGGGATTCGAAAGTAGAAGCTAGTCTCTTTAGACGTAGCTCGGGCTTTTAACAATGTCTGGTTTGAGGGCTTTGACAACAGAACGTTTGCCGTACGCATTAACTCTATAGTATCAGAAACAAAAGCAGGCGTACCACAGGGGAGCGTACTCGGGCAGCTGCTGTTTAACATATTTACATCGGACATACCAACCATAAAAGCAACCTTAGCGACTTTTGCAGATGACACTGCAGCCCTAGTACAACACAGTGATCTCACCCAGGCCATTGAGAAACTACGGACAGCAGTACATCAAATATGCTTGTGGTTTAATAGATAGAATATCCAACTAAACCCCATGAAATATCAAGCTAAAATATTCTCCCTCATAAGACTCCGCAACCCACTAAACATAATAATAGATAATAACCCCATTGACTGGAATCCCACCGACGCTGCGGCAAAATACCTAGGAGTAGCTGGACACCCGACTTACCTGGAAACTCCATGTTAACCTGAAATTAAACCAAAGCTATGCGAGACTAGCACAACTGTTCTTCTTGGAGTGGCATGCCCTTTACAGAGCGTTGCCGATCCTCTCTCCATATGCCTGTGGTGTGCGTGTCAAGTAGCCTACAGACATAGGGGACCTACAGCTTTACGTGGGCTCCGAACCACGGAAGTGCTTGCACTTCTATTCCAGAGAGGGCTTACTAGGCAGAATACACCTCGGTGGTTTGCCATTGCTTTCCGAGGAAAGCGGCCGGGTGTTTTCGGTGTATATGTGGCCCTGGGAATCGAACCCGGGCCATCTCAGTGGTCAAACGCACGCTGAACCAACTGAGCCACGACCGCATTAGCATTAGCACAACTGTACCCCCTCATAAACAGGAAATCGGCACTTAAACCTAAGTGTGCCATCCTAATGTACAAATCATTAATAAGACCTTTAGCCTTATATACATCACCCACCTGGAGTAATACAGCCAAATCCAACCTAGAAAAATTACAACGCCTCCAAAACAAAATACTTAGATTAGCAGTCAACGCTCCCTGGTATGTACATCCGCAACGCGCAATTACACTATAAACTAGGCTTGCCAACAGTTCAAGACTACATCAGTGCGAGTGCTAACAAATTCTTTAAACACATATGTGAGTGCAATGGTGCGGTACACTATAACATAGGTAGGCGAAATTTTCATCATAGACTAAAACGTAGACTACCACAAGACGTGTACCTGTCTGAAAACGACAGTAATTAACTAACAAAACAAAATGTCACACCAATATGTAGGGGACTATAAACCCTCATAAGCTACCTTATTAGTTATAACGACAAATCAATAAAAATAAGAAAATTAGGGTAGGCTGTGAAATTGAATTATTTTGAATTGGTACTTTAGCCACATCCACAGAATGACATTTTATAACGTTTGTAATTTGACATTTTTATTGTAAACAAAGTTTATAACCTTAACAAAAAAATGAGGGTTTTCACTTGACCACCACCTCATATTCTGTGAATTGACATATCCAGAAAGATAAAACCAGGCCTCATCAGAAAAAATACAGTGTTCAGAGCAGCTTCATTGTTGAGATTATTTTGAAACCAATTACAAAATTCTATTCGTCTTGGAGGGTCTATTGGTAAAAGTTCATGAAAACATTGCAGTTTATATGCATGACGGTTTAAATCTTTTTTTAGGATTGTTCGAGTTGTGCCATAAGATAAATTTTTGTTGAGCCAATACTCTAATGGAAGTTTTTGGCTGTTCATCCATAATCTGCCGGGCAGCTTCAATCGTTGCTTCTGTTCGTCTAAGCGGCGGTCCACTTCCACTTTTACGAGCGACACTACCACTTTCTCTAAATAACTGCACAGATTTAGTTACAACGTCGCGAAAATAATTGTAATTGAACACTAAATCGGGGTATTCTTCACGAAAATCAGTCATGCAGTCATGAAGTGAATATTTCCACTCTCCATTTATTCTTACGCCGCGCCGGTTCGAAAGAAACATTCAATAGCTTTCGCTTTTTGTTGTGTAGTGAATACCATTTTTTCAAACGTTAAATTTTTTCACCAAATAAAAAACTTAAAAACTTGACAAGAGCGTTCAGTTTTAAATTTTCATGTCAGAAATGTCATTCTGTGGATGTGGCTAAAGTACCAATTCAAAATAATTCAATTTCACAGCCTACCCTAATTGGTTTTTTATTGATCTATCGTTATTTGCTGTTACTATCAATGCCACGAATAACATTGTAAATTATAGTTGAACTGACAAATAAACTTATTTAAAAAAAAAATGAAAGTTTTTACGTGGATTTGGATAGTCTATTTATACAGGGTGTTCCGTATCGTTATGTTCAAATTTTGGGAGCATAAAATATACTTAATTCTAAGACCAAAAAACACAAAAGTGGTAGGTCGATCTTTATTCGTTCTGAAGTTACGGGCCTTTGAAATTATAAACCATAAATAATCTAGGTGGCCATGCAACTGGACCACCACGACCGATCCATCGTGGATAATTGTTGCTCATGAAATTCCGAACGGCAATTCCGGAATATTCTGGTCCACCATCCATTTGCAACCACATGTCTCTTCTTATGATCAGTCATAGTCACCTTGATTTTCAAAACTTATTTTACAAATGTTTATTGCTACTACTACTATGCTACGTCAATGAGCACAAGCTTGTATTCAGCAAGGCGTCACGTGCCAAACGCACACTACGGCACTGAATTGGGGGATGTCAAATCCGGGATGCACTCGACTAGGCTGCAGTGGAGAAGGGGAGGTTCGTAACACTTAAAATACTACTAAATAACACTAGTAATCCTTCAAAGGGGATGGTTGTAAACGGTGGATAGGGCGCCACCATGATTAAAATCACCCAAAGATCTAAAAGAAGGAGACCCATCATGGAAAGTTCCCAAGGGCTCGGAAAAAGGGGGTCCTTATAGCTGCACCCTGCGCAAGATGTAACTTACCTTGCTACTCTACTTAACTTAAACTCTAAATCTTGCAGGCAGGCTCAACACTTTACACATAAACTTTAACAAAAACCTGAAACACAAAAGGTGATCGGGAAACACTGAACGCAATAACTAGACCCAACTGAATTGAATACTAAATATTTACTGAATCAAAGGCACAAAAATAAATACATGAAATTACACAAAAGACAATCAAAATACTACGTTAAAACTAAAACACAAATAAAACAGTTACACTTACTCTAAAGGAACGAGAATTGAGGGTGCTATATTTACTTTACGTTCCGTAAATCAAACACAAACTTAGCCCCCTGAGATCCCAAACAAAAGATGGGAAGAACACAAATAACAAAATCAATAAGCACCAAATAAATTTTACACATGCAACACAGTACACAAAATAATATCCTAAACTTGACTACTTGAACCTCAATCTGAATTAAATGAACGTTACTTTAACACCAAAATTACTACAAATTAGTTAACTTATTTTCCAGAGGCCCTCAAATTGCAATGTGAACATTAAAACCGCCCAAGGCGAGGTTCACAAAGCCAGCACCACATACCACTAGACAAAACAGATAAACTAGCATTAACTTCGTCAAAAAACAAGTTACACGCAAAACACAAAGATCAAACAAATAACACAAGGCGGCAGGCCCGTTCCTAGCGGGTATGCAGCGAATGCACCGCACGCAGGCGGCAAAAGTTAGGGGCGCCATTTCGGTACTCTTTTTATTTTAATTTTAGTAAACGCAGAAGGCTTACATAATTTTATTATTATCTTTATAGTAAAAACTTCCAATCAAAAATAAAATAACTGGATTCATTTATCCTTTCAAAATACCGCCTTTTTGTCTTGTCGGAAGATTGTCAAAAGCGGCAACCGCACTCCTTTTAACTCGGCCGCGTGCCGCATTGCTTGCGAAGTCGCCGCCTTTGCGCTTCGGCTCTTTTAATATATGTTAGACACCTGCATCCTGCATTTATATACCTTGATGGAAAACCGCGAAATAAACCGAATTCGCTCAAGCCAGTGTTTTTGTTTTTATTGTTTGATTTCCTGTTTATTTTATTTTATCTTAATAAAAACAAATCTTTAAGTACCTATATACGTACATACATGTTTTTAAATTAATATTTTGAAAATACATATAAGGGGCGGAAAAAATATCTTGCACGCAGGCGCTTGGCTCCCCAGGAACGGGCCTGCAAGGCGGTACTTATTGACTTTAAACACAAATTAACTTGATAAAGGCCTGTCGGCAAGAAGCAATCGTAAAAGTCAAACTGACGTTAAAAACATAAACACGAAGAAAACAGCAGCAGTATAGAGATAAGTAGAAATGGTTTACCTTACCAGATGTTAATAGTTGGCCAAAGGAGTACGTGGGCGGACGTTGGAAAAGGTTAACAACAACGAAGGGGATGATGTCCTTCCTCCAAAAAACGGGTGCAAGACAACGACGAAGGAATAATCCTTTTGGTGTGGGTTTACTTGATCCAATATAAATATATTGAATACGTGTGAAGACGATACTCTTAACTTCTTCAACCACAACACTTAACACACGATTATCTCTTTACGGGAGTATATTGTACCCTTTAGGTGAATCCTTAGTCGTAAAATTGTAGTCTTCCCTGAAAACTACCGATAATAGGGCCCTTCCCGTTGGTATAAAGACCCACCTGGATACAACAAAACTTGCACGCGCGTCTCAATTAACTCAAAACGTCCAGCGTGTTTGAGGGTAGGCCACGTACTGAAGCAACAGGGAGAGGTGAAACTTGCAAACGGCGTTACTGACGTAACCTCGCGTCCAGGGGAATTCCCGGAAACATGTCACGAGGAGCCGTATTAACTGGAACAGTATGACATCATGTGTCGATGAAACATACGCGTGAATTTAGGTCACCTTGTGGTTTAAACAATGGAACCATTTACAAAAATGAAACGTATCAAAATGACTTAAAAATTTCGTAGAACTGCAAGCAAAGAACGTGCCTAAATAGGTTTAACCTTTCCTGTCCTCCAGACGAAACGAATTTAGTTGTAACAAGAATAACATACCAAAGCTCGAAATTAAAATAATCGCAACGGAAACAAACTTAGGGACAGGACCGTACTAAAAAATTTACCAATAATTTAAAATGACAGAAGAATTGCAAAATAACACGGATTTTAAAATCACGTGACAAAGGAGGAGAGCATTTTGAAAATATCATTAATTAAAAATTTGTGAAATAAGAAAGGTTTTTATTTGGTTTACGAACTTAAATCTGATTATTTATGGTTTATAATTTCAAAGGCCTGTAACATCAGAACGAATAAAGATCGGCCTACCACTTTTGTGTTTTTTAGTCTTAGAATTAAGTCTATTTTATGCTCCCATAATTTTTGAACATAACGATACGGAACAGCCTGTATAATATATAATAGCCAAGTTTGTAACTTTATAATTAGAGTAGGCAACTAGGTAAAGCATTAGTTGCGTAGTCGTTTGAAAAGTAAAGTAAATGACGCAGAGATGACCATGATCAAAATAGATGCACGGCCAATAAGTTTGATCCTCAAACAAGCCCTTTCCGAGTTTCATCTTAGTGCATCGTGAGGTTATTGTTTGGTCGCACGAACTAGACGAATGTGCAAGCATTTTCAACAATACTGGACAGCAAGGAGATTCGTGCCGTGATAAAATTTTATTTCTGGTAGAGGAGAATGGCGACCCAAATAAAAAGTAAGCTAGATCGTGTCTTAGGTTAATCTTCCCCTTCACTTTAAACGTGGCCGAACGAGTACCAAACATGAATGGCGCAGCGGACGCCCAAGTAATATGACAACTTCGGGTATGGAAAATAGTTTTGGGTGGCCGAAGATTGAAGATCAGGCAGATAGCAGACATGGTAGGGATCTCAACCGAACGAGTTCATAATATTTTACATTAGCATTTGGACATGGAAAAGCGTTTTGTGTGCGATGGATGCCGCGTTTGCTGAGTTTAAACCAAAAGCGTGTTTGAATTTACATTTCGTCTGCGTTTCAAGCATACCCCAACGACTTTCTTCGTCGGTTCGTGACTTCACGCCAAAGTCGGAAAAATAATCAAAACAATGGACAGGGGGAACCTGCTCCAAAAAAAAAGAAAACAATAGTGTCTGCCTGCAAGGTCATGACATCGAATTTCTAGAATTCACAGGGTGTGATATTTATTGCCTACCTTCAAAAAGAAAAGACAGTCACTGGAGAGTATTACGCAGGTTACGGGGGGTGAGCGGGGGGCTGTTCAAAGGTCCCTGTTTTCAGTTTTTCTCTAATAGCTCGAAAACCGTGAAGTTTAGCGTTCCGGCCATTCTATACGAAAATAGGTTCTATACATTTTTGCCATAAGATCAATACCTTAGGAGTAGAAGTGGGGTGAATGTAAAACAAAGTTGAAAAATTTCGATTTTGTTAATTTTATTTACAAAAAAAAAAATTCAAACTGCTGGCGCACAGTTGGTACACGCCCCCTGGCAGCAGCAAACTAGGCAGCAATTAATGCCGACTTTTCGGCTCCCGTATTTGTCTCAGTTAGAGTATCATTTAAAAGGTTATTGGTGGTTTCCTTCTCCTCACTCGAAACATCAACATAGCTTAAAATTACGTATGCTAAAGCTGCTTGCATGAGCAAGTGCGCGCGAACTGCTCCGGCATATGCATGGCCAATCAAAATTTTGTCAAGTGATTTGGAGGCAAAAATATTGCATTACAAACTCCGTAGGCTGCTTCCTGCCATTGTATGGCCAATGCACCCAAAGAACGACATCAGCATGTGGAAGCTACCAAGTCTAACAACAAAACAGTTCTAGCTCTGGACAATATGCAACAATTTTCCGAGCTTTGAGATAAAGTTGTAAATCGAAAGTAATGAAACAAGTATTTATCAGATAATGCTCCACAGCACATTTCAAGGAAGTGTATATTGTGTCGTAATCACTTGGGAATGAATCGATAGCAGTTGTATCAAAGTTCCGCCTTCCGCCAATACAACGCATGAAACTCCTCCACTCGGGGATATCTGGAATCTCGAGCCACTTGTCACGTGCTTATTCTGCACTACGACATTTAAATAGCTATGCCAAAATCGGTAGAATGCGGCTAGACTAACAGTGAAGAAGGGGCGGTTCGAAACACTTAAAACCCTCCAAGGGGAATGATCGCAAACGGTAGAAAGGGCGGCACTGTCATATTGGTCACCCTTGGAACTCTTAAAACTTGTAGGCAGGCTCACACTTTACACGTAAATCTTTAACAAAACACTAATACAAAAATATTATCGGGGAGGACTGAACACAATAACAAGACCAAGCTAAATTGGCAATGAAATATGTTACGTTAAAACAAATAATAAAAACCATACTTACGTTACGGGACGATAGAATTGAGGGTACTACATTTACGTTAGGTACTGCAAAACATTCATAAGCTTAGCCCCTCAATTCCAAACAAAATATAGGATCAACAAATCTTAAATTAACAATTCAACAAGCACCGTAGAATTTTACACACATGCAACATAAAACAAAATATAGTATCTTAAACTTCACATAAAACTGAAACTACATTTTGAACTCGAAAGTCTTTACTCGAACACCAAACCACTAAAACAACTAGTCAGCTGATTTGCCAGCGGCCTTCAAGCTTTACAATGCGAATATTAAACCCGCCAAAGGCGAGATTCACAAGGCCTTCTTACAATGTCGGCGGACAACCAAATAGACCAGCAATCGACTACTTCAAAAACAAGTTGCAAACAGAACACATAGATACAACAAAAAGCGGTACTTATTAAACTCTAAACTGAACAGTATTTAAAAGGCCTGCCAGCAAGCGGCAATCGTAGCAATTGAATCTGACGTTACAAACATAAACGGCAAAGCAGGAGCAGCAAAAAGGAATAGATTACCTGGCGAGATGTTCTTACTTGCTCGACACAGGGAGTAACGTGACGGACGTCAAATGATGGTGAACGGCAACAAAGGAGATGGTATCCTTTTCCAGGAAGGCGGGTGCAAGACAAACGAAAGATTTCTTAGGCTATGGCTTTTCTCAATCCCTCAAATGAGGAAAATGCGTGAACGACACTTACTAACTTTTCACAACTTTCACAGAAGACTTACTCCGAGATTATATGACATTCCCTGGGATTATCCGGATTTATACCGTAATATAGTTTAACGAAACTAACGAGGGGGGCGGGAAGCCTTCTCGGTGGGGTAGATATCCAAGCGGAAAACAATGAACTTGCACACCCGTCTTAAGCCAAAAACGTCCGCTATGATCGAAGACTTGCCACGTACTGAGGAGGGATGTGAAACATACGGATGACGTTAAGCCATATCACCTGACATAGCCTCGCGTCCAGAGGATTTCCCGAACTGCATCACGAGGAGCTGCTTCCAACGGAATAGGATAACATCATGCATCGACAAAATACACGTGACTTAAGTAGGTCACCTTGGGATTTTTAACAAAGGAAACTTTTACAAAGACGAAACATACTGAAATGACTTGAAGATTTCGTAGAACTGCAAAGTAAACGCGCTGACAGGCTTAACCTTTCGTGCCCTTCAGACTAAAACGGAATTAACTGTAGCAAAAATAACATAATAAAGCACGAAATTAAAATTACGAAGGACAGAACAGTACTAAAGAATTTACCACAAATTCAAGATGACTCTAAACTTCCCAAATAACACGGAATTGCAAAACCATGTGACACACTTGGCACATATCCATAACAAATCAGACAGACTGGGGTTGTCAGGAGGTTTAGTTGATCTACATCTTCTACCAGAATTTGATTTAGCCCCCTTCCAGTGACTTTGTTAAACGTTTGTACTTGCCTCCTAACGTTCCAACATCTTTGGCGGTGGGAGGTGATGTTAATCTTTCAATCTCCTATAATGCATGCAATGCCTCCCATACTATGGAACGTGTTAAAGCCGTCCAGAGTGGCCACATTAAAATCAGCATTGTTATAAACAAACTGAATAAATGTACCTGGTGATAAAGGTTGTGGCATGTCATAAACTGCAGACATCTTCAACATTGTAGCATAAGAATATGAACTACTAACTAAAGCCCAAATTACGAGAAGGTCCAATACATTTCTTGAACCATATTTTCTGTGGATCAAAAATGCAAGACTCTGGAGCACAGGAGATATAAAACTTCTCGGTCTGATTGTGCTGATGATAGAATGTGCCAATGCCATTTCTGCGTCATTGAGGAATGTGCCTCTGCGAGGGTAGCATTTCGTCTGATATATTCGAGACTGCGCATCCTGCTTAATGATCGCCACTGCTTTCCGAACAATTCGCAACCGCTCCACATTCTCATCTTCACACTTTGATGTGTACCACGCATCGTTAAGGATTTTGTGACCTGTATCACGAAAGCATACGACCATATATTATCTCCTGCAGGTTTGCGTTAATCGTCTCCACTGTTGGCTTTTCCCCTGATATTTGCTCCAATAATTCGTCAACAGTGACCTGAGAATCATTATTCTGTTCTCAATAACATTGTATTTCTTCCATGGTTTTCGAGGTATATTCCTCTTCGGGACAACCACTCATTCTTCCAGTAGGTTGTAGGTACAAACGATGAATACGAGTAAAGCTCTTGAAGCAGTCTACGTGATATATGGCATCACCAGCTACAAGATCACGAGCATTTATTATTCTCAGGGAAACCTGATTGATATATCTTTATTAATGACAGCAATAATAGTACCTTTTACATTCCATATCATAATATCATGCCGAGCGACCTAAAATGTGTAAAAGTCCTCGAATTATATAGTTTTTCATGCTTTTTAATTTCAACCATAGTTGGAACTACCATTAGATTGTTTTTTTTTTCAAATTCCTTAACAGCTACGCTCTCGTGTGTTCTGCCCCACTGTATGGCCTTCACCCCGTCTAAGTTGTACATACCTTAAACAAAATTCACTCTAAAATTTCTTAGTTACATGCAATTCATGTTGTACTTAATAATTATAATTGAAATAAAATATATAATTTACCAGTAAGACTTTTAAATAGCGATGGAGGAAAGCGGTTTCTTCGACATGCTGATAAAATGACTCTAAAATTACTTGCTGTCATCCGATGTTTCCGGGCAAGAAACCAGCTTTCATTTTTACTTTGCCCTAGAGTTTGTTGCGGCACTTGCAATATTGTCCCACTATTTACAGCACATTTTTCACGTAAAAACTCCTCTTTCTTCTCTGTAGAAAAGAACTCGTCCGAAAAGACAACATCTACCATATGCGTCAAAGGCAAAGATGGATTTTCTTCAAAATCTTCACGTGGAAACCATGAAAATCCAACTGTGGCACCAAAGGTATTCAATTGGCCACATAGCTCCTCTAATTCTTCTCCTGTAATTTTTTTATCGATGGCGCAGTATGGCCTTTTTGGATACAAATCGTCACAAGTCATAGTTTCTTCAGTTTTACTGGTTTTTGCATTTCTCCACATACACTGCTTGTCCGTTACTGATATGTTATAGTGGGCAAAAAGTAAAAGAGCTGCTATATGGTGGCACTTTATGCCTTTCGGACACGAACATAGTGGTGTGGATACATTTCCATTCTTGTTCAAGGAAACCTTAATCGAAATTAAAAATAAGTTATATATTAAGTAGCATTTCTAAAGCATTCTTACCTCGACTTTATAAACTTTATTTTTCATGCTGGTATGAACATTTCCACGAATCATCATTAATTCGGCAACAAATTCCATCTTCTCGACATGCCCCGATTCTACAGCATTCTCGCACTTTGAAAATGTTTTGGTGTCCTTACTGAAGAAATCCACAATCGTGACTAGCTTTAAAACATGTTTTGTGGCCATTTCGATTAATTTTTAGCTTAAGAAACGTGAGAATTGTAACAAAAACAAAGTAACAACATAACCTCAACTTACTGTGCACGAGGTTGCTGAAATGGGCGTAAACTTATTAAATATCAAGTCTTTAAAACTACACTATTTATTGTCCTTTATTAATATATACTACAACTAAAACACTTATTTTTCTACCAAAACGCACATTAACACAAACTAAAAATTCTCTTACTGCCAGTGGCGGCTGGTGCTAAAGGGCACAAGGGCACGTGCCCTCCCTACACTCGAGAGAAAGAAAGCTTTTTTTAATAACACTTCTCACTTCTTTTATTTTTTTTAACACAACAATCTATTATTATACCTATAATATCAATATTATAGTCCATTGCCGCGTTGCTGCCGAAACGAAGTTATCAAAACTTTCGTCCGGGGACTAGATAAAAATGATACATATTTGCGCAAGCGCAGTGGTAAATTGCAGTAAAATTTCGCCGCTGCTTGACCGGCGTAGAGGCGTGGTTAAGGGCACATTAAATCCCGACCGTAGGCACGTGACAAATTCAAGTTATTTAGTTCACAAGTGGAGTGCGTCTAAAGGTGAATTGTGTTAAGCGCGCATGTTCCGTTTAACTTGTTGCTTTTATTTTGATTTCGTGGTTTGTTCGTTGTTACGTTGTTATCTACTGTTTGTTCGTTACTGGTTGTTGTTGTTTACAGTGAAACTTGTTAAAAGGGAAACTCGTGGGACCAGAAAAATTTGTTCGTTTAAAGGTTTGAAATTTTTAGACACAATCAAACATTAGGTATTTGTATGCGTATTTTGACTTAATTTTATTATAAATTACTTACTTCAATTTTCAAAACTATTTTTTTAATTTTTGCAAACATGCATACATAATGTTTGGTTCAATTTAACGAGAACATTATTTTCATACATTTTTATGACTTCAATCTTTCTATTTAAACCTACATTATTGTGTTTTACTGCTTTCATTCCCGACATATATGTTTTAAAGCTGCTTATGAAGGATATGTAGGAAATGTAATTATGGAAAAAATTCTTTCTGCTTCTGTATGTGAATGCGGAAGCAAAAAGCGATTAACCCACCCACGCTCTAAATATTCATAACAATTATAACTAGCTGAGAACTGAGAACGTGCTTAATTATCAAAATATTAAAATTAGGTCATCGAAATATCAACCGTTGCATTGGCAATATTGTCGATTGAAAAAAGTATTGATCCCCGATTTCGACAATAAAGTTATTGATGTATTCAGGCAGTAAAAAGAACAGAAGGATGGACTTTCTATTTAAATAGGGAGCTACTTAAGTGTTTTTAGATAATGTTTCCAGCTCGGTTTTGATGTGCCCTCCTACTAAAAAAACTCACGAGCCGCCACTGCGTACAATAATATTTCATTTCAAGTTTGAATAATTGGAAGTCGAGGTTCTATATTATATTGTGTTGTATTAACTTGAAAATTAAATTTCTAAAAAAGGTTTGATTTGAGGTTTTATTGTGTCAAAAATAACACGCTGGTAGGCGTGGCTTGGTGCATAAAATAACAGTCCGGAAAGTGTTGGTAACACTTTCCGGCTCTGATACCGTAATAGCTCACTTTCCGGACTCAAAATGGCGCCGGAAAACTGAATTTACCAGACAGTATGAAATAAAAGTATATACGGTCTCAAGCAGGCACTTAAATAAACGACTAGTGGACTTTATGCTTGACAAACGGTTTAAGCAGAGTACTGCAGACCCATGTTTGTCTAATAAAAAACTGAAAACTGTAAAATAATAGTTACGGTATATGTCGATTACGGATTGGCGGCTGGTAATGACATTAACAAAGTGACAGACTTTATTAGCGTTCTAAAGAAACGAATTACATTTTTAAAGTGTCGTAGCATACTTGGTGTTACACAGAACTCTGAGAATGTTTTGGGAGGAAGTGTTGGATAAAAAAACAATTTCAGTAGTGACTCTTAAATATTTAGTGTGGTCTACATTTAGTTTGAGTAACCAAGCAATGTGAATTTTTAATTTTAAAAATTACTTCCTGTGTGTGACGTGTTAGAGTCAAGTTGTTCCTTTTGTAACTTTACTAAACACAATTAATTAAACGTTGTTCAGTTGAAATATTATTAACCTCAAATCATATTAAATATGATCGCAATCAAATATTTGACAAGTGACATTGACATTTAATTTTATTCAATCAAATTGACAGATATTATTTACATTTACTAATAACTCAAAATTCTTGGTAAATGATTTGGCCCCACCAACTATGAAAAACCTCTGTTATTACGCTTGGTCTTTTATAAATTACCACGTTACTATTGCCTTACGTTGGTAGACACCAAAATTATTATAGACTTACAAAATCGCCAAATAAATGACGAATGCTAAATGTTCCACGTTGGACAGTGGCAATTATTATTGAATATTTATCATCGTTCAAATGCCCCACGTTGAAAAGTGCCAATTATTATTGCGACAAACCCGCGAATCTGCCGTGGTCCCCACAACAATTATTGATTTACCTACTTCCTCAGATTTCAAATTACCTTAAATTATTAAAATGTGCCCCAGCTTTCGTGATATGTATTTCAATTTAGATTTAGCTTTAATTTAAATGAGTTACTCTTATCTCATGTCGTTTTCGGGATTCGTTAAATCAATTTCAAAAAACAAAATAAAAATTGCTCATAAATATTTTAAGATACAAATTTAGTACAATGATAAATTCCTAAATTACCCTAACTTATTCTTTTTTTTTTTAAATTAATTAACCTCACTCACTCTCACTTGTATTATGTTTGTATACATCTTCGATCTCAGTTATTTCCACTTATTATTCACTTTGATTCCAATTTAAATATACTCGTAGTTTACCTTAATTCCAATTCCATTTACATTTATTTTCAGCCCAGTTGTATTTCAATTTGATTTTAATTTTTACCTTAACTTTAATTCCAGTTGTAATTCTATTCCAGTTGTACTTCAGCTACACTTTCCAATTAACTTGTATTAGACCGTGTTGTCATGTGTCGTAATGAGAACTCTACTATTTTTAGTATTTCTGTGATATCGTAAAATCTGTTGCCAATTCTGGTTACTAAGTTCACAGAGATAATTGCTTTATGGTCTTTACGGTTTCTATTGAACAATCCTCGTAGGTACTTACAAGTAGGGCTGTTGATCCGAGCCGGATAAAACGGATATCCGGATAATTTTCGCGTAGATATCCGGATAATTAGTAGTTAAAAATATCCGAAATATCCGAAATGGAAGAAATCGGATATCCGTGAGAGACAGAACATCCGGCTAAACTGTATAACTCGGATAAAAAAATTATCCGAATAAAGAATTGTCCGGATAAAAGAATTTATCGCTGAATACGCAATACTAAATTAATTTATAAATTGCAATGAGATTGTTTATTTTATTAAGAGTTTTTAGTTGGCGACTGCTGACTAAACACTAACACAGCAGTCAAAACATAATAGAAATAAATAACGAGAATTCACCTTAAATATATGATGTAATTTAATGCGGTATGTGATAATGATAAGAATACTGAGAATAGAATTAATGATTTCTAAAGATTTCTTTTAAACTGCTTACAGAATATTTTGTAGGCAAGTTATGTAGGAGATTGCTAGATTTATGGTATCATTTACTGTCTTAGAAATCATTTTGAGATTATTTTCTTCTTTTATAGGGCTTGATTCTAATTATTTGGATATGTAAATCTGGATGTAACTGAAATTTCAATTAAAAGCCTATGCTGATTATGTGACATCCTCTTAAGAGTCTTAAGTGTCCCTAAATGTTTAATAATTAAAAATTAAAATATCTTTCTACAAGCTATATTTTAATATTTTAAAAAGTTTTTGCATAATACATTTTTAGAGCAGCAACAGACCTTTTTTGTATTTTCAATATTTTCATATCATTTTCAGCTTTCTAGTTAATTGATAATAGATTTAAAAGTAATCTGGATACTTCAAAATATCCGGATACTGTAAATTATCCGGATATTATAACTATTCGGATATTTCTAATTATCCGGATAAAAAATTAGTTTTGTTAACCGAATTCGGAAATTTCGGATGACTCGGATAAAAGTTCATATCCGGATATCCGGATAAATTTTTTTCTTTTCAACAGCCTTACTTACAAGACTGCCTTCTATAAATCTATGGTCTCATTAATAACTGAAATAGGCAAATGCGTTTAAAGCTAATCCATATAATATATACCCTTTTATCGCTAGAAAGTTACTATTTAAACTAATAATTTCAGAAAAACATAAATCATTTCTGGGAAAACTTACCAAACGGAGAAATATTACAAAAAGATTTTTTGTAAATTATTGTTCATTTTTGAAGGAATGCTTCGAATAATCAATCATGTGTTATTCTCAAATTTTCCTTTCAATGCAAGCACTTCATGTGAATCTGGCCTTTTGACAAAATTTAAACTTCGTTACTTAAAACTTATTACAATTCTTTAATAAAATCGTTTATGACGCAGCGCTTCTGTTGCGAAGTATACGAAGTGTTTTTTGGGGTTAATATAAATTTTTAAAAGTTTTGACTTCGTAATATCTTTTTTAAATAAAAATGGTGCTGTTTTTTCCAGTTTTGATTTCGATTTGAAAAGTCAGAGATACTAAACGTTATAAAAAGTGTTACGCCTGAATTTTCTGTAATATGAATAGATAATTGAATACGCTTAGTAACCGGCAATAACAAAGCCTTAATAACACGTTCATAAAATATGCATTTTACAACCTAGTTTATAAAATTAAAGGGCGTTGACTTATTTAACACGCCCAGTTAAACTTTTCAGAGTTCGACTGTAATTTTTCTCGGCTTTTAAATATTGATTACTTTAGTTAATCTGTATAATTATAAGTATTCATATAAAAGCGTCTACTTTTAATTTTTGTAGTTAGTTACATTTGAAGGTTGATTGAAAATGGAAAAAAGTCCTCAGCAAACCGAACGTTCGAAAAATTACTTTGCGGCACAGAAATGGGTTTTAAAACTTATTGGAATATCGCTCTCGCCGAAAGAAAGCTGTTTCTATAAAATATTTAGCATTATCGTTCTCTTTCTAATGATTATGTATTTTCTTTTCGCGATACCGAATATTATCAAACACGACAGAGACTTTGATACTTTTGCTAATAATGTCATCTGTATTTGCGGTTTCTTCGTGGGTGAGAATTAATCATTTCTTATAATTAAGATATTTAGAAAAACGCTATTCTACGCCGTTGGTCAACACAATAAGGAGCTACAAATAAAAAAGAAAGAAAGAAACATTCAAAATTTGTCACTTTTTGTCTAGTTTTTGAAAAACACAAGCTATCCAAATCGTATTTTCTATTAGAATAGAAAACAGAAAATTTATGCTCAACATTTACGGTACGTTTTAAGCCAGTAAAATACATAAGTACTTCATTTTATATAGTCTGAAATGTCATTTACTGAAGTCCAAACTCGGTTATGAAGAGCTTAGTGCCTCAAATATTTGCATTTTTAAAGTTTATCTAAAAAATATTTTACTTTTTAAATATATTTTATAGTCTAAGTATTAACACTCGTTTATTACGTTGTTGCAAAGTTACTGAAAATTTAAAAATAAATGGTCAGGAAAAGATTTTTGGCTTCAATATCAGTTGACACAGGGTTCGAATCCCGGCGGTAGCTTGAAAATTATTCAAGACACGTAGAATAGTATTAGATTAGTTCAATGGCAAGGTCCCGAAAAGAGGGCTTGCCAAGAATAGCAAAAAACCTTTTTTTAATAGTTAATTCTTAATAGTTTTTTACTAACTTTTTACTACTTTAGCACTGGTAAAACATTTGAGTATTTACATCAAAAGATCAGAACTACATCGTATTTTGTACACATTCGAAAATACTGAGTTTTTATCCAACTTTGAGTATGAAGAGGATATGGAAAAGATATGGATAAAGGAACATGTTAACTTTACCAACAAATTAGTGAGTAGTGAAGAATATGAGTTGCTATACATTCGAATTGTTATGTAAAACTTTTTTCATTTTTTTGTGGTTCACAGTGTTTTTATTTTTATTGGTTTCCAAGAATATTTGCAGTCTGTTACATTAATAACATTCAGTAAATAGAATAACAGAGAATTTGAACATGCAAGAGAACTTTCTAATGAAAATACTCTTACCTGAGACTACTTTATTATTTTTAATTTTTTTTTTTAATTACGGGGGTGTTTTGACGCAGTTTTGTACGAGTTCGTTGCGTTTTACAGTTCTTGCGGTTTTTGTCTTCCGAAAAATGAGCGAAAGTAATTTGGAGCATCGCGCAGTGTTAAAGTTTTTCAGTAAAGAGCGAAATGGACCAAAAGTTATTCATGAAAGAATGTCCCAGATATACGGCAACGACGGTCCATCTTATTTTCAAGTAAAATTTTGGTGTAAACAGTTTCGATGTGGCCGAGACTCAATTCAGAATGACCTCAGATCAGGAAGACCGGCAGAGGCAAAATCTGAGGAAAGCATCAGGTTTGTTGAAGATTTCCTGCTGTCAGAACGACGAATCCCAGTACTTGCTAAAGAAGCTGGAGTATCCGAAACTATAGTTTTAAAAAGATTTAGGGATGAAAAGGTTTCTGCACGATGGATCCCCAAACTCCTTACACTACAGCAGAAACTGGCGAGGAAAGGAATTTCTCAAGAAGAGAACGATGAGAGTTATTTTTAACGAATTGTGACAGGCGACGAGACTTGGGTGTTCTATTGACATCCTCCCACGAAGTAGGAGTCGATGCAATGGGTGCATAAGGGCTTTCCACCTTCAAAGAAGGCGAACACTGAGTCATCTTCTGGAAAGTTGAAGGCGATCGTTTTTTGGGACTGCCAGGAAATTTTGTTTATTGAATATATGGAAAAAAGGTTCACAACTAATGGAGAGGTCTACGGAAGGAGGATCTAAAACCTGAAGCAGGCCATTAGAGAAAAACGTCCGAATTCGTGGAGAACCAAACTTTGCTGTTGCACGACAACGGCAGGGTCCACAAAGCTCGCACATTATCGAAAGCTGTGGATTCACCGAGTTGCCCTGATTTAGCACCCTGCGCTCTTTTTTTTGTTCAAACACTTGAAGAAAGACCTCAGAGGCCGAAAATTTTCTTCAGGCGATGAGTTGAAAGCCGCTGTTGCGTCATTTTCTGACGCGCAAACAAAAGAATTTTTTTGGGTGGAATGAAACAACTCGAGAAACGCTAGACTAAGTATATTGGTGTAGACGGTACTTATGTAGAAAAATAAAATTTTTTGAAGCTCTACTCTCGTAACAATGACAAATATTTACAAAGAGATACATGAGAGTCTGACTGATACCTGGTTGGGAGATCTAGCGGATCAACTCTTCATAGTCTGAATGTGTTCGGCTTCGCCAACAGGTTCTTTGCCGGATTATTGTTGTGCGCTTTAAGTCTGCGTGGTGTTTTTTACTGAAGGTTTTTATTTCTTATCTGACAGACGGCAAATAGATACCTTGCTGTATTAACCGGTTAGGAACGTATCATGGTGCGTTAGTGATTATTCTTTATTTTGAAATTTTGGTGTAATATCTCCAGATTGCTACTAGCCGACCCCCAGAGCTGGATATCATACATCCACAAATTTTATTCCTAGTTGTTTCATTTTATTCCAGATATGTGTTTTCCACGTAAGCCACCTAGTCCAGTCAAATGGTAATTCAACTATGCATTTTGGGTAGACAGCGATTTTTTTACGATGTGTAAGGGGGTCAGTGGTATGTTTAAATCATGGTTTTCAGGGTGGTAACCCCCCTCCCACTCGGCCGCCATTTTGAAAAAAGGGTTAATTAGTTTTTGGCTGTACCTCTGTAGAGGTAGATCTTACAAAAAGTCTTATTAATGACTTGTTTTCGCTACCAGCAAAGTAGGCCTTACATTCATGGCAACAGTGACTGTAAATGGCTAATAACATTCGAGCTCTAGCTTCCCTTGACGACGGTACTTAATAGTGTCACTTACGTTTCTAGGAAAATAATGAACAATAATAACAAAAATGTAAGTTTACCGTTGTCATTGTTATCACTGTTATTATATTGTTCTTTTTACGTTACCAAGTATAGGACGCATAGTTACCACAAAAACTGTCACAAAATAATTCATACTTTGCAAATAACATTTTTCTTGTTCTTTTAAGCTACTTGCTAATGGTAGAGAAAAAAATATAATAAGCAACACTGATTGTATGGACTATTAACATTTTCCGACGGCGACGGGCCTTGGCTTCACCCGGCTCGTATCCGCCTACTTCAAATGTTAATACGTCCTTACACTCCTTGCAGCTTATATAACTATTTACGTAGTGTTAACAATAAAAAAGTTATAAGCCGAAAAAGATAAGAAAGGGCGTTATAACTTCTTTATTTTTAATTTTATGGAAAAAACTCATTGACGCTTTTTTGTAGAGAATTTCATGACAATAGTATATTGTGTTATTAGGAGTAAAAGTGTCATTTTGCGTGCCGAGCATGACGTTTGAACGACGAGCGCTGGCGAGTCGGACAATTTCATGGAGGCACACAAAATCACTTTTACTCCGAATAACACATCTTACTTTTTCTTCAAACGCATAAATTAAAAGCAATTCAGCAAGAAAATTTAAAAAAAAGTCAAAAATGAACGTCGTACCAGCTGTCGTTGCTATGGGTTGCTTTGTTATAAAAAATAAAAATTACGAGTTGCCATTGGCTCATTTTGTGTCACTTTTACTCCTAGGAGTAAAAGTGAATGTTTAACTGTGTGTATCCAAGGACACAAAGTCGTGTTTTTCTGACGTTTGAAGAAAAACAATTTATTATTTATTATATTTACTTTTTTCGTTTTCTTTATTTTTACGGATTTTACAGCGCCGCAACGGGAGGGATGTCAAAGGTAAGTAATGCGCATTTGTGATAAAAAGTATGAATAGTTTCGTTTTGATAAATATTTTGTTTTTTATGATTATATCACAATTGTTTATATTATTACATTGCATTATATTATAATTTTCCTTTCCACACCACCTACGTGGTAGAGTTCCTAGGCGTGTCTTTTTTTATGCGTGGTATCTTCGACGGGCCTAATCTACGAATTTTGGCTTGGTATTTACTCAAATTTTTGTTGTTTTGAAGGGACAGGTTGCGGCCCATTATGAATTTCATGTGTTCAGGAATGTTTTCTGTCATAATAGGCGTAAATGTAGGATAGTCATTTTAGATATCCCCTTCCAATACAGTGGTTGATCAAAAGTTGCGATACAGATACTTTGATTGGAAGCTTTACATTTATCAAGTGAATAAAGAAGAGCAGTCAAAATCGTGTCATAATCGGTTGGTGGAGCGTTGATGAATAGGTAGAAAGTCTATTGTTCTCTATCCATTTCCAAGGCCCTAGTGATACAGATCAGCATAGGGACACATTTCAAAGCACAGTCCTATCATAAAATATGAGCAGATACCAAATAAAATTTCGTTATTTTAACCTTTTGGGGAATTGCAAGTAATAAAATATTGGAGAGTTCCAGGTAAAAACATATTGGAAAGTTCCAGGTAAAGAAATCGTGGCTGGAAACTCTACCTCATAGGTGGTGTGGAAAGCAGTGTTAAAATTATATTATAATACAATGTAATAAAAATTTATCAATACGAAACTATTCACACTTTTTGTCACAAATGCGCATTACTTATCTTTGCCTTCCTTCCCTGCGCTGTAAAACCCATAAAAATAAAGAAAATAAAATAAAGTAAAACCCCCAAATTGTTTGTTTTTTTTTTTCCGGCTTATAACTTTCTTATTATTAATGCTATGTAACTTATTAATAAAAGTTGTAAAGAATACGATTCTCTACAAGGGAATTGTATACAAAATGTTGGTAAGACTCACGGCTACAGAGATATAGCCGAAAAACTAATAAACCGTTCTTTTTAAGATGATGGTCCAAATGTGGGTGGAGGGGAGTTACTACCTCGAAAACCCTGATTCAGACTTGCCACTGACCCCCTACATATCGTAAAAAAAACGCTGCCTACCCAAAATGGTAAGTTTGCCTTTTTATTTCGACCATTTGACTGGACTAACCTATCTACATACAGGGTGTCCCGGGAGGAAAGGTCAATACTGAGGGAAGTCATAGTATACATCATTCTAAGTAAAAAAGGGTATATGATCATATGTCTTATTTCGAACGATTTACGAGACAGAGCTATTTCCATGTACAGTTGCAAAATCATAAGAAGGAGATAGTTGGAAGTGTTTCTAACATTTATTATTCAAGTGACAATTTTTTTACAGTTTACAATTTCATCGTCAACATCAATACACCTTGCACTTCGTAAGAGAACATGGCGTGTTGCTTTTCTGATGGAATCTCGACGGTTTTTTATGCGACCAGAAGCATTTCTTATACGATCTACTAGCGCATCGAGTGTAGTCACTTTTCTTTTGTAGACTTCGCTCTTCATCCAACCCCATAAACAAAAATCCAATTGGGTTAGATCTGGAGATCTTGGTGGCCAGCGAAAGTTACTGTCACAATCGGTCCACCGGTTAGGGAAAATATTATTGAGATGTTACAGTACAGGTCCATTACAGGCGCATTGCAGTAGTGGTCAAGGATATTAGTGCGCGCCAAATTCAAACTACTGATGTAAAATAACCTTATCTCGTCAATCGTTCGAAATACGACGTGTGTTCATATAACCTTTTTTACCTAGAATGACGTATACTATGGCTTCCCTCAATATTGACCTTTCATCCTGGAACACCCTGTATATTCCGAGATATGCTACGTAGTTGGGGAATCTAATTGCCGTTTCTTTGGAAATTTTGAGATTTGTTCGGATCATTATGCTAAGCTAACACGGCCGTGTCATCGGCGTAAGTTGCTATAATTGTCTGTCTGGTTGAGGAAAGGTCTGCAGTATACAGTGGATATAACACAGGTCCAAGTATACTACCCTGCGGGACCCCTGGTTGAATTAGATGGGGCGGTGTCAGTTCTTCTTGATATTTAACCTGAAAGTATCTCCGGTCTAAGTACGCTTTTAAAACTTTGTAGAAGACCTTGTATTGCAATCCACTATACCACACCTTGTCGAAAGCTCGTTTGACATGTAGGAAGACTGCAGAACAGATTTATTTTAGGTGTAGATCGTGATTGATTCTTGTGGCAATCCTGTGGACCTGATAATCAGGTATGAGATTTTTTTCTTAGAGAGTTGGCTTCATTCTTTTTAAAAATAGTTTCTCGAAAACTTTGGCGATGACTGGAAGGAGACTGATAATCTATTCTATATGATGTTGTTTCTTCTGGGTACTTTCCAGGTTTTGAGATTAAATTTATTTGCGCTATTTACCATTGTTGTGTGAAGGAGTCCAACGTAAGAATAGCATTAAATATTCATATATATTTGATCATCTTCAGACCTTTCTCCGGTAGTTCTTTTCAGAGATTTGGCAGAGATTAGATCGTGGCTAAGAGCATTGTTTAATATTGGGCTTTTTATAGTTCATACAATTTCCATAACTCTAAACGGTTTGATCTGTATTTATTTGGCATCAACAGCAACAAATTCCTGAATTTTCCTTTCTACATCTAAAGAACAGGTCTGGGGAAAAGGTTGGAAAATTTGTGTTAAATGATCGGAAAAAGCAGTTGTTTTTTTCTCTAGAAGCTTTTGCCCAATTTCCGTTTCCTAATCTGGCTGGAGAAACTGTTGTTTGTGGTCGTCTTAATTTTCTAGTAGCTTTCCATAAAGAATAGTTAGTGTAACAGAAAGATATTGCCTGATTTTTGAGTTTACGCAGAAGAGATTTAAGTTCTTGAGTTGCTTTATTAAGATTAGCTTTATCCTTTGGATGTCTTGTGTTTTGCCATAGCTTCCCGAGCCTTCATTTTTCTGCTATCTTTTATTTAATTAATGCATGACAGCCTTCTGTATCTTCTTGTTTTTCATGGTCCGGAGTAGCGGCGCAAGCGTAGCGTTTATATGGTTTGATTTAGTTGTGCCACGGCATTGTAAATGTCTTTTTGTGTTTTTAATGGTATGCTTACCTGGATCTTGTCGTGCATTAGTTCCTCATATGTATTCTCTGTTAGACCTATTTCAATATCATACTAAAATTTTGTTGTTGAAAATATGATAATGGCGGATTAGTTAACTAAATAAACTTACAAAACTATTGAAAAGATGGCAGAAACCCAACAACCAAGCTTTCACCTTTTTGTTTTTGAAGCATTTTAGAAGTGAACACATTTTTTTAAATTTTAATATAATAATATAATAATATTTAACATATGATTATATAATAGCTATTTATGATACAAGTTCGAAAAGTGAGTCTTTAAGGCACGCATGTGAAAGTTTGCTGAACGAGCGTAGCGAGTTCTGCAATTCACATAAGTGCCTTAAAGACACTTTTCGAACGTGTATCATACAAGATTTTTTAGCTACGAACGTTCAAATAGCTCTAACTAAATAAATAAAATCAAGGGATAAAGACAATCAAACTATCTGAGTAGGAATATTTTTCCGTATCCATAGTAATAGATAAGTAATTTTACTTTTCGCACTGGTAATTTTACTTTTCGCACTAGTGCGTTAAAGCGTTACTTTTCACACGGAAATCAGTGTGAAAAGAGTCATTTTTCGTATGTGAGTGCTAAAAATAAATATTCTTTTATTGCTATCAGGGTAACGAATATGCAGGCAATGTCAAAAATAATAAATTACAAAAAGTATCACAATCATATTGCAAATCACAGCGTTGTAAAATATTATATCATTTCAACGGTCACACTCAACCACAAAAAAGTGAAATCAATTATTTACTACTCCTATTATTTAACGTTAATTTTTATCTTACAGAATCGAGTTCTTAAAATTGTTAAATTAATTTGTTTTGTATATTTATTTTTGACAGTAATTGTTTGTTATTTAAATTAGTCGCTTTTTTATAATTAGTTCATTGAATTTTTCCAAAAATGCATCCAGATTGGCCAAACAAAAAAATGTTAGCAAGAATAAGTTGAACTAACTTGCGTTTCACGTGTTAAAGTACCCTCTCAAAGATCGTTTTTTTTTTTAACTAAGGAACAACTTCTATCAAATTTTATTTAAACACAAACGTTTTATAATTAGAGGCTATTCCATTCTTAATGGCGAAACCAACCCTTGGTTGCGCAGTAGACCAAGTGGGACGTCTCCCATAAATTTTCCATGAAAGGGGCATCAGTGAGCAATGAATCGCAGCACTCTCTGGATTTTTTCAGGCACACGTACTTCTGTAAAAAAAAATAAAAACCATAAGTGTGCTGAAAACCTATGTTATTTAAATGGGAAAAATCAGGCTCCTTGGGGCACCCCTTAACGTTGGAATTAAGAGGTCTGGTAAAGCTTAAAATTATTGTTTATTTTTTTAGAATCGATTGGAGGGGTGGCCCAGTCAATTTTTTTGTAACTATAATTAAGTGATCATCTACAGGCGCTCAAAACCGTAATCGAGAAATGCAATGAGTATAATATACCCTTGACGTTCGCCTTCGTAGATTGCGAGAAGGTGTTCGATACAGTGGTATCGCCTACCATAATAAATGCTTTGAATCGTTGCCGAATAGATTCTGGATACACAAGGCTTACAATAGATGTATACATATAATAAAGCCACAGCGATTGTAAAAGTAAATGATGATGTTACCACGAAATTCCAAATTAATAGAGTTGTTAGACAGGGTGACTCCATTGCCCCAAAATTATTTAACATAGTTTAAAAAGCTACATTAGCAAGACGGACGTTATTATCAATGGAAATCGTTTGACATATTTAAGATATGCTAATGGCATGGTTTTAATTGCACAAAATGAACAAGAAATAAGAACAATGCTATCCAACTAAAGGAACAATCAAAGCAAGTAGGGTTCAAAATAATTACTGTAAAAACGAAAATCCTGGCAACAGAAGACAATGAGCCAATAATAATCTAAAACAACGTACTGGAGAAAGGAGCATGATATATACGAGTATAATAACCTGGGACATAATATAATGCTTAAAAAGTGAAACCAAGATGCTGAAATTGGAAGAAGGATTAAATTGGGGTGGATAGCGTTTGGGAAACTGTTTCATATATTGTAATAAAGGCGAATGTATAAAATATTTAAGAAAAGTTAAAAATGAATTTAAATTATCAAATTCATCCATGTGCGTACATGATATCATCCATGGAGGCCGCTGACTGGGTGTCGCACGCAGGGTTGTCAAGACGAAACCCGACACCTTGCATAAATTGGGATTTGCTGATCTAGCATTCCTGCGTAAGATGACAAGCTAAGGTTCTCACGGTTATGTTAATAGAGGGGGATCAATTTACTGAATAAAAAGGCTCTAATTTAACCATGATTTCTAGGTATGCTCCACCATATGTGGCGTAGTGCTTTTGGGGGTTCTGTTAATAATTAATACAAATAATGAACTACATATAATAATTTAGGTAGAGTCTTAACCGCATACGCCACTTTAAGGTTTGCTTGGCTTTATTTGTGAGAGATGGTTAAATTCGGCCCGTCAAAGACACAACATGCAGTCGTGTTCTCAGAGAATTGATGTCCAAAACGATGTTGACGCAGACGTTATTGTAAGATAATTTTGTTTATTAAAATTAGACTAAGTGATTTTTTGTGTGAACCATCTAAGTCCTTTTAAGAATTTAGTTGTTTCAATTATTGTCGGAAATTTGTAACTTATTTAATTAAATTCGTTTCACGGACTTACTCGTTTGGATGTAACCGGAGCTCAGCTCTTAAATGTTAAAGACTTAATTCTAAAATGGAGCTTATAATAAATAATCGATTGAATCTACGCTTAAAGTAAATTTGGTGTAACATTGAATTGGGAATTAAATTACAATTGTAATATTTGGTAATGCTAAAGTACTTAGGACAAATATATGAATGTTAGTTGAAGGAGATTTTTATTTAACCACCTCTCGCAAATAAAGCCAAGCAAATCCCAAAGTGGCGTATGCGGTCAAGACTCTACCTAAATTATTATAATTCATTATTTGTACAATGTGATTTTTTAAAAACTCAATTGCAGCAGGCCGTATTCTGTCTTAATAACCTTAGAACTGTTTGTATTAAGTCAGAATACGGCCTGCTGCAATTGAGTTTTTAAAAAATCACATTGTATTAATTATTAACAGAATCCCCAAAAGCACTACGCCACAAGATTTCCCTCTAAAACGTTTTCCAGGAAACAAAAAACAAGAATCTTCAATACCTGCATTTTACCTGCATTAATATACGAATTTAAAACTGTTACTTTCACCCGTGAAATTATTAATAAACTACGAAAGGTCAAACGAGCTTTGGAGAGGCGCATGTTAGGTGTAAAACTAAAAGATCGGAAAACTAACGAACGGGTCAGGCAACAAACAGGAGTGGAAGATGTTATAAAATTAGTGGCACGACAAAACTGGAGATGGACAGGACATGTCATAATAATAACAGACGACAGAAGGGCCAAGAGGGCATTGGAATGGTGACCAAGGCTAGGAAGACAAGGTGTAGGTAGACCACCACTCCGATGGGTGGACGATATTAAGAGAGAGGGTGGAAAACTATCAGAACGACAAACATATGACAGAGAAGCGTGGTGTACTATAGGGGAGACCTATGTCCAACATTCGATGGATGAAGGTTGAAAAAGAAGAAGAAGAAGATCCGATATTATACAGAGGGATCGTAAATAACTAACTGTGCTGCAGATTAATAATTTATTATTTGCCTTCTATTACAATTTTGTAGTGACAGACATGACCTTAAAATTCCATGGCTAACCCTTAAGAAGTTTATTTTTTATAGTTTCTGTTAAGGGTAAGGAATCTGGATATCAGAATATCAAAAACAAACAATTATTTTCATCCAGTCAAAAATGTATGATTCCTCCGTATTAATATAAACATTTTAATTTTAATTTTATTTGCAGACGCTAATTTTCGCAACGCTTGAGGTTTTTACAGTAATGGCGATGTGCATTTTTCGAGAAAAGGGGGATTATCAGTTACCGTTTGGAATGTTATCGATAATAACGAATTATTTTAATTTTGAAATCGTTTCTTCTTATCAAGGATTAATGATGATGGTGGCAGCTATAGGATTTGGAACAATCGATGTAGTTTATGCAACAATTATGTCGCACATATGCGTTCGACTCCGGATTTTAAAAAATTTTATAAAGAGAATTCCAGAAATTGATTACGAGCATTCGGTAAATGTGACCGCTCTGATTTATAACTTTGTGGGATTACACATTCTCTAAATTTCAGAATAAAGATTTGGAACACTCCAATTTTCAGGTGCATTGGAAATATTTACAAAAATTGTTGAGAGCAGCAGTCCGTTTTCATATGGCTATACTTGATATATCGGAAAAGGCAGAAGCTGTTTTTAACTTTTCAGTTTTAGTCGAATTTACATCACTGTCTCTTAGTTACTGTTTTATTATGTATCAAATATCACAGGTAGGTAAATATAATATGTATACAGGGGGGGGGGGGGGGGCTGTTAGTAATGGGACTTAGACCAACAGTAGTCTGGTGGGGCCAAAATATTAGGAGTATAATTTACCTAGGATTACCTTAGTCCAAAAATTAATACTAAAAGAGATACAGGGTGTTAAAATTTTAATTTTAATCTTCTTCCATAATTTCAAACGTTTCGAAATGTTCATAGGAAAAATAAGGAACTTTTTCTGGGTAGGAAATAATAATCCGTCCTCAATATTAATGTTGCTCTTAAAAACATGTTATTTTATCCCATAAAATAAAAACTAAAATTAATCATGTGTTAACTGAAGCAATGAAATTAAATATTTTATGCTACGTTGAAGAAACCGCCATATTTCCTTAAAACACTGAACGAATTTAAATATAAATCGTAGAAATTTTCTAATCACCAGCAACTATTTGATGAAGACAAAGAAAGAAGAACAACCTTTTGTGAAACTTTGTTTAATTTGCTCAATGAACACAAAGACATTTTAATTAAGATAGCTTTTAGTGATGAAGAAACTTTCACAATAAATGGAGAAATCCGGTGTGTATTCTATTCCCCATTTATCCATTTTATCTTGCTAACCTCATTCAGTCATTCCTTCTTATTCCTTAGATATTGGTCCCACTCTAACGACGCGACGGTTTACAAAACTTAACTCACACTCAATACACTGGGAAAGTTAATGTATGGCTAAGAATAGTTGAAAAGAGGCGTATTGGTCCATAAGTATTTTTTTGGCGGGAATCTCACTACAGCAAAATTTTATCATACTAACACCTTTGATCGACTCGCAACACAACACTGTCGATCTTCTTCGCCTCTTTCGACGGGTAAAGTAAGAAAGTAAGTCTCCTGCCCCGCATACGTGCAAAAAGGGCTCACAGAACTCATACAATTTACAATTAAATATCAATCTCTAGGTTACCTGATTCAACTCAAGGTATGATCAGTCTTAATTTAATCTTACAAACACTTGGAATCCCTTCGACTCATCATCATCAATCAGCCATTCTCTGCGTCCACTGCTGAACATAGGCCTCCCCTAGTTGAGACCATTCGTTACGATCCTGAGCGGCTCAATCCAATTGTTCACTATTCGCTTTATATCGTCAGACCATCGAGTTGGTGGTCTACCTCTGCTTCTTTTATCTTTCCTTGGTCTCCCCTCGAAGATTTTCTTGGTCCATCTGTCATCGTTGAATCCGGCTATATGTTCGGCCATTTCCATTTCGCCGTTGTTATGCGCTTAAGTATGTCACAAACGCCAGTTCACTTGAAGATGATCCACGTAAAGGACGACCAAAAACTGACACCACAGAAGAAAACATCGAGAAGGTGCACGATATGGTATTGGACGATCGGCGATTAAAGGTGTATGAGATAGCTGATTCCATAGGCATATCAGAGGAAAGAGTACGGTACATTTTACATCATGAATTAACTATGAAAAAGCTTTGTGCAAGATTGGTGCCGCATTTATTAACAGCTGGCCAAAAACACATGCGAAAACGAATTTCTCAACAATGTTTGAACCGTTTTAAAAAGGTTCCAACCGATTTTGTGCGCCGATTTGTTACTATGGATGAGACGTGGGTCCACCACTACATGCCAGAAACCAAACAGCAATCAAAGCAGTGGGTAAAAGCCGGTGGCTTTGCGCCAAAAAAGGCGAAGTCGATTTCATCTGTTGGAAAGGTCATTGCCAGCGTTTTCTGGGATGCAAAAGAAATTCTTTTAATTGATTACCTTGAAAGGGGGAAAAAAATAACTGCCGAATACTACGCAAGTCTCCTGGATCAACAGGATGAAAAAATTCGTGAGAAGAAGCCTGGATTGAAAAAGAAAAAAGATCATCTTTCACCAAGACAATGCACCTGCCCACAAAGGTGCATTGGCAATGGAAAAACTGAGGGATCTGAAGTACGAATTGTTGAAATATGCACCGCATTCACAGATTTGGCTCCCTCTGACTTCCAAATCTGAAGAAATTTTTGTCTGGAAAGCGTTTTGCGTCAAATGAAGAGGTGATAGCAGCCGTAGATGGGTATGTCAGGCCGAGAACTTTTCACCTTGCCCTCGTATCTTGTCATTTATTAATTACAAATTAACAATTTACATTCCATGGAACTTTACTGGTTTGCTGAAGTTTGTCTATAAAGCTCTGAATTGCATTTTATAACAAGTCTCAAGTAAAATTTGCAGTACATAAGTTTTTTTTATTATTAATTAATATACAACACTATTTAAAATATATATTTGTAAATGGCAATAGAACTGATTAGTATTTTTAGTTTTCGGTTTTCGACGTTCGCTCAGTGAAAAACATTGCAATGCTTGCATGTTCCATGCTTCCTTTGCTTGTTCTGGCGTATTGGGGAAACGAAGTTATTGTTGAAAGCCAAACTCTTGCACGAGTTTGCTATGAAATCGATTTTCTTGGCACCGACATTAGATTTCAAAAAGGGTTAATGTTAATCATGTTAAGAAGTCAAAAACCTGTGAGGTTCACGATTGGAAAGTTCGGCGAATTATCTTTGGTAACAATGTTGGCGGTAAGTAATTTACAATGCGTAAATCGCAATGACAATTAACGAAATTTCTTTTTAGTTTTGTCGAGCCTACTTTTCTTACTCCATGTTTTTAAATAACGTGAATAAGAATTGAAGACATGCCTGTTAGTTGCACAAATAAGACAGATGCACAAATAAAATTTAAATGTTTATATCTTTGGTGCTTTTATTTTAACTGACAATAAACTATTGCAAATGGAAAGTAAGAGTAAAAGAAAAATAGCAAACTGCTTAATGTTGTAGTTAAAAACGTACCGATATCACTAACAGAACAAGAAATTCAAAATGAACTTGAAGCATCTCTACCGATCATTAAAGTAACGTGTCTCCTAACCAAGTACAAACAACCACTACCTGCTTGTGCAGTAGAATTAACGGACAACGATAATGCCAAAATGATTATGTTCTCCCTAAAAATCCTTTATTATTCTGTTGTTATAGTAGAGTCACAAAGAAAGTCAACAAACATCCCACAATGTTACAGATGTAAAAAATATGGCCATACAAAGAATTATTGCACTCTAGACCCTAAGTGCGTAAAGTGTGCAGGAAATCACCCACACCAACAGTGCAATAAAAAATCAGAAGAACCACATAAATGCGCCATCTGCGGAGGGCCACACGCTGTAAGCTATCGCGGTTACAGTAATCACATTGAAATAATGCAAAGACGCATGATAAATCCAATTAGCAATAAACAACTGAGCACCGGACAAAAAAAATGATTTTGTCAACCAAATGCAACATTTGCAGATAGAGTACAAAACCTCACAGCCGTCAACCCTAACCCTTCTAACACAAACCAATCAACCCACCCTACCGACCCATCCGCACTAAATAACATACTTCTAATAAAAATCCTTATTAACCTGTTAACCCCGTACCTTCCTCAAATACAATCCTTCCTTCACTCTAAAATTGACAATAAACCGCAAAAAGTAATAGAAAAGTTAACAATTGGAATGCGAATGGTATTTTAACCCAAAAATCAGCCTTCGTAGCCTTTCTTGTTAGGCACAACATAGCATAACAGAAACTCGCCTATCTGATACCTGATACCAGCAGGTGGAATAGCTATTCTCGCCAGGCAGAACCTTATTCATAACTCCATTTCCAACATTGATAACCTAACACTGGAAATAATTGCTATTAAAATCAAGCGGAATGAACAATATCACACTATATTGCGCGCCTACAGGCAACCTAATAAAAAGCTAGTAGAGGAAGATTTGAAAGTAATCTTTAACACTTCTGAGCCGATCTTGATGTTTGGCGACCTAAACAGTAAAAATCAATTATGGGAATGTAGAGCAAATAATCCTGAGGGAATTAAAATGGAAAATTCTGCAACAAAATACTCCTTCCATTCCAAATAATAACTCCTGAGAAATACACTTACTACCCATATCGTAGCGACCACCTGCGGACATATTAAACATTTTAGATAATGAAGACACCGATGAAGTAGTCAGAAGTGTCTGCAGGAAATTTGGTATTGAATTACCGGAACACGCAATTGACATCAGCCACCGCCTAAAAGGACAACCGGGTCAACCTAGACCGATAATTGCAAAATTTGTACAGAGAAACTTCAAAAATATTATCTATAAAAATAAAAGGAAATTAAAAGGAACGAAGATTGTGATTAGAGAGGACCTAACACGCAACAGGATCAACATACTGAAAAAGGCCATGGAAAAATTCTCTTATAAAAATGTGTGGACAGCTGATGGAAACATATTTGTGATAAATAACGGTTCAGTGGATCAAGTGAGAACCATGAAGGATCTACTATCGCTAGAATAAAATGCAGTACGTGAGTGTACTTAGGATTATTAGTACCTGTACCTACTTTCATTTATTCGCTTTAAGAAAACATAACTTACTGACAGCAAAATTGTATCATAGATTCATTCTAATTATAATTTTCTTAAATATTGTTAATTTAAAATTGATCACTTTTATGACTATGAAGTAAAAGATAATCTATCGCTTGTGTGTGACACAGATGAATTTAAAACTTATGTTAAAAAATCTAATAAAGTCTTTTCCTTGCTTAACTTGAATATTAGGAGCATAAATAAAAATCGAGGTGAGCTTTTGTTGTTTTTGGAGACGGCTGCGGTTGACTTTGATGTAATTATACTCACCGAAACGTGGCAAATTCAATCGGATCTAAATGCACATGATATAAAAGGCTACAAACTTCATTATAGCTACGGCACCTTTAATCAGAATGACGGGGTAGTAATCTATGTGAAAGATACTATAATACATCAGGTTAATATAATTGCATTAACTTCTGGATCGGCTTTTTTACGCTTAAAATTTTGTCTAAATTCTAAATCTTATGGAATCACAGCTGCGTATCGTTCGCCCTCGGCAAATCCATTTCTGTTTTTGGATGATCTGAGAATACTTTTGAGAGACCAAAAAGAACAAGTGGAAATTTTTGGAGGTGATATTAATCTTGATTTAATTGATAACAACAATTTTATGGTTTCTAATTACTTAAATTTATTGAGTGAATTTGGTTACGTTATCCACTTAAAAGAACCAACGAGAGCCACTGCCAGTAGTAAAACCTGTATTGATCATATTTTTGTTAAAACAAAAAATAAATCGTTGGGTAATATTCACCCAGTAGTTATACAGTATGACATTACTGATCACTTTCCAGCAGCTTTATTAATTAGTGAGGGAAACAATAAAGATGAGAATCACCCAACTCAATATAAGCACAATAAAACTAACTACAAAACAATAATTAATTATTCCAAATTCACTAAAGGTCTGGAGCGTGAAAGCTGGTCGGAAGTGTATAACTCTCAAGACCCTGATAAATCCACAGAAATTTTTGTAAAAAAAATCAAAACTTATCTTAAACAGTCACAAACTATTTCCAAGGTTAACCCGCGTAATAAAAAGATTAAGCCTTGGATGACCATCGGTCTATTAACTTCAATAAGTACAAGAAATAAGCTCCATAAACAATTAGTAAATAATCCTTCAAAACCAGAAATTACTTGTAATGATAAAAGATATAGAAACACACTAACAAAATTAATAAAAGAAACAAAAAATAATTACTTTAAAAACAAAATAGAAAATGCTGGGGGGAACATAAGAAAAACATGGCTAGTTAAAAATGAAGCTACAAATGATAAGAAAAGTAAACGCGATATTGAGGTAATTAAAAATAATAATGGGCAGATAATCTGTGATGATATGGACAAAGCTAATCATTTTAATGATTATTTTCAAAATATTGCAATAGGGATGGCTAAAAACATATCAGTAACAAACAATTGTCAACTCCCCGAACTTCATAATCCACAGTCAATTTTTCTTAAACCAACTGATGAAATTGAAATGCAAAACCTAATTAAATCTTTAAAAAATTCGGAAGCAGCTGGTATAGATGAAATCTCTAATAATACCTTAAAAAAGATATGTCCATTTATAACAAAACCTTTAGTTCACATAACTAATTTATGCTTTAATACTGGAATTTATCCCGATATTTTAAAAAACAGTTTAATTGTACCAGTATTTAAAAGCGGAGACAACACCTTAGTAAATAATTATCGACCTATTGCTCTAGTCAGTGGCATCAGTAAAATTATAGAAAAAAGTATTAAAACAAGGTTAACACAGTTTATAGATAAATACGATGTCTTATCGAAAACACAATTTGGTTTCCGCAGTAATCTAAGTACTGACGATGCTTTACTTGAAGTTACAAGAAATATACATGAACTGTTAGACAAAAACAAAAAGGCGATTGTCATATTTTTAGATGTCGCAAAGGCATTTGACACAGTAAACCATTCCACCCTCTACCACAAATTAGAAAACATAGGTATTAGAGGTATTGCTAACAATTTAATAAGAAGTTATTTATCGAACAGGCATCAGATGGTAAAAATTAATGATAAAATAAGCAGTAAATTAAATGTCAAAATGGGAGTCCCACAGGGAACTGTATTAGGACCTTTGCTTTTTCTTGTCTACATGAATGATTTTTCCAGACTGAATATCACTGGTCAGATGATTTCATTTGCCGATGATACAGCAATTCTTTTTGGGGCGGATAGTTGGGATGATATGGCCATGAGTGTGGAAAAGGATATGGCGTTCCTTAAACATAAATTAGATACGGACAATCTGACACTAAATGTAGCAAAAACTAAATATGTATGTTTTTCATTACAACAATTGAGTGATAATCCAATATCTGAAATCTGTATACACTCTATGGACTGTGTTAACCAACAAAAAAAGAACTGTACTTGTACAAATAAGATTAGCCCTACAGATAAAATTAGATATTTAGGTATTATCATTGATTGTAACTTAAGGTGGAAAAACCATGTTGATGACTTAACGAATAGAGTTAGGAAAACTCTATACAAATTCAAAATATTACGTAATATCTTAAATCTGAATACCATAAAAAATGTTTATTATGCCTTAATTCAATCAGTAATAAAGTATGGTATAATTGCATGGGGAGGAGTGGCAAACGTACACTTACGTAACTTGGAAATTCTCCAAACTACTATATTAAAAATTATATTTCACAAAGATTACTACTACCCTACAATTACTCTATTCAACGAAATCAAATTGTTCAGTATACGCAAACTTTACTTAATTTCCTTACTTACACTTGTATTCAGATATCCTAAAATACTAAATCCTGCCTCGCATAATAATTATGAGACAAGAGGTAAAAGAAACAAACATGTTATCTTACCAAAAACAACGAAATCCTCATCGCAAAAACATGCTACGTATTTATGCTCAAAACTGTATAATTATGTTCCTGAAAATCTAAAAAACTGCCGGTCTAGAAATGCACTAAAACATATGATAAAGTTATGGGTTAAAAGTCTACCATTCGATTTTTATAAAACATTAACTACCTCATTTAGTAACTAAGAGCAGAATGAGTGATACATTAACTAACAAATTAAAATAAATATTAAAATAAGTAAGAATCAAAGATTACTTTACCTGTGCCACACACAAGCGATTGCTTATGTGGCAAATGTACTTTTCTAATTTCTTTTTTTTAATCTGTATTACAAATATCAATTTAAATAAATTTAAAAAAAAAATTTTATTACAAAAGAACTTTACTACCAGAATGTAGTGGAAGAGCTCAACTCGGACCACCTACCAGTAGTGACATCGTTCATCAGCACACCATAAGTGGTATAAGCAATACCTAGATTGGGAAAACTTCCGAACCTTTCTCGACAAACAATTGCAGTGCCCATACAACCTTAATAACAATGAAGACATAGATGCAGCGATATCCAAATTTACAACCTCAATAATAAACAGCGTGCATAAGATAACACAAGTTCCAGAAACTACCCATAAACCAAAACACCATTATGTACCAGCTAAAATAACTGAACTCATTAAAAGAGAGAGTAAAACCAGACGAGATTGGCAGAGACACAGAAATCCCTAAGTGAAACGCCAGTTAAATAGGCTAACACACTGCCTAAAACGGGAGCTAGACGAGCTAAGAATCAACACATACAAAAAATATATTGAAGACCTAGAACCAGGAGACTTGAGAATGTGGAGGGCTACCTAAAACAGCTTGAGGAAGTCCCAACACTAAGCGCTGATAATACAATACTCGCCACGGACGAAGAAAAATCATCAGCCTTCGCAACTCACTTGAAAAAAGTATTTACCCCGAGAACTACTTGTAGTCCAGCTCACTCAGTATATAGAAGCCAATCTGCCAGTGATAACCGAATAAATCAGGCCCACAACGCCCAAAGAACTTAAAACTACAATTGCAAATCTCCCAAAGAGAAAATCCCCTGGACATGGTCTCATCACCAACTTAGTACTAACACAACTCACCAAAAAGTGCCTAGCTTACCTCTCTTCCACGTACAATGCATGTCTCCGGCACGTCTATTTCCCACAAGCATGGAAACATACTCACATACTTGTATTCCCAAAACTGGACAAAGACAAAAATAAGATCGAAAACTACAGGCCGATAAGCTTATTAACGTCGCTTTCAAAACGCTTAGAGAAAATCATATACTCTCGTTTGATGAACGAATTAACACCACTTAACACACTACCACCGTTGCAGGTTGGTTTTAGGAAAACATTCTCAACTCTACACCAACTTCAGCGCATCTCTGAGAAAATAGAAAAGGGATTCGAAAGTAGAAGCTAGTCTCTTTAGACGTAGCTCGGGCTTTTGACAATGTCTGGCTTGAGGGCTTAAAAAGCAAGCTAATTAAACTCAGCATATCTAACCACCTAAAGGCAATAATCTTTTCCTTTTTTGACAACAGAACGTTTGCCGTACGCATTAACTCTATAGTATCAGAAACAAAAGCCATTAAAGCAGGCGTACCACAGGGAAGCGTACTAGGGCCGCTGCTGTTTAACATATTTACATCGGACATACCAACCATAAAGGCAACCTTAGCGACTTTTGCAGATGACACTGCAGCCCTAGTACAACACAGTGATCTCACCCAGGCCATTGAGAAACTACGGACAGCAGTACATCAAATATGCTCGTGGATTAATAGATAGAATATCCAACTAAACCCCATGAAATATCAAGCTAAAATATTCTCCCTCATAAGACCCACTAAACATAATAATAGATAATAACCTCATTGACTGGAATCCCACCGACGCTGCGGCAAAATACCTAGGAGTAGCTGGACACCCGACTTATCTGGAAACTCCATGTTAACCTGAAATTAAACCAAAGCTATGCGAGACTAGCACAACTGTACCCCTCATAAACAGGAAATCGGCACTTAAACCTAAGTGTGCCATCCTAATGTACAAATCATTAATAAGACCTTTAGCCTTATATACATCACCCACCTGGAGTAATACAGCCAAATCCAACCTACCAAAATTACAACGCCTCCAAAACAAAATACTTAGATTATGTAGCAGTAAACGCTCCCTGGTACATCCGCAACGCGCAATTACACTATAAATTAGGCTTGCCAACAGTTCAAGACTACATCAGTCCGAGTGCTAACAAATTCTTTAACACATACGTGAGTGCAATGGTGCGGTACACTATAAGATAGGTAGGCGAAATCTTCATCATAGACTAAAACGTAGACTACCACAAGACGTGTACCTGTCTGAAAACGACAGTAATTAACTAACAAAACAAAATGTCACACCAATATGTAGGGGACTATAAACCCTCATAAGCTACCTTATTAGTTGTATTTGCTGTTACTATCAATACCACGAATAACATTGTAATTTATAGCTGAACTGGCAAATAAACTTATTAAAAAAAAATTGAAAGTTTTTACGTGGATTTGGATAGTCTATTTATACAGGGTGTTCCGTATCGTTATGTTCAAATTTTGGGAGCATAAAATAGACTTAATTGTAAGACTAAAAAACACAAAAGTGGTAGGTCGATCTTTATTCGTTCTGAAGTTACAGGCCTTTGAAATTATAAACCATCAACAGCAAGGAGATTCGTGCCGTGATAAAATTTTATTTCTGGTAGAGCAGAATGGCGACCCAAATAAAAAGTAAGCTAGATCGTGTCTTTGGTTAATATTCCCCTACCGAATGAGTACCAAACATGAATGGCGTAGCGGACGCCCAAGTAATAAGATGACAACTTCGGATATGGAAAATAGTTTTGAGTGGCCGAAGATTGAAGATCAGGCAGATAGCAGGCATGGTAGGGATCTCAACCAAACGAGTTCATAATATTTTACATTAGCATTTGGACATGGAAAAGCGTTTTGTGGGCGATGGATGCCGCGTTTGCTGAGTTTAAACCAAAAGCGTGTTTGAATTGACATTTCTTCTGCGTTTCAAGCATACCCCAACGACTTTCTTCGCCGGTTCGTGACTACACGCCAAAGTCGGAAAAATAATCAAAACAATGGACAGGAAGAACCTGCTCCAAAGAAGATGAAAACAATAGTGTCTGCCTGTAAGGTCATGGCAACGAATTTCTGTCATTCACAGGGTGTGCTATTTATTGCCTACCTTCAAAAAGAAAAGACAATCACTGGAGAGTATTACGCAGGTTACGGGGGGTGAGCGGGGGGCTGTTTAAAGGTCCCTTTTTTCAGTATTTCTCTTATAGCTCGAAAACCATGAAGTTTAGCGTTGCGGCCATTCTATACGAAAATAGGTTCTATGCATTTTTGCCATAAGATCAATACCTTAGGAGTAGAAGTGGGGTGAATGTAAAACAAAGTTGAAAATTTTCAATTTTGTTAATTTTATTTACAAAAAAAAAACTCAAACTGCTGGCCCACAGTTGGTACACGCCCCCTGGCAGCAGCAAACTAGGCAGCATTTAATGCCGGCTTTTCGGCACCCGTATTTATCTCATTTAGAATATCATTTAAAAGGTTATTGGTGGTTTCCTTCTCCTCACTGGAAACATCAACGTAGCTTAAAATTACGTATGCTAAAGCTGCTTGCATGAGCAAGTGCGCGCCAACTGCTCCGGCATATGCATGGCCAATCAAAATTTTGTCAAGTGATTTGGGGGCAAAAATATTGCATTACAAACTCCGTAGGCTGCTGCCTGCCATTGTATGGCCAATGCACCGAAAGAACGACATCAGCATGTGGAAGCTAATAAGTCTAACAACAACATGTTCTAGCTCTGGACAATATGCAACAATTTTCCGAGCTTTGAGATAAAGTTGTAAATCGAAAGTAATGAAACAAGTATTTATCAGACAGTGCGCCACAGCACATTTCAAGGAAGTGTATATTGTGTCGTAATCACTTGGGAATGAATCGATAGCAGTTGTATCAAAGTTCCGCCTTCCGCCAATACAACGCATGAAACTCCTCCACTCGGGGATATCTGGAATCTCGAGCCACTTGTCACGTGCTTATTCTGCACTAAGACATTTAAATAGCTATGCCAAAATCGGTAGAACGCGGCTAGACTAGCAGTGAAGAACGGGCGGTTCTAAACACTTAAAACCCCTCCAAGAGGAATGATCGTAAACGGTAGAAAGGTCAGCACTGTGATATTAGTCACCCTAAGGTCTAAAAGAAGGAAACCCATTACAGAACATTTCCATAGGGCTCGGACAAAGGGGTTATAGCTGCATCCTGCCGCAAGATGTGACTTACCTTGCTACTGAAATAACTTACTTACTGGAACTCTTAAAACTTGTAGACATGCTCACACTTTACACGTAAATCTTTAACAAAACACTGATACACAAATATTATCGGGTAGGACTGAACACAATAACAAGACCAAGCTAAACTGACAATGAAATATTTAATAAATCAAAAGACAAAAATGAATACAAAGAAAGTACACAAGAGAGGGTGACAATCAAAAATATGTTACGTTAAAGCAAATAATAAAAACTATACTTAGGTTACGGGAAGATAGAATTGAGGGTACTACATTTACGTTAGGTACTGCAAAACATTCACAAGCTTAGCCCCCCAATTCCAAACAAAATATAGGATCAACAAATCGTAAATTAACAATTCAACAAGCACCGTAGAATTTTACACACATGCAACATAAAACAAAATATAGTATCTTAAACTTCACTTAAAACTGAAACTACATTTTGAACTCGAAAGTCTTTACTCGAATACCAAACCAATAACACAACTAGTCAACTGATTTACCAGCGGCCTTCAAACTTTACAATGCGAATATTAAACCCGCCAAAGGCGAGATTCACAAGGCCTTCTTACAATGTCGCCGGACAACCAAATAGACCAGCAATCGACTACTTCAAAAACAGGTTGTAAACAGAACACAAAGATACAACAAAAAGCGGTACTTATTAAACTCTAAACTGAACAGTATTTAAAAGGCCTGCCAGCAAGCGGCAATCGTAGCAATTGAATCTGACGTTACAAACATAAACGGCAAAGCAGGAGCAGCAAAAAGGAGTAGATTACCTGGCGAGATGTTCTTACTTGCTCGACACAGGGAGTACCGTGACAGACATCAAATGATGGTGAACGGCAACAAAAGAGATGGTATCCTTTTCCGGGAAGGCGGGTGCAAGACAAACGACGAAAGATTTCTTAGGCTATGGCTTTTCTCAATCCCTCAAATGAGGAAAATGCGTGAACGACACTTACTAACTTTTCACAAGTTTCACACAAGACTTACTCCGAGATTATATGACATTCCCTGGGATTATCCGGATTTATACCGTAATGTAGTTTAACGAAACTAACGAGGGGGGCGGGAAGCCTTCTCGGTGGGGTAGATATCCAAGCGGAAAACAATGAACTTGCACACCCGTCTTAAGCCAAAAACGTCCGTCATGATCGAAGACTTGCCACGTACGGACGACGTTAAGCCATGTCACCTGACATAGCCTCGCGTCCAGTGGATTTTCCGAACTGTATCACGACCACGAGGAGCTACTTCCAACGGAATAGGATAACATCATGCATCGACCAAATACACGTGACTTGAAGATTTCGTAGAACTGCAAAGAAAACGCCCTGACAGGCTTAACCTTTCGTGCCCTTCAGACTAAAACGGAATTAACTGTAGCAAAAATAACATAATAAAGCACGAAATTAAAATTACGAAGGACAGAACAGTACTAAAGAATTTACCAAAAATTCAAGATGACTCTAAACTTCCCAAATAACACGGAATTGCTAAACCATGTGACACACTTGGCACATATCCATAACAAATCAGACAGACTGGGGTTGTCAGGGGGTTTAGTTGATCTACATCTTCTACCAGAATTTGATTTAGCCCGCTCCACATTCTCATCTTCACACTTTGATGTGTACCACGCATCGTTAAGGATTTTGTGACCTGTATCACGAAAGCATACGATCATATATTATCTCCTTCAGTTTTGCGTTAATCGTCTCCACTGTTGGCTTTTCCCCTGATATTTGCTCCAATAATTCGTTAACAGAGACCTGAGAATCATTATTCTGTTCTCAATAACATTGTATTTCTTCCATGGCTTTCGAGGTATATTCCACTTCGGGACAACCACACGATGAATACGAGTAAAGCGCTTGCAGCAGTCTACGTGATATTTGGCATCACCAGCTACAAGATCATGAGCATTTATTATTCTCAGGGAAACCTGATTCACCCACTCACCATTCCGCCTTTCCGCAGCTTCCAAAACTGTAGCAAAGTAGTTCAAGCTGTGGATGGGGTACACCTCACGACGTCATTCCTTAGCCCTGTTGCCACTTGGGTTAGGCATTTGAGAGGAGAAGGGCTGTAAATCGCCCACTACCGCCCGCTTTAGGTAAACCTCTTCATGTCGAAATTCATCCTGTATAGATTTGGCAACGTCTCAGAAATGCTACCCTTTGACTGGCCAAAAATGTCGTCATTCTCATCCTCACCCGCCCATAGCAGCTATCTATCAGACACAAAGTTATAGTGGCCCAGTATAGCTCCACATCGGCCAGCTTCCTCAACGACGCTACTCACACCCACCGTATTTCAAAGCATACAGTAAACTTGGAAATTATTTGAAATGTCAATGTACATTCAAGAGGATAACAACAACTGATCGAGCAAGAAAAACGTGTATTTAGAATATTACTCCTAAAATATACTAATAAGGTAATACATAAATAGGAAATAGAAACCAAATAATAATAGCATCTAGCATTACAAAAATTCTGTAATAAGCAAGAAGCGCATGCGATTTGTGCATAAATAAATCAAAAAGTAGGGTTCATGGTTAGTAAGGAAGCATAAATACAAGAAAAATCTACGAAATTACCATAGCCTGCTTGCTAGAAACATACATGACGACCCGAAGGTAGACACCACGAACTATAGATATCACCTCAGCGGAGGAAAAAATTGAACAAATAAGAAGAGGCGTCGCGGTTCTAATTAGGAAAGGCGTAACGGTTACAGCTCATCAAGAAATCTCCGAAAATGTCTGTTCTGTGACAGTAGGAATGCGTATACCTGTGAAGTACAATGAAAATAAGAATATTAATAATGATAATAATAATGATTAGACTAAGCTACCATAAAATAACATAGAACAGAGCAGGAACGTCTGTGCTAAGGCGTTTCATATCATAGACCTAGGAAATTAGCGGTAATGCTAGAAATACTATTAGTATACGATGATAATACATGTTCATTAAACATTGTTTAACTATCTCAGCCATATGTATGTCTAACTCCCATTGAATATGTGACTTACTAACTACCTTGCACTGCAGAAGCGGTGTCGAGCGGCTGGCATCACAGGCATGTTAACGTTATACAGTGCTGCCAATCCCCACCTATCATAAAAAATCCTTTCAGACCTTATTGCCATGTCAATTTTTTGCAGTTTGCTTTGTAATACTAGGTGAGTTACTAACCTAGTATTACAAAGCAAACTGCATTTGCTTTTTAAAAATTCTTTACAACATTTTACGTTTTATTTAGCTCTTTTTTGCGTTTGAAGAAAAAATAACATATTTTATGCAGATCTTAAGGGGCTTAAGTGCTTCGGCTGTTTCGAGTGCCTCACTACGTTCGGCAGTCAATCTAACATCCTCCGCACAAAATCACTTAAGCTCCTTATAAAATAATATACTATTTTGTGCAGCTGTACGCGAATTGTTTACTTCGCGTACAGTTGCACAAATTAGTTATTTGTATACTAAGGCCGCGAAATTCCTTTTTGTGCAACCGGACGCGAAGTGGTCATTTCGCGTACGCAATACAGGACGCGAGATCCGATTTCGCGGCCTGTATTGCGTTACCCTTAGTAACGGCCGCGAAATTATTTTATTTATGTTGTTTCCATAGAAACATTGTGATGCGAAAGCCGACTCTATTTACATTCATTTATGATAAACATTTGTAATTATGTATTCTTTACAGCTGCACAAAAAATGTTGTGTATACTTCGTCCGCGAAATTCTTTGCGGCCTTAGTATACAAATAACCATTTTAGCGTACCGAGAAAAAAATTGTCACCGAGGCCGCTTGCGGTCGAGGTAGGACAATCTCGAGGGCGCTAAAGAATTTCGCGGACGAAGTATACACAACATTTTTTGTGCAGCTGTAAAAAATAGTAATTATAATTACAAAAATTGTATTATCTGTCATACGTCAAATATTAAAGTGAGGTTTAGTTTCGCGACCGTTACCCTTAGTAACGGCCGCGAAATTGTATTTGGCGGCCTAGGCCGCGAAATCGGATTTCGCGTCCTGTATTGCGTACGCGAAATGACCACTTCGCGTCCGATAGCTCAAAAAAAATTTAACAGACTTCCTTAATGACACATCAATACATACTATACCTTTTCAACTTCAAATTGAGACTAATCATTTTCAAATTGAGAATAAACACGTTCAAATTGAGACAAAAAAATTTGAAATCGATTAAACACATTCAAATTGAGAACTAACACAATCAAATTGAGAATAAACATATTCAAATTGAGAATAAACACATTCAAATTGAGACAAAACAAGCTATTGACTTCAGCTTGTTTTGTCTCAATTTGAATGTGTTTATTCTCAATTTGAATATGTTTATTCTCAATTTGATTATGTTAAATCTCAATTTGAACGTGTTTAATTGATTTCAGATTGTTTTGTCTCAATTTGAATGTGTTTATTCTCAATTTGAAGATGATTAGTCTCAACTTGAAGTTGAAAAGGTATAAACTGCATTTATCATAATTAAGTTTTCTAGAGTTTTCTAGTTATAAAGTAAGTTTAATCTCGCAGCGATTATTTCCTGATGAGTATACCAAAATAAAAGACATGCTTAAAACAAACAAAAAAAAACTCACCCTTAAAAAAACAGCCAGTTTACTTGTTGATCCATTGTAACCTGTAAATAACAATAAATTTGTTTAGCTCCTTTGCACGTATAATAAAAAGAAAACTTAGTTAATCAGGGCTGTAGCTAAAACTAGGAGGAAGTTAACAAATTTACTCACCAGTTAAAATAATTTGCTAGGCGAGCTTGTTCATTTCGTTAAGAATCGTCTTGGGAATAAATATACTTAACATAAATTTAATTAATTTTTAATTATTAACACCCTTTATAGTTTCTGCAATTTTCCAAAGAAGTAGGAGAGATTTCAATAATCTAAAAATAAAACTAATCCAATCGAGAACAAATTAAGTGCTTCTAGGTGTCCTTCATATTCTAATAATTAAGATTAATACACAAACGCCCTAGTTATCGTTTCAAAGCTTCAATAGAAGTAAGTCTAAGCCTTCGATAGTGTGCTCGATTCTAATTAGGAATTTCTAACTTTTAAAATGCTTTTTAAAGTATTAAATAATTTTTAGAACGAGACTTCTGACAATAGCACCAGAAGTTGTTGCACTCGAGCACTATTAAAATGAATTATTTGCTATTCGTCATACTTTAAGCGCCAGTTATTATTAAATATTCATCAAGGTACATTTTACAACATAGTTTATAAAATTAAATAGGATTATTTAACACGCCCCTTTAAAATTTTGAACGAGTTACCCTGTAATTTATTTTAATTCTTTCGTATCGATCGTGGTAACTTTTAACACTATAATTACACAAAGCAATTACATGTGCCTATATAAAAGAGGCCAGGTTTTTCCATTTGTTACAAGTTAGTAATAAGCTGTATTATGAAAATGGGTAAAGTTCAGCAGCAATCCGATGAATCGAGAAACAATTATTTTATAATGCAAAAATGGATATTTAAAATCCTAGGATTATCGTTATCGTCAGAACGAAGCACGCCATATAAAATTTACAGCTTTTTAATGCTGACTTTTGTCACAACTTATTTGCTTTTTGCATTTCCGGACAACATTAAACTTCGACATGATTTTGATGCTTTGGCTAATAATCTTCTCTTTACTAGTGGCTTCGTTGTAGGTAAGGTATTTTTAAACCTTCCGTGTTGCTTCCTAACTAAAGTTGGGTTGCACAGGCATAATTTAGCATAAAATCGAACAAAAATTCAAATTTATATGGTAAATAACGCTTTAATAACCAAAGGAACTTTTATAATTATTTAATTTAACAAATTTTTTGTGCAATCCGTTCGTTCACCCTGGATGTTTCAAATTGAAAGTTTAAAAACAACTTACAAATAATTGTTATTTTTTCTTAGCAATGACAAAACATATAATTATGTACGTAAGAGGTGCGAAAATATTAAAAATCATGCGAACACTGGAGAACGGGAAATATTTTACGAACTTCAAATATGCAGAAACCGCAGACGCGATTTTGATTGAAAATTGCGTTCAGTTTACTACAAAACAAGTAAGTGAACAAATTTTAAAAAGAATGCATTTTTTATCGTTTTACTTAATAAAACTCAATGCAAATCTATGGAATAACAACGTCAGTTAATTACATTTTTATGGTTATATTCGCCATCATTTACAAACAAAATACTTACAAAAAAAATCACAGATTTTGCAATCCTTGCAACCATCGATTACATTGGAAATGATAATGCCATATATAATATACAGGGTGAATAAAAAGCAAGGAACCGCGATGCTGGAGCCTTTATTATTAGTTTTAGAAAAAAAAGTTTTAGACAAGAGTTTTATAACAAATTATTTTCCACAAACTGACGGCTTTAAACATTTTTTTTAAGGTCATACCTTTTTTTAAATGACAACCTATACTTTTTAGGTCGAAATTTTATAGCTTTTTTTTTCTCTTTATGACTGTCTAAAAATATCATACGGTTGCATAAGCGAAATTTCTAGAAAAATCAAGTTGAATGTTCTTCGTATCAGTATTTTTATGTCGCTTATGTCAAAATTTTACGATAGTTTAAACGAACTGGATTTTTATTTCCAATAAAAGAGGTAAAATTAATTACAAAAATCTAGTAAAAATTAAACAAACGATTTTTTCTAAATGCCCCTGGCAGCCATAGACCAAGTACAAAATTAATTTTAAAAAACGATCGCCGCACACGAAAATATTAGAAAATAAACAAATAAAAATTTAAATAATCGACAGCTAATCAGACTAAGGGCGGGTTGCACAAGCATGATTTGACGACTTTGTCAAAATAAACAAAATCGAATCAAAATTTAAATTTATATGGAAACTAATGCGTTAGTAAACAACTCTGATCATTCGTTGACTTAACAAAAGGTTTATGCAACCCGCCCTATAAGCGACAATTCCACTGAAAATCTCACTTCTGTCTTTCTTGAACTTATTTTGCCTTAATGAAAAATCCATATAAGTCCAAAAAATAAATATAATTAACGCTATTTTACATCTTTCATAATTAATTACTTATACTATTTCAGAGTGTAATCTTTGCAGCACTAGGACTTTTCACTATTATTATGTGCGATACCGTTTCATACATTGCAGAAAAGAGAAGCGGCGAATATTCATTGCCATTAGGAACAATAACTATATTAACAGACCATTTCAATTTCGGAATAATTCGCTTCTATCAGAGTTTTATGATGCTCGTTGCAGCGGTGGGATTTGTTACAGAAGATGTGATATATGCAAGCATTGTCTCCCACATATGCGTACAATGCGAAATTTTAAAAAATTTCATTAGAAGAATGATTGAAATAGGTCATCAAAACATGGTCAAGGTAATCTAATCTGTACTTTTAATATACCGTTTCTTACTGGGGCGATTTCAGGATGAAAATACAAAACAGAAAGCCGATGAAGATGTTGAACCGTCGACTGTACGGTGGGAATATTTACAAAAACTGCTGAAAGAAGCCGTTCGTTTTCATATAGCTATATTGAACATATCGGAAGAGGCAGAAGCCGTGTTTAACTTTTCAGTTTTAGTTGAATTTACTTCTCTTTCTGTTAGTTACTGTTTTGTGATGTATCAAGTGTCGGTGGTAAGAAAACAGATTAATATTACTTTAACTCAGAAAACTCCATTAAGCTAGGAATATTTATATATTAGGTTTGTCGGTTCATTTTTCAAAAGAATTAAACTGTCGCTTGTTACATGCGTTATTTATACTTATTTTCAAATTTCAGATACCAATATCCGATTACCATTTTATGAAATACGTGATGGTGCTAATGTGTTCTATATTTCCTTTGTTTATGTTGTCCTATTGGGGAAACGAAATACTGGTAGAAAGTCAGGCAATAGCCGAAGCCTGCTACGAAGTTAATTTCATTGGGACGGACGTTAGGTTCCAAAACGGCTTAATGTTAATAATATTAAGAAGTCAGAAACCGATAACTTTAACACTTGGAAAATTCTCCGAGCTGACCCTGGTTACAATGCTTTCAGTAAGTAACTTCAAATTTTAATCAGATCCCGATAAATTGAAATTCTTTTTTTAGTTTTGTCGAGCTTATTTTTCGTATTACATGTTCATAAGTAAAATGAATTCGACTTAAACGATCAATTTTAGAAAGTGAAAAATATCATCACCAGCTAGTACCACTTATACGGGGTGTGTATAAATTGGCTAAATAACTACACGTGGCGATGTTGGTCATAAAATTCTTAATACCAAAATTTTGGACAATGCTTCCTTTGTCCTCAGGAACCATTTTAAAGGAACGTACATTTGACAACATTGGATCCACATACCACAGGTGTTTTGTTATAGCACGGTAACTAAAGGTAAGTACAGACCGGCCAACAAAATGTTGGCAACTGTTGGCAACAAGTTGACCGATGTTGGCAGCATATTTATCGGACACAGCAACTTGTATCTGGATACATGTGGTCAACAGTATTGCCCGTCTAAACCAAATTCAGTTTTGAAATACAAATGGACCTACCAACTGCTGCTGGTGCTTTTATCATAATAGCTGCCCATGCTCAAAAATGAAAAAGGATGGCGGCAGAGACAATTTTTTCAAAATGGGAAAATCCATGGCGACTACTTAATGTCTGAATTACTTTTGAACGATAGTAGCTCGTTCCACAATTTCGCCAGACCAAGAAAATCTAACTTCGAAGAACTTCTTTGGTTGGTAGCTTTGCTTTAACAACTGCTGCGCATAGTTCTAACATTCTATTTAGTAGTTTCGTTAAATATGTAAAATTAATCTTAGCCCATTCATCTTTGAGGATGTTCCACAGATGCGTTTTAGATGTGGGAACTTGTTTTCTGACTTCTCTAATTTATCCCACAACAATTCAATGGGGTTTAAATATGGTGAAGAGGGGGCAGGTCATTACTTTTAAAACATTTTTGCGTTCTAATTCTTTTAAATACTGTTTAGATAGTTTTGATGGATGCTTCGAGTCGTTATCATACTAAAAGGTAAAATTTTTGCCAAGGCGACAACCAGAGACCGAAACATTCTCTTATAAGACTTTTTTATAACCCTCCTTCCTAAATATTCCCTCCATTTATATGAGATCACCGGTTGCACCTCCTCTGAAGCATCCCTATACCATCACGGAGCCTCCACCACGTTTAACCGTCGGTACTACACATTGGTCCAACATGCATTCTTTAGCTGACCTGCGAACAAAAGCCTCAAATTTCGACTCATCGCTCCACAGAACCTCATTTCACGGTTCTCTAGTCCAATTTTTACATTTTTTGGCACATTGTAACCTCCTCTTAATTTTATTTCTGTGCCTTAGCAAAGATTTCTTCGCTGCTACTCGACCCAATAAACCCGCTTCAAGAAGTCGCCTTTTAATCGTGAGCGCGTTATTTCTCGATTGGTTGACTTTCGCAATGATTTCCGGAGCTGTCAAGCGTGGCGGTCGTTAACGTCTGCTAGACAGCACTATTATATTTATCTTCAGCCGTTGTAGTTTTTTCTTGGACGTCCTGTACGTTTTCTGTTCACAAAACTCTTCGTAGCTTCATAACTTTTCACATTGTAGTCAACTGTTCGACGTGATATGTTTAATTCAAAAGCAATTTACTATTGCTTTTTTTAATCTGTAAAGAGATCCCTTTGCACGAAGTTTTTGGCAATTAGAAATAAAAGTTGTTCCTTGGGAGAAACTCTTTAGTAAAACGGATGTTCAAAGCTATTCAGACCGGACACTTCATACCTGTATGATTAAAAATAGTACTATATACTCGTAGTATAGTAAACAAACGAAAATACGACTATGACGGCTTAACAATAAACAAAAGCGTCTTATAATACAATTCAACTCAATCGTCGCGACAAAATATTTAAACAAACTCTAAAAACACCGAGATAAAGTGTCATTATCCACGACTGTATATATTTATACAACGAAATTAGTCTATACATGACATTTTTTTTTAATTTATTTTTTTTTTTAGTTTATTATCTATATTTATATTTATAGGCATTGTTAGGAGGAACCACTCATTAGTGATGCTCCCATGGCAGTCCTTTCGGGTAAGGGTGCTCGCAGGTCACATTATCAATTCCTCTTTAATCTTCTTAAAGGTGGGTGATCGTTGAAGAGTTGGTGTACAATTTCATTATCATGATCCTGCAGATTATCTTAATAATGTTGGGAAAATCTTCGTATTTCTTCATCAACGAATGGAATGTCGAGATCTTCATGTAATGTTTGATTTGTGACCTAGCAGAGCGCGTTCGCGAGAGCGCGAAGTGTTTTGGACTGAAACTGTATGATTTTTCTCCGAGTTGGTTTGTCACATTCCCCAAAGTTGCACTCCGTATGTCCAGATTGGTTTCAATATAACCTTGTACATCAAGATTTTGTTAGATAAGGACAATTTTTTATATGTTTATCCCACGTAATACGTTGGTCTATATGTAGTCCCAGGTATTTGGTTTTGGTTTTAACGGATATTGAAACGCTGTTAAGAGTAACTGATGGGTACACGTTAGTAAACGTCACATGTACCGGCTTGGTTTGGATGATTTTGATGCGCCATTTATGCGCCACTTGTTTATTAGATTTAAATGGTTTTGAATGTTATTAGATACCTATATAGGGTTTTCTTACGCAGATGGGTTAGTTGTATCGTCAGAAAATGTGGCGATGACAGTGTTTCCAGCTTTTGGTAAGTCAGCAGTATAGATGAGGTAAAGTAGAGGGCCAAGGACATTACCTTATGGTACACCAGATTTTATAGGAAGATAGTCAGTCGGATAGTACATTGTTGTACTTGACCGTAAATAATCTGTCTGAGAGGTAGGATTTAAGGAGAAGGTACTAATAACTTGGGAGTAGTCTTTTTAATCTATATAGTAATCAAGTGAACCAGACTTTATCGAACGCCTAGGTAGCGTCGAGGTATAAAGCTGTACAGATTTTTTTCTTCAAGGCTCTTTGATATTTGGTTTACTATTCGAATACATGACATTTCAAAATAATTGTTTCAAAGCAACCCAGTATTTTTGACCTTTGAGAAAAGATTACGGGGTGGGCAAATATTTATGGCCCGTAGTGTATATATCTGAGTGTACCATTCTACCATTAACTCCTTTTTGATAATTGGCAATGGAGTGGGAACTTTTTATCAGGTTAAATTGCGTTTATATAGTAAAAATAAAATAATTTTGGTTCAACGTGGTCTTGTTGACAACACTGAGCGGTGTTCTCCATTTGAAATGGAAAACACGGATATAAGCAACCGGTGACAAATTTCTTTGATATCATACCGCACGATGTTGAGCAGTTTCCATCAACTTGTTGCAAGTTGACGGGATACATGTTGACAACACCATTATCAACTTGCATCCCGGCGGTTGTTGGCCGGTCTGTACTAAGCTTAAGGATGTCCGTTACATCGCAGTACTCCGCGAATGTTGTTTTACAATGTTGCCATGTGTATTTTTTACAATAATAAGTTAAGGAAAAAATAATTTTCGCAATTCTTCTTTCTTCTAATTTGCAGCTCTTTCTGCCAACAGATAATGAATTAAAAGACTTCATTTTCAAACTTTGGAGATCCTGTGCATACCCAGGAAGCATGATACAATATTTTGGTATTAAGATTTTCGACTCAGAATTTTATGACCAACATCGCCACGTGTAGTTCTTTCGCCAATTTATACATACCCTGTATATTGAAATAAAATACATAAGTACAAGGTATTGCGAAATAACATATTAAATACACGTAATTTATATATTCGTTTATAAGCAAAATACGGAACAAATATGCAAGTATATTCTCACTATTGAAATTGTATTTTATCTACTTTTTACTTCATGTTAAAATGAAATTTTATCGTCTAGAAGGAAAGAAAATTACATATTTACTTTTTTCTTTACTTCGATGACAACATCCTTTGCTGTATTTACTATGTGATTATTAGTTTCTAACGTTTTTTGACATTTTATTTGATTATTAAATTTTTCTTTGAAGTTTATAGTTATCAATCAAAATAATTAACTAGTTCAATATAAATAATGGCGAGGATAGAATAAAATTGTATATTATATACGACGATAAAATTGTTCATTACCTTCTCGAGCGTATTAGCGTCTCGGCTAACGCCTCGACGCTAAACTCGCCCGTCTTGTATAATAAACAACTATTATTTTATCCTATAACGTTATCATGCTAATAACTTCTTAGCAACGAGTTGTGTTAAGATACCTTTAACACCACTAGTGTTGTTAAAAAATTCATAATATAACGAATTTCAAAGCCACAATTCAAAACAACTGTTTTTTCCAAATAATCGCTTGGATACCAGCACAGCCATTGTAGATTTACGTTTGGCTTTATGGAGATTGTCATTGAAAATAATTTTTTTAATTAAAAAAAAATATTGTAGGATAAAAATAAACCGTGTTACGATATACGTGACGTTATTTACATTTAACATTACTCGAGAATTTCAAACTATTCTCTCGTAATGTAAAATGCTTCATAACGTTACTTATATCGTACATTGCCATTAAAGAACATATAAAAATTCGTAGTTTAGTAAGAGCAGCAACGGGTAGATTCTCTCTGCGACTCCGACGGAATCTACTTCAGGGAAGCAACCCGGCCCACGAGAGCCTTGGTTCTCCCTCATCTTGTAATACTAAGGGAACTCATGTCCTATTTAATTCTACCTTTATCCTAACCCTCGTTCTCAACCCGCATTGATAATAGATAATAGACAACGGCCCTTAATCGCCAGCATTCCCAAAAGCCCCGGTTACGGCAGCTATCCGCAAGCGAATGGGAGAGAGGGTGCTAAGAATACCAGGGTTGGCTCCGGCTGCCAAAAGAGGACAATCTGGTTAGGTCCTTACAACAATGTGCAATCCCTTGCAAACGGTAATAATTGGGAGAAACTACAATATGAACTTCAAAAAATAAAGTAGAACATCCCTCACTAGGGATACCACTTTATAAACAAATGTGGCATGGCGTTTCTTATCAAAAAGAATATACCGGAACAAATAATTTCTTTCGAAACAACATCAGACAGAGTAGCCTATCTTATTATCAGGATTAACAAAAGATTGAAACTCAAAATAATTCAAGTCTATACACCTACTAGCACCCACTCCGATAACATTAGAGAGATAACATTATTCTATGACGAAATTAGGAAAGCGATACAAAACAACTTATAAAATTATAATATACTTCAATGCGAAGCTCAGAAAGAAAAAGGAGGAAAACAAAACACTAATTGGCAAGTACGGACATGGAGAACGAAATCAATCATTCCATGAACTCATGCTTTAATAAAAAAAAAAGAAAACAGGAAGTGGACGTAGATGAACCCTAAAAATGAAATAGACTACATTCTAAGGGATGTTTGGATGCTTAACACACTCGACATCTGAAGTAATCATAGACTGATAAGAGGGAATGCATGTATTGACAAAAAAGTCGAATGGCGGAGGAACTAGAGAAGGAAACCAGAATAGTCCCCCAACAACTGGTAACCACCTCACAGGATTTTAAGTATAAATTGGAACAAAAATTGCATGAAATAGATCTAGATCAACAAAACACATACAACGTCTAACTGAAAAAATACAATCATTTGTGAAAGGCACGATAAAAACAATATCAAACAAATCATCATTCAATACAGAAATCCGAGATTTAATCGAAAAGAGAAGATTTCTCAATAGCGAAAACAAAAAGAAAACTGTCGAGTATTTATACAGTTTAATAAATTAATCAAAAGAAAAATTATTAGGGAAAAGAAACATAAGGAAAAATAAATAGAGCTATAGAAAACAATTGAAACATGAAATGTTTTAAGCCTACATTAGGAAAAAAGCAAATAATTAGTTCAGATGACAGGGAAATAGCCCAATAAAATGATGAAAATAGACTACTTCAAAACGTAGGATCGGAAGATATGTCCGACATAACGAAGGATGAAATCGAAGAAGCACTCACACTCATGAAGAGAAACAAAGCACAAGGAGATTATGAGATGACTACCGACATCCTTACGGAGGGAGAAGATAGGCTTATTTTAGTCATCACTTTACTACTCAATAAACACCTTAAAGAAAATACCGATTAGATGGAAAAATGCAAAATTGAGAAAGTTGGCCATTTCCATAAGGACGAAATATTGCGACACGATCCGAAAGGCGAGTGGAGTAATTCACCACCATGCGAAATACATAAGAATCATAGAAAGCCTGAAAACAAACAACACCACCAAGATACAAATAAAGAAAGGTCTTACAAAGGAAATATAGATGCCAACTGACATTCGTCAGGGAGATAGCCTCAGTTCCCTGCTCTTTAATCTCATAATAAAATGATAAGTGCTGTAAAAGCAAAACACGATGGCTAGATACCAGGAAACCGCCTAATAAAAATAATCTGTTCTGCAGATGATGCCGCTCTCATATCTGAATCGGAAGACGAACGCTTTTAAATTGGAAGCCGAAAAATATAACATGCTGATATCTATAAACAAAACCTAATGCATGACCACAGCGAAATAGCCACTGCGATGGTAAATTGGTCGTAGATAACAGCATCATAGAGAAGAAGGTATGTCCTTCAATTACTTACATAGGTACTCAAACTATGGAGACCTAACTAGAAACATAAAACAACAAGTCAACAAATTACAAATCTTAGCACAGACCAGTATACTGGTCTGTGATCTTAGTAAGAAATAGCCAGGTACAAAATATACATACTTCTCAAAATAAAATAGTAACTTACGCATCTATTATTTTCAAGAGTAAATTAAAAAAGCATTTAACAAAATTACAATTGCAAAAAACAAACAAAAAATAAAAAATGCTATACCTGTTTCATTAATTCAAAATAATTTTGCTCTGTTACCAAAGGATTAAATATCACGTTTCAAGAAAGTAAAAATAGCATGACATTTGACACTCTTATTATCAAAACTATGTTGCTTTACACTTTTCTGCAAACATTAGTTATTAATTATTTATTTAACAAATTAGTAAAAATCAAGTTAATGTTATAAACTTGAACCCAGAATAAAACACTAATAATTAAGACTTGAAACAAAAATCTCAATAAAGAAAGATTCTGTACCAAGAGAGTTTTCAGATAAACGTGCTATAATTTTTGGGAACACTAAATTTTCGCTTTAGAATTCACACGTCACATTAATTTTAGGGTGACAAAGAAAGGCTTACCAAATGTGTCCAGCAAATTCAACTAAAAATATTTACGAAACCAGTAACTAATTATTAATAGTTTCTAACTACATTACTTAATACTTTCAAACGTAGAGAATTTAATCAAAAGCTGCAGACTTCAAAACAGTATTGGAATAAGAACACCATTTTTGTACTGCAGATACACAAAGTTCACAAGCAATCTTTGACAATTTTGTAGAAAAATCAAGAGAAACGCTACTTGTTAATCGATTGGTTTCTTTTTCAGATTAATTAAAACATAAAACAAATTGAAAAAAAAATAGTTATTTTACTATGAAATTAAGCAGTAAACCTCATATTTAAAATGAGTTCCGATAAAAGCATCCATAAAATTGCCCTTTTTAAAGTGATAAGGAAGACGGTCGTGGCTCAGTTGGTTCAGCTATAGAGTTATAGTATCATGGGTTCAGCGTACGTCTGACCACTGAGATGGCCCGGGTTCTATTCCCACCGAAAATACCCGGCCGCTTCCCTCGAAAGGCATTGGCAAACCACGAGGTGTATTCTGCCTAGTAAAGTCCTCTCTGGAGTAGAAGTGCAAGAGGATCGGCAACGCCCTGTAAAGGGTGCGCCACTCTAAGAAGGTGAAGGAATTCTAAACGTTGTTTAAATTATATCCTTCCAAATATTCGAATGACTATGAAAAGTCCTTTGTTAGAATTTAAAAATTTGGTTTTACAAAAAAAAATTAGATTAAAGTTTTCGTGACAAACTTATATCAAGCTGTCCCATTTAAAGATATCCTCAGTGACCCATGGAACGAAAAGTCATTGTTAGCTTTATATTTTGTCAACATTTCCTGAACCAAGCTAAAACATGACGTTTTAATTCCATGGGTTACTAGTTGGATTACTTGATAATATAGTAGGAGCAATCAAACGCAAACACAATCAATCAACAATAATAAAAATGAAATGAAAATTTATTTTTAACCACATCCATAATTTCTACGTTACTACTACATTTTCTCTGTCAAAGAAAAACATCATTTTAAGCGAAACTAAGAAAAATTAGCGTCCAGTTCAATCCTAAGCAAGCCTGTAAGCCACCACGTTCGAAGGGTAAGTATATCCGTAGGGAACTCCGTACTGGTAAGAAATAGGAACGTAGCCCAAATAACTGGATGGATAAGAACCAACGACTAGGCCATGGTCGGAAACGATAGGGGCTGCCTTCGCCACAGAATGGGGCCTAACATCGTGTTGGACCACCTGTTGCTGGTGATGGTTTTCAGGATGAAGGTGTTCGGTTCCATGAACAATAGTTGGCTGATGTAGTTGGTGGACTTCTGGTATCACGGCCTTTATTACAGGAACGGGATGAACTATTTCGGAAGGATTTACAGCTATGCCGTGATTTTCGTGAATCGAATAAGAATAATCCTGACCGGAATGTTCCGATTTTACGTTTACAACGGAGGTATCTACTGGCACTATTGTTGCTGCTTGTGAAACGGCGAAGAAGGATAATAAAGCTGCAAACTAGAAATATGTCGTTTAAGCACACCGAATTAAAAACTATTTGAATTGCAAATATTATTTTATCGTCGATACACTTTAACCTTGAATTTAACATGCAAAAACCAAACAAATTTTCCCCAACAGACTTAATGACTTATCTGCATTCGTATATCGCATTTTGTTAACAACTGTGGGCGTTTATAATATAATATTTTTCTCAAAACAGCAAAAATATTTAAGAGGTTTCTGACACAATATTTTTTATAATGAGATTCTAAAGTTTCAATTACTAATTGAAACGTAAGAGCGTAGCGCTGGTGAAAATTTACAAAGTACGAAAAATTTTTGATTTAAAAATTGTACGAGTAACAATATAAAATTACTTTTAAAATCGTTGGACTTGTAAATACTTCAATCACAAATTAAATCTTAACAGTTAAAGTTGAAAAATTTAAATACTTACAGTTTTCATTGCTGAAACAAGATAATCTACAACGTTTAAAGTATGTAAAGCCTACTTACTGCACACTAACTCTTTCTTAAACAAGTGGTTGCTTTTATATTGTTAAATATAAAAATGCGACCAATCTTGAAATGGACATATAAACCATGGCGTGCGATTTCTTTACAAAAAATAACCAGACAGGGCTATATTTTTATGTTTACAACATCCAATAGCCCTTGCTCTTCTAGAAATTTAAAAATAACCAGCGCAATTACTCTGCTTGAATACCGGTTAAACGTTATATACACCAAAGTTAACGGATATTGCAATAAGCTTTACCAGATATTAATTTTCGGAAGCAGAACCAAAAAAGAAAACAATTGCTTGCAATAAAAACAACATATATACATAAACATAAATAAAGTGTACATTAGAAAAACGAAAATTAAGACAAACCGACTTCTACTTGAAAAATTAATTTAATTCTTGTCAAAAGCACTTCGTGAGCAAATTCAACAAGCGTTTCTACAATCTGTTTAAGTATTCTGAACGAAATTTCACTGCCATTATTGCATATTTATGCGTCGGTGACACCTGTAAATATTTTTCGGCAATCAAAAGAAATCTAAAAGAAATACCAAAAACCATTTATTACATAAAGAGATTCTTCTTTAATTATGTAAGTAGTTTATTACACAAGTTATTCCTCCAAATATGTTAAAGATATACGAATTTAAACTTCTAAAACGTGAGAAAAAAGAAAAATTCGTAAGGGTTGGCCATCAAATTGTGATACTACAAGACAAAAATCAACCACGACCTTCTACATTTTGACGTAAAACGTCTTTATACGGGTTGATCATATGCCAATTGCACGTGCCCTCCGCATGGCGCCACTTTACAATGGAAACAGTTTTGGATGGGAACCTGCACAATGACGCAAACTTGAATTGACAGTTACATCTGTATCCGTATGAGAGCTACTCTGGGATCTTACAAATCTCATTAGGCTCCTACAACACTCCTTAACCTTTTTGCCATACGAGAACTACTCTGCGACCTCACAAGTCCTACTAGGTTCCTACATTCCTAAACTTTTTTGTTTTTCAGGAACACAAACGTAAATACTATGAAACAGTTCGGACACCACTCTCTATTATTGGCGCACCAGCCGCACCCTTTATAAAAGACTGGGTTACACATAATCAGCAAAAGCAAACGAAGATCCAAAGCTTCGGGGTTTTTCACCAGCAGCAAATTATATTGTTAGTTCATTTTGTTATTTACTGATGACTGTGTTTATGTTTTAAGTTAATATTGTCGTTGACGTGTAATAAAATGTCCTCGTTTATTTATACAAATTCTACCCCTTTTTAAGATGCGTTCTATCAAATATTATTATGACGAAGAAATGGATTCAAAATTTCCATCTTCGATTTGACATAGGGTTGCAAAATAAATAATAGTTTCTACACAAAGTAAAAGAGGAGCGAATAGTCACGTGTTTTATGTCTACATGCCTAATACATGGCTTATTGCAATATTCCACCCAAAAACTTTTTTAAATATTATTGTATCTTCAGAATTTTTCAATGTAAAAAAATTTATAGTATATGTAATTCTAAACAAATTATTAAAATTAATTCTAACAAACAGCAAGACAATTATTGTATAAACTATTACCTTGAAAAATATTGAAATTGTAACCTAAATTACAGACGAAAGAGCAATATTAACAGAACACTGTACAGAAGATCTTCCACCAATAAGCAAGTACGAGATAAAACTAACCTTAAAACAAGTGAAAACCCATAAAACAGAAGGACCAAACGGAATAGTCAGAAGATATAAAAGCAGGTGGCCGAAAAATATTTACTTACTTATGGCAAAATCCCAAAAACATGGAAAACAATCCTCATAATGTGATGACCACCTGCGCGTTTATAATTTTATTTTTCTAATTTCAGGGATTATATTATTTCAATGTAAAATTTTATTCAAAGCATGGCGCTCGGGGTGTTTCTTTGGGCAGATGTGACAAAAAAGTTAATTTCATTTGGAAACTAAATACAGTAATATCATCCCTTTACAAACTAGTTCCACCGCCTATATGTAAACAAGCGGACACACACGCGTTCTACTAAAGTATCAAATTACAAAGGAATTTAAAATATACCAAAGTATTAGGATTTTAACTCAACTATGAAATTTATCGGTTTTGGCGCAAGTGTCACTCGTGAGAACGTTTTGATACCAACCCACTTAAGAAAACACCGGTGAGAATGTGTAATCTTCGTCCCGCTGTACGCGGATTTCTCAGCATAAATACGAGATCAAATTTTACCAACACGTCCAGTCTTCACTATTCAGTTACGCTGTATAGTGGTCTGGAATTTCGATTGGCACACTGATACGTGTATCTAATTACTATAAAGTATACAGTTACCTGTATTGCACTTGGTTGCTCTGTACTAACTGGTAGAAATTCTTCATATTACATAAACCACGGTAAAGCATTGCTTTCCGGTTACGTATATTGATCAAAAAGGGCTACAATACCGTAATTCCAATTGGGGGGGGGGGATCTTCCTGCGAAATCCAAATTAACACCACACAACGTAACAATTTTAATGTAATATCAAAGATTAGACTTTATCAAAATTAAATTAGGGTTGCCCTGTGAAGGTGCTGATTACAATTAATTACAACAAAACGACAATTCTGACTACTGAGATATGTCTTGGGCATATTCTCAATCAACGATAGTGATAAACATTCCTTAGAATTGTGAGGTACTTCGTACTCGTACATTCTGAGTTGTACATAAAGAACATTCTCGTACATGAAGAGTAACGCTTACTCATGTACTTAAGAGTCGTGTATAACGCACGTACTCCATTGGAGGGAAATTGCACCCTCGTCAAACTTTAAAGGTTGATTGTAGTACCACCTTTGGTTCCGGCCGCTTAAGATTGATTTTAATATCAATCCCCTAAAATATTCATCTTGTATCGCATATCTGACTGACGCACTGACTTCCAGAATAATTTCTTGTGATCGAACCACGCACTCAGGCCACCCTGATTACATCAAAATGATAAAACAAAAGTATAACAATTATTCAAGCCACTGCCCATAATTGACTTGCCTAGTTTGATGTTCATGCTCTATGCTTAATTATTTACTGTATTTGTAAATATCTGTACATAAATATGACTTTATAATATATTATGTATTAAACTTGATGGAGTATTTATTTCTTGTTTATAAGGTGAGCTACTCTGACTAAATAGTCAGTTATCTAAATAAAGGGTAATATTTTCACTTAACCAATAATGGTTGAGGGTAAAGAAAATCTTAGTGAAAAACTAGACGATCCCAGCGAAAAACTATAAAGGATAACACACCTGGGGTTCGTTCAGTTACAATACATAAGAAAGGAGACAGAGAAGACCTAATAATTACCGACCTATATCACTATTATCCCACTCATGCCGACTAATGACAAAATCATTCCAACTCGAATATCAAATAGACTCACCGCAATCGACCATGTACTTACACACAATACGTCAACTGATGAATACAACCAACCCCTTTTTCTGGCTTTTATCAACTTTGAGAAAGTTTTCAATACTTAAATAACCTCCGCTTTGCCGACGATGTTGTACTAATTGCGGACTGCATGGAGGATTTATATAAACTACCTATAGTTACCGAGTTAAAAACAGCAGCCTAACAGTGTAGACTCAACATGAACATATCTAAAACTAAATTACGTGTAACACCGAAGCAGCCACAGTAATACAACTCGAGAACGGCAAGATAATCGAATTGGCTGAGGAATATATACATATATGTATATCTAGGCCAGAAGATATCCTTCACAAAAAACTGCCAGCAAGACAAGGTAGTAAGGAGAATGCAACTAGGTTGCTCCGCGTATGACAATCTCAGACACGTATTTAAGTCTAATTTTCCACAACATCTGAAGAGAAAAACATATAACCAATACGTTTTACCAACCATGGCATATGCAGCTGAAGCATGGACATTCACAAAAGGATACATGCGAAAATTAAGGGTGGCTCAGAGAAAAATGGAGAGATACAGTTACAAGACAGAATTACGAACGAAAACACAAGAAAAAAGACCAAAATGATAGATATTGCCGAATACGCAGCCACAAAGAAGTGGCAATAGGCAGGTCACCTTATGCGAATAACCGACGATAGATGGACAAGAAATGGGACGGAATGGAGACCAAGGCTGGAAAACGGTATCGAGACAGGCCTAAAACACGATTGAAAGATGATATTCAAAAGATTGCCGGAACACATTGAATGAGTAGAACATCAGACAGAAACGGATAGAGGAACCTTGGAGAGGCATATAAGTATGTATCCAAAGATGGAGTTTAAATGCTGATACTGATGAAACTACAATTTTGAAAAATCCCGCATAACAACCTTTTACATCAAAATCTAGAAGGCCGTGTGTAACACACATGACTTCAAAATTCAAGGGCCAACTCTCATGGATTTTCTTTTTGCTCATACTAAAGAAACGGGGTCGCAAAGAATATTAGGAAATTATTGAAAAGCACAAATTTCATTTAATTTTCATTTCTGGTTTATTTTACTACCTTTGGTTAGTAATTATATTAATACCAATTTCTCGTTTCCAAATAAATGCTGATAAAAATCAACGAAACAAGGCTTAATCTCTTAGTTTAGTAAATGAGTAAATGCAATTAAAGTTCATTATTCAGTGACCTAGCTTTTCAAGAGATTAGAAGTGAATCTTCGCTGATTAAACCCACTCACCTGAAACCAAGTCGTAGGTAATTTGAGTATTCTTTTATACAGGGTGAAATACATAACTTGTTCCTTTAGTATTTGACTTAGTATATGATTGATTACATGTAATATAGTATGATCAAAAAGTCTTTGGATCGCGATTGCTGTAGAAGTTTTACTTACTTATCCCCCTCTTCTACCTTTCACTGTTGAGGGTTGTGCATTGCGCCTTTTCTTGGCGGGCTGTTGGCAAACCGCTTCCACTCCTTTCTGCTAGCTTTATATCACTGCCTCTGTCTATTGGCACTTTAGCTAACTCATCATCCCATGTTTTTCCTGGCCGGCCCCTTCCTTTTTTCATTACCTTGGTTTCACGGATTTCACTGGCAGTCCTTTGTTCCGGCATTCTTAGCACATGACCCCAACATCCTAGTTGCCTTTTCTCTAATTGATGTTTAATTGACTCTACCTCCAGAGTTCCTGTTAGTGCTGTATTATTCATCCTGTCTATCTGGTGACTCCCATTATTCTTCTTAAATACTTCATTTCACACGCTCTTATCATGCCTCTGTATCTATCTGTCATTTTCCTTTTTATCCATAAAGCACTTCAAAAGTGCGCCATACATACGAGTATATCCTATTTGTAGTTATAATTATATTGTTTATTTCCAAATCCATCTTTCCATTCCCTTCTGTTATAGAATCCAAATACTTGTTGAATTTTAACGTTGTCAATTTCTGTGTTTACTTCCTATTTTTTCAGTCCTATCGACACAACTTCCCTTTTCCTTTTGTTGATGACCATGTTATATTTCGATAGTTCATCTTTCCGTTTCATCAGGTTTTTTTAGGGCATCTTTTGTTGGAGCACACAGGATTAAATCGTCCTGGTATATTAGTTCCTTAATTGCCACTGGTTGCAAGTTTCTATATCCAACCACCACACCTTTAGTCTTTAACTTTATTGTTTTAGTAATTTCATTCATGGCCATAATAAACAGCAGGAGTTTAAAATTCCCCCTTGCCTTACCCCTCGTTTTGTGTTAAATTCATTTGTCGTCAAATTTTGGTATTTGATGACATTTCTAGCACTTTTATATATATTTTTAACCGGACTTATCAATTCCCCTGGGAGTTTCCACTTCTGTAATATATCCCATATCGCCTCTCGGTTAACAGAATCAAAACCGTGTTGTATGCGGATGGCACATTCTAATAAAATTTTCACATATCTATCTCATTACAAATACCCCTGAAGTTTCCATATTACATCCTGTCCTTATGTAATGGAATTATTACTGCCTTTTACCGTTCTTCTGGTAAACACTTACTTTGCCAAATTTTATTTAATATTTTCCTCAACACTACATCCCCTGCCTTATCCATTCCTTTCAGCATTTCCGACTTTGTTCCATCTATCCCTGCTGCTTTCCCGCTTTATAGCTTCTGCACACTTTCCTTCCGTTATATCTTCGTTACTTGTCTCCAACTTGCCTAAATTACTTCCAACTTCATTTTCCGAGTCACCGTTTACTTTTTCTTCTGAGCCCCTCCCAATACTTCAAAAAAGTGCTCTTTCCATCTTTATTTGATTTCTTCTTGGGATTTCAGTAATTTGCCATCTCTATCCTTCAACCAGTGCTTCTACCAACTTGTTTTTCCTTAAACTTTTCAGCATTCTAAACAATTTCTTTTCACTGCCTTCTCCTTCCATTTCTAACTATTTTCCAAACTTTTCCCATGATTCTCCTTTACATTTACGGACCATCTCTTTCACTTTTTTCCTGCGGTTTTTATACAAATTGTAATATTCAGCATCCTTTGTCAAGCCTTCTTTTTCCACTTAATTTCTTGTCTAATAACGTTGTTTCAACATTGTTTTTGCCTCTTCTTAGTGGTCATTTTAATTCCTACTGGAAGTTTTACACACTTTTAAATTGCAAAGCAACCGCTATCCCAAAATTGTTCAACCGAGGATTTCAATTAGATTCCAAGAGCCTAACAAGAATTTGCCTCAATTGCTGTTTGGGCCAAGAGAATGAGTTTTTATTACGATACATTCGTAAATTTTATTTTTAAAAGAAAGAAACCGTGGTGTAAAGGTAAGACAATTTAAACTGGTTCTATTTTTACGTGATATGAACTGCAGACATGATTGCGATGAGATTGAAGGTTATCGTTAATACAAAAACCAGAAGTTACGGCAAAGTAGTCCGTATTTACGAGAGTGCCGTTTTTTAAACACCATACCTACACGTTATGTTATTATAAGTTGCAGATTTAAATGATTTATATTTTATGGGCGTAAAGAAATGGGTTTTTAACGATCTTTGGCCAAAGGCAAGCTAAGGCTGAGGTGTAACACGATTTTATTGGTTTTAGACAGCGAATTTTCAAGGATCCACTCTTTTGCGGAAATACTTCGGCCGTTTGCACCGATTTGGCTTAAAATGTAAAATTTACTTGACTTATATGTACATTTTCCTGGAATATTTCTACGATAATCTGCAGTATATTTTTATCAAAAACTGTACAAACAATAAAATTGCATTTGAGCTTCCTTCCAGAATATTAAACTTACTACAACAATAACTAATATCAGTCTACGAGGATGAACGTAGGCATAGAATTACGAAATAATAATCTATTTAATGTGAAAATCCTAAAATGATTGTTACGTTTAATTATATAAATTTCTTGGAACGAGAACGAACACACGTTTTTATTAATTATTCCAATCAAGTATTTAACCGTAATATCGAAAGTCCAGTAAAAGAAAATTATGTAAGGAAATTTCGCCATTTAAGTAGAGCATTTTCTAATCGGCGGGCGATATTGCTCGTTTTTAGATTTTTATCTACGGTCGTCGGTCAGCTTAAAGGAAATACAAAACAAGTCACTCAAAATGCCCACAACGGGCCAACAAATTACTTTAATTGTGGATGATGTGACATTTTTTTGAAAGCTGAAGTCCATTGTTAAACGCCGATTGTGAATTATGTCACATTTCGTTATAGTAAAGTTATGGTGTACGTATGAGAATACCAAATTTGTATTTCCTATATGGTTACCGCTGTAAGTTCGTATTTTATTTTGTTATAGAATCCGCATATTCCGCATATAATATACTTTAATTTTGTATGTACAATGCGTCCTAAATTCGAGGTGCATGTTATTTCTAAAACTAGATCAAATTCTATTGCACATTTATCGTGCGAACTTGTTGAGATTAGCCAGAGGCGGATGGGCCGTCTACTATAAATGATAAAAATGTTTGCATCATATCTCCAGTCTCGTAAATTTACGATTAAATTTAACAGTAATACTAGTGGAAAATTCACAACAAATTCGGGTGTTCCGCAAGGATCTAATCGAATCTGGGTCCTTTGCTGTTTTTGATCTTTATCGACGATTTACCGGAATTACTGTCACATTCCCGTTCCTTCTTCTTTGCCGATGATCAGAAAATATATTCCGTTCAGGATTGTTTAAATCTTCAACAAGATATTAATACTGTATTTGAGAGGAGTCGTACTAATAAACTCCCAATAAACATCTCAAAATGTGTCTGTGTATCTATTTGTCGTACTAAGCTTCCTATATTATATACTTATAAACTTAATCACATACCTTTGGAACGATCAAATACTGTAAAGGACCTGGGTATTACATATGACAATAACCTTAACTTCAACAATCATATTAGCATTATGGTTGCTGAAGCATATAAAATGTTGGGGTTTGTTTTTAGACGGACCAAATATTTTCTAAATATTTCCACTATAAAAATATTGTATTTAAGTTTAGTTCGACCAAAGCTGGAATGCGCCTCCATAATATGGTATCCTCATCATGTGTTCAAATTGAGAAAGTGCCAAATAGATTCCTAAAGTATCTTTATTTCAAAAAGTTTCCCGTCTATCCTGACTACAATATCGTTCGCACTTCATATTTACGACAAGAATTTCAAATTCAGAGCCTTGTAAATCGTAGAAAACTTAGCCTTTTGCAATTTGGTTATAAAATATGGAATTATAGAATAACTCGAAGTTTTTTGCTTTCATTGATGAAGTTTTGCCGCGATTTACTCGATCTACTGCATTATTTCGTGTACCATTTGTCACTTACACTTATAACGCTCCTTTTATGGTTATGCTGAAATTATTTAACGAGTTATTTGTTATTACTATATCATTTCTCTTCCGATTAAAATGTTTCAATGTAGAATTTTATTAAGTTTTGTTATTTTCATTTTCTCTACATCAGTAATCTATCTTTTCGTTATAGTTATTTACCATGTAATTAGGTGAATACCTGTTTGTGTAAATAAATATAATATAATATAATATAATATAATATAATATAATATAATATAATATAATATAATATAATATAATATAATATAATATAATATAATATAATATAATATAATATAATATAATATAATATAATATAATATAATATAATATAATATAATATAATATAATATAATATAATATCATCATTCAGCTTTTTAACAGGCCATTAAGGCCCATAGCTTGTCGAGGAGAGCACACCGAGCCGTAGTGAGCTGAGCCTGAATCGGGTCACCCATCCGAGCTCTGACCATGGGCACCGATGCTTAACTGTGCAGAGCGATGCGCCATGCCAATACTCACTACCGTACCGCCTACATAATATAATATAATATAATATAATATAATATAATATAATATAATATAATATAATATAATATAATATAATATAATATAATATAATATAATATAATATAATATAATATAATATAATATAATATAATATAATATAATATAATATAATATAATATAAAATAATATAATATAATATAATATAATATAATAAACCAGCCCGGGCGTTATAAGGAACCACAGGCCCTTTATCTTAATAACGTTTTACAAGTGCTTATAATTGTAAACATTTATAAAAACTATGTATTTTATTTGGACATAAAAACTAACACCAATATTTACCAAAACAATTATAGTAGCCGCTCGATTATGTGAATTGTTTGAACATTTCGGTTCTATGAACAAGCAAAAATAGCGGAGGGTTTTGCGTACGTTATTTTGAGTGGTGAGGATATGTTACCGTGTTTATAAACAAGTAATTTTATGTGTTGAGGTTAGGTTCGGAAACTTTAGCGACGTGCGATAACTCTAAAATGTCATTTACCGTAAAAATAAAATAGCGTATAACATCACGTGATTTTTGCGTTAACGGAAATTTAACGTAGTACTTGCGATAACTCTCTATTAATGGCTGATAACGTCCCTATTTCAAGCATTCGCTATAATAAACCATGTATATTTGCAAATCTCTGAAAATGGTACAACTTTTCCTCCCATTTAAAAATATACAAGTTAATACTATAACTGACAAACTATCACAATTACAAGAAATTTATGTACGTCACCGGAGTCTACCTAAAAATATCTATAAATAACATCTATGCCATTTTCAGATGTTTCTATAAATAAACAAGTTATAAGAAATAGTAGAATTGGAGTAATTTTCAATTTTTCGCCATAACTCAAAAACACAGTTCAGTTTTCACCATTAAATTAGTCTCAAAAAGTTGGCACGATAACGTGTAATCTGTTTTACCCAAATTTTGCAAATAACAAAATTACCCGTATTTCCACCTCGAATTTAGGACACACATTTATGCAATTTAAAAACTTGAAAAACATCCTCCATCCGATAAATACCCTAGTTTCCGAAAATGGTTTAAACATCATAAAAAGTACTTATTATAAATTAACGTTTTTTAAGTTTGGGAATTTATGTAGTTATAAAATACAAATACAAAGTAAATAAATAAAATTCATTTGTTTACACTTCACTTCAGTAGCATTGTTTGTTGTCAATTATTAGCCGCGCTCTAAAAATAATATTAAACCAAAACCCACTTGGAATCATACAAAAAAGGCAGTTTGTCATTAACTATTTGGATGAATTTTGGACTTAAATGTTTTAAATTACGCAACTGTGTAGAATCTTTGTTCTTACAGAATTTTTGGTTAGATTACTTCCTACTTTAGATAAATTCATTTCTTCTGAAAACATATTCACCAATTATGAACAAAAAGTCGACATCTTTATTTTAGAGTAATCAAATCACGAGATACAGCAGCAGATGACCAAATGATGATGCTGCTGGTAGGCGCCTACACCGTCGAAGTTCATCGACTTCACCTGCAGTGTCAAGGCTTCAATCCGCAAAAGGAAAATCCTACCTTGGAGGACTAGCTCGACCAGTTACCAGTGAAATTGTTTTGCTGCATTAGTGCACGTATTAAAAACAAAAATCCAAGGTCCTTTCTTTTCGAATCTTTTAAAGATTCGCCAAAAATTCTATAAAGGCGCGAAGAATAATTTTAATCTTCCTGAAAAGCTTCCATGGATTCTAACCTTCATAAAACGAACCTTTCTTGATTAGTCTGTAATGTTATTATTATGAAATAATTTTTTTTTAATTAAATAAAATCAAGAACAATATTGTAAGTATTAAACGAAATAAACTAGCAAGTTTGCTGTAGGAAAATAGCAGGAATAGTTTAAATTTTGAAAAACAAGGTTACTTTGCAACCTAAGGATATTCATAACAAAAAATAAAATTCTAACTATTTACTTCTGACAAACAAAGATGATTAATTGGATAATACAAAGAGCAAACTTAGGAAGTTCATTAAAAAAAAATACAGCTCATGGCACAAATCATTTTAACGGTATAAACAATGCATGCAAAAAGTGTATCTTGAGCACGTAATCTCGTTTTGCCTAAACTCAAAAAATTAAATAATCTAAGCACAGATTACAATAAACAAAACTATTGAATATGTTGAAACTTAAAACAAGAAACTCGTATTTGAGCAATACCTTTCAAACCAACCGCAAAAATTACCTTGTATGGAATAAATATGTATAATCCTTTTTGCAAATTTTTGAAGATGTAATAGGAAAACAATTAAATCGTCATGATATCCTTTATCAAACTAGACTCTACGTTCTTCGTATCATATTAAATCCGAAAACTAGGAACAATAAAACTTAATCAATGTAAAATGGGGGTATTCACGTACAACGATGTACAAATTACTCCAAATTATGTTAGCTGCCTACAAAACAATGCGCCATACCGTTGCAGAAGTTAAAGACGTTGGAAAATAACGTTACCTGCCCCTACTTTTAATTTTAGAAGAAGTAAACTTTGATGGCACATAATCCGCGAGTGCCTTCTTCACAAGTGGAGGACGAGTAAAATTGCTTTCCGCTAGTTTTAAAAAGCCACGGTTAAATATTCAGCAGACAGTCTTAACAAATGTTCTACAAGTGATTATAACTTACATAACATGAAGTTATTTATTCTGGTACGTACCAGCGTTTTCTTTTTTTATGGTTTATTGTTTATGCTTTTTAAATTATTAATTCCAACTATCGATAGTTCGATAGTTCGAATGATTTTATATTAAATTAGGGGGACTTATTTTGTTTCATTGTTTATGCTTAAACCGGTCCTGTATTTTAATTGTGTGTTTATGCGTTTTAAAATATTAATTCCAACTCTTTTAAAGCGATAGTTCGGATGATTTTATATTAAATTAGGGGGGTATTTTTTGTTTCATTGTTTATGCTTAAACCGGTCCTGCATTTTAGCATTGTCTGAGCAATAAAACGACGTAATAAATTAACTAAAACCATGGTTTAAAATAATCTCCCAATTTTTACCGGAGATTTCAACGATCGCACAAGCAACGAACGTCTCTAGTTATTTCTGTTATTCTTTTTAATTTAATTTCAGGTGGTAAATCTCACATTAAGCAGAAATCAGTTCATTTATTGATTTCAAATCAAAATTTCATTGAAAATTCATAACCAACAAACATTGTTTTGCAATTATTTAAACTAGAACTGTTCAAATTTCACGACAGTAAACAAACAATCCTGCCAATTACAGTAGATGAAAGCAAACTTATAAATTTAACTGAAATAATTTACGAAGCTTTATGATTAATAGTAACATTAAGTTATGTTCTATAAGTATTAAAATGTGGTTGTGACAGAGCACACAGTGTTTAATTCAGTTGATTTCTATGGGTTTGTAAAACTACCTAAATATATGCAGAACTCAACGTTTCGTCCACTTTTTTAAGGGGCTTCATCAGGAGGAGAAGAAGGCACTAAAGTTGTTGTTTTTCTTCAGAAGGGTTTTGCCTCTGGTGTTTAGTTTACAAGTTGAGTCATCGTTCCCTTTTTCCTCTTGCTAAAAGAGTTTCGCCTCTGATGTGGTTGACACGTTGAGTTGCCGTGCTCTTTTAGTGCCCTCTTTTCCTCCTGATGAAACCCCCTGCCCCGGAAGACTGACACTGACCGTGGAAGACTTCAAATTTACTAAATATATGCAGTTATAATTTAATACTTTAAATGAAACTCTCCCTCTCCAGATATTTACATCTCAGAAATTGGAAGTATGCACCAACTAAGCGTTAATTTGCTCTGAAGAATTTTTATCTTGGCAGAACTTAAAAAAACAAGTTGAACTTCGGCAGAAACCGAACTAAGAATTTTATGGTCCATTGGAAACTAAATTTCTAGTTTTATCTTAATTTAAATTCCTTTGCGAATTCCATGGGTTGTTGTGGTAATGATCAAAGCTTAGAATAAAATAAAATTAGCTGGTCAATCAGCAATAAGTTCTTTAACTTAATGAAAGTAAAACTCGTCTAACTGGAATTCTGAAATTTTAATTATGGATTCGGTAGTCAACAGTTAAAGTTAACTTCAGGAATTCAGTATTGAAATTCACTCATACACCTGTCAGGTGTTACCTATAGCAACATTAAGAATGAACAATTTCAACGTTAAGTAATACATCAAGAGTTTCAAACGTATACTTTCGCCAGATTTTATTTTATTTTTTTAAGGACATTCCTTCCAGTGAATTTTAATACATATTTAAAATGCAAAAATTTATTAGTCGATAATATGCAAATTCATTTAATAAACCACGTTTCCTTTTTAGATGAAAACAACGGAGGCAAAAATTTTGGCTAATTTGCATATTTATTTCGAATTTACGTCGATCCTTAAATTAATCATCCTACAAGTAGCATGCAAGCTAAACGTATAAAGGCTCTTAATATAAATTAAGAGATAACACGTAGGAGGAGTCGTACATTTATGTCTCCTAAACAAATTAATTATCTATTCAGACGTTAGTCGCGGTTTAGTTAATTGGGATTTTTATCCGTTCCCTAACCCTGGTTGCTTGTTTCCTAAAGCGTTCTTTCTGAGAACTTTTACGCCCATCAAACTATTCCAGCTAAGAAATAGCGAATAAAACTTAAAATTTACTGACTGTCGAGTTTCATTAAGTTTAGCGGTATTCACGGGTCACTGACTTTGCAAAACCATGATGATGTGATTGGTTCTAGATTATAAAATATAAAAATAAATGGTATGAACTGCATTTAATAAGTGCATTTTTTTTATTTTAACAAATATATATGTACGTGTTGTAGTTATAACGGAATTTAATAACCGCTTGCGGACGTATACGGATATGCATGTAACACACTGACATAGAAAACAATAATATGCGACCTTATCAAGTTCAAGGTTTGGGCTGCCGACAAAAATAAACGTGCAAAATTTTCCATATATGTCTTTAATTTCATTGAAACATGCCTCCCCTAGTTTTGTAAACGTGTTTATTTTTATAGCTAACAATTCATGCAGAAATTTAATTTAGAAACTTGAAATTTTCAGGTTTTAACCACGATATCTGTGGCGAATTCTAGGCCGCAAGGAGCAGCAGAACAACAAGATGGATCTGCAGTACAGTAAGTTTTAATATAAATACGTATTTAACCGATCCTAATCACTAATATTTGACTCACAAATAATACGTAATGGTGTGGAGGCTTCTTTGTTTAGCTTAGAAGAGCACCCTCGCATTTTTTTAAATAGCAATCACGATAACCAACTTGTAAATAAATCTGGGCAGTTAACCATTTTAACATAATTATTTTAAAAGGTCTTATTTTTGTCATCAATAATCTTAAGAAGGGTGATACCCAGAATCTTGTGCTTAAAGTGGCTGTTTTAGAAGACCAAAGGTAGAAGACTTTCTTTTAGGGTAAGTTGGTCTACTAATTTTTATTAATTTTATTAATAATTATATTAACAAATTCGATCGCTTTGTATAAAAGTAGATTCTTGACATAATTATAGATTAATTATTAATCGGTAAAATAAAAACTCATTCCGGTTTGTTTTAGGATAGAAAAACAAGAAGTGAGGGAAATAACTGGGCCGCAATCGAAAACCTTACTGGCAAGCGATGAAGAGGTAAAAAGAATCCAAAACACCAAGGAAATTCTCGAGAAAATAGTAGAAGTAAATAAAAGGCACGGATTGACCCCCAAGGGGCTTAAAAGTAACCAAGACTACGAACCATTTCCGGTCGTACAACGATCGGGCGTTGCCAAACAACAGAATTTTCAGTTTTCACAGACTCCCTTTGGTAACCCCATTTTTGACTACTTGAATGGAAATAGACAAAGTGACAGAACTAGAACTGGTGAACTCAACAATCCCAACACATATTCCGTCGTTAATACAAACGCCGAGATTAATCCGGAAGATAAAATTCCGGGTCAGTTTATTAAGCGAAAGGTAACCCATCATCAGACCTTTATAATTCCAAGTGCTGGTGGTTCGATGGGCAATTATTACAATCAAATGGCAAGGTTCATTCCGACAGTTCCAAGCTTGCAAGTCGTACCTCCCCTGACTGAGTTTTCTGGGCAAGTGGTGCAGCAGCCTCAAAGTGAACTCCAAACTGTTTCAACAACAAATTCGTCACAACCAGAACAAATTAAGCAGACGCTCGAAAACCAAACCGTGGAAAACATTAAAAACATAATAAACAGGCAAACTTCACCACAGGTGATGGGTTTTAATCCGTACGTGTACGCTCCGTTCCCGTACGGCCAGGCGTCGATGCCGTATCCGTACTACGGAATGCCCGTTAACCCCTACGTGGAACCTCAACTAAACAGTAACAGTTATAGATTAAACGGTCCCGACGCAAGAATTCCCAACGATATTCTTTACCAACAATTACCAAGACCAAGCCGGCAACAGTGGCAATGGCCGCTGGCTCAATATTTCCCGATTGTTATAAAAGACCCTTTCCAGCAAATTTTTAACGCATTTACCAGTATGGTCGAATACGGTCAATCAAACAACGACGCGCTTTGCGCCGATATATCGAAATCCGATGGAACCAACACTAACAAAATTTCACGTTCCGGAAAGAGCTTAAATTCGGATAAACCCGAAAACTTCGAAGAAGAAAAAACCAATCAACCTATAACGATGGACATAGAAGATTTAGAAATGAGCGACGATAAAAAGAACCCAATGAAACTTACTTTCAGTTTTAAATCATCAACTGAAAATGCACGCGGGGAGAAGGTTATCAAGGAAAAAGATACGTCGAGGATTAACCATAAGTTTCCCCAAATCGCGGGATTTCTCCAAAACAAAAACAAAGGGACGGATGGTATTAACACTGACGAAACTATAAGGATAGTTAGTAATGATAACACGGGGAACGGAATTTATGTCCAAAAATTAAAAGTGAGGAAAGGAGGAGTCGCCATTGCTGGACCAGGTGGTATAGCAACTGCAGGAAGTGGAGGTACGGCCATTGTAGGACCCAATGGTTACGCATACACCCAACCTGATAGTTTGGCCATTGCTGGTACAGGAACCAAAGTAATTGCCGTTAATCCGGGAGTTAATTTAACGGAAGTTATTGCCGAAATAAACAAGAACAAAACTATACCCAGTACGAGACTAGGTAAAATTGTGGCAGTCGGACCCGTTGTGTATTACAATAAAGGATGAATTCGTTCCTTATTTAACCTTTTAACTAGGCGATTTTTATTTATCTAAATGGTGCTACGTGAACATCGGATACGTAAGATTATAAACAATAGTTTATTAGGTGCAAGTTTGTGATCTCTACCTCTGGTATTCGAATTAAAAACCTCCTATATTTTTTTAATTATTATTAGATACTATTATTGAATGTTGGCCTAATACAGATATATCGCAAACAAATAAAAAAAAAGTTTTTAAACTCTACTTAATTCGAACTACCCTAATGTCCTCCTGCATAGATGATTTGCATACATACAGGAGCGGATGGGTCGGCCGGGCCGGGAAGACGAGAAATTTCCCGAACGGCCGGTCCTGCATTGATATAAAAAGCTCCCTACTAACACTGTTTATGTTTAGAAATAAAAAGAAACCAGATACCTACCCACTAAATATTAGGAGTATGTATTAATTTTAATATTTTGACCAAGCCTATATTAAGTATATGATGTGAGATGGCAACTGTATTTAAACCAGTAGTGGTGTTTTGCACTTTTATCCCGGGTGGGGAGTTTTAAAACAGGTGTACACTCTTGCTCCCCATTTACACATACAAAAATGGCAATTATGTCAATGGATAGAGAAAAATATTGCGTATAAGATGCAGCTTCAATTAACTGGTAAATATTATTTTTAACTAAAATAAATTATTATAAAAATTACAATTTAGAAAAATTTTTCACCTGTATCCATTGATACCATTACCATTCTTACATGTTTAAATGGGGAGCAACAGTGTAAACTAACGTAACTTCGAATGCAATTTTGCTATGTTCCATTTTGATATAAAATACTATTTACAAGAATATAATAAATCATGTGGGGGAAACCACTGGTAAACAGTTCACACAGTTAACACTGTGTTTGTTCTTCCCCTGCATCCAGAAAAATGAACAAAATTGCTGTTATAAGACTAAATGCCTAACAACTAATAATACGAAAAAGAAGAAAACTGATTCTGTGACCACTACTTATATAGATATACAAGTGATTTCTATCTATTTTGGGAGATCAATGAATAATTTTTAATATGTTGGGGAATTCTATTGTATACCTTAGTTATCTGATATGAGAAATCCCTTTTAAGTATTGATTTGTATACGATTTACATATATTTATCAGATCCACTCTCCTATTGTGATTTTCGCTTTTGCATTCTCTTTCATCTTCTGCTTTTATTTTTGATCATCGTTTCTCCTGAATTACTTTTGTCATAATGTTGTCTGAGTTATCTTTGGTCTTTCTGTATTTTGTTTCATTGTAATTCTCACCACCCACACTCTTTGTAATGATCTCACGTTGTTCATGCGGATCCGGCAAGTGGCCCCACCACTTTAACTGTTTTTCTTCTATGAATTTTTTAAAACGTTATTCCTTTGACATTTTGGATATTCTTTCTCTACTGCATGAATTTTACTTTTCAGTCTGTGATATCATCTTATATACTGTCAATTTGAAGGAAACTGCATTTTTTGTCTCTTAATAAAATTGTGACGCATCCTGTAACATGTCTTAATGGTTTATTGTTTCTTTTCTAATCCAGATCTTGTCTTTCATTTTCTGTTATTATTACCAGGTATTTAAAATTCGGACCTTCTTCATTTGTTTTCTCTCTATTTGTATATTCTCTTCTTCTTCTGCTTTATATTGTAGGTACTTCTTCAAAGTTTCCATATATGTAGATTATCTTGCACATTTTAATTTTAACCGCATCCAGACTTGTTTTAACCTAAAATAAGTTTTACTCTCAATTTGAATACTATTTTCATTATGTCATTCACATATAAAATGAACAAGGTTGAGCTAATTACTCGTTCTCCTTTGGTTTTAAACATGTTTCTATCAGCTTCCTATTGCTTTAATAAGTGTGTTATTTACAGCTCTTTCTTTGAGGATTTTCCAAATTTATTCTCTTCTTATTCGATCAAAGACCTTTTTCTTAGTCTATAAATGTGAAGAATGCTTTAGATTTACTCGCTCGTACTTTTCTATAATTTATTTTAAAGTAAAAACGTGATCTTATATACGTCTAGTTTTCCTGAAACCACTGGATGTAAGTAATTCTTCCAGTGTTTGCCCTATTATTGTTTGTTCTTTTTGTTAGAACTTTTAGGTATATCTTTACTGCTACGCTCAGCAATGTCATTCCTCTCTAGTTATCGCAATAACGTATCTCAGTTTTTTGTGGATTGGGACTATTACTGTTACTTATCAGTCATTGGGTTTTTGTAATTTAGTGTATGGCTTCATGTTCTTTTTCTATATATTTTTCTGTTATATTTAATACTACTTCGAAATACTTCTTCCATTTGTCCATTATTTTTAGACTTCCATTGATAGTAATTTTTACATTCCTTAAATCTTACGGATTGTAATTTTAGGTTTTTCTTATATATTATTTTTTAGTTTATTACTTTTGGAAATCTTTATCTACATACTGAAAATAACTGTAAGAACACTGACTATTTACAAGCAGTAGTTCATTAAATCACATAAATTTGTATTAATAATCTTAGTGCAAAACTGTAGACCTAAATTACTTGCCCAGAAAAGACCTAACCAAATATGCTTTTTCAATATTGTCTCAGAAAGTCTCAAAGCTAGAACCTTAAACAAATCACTTTTTATATTTATTTAGCAATTTCTTCTTCCTCAGAAAAGAGTGAATTGATAAAAGGTTTTTCATGCATACTTAAAACAAAACCATGGGCAGATTGTTATTTAATAAATAATCAAATAGATCTTCGTAATAAAAAAGTTATTAAAAATAGGCAAGTGGTGGACACAATTACAAATACGTAACAATGTATTATTGTTTTGTTAAACGTTCGTATTGGTTTTTAAATCCAAATAAAATACTAATTTAGTTTTAGTAAATGTTTATTAGAGTTGTAAGCGCTTAATAGGCTACTGGTAACTCCCGGCCTGGTTTGCAGTAGCCCATCCGCCCCTGCATACGTATGATAAATTCGGTGTCTTTATACACTAATATTATACATATACAATAATATTTACAGTTTACTTAACGAAGAAATAAAAGATACATTTCCACATCAAATTTTAAATAAATACTAACGTTCGTAGTTAAACTTGCCCAGCTTAAATATAATATGAGCAAAAAGAAAATGCAATAGGGTGGGCCAGAATTGTGATAGTTTTGTTTAATTTTATGATAAGATACATGACTTCAAAATTCCATGGCCAACCCTTATGAATTTTGTTTTTGATCATACTATAGAAGCCATATACAGGGAATTTTTCTTTTTAGTATACATATCCCCTATGTATAGTTTTAAAATAAACGTGTCAAACGCATTGTTTTACTTTATATGTAGGCAACCAACTATGCACTAAACCTAAAATATTTAATTTCTTAAAAAAAATAGCATGCTACGGCAAAAATAATTAAATTAACTGAATCTCAAACAATTAGTCTTTAACTGTTGCCGTTTTTATTTTCATTTCAGTGTTGTGTTGTTGACATTTTATGTTTGAAAGTAATCGTTGAATTAAAATAATTTTGATGTTCTGCTAATTTTGATTTATTTACAAACATATAACCTTCACACACCACAAAAAATAAAAACGAATGTCCCTAAATTCACAGCCACAGTGACGTTTAGTGTATAGTTGGTTGCCTACATATAGGATTTTGACGCGTTTATTTTAAAACTATACATAGGGGATATGTATACTAAAAAGAAAATTTCCCTGTATGACTTATATTCAAAAAATATTTTATTGTTATACATGTAATTTTAATTGCAGTATTCTATTCGTTGTCGTTTAAAAACCGTTCATAAAACTTTCCAATTAGGGTTTGTGAAAATGAAATTCAGAAAAATTGCAATATTCTTTATCATAAACGGTGGAAAATTTCGATTTTAAAATTCTTATAATCATTAGTCGGATCTTACTAATTTAAAAATAAAACGGATGACAGAAAAGCGAAAATTCAGCAAACAAATTCTTTATTTTTGTGCTTTACACCCGCGCAAATGAAATATTTTGAACAGACTTTGCTCTTCTTCTCTTCTGTGGGCCAAATTCGCACAACGTTCAGTTAGGCAAAATTTATTAAACATGAAACCATAACCAAAAATTAGTAAGGAGATCTTGTACCTATTTAATGCGAAATACCAAGCTGACCTCACTTTTATTAGAACCAGAACCATTAAAGTCTTGAAGTGGTCAAATCTAAATTGGCGAAGCTTTGTTCTAACTTTACCTTCCAACTCGTCGATGTGTTTTGTTTCCTAGGGATTTTCATATACCTTTTGCTTCAGTTGATATCAAAACCTCTCAATGGGCCACAATTGTGGTACATTTGAAACATTTTTATTCCGTTTAATATATTGAATTTGAAATTCTTCATAAACATCGATTGTGTTTCGGACATATCATGCCTGGCCAGAACATATACTGTCCACCATTGTGGCATTTTTTGATGAATAGGACTAATCGTTTTTGAATAGGTACATTCTTTTGAGTACATTGTTATTTTGATCAATACAAAGCCCTGATAATGTAATAAAAGCAGGGAAGTATTGTCTCCTACACCATCCGCCCCATCTAATACAGACAGTTCTAAGGTTATTAAGACAGAATATGGCCTGCTGTAATTGAGTTTTTAAAAAATCACATTGTATTTTTAATATTAACGCAATAGAAAACATCAATAATATTGATCAAAACGCTCTGCCCAAACATGCAACTGTCACCTGTAAAAGCATTTCATCGATAACGTTTGGTGGCAAAGGGATGTAAGTGCACACATAAATACATCCCATTGCCTGCAACCCATTTGACGATTTAACTAAGTACTTTTTTTAGGGGTTAGATGTCGCCGCTGGGAATGAATTCATTTATATCTCTTTGCCACCAAATAAATTAACGCTCCAAGTGCACATAACTCGTTTTTTGCGAAACAGTCACTTACATCCCTTTCCTTCTAACCGCCTCAATTACAGTCTTTGGAAACTACGGCCACTCCATTTTACGAGGGCTATTTTTTTTTCAAGTTCCGGTGAGCTGGCGAATACAAATAAGGGCAATAAGAAAAGTTTTAATATACACAAAAATTACTTATACATCTGAACTATTCTCAACGTAGTCACAATAGACATTAAGGTATTTTTCGTAACGGGGATTCAGTTTTTGTATACCCTCTTCATACCACGTTGCCTCCTGGGTGTGTATGGGGAAAATTTTATGAGTGATAGTGCAGTGCGAAAATGGTGTAGGATTTTTCAGGAAGGACGAACTTATGTCCATGATTAAGGCAGCAGACAGTTCAGAAATTGTGAACCGGCGGCGCTCTCGAATCACATTGTTTACTTCGTCGACGATGTGGTCTGTTGCTACGGACCACTTTTTTTCCATAGCTGGAAATGGCTTGCCAGACTAAGTATTTATTTGGAGATTTTGACCTTTTTTTTAGTTTACAATCTTCTGGTGCATCTTTACGACTTTTTCATATAACAGTTGATAGAGGATAGTTCAATTTTTTTCTAGTGCACTATAACTCATTAGAAGGTTGTTAGTAAGTTCGAGGAAAATAAGTTCGCGGTGCTGAAGTTGATAGCTCCCCCATGATGGCAACTAATGAGCAGCAAAAACAGTCATTGTGAGATTGTAATTCTGTTGTTACTAGACATATTTTCTAAAAATAAAAAAAATCTATGTCTCCTATCTCCTATCTTAGGACTGGTAAGTTCTTATTCATGTCCAAGTTTTGACATGTTCAATCTGTATACACTGGTCAAATACCTCCGATCGCAAACGTTGGGATATGTTCTTGTTTTTAAAATGTCGGCTGAAAGCCGCCCGTGTTAAACGTCTTCTTCTGTCAATCTCGTGTTCTTTGTTTTCTTTCCTTAATGTTACGATTTGTTCTAAATATACAATATGCTCATTGACGTTTAGTTGTTTATGGATTTTCATGACACACTGTTTTCGTCAGATTAACTTTTATACCTATTTTCCTAGATGTTTATTATAATTCATCTTCGTTGTTTGCAAACAAAACCACGTCATCGGCAGATCTTAAATGATTTAGCCTGTCCCCATTTATATTTATCCCTTTGTTTGAGCAGTTTGACCAGGTCAGTTTTTTTAACTGTTCCTTCAAGTGCCAAATTACTACATTTTCATGTAAACTTAACTGTTGCTGTGGCATATTCGTATGTGCTTTTTATCAACGTTATGTATCGGGAATCAAGTCTAGCGTGGTTAAGCATTATTGCCCAATTTTCGACGGAGCCTACGCCTTTTCATATTCGATAAAGGCCATGTCTAAAGGGAGATTATATTCAATTGACTTCTATACTAGAATTTTAACAGGAAGTACCTATATGTAATCACAAGAATAAGAATATAAACATTTAATAAAAATTATCAACCAGAACACTGCATTCACGGTTTGTTACGAAATATAATGTTTACAATGTTACAACAGCAGCCATCTTTACACTGTCCCTTGCAGCAGATCGTAGAAATATTAACACGAAAATTAATTACGGATATCAAAAATATAGTAACATTTAGTGTATTGCATTACCTATGATATTGTTGGGTTGCCTATATAAACCTGTTGATAAATAAATTTGCCGATATTCTTATTGCTGTAAATAATGGCCAGCCTATTAAAATTAGGTTTCCAGGCATTTCAAAAATGTTGGTTTTCCAAACCTTAAAATGAAATAAATCCATTTTTTGATTTTCTATTACAAAAAAGTAAAGTAAGTATAAGAAAAATATTCCATCCTGAATGTTAGTACATAAAAATTAATAAAAGCAACACGTGAAGTGAGATTGTTGTCCGCAGGTAAAATAATCGTAAGATGCAGAAAGACAAAGAATACAAAGTGTCATAACTGTAAATAAAAACAGAAGTGATTCATATCTAAATTGACCATTCTGATCAGATATCTTTCTTCGCCATTTACTGCAGGTGCACAATGTAAATATCTTTTTTTTTTCTATAAAACATGCACAATATGACTTTTACGTTTCCTAGTTCCAAGGGAGTTCCTAGTTAAAATAAGTATTTCAGGTAGCATTAGAAATGACAACTAAAAGAAAAATGTAAGTGTTGGTTAAAAAACTAAGAAATAGCAGACGCCCTTTTTGAGAAATCTATTGAAAACTGCACCCTATAAATAAAGTTTCAACTAACAAAATTTCATATTTATATAGATATTAACTAATACCATTCACTTTTGATTGTGAGTTGCTTTTCAGTAGTTAATGCTAATGCTCGATGCTGATTTTCTAAATTCAAAGAATACTAATAAATGCACGTTACTTTTAGTACGATACCTCGATAGCATGACCTATCTTAACTCTAATTTCACCAATTTCAAATGCCAGTAGACTGATACTAATTTCAAATTCTCTTTCGTAGATGGGCTTTACTTCCTATCCACCTTCAACCTGATTCGCAGTTCTCGTTACAACTAACAACGCCTGTTCAAATTTTGGGACACGATTTAACACAATTCTACGTGCAAATACCCACACAAACGCATACATATCACTATCAGACATTTCCTAAGCGTTACGATAACCCCAAACACTTGAACGTAAACGAATTCCTTAAAAATAGAAATATCGACAACAGGCGTGTCAAATACACAAATAATGCATCACAAACGCATACAAATGCCGTAAGCGCATCGAATTTAAATACAAACAAAGCAAAGAATATACTGAATAACAATGAAGATTTCGAAAATTTTCCTTCAACCACTTCAAGATCGTCGGAAAAACCTGTTGTTGCATCCATTGTTCAAGATGTGCAAGTAGCAGATTTAAAAAATAGCAGAATTTCCAAAGCGTCTAGCAGGGAGTTCGAGAAGCAGTCTCAAGAAACGATAGAAGAAGAAACCAACAGTCCCACGATTCCGTATAAAGCGCATCCCTTGTTTCATTATTTAAAAAACAAAAATACACTCACAAGTAGTAAAATAATCAGTTTTCGTAATGAGAACGCGAACGATAAAGATTTGGCAACTTTAATTTTAAAACCAGTCGCAAAGGCCATAGCTGGAGAAGAAGGAAAAGCAATAGCGACCCCATTATCGAGGGCGATTTTAAGACAGGGGATAAACGCCGACATCCTTTACGAACCTGAAGCTGTTGCTGTTGTAGGACCTGGCGGAATTGCACACGCTCAGAGTGATCTTGAAATATATTACGATTATGAAACCTAAACTAGAACTTTTAAATAGCAAGAATTATTTGTAAATATTGTTAATTAAATGTAAATAAATATATTTTTATAATTATTATTAATCTTTATAATTCCTCAACTAGAAGGTAAGTAAGTTAAAAATTCAAAGCTTCGAAAAGTTTCGCATAATACAGGGTGGTCCTTAAGTAATGGGATACAGTGCAACAGTGGATTCCTGGGATCAAAATTTTACGATTTAGTTAGAATAACCTTGGTCCAAAAGCTAATATTATTATTAATTCACACACACACAGTTGTACTGCGGCCCATGTAGGACCTCGGCCTGCTGAACCATTGGTCTCTGTCTTGTGCTATATTAATCTATTCTCGTATTCTTAGGTCTTTGGTTACATTGTCCTTCCATCTACTCCTGGGTCTTCCTCTTGTTCTTCTTCCTGTTGGAGCTTGTTTTAGAGCCTTTCTTGCTGTTCTGGATTCCGGCATTCTCCACAGGTGTCACACCCATCTTATGCGCTCTTACTTTATCCATCCTACCAGGTCAGGTCCATCCCGTAGCCTTGCAAGTACATGGCCCATTCTGGTTCTACACCCTTCCAACTGATTATCATATACGGGTTCGTCGACTCTTTTTAGTACATTTCTTTCGGATCTATTAAGGAGTTCTTCCATTCTTTGGTTCAGTGTCCACGTCTCACATCCATAGCAAACGACTGGTCGTGGTCGTACCATTGTTTTATACAGGCGTAGTTTGCTCCTTTTGGGCATTGCGTTACTTCACATTATTATTTAATAAATAATATTCTCGATGTTATCTCTTTTTCAATGTGGTTTGTGATATTTATATTGGTTCCGAGGTACTTAAACTCGGTTACCTTTTCAAATTGCCTTGCCTATATCTCTAAGTTCCCATTTAATTGATTTTATTCACACCTGTGCTGCATATCTACAGGAGATTGGGATTTTACGGAAACTTAAAATTTCAGTATTATATGCGAAATTTTTGTAATAAAACTTAAGTTTTCAAGTTTTGATAAACCAATTGTTCAAATACTGAAGGAAAAATTCAGAATTCAAGCTTCAATCTTTATTAACACTAATAATAATTCAGAAAGAGACGTTCAAAACTCAAACTTCAAGTTAAGATATTTTGCTTTAAATATCCAGGATTTCAAAGGCCAGAAAAAATAATTCTCAAATTGACGGTGAAAACGTTTGAGCATTGAATTTTTGACAGTAAATTTTGCCACTTGAATTATACAGAAAGTTAAAATTTCAATTTATGCAAAATATTTAAAATGGAAAGGATTTTAAGTTTTGATAGACCTTTCAAATATTGAAACAACTAATTCATAAATCAGTCTTCATGGGCAAGGACAAAACCGTAATTTATATCTTTAAGCTTAAAAGATTAGAACTTAGTTTTAACAACTTAGGATTTCGGTGGCCAGAAAAAGGAACGTTCAAACTGACTGTGAAGTTTTTGGGCATTGAATTTTTGACAGTAAATTCTGCCATTTGAATCATTAAACATTTCAGTTTCATGTTTAAAATTTTTGGAATAGAACTTGGGTTTTCAAATTTTACCACACCAAGTTTTCAGATGTTAGAGAATTGTATCAGTTAACACGACTAAAAATCCTGAAATTGAAACTTGAATTATTACACTTTAAAAGTGGAAAAGGCATTAATATTCTGATAATAATAAAAATGGGACTTAAAAAATATACTAATTTTGTAAAAACGGGGGAAAAGCTGAAATGTGAAATTCAGAAGTTTGAGTCTTTAAATTTCAAAGTCTGAAGTATCAAAGCTTAAAGCTTCTGAATTGCAGCATTCAAAGTATAAAAGGTACTGCGCGTAAGCCTGAAACATTTGTCCCTACTGCTAAATTAAAATATTTTTGAAATTTTATTTTGGAGCAGAAACTTGGATTATTATAAAATTCACGTTTTGAATTTTAAGCTCAAAAGTCCGATTTTCGTGTTTGTTTTGTAGTCTTAAATATATTAATTTGAAACAATTCGTTCGGAAGATTTCATTCTGGAACTAATAAACAATTAGTTTAAAAAATCGTACTGCCACAAAGAAAACTGAGATTTTTCTGAAAGCCCAAGTTTGAAGGGATATAAAATAAAATATTGATAAGTTTGGTTGTTCAAGCTTTCAGCTTTCAATAGGTCGAAATAACTCGAAACCATTAATTTCCAAATTATGAGTTATTTCGAATTACTTACATTCGTCCCCAATTTGAAGAATGGCCTATGCTAGTTTTAAAATTTTGAATTTTGTGATGTTGATATGTATACAGGAATTTTCAGATCAACATTTCCAGTTAGAAAGAATATTGGCGTTTATGGATTGAGCCATGGCCCTTCCATCTAATTTCTTGTGAGGCAGTTAAATCCAATCCACCAATCCAAGCTCGTCTGCGATTTCCTGCAAATTACCCGCTCGTAGCAATGTCTGACAGTTTCAAGTACCAATTATTTATAATTTCCGGTCTCTTATCCTTTCAGTCGTCGCCATTGAATTCGTCCGGGAACATTTAATTCAGTATTTGTAACAAGAGTTCTTTGACAAGAGAGGGTTGTCAGCACATCGCTTAACCCCCAACCTGAGGAGCCAGAGACTCTTCTGCAGGAGTTCCCATTCCTTAACTGACGGTTTTAGGGCACCGGAAACTCACCCTTCGCCCTTCTCTATCTGAGATAGGATTTACTGATTGTAGACGGGTCTCATGTCGTATGATGTTTCTCGGTATTTTCAGTACAAACCAGATCGGCATTAGTATGTACCCTGAGATCTTTGTCAACCCTTTCACCCTCCTCTTTTCTCAACCGGGTTTGTGACCGACTACGGACAGTTATTTATACCGTTCCACTACCGCTCTGTGTCAAAATTATCGTTTTAAAACCAAGCCTACTCTGTTAACGATTACTCTTCTTCTTCTTCTTTTTCTTTTATTGTAGGCAGTGCCTGTTTTTCTTCACAGTAATCTAATTCTATGGTGTTTCTACAGAAGTAGACTGCCAGCTTTCGGTCCACCTCTTCTTTGGTGTTCCCGGGTTTCTTCTCCCTATCGGTTTGTTGTCGCGTGTTATTTTTATTTGTCTTTGGTTATTGGCTCTGGTAACATGGTTATTTCATTCAACTCTTCTCCTTTTTATAAATTTGACTACATCAGTTACTTCACATTCCTCCCTTACAGCTTGGTTTCTTACCCTGTCTAGGCGTGTCTTACCTATTATCGCTCTTAGCGTATTCATTTCAACGGTTCTTAATGGCTGTTTCTGCTCGCGTTTCAGCTCCGTATGTTAGTGTTGGTCTCACCACTGTTTTGTAAATCTTCACTTTGCTTTGTGTTTGGAGATATTTGTTTTTCCATGTTATATCTCGCAGGTACCCTGACATTCTGGCTTCCTTTAATGCTTGCTTCCTCACTTCTTTGTACAAGTTGCGGTCACTTGATAGCTCTACCACAAGATATTGGAAACTCGATACTTGTTCTATTATTTCCTCGTCTACTACAAGTTTGCATCGAATGGGTTCTTTCGCTATTACCATTGATTTGGTTTTTGTAGTTGATACCTCCATATTATATCTTTTTGCTGTATTGGTGAAGTTGTATAAGAGGTGTTGTAAATCGTCTTCTGTATCTGCAAGCAGCACTGCGTCGTCTGCGAAGCACACTACCCGTATTTGATTATTTCCTAGTTTGTATCCACGGAGATTGTCCATATTTTCTATAAGTTTGTTCATTATTATATTAAATAGTGCCGGGCTCAAAGAGTCCCCTTGTCTAATTCCTGTGTTATTGTTGATTTTTTCACTTACTTGGCCATCCGTCTTAATTTTCGTATTGGTGTTTGTATTTAGTTCTTTTATTAATCTAGTTAATTTCGCCGGAACTCTTTCTTCTTGTAGTAGAGTTATTACGTCTTCTAGTCGTACTCGATCGAATGCCTTTTTTTAGGTCTACGAAGCAGAGAAACCCTGGAGAGTTGTATTCGATCGCTTTTTCGACAATTTGACGTAATGTAAATATTGCATCTGTTGTTGAACGATTTTTGCGGAAGCCTTGTTGTTCTTCTCTTGTTTGGAGGTGTTGTTCCATATTTTGTAGTATTATTTTTGTAAATAGTTTTGACGTACTATTTAGGAGCGTGATGCCTCTATAATTGTCAGGATTATTTTTATCTAACTTTTTAAATATAGGGATCGTTAGGCTGGTTTTCCATTCTTCTGGAATCTGTCCTCTGTTAAGAATACTTATTGAACAATTTCACTAACTCGTTTGCCAGTTGTTCTCCTTCGTTTTTAAGTAATTCGTTTGTGATATTATCCGGGCCTGGTGCTTTCTTATTTTTAAGGGTTTTTATTGCGTTTACCACGTCTTCTCTTCCAACTTCTATTATATGTTCGTCTTCTTCTATAATTATCTGGTTCGGGTCTAGGATGTTTTGCCCATTATATAAGTTTTTGAAATACTCGCTCCAGCGATTTATACTTATTTTGTTTATTTTTACTGTTTCATTGATTTCCATCTTTCTGTTTCGCAGCATTTTCCATATTTTCTTTTGTGATCCGTACATATCACTCTCCATCTCTTTTGTAAAGTGCTCCCAGTATACCACGGCGTTTTGTATTTGTATGATTTATTTGTATTTATCCTTCTGGGCCCTATTGCTTCTTCTGCTGCTTTCAGGATGTTCATTTTTATTTTCTCCCATGCTTCTTCAATACTGTCTTCCTCCTGTATTGGATAGTTTTTAATCTTTTCTTCCAGCCTATTTCTGTATAGCTGTCTGGTGGATTCATTTTGGAGGGATTCAATATTTAGTTTCTGGAGGAATTTAGGTTTCAATTTTCTTTTGATATTGTACTTCAGTCTTATTTTCGCTAATAAGAGCTTATGATCTGATCCTATGTTTGCTGAATTGAGAGTTCGAGTGTCTATTATTTCTGTGGTGTTAAATGTTTTGTTCGTTACTATATAGTCGATCATCGACTTCTGTCCCTGTGCATTTTCAAATGTATATTTGTATTTCCAGTGATGTTCGAAAAAGGTATTGTTAATTCTTAGAGAGTTTTGCGCGCAGAATTCAGCTAGTAAATCTCCATTATCATTGTGTTCTTGTTCATGGAACCGTTGTTTTACTCCTGGTATTGGGTCATTGGCTATTCGCACATTCAAGTCGCCTGTTATGATGATATAATCGTTTTCGGATATGGAGTCTAAAATATCTTGTAATTCTTCGTAGAATTGTCTTCGGTGTTCTCTATTTTTATTTATATCTGGAGCATATACACTTATAATATGAATGTTACTGTTACTTTCATCTTCAGTTTTAGAAGTTTTTCGTTGTAGTAGTTGGTATCGCAGATACATTGGTGATATTTTTTATGTAGTAGGATCCAAACACCTGCTTTTGCCCTTTCATTTTTATTTACGCCGCTGTGTATGAATATGTAATTGTCAATTTGCTGCATTCCTTTGCCCTTTTTCTTTGTTTCTGACATAGTGCATATGTCTATTTTTTTAGAGTTGATTTCCATTAGGACTTCGTGGTTTTTACTTTTCCATGATTGTATGTTCCATGCGCCAATCCGTATTAATTCTTTATTCTTCTTCATTCGTTTTTTCGTATTCCATTTACTTTTCCTTTTTGTTTGCCTGATTGTTATCGTTTGGTCCATCCTGTTTCCGAGGCTTAGTGTGGTTCTTTTAGCATTATTATGTTCGATCTACAAGTAGGTTGCTAGCCCGGTTTGTAGATGTCCCTCCTCCTTTATCCGGGCTTGGGACCGGCAACAGCACCACTGAGCTGCTCAATCCACCCACCAGTGCTGCAGGCGGAGTTAACGATTACTCAAATAACAAATATAGCTATTTATGTAATTAGTACCTACATAATATAGAACTTTATTGGACGAGCCGCTATTTATGGACGAGCGAGCAAAGCGAGCGAGTCTAATAAACAAGGCGAGTCTATAAAGTTTGATTATGTACGAATTACATACAAAGCTTTATGTTCGACTGCTCTAGAGGAGCTGGATATCTTCTAAAATAATTTTTTTTATTTTCCAATATAAAAATTCGGTATAACTTAGTGTGCTTTTCTAGTGTTGCAAATGTCAAAAATTGTTTAAATACGATTTAATAATTTATTATTAATCATATCTTTATACAAAGAAATTGATACTTTAGAAAGTGTAGAAGAGTTGGCACGTTGGCAGCAAGTGCCAAAGAATAAATGCCTATGTTAATTTGTTTGAATTTGTTATTTCATGTAAATAAAAAATTCCATTTTTGTGACAGTGACAGTTCTGCCCAATAAAATAGAGTAAAAGTACTAGACACTAAATGCATCCATAAATCAAGTGATTATGAAGCAGTCGAACATAAAAACCTTAATAACGCATATTTTGGAAACGCTTAACTTTAGCGACATTTAAACAGTATACCTTTTTCATATAACAAAGATAAGGCAATTGTTTTTTTTTTTTTAGTTAAGTCTGCAATAACTTTAAGTGTAAAAAACTTGTGCAAAAGTAACGTTCCTTTAAGAGCTACATTAAAACTGAAGACATATTATTGTTTCCCATCTCAAAGCGGTAGTTTCACCAATTTCCTTGTGAATACTTCGAACACTTTTAAAACATCAAAAACAAATTAAAATTAAAATTTTGAGATTGACACCCTGTATCTCTTTTACAATCAATCTGTTGGTTGGTCTTTCTTTGTAAATAAATAATTAACTAAATTAATATATTTGGACTAAGGTAATTCTAACCAAGTAGGGTAGTAATATTTTAACCCCCAAGAATCTACTGTTGCTCTAGGTCCCATTACTGTTGGACCACCCTGTATGTAAACTGCAACATACATATTTATATTTAGCCGATAAATAAACACGCAAACAATTTAATGACCAACGCTATTTGGTGTTTATAGAAAGGAAAACATCCAATAAAAAAATTTCGTCCATACTTCGGACTTGTTATTTATTTAAAACGTTTAACAATGGTACCCACTCAACAATCCAGAAAATAAATTACGACATAATATCACTAATTTATTAGAACGAATTGTTGCCGGTTATTTACATTAGGAGTGGCCAACTCATTTTATTGCGTTTCAAAATCAGTTCGCAAAGATCTATGGCGATGATTTATTTTTTCTTATGAAGCCGAAGCCGCAAGTAAAACAAGAGTATACGAAACCACAAATCACATCATATAAATTTTTTAACCGCAATAAAACGGAGCAAACCTTGACCATCGTTTACGAGCATTAAGAAAGTTCAATACACAACTACATTGACTGTGGTTAATCAAAATCTCTTATGATTCAGTAAGCATACCGGTTACCTAGATAACGTTGAAAAACGCAGTTGAATATATTATTAGCATTTCATAATGCGCGTTATGACATACGTATGCACCTAATACAACACACCATACCATAACACGAAATCGTACGACAATATTGCAGAGTTTTGTACATTTTTATGAATTCCCTATTAGCTAATCGCTTTGATTCATTCATTTTTAGATCAATGAATAGTTAAAAAAAATACTGGGAAAGCTTTTGGTTTTTTGCATATAACGAGTAAACCACAAGTTACAATTAAAGTAATCATAGATTTTCTTGTAACCGATGAAAAACCTAGGATTTCTTGTCATTTTAAACTGGTATTTATTTCATAATGTCTAAAACTTAAAAGTAGTTAATTCGCAGGATTTTTATTTATTTTTGAAAACTAGAGTCGCAACTACTGAAATAAAAAAACGTTTTTCACAAATGAATTGTTTGATAGCCGTTTTAGAAAGTGTTTATAAAGAAAATAAATACAGCCTTTTTGTCAAAAAATAACGCTTATTTCCTACACTTTATTTTCTTTACACTGCAAATTGAACATAATAACACCTTCAGGGAATTTACTTTTTACTCTAGTTAGAAATAGAAATTTAACTCAAAAATAATTATATTTTATTGTTATAGTTCCGAACAGTCTGCCAAAATCACTTTTATCCCTTATTACGGTGGCGCAAAAGGATTGTCATTAAAAATAACGGAACTAGCCAACGGTACCGTAACATACGAAATAATAAAAAACCCAGCACTAAATGATACAATTACGGAATCCTCGACGCACCCATCAGAATTAGAAATGCCTCAGTTACCGTCTAGGCCCAACCAAAGTTTTGCGTACAACATCAAAAATCTCCATCAGACGGCTCTAAATATAATCAGGTTACAGGAAACAGCTAACAAACAGGGCCAACTAAGCGAAATAGACGAAAAGGAATACAGAGAGAATCTCGAATCTTTACATCTATCTGCAGAAAATTTAGCGAATATTCAGGATAACAAAGAAGAGGACAATGACAAAGATGACGTTTTCGGCAAAGCCAACTTAGGTTCTTGGTTCGAACGAAAGAAAAATACGAAAAAGGAGAAGGATAAGAAAAGAGAAGAAGAAGAAGAAAAGAGAAAAAAGGAAGAAGAAAAAAGGAAAGAGGAGGAGGAGAAAAGAAAAGAGGAAGAGGAGAAGAGGAAAGAGGAGGAAGAAAGGGAAAAAGAAGAAGAGGAAAAGAAAAAGGAAGAAGAAGAGAAGAAAAAGGAGGAAGAAAAGAAGAAAAAGGAAGGTGAGAAAGAAGAAGAGAAGGAAGAGGAAGAAGAGGAGGAAGAAGAGGAAGAAAAAGAGGAAGAGGGAGAGCATCAAACTCAAGAAGGAACATCCGTAGCCGAAGCAAAACCGGTTGGGCTTGCAGTTGCAGGTATTCAATTTATAGATTTGCAAATGTAAGACTACTTTGCTTGGAAATTTTTTTCAGGACTTGGCGGAATAGCAGCGAGTAAACCAATAGCAACTGCAGTCGCGGGTCCGGGAGGACTTGCAGTAGCTCGTCCTGTGGGCACAGCAATAGCTGGGGTTTCACCTGATCAAGCCTTAGTTCCTCTTTACGGCGAAGGAGAGGAACCGACGAAGAAGGGAAATAAGGGCGACAAAAAGAAAACCGGGACTGCTAACTTCTTGAAAAGGGTTATTAATCGGTTTCATCAAGTTTAATGTCGAACTTGCAGTTAATTCACCCAGTTCCAGTCGACTAATTATATATTTTTTTAGAAGAACTTGCCTCTGTTAACATTACTTTCAGTTACCGTTGTAATTATTTTTCTGTTATCCACGGAGCGAGCAAACCTCATCATCTCATTATTGTACAGGCACTTAACATAGGATCTCAGAAAAACATAATTTATGAATTATAAACAATGTAACATTACACTATTTTGTAACCATTAATATTAATAAACCTTTTTGAATTAATATTTAGATTATAATTATCACAAACCTTGCAATCACTAAATTAAATGGAACTAGGTATTTAAGTTGCATTCAATAATATACATTATAGCAGTAAGGCTAATTACGTGCTTTTCGAGTGTGATAGAAAATCCCTCAGTATTTTTCCAATTTTTTAAACAACTAATTTATAAACAGTCCGAGCCTCCAATTTACAAGAGAAATCGACGTAATGTCATACTATTAACAATTAGCAAAAAAGCTAATTGCAAAGATTCAATTTAATTTTTTAATATGCATTGTAAACACGACACATACATTAGTATTCTCTAAGATTCTGTTTTATCCATATAATTTTGTAGGCGTTCACTTTCATCGAGCTATAAGAATGAGTGACTTTACTTTCATATTCCAATACCACCAATGAAAAAGGAAAGGATTTATCTATCAAACAAGAACGAATTCTTGAGGTGATTTTTTTGCAGTAGCAGAACTCGAATAGCTACGTAATTGCAGCAAACTAACCATAACTACTACGATCCCAAGTGCTTTGATTTCTACTAACATATTCGGAGCGAAATTGTTTTAAAGATTTATACGGTAAATACACTTCGATAAGCAATTAAAGCTAAAAAAAATTTCAGAAAAAGTAAAATCGAATTTTGACCAAAAATTGGATTTCAGCTTTTTTTCGTTTAAATTTTTACAAGTTAATAACAAGTAAAAATGTCCTCAAGTTTAAGTTAGACCAACATTTGTCTGTAATCTAAACAGGTAAGGATTTTAAAAAGAACAAATTTTTCAAAAGAAGAGAATCTCAGTCAACTGTAATAAATAATTATTGACAAACTTTTCACAGAAGATAACGATTTTTTATTCAAATTTTAATTAGATTTTTGTATTTAGACTTCCTTTAACAGTAAAATATTGGAATGCCTTTGTCTTTTTATTAGTTACACTGAATTGTTAATAATTGTAGATAGAATTTAAGGTCGCATTGCTTGAATTAAAAAACGAGGCAATCTACACATTGATATAATATCAAATTTAAATAATAATTTCCTATAAAAAAATTGCAGTTTTAAAAAAATAAAAAATTGTTACAATAGCTAAATTAGATTTTAAATATTAGTTATAGAAATTGTTAATTGTTGTATATTATTAAATTATAGTATATAAATAAATTGATTGATATTTTTTGAATTGAAAAGTGGAAAGTTGAAAAAGGAATTGTTCTTTTTAAAATTGAAATAAAAATATAAAGTCAATTAATTATAATACGATTAATAAAATAAATGAATCAAAATAAAAATAAATATTAAACTTGAAGTGTATTGGAATTGAATTTGGAATTGAAGATCAATAAATAAATTGAATTGGAAGTGGATATAAAGTAAACCATTAAGCCGAATTGGATTTGGAGTTAAGAACTAACATTCGAGGTGTATTGAAAATAGAATCAAACCAAGACTGGAGCCAATCTGGAAGAAAGAGTGGATCAAAAAGTGCTGTACATAATATAAATTTGGGAAAAAGGTGTGAGTGTTATTTAGAACTTAATAATAACTAAAAGTTTGTGATCCCTTAGAACGACCCTGAGATTAAAGAAAATCTAAACTAAATTAAAAGTATTGAGTCATATCAATAATTTTTAGTATGGTAGTTAATTAAAAAATTGGCTATCATAACAATATACATAATTTTTCGGGGATTATTCGTTCTATTTTTAAATACGCATCAAAGATCCTAAATAATTTGTATTCTTCAATCTTATTAACTTTTAGTAATCAAGTTTGTTAATTTATTAAAGTACCAAGATTATTTCCGCAATTTTTTCTATTTGAGTAAGCAGACAACGTAGAAGAATTGGGACATTTATATTAGCATTGAATGTGCATTTTAGCAGTATGTAAGTCGTCCTTTTTTTTAGTCCAACCGCAAGCGTAAACTGCAATTACTGCATTTTGTTAAGTGACAATCACTGCATATAAATGCGTTTCTGTTCGAAGTCTGCCAGAAGGCAAGTAAGTTCAATTCCAAAATTTAAATATTTCTGGCAAAACGACCACAGGAAAGATAAGCGTGTGGATCATAACAATAATTGGCGCCCAATGTGGGGCTTTTCTTAGTTCTTCTTGGTTTAACATTTAACATTTATTTTTCATTGGTATTTGGCGATTTTGTAAGTTTATAATAATTTTGATATCTATCAAAGTAAAGGCAATAATAATTAACGTGGTAATTTATAAAAGACCAATAGTAATATCAGAGGTTATTCATAGTTGGTGCGGGAAATCAATTACCAAGAATTTTGAGTTATTAGTAAATGTAAATAATATCTGTCAATTTGATTGATTAAATAAAATATTTAAATGTTAATGACTTGTCAAATATTTGATTGTGATCATATTCATTTTCAAATTATTGATTAAAATTGAATTGAAATACATTGATATTTTTAAAAGATAATTGGAATTTATTATTATCAAGGAAATTTGAATATAAAACTGTAAATAAATTGGGAAAATAAAACATTTAATAGATTTTGAAATTTATGATTATGAGTGACGGCAGAAGAAATTTAAAAAGCAGTTCCAGAAAAGATACGGATCAAGAAATGGAAGAACAAGATGATACAAATGAAATAGAGGTGGTTGAAGTTGAAGATAAACATGAAAATGCAACAGAACAGTTTGAAGAGGAATCTCAAAGTGTTGGAGATCAAGTTCAAATACCTCGTGCTATCTGAAATGTTTCGAATTCTAATGCAGCAACTAAATAAACAATTTACAGAGGTTAAAGAAGATTCCAAGAAGCGAGATCAAGATTCCAAGAATCGTGACGAAAAATTAAAACAAGATTTAAATAAGCAATTTGAAGAAATTAAAGAAGAAATTCAACAAAATAATAAGCAATTTGAAGAATTGACGGAAGAATTGATTAAAAATAAACAAGAAATACGTGAAGAAATATGAAAAGAAGTTATAGAGATTGAAAAGAAGACTTTTAATGAAAAAGTTCTGATTGAAAGTCAATTAGAGAAAGTCAAAGAAGACGCCCTGAAGAGTTTAGAAGAAGTACAACTTAAAACGACACAAAATACATTAGATATAACATATAACCCAAATGCAAGATAAAATTGAAATTTCTAATAGTGGAATAAAGAAAAATGAAGAGCAAATTTCAATTATTAAAAGAAATATAAGTAACACACCAGCAGTACCTATCTTCCGATATGTTTTCATCGTGTAAATTTTTAAATTCCGAAATGATGCGAAAATTTGAAGGGTATAGAAATCAATTCCCTATGACATTTTTGTCAAAACTGGATAGTTTAACAGAAAACATCATGGATGAGAAGAAAAAGTTAAATTTGGCGGGGATGTGTTTGAAAGTACATGCAGAAGTTTGGTTTAACATGATAAAAGAAAATTGTAAAAATTATGGAGAGTTTCGTGAACAATTTTGGAGCGATTCACATCAGATGCAGATAAGAATGAAGCTCACTATGGGAAAATACGATAATCGAAGAGAAACAACAATAGAAAACTATATTATGCATTTATATAATAAAGCAAGATTTTTTAAACCTCCAATGACCCAGAAAGAGTTAGTAATACATCTTTCAAGGCATTTAGAAGATGCAGTTACTAGATCTATTGCTTTACAAAATATTAAAAAGTTAAAGGATCTATTAGAAGTATTAAGAAATTATGGTGCAGTTACAAATGGAAATAAGAAGATTTTTAAAAATGTGAATGTAGAAGAAACAAGAAATAATTACACAGATAAACCCTACCCGAATACGAAATGGGAAAATTTTAATAAAGAAAAAAAGTATCAAGATAATAAACCATATTATAATTATCAGAGACCAAATTACAATTTACATTATAATAATAGAAATGAGGCAAATTATAAACAACCACAGTACAAAAATAATGGCTATGATTTAAACGGTCAGCAAAATAATAGAGATTTGGCCAGCATTAAAATATAGCAAAAATATTGAATGAGCAGCAACTCATGAGCGGCAATTAAAATGAAAATGGTTTGCATTCAATTTCTTTGCGAGCAGCTTTAAAACGATATTGGCAGCAAAAAAAAGAAAATTACATCAAAATAATTATGTGATTGGCACAATGTTGTCAGTATTTTATTACATTTGTCCTGCTGTAAAATTACAATAACAGTAGAAACTGATTGGTAACCAAATACTTTTTTATCGGCTCCAAAATGAAGTATGTTTTAAAAATGATTGAATAGGAAATAAATAAAACAATCGGGTAGAAAGCAAAAAAAAGTAAGTATTTATTAGAAAAGAAAAAACATAACTGTAATAGGTAACATAACCTACCTATAATTAATACAATAATTATTGAATAATAAGTCCATAACTCGTACACCGATTGGCGCCAGCGCGTGCGTAGACTGCTCTCCCTTCAACCAATTGAGCCGCACTTTCCAACAATGTAGCTGCTCAAAAAAATAACATCATGCTTATTTATTTTTATAGCTGACAAAGTTGTTTATTTGCCGATACTATAAAACCTTTTTCAATTTGCCAATTAATATTAGAACATCAAATGTTTTACCCGCAGATGAATCAAATTAGTTGCTGCTCATTTAATAATTTAGCAGACCAACTAATAATTTTGCTGCTCGAATAGATTTTGGGCTGCGCGACTAGTGATTTATATGCCCCTTAACCCTTTATAGCGCAAAACTCTGGGACCTCAAAATCTCATCTTTTTTGTGGATAGACATGCTCTAATATTCCTTAGTAAGTTTTATGGAAAAAAATTCTGAAAAATATTTCTAGAATTTTTCAAAAAGGGTGGTACCTATATGTACCAGAGATCGTTCGGGCCAAATTTTTTTATAAATGTTTAGTGGTTCAAATATATACCACATTTATTTTCGAAAGGTTTTTGAGGCACTAAATGCTTTTGGGGACAAATAGTGATACTAAAAAATTAATGTGTCTTTATTCACAAATAAAAAATAATAAGTAAACAGCACAAAAATAAAATGTTTATTCTCATTCTCAAAAATGTAACAAAAGTATAAAATATACAAAAACAAAATGATTATTCTAAATTCTAAAAATGTAAAATAATGTAATGCAAATTCAAAAAGGTTATTCTAAATAAAAAGTAATAAAACAAGTTCAAGAACACGAGAAATAAAACATAAATATGTAACAACTGATATATATGAAATAATGAAGAACACTTAGCACTACAAAACACAAAAAGGTAATACAAAATCCTTGACTGTAAACTACACTGAGTACCATTTCATAAAAAAAAAACAGTTCTATTTTTTTTGAAATGGTGCAAAACATTCGAGATACAATGCAACATTGCTCAACTACAATTGGCCGTTGTTGCTTCTTCCTAGTACTACAATGATATCACCTTCTCCGAGTTCCTTTGGTTGGTAAATGTTTTCCGACGTTCATCAGTCGGGTAACATTAGAAACAGTATGATGACCAATAGGATCGTTTCTCTTCCTAGCACGACCTAAATGAGGTATAGGTCGACGTTTTACCCTACTTGTATAATCTGATATAAGTTCAGACGCTAAATTTGATCGAAATTGTAGATGAGTTAGTGGTTTTGTGCTAAGTGTGCTTTCATTTAGAGTAGTTTTATACATAACATAGCTATTTATAATGCACGACTCCAAACAGCAATAAAATATACGGGTCCACCATCGTCTGCTTTTCCAAGATATATAATAGGTAGAATTGAGTTGATCAAAACGATCAACTCCGCCCATGAACTTATTATACTCTTTAACAGAAACCGGGCAAGTAACTAAACCCCTTGTGCCATCCTTTTTCGTTTTCAATACCTGTGATTTTTCCAAAGGGTTGTGCATTGTGCTGATTATACACACAGATTTTTTTGCCCCTGTCTTTCCACTTTGATATTGAAATATTATCTTCACTGATAACCCTGTCAAAATCTCCACTTTCATTTCCTTATCTATTTTTAATTGTTTGCTAGGGAAGAGCTTTCGTGTTTGCCTAATAGTCGAACAACAAAATAAATTCTTTTGCAGAAGATTCTTAGCAAGGACCACGGAGGAAAAAAATTATCACAAAATAGGCAATAACCTAGTCCTTGAAATGCAACGGATAGTTTATTCACCACTCCTTCTTCAATGTGACATGCCAATGCAGTACCCTGAAACAGCACATGCTATAACCCAAACTTTGAAACCTCGTTTTATAGGTTTCATCGGCATGTACTGTTTCAGGGTGCTTCGACCTTTGTACTTAACCATTGACTCATCTATAGATAAATTTCTGGAGAGATGGAGTAATAACGAAAATCTTCTGTTCACATAGTCTAATATTGGTCTCACTTTATACAGTTTATCGTACCCCACTTCGCCCTTCCGTTACATTACAGAATTATCATTTAGAAGAAGAAAGCGGCTGATTTTGAGAAACCTCTTCAAGGGAATAACATTTGGGATCCGGGATACATTGAAGTTGTAGTCAGTGCTCCAGTATAGCCTCATAGTAGGCAAACTATGGAAACCTATTATTATCACATTATCAGTATTCCCATATACGCCTTCAGTTCATCTACAGATAAATCAAGTAGTTGATTGTTTTGTACAGCATACATGTTTGATTGCTGTATAATATAATGTAAAAAAAATTTGGTCACAACGTTCAGGAATATTTGTTGTGGGCTATTTAGGTTCAGTTGAGCACTTCCTGAAATTCCGAAGGGTCTGTCAAAGTCAGTATCTGAAAACTGCTGTAGTACTTTGGAGTCCCTTGCCCAGTCAGATGTGTTGCTGTCTGACGAACTGTTTTGTTCTTCATCTTCATCTTTATCTTCATCACTGATGTCAGCCTCTTTGTCGACGGTGGCAGGTTCTGCAGGTTCCTCGCCTCTTTCGTCGTCTGAAGGCATCTGAGACATACTGGTGGACTGTTGTCCCAACGGCAGCTCATCGTCTGCTTCTTCATCTCCTTCAACGTCTGAGTTTACAGCCATTTCGTCAATGATTTCACTCAGTAAAAAAGCAATATCCGCTGTATCATTCAAATTGTAAATTTTTTTTTGTCCATCTAAACAAATGGTCGGTCAGTTTCAACATATGTAGGTATACGATTTATAGAACATAGAAATGAAAAAACTATATACAGGGTTTTCCTGTAATTTGCTGCTAAACTAATGTGCCGGCGTGATACCGTGATTACTTAAATGTGGTACGGATTTGTACCAGAAAGCGTTAAGAACATTACCAGCTGCCATAAGTACCATTCTATGAAAAGAATTGAATATATTATCTTTGCCACAAAAATTGCCGAACATCCAACTTGTCTAAAGGAAAGAGCATAAAATTTACTTCATAAAGCCAAATTTTGGTACAAAAATTCTAAGTAGTTATGTACTAGCCAAATATTTTCTAAAACGTGAGGTTTTGACGATTCTAACCTCAAAATTAGAAATTTTCAGTTTATAGAGTTGTACAAAGATTTGCATGCAAAATGTGATTAGAATTATTATGCACTATAATTAACAAAATTGGTACTTACATTTAGGCATATGTTTGAAGACAAAAACCTGCCAAAAACAGCAAAAACACACGTTCATATACAAACTGCGAGCAGATGCACATTGGTAGATATACGTACCTCTTATTACGTTTACACGGCTAGCTACCGTGATTACTTGAATGTGGTACGTATTTGTACCAGAAAGCGTTAAGAACATTACAAGCTGCTATAAGGACCATATTACAACCGCGCGCATATGGCGAGTGAACCGTAAAAGCAAGTGGTACAAACTTTGTACCAGAGGGCGTTAAAGGGTTAAAAGTTTATTGTGCCGACATAATAATTTTATTTTGCTTACCATAATTTGATGTTCGTATATTAAAATCGCAAACCAAAAAATAAAATGCTGCACAAATAATTGTTTCGCTGATTATTCTTGCTGATCGAAATTTTAAATGGCAGATCATTTAATTACTTCTCAAAAATAATTATCAGGATAGAAAATCTTATGATGATATGATCCATGATAAGAACAACTAGAAAGTAATAAGTCAAATGTATCTTAAGAAAAGTCAAGATGATTTCGATAAGATAGAAATTGCAGAGATTCATGGGCCGCCGAATATAAAAATATAAAATGAATTTTAAAAATTTGTTAAAATGTTTATTTTTTTATGTAAGTTATATGCATTAAAAAGAATTTTTGTTAGAAAATGAAGAATGAATTGAAAATGAATCTGATTGTTACAATAGCTAAATTAGATTTTAAATATTAGTTATAGAAATTGTTAATTGCTGTATATTATTCAATTATAATATTGAAACCACGAAAGATGAACCCTGCCTCATCAATGCTATCCGTATGATATAAGATTTTACTTGCTAGTCAAATTAGCATCAGTTGTATTCTCAAGGAATTATGATTGGCGCTTTAACCGGAAAACAAACAGCTGTCAAGTACTTTCAATACGAATTTTAACCTTAAATTATTAATAATCTAACCAATAAATGTACAACTGTATTTCTTCTGTAACGCAATAAACCAAATAAAATGTTCATTTATCTAAACCTCACAACACAAATAGGTACTACAAAAACGAATTCCAATTAACATAGGAATTTAGATACCTAATAAAATAAAATAATGTAAATGTATTAATAATTTGACAGTTTGACGTTTTAGTGACAACACGCGCATTTGACTTAAACTACTCTAGTCAAATAAGCACTTTAATCATAACACAGGCTTATTGTAATGCTATCCTTGTCGTGTGCATGGGGTTTGTGAACAAATGTACACGCGTGTTTGTCGTTACTAAATTCAGCGTGTGATGAGGCAGGGGTCATCTTCCGTGGTTCGACCTATAGTTAGCTAGTGATGTTGTTATGGTAAAATATGAATGTGATGAATGTATAAACGTTTATTTTAAAAAAATAAAATAAGAAGACACCAGGGAAACGACAGAGAAAAAAAACGATTTTATAAATAAATTGATTGATATGTTTTGAATTGAAAAGTGGAAAGTTCTTTTTAAAATTGAGATAAAATATCAATTAAAATATAAAATCAATTAATTATAATACGATTAATAAAATAAACTTAAAGTGTATTAGAATTGAATTTGGAATTGAAGATCAATAAATAAATTGAATTGGAAGTGGATATAAAGTAAACCATTAAACCGAATTGGATATGGATTTAAGAACTAATATTCGAGGTGTATTGAAAATAGAATCAAACCAAGAGTGGAGCCAATCTGGAAGAAAGAGTGAATCAAAAAGTGCTGTAGGTACATAATATAAAATTGGTAAAAAGGTGTGTGTTATTTAGAAATTAATATAATTTTAAGATAGGGAATGATAGGGATTTTTTGTAATAAAACTAGATTTTTGAAAATTTCTGAATTATTATTATTTATTTTGAATTTTTGAAATTTAAAACAATTTTTTACTGTGGACTATTTTGAAACTCAACTCAGTAAATAAAAGTTGGCGATCCATTAGAACGACCCTGAGATTAAAAAAAATCTAAACTAAATTAAAAGTATTAAGTCATATCAATAATTTTTAGTATGGTAGTTAATTAAAAAATTGGCTATCATAACAATATGCATAATTTTTCGGGGATTATTCGTTCTATTTTTAAATACGCATCAAAGATCCTGAATAAGTATTCTTCAATCTTATTAACTTTTAGTAATCAAGTTTGTTAATTTATTGAAGTACCAAGATTATTTCCGCAATTTTTTCTATTTGAGTAAGCAGACAACGTAGAAGAATTGAGACATTTATATTAGCATTGAATGTGCATTTTAGCAATATGTAAGTCGTCCTTTTTTTAGTCCAACTGCAATTACTGCATTTTGTTAAGTGACAATCACTGCATATAAATGCGTTTCTGTTCGAAGTCTGCCAGAAGGCAAGTAAGTTGAATTCCTAAACTTAAATATTTCTGACAAAACGACCACAGGAAAGATAAGCGTGTGGAAATTGGAAACTTTTCGACTCGTTTATGATTTAAATAACCATCTCGTAATATCCGCATATAGATAGTTACACCTAAAAATTGTTGATGCTCCAAGAAAATGATGCACCCACAGGGAGGAACGGTACGCAAATGAATTTTAGATTCCTGATAACATGGGCGGAACTTAAAAACCGCTCTGTGGCTTGCTGTGTGATTTATTGGGAATTTAAAAACAAAAGAAAATTGCCGAGACGCGTGCTGAATGCTCATCTAAAATTTTTGTTTACGTTCGCTTTTAAATTTGTATTAGTCACATTTTTACAATGGAACCGTGTAGGATCTGTCTCGCCGCAGGTGTGTCATACACGTAAGAAAAAATAACAACAAAAGAAGAAAGCTCACTTTTGTCAATTGCGATAGAATCGAATTTTTTGTGATAAAGGAGTGTGCTTGACCTTGAACTTGACAAATAACCGCATAAATGTTTCATTTGTAAAGGCCGTATTCGTAAGGTATGCCGTGTTGGCTCGAGAAACTAGGCTGGGCCAGACAAGATTGCAAACTTAAATTTGTTGTTTACAAATTTAAAATATTCCGAATTAAATTGCTAGAGTTGTTAAGGAACCCCGTTCTGCTAAACCTTTACGAGAAAATTTAAAGTAAAATTTATTAAATTTAGAATTTTAGGGCTTTCAACACATCATATATTGCAAGCAATAAAAGGCAATTAGTTTAAAAAAGGGAAGATGAGGAAGAACAAGAGAATCTTCGGGAAAAATGATTTTTCAGGCCAGAACCAGTATGAAAGAATGTCCATCGACTACTATAATCGTAATAAGAGTGTGAAATCTCAGAGTAGCTTTCGTTGCGGAAAAAGGGTGTAGTGTTATAATCGCAACAGCCTAATAGGATGTGTGAAATCCTAGAGTAGCTAGCGTGCGTGGAGTAAGGAATGGAATCGTCCTTTTGATCTTATAATTAATTGTATTTATACGATTATTTTTAAACACCCCAAACTGGAAGGATTTCCTTTCGTCAAATCAAATCGAACTTCATGTTGAAGTTCAGCCGTGATTGGCTGGCCGGTTTTGGTACAAAACACTTCATAAGAAACTAATTTTCCTAGAAATGCTTTTATATTACTTACTAAAGATATTTTTAGTTCCGTTTGCAGTGTCGCAGCGTAACCTTATCTCTTTAACAATTAGTAATTTGCTACGCTAGCTTACTCGAATGCATCTGGTTAACCACCCATCTTAGCTAGGACAAAGAAATACCCTTTTCGGACACCGTCCCTTTAATGCATTGGTCTGAAAAAGGAATTGTTATTGCTACAAAGAAATCCATAAATTACAAGACAAACGAAACGTTTCGTTAACGGCCCTGTACCCTTAAATCTATTTAAATCTAGCATCGTAAAACTGTTTACAGAATCGGGCTTCATATTACATACAATTATTTACATAAAATAAAAGAAAAACCAATAAGTCCTTATTTTAAAATGTCTACAACATGCACACCGTTACATAATGCATGACCAATGGGGTCTGAAGCCAACCTGTTCTTGGCGGAGGGACCACTCTGGTGCATCTATCAGTCTGTTGTTTTTATTTACTATATTCAAGAGGGCAATCCCTGTCCATCTACTACATTCGCTGAGATCGATCTTCTTTGGCAATTTAATGATGAGACATTCTTATCATTTATTTGGGATACTTTCTGTATTCCAGGCGTTCTGTAGAAGATGGAGTAGTGTTCTTGCGATAGTAGATGAATATAATAAAAGAACTCAAGGGCTATATTTTCGTTATTTTAGTTGTATGGTTTTTTTGAGTTCAATGATGCTGGGTGCGATTACTCAGATCCTTGCGTTGGGTCGGCGTAGGTATTCATTGGGTTGTACAGCTGCTGGTAGTGCTGATGCCACTGAGGTAGTCTTTCCATCTTACTAGTTGGTCAGATGAAGATGTGAGTTTTATTCCGGTACTGCTTTTAAGTGTCATTGCTTCAGACTTGAAATTTTTGTTTGCGAGCTGCTTTGTTATTTTGTATAACTCTCGTGAGACTGAGGGCCAATAATATAATGTTATATAATGAATATTATGAAACCTTAGAATCCCACACTGGCCTTACGGGTTGGCGAGCGTGCAGTAGGTAGTCCTTCTCACTCGGATTATGGAAGCTGCCGTTGAATTTTTCCATGAGATATTTCTTCCGCCACCATTCCTAAAGTGAAAATCTGTTCCCATTTTCGCTTCTTTTATTAGACCCCAAAGAGTCTCATTGTCTGATGGCTCTAATAAGGTTTGTGATTGATTTTGTACTAACTCTAAAATCAGGGGTTGCCACTTCCGCCTAATCCGTCTTCATCCGTAACCCTGGAGCCGGAGCAAGCTGAACACAGGTTTTTAGCAATGGTGTTACTCCTCGATCCTTCCTCCTTCCTTACTTTTAAGTAGTAAGGCCCCAGGCTTGAGAGTGACTTACCGAACCCAAGCGATTTCCACCCACGGAAGGAATCTTTATCGTGCCATACTTTCAGCATTGATTGACGGAATATTCTTTCCATCAGCGCTTTCAGATATTTTTCCGCATAAAATCCTCGAACCAGAGATCTCTGTCTTATAAGGCAAATATGATATATAAATGCTCATAACTTCAATAAAATTTTAAACAACCAAATTTCAAACAGAACTCTTTTATTATAAGTACACCATTTGCTAAACAATAAAATTCGATGTGCGGGGCAATAAACATTGCTACTTTTCCTGTTTACAGCAATTATTAATATCCTTTTGTTCCATTTGCTGGTAGGTTTAAGTATGATAATTTAAAAAAATGTGAACTGTGTTGTCTGTTCGCATTCATTTGTCTCGTTTGGTTTCTGTAATATGACTTCCCTTCATACTGTTTTTTTTTTTTTTTCTAAACTCAAGGGCTTATCAACTTACAACTTTGAACGATATTTGATTATATTTTATTTGTGGGTTTGTTTATTATTATTAAATTGTTTAACAAAAGGAAATCATGGCCAATAACTAGGCACAAAGACCATGAACGAATTATGTAAACAGAAGTCATAATTCTACAAACTGATCATAATTGATTAAACGAAAAAGAAAACGTAAAATATGAATTTCTTACATCCGAACCACTTTTCGTAAACTTGTTTAATTAGTTGCAAACTTTTTAATACAAGGCAAATACAAAATTATTAGGAAGCCGCTCAGTCAGCTATTTACGATCACTTCGTACATTTAACACAAAAACCAACAAGCTTAAACGTATTAAAAATTAAATAATTATATCCGTAATAAAATGAGGTTGTTTCATATTTTGTACTCTTATTTCCGTAATCACATTATGCAATAAATCTTACACGGAATGAGACTTAATTGCAAAGGTAAGTAATTTCCCTTTTCGAATGATACGAAAATCTAAATCGTATCACCAAAAACTTTTAAAAGAAAGCTAAACATAAAGCATAGCACAAACAAATTAAAAATGTGTGATATGTTTACGTATTTCAGACTGATTTTAATGACTTTGGAAATTTATCAGAGGAGAAAAAGGTCGTCTTATCTTAAATTTAAATATGCTTAAAATTATCCTTGGCGATTCTGCATTTTTATTTCCTACTAATGAGGGCATTTACATCTCGTCTTTTAAAGTAACCTAAAAATATTTGGAGTTTTTTAGGAAAATTTAACATTTTATAGTTAAAGCCCCACAGCAAATTTTTACTTTGCAGTAAAAACAGGTTCCATAGAAAGAACTGGAATTAACTATTTCTTAAATTACTCTCTTTTTTAATATACAACACCATAATTTAAACCTGAACATTTTCAGAGGAATTAAACAAAGAGCAATATAATATACTGCTCGTTGAATTAAATATCTGAGGCACACTCTAATATTTGAAAGCATAAGCTTTTATTTTTGCTTTACACCAAGACAACTTTAGTGAATTTAAGTTCATCGAACAGACACAATTATGACACATTCGAATTCTGATCTATATGCCATTCTTAAAAGAACATATCTAAGTTGAAGGTTACATAAATTTACTATTGTCACTTGAACACATTGTGAAAAGATAAATGAATACAATAAGAATCAAACCATGCCTTTTAAGAGCAGTGTGAATGAACTAAAAAACAAACTAGAATACTTATTATTGTACCCCTTTTCATCAAAATATCAGATCAACAGGTAACATGAACCACAAAAAAATATTCCACTCTTAAACATTAGCATTTTATAAAAGGGAGTGCCAGAAAATCTATTGTGATACCAATTCCTATGTTTTTGAATATCATTAAAGTTATTGCGAATTTCTTCCAGAAAAGTAACCACAAACAAATAGATCTCGGAATTAAAGCAAACTACATTTAAGTGCAAAGTAGGTAATTCCAAAGAACACAGAAAAGTCTGCATGCGTAGCTGAAGTGCCAGAAAAGTGGCATTTCTTAGCTTAAGCATGCAAACAAATGAAATAATAAGTGCCTCTCACTCACCCCCAAAATTTTTGGAAGATAAATGGTTGTCTCTGGTAATCTTAATCTGAAACAAAAAGATAAATTGTCAGTCAACAACGATAATTAATTGTATAAAGTAACATCCTTTTCAAAATAACCTTTTTAAGGATGCTTTAAAAAACAATTTTCTTCGGTCTACAAAGACCAAGAGATTCTTACACTAAATTCAATTATTGGGCAGAATGGTTTTTGGAGAGAAGTAACATAAAACTGAGCAAAAGCTGCAACCAAACAGGTCTCAGTTTTACGCCAATACTAACAATTGTAATCTTGCAGTTAGAATCTTATCACATGCAAGGAATTCCGACTCGTGCGGTGCATCATAAAAATTAGTAAAAAAATTTGCATACGAGTATCCAAAATAAATCGTTGGCAGTCTTTGGCATCGAGCTCCTCCCCACCTGGTGGTAGTATAAGAGAGGTCGTTGCGCCTCTGGAGAAGCTACTCACCTACTGTTGTGACAACCATACTAATCTCCGGTAAGTCGTTCTTGTTTGTGCATTGCTTATCATTTCGTACAAAAGGCTAGTATTTGAACTATTTACAAATAACTTGGTTTTCTATAGGTCGCGCTTTTGCAATAACGGGACGTGTTCTGTGTATTATTTTTCTAATATTAGTGCTGTAAAGTTGCTTTTTTTAATAAAATTAATTGATAACGATTTGAAGGTTGACTTCGATTTACATCAAAAATGTTATGTGTTAACCAGGTGGCAAATTAATTAATTTAAAAAATTAATTTCATCGTTTTAAAATCATCGTAAAAAAACTAAAATTATTGTTGTAATTAATCGTGTTTCATCAAGTAACTACCAATAAATGTGTAAAAACAGGGGCATTTTTAACTCAAACTTCATATAAATGCAAGGAAAAAAAGAACATTAATTTGAGTGTTTATTTTATTATTTTTTACGGTGTTTTCGGTTTCTCGGTTTTTTATTCCCAATCCTCATTTGCATTCTTGTGTTATTCTCTAAGTGTCACAGTTGTTATTTTTTAGCTTATTAATTAATACAAATTTCCAGTAGCTTTAAAGTGTTCGAACGCGAGTTGCCAAAGAAATAGTTTACAATTGTCAATCGGTGCTTTCTACCTTTAAATTTTCATCGTGAGTGTAATGACATCTAATTTCCTTTTATACTTTTTGCAAAAGCTTGTTTCTAAGTTGTAATTATTTAAACATTCACTCTAAAAAGTTCTTAATTGATATAAAGAAATCTTTCGATAAAACTAGATCGAACTTTGCGTGTCAATGTCGCATTAGAGTTGCAATAAAAGAGCATAAAAACCATCAATTCATTCAAATGTTTTGAACATTTAATTAAACATATCGAGCTAATTCATAATTACATAAACGGTTGCCTTTCTAACTGACCATTGAAGTTCCTTGACTGCTTTAAATTTTGGAACACATAAGTTTTCCTATCAATTTGTTTATTTTATATTATCATTTGTACTTCAACTGAACACCAAATATAAAATATAACAAGTTAATAATTAGTTACTTCGTTCAATTTTGACCACGAATCAAGTTTTATTGCAAATCTTATTAAACGTCGAACTTCTATATATTTATTAATAAAATTATTAAAACATTAGTAATTCTTTGCCAATTGTAAAAATCTGCCCAAATCTCAAATAAATCAGATTTAATCACCAAATTTTGAAATCTCCCATTTTTTCGAATTAAATTTTATTGCAAATCTTGAACGTCAAATTTCTGTATATTTATTAATAAAATTATTCAAACTTTTTACAACAAATACATAAACAACACTTGCTAATTGTTTACCAACTTTAAAAATACGCCCAAACCTCAAATCAACCACATTTAATCATCAAATTTTGAAATTTCCTTGAAGCAGTAAAAAAAACCGAATTCTAATGTATACTTTATTTTTGGAAATCCTGCCAAACTTAAAAATGAAAACTAAACTAATTTTTTTTTCTTTTCAGAGATGATGTCATATTTATTGTTTGCAACGCTAGTTATCCTAGCGTCAACGTACGCAGCAGAACCAGAATCAGAAAGGAAACCTCATGTATCCTCATTAACAACATCATCGGACCCTTCAGGACGTACTGGTGGTTTAATAGTGACAGGTCCAGCCAAGCAAATCATTCTACCGTCAGGACCTCCACCACAGTATCCTTCGGAATTACAGTATAACGTAAACTTGCTCGAACCTCAATTTCAGTATCCCGGTTTTAATTATGTACCGGATAAACAGCCTTTTCCAAGGTAAATCTAATCTTTTCTTTCTTAGAATTATTGTACATCTAACTTTATTATGTGATAATAATCATAAAATGCTCAGGTGCTAACTGAGATTTAGACAATAATTTTTTTAAACCTTACATGTAACACCTGCAAATTAAAATACCTCAGAAGTGTAAATGTAAGGTCCTTCAAACGAACTTTTATTGCGATGAATTGCCCTTTATTCGTATTAAATTGGGACTAAAACAAAGACGAGTACTTACGCCAAATTATGCTTGAAGAGCGTTTTTCAGGTTACAACACATGAAAACTTCAAAATTCGGACATTTCAACTCATTTGAATCAATATGCATTTATTAATAATTATTTCAGTAATCTCAACCGTAGCCACAGATATGCAAAATTTAACAAGTTAAGTTGGTTGGTAAAAACTGGCGATTTTCTGAAATCCCCTGTTAGAAAATAAACATTCATTTCAAGACAAAGCCCCCCCGTAGTACAAGAATTTTTTTGGTTTATGAACCATAACAAGCACGATGTCCTCGAAACCTAACTAAAAGATAATACTCGTAAAAAGAGAGCGTTAAACCCTGAAGGTAACTATACTTATTCCACTAACGAACTGAATAGTAACTAAACTTTTATAATTTGTATTACAAACAGTACGTAACTTTAAAACGGTCGTGTCGATTCATACTACAACTATTTATTTTGCGTTGGTGTCCTTTGCTTCTAGGTTAAACGTATTACGTAAAATTTGCGATTTTTAGAACATCCTCAAATGCGTAACTGTAAACGTAACAAGAATACCTACAATTATGTTGTTTTCTTTACGAATTTATGCCTTTTTGTTTGCGAAATACTAACAATAATTAAAGAATACTCTTCGAATAGAATCAAATATCACATTTATTAATTTGAACTACCATTTCATGGACTTTGAATAATTATAACAATTCGTGCACCTCTGCGTTTTAATATAGTATGATCAAAAAGTCTTTGGATCGCGGTTGCTGTGGATGTTCCATTTTATGGATCCTAAACATCTTATATTCTTTTCGAATTTAATTACAATCTACATATTTATAAAGGATGCCACGTAAACGTCAATGACATAAAAATAATAAAAGTATACAATTTCAGAGTTGACTTAAATTCCTAAGACCTTTTGATCATACGATAGATTTGCCTGCAGTCCATTCAAGGAAACATAATAATTCCGAGTCAAATATCTTCTTTATTTACATAGCTTTTTATTGCTGGCCGTAACAATCATCACAGCCCACGTGAAAGATTTAATCTTTAATCGTGAAACCTAAAAATATCATACTACAAAGAGTACAAAGAATGAGAAAATGTTGCATTATAAAACGTTCGATTCTTTCAGCTCATTGACAATCAAAACATAGATAAATTAGTACAAGTCGAGCAATAAAAAAATCCGCAGTACTAAACATTGGCATATTACTTAAAAGCTGATTTATCTTCTATTTCGTGAATGATTGTAGTCAACAATAATCATCTGCTAACATACGTATATGGTTCAATTTCAAAAAAAAATTAAACAAAAATGAGTGTCAAATAAGAATTGAGCTGAGGGAAGCATTCCCAAAGATACAGCGAATAAGAAAATATTGTCTGATCTTTTTCACACAAATATTTATAGCTTGAACTATATTTTTTTCTAGGCTTCTGCTGTAACACTTTTTGATCAATTTTATTTATTACTAAATAGTTTAGAAATATGTATTCTAAAAATGCCTCTCGTTCTCGTTGATATAAGACACGTACAATAAACAAAACTAAAATCTGGTACAGCAGAGACCTCAATTGAACTATGTTGCATTGCATAAATAATTTCAAAGATCTTTGTTTAAACAAGAATGATTGTTATTACGAAAACACCGCATAGACGAAGCTGCTGCAGGAGTTAACCACCCCATCCTTTTCAATATGTTGTGCGTGATTGTGCCAAATATAGAGATGGCTTAGAAAATATTTAAAAAAAATGCCCTTCTGCTAGGTTGTAGCCACACACAGAAAATAAAATAAATTATGAAAGATATAAAAAATCGCAAAAATTACAATAAATACGGAAAACGTTTAAAAACAAAAGCAAATACAATTTCAAAATATATACTTAACTCGTCATTTCTAATTCGTTTCCGACATGTAATAAATAATTAGGAAGAAACCTTGAATTGTTTTACGGTAAATATGACATTACATTCATAATTTGTAATTTAGTGACAAAATTATTGCATTTGCGATGGCACCGACCGTGTCCATACGACGTTAGTTCCGCATTCGTGTCGCTTTGTATTTATTGAGTAACATGTCTTCATCCTAATTCTTGGTCAATTGTGGTTTATTTACAAGAATTCGTAATTTTATACGAAGCTTGATAATAATGATTTTATTCAGAATGTGTCTAAACGGAAAATAAAACCTTGTTTTGTTTATCATAAAAACTATAAAATAGATTTTAAAAATAATACTAATAAAACATGCTAGATCAACGACTTCTTCTACGTTCGTTGGCTTACTTTTAAAAGCTATAGTTTACGAACATACAAGTAAGATTTTTTTCTCTTTATAAAAATCTTACGTAACATAGAAAGGCGTAACCTATTTCCTCCCTTTTTCTTGATGCAGTCGATATTCATTGGTGGTATACATTAATATACTTAGTAATAGTAATCGTAATAGTTTATTTAATTCCAAAGACTGTTCAAGAACAGTATAGGAAACATCAAACAATATATACATATAGAAACATATTGTTATGAAAACCCTTAAGTTAATTATTTGGATTACGATCTCAATAATAATTTACGATTATTAATCACAATTAAGGTTCATTTACAATCATTTACCTCGGTTAGCTCAATGCAGGGTCGTTCGACGGATTCTTCTACCTTTTTAGATCTTTTGATTATATAATTTGATCAATAATGACAAAAATTATAATTATGCAGATTTATTTATAAACATTTCACTAAATTTCCTTATATCTAAATTGTTATTTTATAATTAATTACTAAATAAAACTAATTTCGCTCACGTAACTTTATTTCAATTCACTTATTCCAATATTCAATTTCAATCATAAACAATCTTCAATCTAATAACTTCCACATCCAACCAAAAACAAGATGAACTTGTATGTAACACCATTTATCAGGATTATTTTCCATAAACAATGTCCAATATTAATATAAGCAATATTACTTCCAATAACTCACAAATTGAATAATTATTTTATTTCATTCACTTTCAATATCCAATTATTCCATAGCAGGACTACAACTTCCAATAACTCACAAATGTAATATTTTATTTCATAATTTCATTTTCAAGGAAAATTGTTGCTTCCTTTCAACAGAAAATTATTCGTATTACTTGTTTTTATTTACTCTCACTACCGTCCCCTTGGCTCCTTTCCATTTTTCTTCATTTAGCAAACTTTTCATTCTCCTTGCTAACAAATCTTTCATCTAGCATTTGGGTAGTGACGTCACCTTGCCCCGCCCAAAAACTGTCTGTTTAGACCTTTGAGTATATAGATATGGAGAGGGAACAAACCCGGTTCGAGTGTGTCCATCAAAGAGAGAAAGAATCTATACCTGCACTCGCACTGAAACAAATTGTGCGCATGCGTTAGCGCTGGCCCTTCTGAAAGCTTCTGACGATGTTGTAAAAATAGGCGGGGCATGTGAAACCGTACTTCGCCAAAGTAGGTTCTTGATTTAAAAAACAAAGAATATTTCAATTTCCCGACTAAAGGTTTGTCCCAGCACATGCGCATATCGCACTTGGGTACGACTCTATCCATCCTTGTTGCACAGATGTTGGACACAACTTCGACTGTGGACTTGAATACGGTTTTCTCTCTCCATGTATATATACTCAAAGGTTTAGACACGCGTTCGTGCGCAGTAGGTAATGAAAACCTAGTTTAGAAAGAGATGAAGTATAGTTAGATTGTAAATTTATCAACAGCGCGTTGACGTCACAACCCAAATCCTAGGTGAAAAATACTGTAATTACATTCTTTCTTAATTATTGTATGTTGCTAGATAAATTGTTTTTATAGTTACAATACATAACATCCTTAACAATTAAACTGTTTTAATCCTGTCTATCTAGATTCTTTTATATTACATTATTATTTTAATTCAAACTGCATAATTCATTTAACAATAAAATGATTGTAATTAACATTAACTTCAACTAATTAATAAAATAGATAATGATTTTTTTAATAATATCCTCTTATAAATGATATCATCTCAATATACAGGGTGAATAAAAAGTAAGGAACCTCGATGCTGGAGCCTTTATTATTAGTTTTAGAAAAAAAGTTTTACACAAAAGGTTTATAACAAATTATTTTCCACAAACTGATGGTTTTAAATATTTTTTTCAAGGTCATAACTTTGCGCTATGACGTCATCGATACTTTTTTTTTTAAATGGCAACCTATAGCCTTGCCATTCTTTAACACTTTTATCGCTGCTGCTAATTCCTCCCTCATGATCTCATTTCCTTCATTTTCTTCTTCTACAACTCTACTTAAGGTTTCACTATCTTCTTCCTGAGGAGTTTCTAATTCGTGTTCTGTTTCTGTTATAAGCAGCTTTTGGAAGTACTCTTTCCAGCGACTCATTATTTCTTTCTCGCTTCTTAGTATTTCTCCTTTTTCGTTTTTAATTCCTATGGTATCTATTTTCTCATTTCTCCTGAGGTTCTTTAACACCTTGAAGAATAACTTTTGATTTCCTTTACTGTCCTTTTCAAGTATGTCTCCGAACTCCTTTTGTTTAGATTCTCTAATTACCCTTTTAACTTCAGCCCTTTGTTTCTTGTATTCGTCGTCTGTTTTGTTATTTAGGTATTCTTTCCACTTTCTTTTCTTGATTTTAACTTGTTGTTTAATTTCTTCAGACCACCACGCCGTTTGCTTCTGGCTTCTATTCTCCTTGTGCGTCGACGCATACCTTTTTGGCCGATGTGACAATTATATTTTTAAAATTTCCCATAATTCTTCCATGTGAGCACTATCTAATTCTTTTTGACTCTTCCTTATTTCTCTTTCTACCGCTTCTTCATATTTTTTAGCTGTTTCCTTATTCCTTAGTTTATAGTTTCTTATTGTTTCTTTCCTTTTCTTGGGTACTTTCTTATCATTCTGTAGGCTCTCTTTACCATGTTTACATTTAATTTTGCCTACTACCAGGAAGTGGTCGCTGCCAATCTCAAATCCTCTTCTCACCATTACGTCATTAACTATTGTTCTACTACTTCTCTCTACAATTATATAATCTATAATAGAGTACTCTCCTCTACTTGGCACTGCTCTTGTGTATTTATTAATGTCTTTGTGTTGGTAGAAGGAGTTTGCGATGATTAAGTCATACACTATACAAAAATCCAGCAGCCTTCTCCCGTTGTTGTTCCGTACTTCTTCCCCAAATTTACCAATAACTTTGTATTTGTCATCTCGTTTCCCTACTCTAGCATTTAAGTCTCCCACTACATAAATCCTACCTCTTGACGCCTCTACCGTTAAGCTTAACTGTTCCCAAAATTTGTCTTTCTCTTGTGCTCTCGCATCTTCGTTGGGCCCATATACAGCAATTATCGTTTCTTCATTCGTTGAATGCTTTAGTTCGATTATTAAGATTCTTTCTGAAATTGCCTCCCATTTATTTATCGTGTTTTTAATATCTTTATGCAGTATACATCCTATCCCTGCTTGTGCTGTTTCCTTCTTGTCTACTCCACTCCAGATTAATATATGCCCGTTTTCTAATTCTACGAATCCCTTTCCCTTCTTTTTTGTCTCAGGTATTATTAACATTTCTAATCTCGCTCTCTCAACTGCATTACCTAATTCTACTTCTTTGCCACTTATGCTCTTAATATTCCATGTTGCCATTTTTATTATCTTTTCCTTAGTGCATTTCCTCTTATTCTCTTCCAGTTCCTCCGTCCTTTCCTTCCTTTGCCTTTTTGTCTTTTTGTTTTTGTCTGTTGGTATTACATTTTTCTCCATTTTCATTGCATCGATCGTTTTTCAATTTTTCAGTCCTTCCGTTAATCGTTTTTTGGTGGTCTTTGGAGTGATTTACTTGGCTGCTTATTGTACTTCTCCAGTTTTTGGGTTTCCTTGTTCCAGTTCCAAATTCCCTCTTCACTTATCAGCTTCTGATAGCCCACTTTGACTTTTTTGCCCTTGGCTGATTCCTCTTTGGCACATTTCCGGATTATTGCTTGTATCTTTCTTTCTTCTGTTGTCAGGTCATCGTTTACATATACTTTTTCTCCGTAGCTTTGTAATTTGCTCTTGTTGCTCATTACCATGCTCTTGTCTCCCTTGCTGTTTAGCTCGACCAAACAAGTTTTTTCTCCTAGTTTTCTTGCTGTTTCTGCTTTCAATGTTACGCCCAAGTTCCTCTCTATGAACCCTTCCATTTCTTCTTTTAACATTTTCGGATTGCTTGATTTCATTTCATCAGCCTACAGAAGTACAATGTTTAATTAAGAGTCATAAGTGGTTGAAAATACTAATTCCTAAAGAGTTGGGCGAATTAATTATTAGAAATTTGATATCGATAAAATGTTATTCTAAGGTACTCTTTGGATCTTTTGTTTACGCGGTGTACATTGTAATTTTTCTTAAATTTGCTTTTATTTGTAAATACATATACAGATAGTTCAAAGATAAATAAATCCTTAAGAGTTAGGATTGAGTACTTTTTAAACAACGTTCTACGTGATAACATACTATGAACCCCCGCAATGCATCGTAAAATTCTTTTTTGTGTGACGAAAACATTATCTGCAGCAGCAGATGCACCCCAAAGAGTTATACCATATCTTATACGAGAATCAGCCAACGCATAATACATCATAATAAGTTGTTCAGTTAAAAGAACGATTTTTAGATTTCTATTTCTAAACAAGAAAGACATAGAATTTAATTTGTTAGTTAATTCATGATAATGTTTCGACCAACAAAGATTTTCGTCGAACAAACACCTAAAAACTTAATACTATTCAAATTGGGTAGAGGTAAGAAAGTTAAACTACAAAATGAAGATCACTGTTTCCGTGCGTCCTGCGTGCAAGGACATCTTAAAAGATATAAAAAAAATAACAAAAATTATTTTTTAGGGTTCAACCGCCAGTAGTTTTTTATGCCGGTGGCGCTCCACCAGGTCAACAATTTTTATACAGACCCGGAGCACCACCCGGTAATTTCTTGGTGCCTCAGCCTCAACCCCAACCAGGTCCCGGTGTAATATTCGGGGGTGGTAATCCACAAGGGCCGGTGTTTGTAGCAGGATATCCGAAACCAGCTCATATTCCGCCGATTGAGAAAGACGCCGAAGAAATACCAATTAATTTGGCTGGCAATCATCCTCCAACAAGAACTGGAAGACCAACACGACCGATAATCCCTCCTTCGGGTGAGTTATTTTTTTTTACAGTTTACTAATAAAATTTTCGAGTGTCTATAAAAAATGGGTTAACATTCGTGCATTCCAATTTTAAAATTCATGCCGTCGCCTAATAATAAAAGTAATGTGCAATGTTATGATTATTACGTAGTCAATCGCCTGTAACATTTCGTTTATGAATACTGATTGCGTTAAACACGTGTATGGGCCGTACATAACCGTTTTCTGGTAATCAGATGCGATTAATAAACGACCTCATGAAATATCTACCGCGGAGTCTTCAACTCACGTTTCGATATCTGTCCAGTTTGCATAAATAATTAAGACATTTTTATATGCGCAGGCATGCGTGTACTTGAAAAATGTGTGACTAAACGTGAATTCGTCTTCAACTAAATTGTCAGTTGTGCAAATTAATGCTTCTTTGGTTTTGCGATGTTGTAATCACTATGTCTGTAGGCCACTTCACACGCACACCACAAGCATATGGAGAGAAGACGGCAATGCCCAGTAAGGGTATGCCACCCCAAGAAGAAGAAGAATCACTTTTTAACAATGATTTAAATTTTAGTTTATTACAATTATGAAAGAAGCAAAATTTAGATCTTATTTTCTTACAAAATATACCACCATTAAAAGCTATTACCTACTAAAATAACAAAATTTTAAAATTTATCATGGAAAACTGAAAGCAACCGACGATAAATTTTACAACCAATTGCGTGGAGTAATAGATTAATTTATAACCTTCGGTAATTGCTCCAGTTTTGTTCAAAGTAATAACATAACCGATTACTCAGGAAACCCCCGTTTAAAAGGCGGGTCTCCTATGTGAATATCTCCTTTCCATAATCTACATCACAAATAGGTCGCTTTTTTTGTATCGCGTGTTCGACTACAACGGTTTACCGTCTTGTGCAACAGTATGGCAAGTAATTCTACCATACAACTTATTAATTAAGCCAAGCAGTTGCAGCAGTCGTTACCTTGTTGTAAAATGGGTGTATCAAATAGAAAGCGAAATAATTTGAAAATTGTTCTACAAATTACAATGCACGCAGAAACGATTAAATTATCTGAACGATCTCACAATTCTACCTTCCTTTACTTAGGTAATCTAATAAAAGTATTAATAACTAAAAATAAAAATTTCCTTTCAGTGAGCAGACCCGAAAAATTGGAAACCTTCGACGAACCAGTCTCAGCTGGAGAAGCAGATGTTCTAGCAGAAGCAGACAAAAACCCTAACAATATCTTCCCTAAAAAGTCTTTCCCAGCTGGACCTCCGCTTCTTAGACCGGGTCAACAATTTTTCATTCTAAATGGAAATCCGCTTTTCTCCAACTTTCCATTACAAGGGGTACCACCTCAACCAAACTACCAGCCAGGCGTCCATCAACCAAACTACCAACCAGGCGTCTATCAACCAAACTACCAGCCAGGCGTCCATCAACCAAACACGAACATTTTCTTGCATCGCCAACCTCAATATGTACCTGAATTACAACCCCAACAATTTCATCAAGTTCCTATTCAAGATCTGTTCCTAAGAAATGCGGTGACTGGACAAATCTCCGACGTGAAACCGATTTCGGTGGTACCAGATGCGTCTTTTCCACTGGAACAGGGCAATTACATTTCCTTAAATACTGCCGATGATTTTAGAAATAGCTTTTTGTTGAGAAACGCGCCCATTGAGCTTACTCAAGAAATAGCCCAAAGGATTAGCGGTGTCCCAAAAGAGTACGAACTGTCGTCTCCTGCGTTACTTAGAACTTATCCTGGTAGCAAACCGCCAACGGAATTAAGACACGCAAAAGATATACACTTAACCCCCGACGTTGCTACTTTTGACAGAGGAGTTCTTTTGCCTAGCATCAGTCATTTTAGAAATTATTATCGGTATGCACCTTTAAAGGATGCTAAAATAGAAGATGACTCCGTCATTATCGATGCAAAGTCTCAAAATGACGACACGGACTCCGAAGGTAAAATATTTTTGTTGTTAAATTTAGGTTTATTGCAATATCGAATTTTTTAGCGGTGAACGCAGCAACACCGCCTGCAGCACCATCGCTATCCCAAGCACAACCATCGGCAATAGCCTTGGCAGGAAATGGAGGAGTTGCATCAGCACGACCAAAAGGAACCGCGTTGGCTGGTGTAAAAGGACTTGCTTTTACCAGCCCTCAAGCCACAGCCATTGCAGGACCAAGCAAAGAAGAACCGGAGAAAAAGGTCAAATCGAAAAAAGAGAGACTTTAATGCTCAATTAGTTAATTTTTTTATGTGATTCTTCTTGTCCATTTTTATATAGAAGTATGATTTCCATTTCTTAAATATAGTAATTAACTACAATTAAGTTTTAGATATTTAATAATTTGCAATAAAACATGAGAATAATAAAAACACGTTTATTATCTTTTTCTAAAAGTAAATTTGCCTTGTACTTCAAAGACTTTTGTATTTTTGTGGAAACTACGTACGATAGCAATTTTCAACAGAAACAGCAACAAAGAACTACATGTTTTCTAGGCTTCTGCTGTAACACTTTTTCCATTTTTTTTTTATTTATTAATAAATACATGTTTCGTAATATTCTAAAAATGCCTCTCGTTCTCGTTGATATACGACACGTACAATCTTTGTTTTTTTGTTTTATAGTTTTATTTACAACTAGCTTAAATATAAACTAACAAGTAAAAGTGTTGTAAGAAACATGACATAAATGGAGTTACCACCCTTCGGTGTTTCTCCTTAAATATATATACGTATACAATTTATACAGTATGTCCACGGATTGAGTTACAAAGAGGTATGATTGACAAAAAAAAATTTAAATTGCATATTTGGGGATTGACCCCTGCTTGGCTTGAAACTAATTTTAAGAATATTTTTGATTGTTTCAGATCAAGGAGGCGTTGGTGGCAGATAAAAAAGTATTTTGTATTTAGTTAAAGTTCCTTTCACCTTTTTATGATCTCTCCAAGTGAGTCACTTATCCAAGTTAGTATATCCCGAGGTATCTTACACTATCTTCAGTTGGTGTCACTTTACCATTTATAGTAACATCCGGGCTTGAAGTGTGTCTTAACTCTTAATGTAAAGGTAATGTGAACAGATTTTTCCTCGTTCACTTTTATTTGCTATTTATGCAACCAAGTTTCCAGATTGTTAAGTGAGTTTTGCAGCTGACTTGGGGCTTCTGTTGGATCTTCATGAGAAGATAGCATTGCCGTGTCATCGGCAAATGTAGCTAACATCACATATCCACTAGAAGGTATGTCGGCTGTACAACGTCGGACCGAGTACGCTTCCTCGGGGAACTCCCGCTTGAATGAGGCCGTACTCTGAAAAATCATCTTCTACTTTCACTTGAAAGAATCGTTCACTGATATATGACTTGAAGAGCTAAAAGTATTGATGAGGTAAGGTTTTCTTGATTTTATACAGCAACCCGTTGTGCCAGACACGATCAAACGCTTGTTTGGCATCCAAGAATACTGCAGAGCAAACTCGTTTATCTTCAAAGTCATCTTCAATTACATCCACTACTCTGTGTAGTTGTTCAAGACTGGAATAACTCTCCCTGAATCCGAATTGATGTTGCGGGATTACGTTGGGACTTTCAAGTACAGGTTTAATTTGGATAAACAAGGCAACAGCGTAACAGACCTGTCAGATGTTTTTTCTGTTGGAGCCTTGCCCGATTTTTCGATCATAATTATTTGTTCAAACTTTCATTGTCTAAGAAAGTACTGAATTTTAATTATTGCATTGTATATTTCCGTGATAGTCACAATGGTTTTTTTAAGCAATTCTTTTAGCACCTTAGGTGTTATTAAGTTATATCCTGGGAACTTTTTATCATTTAAATGCTTTATTTCTTTGCGAACTTCGCCAGGAGTAAATGTTTAATAGGTAAGGACATCTGTAGTGGACTATCTAAGTAATCGGCGATTGCTTTCTCTTCTTATTTGTTTGTAGCAGTATTCGGCTGCAAAACAGTATGCAAGTGTTCAGCAAATACATTAGCTTTACTAGAATTGTCTCTGGCCCATGTACCGTCATTTTTATGAATTGCTGAGATCGATTGACATGGTCGTTTCAATTTACGAGTTGCCTTTCATAGTGAATAGCCTACCGTTAGATAGGGTCACAAATTACCGATATAATCCTGGAGTGTTTCGTTTCTGATTTTGTATAATAAGTTCTTCAACTGTTTGGTTAACTTATTTAGTCGTGTTTTATCAACAGGAAATCTGCTCTGTTGCCAAGTTTTTCTGGCCTTACATTTTTCAGTAATTTTATTCCTTACCTCTTGTGGATAGTTTGTCACTGCAGGATTGCCTTCTTTTGGAGGTGGTGTAGCTTGTAAGGCGGCTTCTTGAATTGTACTTATCAAATGCCCTATTACATATTCGATATCTACTTCCGATTTCAGTGGCAGTTTTATTGGGTCACTAGCTAGTAGATGCCTTCCGTACATTTCCCAGTCCGTATTTACATTATACAGATACGGTTTTTTCTCCTTTTTAATGGTGGTTGTAATTACAGTTGGTATCACTGGGGAATGGGCCGATGATAAGTCCAGGATAGATTTTATATCGGGATAGTGGTTAAAAAATCCCTTAGTTATGAAGAAGTCCTGCAAGTCCGGTATGAAGATTCTATATGCTCGGTTTACTTTAAGTGAATATGTGAGGCGAACAACCTTATCATCTGTAAGGCTAGTTGATAGTTTTCAATAAACGTCTGAGGTAAGAATATTAACCTTGATTGTGTTTTGTTTGGTATAAAATTGTCCTTTCTCAATTATTGTTAATATGTACTATGTACTTTATCATTCCATTGTAGCTGATTACTCCGTGTATTAAAATAGGGGGTGATTTATGTAGGTACTTTAGGTTGTTGTTGGTTACTACTGCTATTTTCTGATGGTTGAGAAAGTACCTACTGCAAACCTATTTTGCACAATAGTTTATGCTAGTGAATTATTATTAATTGCAGTTCTCTTGGGTTTTACAACCCTTTGCCAGGTACCTATTACCTACTATTTTCTTTTGCTGTGTCTTGGTCACGTGTGTCGTCCATTGTTTCGCGAGGCACACGACATAACTTAACCTTTATGCACTTAGAGCAGCGAGAAGCAGGTCTGTACGCTACAAAAGTCAGGCGGGAACAGTGTACTTAAATAACACTAAACACTACATTCTATTCCCTACATTAACTAATTTATTTATATTTAGTATGTTTAAAAGTCGCGCCCGTATTGACCTGAAGGTGTGATTCTTGTTAGGTTTTGTTTTCAGTACTTATGCCTGTAAAAAGATTCTACACTTTTGCCTTACAGCGATGTCTTTTAGTGTTCAGTCTTTATACTGTAACGATGCGGATTGTGAAAAGTTCACAATTTCCTTTAAACGGTGAAACGCCCCGAAGCTTTCGACCCTCGTTTGCATTTATTGCTTATTTGTAACCCAGCCTTTTATAAAGGGTATGAAAGAAAAGTTAAAGAAAATCAGATATCAAACATATTTGTACATTTATTCAATTAAATTAGTTATGCCGGTTCCAGTGTGGTCCCTCAAGGGTGGATGGTCGGTGCGAACAGGGTAGTCGCAATCCAACGGACTGGTCGGTGCGGATGCGTGGCGGATGATAGAATGGTAGTGTCTGAAGGGTTTTGTTTTATGGTATTTACGTTTGTGTTCCTGAAAAATAAAAAGGGCGTAGAAATTTAGGAGTATGACTTGTGAGGTCACAGAGTAGCTACCATACAGTAAGGAGGTGAAGGAGTGTTATCGGTTATCGGAGACTAGTATGACTTGTGAGGTCACAGATTAGCTCTCGTACAGAAAGGGGGTGAAGGAGTGTTATCGGAGATTAGTATGACTTGTGAGGTAACAGAGTAGCTCTCGTACGGTAAGAAAGTGAAGGAGTGTTGTAGGAGTCTAATGAGATTTATGAGATCCCAAATTAGCTCTCGTACGGTATAAAAGATTGATGAATCTAGTTACAAAAGGTTAAGGAGCGCAGGAGCCTAATAAGATTTGTGAAATCCCAGAGTAGCTCTCGTACGGTAAATAAAGGAATGGAATCCTCTGATTTTCTAATCAATTTTTAATTTTGACTTTCTGTTTATCTCTCTATTTTGTTTTTGTCTCCTGGGTTTTTCAAAATATCCCCATTCAATTGGAAAATTGCTGCCCATTCATGACAACAGTATTTATTCAATTTTTATATAGTAACCCTATTTAGCTATTCGAATTTTACAATAATAATAATATTTACGTTTTTTTAAAAACATTTAATAATTAACCTAGCCGAACGTAGCTATCTAATTTTCTTATATTACATTTTTTTTAATACAACTAAATCCCCAATATCTTGAAATGATCCATCATACTCGCCCAATGATGATTCCATGTCTGCCCTGCACTTACTGCGGAGTGCTCTGCCGTGTATGGGGTTCAAAATTATCATCGTCCATTAATAAATCATCATCACTGTCATTCGAATCAAGTTCACTCGAATCAATGGCTAACCTCATTTCAGCTAATAATAGACAAAACTGTACTCCAAAATGTTCATATAATCACTAACTTATAAACTTACATGGTCTCATTCCTTTCTCTAATAAATGCAACTCTGTATTTTTTCTGACGTTATTATTTTTTGACACTGACTGACGCAGGATCGTTGTAACCGCTTCGATCCAATGTATAAACTTACCCTAACTGTGGCGTAGGTGCGATATATGCCATTTTTTCTACAGCAGCTGCTTTCTGTAGTTAAAAACTTAATGAGGAATATTATTCAAGAATAATAAATGCTTTTAAGGTGAGTCTTGAGCGCAAGCGTAGAATAAAGAATATACTTGGTATTCTTTGGTGTGAAAAATAAATTGGTTGGTTGGTTAAATCACGTTAGGTGTATTTATGCAGTAATTTTGGACAACCCCAAATAGAAAGGGTTCCTTTCATCAAATCAAATCGAACTTCTTGTTGAAGTTTAGCCGTGATTGGCTGACCGGTTTTGGTGCAAAATCCCTCATAAGAAACAAGAAACAAATTTTCCTAGAAATGCTTTTATATTTCTGCCGAGATTTATGGTTCCGTTGCAGTGTCGCAACGTAACCTATGATCTCTTTCACATTTGGCGATTCGCTACGCTAGCTTGCCTGAGTGCATCTGATTAAGAACCAATAACTTAGCTAGGACAAGGTAATACCCTTTTCGAACACCGTCCCTTCAAAGAACTAGCCTAAAAAGGTAATTAAACTGCTTGCAAAAGAAACATATTCAGTGTGTTCATTTTAAAAGTGAACGCCTACCAGCTTCTGAATAGGCAACACACATTGCATTCCAGAGATAACTCTGTAGTATAATAAATTTCAAAAACGTTAACAGCGTAGTAGTCTTATAGCTATTAATATAACAAGAATATTATGCGATTTATAATAGACGAGGACGTTGCTAGGTGACGAGGCGCTAGCCGAGTCAACCACGCAACGTCCGAGTCGGTTTAAATCGCATAATATTCGAGTTATATTTCAAGCTTTATCGTATCATTGGCAACAGTACACAAATAGTATGTAACTAACGAATTATGAAGTTGGAGTTGCTATGCTATTATGTTATGTATAATTACTAATAAAAGTGTAATATAAAGTTGACTTAATAATCAATGATACGATAAAACCTATTTTATGTCAGCGTCAAAATCGGAAATCGCTAAAAAGTCAAGATGTTCAACGATTCAGAACGAACAGACATGTTACTTCTTTTAGGCGAATGTCATAAGAATTGCGATGCTCCGGCGATATTGTACCACCAACCATATCCAAATAGACGAAGACCCTGTAGTAATACACAGAAAGTTGGAGAACAATTTAATTGCCGTTAGAAGTAATTCTGAACGAAGACTTAAATTATGTATTGAAAATAATGGCCAACAATTTGAACAGTTCCTTTAGTACTTGATTACGGTTATGTTGTTTAAGATTCTTATTATTATCTAATTTGTATTTGAATTTTATATTATATAATTTAAAAAGTTCAAAGGCAACTGTGTTGCATAATACTTTTGAAATTCATCAAACATAGAAGTGATCTTTGGAATGCAATGTGTGTTGCCTATTCAGAAGCTGGTAGGCGTTCACTTTTAAAATGAACACCCTGTATATATTACAATACAAACGAAACGTTTCGTTTTAATGACCATGCGCCCTTAAGTATATTTAAATCTAACATCTTAAAACTGTTTACAAAATCGGCCTTAATGTTACTTACAATCCTTTACATGTTTACATAAAATAAACGAAAAACCAATAAATAATATAATTCGTTCAAGTCCTTATTTTAAAATGTTTATAACATGTGCGCCGTTACAATACCTTCAATAAATCTACTTTTGCCGATCATGTTAAACACATCGAAGAGTAAAGTGCATTTTTACAAACTGTATATTAGTCACTGCCACAGGGTTCCATTTGCGAGTTTTAAAGTTTTTACAATTCTAAAACTAGGAGCGCTTGGGGATGCTATTGAAAAAACGAATTTAGTTGACTCTTTTCCTAACATTGAAACTAATTAAATGCAGTTTTATTTTTATCTACACTTTCTCTAGCTAACTTACTTCGAACGATATTTTATTTATACAGCTTTCAGGTCAATGGTCAATAATTGTGTTTTCAAAATAGGTGTAAAGTACTCATAAGCAGTGTACAAAAAAATGTAACTCTCAAATATCGCTCTAAAACAACAGGAAATAGAGGTGCTACAAATTTAAAACACTAATTTTGGTTGACAACTGAACGTATAAGCTATTTAACGAAGCTACCATGGTAACGTTTCTAATAAAATTCGCCTAGAAGTTTTTGTGTCAAAGTCATGTGATAAATTGCGACCTAACCTCGAAAAGTCAGCTTAACAAGTTTAACTGGCAACGATAGCTTATTTTTGCTAGCATGCTGCTTCTTATATTTTAAGATAATTTATAATCTATTTTAAAACTCGTAAGTTTGATATATATGTACATTATGGTCATATCTGTTTATCAGTTTTCTATTGCAGCTAAGTTTCTTTTTTATAAGCCGAATGAATTAACATAAAGTTAATTTCAAAAAAATGTACTTAATCGTTATAAATTTTTTATTGGTACTTAACACTATACAATATACAACGTCAGACTGTGGCTGCCAAATTAGTCGTAATGGTGTATGCAATAATGGAGAAAATGAAAATAAATACTCAAAAGAAGCTAACCAGATACTCGTAGACAATAATGAAATCAAAACAAACGAACAAAACGCTGCCTTTGATATCAATAACATGGCCCTAATTAAAATGGCCACTTTTGAAATGGGAACAGATAAACCTATCTTTGCATCGGATTATGAAGGGCCAGCAAGAAATGTAACGGTTGCCTCATTTTACTTAGATAAATATGAGGTTTCAAATCAAAACTTTAATGATTTCGTCCAAAAAACAGGGTACAAAACCGAAGCTGAAAATTTCGGTGATAGTTTTATGTTGGATATGTTTCTTCCTGACGAAGAGAAAGAAAAATATAAAGACTTCCGAGCTGTACAAGCTCCTTGGTGGGTGAAAGCTAAAGATGTTACTTGGGCACATCCTGAAGGAGCTCAGTCCAATATACAAGGTTTATTTTAATATTGTTTTTTCTAAAAGAAAACTAATATAAAAAATACGTTGTTTTAGATAGAATGAATCATCCTGTAATTCACGTTTCGTGGACAGATGCAACGAAATATTGCGAACATGTTGGTAAACGCTTGCCTACAGAAGCCGAGTGGGAAATGGCATGCCGAGGAGGATTAAAACAAAAGTTATACCCCTGGGGGAACAAACTTCAACCAAAGGGCGAACATTGGTATTGATAAGTAGTATATTGGTACCTTCAGCCTACTGATCATAATTTCATCTTCCACACCCTTTGTTTTAAATAATGGATGAAATTATGGTATATGTTCCCTTCACCATATCAAATCCCCAGATTCTATCTGGTAATAATTTACCAAACTTTTACTGCCAAAACAAACTCCAAAATTCTTTTTGACTTCACACTATAGAAAAACCAATTCCATAAATATTTATTTTTATTTATTTGCAAACTACAAATGAAGTTAGTATAGATTTATGTATATTTATTGTATAAATTATGAAATTTTAGATGGAATTGCGATTAAGGTGTGTAAAGAAGTAAATTCCCTAGATCTCATCCTATTTCCCAGTTTTAATCAAGTAGAGGCAACTGCCATTTGTTTACTTAATAACAACAAACATGTCAGTATTGTTGCTAGTACAGCGTGAAATTGCAAAGCTATTTTGCATCAACTCATTCGTAATTCACTAGGACATATGACAAGGAGTTGCGGATCATTTTGTAACAGAAATTAATAAGCAAAATACAGTTAGTGCAAACTACAGCACCAAATAATATAAAGAATGCAGGTTTACAATATAGAAAACGTGAAAATGAAAATATTTACGTTTCAGATGGCCAACTCTCCTAATACCCTCTATCACCCTGTACAGGATATATTTATTTTGGCATTCTTCCCTTTTCAAGTCTTTCTAGATGCCCCAACCACTTTATGCTTTGTGCTTTTATAACCTGAGCGATGCTTGGTTGATTGAACAAAGTCATTACTTCCTCATTTGTACGCCTTTCCCATTGATCCTACTTACCTACCTACTTTCTTACCTTCAAATATGCGTCTAAGAATTTTTCGCTTGCATACTTCCAAGCTGGTTTGTTCTTTTTTGTTGAGCACCCACACCTCCCATGTATAAATAACTTTTTGTCTTATCACTGCTTTATAAACTTGTAATTTCATAATATGCGATACATATTTAGATGTTAACACAGCATTTAAAGATCCCACACATCTGTCGCCTTTAATTAATTGTGCACTAATTTCTTTTGCTTCATCTCTGTGCTCTTCTATCAGGGCTCCTAATAACACATAGCTTTCCACCCTCTGAATAGCTATACATTCTCCGTCCAATGTAATATCTAGGTTATCGTTTATTGAATCATAAACTTGATCTTCCCCTCATTTAGGCATAAACCTCTACTTCTAGCTTGTTTATCCAAATTCTTTATTGATGGCTTTTATTGATTATTAATCCTTTAGTTGTTATACCACTGTCTCTGATAATTCTTTCGAGTGGGAGATTGAATCATATTGTTGACAGAGGATCACCTTGTCTAACCCCATTGTGAACTTCAAAGCTCTTTTCCGTTTACTCTAATTGCAGTTGTGGAGTGTTCCAATGTCGTTTTAACCAGGTTTATTAGCTTAACCGGTATTTACAGGGCTTCTAGGTCATCGTATAATGTTTTCCAATTAACATGAAGGGTTAAGGCCTTTCCTAAGTTGCTTCTCATACCTCAGTTGTCTCGCATGCTTACACGCACGGGGTGATGTGGTAAGCACCATGCCTTTGACAACCGCTTAAATCGATTAATGTCGCATAAATGTGTGTTGTAATCGTACCAAGTTGATATAATTTACTTTACTATAAAGATCTGATCAATTATTACAGATCAGTTTTTCCTAAAACCGCATTGGTATTCCCCCGGTATTCTGTCAGCATAGACTTCTAATTTTTGTTTTATTAGTGTTGTCATTACTTTATACTGAGGTAAGACGGAACATAGGGAAACACCAATGTATTTTTTTAGAAAGGATCCGCGATACCTTTAGAATATGCATCGATTCAGGGCTCAATGTACAATGTGAGGTTATGTTATTTTTGTAAACATAACCTCACATTTTTATAGAATTTACGTACGTCTTCTTTACGTGTGCTCTTGCAATATGCAGAATGCACAAACAGCGATTTAAATAGTAACGCATTTTGCGCATTTTTATTGTAAATGATAGTTGTCGGTGCTGTCAACTTGACAAAAATAAAAAATAAACAATGAAATAATCGCCTGTCGCAATGACCGACGTTTTCAGTATTTCTATCTCTTTCTAGCATTAACTATATCCAATAACATAGGTTGAGCACTGAATCCATACATATTCCTTTCAAAACAAATACATTGGTGTTTCCCTATGTTCTGTCTTACCTGAGACACCCAGTATATGGTGTTCAACAACACTATTCCCGTATAATTACTGCAATCCATTTTGTCCCCCTTGTGTAGTAGCAGCAGCATTAAATTTCTCTACTTATTAGGCATTACTTCCTCTTCCCGCGCTTGTTTAATTAGGTTATAAATATGATTCCTCCACACCACATTTGATAAACTCAGCAGATATTTTATTTTCCCTGCAGACTTTGTTTTTTTTTTGTCTTAATATTAACTCGCTTCTTCGTTTGCTGGTGTGCTTATTCTTTGATCTACTTCCTCTACAGGGCTGGGGCCTTTTAGTGCTTCAAAATATTCTTTCCATTATTTGCTCTTAATTTCCAATAAGGTTTCCTTCTTTATCTTTATAAAATCTTGCACTACCCACATATATCCCTGCCTCGCATTCTTTATTTCCTGGTAGAAATTTGGTATTTTTCTGTTTGCATATCTCTGCTCTATTTCACTAATGTATTTTTCTTTGTGTTGCCTTTTCTTTCTTCTACATATGTCCCTTGCTTTCTTTCATGGCTTCCTGTATTCTTCAGCACCCTCTTATGTCCCTGTCCTTAACATCTCTCTTAAAACTTTCTTCTTTACATGTTTCATCAAACCAGCTTGTCTTCTTCTTTATTTTTATCTGGTGGGACAGAAAGTCATTTGTACTGCTTTCTTAATTTCTTTGATTTGCTTACATGTTCTCTCAATGTTTTTTTGATATAAGGTTTGGTTATTCATTTCTAAGAGTGCATTTTCTTGGTATGCTTTTTGTGTCTGTTTAGACTTACTTGGTCTCATATTCGTTTGGAGCACAAGAAAATGATCTGAACCCATATCTGCTCCTCTTTGGCTTCTCACATTAATTTGTTATCAGCTGTGCATCTTTTTCTAGTAGTATGTGATCTATTAAAATTAGTACTTTTCATCTGGTAAGATCCTGGTTCCTTACTTTCTAATAGTTGGCCAGTATGTATCCTTCCTTCCAATCATAGCGTTTAAATCAACGCCTTTCTGTGGTAAATTATCATATTTTCTCTCTAAATCTTTGTAGAATCTATTTTTCGCTTCTCCCATGCATGAACATTTACTATACTGAAGTTTTTGCATTCAATACTTCTGTAAACATCCTCTCAGATGTTGCTTCAAATTTGATTACTTTTTTCTGAGTTTGCTTATTTACCAAAAAACCAGGACCCAACTTTCTTGTCTCCCCTCTGTGATTAAAAAATATATAATCTTCAATTTTAGTTGTTTTCTTTTCCTTTTGTTTTGTTTCTTGAAGCGGTAAGATAGCTATATTATATCCAGTGGCGGCTCGTGGCTGGAAATCTTGGGGGTGCTGTAGCTTTCGAAATATACATACCAGTAACGATCCTTGATATTTTTAATGTGCTTTTTAAGTAAAACAAATCAAATCTAAATTGTACTCAATTCATAAAAAAATTAGCTTACAGGAAAATGAAATAAAAAGAATTTTTATTTAAATATAAAATCCATTCTCAGCCACACCCATTCCAATACAGTATCTTAGTCAAAAAGTAAGCAAGGAAAACAAAATAGAGCATTTCTAATTTCGCAACCAGGCAACCATTTTATTTTTTCATGCCAGTCCTTGTTAAAAGATCTAGTAAAATATTTTTTGCACTCCCCGGCGGAAAGTTATTTCTTTACGCCCGCGAAGAAGGGCGTAAAGTTAATTATTGTAGACCGCGGGCGAACTTTACGCCCGCAACCCGCAACAAATTAATAAAAAAGTAGATTACCTTAATTACAAAACAATTTTTATATACCTAACTTGTAAAATCACTCTTGCGGTGAATGCGTCAATTTGACATTTTTAAAAATGCCATTAGAAAATTTTTATTAGAAATTAGAAATCAAAAAATTTAAATAAAATCTTCGTCCGTCCAAAAATATTGTATGTTATGTACCGTGGGCTAAAATCGATATCCTTACGCCCTTGATACATAAATAACTATTTTGTTTTTACTAACTGCTTCAATTTTTTCACGTAATGACAATTGGTAAAATGTAATTTTTTAAATATATTCAACAGTAACATATCCATCATAACATATTTAAAATAATATTTATTATTTAATTGTATTTTTCTGTAACAAATATTTAAATGTTAGAAAAAAAAACAGAATATTATCCTACGTACCTATATGAAAGATTAATTCGCTCTGAATAAAAACATACAAATTAAATCACAAATAAGCTGACGCTGCAGATTTCGGGCTGGTTATTTTGCTTACAAATTCCTGGCGAACAATGATGACGCTGTACCGGCTGTACAGAAAGCAGCGTTCGCGCTGCTATTACCGTGTGTTATTAAGAACTAACAAGCCTGCGCGAAACTTGCAGAGAAATGTATGTTTTTGACACTACTACGTTTTGCAGTGTCTCGGAACTCCGCGGGACTTTCACCGACGCGACGTACGTTTTCGACAATATTACATTTCGCAGCGTGTCTGAATGGAATCTACAGCTTCGGTTAAAATAATTCCTTTTAAAAGCGGTTTAATTAATTAAATTTATGTAATAATTATGCAAAATATTGAATGATTGTTATATTATTGATATTTTCAAGTACAAATTTAATAGGTAATTAATTTTCGTATTTTGTTCTGGGGGTGCTGCAGTGTCGCAGCGCTTATGGACCAGCCGCCACTGATTATATCTCTTTGCCTCTGCCTGAATGTGGTGTATGGAGTCTGTCTATTGTTAAATCCAAGTGTTTATATTAATCAGACAGTGTAGATCAATGAATGCCTCCCTAAACTGAAGAAGTTTATTGGGGAGTACCATAAGAAAGAGAATATTCTGTTTTGGCCTGATCTTGGTAGTTCTCATTATGCAAGAGATGTACAGGCTTCATGTAAAAAATATCAATATGTTCCAAAAGACTTTAATCCTCCGAACATACCCAAAGCGCGTCCCATAGAAAATGTTTGGGCAATACATACTTTGCAATTATGTTTGTGTCAATGGCTGCGAAGCACATTCAGAGGAGCAGCTAATCCATAGTCCGCAAAGTGATTGCTTAAGTTTGATCTAAATTAAGAAAAATACAAATGAAGGAACTGTATTCAAATTACTAAACTTGCATTTTTGTACGTTATAAACCAGCGTTATTAATTAGAAATATAACTATGTTCTATATTTCCTTTCTTTCGAGACTTCATTTTGAATTATGTATATGGTAATTTACTTTCTTTACACACCTTATATGTAATTTAGGAATACCTATTGCTTTAGGTAAGGTAGTACGAGGGTGAATCAAATGTTTTGCTGATCCGTGAACCATGTTGAGGGCTTCTATTCTCCACCACTTCCCGTCCTTCTGAAAACCTTTTGTGTCAATCATAGACTTGGGATTTTAACGAAGTCTTCTGCCCAAATTGTGCACTAAACCTTTTCAAAACTGCAGAAGGTTTTACGTCTTCCTTCTCAAGAAATTTGATAATCTGTCGCTCAGTGGACGGGTCTGAATCTTACTGAATCAGTGACTCGGTGAGGAGAACTGGAGTGGGAATCCACTTCATACTTCTCCACCAATAACATTTAATTAATTTAATGGCTACAGAACCAAGCGTAGACAGGAAAGAAATTCCGGTTTATATTTAATCCACTCTCGTATTGTTAATAAAAAATTTCAATAAATATCAGAAAAACTGTGTTAATCGCGCAATCACTTCATATTCCACTATTAATATTAAAATAAAATAATACAATATATTGTATAACCATCGTTGTATAAAGCAAGAGTATAAAAAGGAACTGCATTACCAAATCCAAATTATTACTGCCATAAACAACTGCATATTTATTATTTTCAAAATCTAAGTCTAAAAATTCTTCCAGGTATTGTTTTCCATTAATTTAAAAGTATGAATAAGTTATTAATTTTCAACTGGTCATTAGTTAAATCTGTTTGAAAAACCACAAACGCAAACACAGGATTATCTATATTCTTATAAATATTTGTAATATCTAAATTTAGTGTTTTGCTTGATGCATTTATTTCAGTCCAAAGAAAGAATACCTCGTAGAAAAATAAAAATATTTAAAAATGTGCCGAAGGGTAAAGCTTTTGCATACCAAAAGTAGTCACTTTTTAATTTAAGGGCAAATATCTGGCAAGGAGATTTTCCAAAGATAAATACCGGTGAAGACGGATATGTTGGAACTGCACCGGTAGATCATTACCAGCCAAATAAATTTCGTTTATATAACATGGCCGGAAACGTATGGGAATGGACGCAGGATTCATGGTTGAACAATGACGTAAGTCGATATAATTATCCAAAAATATATATTTTATTTTATACAAACAATACAATAATTTTATCGTAAGTTACAGGATTTAAAGGTAAAAAAAGGTGGTTCATATATGTGTCACGAAAGTTATTGTTGGCGTTACCGTTGTGCTGCAAGATCTCAAAACACAAAAGATAGTTCAGCAGGAAATCTGGGTTTCCGTTGTGCCGGCGATATAAAAAATACGGACAATATTTCTCATTAATTCTCAGGCAGTATTAATCAAAAACAAGTATTAAGGAATTGCTGCATACCATCCAAATAAATGGTGAGAGTCAATTCTCACAAATACCCTTAAAAAAACCTTTTCAATATAAATTGTAGTACTTAATTCATTCCGCCTTGAAAGTCTTCCATTTTATTGTTTAGTTAAATTTATCTGTTGTTTACGATTTGTAATAATTTTTAGAGATATATGTATATACATACTTATTAAATAAATGTTGAAAAACTATTCATTTTTCGTTAATTTAAAACCTTTCTCTTGTAATAATTTGCAAGCTTGTTTCTTTCTAAAAGATTATTTGATAATACAAACATTAAAATGAACTTCATTGCTTTATATTCTGTTCAACAAAACTGTTGATGTAAAAAAAAAAAAATGCATGAATAGGAACCATATATTTAAAACCACAAAAAAAATTACGTATATTTCATATATGTGATGTAATAATGCATAATAATTTTAAAAATAACGCCTTATAATTAAAAAAAAAAACAAGTGGAATGCTTTAAGTAGCAACACAACAAGTTCTGTTCTTAAATGCATAACAATGAAACACATACATTTTCAAAAAGCAATGACAAAAATATATTTCTTAGTAACAAAACCCTACCCTCTTTGTTTATACAAGTTTGCAATACCATTTTTGGAAATAGTTTATATAATTATATAAGTCGATGATAAAATTATGAAACGAAAAAGTTTAGTCTTATATCAATTGCACTTACAAACATAAAGCTTAACCAGAATAAAAAATTAAACAGCAGTTTAGATGACTGAAACTTTTAACAAACAATGCCTGTTATAAATAAAATTTGTAAAGATTTATTAGTTACTTCAATAGACTGATACTAGTTGGCATCAATGATAAATGCTAAGATTAATCTTATAACACTTTCAGAAACAAATTTGAACCAAGTTTGATGCTGTTTATATAACAATATTTATCCCTGATATCTTTCACTTTTTCGTTCATGATTGGAAGACCAAGGTATCACAAGCAATTTATCGACTCCTAATATTTACAACAATTTTATCAAAAGCACTTTGACACGACTCCTTAAAAATTTTAGGCACAGGCACGTACCGGTAAACCAGATAACCACCAAATGTAAGTAGTGATATCCTGAAGGTTACCTTAAATATTTTAGAAGATAAAGATGGCGGAGGCACTGTTAGAATACCAGCTAGATTAGGTCTTTGATCGATGGGCCATAAACGACTTATTCCTACAACATGACCGATTCCCACAACCCCTACAACTCTCAGTGGCTCGGTTTCATTTTCCACATATGCTAAAAACAAATCCGATGTCATCAAGTTTCACGCAATAAAGATTGATACCCACTTCTTGGATGTAACCTAGAACAAGCTGCCATTTGTAATGAATGGGTAAGATAGATATCGCGTTCATCCACAAATACTTCGCCCAATGCAGGATATTCCCCTGCCATTTCTGCTAATAATTGCTCTAACATATCGCGTCGTTTACAACGTTCTATTTCCTCTTTACTAAAAATAGAACAGTTAGAATTCTACAACTCACCGACATGATATAGCGTACCTAATTGGATCCTTTGAAGTCAATAAATGCCAACCTAATTTTAGAGTTTGAAACCATGATAGTCTAGCTAAGGCACGCTGTAATGTAATTTGAATAGGTCTATCTCCTAAATGAACACCACAATTTGGCAAACGTTCAGCCTGTAATAAAAACACTTGATTTTTCGGTATTAGCTACTATCAACAGGGTGATTTTATTTCACGCTACATGAAACAGATTATTACAGAAAATGTTGTTACAAAAAATTCAGGAAAAGGAGAAAATGGAAGATGGTAATCGGGACCTGGAAATCCCCAAATAATAAAACAAAAAATATGATAGACCACTGCATCATCAATACAAGATATTTTAGTAATATACAGGACGTACGAGTTAGAAGAAGGGCCGACATGGGGTCTGATCACTACTTACTGACAGTAAAACTTCGGGAAAAGTTTCAACAGGACAAAATAAATTTGCCGACTAAGTGTCTAACAACATACAAAAGGAGAGAATACAAGAAGAATAAACACATGGCAGCATATAAAAAATGCCATAGTGCAAGCTGCGAAAGACAACTTGGGCCATATCCGAACCAAATGTGAAAAGAGTTGGTTTGATAATGAATGCGAAAAGGCGACAGAAAGGAAAAACCTAGCACATCAGAAACTAATTCTGGATAAAAATATAACCACGATAGAGGAATATAGAATGCAGCGAAATGAGGAGAAGAGAATATACAAAAAGTAAAAAGAATGTTTATCAGTAAACGGCTAGATGAGATGGAAAGTTCGAACCAGAAGAACCAAAGTACGAAGTTTTATAAAACAATAAACAAAGCAAGAAAGAAATTTCAACCAAGGACAAATATGTGTAAAGGTAGGGATGGTAACATCAAAAATAACGCCATCTGTACATTAGTACTGTACTTTACCTTGAAATAAAACGCGCAGTCGAAATTGAAGCGCTGCGCTGTGTGATTTGCTTGTTTTGCTCTGCTCAACAGGTTATGGGCCTAGTAGCGTTGCCACGTGCAAGAAATATAAGTTGATTTGTGTGTTCAGAATTATCTCGCGGATATGGCTGTAGATTTTTTGGCTACTGTGCCGAAATTAAAGGGCCGGGAAAACTATGGCGATTGGGCTTTCGCGGTAAAAAATATGTTAGTGCTTGACGATTTGGATGGTTGCATTGATGGCACTGTATCCGACGCGCGGTGAAAGACAGGAAAGCTAAGGCAAAGATCGTTCTTACGATCGATCCATCCTTGTATGTACAGTCACGCGCAAAAGTAATGACACGCGTTTACCATACACAATAACACATCCTAAATGTCATTACTTTTGCACGTTACAGTACATGTAAAGGAGGCAGAAACGACAAAAGAAGTGTGTTTCGAAATAGACGATAAATGGATTAGTTCGTTGCTTTTGGTGGGCTTGCCGGACAAGTATGCTCCATTAATAATGGCGATCGAACATTCCGGTATTACACTGAGCGTTGACGGCATTAAGACAAAGCTGCTAGATTTGGAACCAGCCGGTAATGCAGGGAATGTGTTTGTAAGCGTGAATGTCAGCAGAAGGCACAACAACAGTACTACAAATAGTTCAAATGTTACTGTCAAAAATGTGAAATGTTACCGCTGTAAACGAATGGGCCATTACAAGAATAAATGCCCAAACAAAATGTAGTAAGAAGTTTGAATGCATTTAGTGCGGTGTTTTTAAAATGACATTTGTTTATTTTTTAAAATATACGTCGGATGTTTTTAATCATTTTAGGAATCTCAAAGGCCTAGCGGAAACCCAGAAGGAGCATAAAATTAAAATTTTAATGTCAGATAATGGAGGAGAATTTTGTAGCCAAGAAACGGAACAGTTTCTAAAAACCAATGGTATTGCTCGTCAAACAACTAATCCTCATACTCCAGAGCAAAATGGCATGTTAGAACGAATGAACCATACAATAGTAGAAAAGGCTAGGTGTTTTTTATTTGATGCTAATTTAAAGACTAAATTTTGGGCAGAAGCTGTAAATACGGCTGTGTACCTAAAGAATAGGATGGTCTCAGACGCATGCGAAGAATGCCCAATGAAAGGGGGCACGGAGAGCAGCAACCCAAATACCAGAAGGCCGAAGACCACGAGGTCGATGGATGGACGTCAAGGAGGATCTAAAAAAGCTTAAGGTGCGGAACTGGACCAACCCAACTTAGGACAAAGACGAATTGCAGTGTGTTGTAGAGGAGGCCAGTGCATGTATGTATGACTACTTAGAACAATTATAATCTGAGGAAATAGTTTTTTAATTTGTTATAGATGGGAACAACTACACTTATTCATGAAAAGCTGCGATTTATTTACACAGCCTCATAGTTTTTCATGCATACCTCTTTATACGCAACCCTAAATTCTCCACCAGGTGCCATTCCGATCTCTTTAGTAAGGTGAGCACTCATGTTTAGCAACAGCAAGTACATTGTACCATTATAAACACCATTGGTTTTCAAAGTGGTCATTATTTTATCAAAATCGATATTTTTGGCTTCTTCTAAAATGGTCGCTTCATCCAATGATAAAATACTTGTTCTAGCGGCACATAATTCCAAGACAACCACATGAGGTTGGACATTTTGTATTACCTTTAAATAAATTGTAAATTATGATATTTAAAACCTTTGACATCATTTTAATACCGTTGCCACATCATCCTGCGATTCTCTACTAAAATGTGCAGTTCCTACAAGATAAACCTTAACACCAGTATCTAGATTTTTGAGCAAAGTAACAGTTTCAGGTAGATTGCTATCAAAGTCTTCGGTCGGAGGTTTCTGTTCGTTGGAGCCAGTTGAGGAAGAATCGATGTCGGGGTCAGGCCCTCCTAATTCTTCGAAATTATCACTTTTTTCTGAACTCTTTTCTGAATCTGACCCAACACGTACGGTACTCGCAGAGAGCTCTACAATTTTATTTTTTGTGTTATGGGCGCGTAACAAAAAATTTTTTACTCACCGAAATTCGCAACAGAATTGTCCATCGTTTAACAACCAAATTCAAAGTATAAAAGTTGCCTAGTAATTAATGTAAAACAGCAAAGGAAAATTGCTTAAAATATCACTAAACTTTGCCCTTTTTCCTAACCCAAACTCAAGACGTTTAATATATTAACCCATATGTCACAGGTTAAATGACAGCTGTCATATTGCTGTCAAATAATGACCGTCGAATCAATTTCTGTTTTATTACGTTGCCAGCACCTATTCTTTTGCAACGAAACCAGTGGCGGCGGAGGAAATATTTAAAATAAGGCTGTTATTCCATATTCCATTTCTCTTTTGCATTAAAGCCTCTTTAAAATTGTGTCACTGCCATTATGCCTAGTAAGTTTGACGGATATAAACTACTAATATAAAGTAAAAATATTAGTATTAAATACTAAAAACATTGTTAACATCTTTTACTTAGACGTCGTAAGTTCTGACACCGTTCTGACGCCACTGGCAAGAAAGGTTAACATGTTAAAATGACATCTCATTTTGATTTTAGATAAGGTTTTTGTACAATCGCTTGTTTGCTCGTAGTGTAAGAAAAATGAATAATTAAGTATACTTTTAATTCTTTACACGTCCAAGTTTCAACATTTTTTAGTTGCTACGTAATTTTAAGACTTTTTAGGAATGATGAGAGGAATCGTAAGTATTTTGCGAAAACTTTCTAACTGATGACATTTATAAAGGTAACTTTACAGCTCACTTTTGCTCTTGGTGTATATGCTGGCATTTATATGAGTCAAAATTATGAGGTAATCTTATTATTCGTACAATATAATTTTTATTAAATAATCGCATTTCAACAGATACCCCGGGTGGACGATCCTGGTGCTTTAATAGAAAAAATTAAGGATTTTGCAGATAAACATAGAAAACCATAGATGTAGTGCATATTTTTTATTGTAGTTAAGTTATTAAATAAATAAACATGTCCCAATTAAAGTAATGTTACACCTCCACCTAAATATTCCTGTCTAACCTGTGGCTCTACAAAAGCAAGCCAGTCGCTTGAATGAGTAGGTAATAATCCCATACTCTGACATTTATAAAGTGCTAAACCTATATTTATAAAGTTTCCTAACATATAAACGAGCTTCTGTCCGATGGCGCTTGAATTTTCAACCATTTTAAATGTACTATTAAGGGCAAATAATGCCTGAATCGGTCGCATAAACAACATTCCCACCATCATGATCGGAAATATAGAGATGGAATTTCCTGCCATATACATAATGAATAAGTTCATCGGTACTTGTTTAATTGGTGCCAAGGCTAATTCCCATGATTTCTTTATAATTAAATGTCCGGTGTCTGTCTTCTTAGCTACTTCACTATTTCCCAAAGTGCTCGAGGTGCTATAAGCAGGTGGTGCTGCTAGTATCGAATCGTTAATAGTATTCAATCTTGTGTTTCTGAAAACCAAATCTTGTTAGTCGGGGAAAAATATTTCGTTTTTTATTACCTTGTGGAGTCCAAGCTCCATTTTAAGCGTCTGTTTTGAGTTTTATTCGTTGCCATTTCTATTTACTTTCAATTTTTAGCACACCAATAATTCTAATTGTTCTATTGAACATCTGTTATTGACTCTTGGTTTACAAGCTACCAACCTTACGATATACGGTATAAAACAAATAAATAAAATCACTAGATTTCGCCAAAATTTTGCGTAATTTAACCTAACAAATTTACGCTCATTTAAATATTTATTGTATGTAACAGAGGGGAATAAATTATCGATAGTTTTGCAATAACAGTGAACGTTCAGTAAAGTTGTACGTGGTAATTTCGTATTGGTCTTCAGTTATTAGTGTTGTCAATTTATTTTCTGAAGCAGGCACATGTGCCAAACAAGTTTAAATACTCAGAATTGGTGGCCTGGTTTACTACATATAATCGGACCATCAGATTAAAGGTCATTTTTAAATGTGTATCTGTAGGTGACTGAACAATTCAAATGAAGCCCACAAAGAAAAAAATGCCAATTTCAACCAATTCGGCAGGCATTAGACGAACTCGATTAGACAGTTTTAGTAGCATTAATGAAAAGCAAGTGGATGACATATCGTTAGAGTTTTTCTATAAACCTCATACTATTACTCTGCTGGCTATTACTATAGGAATTGTCATATACACTGCATTTGTAAGGTAAGCAACAATGAATTTTAAAGTAGATGCAAGAATTCCAGGCTTATTTTGTTGTTAATCTCAACCCAAAAATGCGTTGGTCTTTTCTTAGAAAACATATAAACAACAACATCCATGTAAATAAAAAACCCACACATAATTTTCAGCGTTTTGTAAAACGTTGATAAAAACTCATTAAGATATGTATTTTTATCTGTTTGTCGTAGTACATTACTCTGCGTTGATTATTGCTTTGTATTTGTATATTTTTGGTAGACCAGCAAATTTGAATGTCTTGAATCAAATGTGACTTTATCTTGCGCATATCTGCAGTTAATTATCAATATTGATCTTTTGATTATCATAAAGCGGTACATAAGTTCTTTTTGTATTTTCAGAAACACCCAAAATATAGAAAACAACATCTGGGATGGAATATTGTGTTGCGTGTTGTTCTTCCTACTTATTTCTGTACTTGCATTCCCAAATGGTCCATTTATACGGCCGCATCCGGCTATATGGCGAATTGTCTTTGGTCTCAGCGTGTTATATTTATTGGCTCTCTTATTTTTATTATTCCAAAATTATCAGACAGTGAGAAGTATATTTATGTGGTTGGATCCAAATTTAGCTAATTTCCACATAGATATGGAAAAAGAATACGGAGTGAATTGTTCGGATATAACAATAGAAAGAGTATGGAGTCATCTGGATGTCTTTGCTTTGGGACATTATTTAGGTTGGATGTTTAAAGCTATTTTAATTCGTCATAATGGAATCCTTTGGGCTATCAGTTGTATGTGGGAAATAACAGAGTTAATGTTTGCCCATTTACTACCAAACTTCAAAGAATGTTGGTGGGACGCATGGATTTTGGACGTCGTATTATGTAACGGATTTGGTATTTGGTGTGGATTACGTATTTGTAGAATGTTAGAGATGCGTGAATACAAGTGGGTCAGCATACGAGACATTCATTCAACAACAGGAAAAATTAAAAGAGCAGTTTTACAGTTTACACCTGAAAGTTGGTCTCCAGTGCGTTGGCTGGATCCAAAATGCTCCTACATGCGTGTTATTGCATTTTGTCAGTTGGTCTTATTTTGGCAGGTTTCAGAATTGAATACGTTTTTCCTCAAGCATGTTTTCGAAATGCCTCCTTCCCATCCTTTTGTTACAGGGCGTTTGATTTTAATCGGAGTTATAGTGGCACCTTCTGTTAAGCAATATTACACCTACGTAACCGATACTCAGTGTAAACGTGTGGGTACCCAGTGTTGGGTTTACGGTTGCATAATGGTATCCGAAGCACTTTTATGTATTAAACATGGGCAAGAATTATTCGAACACACTCAAGCTATTAATATAGTGGCTTGGTTGTTGATACAGCTTGGAATATCGGTAGGATGCGTTTTTGGATGTGTATTATGGCATAAACGTTATAAAGGCGACGGTGAGTTTTCTCGCGAAAACAGCCCTCTTAAACCTAAATCACCCACCGTTACTTTCGCCGAAGCGAATAACAAAATCTCATCAGCAAAAGAAGACTAAATTAATTTCTTGTTAATTATGTTTGTAAAAATTTAATCTGTGGCTGTACAATTAGTTTCTTATTAATTAAAATACGTTGATAGTTGCCAATGATTAAATTTATACCTTTAACCATGTTGTAATTGTGAAATCTGGTTTTTATATAGTGTTTCTAGTCACTTCACTTTTTTGTGACACTTTAAGAAAGTTAAGCATTAAATTAATCACTCGAATATTGTTTCGTTAAATTATTTAGTTTAATGTTTAAAAAATACCTAGGTAATTGTGAGCTCTTTTCATACCTAAACATATGTTAGGTAATATTTTATTTAAACAAAGTTACCATAGCGCATTATTTTTCCTAGTTTGATGTACATTTGGGGCCAAAAAATTTAATACGGTGTAAAATTAACTTCGTCCTGTGGCTTGCGATGGAAATACAAAATACGTATTTTAGTTTCGTTGAAATGTTTCTCGATAATATCCCTCAAAATTTAGTAAACCTTCCTCGTGTATTGCCACTGGCCTCAGAAATTTGACTTCCTTAATAAAGCGTTTTAAATATTTTGCCCCACTTTACTCATTACTGGGATGTACGATTGTTCCTTTAGTTTCATGAATTTACAAAATGTTAATCTAACTTGCATGAAAACATAAAGCTATTGTAAGTAGTACAAAACCTGAAATTTCCTAGAAAGTAATATAGCAAGATTTAAAATAAATCTGTTCGCAAAACCATTGAAAAACTAATCTATGGCATGGTTTCAATTGACACAACAAAACTGACAAATTGTGTTTAATGGTTAAGATTTCTTTTCATATTATTTGTACAGAATGTTGAATTAAATACCGCAAGATGTTTTCTTACCGAATCATTAAATTAAAAAATGGTTAATGAAATATTTGGTAAGACTTTAGTGTTAGTTTAGTAGTTTTTGGTGTCCGCACTATACACACACGCAAATTATCACACTTATACTTTGTTTCATACTTAAAGTCCACCACGGTATCTTATGGAAAGCGAAGTAGGCAGATTTCACCACAAAACCGCTTGGAAGTTTGTATTTCAAGTCACCTTACAACCCCTTTCTGATAGCTTAGACCGCCGAAAAGTGGCAACATTAACCACAAAATTCCCATAAGAATGAGATTGCTGTATCTCTCCCGTACTGAACTTTAAGTATGAAACGAAGAATACATAGGTATTATTGTACATTTCAATCCACTTTTTCCTGTCCAAGGCTACTCTTCTTGCCTCGTTCACTTAAAATGGTCGCAACATGTTTGTTCCAAGAAGTTGGCGGACAACCCCTTGGCTTTCGTTCCTTCGCTTTTGGCTTCCGACACCCTCTTAACCAGTCTACTATTATTCATTCTGTATAGATGACCTAGCCATCTTAGTTGGTTATTTTCTATAATTTTTTGGAGAGGTTGCATGTTCAAGCTGTGTCTAATATCAGTACTTCTGAGTCTGTCAAGCTTGTAACTCCAGCTATTCTACTAATAAATTTCATTTCCGCAGTTTCCTTTGTGGGTTTTAGCCTTCTATGATTTTTCCCCAGTGCTTCCTATTCTTTAGTACAGCTTTCCAGTTGTTAATCTTCGTCTCGGCCAAGTCCTTTTCTATTGAGTCCTGCCATCTCTCTCATGGCCTGCCATATCCAGAATCCCATTCCATGATCACTTTGGCCATCCTTTGTGTTTCCATTCACAGCAGGTGACCCAACCATTTCAGTCATTGTGCCTTGATGAAGCGTACTATGTCCGCACCTTTTATTAGCTCCTCTATTTCGTAATTGTATCTTCTTCGGCGTGTACCGTGGGCTTCCAGTATTCCACCATAAATTCTTCTCAGAATTTTTCTTTCTATTATTCTCAGTCTGTTTTGGATATTTGCTGTTAGAGTCCAGCTTTCACAACAGGTCTGATCATACTTTTATATATCCTGAGTTTAGTGCTGTGGTTAAGAATGCTGGAATTCGTTAGGCTTTTACGCTTAGTCATTTGCATGTATTTGGTTTTGTTTTCATTTATCGTTGAGCCCATATCTACGGCTGCTCTTTCCAAGTCCGTGAATATTTCTTTTAATCCTTTTAGGGTTCTACTTGTGATCACTAAGTCATCAGCATATGCTATTATTTGTACTGTTTTTGTGTTTATTACTCCTGTACTGCTGACTTTCTGGATTATTGCCTCTAGTACAGTGGAACTCCTGTAACTTGAACTCGAATATTTGTGCATTTACTGTGAGTTTATATGCATATTAATCTTCTTAACTCGAATTTTTTTCTGGGATTTTGGTGGTTTGAGTTAGAGAGGTTCCACTGTACTATATTGAACACTAATGTCGATAGTGCATCACCCTGTTTCACACCATTATGTATTTTAAAGGCCTCCGTCATCCCTTGTATACAAATGCCAATGCCATTTTTGTTAGTTTTATTAATTTTTTTGATATTTCTAGAGATTCCATACATTCAGTAATTTTATTCCTTTTAACTTTGTCAAAAGCTGGATGGAAGTCTATAAATAAATTATGTAGGTCGATATTATGTTCAAAGCACTTCTCTTGGTAGTATCCGATTTTTGCATCTGCACGAAAACACTTTATATAGCACATTGAACAGCGTTATGCCTCGGTAGTTGTCACCCAACTTTTTGTCCCCATTTTTAAAAATTGGTATAATTAGACCACTATTCCAGTCTTCTGGTATGTTTCTTATCAGTTCATATAATTGTTGGTGTAGCTTTTCTCCTCCATACTTTAACAGCTCTCCTGTGAACTCGTCCTGCCCTGGTACCTTATTATTCTTGATTCTATTAATTACTTCCAGTAATGCTGTGGCAGTTGCGGTTCGTGTCTTTCATTTCTCTCTTCGCTCTCTTCCTGTTCATTTCTACAAATAACCTATTTGTCAACACCCAATTTGCACAGCTGTAGCATAAGTTTGAAACATTGATTCTATTATGCTGCCGTACTAAGCCCAAAAACGGTAACTGATATGGTTCGAGAGTCGAATAGTAAAAAGTTCTCCCATATTTTGCGAGCTTTTTGCTGGTTGCTGTATATTGATCGATATTTGTAGTGACAACTAAGAATGTTTTGGCCAAATACAGCCGTAAAATTCTTGTAATATACGCCTTTTATGCCACATTTTCATTTAACGAATATGCAAAAATGTTACCGCTATTTGACTTAGCAGGACAATCTCTTACTAATTATTGTCTTACTTATGGAGGAATATAGTTTTGTTGCTGAATTGATTCGTTCAACTTCTAGATTATTATCTGGCCAAGATATTTGTAACTTTTAACTTGTGGTAACTGCTTGTTTTCTAAGATTATTGAAACATTTCTCCTTCTTCTACCAATTGCAATCACCACCTTTTTATCCCTATTAATCACCAAGCCGTGTTCTTCTAATTTTTCATTTAATTTGATAAGTTTTCGGTGTAACTGTCTCTCTGATTTTGTGATAATAACCAGAGTGCCGATACCAAGACTGGTTCCAAGTTCCTATAATTTATACCCATTTGTTGTGTGGTAGTTCTACATTCTTGCAGTATTTTGTCCATTAATGTTATAAAGAACAAGGGGCCTTACTCAAGGTAGGTCACACCCTACCTTGAGACGTGCTTGAGACACACTTGGCCAGTTCGCCAGTTAACGTTTACGCAGTTCTCAAGTACGAGACTGAATTTCGTCTATAAGTACGGGCATTAATACTCCACCCTGTCTCACATCTTTTGTTGCTAGAAATTTTACAGATGACATGTTGCCGGACCTTATGCAGTTCCTAGTGTTTCTGTCGAAACTTTCAGTTGCTAATACTAAGTTGTTATAGAATAAGTACCTCCCAAATTTTTTCCCTATACACTGAACCGAAAGCTTCCTTGTCACATAATATTGTTTTTTCTATTGCTTGCTTTAAAACAAAAATACAATCTTGTACTCCACGGCCTGTTCTGAAACCACTTTGTGGTTCATCAAATTGATTTTCAACAGCCATTCTGAGTTTTGTTCTAACACTCGTGGACTTTACTTGCCACACTTAAGAGAGAAATTCCCCTATAATTATTACTGTTAGTTTTGTTTCCTTTCTTATGTAGCCACTTCCCAATCAGATGGTATTCGTTTTTGTTTCCATGCTAGAGAAGTCACTTTATGAAGTAAACTTATACCTCGACTTATACCCACTTCATCCATTGATTTTAACCGTTGCCACCACCTCCTCTACCATAATTTCTTCTTGGTCTTCTATAGGTTGTGCGTTTGTTGTTTCCACGTAAAGATCTTGTCCATCATGTACGTCACTGCTCCCCATAGTTTCCTTAAAGTGATCTTCCACCTAGATATTATCTGATTTTATTCAGTCAATAAATCACTCTCGTGCATACACCAAGGTATCTTTTGTGGATATTTCAACCCTCTGATCTTATAAAATATATTTATCTAAGTTCGACTGTTACCGAAAATAGTGATAGAATAAACGAATCAATTTAAATGCAGTTCAAGGTCGCCTTTAAAGTAGAATGTTATTAACTGGTTTTCAATCAATTTTATTGTAAATCTTGCTGTAGAATTTCCTTGCAAATAATGCAAAAATAGAAAACGTTTTCAATACAATTAATTAGTTCTGAGGACTGAGAAATTAGGTGGGACCATAGTCTTACATTACCTTTATTTTTATAAGTAGGTACAAACTCAGAATCTTTATACTTAAATCTGCAAAAAATTAAGTGTATTCGCATTAACTGGCGAATTAATTTTATAAATCAATATTTAATATTATTGCTGTAGTGATCGTTTCCGGTGTAAAAACAATACTCGATGTTTTGTTATTCTTAATTAGATTTGTTTTTATGTTAGTTAAATGTATGAAACTAAGATGTACTACGTGATTTAAACAGTGGTGGTCAAATTGACTCTGTAAATATTCCACTTGTTGCCATATTGTTAGTTAATATGCGTTTTTTTTTTTTTTTTGTTCTTAATGTTAGCTGGAAATGTGACCAATTTGTTTAATATATAAATTGGACATCTGCAATAAATTAGTGTATGAAAATTGTTGGTTGTGTTTCAATCTTTTCTCCTTTACAAAGCCCTATGCAACACATTTTACATAAAGAACATGAACTGATGTCTTAAATATAGCCTACAAAATAGTACACACTCAAGAATAGTAGGTACCACAAGTGGAAGAAAAAGGCAGTTACCAAAGTGGTTTTCGGAAAACAAGCCGACAACCAATCAGACAAATTATTAAAGAAACCTAGGAAGCTAACATACTACTCTAGAAACACCATGTCTGTTGATTTTGAGAGCACATATGATAACATCTTAAGAGAAAAAATTCAAGAGGCCATGCAGGAATTAAAAGGTCAGAGGCACTTACGAATATGGTTAGAATGCAAGGAGAAAGATCCCTTTTCCTCAAATGCAGGAGTTGGGCAAGGTGATGGCTTGTCATGCTTACTCTTCGAGATAGCACTGGAGTACACCAGATTACCAAAGATAAACGTAGAAGGCATAATTTTTAATAAGTCCATACAGATTCTAGCCTATGCAGAATTAAAAGACGTAATAACCAACCTTGACTGTACCTCACGGGCGCCGACTAGGTGAGTGCTCCGGGGCTCAAGCACCCACAAAAATTAAATCAGTCATAAAATATCATCATTTAATCCAAAAAAATTGAAAACAACTGAAAGACATGTGAGCACATGGTGAAATGATCAAAACAAGTCTGCCAATAATTCAGATATGGAACTAAACTTTCTATGTATAAGTACGATTTTTACGTCACCCTGGTAGACTCCCCGGCGTAACTTCAAACCACGGTCACCTCCCCCCCCCCCCTATTCCAGTCGGGATCAGTGAGCAACAACACAAATTTTGGTAAGTCGGCGCCCCTGGTGTACCTACTACTATGAGAATGGGTCTGTGAATAAACAGAGAACCAAATATATGCGCATAAATAAAATAAAGGCTCCACTTAATAGTAGGTAAATAATAATAGTTTTGAAGAAGTGCATGAATTCGTGTATATTATGGACTCTTACCCCAACTTCAATCAAACCTTTTGTCAAGAGAAACAAAAATACGAATTTACGAAACTCTCATTAAACCTTGAACCTTGGGAAGTAAGGATAAAAATACTCTTGAAGTTTTTGAGAGGAGGGTTCGTCAGAAGATATTCGGTTCTGTACAAGAAGAAGGGTAGAGAAAGATATAAATATGGTGCACAAACATTGAACCCCAACAAGAAACATATGCAAAAAATTAGAGTCACTCAGTCAAACTTGAAACGGTCAATATTGGGCATAAGATTATCAGATAAAATAAATTTAGACAAAACAACAAGAAGTAATGCGGTTAGAAAAAGTATGGGATTGGGCAGGCCATGTGGCACGTTTGCAAGGCAATAGATGGGCAAAAAGGATGTTCTGGAACCCTATAGGGGGTAAAAGAAAAAAGGGACGTCCTGGAGGAAGATGAGCAGGGCAATTGAAGAAATCACTGAACAGGGATGGAATCACCAAGCTAACAACAGAAAAAGATGGTTGTTTTTGAGGGAGGCCTGTGCCCTACAAAGAAACCCGATATTATCAAAGCAATAAAGGTTATATGTCTACGTTGGTTGGGGCACTTGGTTCCTTACCTGCTACGAAAACTTTCCTTAACTTCTCCGAAAGCCAAAGATCTACCGGACCCCCATGAAACAGGTGGTTTGATGAAATTCAGGAAGACTTGGCAGTGCTTAGCGTAACAGAATGGAGACAGTAAGCCATGAATAGGACTTGGAGAAGCATTATGGAGCAGGTGAGGGGCTGCAGGGCATGATGGCATGAGCTGATGGGGGAAAAGCCGTACTTTCCATACATTCTTTCTTCATATTACTTATTATCGACAAATAAATGTGTAAATTTCCAATATAAAATATAAACAATTATTATTTCCGGGTTGTGCATTGCACGCGTAGAGCCTCATACGTTAAAGCACCAGCCTCGACACCGAAAAGTACAGAGAAATCGTAAATGGTTGTCCGAAAAAAATTACTTTCCATAGAAATTAGATCAAAACTTTCATCCACCATGACCACCATGTATTGGTTTATGCGGTGAAGTTAGTTACTTCTAATGGGAGACTTAAAATCATACATAACCTACAATTTAGAAACAAATTATAAACATTATTAATGAACTGGTAGTAATGTACTTACTGTAGACTTCTTTTAACGCTCTGTAGTCTTGAAAAAGACTCTTTTGAATAACAGTAACAGCGTATAGGAACAGAAAAATTCAACGTAAACACAAACATCCACCACCTAACCAACAGGAATTGCGGTATGTGGATAATATCACGCCGGAGTGAAATATTGATAACTCCTGGGAAGGTAGTTTTTTCTGGGCAATCATTCTCGATCTCCCTGTATAAGAGGTTACAGATAATGAGATAATACATAACACAACAGGCTACATTATTGCCTTTTACAATTTTTACTGATTTTTAAATTCATCTTGGATAATTTAAGAAACAAAACTAACAAGTGCAGTTGGTCTTCATGACATAATTAGCAGAACCTTGCTTTATAAATCAAAGGCATTGGATTTAAGATTTAATACCTAATACCCAATCCTAATTGATGGTTTTTTGAAAGTAAATATAGAAGTTGCCTTTTTCAATTTAAACTTCAAAGTAAATCTGTATGCACTACACAATGCAATGTTTGGCACAACAAAGATCCCTACCGGGGTTAGAAGACCTCTAAAACCGGAGGATAGTGCCAAAGCAATTGGCATCCGCAGGTTTAGATTTTGTCCACCAAATATTTTTGGTGTGATCGTTTGCAATGTAAAAAACAATACTCATGTTTTGTTATTCTTAATTGGATGTGTTTTTATGTTAGTTAAATGTATGCAACTAAGATGTACGTGATTCAAATTGACTCTGTAAATATTCCACTTGTGGCCAAATCGCTAGTTAGTTGACTTTTTCAATTCAAACTTCAAAGTAAACCTGTACGCATTACACAACGGAATATTTGGCACAACATCGATCCCTACCGGGGTTAGAAGACCTCTAAATCCGCATTAACGCATAGAGATACTTGGCATCCGCAGGTTTAGATTTCGTCCACCAAATAAATAATTATTCGTAAAACCTGATAATTGAGTAGCTTTTTATTTATTTGATGTATTCATTTTGTTTACATAGTGACGTAATAGAATTGTTTGGCGTTAATAAGATTTTCAAAAGTAGAATATGTCATGGCGTAAATTAAAGCGAGACAAATTTTGAAGTAAACTGCAAGGATAGTGGGCGTAACCATTGCCACCCTTGCGGGAGTCAGGATTGAGTGTCCAGCCCCTGTAGGGATTCGCAGAATACATACACGGTCGCTTCCTAGTTTCACCCTCAAGGTCATAATTTCGCCGGTCAATATTTCCCAATAACGAGCTTTTGTTTTCTACACGAACAATCGTAATGCGCACGTTTTACGCGAGCATTTTTAGGGTTTTTATTTGAACCGATTAGGTTTTGATACGTACAGCAAGTTGGAGAATTAACACCGGATTGACGAGGAAAAACGGACAATATACTCAAGACACTTTGTGCACAGGGGAACGAGGGGAGGGCGCAATTTGAGACGACTGACGCCCCTTACCCGCGGCTAGGTGTTCGTTGTATACGCCGTTTCAAACACATGTAAAACTAAAAGGGAGAAATCTAAGTAATACGAACTTAAAGTTAATAAAGACGAGGTTGCAAATAAGTTAACTAAAGAAGAAAGCATCCTAGGCCTTGGAATATTCGGAAATAAACGGTAAATGGGAAATTTAAAAAGTGGTGGGTAGCGCGAATGGTGTATACTATGTTCAAGAACGTTGCGTAGAAAAGCCTGGCCCCGTCAGCAGCGAGCCAACGAGTGGCGTGGTTTGTAGTCGGTCGCCCGCCTGCGTTCGGAGAATTCACCCGGAGCTAGTTCTTACGCATCACGCCCAACTGTGCAAATTTCATTATCCCCGGTGGTTTAACCAGATACCTCGTGCATCGGTTATTTTAACAAAAACTCGCACAAATCAGTGAAAAACTGTTAAACGTCGTTTAAATTGTAACTCTCTAAATCGATCACGACGGCGTGTAAAGCACGGTTCACAACGGCCTATAATTGAACAAAGTGCAATGAACATGCATAGACATTCTCATTTTGTTAACAATAATGACTTCTGAAGTGGCAACATCAAAAACAGACTACGTTCAAAGTACCACCCAGGTGAGTTTTCAAACACTGGCGGTTTTAACCCGTGTAGTTCTTAGTTTAGGGCGGGCAAGGATTGAAGTGGGCTGTGGGAGTTACTTTGTCCCATTTGTAGATAGGAGGTCGAACTTTGGCTCCATCCAGGGGTCGGAGCACAATACGACAACACGGGTTTGCTCTTATGTAATACCAAAATATTCCCCATGCAGCTTACACTTACATGTTAACAAATTTCGTGAGATCAGCTGATGATTAAAATTATTATTCAACCAGTGGCGTACGGGGAGTTGCATACGAATGTCCCATTTAACAACGATTTAGTCGTTTATAGTTTGTTTATACCATTTTTTTGAGACGCGGAACCGAATCCTTACAAACACCATCATAAATTCGCTATTTTATGGTATTTTAAAAGCAAAATTACGATTTCCAAATTCCACACAACAAAACAAACTATTCCAAATTATATATCTAATAGTGAAACAGTCCCATCGTTGAACTCAAAGACGTAAATCATTGAAACCATATCTTAAATTGTTCATAGGTAAATATTGCAAGAAAAGCGATAGACTGCAGTAGCTGGTTTTCAACGAAACGGGTGACAGGCAGATCTATGGGATTAACAAGCCCAAGTTAAATTTTAAATAATTAGTTATGGCCTACTTAAACATGCATAAATACGTATTATTCTTTAAAAATAAAACCGTAGATTAATAAGATGGAACATTAACTCGGTAGCCATAGATATTATTTAAAAATTGCCTTTGTCCTAAGCACATACGTATTTCAAACCGACAACAGCAGATGTGCGGAAACGAACAACAAATTAGAAATACGAACAGCCAGATGTTCAAAATTAGTTTTTATTTTTAACACGACGTATTAAATAATAGAAAACATTTTTACGTATTTGACCATATTTTCATTTGCCAAAATGAGAAGGTAGTAAATTCATTAACCTTTCTACATATACGTATATCTAGCCGAAAAAACTAGGTTAATGCTTGTTTACTAAATTCTGATAAAAGTGCGCAACAGCGGCGTGCAATACATTTATTATTTTTACCTTGACCGACTGCACCCCCAAAAATTATCGGGGATTAGTTTGGGGGAAATATTTGTAAAAGAAAAAGATTTTTGGTGTTGACCTAAAGTCTAAGAATTCCCCTAAATACCGATGTAGTTTCCCAATAAATTACATAAAATAAAGCTCCGCCTTTTGATTACAGGAGACTAAGCCAACCCCCTCGCCTCTCGCGCTTTTAGCCGCGACCTGCAGCAAGATCGGACCCACTTCAAGCGAACCAACGCCTCCCACGATGACCAGTACGCCCACCCCGGTGAAGAGCTTGCCGGTTTCAGGTCCCCAAGTTGTAAGCGTCCCCGTGGGAATACCCCAACAACTATCTCAGCAGCTATTGCAGCAACAGGGTGCTCAGATAGTAAGCGCAGCCGGCCAAAACCTTGCCTATAATGTTATGCAACCTATGCAAACCGTTACCGTTGATGGACAGGAAGCCCTTTTTATACCTGCTATGTCTTTGGCAGGTAATCTCATTGATAATTGTCAACTTTAAAACTAAATTAAATCGTATATTCCCGAACAATTATTTACGCAAATTATATCTACTATTTTTAATTTAACAGGTGGTCAACAACACCAACAACTTTTCAGTCCAGGTCAGATACTTCGAGCCCCAAACGTTCTCCCAGCCAACTTGCAAAACTTGCAAAACATTCAAACAGTTCAATTATCTAATGGGCAAAGTGTACAAGTCCGTCCGTCGATACCCCAAGTTGTTCAGTTTCCCACCATGCAACAAACGATACCAGTACAAGTTCCGATTTCATCAGCGAATGGCCAGACGATTTATCAGACAATCCATTTTCCTGTACAACTGGCAACCGTTCCTAATATTATACAAACGCAGAACATAGTTCCTCAAATGGCTAGTATTATTACGCCGAGTGGTCAACTTCAACAGGTGCAAATCGCAAGTGCATCGGTTACAGCACAACCCGCACAAAGTTCCCAACAAACACCAACATCGGTTGCAACACAAACAGTAACAGTACAAGCCGATACAAATACGCAACCGCTGACGTTTACTGGGGCCAACGGACAACAGTTTACAGTTATTCCAGCTAATTTACAACAACTACGAGGAAATATTGGAAATGTTATACAAGTACCCAACATTCAAACTATACCAACTATTCAGAATATTCCTGGTAAGCATTTTATATTTTTTTGTAGGAAGTTATAAGTTATAAAGTAAAAACCGTTCATTCGAGTCCACAATTTCGGCTTAATTTCTTTCGATGCGTAAAGACATGCTAGTTCGCGTAACGTTAGAAAGTATAAGTGTGATCGCTTGTCGCACATGAGGTCATACAACAAAAATACTCAAGAACAAAACAACAATGATGTCTCACTCTCGCAGTTTCTTACCAAATTCAAAGCCATGTTCAATCAGCGAATGAATCAGAACAGTTTGATGCTCAACTTACTTACAAACATGCCAAATAAAATTTTCCAACAATGGAAGCATTATGAATAGCCTTATGGAACGCGAATGGCTATCACAACATTGATTAGAAGTCCAACTATTTCTTCAAATGTATAAGATCGACGTACTCTTAATATCGGAAGCACATTTCACAGACTTTACTTTACTAGTCATCCAGATAACACCACCCATTCAGGGTCAGCAATCATTAATAAAAAAAATTCTCAATATGAAATAGAAAAATTTGGGACCGTCGACTTGCAAGCAACAAACGTTAATACCAAAGGATTAAATGGAAACTTTATATTAAAGACAGAGATATCCTGTAAATGTCTCACTGATCTGGAGGGTACAATAGGCCTTATTGGCCATAGTACAGGTATTACAAGGAAACCACTTCGACACTTAATCACTTAAAACAAGAACAATTCGAAGAATTCTTCGTAAAGCTGGGAATTAAATTTATGGTAGGAGGAGACTTTAATGCCAAACATCCCTTATGGGGATCTAAATTAACCAATCCGAAAGGAAGAGCATTACCTACATAAAACCATCATATACAGGGTGATTCAGAAATAAGTGCCGTAACTTTAAGGAGAGATAAATATTGACGAAATATGAAAAAAGTTCAATATCTTTTTTTCTAGATGCGCTGATTTTCATTTTACAGATAAAGAAGGTTCTAAAACTTCATATTTCGTCGAATATCTTATCTCGGCACACAGATATGAATTTCAAAATAGGAACACGTTAATTATTCATATAGTGTCCTATAAATTGCACATAATCTAGATAACTTAGAATATTTCAGTGTCGTAGAAACAGGGGATCGAAAGCCCTTGAAGAAGAAGAAGAGACAGGGGCCACGTGATGCAAAACTTTGTTTACACCCAGTATGTCGTGAGAATAATGTATGCCCGTGATTCTCCATTCGATATCACGCAAAAACGGTACTCTTTGTTGGACTCGCTAAAATGATTCGTTTTCGAGATTTTTTAATTTTTGTTCGGACCTTCACATGAAAGCAATACTACAAAAGTGTATTAACGCCATTTACCCTAAATAATATGGTTTGAAACAAAATTAATTGTCAGTTACTATCCAAACAATAGTTGGTTCTTTTACTAATTCTCACTATGGTAGTTTACACATTTTCGGAATATGCCGATATTCATTTAGTGCTTGGAGAATGTCAAGGTAATTCTGCTAAAGCGGTAAGGAGATACGCTGAAAAATTTCAAGGTCGTATTATCCCTAACAGAAGAACTTTTGTACAAGTAGATAGGCCTTTAAGAGAAACAGGAACATTTACTCCTGCAGCTCAGCACTGTGGTCGCAGACGAACAATAAGAACATTATTAAATGAAGAACATGTTTTAAACATTGTAGAAGAAAATCCTAGAGCCAGTACTAGGAGACTTTCAGTACAAACTGGTTTATCTCAATCTACAACTTGGAGAATTTTGAAAGATATGCAACTTCATCCGTTCCATCTTCAACTCGTGCAAGATCTATTGCCCACCGACTATGAGCCCAGAATTCAATTCTGCGAATGGTTTCGTCGAAAATGCGGAATAAATCCAAACTTTTTACTGATGAGGCAACCTTTGCGAGAAGTGGGATTTTCAATATGCACAACGAACATGTCTGGTCTGACGAAAACCCCCATGATACAAAAATAAATATTTGGGCTGGAATAATCCACAATCAATTTATTTGCCCTTTTATTGCAGAAGAAAATTTAACAGGAGCTTGTTACGCCAACTTTTTGAGAGATTTAGTCAATCTTCTAGAAGATGTTCCTTGCCAAAGACGGTTAACCATGTGGTTTATGCATGATAGGACATCGCCTCATTTTGCAAGAGAAGCAAGAGATTGGTTAAGTGAAAATTTTATAGGCAGATGGATAGGTCGTGGGGTAGATGCTCCAGTGCATTGGCATCCTCGATCCCCTGAATTAAATCCTATGAGTATGGATTAGGCAGCAGTCTCACTGCAGCCACTACCAACCACCACCACCCACTGCCATCAACCACCACCAACTAAAACAATCCTGTGCAGTCCCACTGAAGCAAGTAGTGACCACCAGTATTAGTTAAAATTTTAACCAACCATCAAAATTCGAACATGTTGGAAATTTCAAACTGGTAGTCACCGTTTGATGGCAGTGGGTGGCTAGCAGTTGCTTAGTGGGACCAGCGCTGTGATTTAATGCATGTTTAAATATTTTAGTTGATGTAGTGGAGTAACGTTTTAGGCAAAAATAGGGCGTTATCTCGGAACCGGTTAAAACTACTCCGATTTTAATGATTTTTTTTTAAAAACGTCGGAAGCATAAAACAACAACCTTTATGGGTTAAAAGTTGACTCTCATTTTTCATTAATAAATTTATTAATTTTATACAGGGTGCTCCATAAGTAATGGGACACAGACCAACAATAGATTCATGACGCCAAAATATTACGATTTACCTAAAATTACCTTAGTCCAAAAGTTAATATTTAGGGAGATACAGGGTGTCGAAGTCGAAATTTGAATTTTAATTTTTTGCTGTAATTTCAAAAGTTTTCGGAATATTTATATGAAAATTGGGGAAACTAACTTTATTGCGACGAGAAACAATAATCCGTCCTCAATTTTATTGTAGCTCTTAAAATAACCTTATTTTTGCCACACCTATAATTCCTCTGTAGAAAAAATAAGGTTCTTTTAAGAAGTACAGTATAATTAAGGACGGATTATTGTTTCTCGTCGCAATAAAAGTAGTTTCCCCAATTTTCATATACATATTCCGAAAACTTTTGAAATACAGCAAAAAATTAAAATTCAAATTTCGACTTTGACACTTGACACCCTGTGTCTCCCTAAATATTAACTTTTGGACTAAGGTAATTTTAGGTAAATCGTAATACATATTTTGGCCTCACGAATCTATTGTTGGCCTATGTCCCATTACTTATGGAGCACCCTGTATAAAATTAATAAATTTTTCTACTCCTATACTAGTAAGTTGTCTATTACCTACGGTTCACTTGCTAAGTAAATATATCATTACACACACTGATACGTAATGACTGATTACACACACTGATACGTAATGTAATGACTGATACGTAATAAAAAAATTACGTTTTAGTTCTTAAAAACATTGATTTATCAAATTAACCTTGTTACTGCAGCGCTGCGAGTCACCATTGATTATTGAAACAAAATCGAATCGTTAGACGCTATTGTGACAGATTAAAACTCGTTGTTGTAATTTAGAAAGCATTATGCCTTTTATTATTATGAATAAATGTGGTCGTAGAAAAAGTATAGTACACAACTAGAGTTGTAAGCTTATTACATGCTCGTAGAATTACTGCACTCGGCGCTACGCGGCTCGTGCGCAACTTTTCTACTCGCATGTACTAAACTTCTTACAACTCTCGTTATGTAATATACGATTATTAATGAAAAATAAGCGTCAACTTTTAACCCATAAAGGTTGTAAGCTGTAATGTTTTATGCTTTCGACATTTAAAAAAAAATCATTAAAATCGGAGTAGTTTGGACCGGTTCCGAGATAAAAAACCTAAGGTTAAGTACTCCACTAATGGCTGCGGGTGGTTGATGGTGGCTCAGTGAGACTGCTGCCTTACGGAATATGAGGGATTTTAAAACAAAAAGTTTATTTTCAACCTGTTAACACAAGGGACGAGTTGAGAGAACGTATTGAAATTGGCCAATGATCGGTTCCTCTTACAAAAAATTACTAATCAAGTGAAGAAACGTGCACGAAAATGCATTCAAGCTGAAGGGGGCCATTTTGAACATTTAGTGAAATAAATATGTATTACTGCATTGTGTTATTTAATGTTTTTAATATTAATATTACCTAATTAAACTTAATTCATGTGCAGGTATGAACAAAAATTAAAAAATCTCGAAAACGAAACGTAGCGAGTCCAACAAAGAGTACTGTTTTTGCGTGATATCGAATGGAGAATCACGGGCATACATTATTCTCACGACATACAGGGTGTAAACAAAGTTTTGCATCAAAATGTATTCCGTATTATGTGCAATTTATAGGACACTATGAGTAGTTAACGTGTTCCTATTTTGAAATTCATACCTTTGTGCCGAGATAAGATATTCAACGAAATATAAAGTTTTCGAACTTTCTTTATCACCCTGTAAAATGAAAACCACCGCATCTAGAAAAAAAAGATATTCAACTTTTTTTAATATTTCGTCAATATTTACCTCTCAGTAAAATTACGGCACTTATTTCTGAATCACCCTGTATAATCAACTTAACCAAATATCCACTGGGCACTGCCAGATGCCCTGGATTTCTTTTGTCGCTAAGAGTGTTTCTTCTAACTATTTATATCGAAGTCACGGAATGCTATAAATTGGTTTCTCATCATACAACAATAATCTGCACAATAAGCATGACTGTAATAAAGATGCAAAAAAGCCTAACTTTTATAAAAAAAAAACTACACCAAATGGAACAAATACACAGAATATCTGAACGAAGATACTCCCCATGAAATACCAAGAAGCAGTGGAAAATCTACTATCCTACAATATGCATCATGGAATGCAACACCTCTAAAATTACAACAGCAGAGCACTCCTAGTATCAACAATTACCCATTAAATATTAGGGTCGAAAGAAGAATCTGGCAGCATACTAGACATCCCAGAGATAAAAGCAAATTAAACATCTTAACTAAACAACTAACCAGGTTAATATCTGAAAAACCTATCATCTACTTGCCATGGCAACTATACTTTGTGGAAGCCAACCAGGAAACGAAAACGTCCTATCTGTAAAATCGATAGAACCTAGGCTCGTAACGACGAAGAAAAAGCAAGGTTTCGGTGAACACCTATCTATCATATTACAGTCTCATAACTTGCAGAGAACACTACAAGATGATAAAGAGATTTTTTTGATTCTTCGCTGCCACTATACTTACCCATAAACCCTTGTTCTCCCAAAGAAATTCAAACTGAAATTAAGTACTTGAACAACAACAAAGCGCCTAGTTATGATCTAATTACAGCTAAATGACTCCAAGAACTCCCCAGGAAAGGGATTTCAGCATTAACACAGATCTTCAACACAGTACTAAGAACCCAGCATTACCCTATCCAATGGAAATTTACGCAAATGATGTTAATCCAAAATCCTGGAAAATCTCTTTGCTGCCATTAATTTCTAAATTAATGCAAAAAATAATACTAAAACGATTAAAACCTATACTGGAAGAAAATGAGATAATTCCATAGCATCAATTTGGCTTCTGTGAGAAACATTCTGCTCTAGAACAAATGCACAAGGTTGTCGATAACATCGAGAGGATTTTGAAGAGAAAAAAGTGTGCTTGGCTGTTTTCCTAGATATAAGCGAGGCATTCAACAGAGTGTGGCATCCCACCTGTTATATAAGATCAAAAAGAATCTTGCGCATCAGTACTTTCTATCCTTCAAATCTTACCTGGAGGGAAGACATTTTCAGACGAAAGTCGAAGACAGTCTTTCTACAATCTATGACATTAAAGTGAGACTACCCCAGGGCAGCGTTTTGGGCCCCATGTTATAACAGATATATACATCAGACCTTCCGTGCCAAGTTAACGCAATGACAGCCGCCTTTGTCGACGATACGGCACAGTACTGATCCAATAGAGGCATCGATAAATGTACAAAACTCACTGGATGAGATTCAACACTGGCATGTAAAGGTTAATGAAAATAAGTCTGCGGTAATTACTTTAACTTTGAAAGACTTTGACAATTATTACTAATGCTGAGTGGTACATCAATAACCGTATGCTGCATAACGACCTTAAGATTCACAGATTCATTGTGTTAAGGATGTGGGTGAAATCCATGCCAACAGATATATAGACCGAATAAATGATCATCCCAGTGCGTTAGTGACTAACCTACTTAACATCGAAGTCCCCACGGGACGCCTAAACAGAACTTTTGAATTAATTAATTAGCAAATAATTATGAATCAATTAGCAAATAACCGTGAGGAGGTAATCGCTGGGTGATAACTCCTCACAAAAAAACTTTGTAAATTATTACAACAGGCAATAAAAGCATTTTGAATAGTTAGAAGTGGCAAGTCCTGCCTTAAACACCCTACTAGGTATGGCTTTAAAGTGTTGCCGAAACACATTTTAACATTTTATAAATGAGCTCTTCTACGTTGAGGCAGCTATAAAATCTTTTCGAGTTCAGTCCATCCACCTCTAAGCTGATAGGGCAGGCCTCCGAGGCAACTATACTAATTAATCAATCCTCGTTTGTCTTTATTTCAGGCCTTGGGAATGTTCAAGTCATAACACAACCAGCAGCTCCACAAATAGCAGTAGGACAACAGTTACAACAAGATCCAAATGATCCCAGTAAATGGCAAGTTTTACAAAGTGTCACGACGGCAGCCCAACCTACTACTACGACTTTAGCACCTGGTGTGGTAGTAACGACAACACAGGATGTTAACAATACAGCACAAAGTGGTGATATAGGTCAAGATGGTTTACAAAAACAAAGGGTACGTCGTGTCGCATGTACATGTCCAAATTGTGCCGAAGGAGAAAGACATAGTGATCGTAAAAAACAACATATTTGTCACATACCTGGTTGCAATAAAGTTTATGGAAAAACATCGCACTTAAGAGCACATTTGCGATGGCATACTGGTGAAAGACCGTTCGTTTGTACCTGGTTATTTTGCGGGAAAAGATTTACAAGATCAGACGAATTACAAAGGCACAGACGCACACATACTGGTGAAAAACGGTTTCAATGTCCAGAATGTAGCAAGAAATTTATGAGATCTGATCATCTTTCCAAACATATTAAAACACATCAAAAGCAGCGAATTACGGTAAATTACTTGTTGTATTAATGCATGACATATTTCCTTTATTTAAAATAGAATTATTAAATGCACGATTTACAATGAATTTTGGCATGCATGAAAATGTGTAAATAATACCTCTTACAGCGACAAAATGGAGAACCACACGAGCAGGAAGAAGAAGAACAGTGGGAACAAGATGAACCACCGGAAGAACCCAAACCACAAATGTGGATAACAGATGGCAAATCAAACGTAAAATATGCCATTACTCAATTGAATTATTCACAGGTAGTTATAGCAAGCAATTTCCGTATAATTTCGAGTAAAAGTTCATCGCATGATGTTATGTATTATTTGTTACAGGAAGCAGCAACTTCTACACAATCTGCGTCATCGGATAGTTCGAGCAACGAAGAAAAAATGATGATCACTATAAGTACAACCGAAGCCGGAGATGACCTAATTATAGCTGATCCTTTAGATGGTACTTGAAATTCTTGTATATATGTTATCAAATCTCGTGATAGTTATGCTTAAATAAAACTTTAACAAGTTAATTTTCAGATTGTTTTCAAATGTTGATTATATATATATATTCCCATATGCCTTTTGTAAATAACAATTCATACTTTCTTAAATATACGTATATTTTTACAGTGTCTTGTTTTACTTTTTTTTTAAACAATGCTAGTTATTTCACCGTATTCTAATAGTTTCTAATACAAATATATGAAGCATACATTTAAAACGGTGCTGATTTATTTGTTTATATGACTTTTCTACTACTTTTAAATATTTAAGTTAACATGCTGCAGAAATAAAATTAGCTCCGTTGTTAAGTAAGTACCTACTTCTAAAAAGTAGGTACTCACATTGATGTTCCAGTGCTTCCGCAGGCAACCCTTTATATCATACAAAAACTGCAGCTATAAAAATCAAAATCTTATGTAATTAGCGATCAAAACTATTAATTTTGATATTATTTATCAGTGGCGTGTTTACCATGGAAGCTAGGGAAGCACAGCTTCCCCTACATAAACTAAATAGGTACCTAGAGCGTATAATTAAATTAATATACCTTAAAATTTAATATTATATATACAATGTGTCCACGGATGGGTGATACAAGAGGTATAAATGACCAAAAATTTTTAGATATCAATACGCTGTTTGCCAGTCTATCCCTGCTTGTTCTTAAACTCATTTTAAGCAGACTTTCGATTTTTTTAAATCAAGGCATCTTTGTTAGCACTGTTAAAACGAAGGTGAGGTTTAGGTAAAGTCTTGGTACTTTAACAAATATCGCAAAATTGTATTAGAGTAAAGTTGTCCAGAACACAAAATTACGCTTGTATGCAAAATTTGAAGTTGTTCAGACAGAAGTAGACGCTTCAAAAACACAAAATTAGGATATGTTATTTCGAAAACTTTATTTTAAATTGAAAGTTTCAAGAATAAAGGAAACACAAATATCAAAATTATTCAAAAGTTGTTGTAGTGTCTGCTTGATCTGATTATAAAAATTTCAGAAATTTTTTCAGAGTCCAAAACTGAGGAAAATTGTGAATTTAAGTCTTAAATGATTTAGACTATTAAACACAGCAAAAATTATTATCAAGAATAAAATTTTCTGAGAAATCAATAATAAAAAAGTTTTTCCTCTTGTATCACCTATCCGTGGACACATTGTATATTATCCTGTTGACCCGAATATGTATAATTATTTTCAATATTTTTCAATACTAATCGAAGCTCGAACCTGATTTTAACTGTCCCTGCTGCCGAACGATGAAAAACACGACGTAACCCGAAACAGCTTTGTAAGCTACGAAGTTACAGCTTACCGCCAGTATGGTGTTTTATTCACTGAAATCGATAGAAAGCGCGTGTTCAAGAATATTACTAAATACTGTTTTACTGTGGAATTAAAACGTATATGAACGTGAAATTAGTTACATATTAATATACAGTGTCTCCCAGGATTGATGTTACAATAGGTGCAATGGATTAAAAATTTTTGAATTTTATTTTAAGATTGTGGTATTAAGTCCAGCTTGGTTTGAAGAGAATTTTAAGAATATTTTAAGTTTTTGAAAAACAAGTCGGCCTTGAAACGAAAACTATTTTCTTTTCAGGTAAAGTACCCTTTTTGTACATAATACGGCAAAATTTTACTAAGAAAAGTTGTTCAGAATGAGAAATTATGGTCCTATACAAAATTTCAGGAAGATTAGTCAACAATTGTTTTTTCATGGCCTCCTGGCAGTTACCTATGGTAATAATAATTTATTGTAGATCAATGTTATGATTACGTTTCGTAAGTTAAATTTGTTGTAAATACTACTTGTTTCGTTCAATGTTCTACAAATAAAATTGTTAATAAATACAATTTATTTTGTTTAATCTAAAAAATGACGGTTTAATCAAAGTAGGTAGATCTACCTGAAATTTTGTATATGACCATAATTTTCTCATTCTGAACAACTTTTCTTAGTAAAATTTTGCCGTATCATGAATAAAAAGGGTACTTTACCTTAAAAGAAAATAGTTTTCGCTTCAATGTCAAGGCCAACTTGTTTTTCAAAAACTGAAAATATTCTTAAAATTTTCTTCAAACCAAGCAGGACTTAATCACACAATCTTAAAATAAAATTCAAAAATGTTTAGTCCATCGCACCTATTGTAACATCAATCCTGGGACACACTGTATAAACAATACAAACATAGTAACAATGCAAAAATCTTTGGTTTTTACGTATAATTTCGTTTGAAAATCGAACTAAAAATACGCTTGTGTAAGCTGCAACCCGGCAGATTACACTCACTATCCCCGCCACAAGTGCATCTACAGAACTTTCCAAAATATAAATAGTTTTGGTAATTGGAAGCCATCGAAGCCAAAACTCAAACAATGTGTGGATTTTACTGAAGAGTAAATAAATTTTAAGGGAATAAATACCAATTTATCTTTAGTTTTCGTTCAAGCAATATTTTATTATAGTAATGTTTGTTTATTTTTTTTAAATACCTATATTTTCTAATTTTATGTTTTTGTTTAAACTGTTGAACACCGAATATTGTAATGATATACAAATTGAAACAAACAATTTCATGTAAATGCACAAAATCATCTTTCTGTTACAAAGTTCTAAGAATCGCTATCAAAATAAATAGTATTTATCAGGAAGTTCATTCGCAGTCATAGTAAATACTCCTACGCCGTAATTTGAACCCAATAAACAGAGTTCGAATAACTACGAACGTGCCGGCTACGAATACAACGTTTTCGCGTGCTCTCATACTGGCTTCAAAATCGGGAGCCTTCGGGTAACTAAATACTAAAGAAAGCATTAGAGCATTCGCAATCGGCAATTTCCGACATTTCCGTTCACGGTTAGTTCTTTCATATATTTCTTATGCGGACGCTGGCTGAGCCAGCTGAGTCCTAACGATTTAAAATATAGGTAGCCGTCGCATCGCAGGCGGATAATAATATGTGTTATACATTAGTAATGCTTTATATAGATATGCAAAATTTGTCTTGTAATAATTAACAATAAATTGTATGTTATAATTATTAAATAAGTAAATTACTTTTATTCTTTCCTAAGAATGGTTTTGGGAGGCTCGAGCCCTTGAGCCCCTATGGAGCAGCCGCCACTGCGTGTTATACAAGTAAATAATTTTAAACGCAAAATTTTTCATATACACAATAAATTTAGAATAAAACGATCAAAAAGTTAAAATGATCGCATCAAACAAATTTGTAGTAAAGTACCTACTAGGTAAATTTAAAATTATTAAAGTACACAGTTACATTAATAATAACTTTGAACGCTTACTTCATTGGTATTTAATTAGAGACAATTTCTAATAAAAAATAAAAATAGCAACAGCTCAAGCTCAAAAACACTAAAAAATCAAGATATTGGGAAACATAAGTTTTCTAAGCACCCTTAGATTATTATTTAACAATTTTAATTGGGGTAAAATTCACCATATCTACGGCTTTTTCGTAATTTTAAATGGATATTTCATTTTCAAGTTATTTGATAATTTTATGTTTTTGCTAATCTGTCAATTATTCATGTGTTTGGCCAAGGATAATGATATCCATAATTCACTACCAGCAGTGAATAATCATTATTCATGGTGTCATGGTAACCATCATTGTTTATGGTGTATAATTGACCACTCGCAAATGTTTATAATCCTACCACACTTCGTTTAACATAAATATAGTCCTACCAGCACATGGTTTTAGTAGCGTTATTTAAAACATTTTTTTAAGTAAAACAAAACAAATCGAAATTGTACTCAATTTATAAAAAAATAAGCTTACAGGAAAATGAAATAAAAAGAATTTTTATTTAAATATAAAATCCATTCTCAGCCACACTCGGTCCATACAGCATCGTGATCAAAAAGTAAGCAAGGAAAACAAAATAGAGCATTTCTAATTGTGCAACCACACAACCATTTATATTTTTTCATGCCAGTCCTTGTTAAAAGATCTAATATATTTTTTGTTTTTACTAAGTGCTGTTTGATGAATAATAACATCTGGAGTACATCGACCTTATTTCATTTTTTTCACGTAATGACAATTGGGAAAATGTAATTTTTTTAATATATTCAATAGTAACACCCATTATAACAAATATTTAAAATAATATTTATTATTTAATTGTATTTTTCTGTACCAAATATTTAAATGTTAATTACAAGAAAAAAAACAGAAAATTTTATTGCTCACCCTCAACGAAAACAATAAAAATATTATCCTAGGTAGGTATATGTGATTGGTTCATTCTGAATAGAAACATACAAATTACTCGAAAATAATGCTGGCTGCTGAAACAGCAGCTTTCGCGCCGCTTCTTACCATGGTTACCATGTATTATTAAGAACAAACGAACCTCGGCGGAACTTGTCGAAATTCACCGAATGTACCTTTTCAACACTGCTACATTTGGCAGCATCTTTGAATAGAATCTAAAGCTTCGGTTAAGATAATTCCTTTTAAAAACGGTTTAATTAATTGAATTTATATAATAATTATGCAAAATATTGAATGATTGTTATATTATTGATATTTTCAAGCACAAATTTAATAGGTAATTAATTTCCGTATTTTTTTCTGGGGGTGCTGCAGTGCTTATGGACCAGCCGCCATTGATCCAAGGGCTAGGTGTCTTTAATTTCACATCTATCAGATCTTCAAGATAATAGAAAAAATATGGCAACATGGAACATAGCGCAGAGATAGCCACTCTGCCTATCCAAACCTGGCTATGGAAGCTATTAGCAGATGAAAACCCACCAAGGGTTAGAGGCCATAAAAATAAGAAGATATAGTTTTCTTCTATTGAATTCTTGAAACTTCTCTCTCAATAACTTCTTCGTTTTTCTCTTATGTTCTGAATATCTACTCTTCATCCCATTTGTTTCTGTTTCCAACATTTGCAGTCGTCTTTTTCCAGTACCTACTAAAAAAGATTTATATTGTATGGTGCATATAGTCTCTTCACTATGGTACTTCATTTTTGTGCTTAATTTGTACTTTTATTAAACCCTTTTTTGAGGGAACACCAGACTTTTGCAATCATAAAAACTTCAAATTTGTTCTCTTTCTTAATGTATAATTTAAGTATACAATACTATCTTCACTGGTCCCAAATACTTCGCCACAAAAAAATAATCAATGGCTAATATTATAGATTTAAAAAAATTATTAAAACTGATAATTTGATTTGGAGATTGTATGCGCCATCAGATAATATAAGGATTCCTCAGTAATGCTACAACGTACATAACAAAACAAATAAAACGACAGCATTCTAATACAGTTTTTATTATAAAAATATAAAAATACATACAGTCAGTTTCTAATGCTGTGTGCTTCAACCATATGTTTTTTATAACCCTCTCTGTAATCAAATGATTCAGGACATAAGTGGCAACAATACATATTTGTTAAATCTGAATGAACTAATCGTACATGATATTTCAAAGCAGATTGATTAGAATATATCTTCCCGCAATGAGGACAGTTTCCACACTGTGAGCTATGATGAGGTTGTACATCTTGTGCTGATCTAATATTTACTATAGAAATATCGCTCGGTAAACCCTGAATGTTAACTTCAATGTTTTTCACATAGTCAGCTTCAATCTTCATTTGTTTTTGATGTGGCGATTCAGGTGTGAGATCAAATATTTTACACTGTTGTATGGATGTTTCCGGAAGTTTGTGTTTAGTATTTCGTTTTTCACTTTCTAACTGATCAGACTTTCTAGGAACATATAATGCTTCTTGAGGTTCGGGTGAAGATTCCTGAACAACCGCCACATTGTCTAAAGCGTACGATATTAATGAAGGTGATTTATCTAAAAAAACATCGGTTAAGCAAGAATATTATATTTTATACCAACGACATACTTGCATAAGACGTCAAAGACCTTTCTAAAATACTCGGTTGCACTTCTTTTACTTCTAAAGCAGCTTCTAATATTGAACCTTGTTTTGTTTTTTCGCAGATATCGTAAGCATCGGTTTTATCATTAAAATTGTGGTCCCCATGGATATCCTCCACAATTTCCATTTTAATGCTATCAACTGTAACGGTTTCGAACCTTTCTTCTTGCGGACTATCTTTTCGTACATTTTCTTTAGGTTTTGGAGATACAACTGTACTGTCTGACGTTTTAACTGTAACTCCCGGTGAATTTTGTTTGATAGTTTTAGGTTTAGGTTTTATTCGCTTTTGCAGATTTTCAACAAATTCTGGAGTTTTGCAAGGTTTCGATGGTTTTGAGCAACTTTTAATTGAACTTGAGGATAATTTTACTGGAAGATCTCTTAAACCCATATTACCTACAAGGCCAGATACTTGTAAAATTTCTGCAGTTTGTAGAAACGAAGCGAGTTTATCTTGCGCAATTAACACTTCCCCGTGATACATAAAATTTAAAACAGCCACTAAATCAGCATGTAGTACATCTTTTAATATTACTATAGGATGAGGACACGGATTATCCTGCAATAAAAAAAAAGGCGATATAAAAACTAGGTCAACATCCTGAAGCTCATATAAAATATGTGTATGTTTACAAAATTTACACATCTTTTTTACGAAATATTACTTACTTTAAATACAGTTCTAAAATAAGGACTACATGCAGATAAAATAATTTTATGAGCTTTAATACTGACTCCTTCACATGTAAGTGTCACATCAGCGAGATCTTCGGTACTTTGTAAACTTCCAAAAGCTGTAACTATACTTGTTTGAAAATTATTCCATTTTAAACAAAACTGATCTACTGCCATTATGTCTTAAAAACTTGGAAAAGGCACAAGTTTATTAATTACGGATATGTATAACACTTAACCTCACTTCAGTAGTTTTACTTTATATTATAAGATTTAATAAATACCCACAGCCTTTTAATTCCAGACATTAATTACAATATTTATAACTCTTAACTGCTACAGGATTTTTAAATATATAATAATAAAAAATTTACTACGCGTTCAAACTTCAAAATGAACGTGCAAACGTCAAACTTTCATCTAACATGTTGCATGCATGCATGTAACAAACGTCAAACGTCAATACAATTAGACGATTTACGAATAGATGGCAGCACATTTTCACGCGTATCTCAGGCGCCGTACACTCTACTGCGTACGTTTTGCGTTATATAAAAATTGCTTTCTCCAAGATTTACTTTCGTTTTCCTCAACTTTTTAACATAATAAACATCTCCAAATACTAATTAAACAAATCCATTAAGTAAACAACGGTTTACAAATTCGAAAAATCTTCAATACACCTAAACTAGCGCTTGATAAGATTTTTTTTCTGCCGAATTACAGGAGTTATCCTCGGTGGGTGACGAAAAGATGTTGTAGAGGACCCCCAAGCCTACAACACTTTCCGACCGGTTTTTCAAAAAGTGCCGAAAATTTGTCTAAAGCGAGGTCGCAAGTTTACTGAAATTTATACGTAAAGACACCTGGAGGACCAAGTTTTTTCTCTCGAATTACAGGAGTTTGCCCGAGTGGGTGACTTCTGTGTTACAGAATTTAGAGGACCCCCAGGTCTACAACCCTTACAGAGCGGTTTTTCAAAAGGTGCCGGAAATTCTCCTTCAGAGAAGTCGAAAGTTTAATAAAATACATATGTAAAGACACCTGGAGGACCAACATTCAAGGCTTTTTCTCTCAAATTACAGCAGTTATCCTTTGTATGTAACCTATGAATATTGTAGAGGACATCTAGGCCTACAAAACTCACCGCGCGGTTTTTCAAAATGTGCAAGAAATTCGCCTCCAGCGAGGTCGAAAGATTACTAAAATACGTATGTAAAATCGCCTGGTCGACCAATTTTCGATGTTTTCTCTCGAATTACAGGAGTTGTCATCGGTGGGTGACTTATGGGGATTGTAGAGGACCCTCAAGCCTACAATGGTTATGGAGCGGTTTTTCAAAAAGTGCGGAAAATTCGTTTCCAACGAAGTCGAAAGTTTATTAAAATACGTATGCAGAGAAACCTAGATACCATTTTCGATGTATTTTTTCTTGAAGTAAAGGAGTTGTCGTCGGTGAGTGACCTATGTGTGTTGTAGAGGACCCTCAGGCCTACAACACTTATCGACCGGTTTTTCATAAAGTGTCGAAAATTTGCCTCCAGCGAGGTCGAAAGTTTGCTAAAATACGTATGTAAAGACGCCCGGAGGACCAATTTTCGATGTTTTTCCTCTCGAATTACAGAAGTTTGCCTCAGTGGGTGACCTATGGGTGTTATAGAGGATCCCCAGGCCTACAACCCTTACAGAGCAGTTTTTTAAAAGGTGCCGGAAATTCGCATCCAGAGAGGTCGAAAGTTTACTAAAATCGCTAAAATACACATGTAAAGACACCTGGAGGACCATCTTCGATGCTTTTTCTTTCGAGTTACAGTTACTCGGTGGGTGATCTATGGATATTGTAGAGGACATCCAGGCCTACAAAACGCACCGAGCGCTTTTTCAAAAAGTGCTTAAAATTCGCCTCCAACGAAGCCCAAACTTTACTAAAATACGTACGTAAGGACACCTAGAGGACTAATCTTCGATGTATTTTGTCTCGAATCATAGGAGTTGTTCTCGGTGAGTGATCTATAGATGTTGTAGAGGACCCCCAGGTCTACAACACATACCGAACGGTTTTTCAAAAAGTGCCAAAAATTAGCCCCCCAGAGAGGTCGGAAGTTTGCTGAAGACACCTGGAGGACTAATTTTCGATGTATTTTCTGACGAATTACTGAAATTGTCCTCGGTGGCTGTCAGATGGAAGTTATAGAGGACCCCTAGGTCTACACCCCCTACCCCACTGAGCGGAAAGTACCGGAAATTTGCCTCCAGGGAGGTCGAAAGTTAGTATGTAAATGTAAAGACGCCTGGAGGACCAATTTTCGATATTTTTTTTTCTCAAATTACAGGAGTTGTCCTCTGTGGGTGACATATGAGTGTTGTAGAGGGCCTTTAGGCCTACAACACCTACCAAGCGGTTTTTCAAAAAGTGCTGGAAATCAGCCTCCAGAGAAGTCGAAAGTTTACTAAAATACGTATATAAAGATACCTGGAGGACCAATTTTTGATGTTTTTTCTCTCGAATTATAGGAGTTGTCCTCGGTGGGTGACCTATGGGTGTTATACGGGGCCCTTAGGCCTCCAACCACCACCGAGCTGTTTTTCAAAAAGTGACGGAAATTCACTTCCAGCGAGGTCGAAAGTGTACTAAAATACTTATGTAAAGACACCCGGAGGACCATGGATGTTGTAGAGGACACCTTGCCCTACAAAAGCCACCGAGCGATTTTTCAAAAAGTGCTGGAAATTTCAGCAAATTTCAGTGTTGGTGATGATTGGTACGAACAACACCCATCTACAAAGTTTTTCTCAAATTAAATATTCTGTGTCCATGAGGAATCTAAGATGGGTAGTTCGCTGGTTCGTTACGTAAGAAACCTGACAACCGCCAGCAAAATATATTTAAGGACGATTCCACCAATCACAAGGTCTACGAGGGAAAACATGAATGTCGAAGAACTGAAGTCAATCATTGCTTAAAAACCATCTACAGCGAAGATAAGGCCACCCTAGTAGATGTCTATCAAGTTTTTTTGCAATAGCCGAACATCTGTGCAGTGCTTGAAACTGATTACGTGATTACCTACATCACTGTAATTCGACAGAAACAACATTGACTATTGGTCCTTGTCACGTGCTAATTCCTCACTAAGACAACCTATGGGGGCGACGTCAAAGTCGGTGGTTTGCGGCTAACAAGCAGTCGAAGAAAGGGTTCGAAACATTAAACCCTTCAAATAGAGGGTCGTAATTGGCAGGAAAATGGGCGCCACTGCGGAAATCACCCAAGCTGGTCTCGAGGAACGTACCGCAGATGGCTCCTTCTGGGCTCAAAAGAGGATTGGGGCGGCTGCACACCCTACTGCTGGATGGACTTACCCTTACTTACTGAAATAAAATACTGAGGTACTGGTAGCCAGGTTCACAAGCTATACTATTGTAAAACAAACATAAAACACAAATAAAAGGCAGTAATGAATTAACAATGAAATTTAATGAATGCAAGATTATTCAAAATATGACACAAAATGAATCTATAAGTTTTATGTTCTATCTTAGGTTTACCTATATAAAAAGGGTGATTAAGGGATGCCACATTTACTCAACTTACGGCAAAGATAATTAACAGCTAGGCTCCCTTAATCGCAATCAAAAGAATGGTGATGACAAAACTTAAGCTAAAAATCTGATTACAGTTAATTTCACACATGCAACATAAAATGGGCATTCATCGCGGCAGTTCGCACTGTTTCTGAATTGTTAACGCTAAAGCAAAAAGTAATACGCACTGGTTGAAGATTTAAACACTCCGCCCGAACAAATTAGGCAAAAAGAAGGACAAACGCGGTTTTGTACGCGGGGGGAACCTTGAATGACACGACTCTAGCGTTGCATCACGATCGGCGGGTGCTTCCCCGAATTCTTAACAAAGAAATATATTGAACAAAATATTACATCATTCTATTTGGGACTTGTCTGAATTATTTCGCAACCAAAAGGTCATGTGCTGATCTGACGTTAATTCCTGTTAATTCTGCAGCTTCAGGGCCGGCTTAAACTTCGAACAACAGGGACGTATTACACTTAATTTACGCAAAATCTCAAAAGCCGTGACATCCTCCAGGTGTCTTTAGATACGTATTTTAGTAAATTTTCCACCTCGCGAATTTCCTGCACTTTTTGAGAAACTACTCTGTAGGGGTAGAAAGCTTGGAGATCCCCTACATCTACAACACTCATAGGACATCCACCGAGGACAACTCCTGTAATTCTGTAGAAAAAATATCCGCGTTTCTTTACACATACGGATTTTAATAAACTTTCGACCTCGCTGGAGGCGATTTATAAAAACCGCTCGGTAGAGGTTGTAGGCCTAGGAATCCTCTACATTGTAGAGTCTACAACATAGAACATTACGCTAAAGTCTACAACATTCATCTCATAGGACGTCCACCAATGTAATTCGAGAGAAAAAAATCTTATCGTGCGCTAGCTTGGGGGTTTTAAAAGTTTTTCGAATTGTAAACCGTTGTTTAATTAATGAATTTGTTTAATTAGCATTGGGAGATGTTTATTATGTAAAATATTTGATGAAAACGTTAAGGAAATCTTGAGAAAAATTGAAATGTTTGACGCAAAACGTACGCCGGGGAGTGTACGGCAACTGAGATGCGCCTGAAAAACGCATGTAGAATGCAGATTGCAGATTCGCATTCCAGGCCAATTTACTTATGATATAATATAATAATAAATAGTTTTTCTGGATCACACATATGTATTTTAAAAACATTTCCCGAATAATGTATACCAAATTTAGTTCGTTTAACGCGCCTATGCGTAAATCTCAAATTCTTATCTTTTATTATGTTTATGTACTATTTTATCAAAGAGCTTAACCTTGACCGTAACATTAATAAAAACGTGTATTGGTTTAATGTTCTGTGCTTGTATTGGTGGTGTATTAGATCTTACAGACCTAAACTACAATTGAACAATGCCCGAAGGAAATCCGGGTTGTGAATTAGGTATGTTGAAATTGCTTTACAAAATTAATAGTATTAATCACCTGTTGCCAGAGCCGGGTAAAGCACTTTTGCAAAGTGCTTCAATGAAGTGCTTGAAGCACTTTCAAGGCTTCAAGCACTGTGCTTGAATTACTTTTAAAAATAAGTATTTGGTATTTGGTATTTGAAGCACTTTGTAAATGTGCTTGGGGCTTTAAAGCCCTTCGGCAGTATTTCAATTACTTTAAAAGTGCTTCAATTACTTTAGACGTAATTAAAGCACTTTTGAAGTAACTGAATTACTTTTACAGTAGTAATTGAACTCCTTAAAACTGCTTGAAGCACACCAACGCATTTCCAAATACGTCTATTTCTACATTGATCTAGACAGGGCCGTAACTAGGGGGGGGGCAGGGGGGGGGCACGTGCCCCCGGCGGCAAATTTTTAGGGGGCGGCATATTTTGAAGAAACGAAAAACGTACATAGAGAAGAAACCAGCGAACTGAATTTAAACAATATCGCCAACGAATTTATTTCACGAACCAGTATGAGGCGCAATATGTTTCAAGTAATGTAAATTTTTATTATATACAATGTATATTGTATATTATACATAGTTACTGTTTTTTCCGTTTCTCAATAAAAATGATTTTAATTTTATGCGTTATTTTTTATGTTTTCCGGAGCTTAAATTAGATAATCAGTGGCAAATATATAGTCAATTGGGAGCGTTAAAACTGGATTTAAACCCAAATTTTTCAAAAATTTTCTCCGAACCCCCCTTTCTACCTGGGGGGTTACTCCGTACCCCCCAGACCCCCTGGTAAGTATACCCTTAAAATGAAAATTTTCTAAATCCGGCACCTATGGTGGGGGAGGCAAATACGAGTTTGCTCCCCCTGACAAAAGCTCTAGTTACGGCCCTGGATCTAGATCTAGACAAACAAGTCTCAGCATGAAAATTCGGGAACGGCGAAGGTAATCAAAAACAAAGCGGAGCTTGACTTCAGTAAATATATATCCGTTGAAATTCGCCAAGAAGTGCGCCTTAACCGATCGAAATTTTGAAAATGTAGTTTTATTAAGAGCAAATAGTTCTTTATGTAAATGTAAATGGTAAATGTAAGTGCATTTTTTAATTTTATATTTTGTTTTTATGGAAAGTAAAATACATATTTTTAGTAGGGTTTTGTTTTTCTTCTTTAAAAAAAAAAATAATTTAGTGGCAAAATGCTCCAATAGTTTATATTTTTCAAGCCCTTAGTATAATAGTTATTTATGTACCAAGGGCGTAAAGAAGCTTTTATGGCCTGATTTTAAACCCGAGGCGTTAGCCGAGGACTGGCTAAATACACGTCGAAGGCCATAAAAGCATAAAAGCAGTGGTACATACATAATTTTATGCACGATCGAAGATTTTAAAACTGAAATAAAAGGAATAAATTAATTTTCTACCGACATCGAGTAGTTAGTTGCTCAATTATTTATTTTTTTTTACTGACTACTGCCACTACTGTCAAATGATTGAAGCAGTTGCGTCTAGGAATATTCACATAAATAATTATGTTAACTTTGTTGTTAATACAAATTGCCCTAAATAGAGTTTTAATAAAGCGCATACTTTCGATTTTAATTTAAAAAAATTCTTTATAAGACTGTTAAACTGTTTATCAATTTTTGACGTTTCATTATAGCCCGGCGGGCTATAAAGACGCCCACGGGCTATAAAGAGACGCTTATGTCAAAAAAATTCAGACATAACTGTCACATTATAATGCGATCGTGCATAAAATGCTTTATGCAGCCCTTTGCGGGCTTCAAATACTTTTCAATGAGTACTTGAAACCCTTAAAGAGCTACAAATACTTTTCAATAAGTATTTGGTGCTTGGTGCTTTATTTTTCAAATACTGTGCTTGGTAATTGAAGCACTTTTAAAAATGAAAGTACTTGGTAATTGATACTTTAAAGCACTTTAACAAAGTGCTTGGTGCTTGGTAATTGAAGCACTTTGCAAAAGTGCTTTACCCAGCTCTGCCTGTTGCTTCAGTTACTTTTAACATTTATTATCAAATTACGTATTTAATCTTATATCAGTTATATCTTATATCTACCCCTAAATTTTACCTGGTGTGGATTTTATATGCTCAAATTTCATTTTATTTTAAGATCTTGGTTGGCTAAATAACGTCAACATAAGTTGGACAGAAGTCAGCAATCAAGCAGCAAACTTTCAGCAGTCTCGGATCCTTAAAGATGAATACCAAGCAGCATGGTTGCTGAAAGCACTTACTTGCATAGATTTAACAACTTTAGGAGGAGATGACACTCATAGTAATGTTTCACGACTCTGCTTAAAGGTACCTAATATTATTTGTTTAAACTTAAGTTGTACGTTTTTTTATTAGTAAGTACAAAGTACATAATTTTCAATTATAAGAACAGGCCTCCCGACCTTTACCCAAAGATTTACTGAATGCTTTGGGCTTTAATTATGGTGATGATCCCATACAAACGGCAGCAGTGTGTGTATATCCATCGAAAGTAGAAAGTGCAGTACACACTTTAACAAAACTTGGTGTTGCTCACAAGATCAATGTAGCTTCAGGTAAACATCAATGAAATCCTTGATTATTGATATTAGCTTTCTGTTTTATTATATGTTACAGTTGCCACGGGTTTTCCCAGCGGTCAGATGCCTCTTAGTAGTAGATTAGAGGAGATAAAATATGCCGTGCAAAAAGGAGCATCGGAAATTGACGTAGTGATAGATCGCAGCTTAGTACTGACAGGGGCATGGGAAGTTTTATATCAAGAAATACAACAAATGAAAGAAGCATGTGGCCCTAATATACACATGAAAACTATTTTAGCCACCGGTGAACTTGGAAATCTTAACAATGTACTTGATTAAACTAATATGAGTTACATTTGTGTTAAATGGTGATCATTTTAGGTATATAAGGCTTCTGTAGTTGCGATGATGGCTGGTTCGGATTTTATAAAAACATCCACTGGAAAAGAAAACTTGAATGCTACTATACCATTTGGAATTGTTATGTGTCGAGCTATATACGATTACTACAAAAAGAATGGATACAAGGTATATTTACTGTTTTAAGATAAAGTTTTTAGTTAGGTAATAAAAAATATTTTCATTTAGGTTGGTTTAAAACCGGCAGGAGGAATCAAAACATCTAAGGATGCTTTGTCTTGGTTAATTCTGATTAAGGAGCTGTTAGGAAATATGTGGTTAACACCAGAATTGTTTCGCATAGGAGCATCGAGTTTGCTTACAGACATAGAACAGAACTTGTATCAATATGTAACTGCAAATTGTGCTGCATCCTATGAGTTTACAATGGGTTAATCCTAAATTTTACAATTTTTCTGTAAGGTAGGTTAGAAGTTTCTTTTTGTTATGAAGTTGATTATAGGTGCATTCGTTTATTCGTTCTAAGAACCGAACAAGGTCATATGGTGTAGAGCGTAACAATAATCAAACGATTTGGAACACTTGTTTTAATTTTATTGTTCCTGTATGATAAAGTTTCATACCATTTAAGGTTTTAATACGTTCCTCGCACTCTTTAAAATGAAACGAAAAGAAATTTCAGGTTTAGCGGTTGCAATTAATAGGTTGTGTGTATGATATGTTTTTTGATGAGAGCAGTAGTGATAAAGAACCATCCTCTTAAATTGTGTTAGCAAAAGTAGTTTCATACACCAAAATCACTGTACTGCAAATGATAGATTCACAATTTAAAAGCCATTTCCGAATTTCCCAGGAAACTTTTGAAAATTTGGCGATGAAACTTGGAAATTACCAGATTAATAATAAGAATAATCATGCTGGAGAACTTATTTATTTATAGCCCATCATCATTTAAGGTTGTTAGTAGGTAGGTACTTTAAATAAATTTTTTTGTGTAGTCAATGGTAAACGGTCATTTTACTATGTAGAAAATAGTAAAGTAATGTGGCATTTTACTTGTTAGCAACCTTTACTCATTAGCAACACTTTACTCATTAGCAACCACTTCATTCCTTAGCAACACAGTCTGTTTGTTTACTTGTTACTATGTACGTGTTGTAGTTGCTATGTTTCCGTACAAACAGACTTTTCTATAATTTAATAAACTTTAAACTTTTTAGGCTTTTAGTTAGAAAATTGCCCTGGAAAGCGATTTTTGAAGTTAATTTTCAAAAAATTTCAGAGGGCAGACCCCAGTTTTACGGGGGGGGGGGGTATATCAGATCCACCAGACCCCCCTGGTAGGGCCCGCACCACAGGTTCAGCCTAGGAGTCTACAGATCCTAAATACGGCCCTGAGTCTTATTTTATGTTTATGAGATTTGCACATGTCTAACCTAATTTAATTAATTTACCTTATTTTTGTTATAAAGAGCGTAATTCTATATTGGTATTTTGATTATAAATTTAATATCTATTATAAATTATATTATTTACTTTTAGTTTATGTAGTTCTTGTCTACTTGCAATAGCCAATAAAAGAGTTCCTTTTTGAATTTTTTCGCCAGTTTTGATTTTTTTCACTGGCGCTGGTAATTTGTTGTTCTATTTTTTCTTTTTTGTATTTTCGTAAATCTCTGTATTTCTCTTTTAATAAGTTTATCTAATTCTGCATATTCTATTCTACTTCTCAACTCTTTGCTCTTTTTTAAAGCTTCTCTCTTTTTTATTAATTGTTTTGTTTTGTCCGTCAGTTTATTGAGTTTATTCTCTTTCGAGAATCGATTTTATCGATTTATCAGTCTGTACTGAGCTTTCTTTAATCAGCAAATGCTCCTGGTCTTCAATTTTTTCTATTTTTTCTGTTATTTGCTCTTGGAATTTCTCTTAATTAATTCTGGTGCTTATTTTTAGTTGATTAATTACTTCTGTTTTTGTAATGAAGCTTCTATCGGTAGTTATTATGAAGTCTATCTCGTTTTAATGTTCTCCGTTTGATGACTTCTTAGTCTATTTTCTTGCCTTGTAGAAGGTGTTGGTTATGTACAATCTATTCTTTTAGCGAAGCTTACCAGTTCCCTAGCTCTACCGTTTCTTGTTCCATTCTCGTATCGGCCTGTAGAGTTTCCATCATGTTGTCCAACTTTACTGTCGAAATCTCCTATCAATATGATTTTATTTGTAAGTTTTCCCACTCTTTCTAGCGCTTCCTCTACCTTCTCGTAAAACCTATTACATCCCAAGCTAAATTTTGCGCGGCTTGTTTCAATTCTAATCTAGTCGTTCTTCCGTTCTTCACGTTTAAAGTGCATATTTTTAGCTTCTGGATTTCTTTTCTTTTCTTTTCTTGATTTTTGTTCTTTTTGTAATTGTTGGGGGTGTCGGTCTTTCTTTTTTCTGGTCTGCTGGAAAGAGTTTTACAGTTTTTCCTCTTTCTTCCTTTTTCATTTCTTTTAGCATCGCCTGGGTCGTCATTTTTGTTGCCTGCGGCGGTTATTCCTTAGAAGTTTTTTGCCTTCATCCTTGGGTTGAAGTTTTCCCTTTTTTCATTCCAATAGTATAGTTGGTTAAGTGTAAGAAGTACATAATGATTCATCAAAATCTGACCGGCAAGCAGCTGCCAGCTGATGAGCAGTGGCGAAGGCTTTTGTTGATGTTGGGATACATATTCATTACAAAATTAAGAATTTTTTAATGTAAATCATATTAATAAAATTTAAACATGGACTTGTGTAGACGAAAACTCCTTTCTACGCATTATGTACTTTTTACACTTAACCAAGTCTACCCCATTTCTCATTTATTTGCAATTTCTGGTAGCCAATTTTTGTTTGTTTACCTTCCTCTCTTTGTTTTCTCGCTATTTTACGGATTTTTGTTTAAATCATTCGTTCTTTACTGGTCCTGTAGTTTTCTAAGTAGATGCTTTTTCCTTTTAGTTTGTTTTTATTCTTCAACACCGTCGATTTTTCTTCCTAATTGCTGAATTCAATTACTAGTTATTTTGACTGAGACTAATTTGATGTTTGTGGTTATTTCCATTTCTTTAAAGAAATCTTTTATTTCTTCTTCCATTTGCTCCATTCTGATTATAATACCGCTTTAACTAAAGTGTATTCACGGAAACCGTGCACTCGATGTAAACAAAACCACGTGATGGTTGACAACCACGAGGTCGAAGTAGGGGCTGTGATTGGTTGTATACTGGTGAAAGTTTCCTACTCCGATAAGCCGGTGACGCATTTTTACATAACTACGTATTTACGGTACTTTTGTACACGTTACAAGCGCGTACGCTAACGCAGCCAACAATTTTACGCAAAGCATTTGCCGTGTGAATCAGCCGCTGTCAAACTTGTTTGTTTACATCGACTGCACGGCTTGGCTGAACAGAGTTTAGGTTATTTTTCTTCTTCGCTCTTCACTCTCTATTTTATTTTCAAGGTCTGTTCTCCTGTTCAGTTCACATTTTTCTTCTTCATAACTTACAAATTAAAATAACTAATTGTGTTCTTTCATTTTTTCTTTATGACGGCGTTCAATATCATCTGATTTTCTTTTGCGCCGCCTCCGCACTTCTGAAGATGATGATGTAGATTCATCGATTGAAATAGTTATTTATGTATCAAGGTCGTAAGGAAAGCGATTTTAGCCTGCGGCGTGAATATTTTAACCCGAGGCTTTAGCTGAAGAACGTTTTTGTACGACCTTTTTAACGATTTCCGTTTAATTTCACACTGTTGTGCTGTTACACCGATTTGAAAAATTTCGGAGCACGCAATTTGTCCCCTACACCCTACTGTATTTATTAAAAAATCTGTTCTAGTTTCTGGCCATCATTTTAATATTTCCTGTTCATTTGGTTTACTTTCGTTATTATCAGTTGTTTGCGAATAGCGAATAATTTCATTCAATTCCATGTTAGTACAAGAAGGAACTAAACCAAAATGTAACAATGTCTCCTTTTTAATAGCCTTTTTAAGAAAAGCAACTGTAAATTATCGTCTACAAAATAAATGAATATTAAGATCTTTAATATAAAACTAGTAATATCATAAATAATTTATTAGTAATTCATCAACTTCTTCAATGGTTATTATTAAAATATTAGTAATTTTAAATTTAAATTTTAATTCCATTTTAGTTTTTAAATAAATATGACACCCAAAATTGATTAATTATTTTAAGAAACTATGACATACCAAATGATAAACGGCAAAACCATTTAATAAATATTTGAATTTTCTTGCATTTTATTTTCGTAACGCTTCAACCGCAAGTGTTCCGAGCGAAAAGAGCACACCCCTAATGTTCCGTTCCGTAATAAAGGAACGCGGAACAGAACATTTTGAGTACTCTGAGTTTGATAACAGAACGTAAAACAGGAGTAAAAAGAGCGTGTCGAATAGATAAACGAATGCACCATATATCTACCGATTAAACTTTGTGTTTGAAAAGCAAGAATATAAAAATCATACGTATCATTTGTACTTATTTTTTATTAACTAACATTATTAATTTATCTACATAAACAATAGCAACAAGAGAGCAACAATGACAATATAAAAGTAAAAAGATTAGATATTTGTATAAAATTATGTTACAAGCACATAAATATAATTTTATTGAGCATTGGAAAGGATTTGGTTGAAATTTAATTGATATTTCTACGTAAAAACGAACAATATTTAATGCACTAGCTTTACTATTGTAAATAAAATGAGCAAATCAACGGAAAATAAATAACTCCCAAATGCTTTCCATATCTTATTTGATCAACTAAATCTTTTTAAAAAATTTTGTTGAATCTAGTACGGTTAATTACTGCCCTCTGCATGGAAACCTTCCTCAGGATGAGCATCATAATGGACCATTTGAAGTTTACCATGTTTATCATGATATCCATAATGGCCTTTTACGTGCCCATGCTTATCACGTTCTTCATACCTGAACTGTCGATTGTGACTAAAATCAAAAAATAAAATAAATAAATGATTATATAATTGCTTGTTTGTTTATTGGGCGAGATTTAGACTTCTATATCTCTGTGTCCTCTTTTAACTTTCGGTGTCGAGGCTAGTGAGTTAGCGTATGTGGCTTTTACAGGTGCAATGCACAGTTATAAGGTTGGTGCGCCGTTTAATACCTACATACTGCACCATGTGTATACTTGTATAGTGTGTGTGTATGTGTAGGACCTTGTTACTCTACTTCTTAGGCCTGTATTCGGAGGAGAGCTTCGTTAATTTGGTGCCCAACGACTCAAACTCCAGACTGTAGGAAAAATCCTGCCCATCAGGAGCTAGCCTGAGGCTCTACCACTGCGCCACCGTAGCATTTGAGATTTAAACTCGCGAGTGTCAAATATCATAGTATGTGGCTATCGCTACAGTTATTAGTAAGCAATATTAATTTACCTAACATATTATTGCTAGTGTGGCAGATATTGAACCAGTAAACCTACACTGACTATGGCTATTAACATGAAAAAATAAAAGTGAAAGTTGAATTTGAAGATTCTATTGAAAGTAGGTTCGTGGATGTTCATAGAGTTAAAAATTAAATTCACTAGTTGACTTACATAAAAAGTACCTACAGTAAATAAAGTATTCAATATTCTAAAGAGTTTAGATTTATGTTTACTGATTAAATATGTAATTATTCAGAGAAGTTTTTGTATTGTTTGCTTACTAAAAAGCGTAATTAACATTAAATTAAATATTGACAAATTGGTATGGTAATATCAGTACGGTATTGTTAAGAGTTTATTTTAAAAATGTTACGGAATTATAGATTTTGCAGGTAATCAATAAGTATAGGAAAACCTTTATCCTTTAAAATACACTACCGTTTATAAGTCTTCAGTGTAAGTACTCATAAGATCATAAGTATTAAAAATATAATAAAAAGAACCAATTCCCGGGAAATCCAGCAGTAAGGACAAAAAGGGATTTTTGTGATTTTTTTAAGGTAGGCCATGTGTTACCGGAAATTACGCATTGGAGGAAGTTTACTATGATTTTCTTTTGCAGTTTGGAATAATTCATGTTTGACAAGTTCAAGTTACAACTCTTAATTTGATAATCGTTCTTTTGTAAATTTTCCATTAAAACAGATAACTTTCATTAGAAACTCGGTGCGTGATAATCGCACATCATAAATTGGGACAAAGCAACCGGCAGGTTACAGAAATTTAAAAATACCTAGCAAGACAATAATAAAATCTACGAAACTGGATATAGGTACCTAGAGACTGGCTGATATCAATATTTATACCAATACCAAAGAAGCCTTAGTACCCGAAAATGCAAGAACACAGACCGATCAATTTAATGAGTCATGATTTAAAGTATTTCTGAACATTATTTACTCCCGTATAATATACCTACAAAGTTAGAAGATAATCTCAGCGAAGAACAGTTTGGATTTAGTAATGGTTTCCGAACAGGAGAGGCACTGTTCAGTAGTGTCCGACTGAAGCTTCGACTTCGGCCACCTTCGGCCGTAAAAAGCACATTCGGCTTCGGCGAAAAAAGGGCCGAAGGTTTGGCCGAAGCCGAAGGTTACATCCAGCCGAGCGATTCACGCAAACGAACGAAATATTACGTACAATGTACAATATTATTCATTTTATTATGTTTATGTATTTCAATAAATAAAGAAAAATCAAATTAAGTTTACCATCGAAAAAAATTATTTTTTTTTATACTATTTAGAGTATTTAATTTATTTACACTAATTTACAGTAAAAGGGTTCTAAGTCTGGTTGCACCTTCGGCTTCGGCTTCGGCCGAAGGTAACGGCGATAGCCGAACATCCGCTTCGGCTTCGGCTGACAAACTGACCTTCGGTCGGACATTACTGTTCAGCCTACAAGTTGTCATTCAGAAAGCGCGATGTTTTCACCTGCTTTATCGATTTTGACACAGTGCCTCATGAAAAACTCATTGAAACCTTAAAAACTTAAAAACATTAGGTATTGACAGTAAAGACATTTGGAACAACAAGCAACTGTCCGATTAGAGAACCAACTATCAGAAAGTTTCACTATAAATAAAGGTGTCCGCCAGGGATGCGTGTTGTCTCCTACACTGTTCAACGCCTACTCTGAAATTCTGTATAGGAAAGCTTTAAGTATGGAAAATTATGGTATCATCATAAATGACGAACCTATCAACAACTTGAGATACGCCGACGACACCGTCTTGTTGGCAGACAGCGTTGAAGGACTGAACATCATAATAAATAGCGTGGTAGATACATGTAATGATTATAGTCTCAAATTAAACTAATAAAACAAAAATCATGATTGCTAGTAAAAATCCCAGTGCAATAGGTCATTTCACAGTAAACAACACACGACAGACAGAGTAGAAAGACTCTTACGAAATTAGATCTCGAATCGAAAAAGCGAGAAGCGCTTTTAATCACCTCAAAAAAGACATCGATATCCATATCAGAGCTCTTAAATGCTATGTGTTCTCTGTTCTTCTTTATCGAGTGGAAAGTTAGAGTCGTACTGAAAGCGCTTGCAAACGTCTAGAAGCATTTGGAATGTGGTGCTACCGGTGAGTGTTGCGAGTCTCATATTTACATCACACTGCCAATGACACCATCCTTGAAAGGCTCCACAAAGACAGAGAAAGCTGATGTATTTTGGACACATCATGCGTAATGCAAAATATCGCTTGCTACCAGGGCAAAATCAATAGCAAAAGAGGCCGTGGACGTAGACGCATCTCTTGGTTAGCAAATTTAAAGAGTTAGACAGGCTTAACATCAACAGATCTGTTCACAGCTGCGGTTAACAAGATAAGGTGGGCCAACGTGATTACCAACATCAATAGAAGATAGGCATTGTGAAAAAATATAAGGATTTTGTGGCAGTGTCAAAAACAAAACACGGACCACTCGAAGAATAGTGACAACAAGCAAGCGGAATCGACGTTTAACGGCACCCGAATACGCAGCCCAAGTCAACGACAACTGACAAGAGCCAGTTAGTGAAAAGAAGATTAAATGAAGCTGGATTGTACCGGGTGATCAACGGAATTCATAATTAGAGGAGGCTGTGATTGGTGCTATTTTATGCTGTGTGGTTGGACACACTGAGAAATAAATAATAAATTGACACTTAAAATTTTTAATTTCAAGCTGCAAGTTTGTGTTGCCAACTTTATGGTAAATATCACAGCCTGCTCTAATTATAAATTCCGTTGATCACCCGGTATGAAAGGATAGTTGTTCGAAAACTGTATCTTCGACTAATAAATTAATAAAAGGAAAAGGCTTGAATGGACAAAAGAACATGAAATTTGGACAATAGATTGATTCTGTTGAGCGACGAATCCAAATTTGAAGTCTTCGGTTCACAAAGGACGTGTCTTCAACCGGAGATTAGCGGGAGAACGGACCTCGGATCAGTGCATAATTCTCTCGGTTAAACATATGTTGGTGAGTCAGTAATGATAAGGGGTTGTTTTGCGGGCACTGCTTTACGAGATATCGCTCGAATCGAAAGAAAATTGAACAAGGAAGGCTACAAGGGGATATTGGATCAACATGTTATGCTTTCTGGAACAAGAATTGTTGGCGAAATACATCAAAACTCAAAGGCAGGCAGAAGGGAAGCTTAAAATTATGGGCTGGCCTCAGCAATGCCTGGATATTAATCCCACTGAGCTGAATCGAAATGCTCGTAAGACCTCTGGAGAAAGTTGCAGGAAGAGTGGAGAAGAATCACGCCAGGAACTTTGGAAAAACTGCTTAACAGAATGCCTCGACTACGTAAAGCAATTATCACAAAAAAGAGTCGCCACTTTCACTAGTGTTTAAGCATTGAAGTCAGTAACATCCTTCTTCACCGTCAATAGAGAAATTGAAGGTTGTGCCCTCAGCTGGTATGCTTATGCTTACAGTGTTCTGGGATTTTCAAGGAGAGCCCCTAGCTCATTTCCAGAATAGAGGCGAGAACGTGAATGCTGAATCATAGTGTAGAGTTTGGTTGCTGCTTCGGGATGCAATTCGAAGAAAACGTTCAGGTCTACTGCCGAAAGGAACGCGAACATTGTTCCATCACGATAATGCCAGGCCTCATTCGGCCCAATTAACCCATGAGAGAATTGACGAATTAGAGTGGCAACTTCTTGAACATCGATTGCCTTACAGTCCCGATCTATCCTCAAGCGATTTTCATCTGTTTGGTCCATAGACATCTTGGCGGCAAACGTTACGTGGGTGATAACGATGTTGAACGTGAGGTGCGCATGTGGCTGAGACATCGGCCTAAAGACTTTCATGCAGTAGATATTGGGGCATTGATAAAGCGATGGGAGAAGTGTATTACTCTTGGTGGAGTATTGAAAATAAAACTTGTTTTCGGCTACGTAAAGCATGATAGGTTACATAGGATGACTCGTATGATATGAGTTTTCCGAAAAATTAATGGGGATACTGACTGGCCCGATTGTCATATTATTTAGTAATTGTCAAATAGTAGGGTGCGTGATATTAATTGTGATAAGTTAATTGATGTAAAAATAGAACGCAAACAAAGGGAAGAGTTAGCAAAACGAGTTTACCGCTACTACGAAAACGTCTCTAATAAGGACAAGTATAAAACTATGCGTCGCTTCGCTGCAGAGTGTCATAACTAAAAACTAAAAATCATTATTATTCCAGGAAGAAAGTACTATCATTGTAACGATGAAGATCAGGTACCTATAGAAATCAAGAACAAACCAAGAAGAAATGTTTGAAAAAGTTCTTGCAAAGGCAAGCGATGGATGAATTCGGAAATGTGTCAGATCCTTTTGTTTGTGAAGGTGAAGGAACTATAAATAAGGAAATATACATGCATTAAGAAGAGACTACTTCCCTTCATTGCTGGACGGGATGTTATTTTCTGGCCCGATCTAGCAACGTGCCACTATGCAAGAGAAAACATTGAATTTTTGAAAGCACGAAACATTGATTTTATAGAAAAGGAAAATAATGCTTCTAACGTTCCTCAGGCCATGCCTATTGAGAAATTCTGGGCACTCATTTAAAGGAAGATACTCTGCTAAGTCAATGCCAGTTTATTTAAAAGAATAATCAAAAGAATTAGCAAAGAATTGGCTCAAGAGAGTGGTGAGAAATTAATGAAGAATATCAGAAAGATGCTTCGTCAGATTGGTAGAGATGGAGTGTACGGTCTTCTAAAAATTATGAACTAATTTATTTGAACTCTTCTTCGTCCAAGTTAAGTTTAAGTTAAATATGTTCATTAGTTTCAGAGAATAAAAATTTCAAAATGAGTAATCTGATTTCACCTATCTCGTCTTGAGTATTTTTTTAATAGCTTTTTGTGACCTAATTGCTGGCTTTCCTTCGTATTTAAACATTCAAATAAATAATAGGAAAAACAAATGTTACGTTTTTTTTTAATAATGTCTGAGATACGAGACAGTGATTTACAAAAATTAGAATGCCTGAACACTTATGAACGGTCGTGTACATACTTAATGATACTCTTTGAGATAATCTAATCAATCACTGTTGATTAATGTGACAGTCAAATATGAATATAATTCAAGGTGGGAAGATTCATAAGACATAAAAACTTTCTGTTATGAAAACGGTAGTTATTCAATTTATTTTTTTAACACACAATCCGAAGGAATGTTTTAAAAATGTTGAATTACTAATAACAATACAATATTTCAGTATTGTAAATTGTGACTTTTAGAAATTGAAAACTTTGATCTTCTAGTGTACAAACTAAGAATTTTATAATAAGGTATGTAGTTTGGAAAATCCTAATTTATTCTGTAATTAACACCATTACTAATCTTGAAACTTATGTAATATTCTTTTGAAGTACGTAGTTACAAAAAGTCTATACCCTTTTTATAAATTATTGAAATTTACGTAACAACAATAATAAAATATCACCCTAAAGGCAGAGATAAACATAACATTTGTATTCTCCGTCTGTCTGCCTAAAGGTGTTATTAACAGCTTCGTATTATTGTGCTGTAATTATAATTATTGCTCTTGAAAAAGTTTATTTACATATAAAGTAATTGCAAATCACAAGTAATAAATAATGATTATGTTATTTTATAAAATACGTGTTTAAATAAATTCTTTGGTCTGGGATTTTATAATACGTATGTGTAATAAATAATGACTACGTAAATTGCGCACTGTGAAATTGATTATCTTTGTTAATTGTGATCATCCATATTGTTTATACTTAAAATTTAAAAATAATAAAATGAACCACGTTTAAATTTCTTTGTTTTGAGTGAATATGGAAGGACTATGAGGTATTTTGATAAGTTCGGATTGAAAGGTTTTACTTTCACTATTAATGCAAAATAAAGTGCCAAATATCAATTTTTGTAATATTTAAAGTTTGGGTTAAAATCTCTTAAATATGATGCAATTTTTGTTTCCATTTAGTAACTCTTAATGTTATACGTTGTACTACATACATTATATAAATGTTATGACAAGGTCGACCAACACCAAGAGGTATTAACATTGAAAGTAGGCGCATAAAAGAATGCCTTTTTCCTAGTTTACTAAACGCCTGCTGAACCTCATATCTATTATTTTGTAACTAGAATTTAAGCAAATAATTTATTTGTTAGCAAATAAGCAGAGAGAATTTCTTTTGACAAGGGTGTTTAGATGTGTGTAGATTTTCAATTTAATTCTGTAAAATTTTACTTGCACTTTAATAAGTTGTCTTTTATTCAGCATCATGTAGGTATTTAAATTAATTAACAACAAAATGCGCAATGTTAAAATTAGTAAGAAAGGAACCACTTGTTAATTTCAGCGTAATTAAACAATAACAATTAAGGTTGTTTGTTTAAAACCAGCCACCATAAGAAAATGTGTAAAATCAATGAATTTCCACATAAACAGAAAATTAATAATGATAAAAAGAAGGAAAGCATAAGTTACCCTTTGCCAGTATCATAGCCCCATTTATAGCTATGAGGACCATCGTGACCGTGCATTTGAAAGTCCAACCTGTCTTTAGAGGCAGGAGGAGCAATATGTTCTGCAGCATGAAAACCAATAGGACCGTGATGTTCTGCAGAACTAGAATGAAGTGAAAGAGGAGCAGAAAGTTCAGAGTTTAAGCCATGGTTAAAGCCACTGTTAGCAGACACTCCCTCAGTGTCAAACCCATGAGAAAAACCACTGGCAGCAGTTTGAGGTTCTTTAGTATCAGCCCCTTCGTTAGTAGTGACCTTTTCAGCCATATTATATCTTAAACTTCGTACCTTTTCGGCTTCAATGTGCTTCTGGTTTTGTACCTTGGCTAAATTTAACAAAACCTTGTTGATGTTCTTTTGTTTGTTGACGTAGTCCTGTTCGGAAATTGGTACCAAATTGATTTCTTGCTTGGGTTTGCTGGACAATGGTTTTTCTTTTTGGTATACTTCTTTGTTGTATTTTTTAGGATAGAAATTTGTGGGTAATTCTTGTTTGGTTACGACAGGAGGGAGTTCATAGTACAATTTAGGATCATTTTCAGGATTCCATGGTTCAATAGATGGAACTTGCAATTCTTGGGAGGGAACAGGAAACTGGTTATTGTATTCGGGAGGAGCGGGATTTGTGAAGTAATTGAGAGCGGGTGCTCTCAAGATTTCAATCGCACCAGGTTCAGGAGCATAAAATGGTACTTCGGGTGCTTCTTCTCTTGGCAATTCAAGATTAATAGGGAGAGGAGGGGGGAGATCGGATGCTTCTGGGGATTGTAAAATTGTCATTATGGATGGTTGTATTTGGATGTTTTCTGGGTCATATTTTTTAGCTGCTTTTGACTTTATGAGTTGGCCTGTTGTTAGTGTCGCAACCATCAGAATGGTAGCCTGCGGCAGATAAAAATAAAACATGAAAATTCCTTTTACATAAAAAAATGAAGGTTACATTCTTAGTTTTTAAATCAAGGGCCGATCTTTCTGTTTTTTAATGAGTTATTGGCATTTTCTGCTGAAATAATATTTAGTTTTATTAGTGACTATTTCCAAGGTCTATCTTAAGATTGGTTTAAATTGGACACTTCCTTAGTTGCCATTGTGTTGCTACGAGCTTTATTTTTATTAAAGCGTGATTATTTTTTAAACAGTCCTGTCAGCCAATCATAATGAGAAAAAAATTCAAATCGACCAATAGCATCAAAATTACACTGATAATTAGCTAGTAGCTGATTACAGCGATAATTTTTTCACGTTGTTTCATTGGATCACAGAGAAATACCTGCTCTGTGATTGGATCTTTGTTTAAATAAATGCATAAAAAGTTAGCTTTGACTTTGACAAACGTTAAGACTGTCATCATTGTGTAATAGTTTAAAAAATAATCACGCCGAACTACATTCGTGGTAATAATTTTTTTTGATAATTTTAACTAGATTAGCACTCATCTTTATTGCTATTAGGACTTCGTCCACTCGTGAAATTTCCATAGCAATAAAGATTCGTGAATCTAGTTAAAATTCTCAAAAAATTATCACCACTTATGTAATTACTGTTGATGGTTTTTTGATAACCATTATTTTTGCAGCAATAAAAATTGAAAGCATCTTGTTCATTGAATTATCGGACGTAACTATTTAAATATTGTGCTTGAAAATTTTGTAAATTAGTTTGAAGATTAACGATTACTTTCTAATTATTGCCAAAACGGTAGCCAACATAATGTCAAACGCATATGATTAACTTTCCCGTTTTCTTAAGTTCAGTCAATGATATTAAAATGTTTCATTTTGTAATACTTGATAATGTAGGGTTTTTTGCCTAAGCGACATACCTACGATAATTACTTGCATTGTGAGAATTTTATAATAATTTTTCTTTAATAATTATAACATTTACATTTGAACGTACAGCTGAAGCCTGATAGAACTATAAACTTCTCTTTCATTTTAAAAATGCCATAAAACATTTAAGGAGTGCGCCTACGACTTTATGCATAAATATGCATAAGTAATTTAGGGGTCAAAAGGCGAAAACCTCGAGTAATGAGAGTAAAATAAAAAATAATATTGCGTAAAACTTTTTCCTATTCTATACAAAATGTCAGACTTCAATTCTTAAAATATAAATTGCGACATATTACAAAACTATTAATTTTACCGTTGTTGATTTCAACAAATATATATTTATTATAAATACTTATACTTTCGTTTTTTAAACCTTTCACTTTTCATAAATAAAATTGTAACACATTTCTCTAACACCGAACTTATACGATTTGAATTCAGTTTTATCGAACAAAGCCAGTCTAGAACTTTCTCCCATTTAATTATGTCTTTTTAGTACCTAATTGAGACAAATCGCAATTTTTAATAAAAGGAAATTGTAAATTATTTCCGTCAAAATATTATACACCAAATATGTAACCATATTGTCCATCATTTGTTACGTAATGGTTTCACGACCCTTTACAACCGAAAAAATTGCGTATCTTATTTTTACGATTGCAATAATGTTAAATCGTTGAACGTACAAAGATTGAAATATTATTCAAATGACTACGTTTCAAAACAATAATAAAATTTACAATTTAATGTTCCTTTCATTCTTAGATTATAAAAAGAATTAGAGGTGGACACGCGATTTCTGTATTTGGTCATTGACAAAAATTATAAAGATAATTAGGTCAAGTATAATACTCCGCCAACATTTTTTGCAACACATAGTGAAGCAACCTGTTGAATTAGCATAACAGCCGTTGTTTAATTAAAATCTACTTTTATCAATCATTTAATTTGGTTTCACTTAGGGCCGAACTTTTTAAACCCCATAACAAGCTGTTTGGAAAATATTTTCTAAAGAAGCAGTTGTATTAACAAAGTGTACCAAGGAAAATTATTACTTTTTAAAAATATCTTCAACTGAAATTGACTGTTTTTATAGATAGATCGGACCTTAGCAATTGTCCACGAATATCAACTGGCAGTTAAATTAATACGAAACGAACTGATATCAAACTACTAATCAGATAATAATTGATTAATGAAGGATGAACAACGATTTAATAAATAAAATACAAGTTGTAATCATAACAAGATAAACTTTTGGGCTTAAATATAGAAATGCAACATAACAGTTCCGATTTCACATCATTGGTGAAAACCATTAAGTATGTAAATGGGACTCCGAAAGATATTTGTGTATAAATCATAAGCATGCCGCAATCTTTTGGCCATTTTTACTGTGTAAATTTCGCTTTTATGAGGTGAAAATTGGGAAATTTTGGTACTAAGGAGGAAATAAAATACGCCCTACAGAATGTGAAAATAAGAAAGGCACCTGGTCCTGATAATCTCCAAACTGAAATTCTCAGGATCATCTAAATGTATTAGAACTGTTTACCAGCATATACAAAACAGGCATAATTCCAGACGAATGGTTGGTTTCTACATTTATTGCCATCCCCCAAAAAAAGCCTTATGTGTCGTACGTTAAAATTGTTCCTTAAAGTGATCCACCGTAGACTATATCCAAAATTAGAGGAACACAGGAAACACAATTTGGATTTAGAAAAGGGCTGTGAACACGGGAAACTCTTGTCGCATATAACATATTAATTCAGCGTTGTCTTGATGTTTTAATGAAGCTACCGGAAGACAAGAATATAGAGACAAGAGACGTGAGAATCTATTTACATTATAATCAAAAAGCGACAATACGTAAGGTATAGACAATTGCACATCGGAGGAAATTAACATCAAAAGAGGGGTAAGACAAGGGTGTATTTTGTCACCAACACTCTTTAACTTTTACTCACAACACATTGACGAAGCATTCTAAAATGAAACAGCTAGCCCATTAACAGTATCTATTAGATACGCGGATGATACCATCATTATTACAGAAACCTTGGAAGACTTCGAAAAAGTAGCGAAAAACATTGCAGAAGTTAGCGATGAATTTGGATTGAGTCTAAACACCAAAAAGACAAAATTTATGGCCATCTCAAAGTGAAACGTAGATAACGTTAATCTGTACATTCAAGAGGAAAAAATTCAAAGAGTGAAGAAATACAGATATCTAGGTACGATAGTCAACGACAGGAAAAATAATAACGACGAAGTCATCTCCAGGATAGAACAAACACGAGACACAGTAAAGACTAACAATATCACTTAAGTTACGACTGTTAAAATGTTATGTCCATTCTACACTCTTATATGGAACGAAGGCATGGAGATTAAATAAATATCTCACGAAGAAGTTGGAAACATTATATTATGTGGACATACAGATGAATCCTGAGAATTTCATGGGTGGATAGGATTAGAAACGTGGAATTGTTGAAAAGAATAAACAAAGAAGAATGGAAATTAAACTACGAAAACTCCAATATTTTGGCGACGTAATGCGAGGAAAATATTGTTACCTGTTACGGCTTATTATGCAGGGGAAAATTCAAGGCAAACGAATTTGAGAGAGTGGTTGAACTGTAGTTCCAGTAAGCTTTTCTGGACAGCAGCATCAAAGATACGCATTGCTGTTATGATTTCCAAACTCTGTAACCGAGATGGAACTTCAAGAAGTTACAGTTGCTTGTATATTCAACAGGCTTTATTTGGCAGATTGTACAAAATATAACTTCTGTTTCTTTTATAAACAAAATTTTGTCTTGTCGCCTTTTTATTTATTTATTTTTTAATAATCGGTTAATAAATAATTTATCTAAGATTTTAAAAAGTTGTCAACAAGAGAATAATCAAGCTGAAGATAGGACGGGCGAAATCAACACGTAATAAATACTTCTCATGGGTCCCGAGTTACGGTAGCTACGTACCCCCAGTCCAGTACGATCATAAAAGATAAGCTTCATTGTCTACGGTCAGTGCCCGATTGCTCCGTTACCGCGGCACATCTCCCCCACGGGGACCGGTCACTATGAGAGAGTAGATCAAAATCCCCTGACTTAATAAGCGAGTAGATTTGAAAAAAAGTGCAAAGAATAAGAGAAAAGAAGGAGGTCTTTGCCCTATATATGGATTTGTACAGGTTAATAATAATGAAGGCTCGGAAGATGGACTTATTTTGCGGAAAAAATGACCTGGCGAGAAAACGGAAAAGCAATCAAAAACTTGGAGGAAACGAGATATACTAACAACAAGAATCAAGAAATAATAGAGAAACTTAAAGAAAAGCGTGTTACAAGAGTTAAAGAAGAAGGGCAAAGGACAAAACGAGTACGATGACTAATATACAGTGGCGTAAGTAGAGAACTAAGGGCTGAAGCAGGAGTAGGAGTATTAGTTTATAGAAAATACAAAGACAACACAGAAGAATGTAAAAATTAAAACATCTCTAGGCAAAATAAACATCTAAATGAAAATGGAGAACTCATGACAAATTTCTGTGCACACAATGATTTACGAATTAACATAGAACCAACATAAGTACACGTTCCAAAACACAAGAGGCCAAAAATGTATGATTGACTATATAGTAAGTAACAGGACGACAGACATCAGGACAGTAAATTCGGGGAATGTAGGCAGTGATAATAGCTTACTACTAAGTACAATAAGGTTAAAAATAATATACAAGAAAAACAAGGAAGAAACAGTACAACAAGAAAACTCAATGTTGAAGCACTATGGAATGAATTTATCAGAAATCTCTACAGCAAAAGACTTACTGAAAAAATTTCACTTAATTCTAGAGTCAAGGAAGAAAAAATAGAAAATAGTTGGGAAAAACATAGACCCAGCATAAGAAGTCATAGAACACCATGGTTTCGGAGAGAAATCAAAGAGAAAAGCAAAGAAAAGAAAAAATGCTATCCGAATTACAAAACCTTAAGAACACCGGAATCTTACGAAGAATATAAACGGATAAGAAATGAAACGAACCAAAGAAGAACACTGAGAAATTTTAAAAGAATGGAAAGTGATTACTATGGGCTACAAAAGCAGATATGGAGAATGATGCGACAACAAAGAAAAGACGAAGAAAACAAAATAGAAGAGAAAGTATGGCAGAATATCTGACAAACCAATTTAAGGGAGACTATATTGTCACAGAGAGGAAAATACCAGATATTACATTAGGAGAGAATATACGAATAAGCTATGAAGATGTAGAAAAAGCAGTGAAATACTTGAGAAGGTAAGGAGGTAACCATTTGACTACTAAATAAAATTTTAAATCACAATAAAATACCTGACAGTTGGAGAACAAGCACTATGATCCTAATGTTCAAGAAAGGAGATACCAAGCAACCAACTAACTACAGAGGGATTCATCTACTAAAAACCACATTGAAGTTAACAACCAAGATAATCACTAATAAACTCAACACAATGATTACCTTAGCAGACGAACAACAAGGATTTAGGTCGGGAAGATCATGTACTCATGCTGTGTTTATTCTAAGACAAATAGTAGAGAAATCACTGGAATATAATAAACCAGCTTACCTCTGCTTTATTGATTTACAGAAAGTTTTTGATTGCATCTAGAGGAATACCAATTAACATTTTATAAAGACCACGGAAAATATATACACAGGAAACAAGATCCAAGCTAAAATTAGATGTAAGCTAACAGCTCTCATTGATGTTAATAATGGAATAATATAAGGAAATTCCTTAAGCCCCTTGATCTTCAATTTAATCATGGATGATATAATAAAAAAAGTAAAAATTGGAAGGGTTATAAATTACATCACCGGACCATGCCCTGGACTTGACAACGCAACAGAACGATTTGGGAGTTCTTATCACCTAGGATCTCAAGTGGCTGCTGCTTATTTGACATATATCAGACCCATACATATGCCAGTGTTGTTTGGTGTCCATATTACGAGAAAGACAAAAAACATCTAGAAAAAGTATAAAGGCAAGTAACCAGGATTCCTAAGAGAGTTTCGCCATGCGGGCTATCAAGAAAGATGTTGAAAGATGTCACTACTGACCTTGGAGCAAAGAAGATATAAAATTGTGATTGGGCTTTATAATATGCCACAGTATGTGTTAAATTTTATGAGAAGTTGAGAAAGTAAGGTGGTTGCCAGGCGCATACATTTTAAGTAGGGTTGTCACCCTATCATTGATTAAGTAAGACAGTGCTAAACTAACCACGCAAGGGTGCGCATCGGCATAAGTTTAAAAAATAAAGTGTTATTATTCCGGCATTTGTGTACACAAGATCCGTACAATATGATACCCTATTAATGGGAGCCATGGACTCTAGACCTTGAGGACATTCGATGAAGTTGAGGAAGGAACGAGCGAGAACTAGACAACGACCACATTTGATTCCAAATTGGGTTGTAAATGCATGGAACATTCTCTCAGCGGATTGTGTCGAAAAAGCCTAGATAGACATAATTTTGCAATCACTATGTGATAAATACTGCAATACATATATCAAATAGTGTATTATTTTGTGAAGATATGCACTATGTTATAAATTATTGTAAGATATGTGTACAACAGGCAGCCTGGGTAGCTCAGCCAGGATTCAAGCGGTGGCCATAATGTTATGGAGCCGATTTGGGTCGAATTCGTTAGTTAAGGCTTAGGCGCTTAGGTTTAAGGTGTATGAATATGTTGTGGATGAAAGCTGGTTGGAGCGTGATACAAGTCCAAAATGAACCCATCGACACTGCATTGCGGTAGAAGAGTTAAAGAGAATTAAAAAATAATGTGTACCTACAACAGCTTGTTGCTACCATTATTAAATAAACAAAAAAACATAATAAAAAAATTGGGAAATCGAGAAGTTCAAATTCTTTGTTATGCCGATGATGTTGTTTTAATTTCAGAAAACGAAGATGATCTCCAGAGGCAAGTAGATATTCTCAACACGACAGCAGAAAAAGTAAATATGCTTATCTGTGTTGAAAAATCTAAATGTAAGACAATGTCTAAGGAACCTCTCAGGTGCAAGTTAGAAGTAGACGGTAAAATAATTCATCAAGTAATGACATTCAAATACTTTGCTGTAGACATTACAAGCTATGGAAGTATTGAAACCGAAGCAAGGCAGCAAGTACCAAGTGATCAACGGAATTTATAATTAGAGCAGGCTGTGATATTTACCATAAAGTTGGCAACACAGGCTTGAAGCTTAAAAATAAAAATTTTAAGTGTCAGAATTGAGACATTTACCAACCACACAGCATAAAATAGCACCAATCACAGCCTCCTCTAATTATGAATTCCTTTGATCACCTGGTACTAAAAGCAAACAAAATAAGCAGGTTGCCTGAATAACATCATCTGGCGAAATAGATATATCAGAAAGAAGAAGACACTAAAGCGGAAAAAAAAACATCCAACTGTGGAAACTAGGCCGGATACTTTTAAAACCAAAAGGTTGTTGCTGACTGCCGAAATGAAGACATTACGTCGAATCTCAGTACTTGGCCGAGAGACCAGTGAAAACATCAGACAATAATGCCATGTTGAAAATATTAACGACTGGATATACAAAAGAAAAATAGAATGGGATGAACACTTCAGCAGGATGACATACGATATAATGGTAAAAATAACAAGAGCTAAATCCCCAATAGGAAAAGGAGACCCAGGGCCCCCCAAAAAACGTTGGAGTGACACCTTACATGTGCAGTTAAGAGAACGAACAGGCACAAATGCCTAAAATAGAAGAAGGAAGAAAAAGAAGCAGAAGAAATTCAATACAAAAAATAAGAGTAAAGAGTAGATGATTTGAATAAACAGCAATAAAACTTAATTGAAATGTTCGAGGTTCGTGTTACTTTTATATTTTTGCAGCTAGAATCACACACTTAGGTACAATGATGTAATTAAAGAATTAATATAATACAAGAGAACATAATGTACTATTGTTATTTAAAAACGAAGCAAAGGTCGTAGTCTTTTAATATTCACAAATTTTTATTTGGTAATCCTCCAACCGTGATATTGAGGACGCTGAGGGCATCTCTGATAAAAGTTATTAATTACTCCTGCCCTATCTATGTATATTACCACCAAAATTTTGACCTGTAACACCTGTACAAAAAAAAAATCACGAACCAGGAAGTCCGGTGCCATTAGATAACAATTAACCGTATCAGACGATCTGTTTCAATTACAGTATTTCGCGCACGCTTTTTTACTAGAAAGTCCGCGTTTTTATATCAGATCGAAATATGTAATTAAAAATACACAAGAAAACTTACCATAATTGATACTTTATTGAACTTCCTGCATAATAAAATAAAAATAACTACTTCCTTCCTGTTTTCTTATACAAATATTTTCACTTAATGTTACAAGTTCGAATTTAACTCAATTTCTAATTGTTAATTGCACCTGATTTTATCGAGTGGTTAATTGAACGAATGTCATGTGTTCATTGTTTGTTAATAACAAATAATAATAATAAAACGGGCCGTTTAAAATTTTTCGAGCTTTTGTTCGTAAAAACATCATTTTTGTGCGGTTTCGTCAGTAAAGTAAAAGTTCGGACCGAACTGATTCGCTACGTGTTTTGTTTGCATTTCTACATTTAAATATTTGAAATGTTAACAAGCATCCAAGCAGAAAGTTCCAGACACAACACAAACGTTATAATAAAAATTATGAATGGATATTAACACTCTTAAGTGGTAAAAGTTGTACGAGATTAGTGTCGTAATTGAATTTGGACGTTTCTTTTTCGTTCGAGTTAATTTAACATTCAAGGAGAGTTTTCGTTTCGATCATCGCTGGTAACTTGTTAAAAAAGTACATATTTTGTAACTACCTTAATAAATTAATTATAAAATCAGCAATTCTATGGTAATTCTGCTCGGTCCCAGTTTAGAAATTCCCTTTTCCTTTTTTTAAATTTTAAAACAAAAAGGAACAAATTACCAAGTATGCCAAGGTGCAATTTTTCGCACGTTTAATTAGATATAAATAAAAATGCCATTCTTTACATCTACATTTCCTATTTAATTTCTAGGTCATAATGAAAACGATCTGGTTTTAAATGGTCGGTCAAACATAAGAAAATCAAAAGGTTAAAATTCAAAGAGTTAATAATACTATCGTTTCCGTAAAACGATCACTTTAGTTTTGAAAACAAACACGCCCATAAACACAAAGGTCATTTTCTAATATGCTACAGTAAATCATAGTTATTTATATGTGAACCATATCAGATTCAAACATGTAGAAGGAACACCGAGTATGATTAGTTCGATATCCTTGGAGATACCTTTTTCGCTCCACATCTGCATTCCTTTATAGTTAGCTGAATATTTATTTACACCTTAAGAGGCTGTTCATTTGAGTTCTTTGTTAGACTAATTCAATAATTCTATATCTAAACCTCTATCTTTAATTTCCGACAGTGAAATCGAAAGCTTTTATTTTGGTAGATTATTAGTTACAGATATGCATTGAAAAATACAGGAATTCAACTAAGCCTGCGATATAGCGAAAAAATATCAATATATTGGATAAATACATTCAATACGTGAAATAAATCGATGAATTGATTAATCAAATAGCCCACATATGGAGTTTATGGAATTATTTCAGAAATAAAGTAGATTATTAGTTACAGATATGCATTGAAAAATACAGGAATTGAACTGAGCCTGCGCTATATCGAAAAAATATCAATATATTGGATAAATACATTCAATACGTGAAATAAATCGATGAATTGATTAATCAAATACCCTACATATGGATTTTATGGAATTATTTCAGAAATGAAGTATCAATATTCGATAAATCGAAAAAAATATCGCAGGGCTAATTACAACCAATGAAACAGAAAGTATAGGTTTGTTTCATCAAATATATTAAAACTGCAAAGCAGTCAGCCTTTTTAGATGTTTTACTGTTTATAAAATAAAGACATGGCGAGACTAAAGGGATGTCGATTTCTTAATGTTAAATTACGATGGACTAGGAAACTTTTGCTTCAACACAAAAAACTACGTATTAAACAATATTATATTACTGTAATATATGGAGTCTATGGAGACTAATCCACTCCAACTCATGGAGATTAAGAAAGTTCCTAATATGGAACGGCCCAAACCCACCAGGGTTGTAGAGCCAAGCGAAGAAGTAATTTTATATGGGACGCATCTGTTCAAATTGTATTAAAAAAATTCCGAGTACGTTCTCGAATAATTTAAAAGAGCAAATGTGTGTCTAGTTTTTTAACTAACCGATATTCAATAAAAGGTTTCCTATCAACAGGAAATGAAAACATAAAACTGTAAAACACAGACAACAAAACAAACAATCATTCAAGAAAGAACAACGCAGAGCAAACTCGACACTATTTTGATAACCTTCGTTCCATGTAGTAAAAAAACACTCTTTTGCTTGCAATGATCACATAAGTGGCCGTTAAAATATTCTACGTGTTAATTTTAACAAGACTCACTGAATACATACAAACAAAGGTAAAGATCGGAATTTTTCCAAGATAGAAATCGTAAGGTGTTATGTGTTTGACAAATTTTTGTCAATCAAACGATGCGGTTGAAAATAAAAAAAGGACCTCGTCTAATTTTAATGTTTTTCTTTCATTGATTTCTAAAGCAAAACGTTTTAATATGCATCAAACGACGTCATTTTGCGAAAGTGTTTAATTATCGGGCTAGTAAGAAAAACATAAAAAAACACCGTGTTCATCGAATTAAGTCGGAAAGTGCGTTTATGTTGATTAATTAGATTGTAAACATGCTTTCCAACTTATTAAAAAAATAGGTAGAAATCTTACAGAATTGCACGAATTTCGTTTACCTTTGAAACGCGGATGATAATCTTAAGTATTTGGCTGATGTTATCTCTGCGGAGTAGATAGTAGAACTTCAAATTTTTTTCTGGAAAAGTCAAATACGCACTTTCGAGCCTTTTTCGTTTTCATTATATTCATTGATTTTGTACGGATACTAAAGTGCAAACAAAACTCTGTTTATAAACACTGAAGCTGCCTGTTTAAATGTAATTTTGATTGATTTACTGCTGATCTACTTATTTACCAAAAATCTTGCAACATAATCATACTCGAGTATTACATCGAAGAAGTTTAAATTTGATGTCAGTTGTAAATTAAGGCTGCACTAAATCATCGAACGTTATTTAACATTTTCTTAAACGTGCTTCTTAAAACTTGCGACTTTCACATGGGTTGTTTTTAATAAACGACCCTTTTTACGATTCAAAACCATTCTTAAAGTTCTGTGATGCATCAACAAAGCCTTAATATTAAATTCCGAATAACTTGTACGTTTAATAAATTTGTGGAAAAATACTTATTTGCTAGAAATGGACAGCTTAAAAATTGTTATTTTTTTTTATAATTAATCGGCACATACTTCGTTGTGTTTTACATTAAACTTTCTAACTGTTCCAGTTTTACAATAAAGTTTGCTCATTTAATTTAAATTTAAAAATGTAAAACAGGACGTCGACCCGACTTCTTAATCATGTTTCTCGGTTGATTTGAATAAAATAAATAAAATCCCTGACAATTCAAATCCTATTTGGGTTAAAATTACGCACTTGTTTTTAACATTTCTAATTTTTCTTTAAAGAAAGTTTCAGAAGACTATACGATTTTAATTAAGATTCATGGCTTCAATTGTCCTAACAATACTTGTATTAAAGAGCGTTAAAACCCGTTAATATCAAAATTAGCTTAAACACAAATCTTAAGACGTATAACAGAAATTTTTATGGTATTTATACAACAAAGTAAATCCCAATACAAAAACCAACAACCCTCCTGCCTGTTGCGTGAAATATAAACAGTAAACATTCTTACCAGTTGATAAACAGGACCCATTATTCTGTTTCAGTAAAACAAATTACCGTCTAAACTCAAAATCACAACACGTTTAACTAGCTTAAAAGATCAAAATGTAACAGCGGATTTCCTTTCGACGCTTTTATAGTTTTCCATTCCTCCCGCATGAATTTAACGGGGAGCACGCAAAAATCCTTCTCCTTCGCTATGTTCGGTGGAATCCGTTTTACTTTGTTTATTATTAGTCGTATCTTTGACAAGAACAAGCACTGGCTCCTGGGTATATACAATTTAATAACTGCTTATAACGAAGCAGTCTGTGTCGTCGTGAAAGCGATTTTTATTAAGCAAAAGAACAAATTGCGGACTTCCGAACGAGTTTTACATAACCCGAAGATTCGCTTTTAGAAATCGTATTTGTTTTTAAATAGTCAGTGCAATTTTTTTTTGTTAATTTTATGCGCGCTTTGTAGTTTTTTCTTAACAACGAAGCTATCAAAAAATAAATAAATAAAATAAGGAATACAACGACGAATTATTTATTTAAGGCGTTTTTGTATTATTATCAAAAAGATAAACAAAATTAGTAGAAAACGATTAATTAAAGACATAAGTAGCCAGTTCCATATATTAAATTCACGGTTGAAATATTAGCGTACGTTTTTCGAATTTATGTGAAAGTGAAAACTGTTTTATTCCGTGTGAACGAGCGAATCGAAATCTAATAAAAAGCTAAAATGTTCCGGTTGAAGTTTTATAGTTACGGCCGTCTAATAAGAGTTAAAAGTTTTACGTCTGAATATTCATATTCAATACCAATAAAATTAAGAAAATTTATTTAAAATTTCGTTCAAGAAAGGCAATACTCGTCATATTAATACTCTAACGCGTATGCAGAAGTAGCCTACGTAAAAAAGCTGTTGGGAGATTTTAATGATTGATCGAGCAACAAACCCGAAACGTTACGTTCGGTGTTTTAATTTAATTACTAATTCTTATTTTAGCAAATGGGCAGCCATAATACCGAAAAAGGGACATATAAAAAGTCAAACTAGCCACGACAAACTTTCAGAAAAAATACAAACTCGATAAAAGTCGAAAAGTCCGTTTCTGATTAATTTACAGTAATAAATAATAAATTGCTTTATTGTTATTACTTTTATTCGGTTTATACTTTCTATAAATGGTTTGTCGTTTATTAAATGACTCGTAATGTTACGTAACAAAAGTATTTAACGAATTTGAGCCTTGAAACGTGTTTTATTAGTAGCGGCATTTTATTGAATCAAAAAGAGAGTCTTCATCAATAAATCATTAATCGGTTAGTAGTATTACCAAAACTGAAAGTGGCCGTAATTCGACGATTAAAAAAATAATTAGATACGCATAAATTCTTAAAAATAAATATTTAGATGTGTAAAAGGAAAAAAACCGGAGCAATTTTAATTTTTTCCACTTGTAATAGTGAAAATGCATTCATATGTATGTAGATAGTTTCTGTGTTAAACCCAAACATAAACTTTCTAGAATTTCTTCTGACAGTTTTAATTCATGTATTCTTGCAGATTTGAATAGAGCTAGTCACTTTACAATGTTATGTAGTTATATATCAACGATCTGTTTTTTCTTTTGTCAACAAGTAAAAGGCTCTGAAATATATAAATTTAAAAAGGGGATATCCGTTTTTTAATTAACAATTTAAGTTCAAAATGTATTTGCAAAAATAATTTAACTTGATGTAAGCTGCAAGGATAACGAAAAATAAAGTTCCTATTACAGGACAGGCTTGTATCCTGGATTTTATGGCGGTACGACCCATTCAAAAATTTGTAAGCCCATTTTACACCTGTATTTCACATTGCTTTTCTTGTATAAGACCCTAAGTACAACAATAAATTGTAATAGATTCAAGGTTCAAGTTAGGCAGGTATATGTTATTCACCCTTGCTGTATTTTTAAATCGTCTTGTTTTTCTGTTGAAGATTTGAACAAGAATAGAAATGTATTTTCTGTTTTACATCTAAATGACAAAAGTATTTGTTATCTTTTTACATTGAAAGTGAATTGCTAGCAAATAAAAATAAAAAGTATTACAATTAAAAACTATTTTTATACTACGCCCAAAATAGTTAAGTTAATTGTGTAAATATCGTCTAGTTTTCATTAAATGTCATTTATGCAAAATTGGTTCCCGTTATTTATTATTAATGTATCTTTCGGATGAAAAAATTTAAAAGTATGCATAATTGACAACAAGCTATTAGTGCTATTATTCCTAACTAAAAAAAAACTTGGTGTTGCAAACAACTTTAAAAAGGTGCCATAACATAAATTAAAAATTAGTTGCTTTGGTATCATAAATCAAATATTGTGTTAGAAGTTTCTAGTTTAAAAAACCATTAAATTAATTTTGAGTTACCACACAATGTCTGGAAACCAAAGTATGTAGATTTTAGCGACTACAGAACTTCAAAGTCAATTTAGGATTCGCATTTCCACACAAAAATAATTCTTTTCTCACTAAGGCACTTCCTATTAGCGTTTGTTTAAAAGTACATTTATTAATTCTTAGAGGCTTTGTAATAAAAAAATAACAATTTTAACGAATTTATTAACATTTATTGTTGTATTCAACATTTTCTGGTAAGTGGTAGTAGGCGCTAGAAATAAAATTTATAATTTAATGCATTATTCTGAACGAGCTTTGTGAATTTTAGTTGTTTTTTGATATTAAAAAGTACCAGAAGTTTTTCAGTACAACAGAAATGCGCCTTCAAATTTACAACATTGATTAAAAGTGTTTTACCAAGACTTAAAAATAAAATATCATACTGTTGGAGTTTATTTTTAAATACTTTTTAAGATATTTTCTAAATTTTATTGATATAAATCCGACCTCTATACTAATAATCCCAGGAAAAACTCAGACATTAATAACAATTGTTAGAACTACCGCGATTCGTGTTTTATGAAGTGATTTAAACTAGTGTGCGAAGCATAACAACATATAATAATATAAATAAGTGTGTTAATTCCCTAATCTGCGTGTATTTTAGTTGATAATAAAAACTCTGTTACAACAGGTTATGGGCCCAGATGGTATATGTATAAAAATAATATACTTACCATTATACGTGTTTGCAGGGAACTTATTTGTATTTGTTGCCTGAAGTAAAGAAGAATCGAAAAATGGCTCAGACCATAAGATTCGAAACATTAAGTAAAGACAATATGACACTTCCTTTATTACAGATTTTTCCTCGTTAACTGATATAACGTCGAACGTATTTAATAAATAATAATCTCTTCTAGATTTACTGTTACTTGTCTTGGCTGTTGTAATCTCGTTGGCAATCTTAAACCCGAAACGCACCAAATTAAATCTTTACCTAACCTTAAAATTAATTCTAATTTTTCGTTTAATTGACTGACGTTATACGATCGTTTATTCGGCTTCACTTTGTAATACTCCTTGAAGTGATCACTGAACAATTCTTTTTCACTTTTTTCTTCCATAATAAACAAAGCAAAAAATAAGTAACAAGTGACAGAACACTATCTGTGTATCGGTAGTCACTTCATGAACCGTTAACATATAAATCGCGACACATCGTGTACAGCTAATCGAAAGACGATGCGCCGAGGCGAGACCGGCGCTTCACGAAGAGCCTAGGCAGAATGTGTAATAACAAGAATTTTCATGATACGCCGGCAGTTCATGTAATGCCTAGGCGTTTCACGAAATGACGTATTTTACCATGAGCCTACGACATATACACACATCTACTGTGTTTTTTTAAGCAATGCGTTTATTCTTTAAAATGCCACTTTAATATTTTGTAACATATTCTTACTGTTGTAAATAAAAATTTATATGTTTCAAGAGTCCCAGTATGCCAGAAATCGTAGTATGTCATTAAGTTGTAGCAACATCAAATATTTAATTTTAAGGCTGACGAGTATAAATACCTTAATTTTCATTTCTTTCGTAATCGTTTCCCAAAATATTTTAATAAATCAGTAGATAGTTTATATTTATATGTAAAGATAATCAATAATAAAATTAATGTACAGTTATAACTCATAACGCACCTTAAAATACTTATAAAACTTAAAAATCTAAAAGGGTTTAAAACTCGGTTTTAATATAAAAATATAAAATAATACCCTACTTAATTAATAAATAACAGTTGAACTTAATTCGATCGATTTGGGAAAAGGTGACACGATTCTATTCTAGAACTTAAATTTTGATCCCGCCATGTTAATGGCCCATTGAAACTTATTGCGTTGGATTAGACTGAAAACTTTTTCAACGGGAACGCAATGTTTTTTACACCAGGCAACGGTAATCCGTGGATCCGAATAGCTCATTTTGGATGTTTGCAAGGCAACCGTTTTGTTTTCCTCTTTGTTAGTTTTCTGAAGTTCCAGTTTGTGGAGTTCTTCCTTTAATCTGATCAACGTTTTTATTTTCCTCTTGTAAACGGCATCTTCTTTAGAGTTTCCACATCGAGCTTTCTTTGAAGCCATCTCAATTTGACGTTTTACTTTGTGAATCATTCGTTTTTTGGCTGTAATTCTGAACTTGATCTTATTTATGCATTGCTGGTGATTTTTGTGAACGGAACGTTGATGGTTACATAAAATAGCAACGGCTCGATTTGCACGGTTGTACGATAAAAGCTTTTCTGTTGGGGAGTCCTTAGGATCGGTAAGTTGCTCAAGTTTTTCTTGTAACATAACTGAAGCGTTATAGGTACGGAACACTTTTGCAGTTAGGCCTTCCATTAATTCGTTCAGATGTTTATTTAAGATAGCAGGATTTATCATATCGAACAATTTGTCAGACGGCAACTTATTCTCTATAAATAACTCCAAGTTTTTGAATACACTCTTTTCTACCGACACCTTGTTAAAATAACGAATCGAATCCTTACCTAAGAAATCAAAAACGACCAAGTATTTTTTACAATCTCTGCGTTGATATAGTTCAAAATGTTCCACGCGTAAAGAACAACAACCAACGGTGTCTGCTTTGCCTTCGCTCTTTTCGTTGCCAATTCTTAAAGCGAATTTGTCGATAAAATACAAGGCAACCGCTAGCTGTCGTTCTTCCATATCATTGGATTTCCAGTTCTCCCTGTACTTCTTCCTTATTCTGTCTATGTGTTTACCTAAACGTCGGGCCGTTTCATATTTTTGATAATCCATTTGTACCTTCACTTCAGAGCTCGAATTTAATATAATATATCGTTTTTGCTTTTGAATGCTGTCGGTCCAGCAAGCAAGCCATGTCACAGTCGGGTCGTGTATGACATCCTTCCACTTGTGACCAGTGGGAGGTTTCGGTATCCTCGAGTTTGCGCTGCAGTTTATGGTCACGTCTTCCGCTTGAATCCGTGGTTTTATTTTGCCCATTTTGGGGTGTTTTCCGCGTCCCATAAACAGACCGGGAAGTTCGACTTTAACATTTCCAATTTGTTGTTCGTTCCCATCTACAGTGCAATAAGCATATTCTTCCATAATTAAAAAATGTTCTGTCCGAGAAATTAGTTTTTCTTTAGCTTCTCTATTTTTTTTTTGTTCCTTTAATTCTATCATATACGAGTGGAGATTGGAAAAATCGCACTTTTTCCAATCAGTTATTTTCCCACGTTCTTGTTTAGTCATAACTTTTCGCCAATCCCTGAAGAAGTTTTCATTAAACACCCGTTTTTTTGTGTACGCGGTGTCCAACAGTTTGGCATAAAAACCCGCTACTTCTTCGGCAGGTTCTGACAAAGTCATATTTTTGCCATTGTAGATGAACTTCACTTGCTTAGGAAGTCTTCGATATGGTGGTGGGAAAAGTGGACCTTTATGTTCCAGAAACTTCCAGTAAATTTCACGTCTCACTTTTCTTTCTTTTCGCCTGCACAATCACCATTCAATAAATAAAACAAAAAAAAACATTAATAGTACAAATCTGATGAATATTACACACAGTCCTTTGGATAAATCTAAATGATATTAACGGTTGGTTGCATTAACCTGCGATTATTTTCAGCTCTTTATACAGTGTCCGGCAAAAAGTTCGCAACATATGGGAAAATTTTGTATTATTAGAGTATTGAAAAAACTTTTCTTAGGGATCGGTTCTGCATGTCCGATAACCTAAAAATCGAATTTGGGATATGTCACGTGACCCAGTGGTCAACGGATATGAAATAAGCATTCAAATTCCTAAAACTTTCCCTATTTAACCAACTTTGTAGCTTTTATAGTTTCTGAGATCCTAATGGTGGAGTTTGAATTTGGAACACACTGTATACGTTGTACTATCAGTAACACAATTAATCTCGCGGGGTTGGGCAGAGCGAATGGTGTTTATAAACTTGGCAACACTCAATACAGCTGCATCTCACTACGACTGTTTCTTAACAATACAAGCGCCCACTACTCAACAATATTATCTATTTGAACAAAAAGTGCGTTGAAGAAAATATAGACTGTTTATAGGTTTCGCATTTTGTAAAATTTAATTTTTGTTTATTAAAAGAGAATAAAAATAAGCCAACCGGTAATTTAAAATAAGGCGGAATTTTTTAGCGTTTCTTCAAAACCAGAATCTCACTATGCTTTAAGCTTCTACTTAAAACTGTATGTATGTAAGTTTTATCTGTATGATTTGTAACCTCTTATATGTATACTTTTTAAGTAGCTTTTCGAAAAATTAAAAGGCAGTGTTCGGTGGAAAATGTATAGGAAGAAATATAATGTGCAGCGGGCTTTGGCTTATTCATATTACTTTTAATTTTACTTTGACCAAGGCCAGCTACATTAAATATTACATATTAAGGCCTGCCCACTTTATTTAGCCAAGGCGCAATTTAGAAGGACGATGGCGCCATTTGAGACGAACTATACATTTCTCCCCAAGGCCCGCTGAATTAATATTGCATATAAGGCCTGCCCACTTCATTTGAGGTGAACTATACATTTCTCCCTTAAAAAATGTATAGTTCACAGCAAATCCAAATAATTGAAGCGTACCTACTCTAATTTTGTTACAATTAATGAATTGAAAATCATTTTCAGAGTGTCAGTATTTCGAAATTCTTTAGAAGTTCTCATCAAAAATCCAAGTAGTCTGTAACAATCATTAATTTTTTGTTCAATGTGTTTATTAAAGGTTAAATTACTTTCAAATGTGATTCCCAAATCCTTCATTTCATTGTTTTTAGGTAAAATTATATTATTATGGTCGAATTGTCGAGCGAGGTAATGCACGTCATCAATAAATTTTATGACATCATAACTTGGTACGTCTACATGAAGTTTCAAACGATTTACAAATTTTATAACCTAAATTTTCTGTTGACATTTTCCTATTCTATCGCAATGACAATGACAATGACATACAACACGATCTGTCAAAAATTTGTAAGTGAAATAATATAAACATGCCAAAAATAATACTAACTTTACAAAAAGTAAATATGAGCTAAATTAGAAAATAAAAACCCGATTTTTTTTTTATTTTCAAAAATTTATAGACCTTGTGATTAAACACGGCTGCCCAATCTTAGAAAACTACAAAAATAATTTATATTTAGCAATTATATTTTGTATTTTTTTCTCGCGCATTATTGATAACGCCGACCGTTGATCATGTGATTGATGACGCGCATTACCTGAATCGCCAATTCGACTATACACAACACGATCTGTCAAAAATTTGCAAGTAAAATTGGAAATTGGAAATATAAACATGCCAAAAATAATACTAACTTTACAAAAAATAAATATGAGCTAAATTAGAAAATAAAAACTCGATTTCTCTCTTATTTTCAAAAATGTATAGACCTTTTGATTAAACACGGCTGCCTAATCTTAGAAAACTACAAAAATTATTTGTATTTAGCAATTACATTTTGTATTTTTTTATCGCGCATTATTGGTAACGCCGACCGTTGATCATGTGTTTGGTGACGCGCATTACCTGGATCGCCAATTGGACTATAATAGTATAATTGTAAGGTATTTTATCCTGTCTTCTACTATAAGTCATTACAAAACATTTGTCTATGTTAAACGAAAGTTTATTTAAGACTGGCCACTCATATATGGACCTAAAATCGCTCTGTAACTGGTGGCAGTCATCTGAACCACGTATTACTCTATACAGCTTGAAGTCATCTGCGTACAAAAGGCAGCGAGAAGATGCTATACAGTGTGTTATATCGTTAATAAAAATTATTGAAAACAAACAAAAAAATAGGGTATAATCTATGTACAATCAAACAAATAACTTAGTCAGAGTGAAACATGAAAAATCCCAAATGTTTAAAACTAAAAAAGGAGTTAGGCAAGGTTATATCTTGAGTCCGCAGTAGTGTTAGATGAGGGAATAAAAGAGGCAAAAAGAAACCCTAAACAATACAAAGTACGTCACTCGAAAATGGAAGATGTAACAGTGACAGAACTAGCGTACGCAGATGATCTGGTGTTGATCGCTAGTAATGAAAGAAGTAAATGAAAATTTAAGAATATATAATAGCAGTCTGAAAGTTATGAATATGAGAATAAAAGATAAAAAGATAAAAACAATGGTTTTGAGTAACAGCGAAAAGAAACATAGAATACAAGTAGGAATCACATCCTTGGAACAAGTTAGCAAGTTTAAATACTTGGGAATAATAGTAACACACAATGGCAGATTGGAGGATGAAATAAATGAAAGAGTAGGAACAGCAGGAAGACTATTCAACGCTATCAAGAACACGTTCTTAGACAAAAAAGAAATACCAAAACAAATAAAGACCGAAATATGCAAAAGAGTGGCCACCCCAATCCTAATATTCGGCTCCGAAACATTGACTTTAACATCAAAACAGAAAAATAGAATACATGATGTAAATGAGATTTTTACGTAAAATCGACGGAAAAACAAGATTGGACAAAATAGGAAACATCGACATTAGAGACAACGTGAAAATGAAACCAATACAAAGCACGATAGAAGAAGGGCAACTAAGATGGCTAGGACATATAATGAGAATTTGAGAAAATAAGACTGCAAGAAGAGAGAGAGAGAGAGAGAGAGAGAGAGAGAGAGAACGTGGAGTAAAGAAGTCAAAAATGCGGCCATCAAAAGAGGCATAGAGTGGAGCGAAATAAGACGTAAAGTGCATAGTAGAAAAGAATGGAAAGAGGCATGGAAAAAGAAACCAAGGACCTAACTCAACCTAGAGACCCTGTATATATTAGGATAAGAGTTGGGAAAATGAGACTATTTTGACAGCAATTTTTGATCCAAACACGTGATCAACACAAACGTCCTTTTAATTGTCATCACAGTGTCACTTAACCAGTCAAATATAAAAACCGCAAATATTTTAACACAAGATTTATTTGAACAGATTAACATTATTTTCCTTTATTTCAGCTCTATTATTACAATTTCTTGCGCTGCAGCCAGTCATTTTGTCGTATTTGGCCCTTTATTAATAAACATCAAAAGTGTCAATTTTAACAGATTTCAAGTAAATGCATTTTAATTAAGTAGTCCATGCAAAAATTGATCCAAACCAATCAAACTGTATCACGGCATTTTCCCAACTCTTATCTTTATATATACAGGATCTCTAACTCAACCCTCCTTCCCACAGGCTTACACCCGCAAGGGTAAAAAGGCTTTAGGATTAAGTAAATAAGTAAGTAAGTTTGGTATCAATGGCTGTCTTGATTTAGCAAAAAAAGACCTTAAAAACCGTTGGGGTACTTAATACAAAAAGCGATTTTTACGTAGTTTTTCGCCAATAACTTTTTAACCGTACCTCGCATATTGAATTTGTTTATATAATACCATTGAATTCCTCGCAATACACTAATACACTGTACTACTTTGACTATTTAATCGTTTCTCTATCTTTATAAATTTAACGTCCAAGAAATAGCGACCCTGCATAATTATAATAATAATGAATTAATTAATTCGAACGAGTTAGATTTTAAATCACTTTTCAATAAATTCCTCGATTTTTTTACACTGTTATGGTTTTATTTTTTACACTGTTATGGTTTTTATTAGTTTGAAACATTAGAAATAGTGACCCGATCTGATGAAAATAAATTAGAAGGTCTTCAATATCGAAAAATGGTAAAGTATTTCTTGAAGTTAGCCTGTATAACTCAATAGAAAATAAATGTAAAGCTTATTAATTTACAGCACATTAAAATTGAAAATTTATAAAAATTGTTCTACAAAAATATTGAATGGTTTAAAATAATATTCGTGCCGGCCTTGTAATTTTCTTTAATTTATAAATATATGATTAATAATTAATAAACGATTTAACCTCTCACCGTACATGTTTCATACGTTGTTAACTATATAAGAGAAACAAAGGCGGTTATTTAATAGGTAGTCCGATGTTTCCCAGGAAGGGTATGGGTAGAACCCTTAACTCACCCGAGTCTTACAATTAAATAATAAGTGGTAATATAATGGGATATGCAACTCTACCAAGAGAAACATATCTCAACAGTTACTGTGGAAGCGACTATGGCTACCATTTTTGCTCGTTTTTAATTTTGTTTAAAAATTTTTTTAAAAATTTAATTTAAATCAAATCGTGACTGTTATTTGCTGTTTGCATCCAGTCTAGTTCTGCTGTGATTTTTAGTTTTCACCGTTTTATTATTGTTATTGCTGTTATTGGTGTTATTTTGATAGTAATATCAGCAAGCAGAGAAGCTCCTTGACGCAGTGGTAAAAGCGCTGGACTCCTAGATAGGAGTCTTGGGTTCGAATCTCAATCAGTGGTAAAAATTTTTACAAAGGATTTCCCATTGTTCGAGGTCGGTACTTAAGCGTTTGGTCGACTGCAGATAGTAACAAGACACACATACTACACACTTAATACACCCTCACAAACTTTGCAGAAGGTAACGGGGAAACCACTGCAGAGAACACATTTCCCTAGTATAAGGGGAATATAACAAAGTTCACGACGCCAAATCGTTTAAAAATGTGGCTTTGACCCCCTTGTCAACGTCTCGTCAACGTCCTTAAAAGGACATGACACAGAGGAAGAAGAAGACATTCTATAGGTTACTTTTGCTTTAAATATAATCTACCGAAAATGCCATTACAGGTACGAAAAAGCATGAATGCTCAGCAACGCTATAAAACTCTTAAGATGTTCAAGGGCTTTCTTTTGTAGTTAGTTTCAGTAACTGCGTAAGATTCTATGAATTTGCTGAATGTCACTGAGGGTTTTCTAGAATGAATACATATGTTAGGATTAGTTTTCCTTATATAATCAAACATAGGCACAACAATTATTACATATAAATATTTTAATATTTAGCGCTGCACTTCTTATTTATAGTCTTTGGTAATACCAAAGAAAACCAGTTAACATTTTATGCTCTTTGGTAATTCTAAAAATTAGCAGTATGACTTACAACTTACACTAACCACAAACTTAATTATAATGGTCGGTATTCTTACCTCATGTTTAAAGTTGTCTCTAAATAAAGTCGTGTTTGACGTAAACATAAAACGATATAGCTTAATATGCTGTTTTTAATGTGTAGAAAAGGGACACCCGAGGTTGCTATGGTAATTAAACACGACTTTGTTATTTAAATTTAAATATAGGTGAGAATACGGGCAATTGTTATTAAAGTTGTGGACATACATATGTGCACTCGTATTTCTATGTAATCTGAAAATAATATAGTGCCTGACGTAGTTTTATGCCTATGATTTAAACGAGCGGCATAAATAAACACATATTCGTATATGATTAATTTTATTCAGGGGTGTAGAAGGGTTTTCTAATCCCTGGGGACCAAGTGAATAACGATTTAAATATCTTAAGAAACTATGAGTAATATAGGAATAGAAAATATAATTTTCTACTCTACGTCTTTTGAGTTATTGACAATTTTTTGTGGAAACCAGGCTTGCCTAAACCTGTGGCATTATTTATCCTTACAATAAATCCGAATTAAATTAAAGAGATTATTCGGAAAATATTTTTACTATTAATGTAATAAGCACTGAGAGAACCATATACAGGGCGATTCAAAAGTATTATCATTAAATTAAATGGGTATATGCTGACCCTAATAGAAGTACATTGCAGTAAAAATTTAAAGTTGATCACGATTTTTGTTTATTTTAAATTTTGTTACACACTTTTGAGAACCGCTGGCTAATATGCGTTTAAAGAGCCTGCGATAGAAATTTGACCATACAAAAATAAATGAAACATTACACAATTATGTAATTTACAGGTTTAATCTTTCTCTCACATTTTGTCAGGCTTGAGACTGGTAGTAAGCAATTATTGGCATGTTTAAAAAGTGATAACTTAGGAAAAAATTCTTGTTAATAAAGAGGAACAGGACTTACAGAAGATGTTCAAATGTTCCTCCATTAACTTCTACTCATACACAAACGCAAAGTGATTTTCTTTAAGAGCTGCTGCAGTATTCTGAAAAACTTCAACGTAAATTAAAGTCAGTTAATTCGGATTTTAAAAGGTTAGGCTGACCTTCCATTAAAACGTTTGAGGAGTAACTGACCTACGTGATATATCTGGAGTCTCTTATCAGTAAGGCGTTTGATAAATTTAGATTCCACTGACCCCAAACCAATTTTTGTATTGATATTTTTAATTTTTTTCTGAGCTTACCGTTTACTTGCGACACATGGTTTATTGAGAAAAGTTGTTTAATTTGATATGCTCTATCTACCCTTAAAGTTAATGACAATACTTTTGAATTGTATAGAACTTCCCCTGCTTGCTTAGTCTAATTTATTTATTAATATTCGAAATTACAATACCGATATTTACGTAGGTATTGTTTAACAGTGTGACTTTGGAACTTTGAAAGTACAGTCTCTACAGGCCAAAGGCTTTGCTTAGTTATACTGCGACTTTCAGTAACAATTAAGAATAATATCATCGTTCCTTTTATCTGAAAAGGGATTTCTCCTGGAAAATGCAAATTAAATATGTACTTAAGTTACCGAACGACGATCGCGTACTTGTCCGCACCGTTTTATACATTTTGACCTTTGCCTTCTTACTTTTTTGTTAATGAATACAGATTTCAATGCATTAAATAATAAGCAGAGGAAACAAGATAAAAATATACAAGACACTATTAAGATTAAGACCAATAGCCGCCCAAGCAACCGAAACGTGGACATTTAGAGCGAAAGAGGAGGAAGAGGAGACGAGACGCTTTGAAAGAAGAATAATAAGTATAATAATTCTAGGACCAATAAGCATGAACCATGAAATATTGCAAGAAATGAAAGGAGAAGACATCATAAAAATAATTAAGGCAAAAAGACTACAATGGTTTGGATATGTTATGAGAAGCAATATGGGAAGGATAGAAAGGAGAATAATGGAATGGAAGCGAACCGAAGGAAGAATGAAGGGAAGACCTAAAATAAGATGGACAGATAACATAAAACAAGATTCGAAGAAGATGGAAATTCTGGATTGGAGACAGATATGCAAAAATAGGAAAAGATGGGGAGAAATAGTGAAGAAAACAAAAATACATGAAAAGCTGTGAATAGAGAAAGAGAAGAAAGAATATGAGGATTGATCGACCTCATATTAAAAGCATCATCAAACGATGAGGCCATAATCCCACGGGATTGAAGTGCTAAGAAGAAGAAGAAGAGGTTTAAACACGGTTTTATATATTTTGACCTTTACCTTCTTACTCACTTCTTTTTTGTTAAGGAATACAGATTTTAATGCATTAAATAATCTTGCCGTTTCCTCTATTCTGTTGTTAACATCACTTTCTATGTTTCTTTGACTATCTAGCATAGAGCCTAGATATTTCACGGTGTTAGTCAGCCTTATCCGACGTCCGTCTAGATATTACCGTGACTTCAGTTTTTGTGTGGCTTATACATATTTCGGTTTCCATAAGCACCTGTTTTGGAGGTTATTTTTACTTTGAGATATCAGCATTAGATCGTCAGCATATAGAAGTCCGTTGACAACGACCGACACGTTTAAGTTTCCTTCTCTACACCCTTGTACACTCGCATTTGCCTTTCTTGGTAGCTCATCGATTATTGTAATGAACAATAGTGGGCTTAAGATTCCTTCTTGCCTGACACCTTTGTTAGTAATGAACTTTTCTATTGTTCCATAGTTGGTTCTTACTCTGTTTACTGTGTTCCGGTAGAAGCTCTTCGCCGCATTTATTATACTATCTGGTACCCCTCGTTTTGTTAAGGTCTCCCATATACATTTTCTTGAGATAGTACCGAAAGCTTTCTGCAGGTCTATGGCATGCACATAAGTATACTTTTCCTCTTTTGTTTACAGTCTTTTCGCATATTTGATGTATCATGAATATCCAGTCTTGTGTGGATCCTCTTGGTCGAAATCCTGCTTGGCTCTCTTGAAAGGTTGGCTCTAGGGTCTTTCTCAATGTGCTTTCTATAATACGTTCATATACTTGTCCTACAACACTGAGTAGTGATATAACCCTGTACTGTCATCTATTTTTATATACAGGAACTGTTACTACAAACTACCAGTCTTCTGGAATCTTTACTGTTTTACACGCTACAGTAAACATTTTCTGAATCGTTAATAGACCTTCATGTGGCATATACTTGATTATTTCGGGTTTGTCTTATTGTATTTACCGGCTTTTCCAATCTGCTGTTTCTGGAGGCCCGTTCTACCTTCTCATACTTTATACTCTACATTATCTTACATTGCTTTGGGTTCATTTCCATTACCTTCTTTGCCTCTCGTCTTGTTATTAAGTCCATCACACTTTAATTCAGTAAAATATTCTTGTTTAATTTTTTTTGTCGTTCTTACATCTTTCTAGGCGGTCGTGGCTCAGTTGGTTCAGCGTGCGTCTGGCTACTGAGATGGCCCGGGTTCGATTTCCAGGGTCATATATACACCGAAAATACCCGGCCGTTTCCCTTGGAAGGCAATGGTAAACCACTGAGGTGTGTTCTGCATAGTAAAGTCCTCTCTGGAGTAGAAGTGCAAGTACTTCCGTGGTTCGGAGCCCACGTTCGGCGGTAGGTCCCCTATGTCTGTAGGCTACTTGACACGCACGCCACAGGCATATGGAGAGAGGATCGGCAAAGCCTTGTAAAGGGTATGCCACTCTAAGAAGAAGATATCTTTGATAATTTGCCCCCCCTTTTGTGGGAAGATATTTCTTCTAGCTATTCTTTTGCTTGACCCAAGTTCCACCATGCTGTTCCCCGTCTCTTGTTTGAATGGTTTGAAGTTCCACAAACTTTCTCTGTTGTCTTGAAAACTGCTTCTTTAAACTGCTTTCAAATAGATTCTGTACCTTCGATCATGGCCTCTCTGATTGTTTTATTTCCTGTTCCAGTTCCTTCAGTTCTTCCTGCTAAATATATCTTATAGGTATCTTTTTCTTGTAATTTATAACTCTTTATGCTAGTAAATTGCTTCTTCTTGATAACAGCATCTGCTGAAGTTCCATTATCTCCTTTTAATCTAATTTGTACTAAATAGTGATCCGAACCTATTTTAAAGTCCCTTTGTAACCTCACACCTTTAATTATTGCAAGGTTTGTTTTCTTAATAAGTACATACTAAGTCTATTTGGATTTCTCGCTTCTTGATTTAACTTCTCTGGTATACTTATAAATGTTTCTTGTTGTGTTCGCTACCAATAACTTATTACATAGAAGTCGATAATTATGTGTATATCTCCTATTTTTTTTGTTATTTTCTCAAATTTACCCACACTGCCCTCAGTTCTTACATTATCATTACCCACTCCGCCATTTATGTCACCCATAACGAAATATTCCATCGAGCTATCTACTATTGCGGATGCCCATATTTATTCGTCTATTCTGTTGTATAATAATAATACCATTGCAATTCACTGAATCCTTTTCATTTCTCCTTTGTCTCTGTCAGCGTCAATTCCTGTTCTCTCGAACTCATTCATTAATTCGTGCTCCTTGCTATTTATATTACAGATATTCCATGTTTCAATTTTGATTTCCTTCGGCTTGCCTGGCTCTGTCAACTCTATCATTTCAGACTATTGTTTGTTTGATATATTTTTAACTACAGTAGCTTACCTTCTGCTTTATTCAGGATCAGTATTTTACCATCAGTTACTTGCTTTTGATATCCAATTTTCACAAACTTGATTTCTTACTACTGTATCTGCCTTTCTTCGATCGCTCATACCTAATTTTATTGATCCTTTTTTAGATCCTCTATTCTCGTCATCCTTTTCTTCAGCATATTCATCAGCTCCTTTTGGTCCGTTCTGTTCCTTGTTTCAGGGTTCATGTCTTTTTGGACCTACCAAATATTTCATAATCATCATCCATGCTTCAGCAAAACTATGAAGCATAAACAACCTATATATGTATTGTAATTCTTTTTCCCTACTCCTGCGTCCAACACTATTCGGAAGTTGCAACTGTATCTTCTTATCTTCCACTTTCTTGGTTTACTCTATCCGTGGGAGTAATCGGAGCAATCGGGCAACCCATTCCAGTACTGACCGGAAACAACGAAGCTTAACTTTCCTCTAGCTACCAAGCTACCGCAACAGTAGCGTCCAGAAAAGTATGGGAAATAAAATGCCTGATTATATTATGCTGTTTACATACAAAAAGCAAAATATACACTTACTTAAATATGCGCATTTATAAAAATGCTATATAAGCATCGAATAAATGATTTTAGTCTAAAACATAGTGTGATTCTGTTATAAACACTTGCTCAAAGTTTCCGCCGTCAAAGACAGTTGCAATTATTTCAAATTACCGGTTGGTTTGTTTTCACAAAGCTAAATTTTATATGTATATTTTTAGGTATACTTCCTTCTTTGCTGTTAAATTCGGATTTTCCACGAATCCCGTAAGCCTATTTTCTTTTAAGCAAGTAAAATTGGAGAGCGTTGAACAAATGCTTACCATGTTAAAGAAAGAAAAGCGTTAGTCGTAGCTAGATACCGCCGTGTCGTGTGTTGCCTAAATTTGTAAACACTACTCACTCTGTTTGCGACATTAATTTTTTCTATGATAGTACATTAATCGCCATGAATACTATTAGTTCAAAATATCCAAGGTTGGACACGGTTGTGACTGACCACTAAGATTAATAAGACTGGCCCGGGTTTAATTTCCAAGGCCACACATACACCGAAAACACCCTACCGCTTCCCTTGGAAGGCAATAGCAAATCATTGAGGTATTCCGCCTAGTAATTAGTCTTCTCTGGAGCCTACGTAAAACTGTAGATCCCCTATATCTGTAAACTGCTTGATATGCACACTGCAGACATATGGAGAGAAGACGGTAACACCCTGTAAAGGGCACGCTACCTCAAGAAGAACCAATGTTGGGGTTGGGTGTTTTCATTCGAGGTTTGTTGCTATAGGGCTGTGTTGTAGAGATATATGAACTGTATCAGAATTCGACCGATAAACTTTTAATGGTAGTATAGGATATGAAGGAAAGCAACCTTTTGAAATAAACCTGGAATCCAACCACTTGACCGAACTATGTATATGTTAGCTTCAAAATTTGCAATCTGTTTGTTTACTGACTGGACGAGGTCAAGAATTGTGGGTGGCAATTTGATTAGAATTTTGCGGCATCCAGAGCACCTGGTAGACATCTTTATTATGCCAAACATACTATGAATATGGGAACAGAGGGTATTTATGCTGTCCTCTACACTATTGAAACCAACTAGCAAATACAATTATGTATTTGTTGTTAAAGTCTATCATTTAAATAATCATTCAGTCACCCTAAAAAATGTGAATTGCTTATTGTAAAGAGTTTTTACGGATTTCTTTTAAGCCAATTATTATACTTTTTCGACTCCAAATTTACTCATGAAGGTTACTTCCCTTGAATTCTCCATCCTTACCTCTGAAAGTTTATCGGACAAATTTTAATTCATTCTGTATGTAAAAAATATTACTCGCCATTTCTCTCGACACTCTTCATCGTTCACTTTTGGTTTTTTGCATTTTATTTCTGGTAACTTGTTCTCCTCATCTTTGGACGAGGCTTCCTTTTCAATGGGATCTTTGGAATCTCCAGTCTAAAAAAATTATGTTTTAATTACAGACGGTATGTACTCGAAATTTATTTTCATTTCAATGCTATAAAAGTTCAGGGTAGAAATTAGAAAAAGAGAGAAAATGAAAGAAGGTCAGTTGCTCATGGTACACTTTAAAAGTATGTACAACTTACTAAACTTTTCTTTTTGGTAGTCGTACATAAATTTTGAGCAATAACTTCGACTTTTTTTCTGTCTTAAATTATAGTTAACGTTTTCTACCGGCCTTTGATTGTGACTAAAAGTACTAACCTTTTGATCGCCTTGCAATTTTTCTTTGCTATCTTTACTGCAACTTTCGTTTTTGTTATCATTAATTTCTGTACTGCTCTTCTTCTGTTGTTGATGACTGCTTTCGTTGCGTTTATTTTTTGTTGAGATTGCACCCATATTTTCTTTTAGATTTTATTAAAATTTCTGTTTTCCAGATTGTTTATGATATAACCGTTCTTACCCAAATTTAACTTATTTTCCGGTTTAACCTTAAATTTTTGACTTGAGTTTCTAATTCGCGTAATTTTTATATATAGTTTTTTAGTGGCCTAAATAACACTTCTGTTATTTTAGGAAGAAAGCAAAAATAATATGCATTATTTAACACGGAAATTTTGAATTGAAATAAAAAAAAGTAATTTGCGGACACTAGAAATTTAGATGACAGAACACAATTGTTTCTTTATTTATTAGGAGAAATCTAGGTTTGCAGCCACATTTGCAGCTGCCAAATATCACTAGTGTAAGTGGTAAGTCCATTTGACTTGAAATGTTCTCAAATAAGTACGAGATTGAGTTAAGTAAGATATTTATGGCGTGTCAACTCCCATCGTTTTATATGTAAAAAATTCAACCAAAGTAAGTGACAAGATCAAGGATCGGTTAGAAAGTTTGATTTTGCAGTACACATTTTTTGACGTTTTGAATTTAAAATTCCTGTCACTTTGTAAAAAATTACAAATATGTTGGGTTTTCAAAATATTTCGGTGAAAAATTGGGTATTTCATGTCGTTTATAAGTATTAAAAGTATGTTTGATATAAATACATATTAGCAACAAAATTAAAATAAGTACAGTACCACGATATTTTTACACTAAACAGCGAGTCGATTATAATTCAATAAGCTACTGAAACCATAAAACCCAGAAGAAATTACTTTAAAGTGTATGCTGTAGATGCAGCTGAAATAGTTCAAGGTAACTAAAGTAAGGTTAGTGGCAATATTTGAACAGAACATTGGGGTTGAAGATGAGAACAACTGGATAACAGGTGAGAGCAAGAGTGGTTGAAACATAAATAGTAAGGCATCATCTCTTAGTTTGTTGGTATCTTCTTCTTGCCTAAATTCTTAAACTCAAACCAAACCAATATTACCAATCTATTTCATTTCCTAAGATTCTATAAAGGAAGTCTTATATTTAAGAACCTCAAACGGTTTTGATATACAATTTTCCATCAATTTGTGACATGTATCGTAATAATGCGGCACATTTTACGAAGATCCAAACAGGAACCTTGGAGTAGAACCCTTAAGGTTAAGGTTAACGCCAACAACATCTTGGTAACATACGATAGAGACAGATACGGGGAAGAGCATATCACAGTTGAAGAGGATCACGGAAGAATTAATGTATTCAAACCCTATGCCAATCAGAAGAATAATTGGAAATAATAATAAGTACTACATGGCAGGGACATAATCTTTTCTCGTTGAAGATATTCATTCCTTTAATTCTCATTAATATTCAAGTTGTAGAAGTGCTACACAGGATTACAAAAGGATGGAGAAGGACGATACAAAGTGAATGAAGGCAATGTGGTATAACATGGAATGAAGTGAAAAGATTAACAAGGGATAGAAAAGAATAGAAGAAGCTAGTGGAAGAGGTAGCGAAGAAATCAATGAGAGGTGCACAGGATTAGCTACCCTGTCGCCAAACTACACAGCTCACCTACAGGTGCCCTTTGCTCCTTATGGGGCTATAGGAGGAGGAAGAAGAAGAAGAAATATTTTCTAAGTCAATTCCCGATAGACATAAGCCCATAAAACAACATAGGAAACTGTTTAGTGCACATAGCAAATATTCGTGTCACTTAGATTGCTTACATTAGCTGCAGCAATTTTTAAACTAATTACCATGTACAAAATGGTAAACGTTCCCGAGCAGTTCTCACTTCGGATTCAGTTGTTAATACTAATCGAGCAGAAACATTCGTGTCGCTTAAATTTCTTAAATTTTATGTAAATATTTTGAACAGGTTACGGCGTGTAATATGACTGCTCGTTCCTGAACAGTTTTCACTTCAAAGTCAATGTTTAAGATTCTTCAAGGAGTAATTGACTTAAAATTTTTAACGAGGCCACAAAACAACAAGGGAAATTATTTAGTAAACATAACGAACAGCTGTGCCACCTAGTGTTCGTAAAATTACATTAAGAAGATGGCCGTGTAGGGGTGGTTGCCATTTACTAAATGTTATAAGTTTAAAGTAAAATTTTAGTGTTATTTGCAAACGAATCGACTTCAAAATTTTAATCAGCCTATAAAATAGCATAACAAATCGTTTGCTATGCATAAAGATCATTCGTGTCATTTAGATTTCTCAGATTTAGTTTAATTATTTTTAACACACTACGAAATAAAGATGGCTGTTGTGCCTCAACAATTTCCACTTCGAAGTTAGTTTTTCACATTATTCGAGCAGGAATTGATTTGAAAATTTTAACGACGCTATGAAACAGTACAAACAATCGTTTAACACAAACGAAAATCATTCGTCACTTTAAGGATTATTTATTTAGTTCTATCTGAATGTGCAGGAACAGTTTAGCGTTGATGGCGAAAGGGGCGTTTTGTTTACTTCGCATGGCGGTGATTTACACTGGTTTCGCCACCTCGGTATTTACAATACGCAACCTGGTTCACACAGTTAAAGTGAAACACAATTTTTCAAAACAACTTAAACAACTTAAATGCCTTAAATTATTAAAAAGGTACTGGAAATTAAATGTAAATTTAACAATGCTAATTGACAACTGAATGCCAAACCATAAGCAATTTGTATTAGGTGCAGCCTTAAATTGAAAGACAGGTTTAAATTATTGCATAATTAATTAATGTTAATAAACATTGGAAGATCAAACAAAGCAAGTAATTAAACTTTGGCTAAAATATTACTTAAAACTGAAAGACATTTTTTTAAACATTTTAAATTATTGCAATGTTGCTGAAATACAAGATAAACTCAAAAGCCAAACGAAGCAATTAATTTAACACTAGCTAAATAACTAAATTATAAAACTGAAGTACATGTTTTTAAACAATTTAAATTGCTGTAAAATACCTGAAAAGCAAGGGAAACATTAACAATGATAATAAACAATAGAAGGCGAAATTAAGTAATTCATTTAACTCCGGTTAAATTATTACCTGAAGCTTTAAACTGATGATAAACTTGAGCAGTTGAGGCAGAGAACCCACAAACTAAGATATAATATAGCGAAAAAAAAACCGAATGAGTGGACCATTCCAAAACACTCACCGAATACAATCGGGTACTAAATAAAGCCAAAAGAGATTCTTGGAGGAAGTTCTGTGAGAATGTAGATTCTACATCTGATGGAGCAAGACTCCACAAACTCATGACTAAGGACTAGATAAACCCATTGGGTATGCTTAGGAAACCCACGGGGAAATTTAAGTATAAACCCTGAGGCCCTAAGATACCAGCAAATTTCTGGACAACTCTTTTAGAGAGCATCTAGCGACCGCTGGCAGATAGCTAGAAGGGTAGTTACGTTTGGATCACTTGGGTGATTAGCTCATTTGAAGCCTACAAATCTCCTGGCCCTGATGGAATATTCGCTCCTCTACTACAATAGGGCAGACAAGACCTAGCACCAGTTATATGTAAACTACTTATATAGGGCCAGTCTGGCACTAGGGTATGTACCAACATCATGGAATCAAGTAAGGCTTATCAAGTAGGAACATCGTGCGAAAGTGCACTACATCAGTTAGTGCCGAAAGTAGAAGCAGCACTGATTAACCAGGAAATAGCTCTTCTAGCATTTCGTGGCATAGAAGGTGCATTTGAATGTATGATATGAGCCGCCAGAAACCGTGGAGTTGATGCCACCGTATGTAGGGGGATGAAAGTCATGTTGTACGGTAGGAAGATTCAGACGACACTGGCAGGTGAGACAGTATATTATGTATCTGTGGCCAGGGGGTGCCCTGCTCTGGGACATGGTCGTAGACGATCTACTAGTCTCCCTGAACAACTCAGGATATTATATCCAGGGGCATGCGGATGATATCGCAATACTCATAATGGGAAAATTTCCTAGCACAATCTCGGCTCATGCAAAGAGCTCTAAAAACTGTTAAAGAGTGGTGTATAAGAGAGAACCGGGGTTTGGTGGCCAAAGGTCAGACAAAAGCAGGCAATAGCAAAACTCGAAAAAATTCAGAGGTTAGCATGCTTATGTATTAGCGGGAGCAATGAAAAGCTCACCGACTGCAGCCATGGAAACAATGATAAACCTACCTCTCCTAGATATTTGATCAAGGGTGAGGTTAGGATGGCGGCGTATAGGCTGACGTGAAAATTGGACAACCCAGAATTACCATAGGCACACCAGCATTACAAAAGTCATTGCAAGCCCATTACTAACATGGGAAGCGATACAATGACTCCAAAAATCTCTTACGACAAACCATTTGGTATTCAATTTGACTGAGAGTTATAGCGTAGTAGAGAAAAAGTCCGTCAAATAATCTGGTACATAGATGGGTCTAAGACGGATAATGGTTCAGGAGTTGGAATAAAGCATGTCCGGGAAGTCGGGAGACATACCTCTTTGTAGGAAATGTGAATAACTAACTGGAGTTACTTATAATTTAGTAGGTGGTTTTGATAGGCATTTTTATCTAGTAACCATGGGTAAAAACAAATTTAATATATTATGTCAAACTCAAAAATGCCGCGTAAAGAAAACGAGTGTTTTGCAAAGTGCGTTATTCAATATTTTGAAAATCATTGCAATGGTGATGTTAAAACTGCATCGACGATTAAACCTATATAGCCTTAAACCCTTCTGAGCAATGTGGACGTACGTTTCTACATGCAGCAAACCATAAACAACTGGCATACGTACATAAATTTAAAAAAGTATCCAAATTTCCGTATAATACTTGATTTGGCAGGTTGTTGATGGAAATGGTCAATTTCAAATCCTGCACTTCTACTAGAACTCTCACAGGAAAAATTTGTATTGAAGAATGTATAAAGAAGAGATTGATTCCTTTTATCCTTAAACATCACAATCACGGCGAAATTTTATTCTGACCGGATTTGGGCAACCTGCCATTATTCAAAAATTGTTACCGACTGCCTGACCAGTGAAGGCATTGAATTTGGACCTAAAACAGAAAACTCACGCAATTTTCCTCAGGCAAGAGGAATTAAAATTTTTTTGGCATTGTGTAAACAAAGGTATTCAAAGCGATCCAAGACACCCAGAAATCTTAGATCTTTTAAACTTGTTTGGAAGAAAATAGCCTAGGAGATTTCTAGGGAATCGGGAAAAGCTGTCATGGACCATGCATATAAAGTTATTCGTGAAATTGGATACAAAGGAGTTCAGGGGGCCATGTGTGACATAACTGACAAGAGGAAATGTTAGACTATTTAAAATGTTAGTTTAAGAGTTTTATGTTCTAACACAATAAAATACAGTTTGAATTCATTTTGTCTCTCTATTTCCCGGACATGCTTTACATGGAAAAACCCTGAAACAGAACATGCATGTCTCACTGGGGCAACGTACCGCAGTATTCCAAGATGAAATATTCGCGTTTGGAACCTGTATAGATGAGAATCTGAGGAGGCAAACCAGTGGTAAGCTTATTCACATTCTCACCGGCAGTCAGGCAGCCCCAAAAGCACTAGCATCAGATCAGGTAAGATCAAAGCTAGTCTGGGATTGCCTTCAAAACCTTAAAACCCTGGCAAAACACAACAGAGTGCTGCTGATGTGGGTGCCGGGTCATAATACAATAAAAGGTAACGAAATAGCAGACCAACCAGCAAGGAAAGGCTTTGCGACTACCTTTACTGGTCCCGAACCAGTGTCACAAATCACCAAAACAACAGCACGTGGGGCAATAACTGAGTGGATTAAGCAACAACACCAGGAATATTGGAACCGCGTGCAAGGACAAAGATACAGTAAACTGATGATGGCAAGATCATCTCAACGATTGAAATACTGAAACTCAACAAAATGGACCTAAGAATTGCGACGGGACTACTAATCAGTTACTGCAATCTAAGGGAACACATGCATACAATGGGCGTTTATACATAAGAGCCCATATGCGGGCTTTTCAATGAAGATGAAGAAACTGCCTCTCATCGCCGTCGTCACAACCTGCTGGACGAAGGGGAAGGAATGTCGGAAAAAGATCTGGTTTACAGGCTACTAAACCTAGTAAAAGGTTTAAACCTGCTCATTTAAGATCAAATTCGATTGCCGAGAAATACAATAGGCCTGATTGGTCGGGGTGTTTGGGGACTTAGCAAAACCATACCCTGCAATCGCATTAACCAATAACCAATAACTAATAATCAAGTAATTCACTGAACTCCGTTTAAATTGGGAAAATTAAGTCATATTCTTAAAAACTTAGAAATTCCGATTAATCTCAGACGCAAAGTATATGACACATGTGTCCTACCTGTTATGACATACTTGCGCAATGGAGACTACAACACTCACACAAAAATCTGCTAATAAATTAAGAACTATACAGAGAGCTATGGAAAGAGCCATGCTTAGTATCAGTTTGAGGGACAGAATAAGAAACGAGGACATTCGCAACAAAACCAAGATTGCCGACGTAATCTATCGTATATCTCACCTCAAATGGTAATGGGTAGGACATGTAGCACGACAAGATCCCATAAGATGGACAAACAAAATTGTGCAGCGGCGACCTAGAATATCGAAAAGAAATGGCTGGATGACATAAAAAAGATCGCAGGAAGAGAATGGTACCAACGAGCCAGAGATAGACAGAAATGGAGAGACATGGGAGAGGCCTATATCCAGGACTGGATTAATATGGGCTGAGAAGAAGGAAAGAGGAAGGAAATTATTACTTAGAGACTTAAATTGAAAGGCAATTTTCTTAAACAATTTAAATTGCAAAGTTACAGAAAAACATAACAAATTTAACAAAGCTATTCAATAAATCGAGGGTCAAGTGAAGAAATCACTTTAATACTGGCTATATTATATCTCAAACAACATAAAAAGATGCTCACATTTGTTATTGAACTTACTTAATACAACATTGAATTTTCATTATAAACTAGAATGTAAGAGTCAAACGGAAAATCTTAAAATGTTTTTATTAGAAACCTTCTGACATGACACGTTTTATAGAATCAATTATTATTTGCCAAACGACTTCTAACTCATTTGTATGATTTCATAAATTAGCTCGTATTGTTAAATTTTTAATAAAGAGAAAGTTTCGAAGTAGTATGATTCAAGTTTTTTTTTTTAATTTTTGAAATAAAGAAACATTTACAACGCTTTTTATTTAACATCTTTCTGCATCCCTATGATTAAATATATTTACAAGAGTCTGTTACCTTACCCTGATCAATTTTATTACAAAACAAAAGGATTATTATTGTTATTAATCTACATTTTTGACATGGTTTTTCCCCACAAGTCGCTCTTTAAGAGGTTTAAAACGTAGCTTTAATGTATTTTTAGGAGCAACCAACACCCCCTTTGTTTCAAGTATTAAAGGTACTTCAGTATCTTCACTTAGTTCTATTTCATAATTCGTCAAAATTCTGATTATGCCTATTTTGGAACTCATTAATCCAAACCTTGCACCTACAAAAAAGTTATATATTTTCCAGAATCCTATTGGTAAAATTCACGAATCTTTAAGAAAATTTACTTACCTATGCAATTGTGAAGACCTTCCCCAAAAGGCATATAACAACAATAAGGTCTTAGTTTTTTATTTTCAACTGAAAATCGTTCAGGGTCGTATTTCTCCGGTTCTGGAAAATATTTAGGATCGGAATGTAAACCCATAAGAGAAAAGTAAACTGGGAGACCCTCTTCTATAACCAAATCTGTTCCAGGAACTTTATACGGTTTCGTACAACGGCGATCTAAATATGGCAACACTGGATACTTTCTTAGAGTTTCTGGAAAATAAAAAGTTAGTAAACAAGACTTGACAAGTAATTAAATTTCTAATTACTAGGATTGTTTTTTAGCCAAAGAGACAAACATAGATTGAGAGAGGTTTAAGCAAAATAAATACGTACCACTGACCACCATGTCTAGATAGGTCATTTCCTGCAATACCTCATAAGAAATTTGCCCATGTTTCTCAAGTATAGACTTAATTTCAGCTCTCAAACGACCTTGAATAGCTGGTTGTACACTCATTTCATATAAACTAAACGAAATAGTTGACCCAGAAGATTCATATCCTGCTATGAAGAACATCGCAGCTTGTGCTACTAACTTGTCACCATCTGAAACACCCCCCTTTTACAAAATGATTACCAAGTAGCCCTTCCGAACATACCTAGAAGGCAATTTTCATCAGGTAATTTCCTAATTTGAATTAAAATATCAATCAAATCTCCTCTGTTAGCTCCAGAAGCTTCTCTTTCGTTCAAAGTCTTCCAGAATGCTTCCCTCATAAATTTGGCAGAAGGTGGATCTAAAAATGTCATTCTAAACATTTTCACCAACATTGGTGCAAAGAAGTAAGAAGCCATTTGTATGGCTCTACTAAAATTCCAGTCAAAGACCCTTTTTGATACATTCCTAAATTCAGCATTTTCGTATTTAAACGAATTTGCGTGAATTCCGAAAGCACAAGATGTAATAACATCTGTCGTGTATTTCATACAAAGATCTCTGGCATCTATAGATTTCTGTTTAATGCCAATTGTTTCCAAATAATTAATCATATCATTGCCGGCTTCGATCATTAAAGGAACCATATGCCTTAATTTACCAGTTGAAAAAACGGGACTTAGTTTTTTTCTTAATTCTCTCCAAGCTGGATTTTTAATTATAAATAAGATATTCGAACCCATTTCGTCATCGCGCCTGTTCTCCATTACGCTTCTGTCGTTAAAATTATCAAAATCTTTAACTAAGAATAACTTAATCAGTTCCGGGTCCCGAATCAGCAAGAAAGGTTGGTCAAAAACAAAGAAGCCCACATATGGACTGTCTGAAGATTTATAAAGTTGGCCCATGAATTGACCTATCGATTGTTGAAACGTGCAGAGTTTTAACGCATTTCCGAAAAATAAAAATGGTTTCAAAAAAGGCACGTTTCTTTCTTTCCAGTAATTGAAGTTCCTAGTCAAATGGAAATATAGCAAGAACGCTGTTGTTAACAGCAGTATGAGAAATACTGCTAGCGATAGAAACATCTGCAACAAAATACTGAATAAATAATTTTTCGAAAAGATTTTCTTCTACGTATAACTATTAAATAATACCTCGCGTATAATGGCTATTATTCATTTCGCTCTTGTTGAATAATATACTATTATAGCAACATTTACTTTTAGAACCTATTATTTTGCTGCGAGTGACTCATTTCATTTGTTTTATTTTGGTGTGAAAGGCTTATCTTGTCTCCCTACCAACATATTTTAATTTTGTTAACAATTATTTAACCATGGTAGAGTTAAATAACTTACAAAAAATAGCTATACCGTGTGTCCATAAAGTAATCCATAAATTCAGTAATATTGTAAACATTTTTCAGAAAAAGCTAAAACATCTGAAACGATTTATTAGACATCAGATCAATGCTACAACAGGAGTCAATATGTATAAAAATAGAAAAAAAAACAACTAGAATGGTATGGGCACCCCAATAGAATTTCGACTGAAAGACTACCAAGGAAAACATTGGAAGCAAAAAGTAGTAGGAAAAGGAAGAGAGGAAGACCGAGGCAAACATGGATAAATCAAATCATCAATGAATATGTCAAACTAGCCATTAAGTTTACAGTTACATCGTAGTTTATCCCCTTAACTGGAAATAGGGAATTAACCACAGTGGTAATTTTACAATAAAAGGTATAGGTAAAATTGTCTTTATTCCAAAACCTGGGAGAGATTACTTTCAGGCTAAAGCATACAGACCCATCAACCTATCATCTTTCATGTTAAAGCTCATGGAGAAACTGATTGAAAGACATATAAGGGGGAGCCTATCTGTAGGACTTTTTCATCCTAATCAATATGAATATCAATCGGGAAAAACATGCGAGACTGCCCTACACCAATTTTTTCTTGATATAGAAGGAACTTTAGATCGCACCTCCTTTAAGTCAATGATCGCTGCAGTGAGGAATCGTGAAGTAGAAGACATCAACTGTAGGTGTATTAGAAATATGTTCCACGATAGGAGAATTCAATCAACTTTGTTTGGCGAGAAAATTTCAAATTAAAGAAAAATGATACCACCGCGAGGAATCGAACCCCGTCTTCGGTTAAGCGCACCTTGCTCTGCCATTGAGCTACGGAGGTAGTCCTAGCGGGAGCATTAAATTTCCAAACCAGAAACTAAATTTGAAGTCTATTAAAGTCGTATATACTGTTACAAAGCCAAAGAGTCGCTTTAAGCGTATTCACAATGACCAATAATTATTAACGACAACACCGACTTCCTTATAAGTGAGATTCCCCACCACGAATGTTTAAATACATAAATATCTAACTTAAATTAAAGTTAAATGAAATTGGAGTCTTATAAGTAGTTATAGCCATACTGTGCGTATTAAACGAGAAAATTTCAAATTAAAGAAAAATGATACCACCGCGAGGAATCGAACCCCGTCTTCGGTTAAGCGCACCTTGCTCTGCCATTGAGCTACGGAGGTAGTCCTAGCGGGAGCATTAAATTTCCAAACCAGAAACTAAATTTGAAGTCTATTAAAGTCGTATATACTGTTACAAAGCCAAAGAGTCGCTTTAAGCGTATTCACAATGACCAATAATTATTAACGACAACACCGACTTCCTTATAAGTGAGATTCCCCACCACGAATGTTTAAATACATAAATATCTAACTTAAATTAAAGTTAAATGAAATTGGAGTCTTATAAGTAGTTATAGCCATACTGTGCGTATTAAACGAGAAAATTTCAAATTAAAGAAAAATGATACCACCGCGAGGAATCGAACCCCGTCTTCGGTTAAGCGCACCTTGCTCTGCCATTGAGCTACGGAGGTAGTCCTAGCGGGAGCATTAAATTTCCAAACCAGAAACTAAATTTGAAGTCTATTAAAGTCGTATATACTGTTACAAAGCCAAAGAGTCGCTTTAAGCGTATTCACAATGACCAATAATTATTAACGACAACACCGACTTCCTTATAAGTGAGATTCCCCACCACGAATGTTTAAATACATAAATATCTAACTTAAATTAAAGTTAAATGAAATTGGAGTCTTATAAGTAGTTATAGCCATACTGTGCGTATTAAACGAGAAAATTTCAAATTAAAGAAAAATGATACCACCGCGAGGAATTGGCTTTGTAACAGTATATACGACTTTAATAGACTTCAAATTTAGTTTCTGGTTTGGAAATTTAATGCTCCCGCTAGGACTACCTCCGTAGCTCAATGGCAGAGCAAGGTGCGCTTAACCGAAGACGGGGTTCGATTCCTCGCGGTGGTATCATTTTTCTTTAATTTGAAATTTTCTCGTTTAATACGCACAGTATGGCTATAACTACTTATAAGACTCCAATTTCATTTAACTTTAATTTAAGTTAGATATTTATGTATTTAAACATTCGTGGTGGGGAATCTCACTTATAAGGAAGTCGGTGTTGTCGTTAATAATTATTGGTCATTGTGAATACGCTTAAAGCGACTCTTTGGCTTTGTAACAGTATATACGACTTTAATAGACTTCAAATTTAGTTTCTGGTTTGGAAATTTAATGCTCCCGCTAGGACTACCTCCGTAGCTCAATGGCAGAGCAAGGTGCGCTTAACCGAAGACGGGGTTCGATTCCTCGCGGTGGTATCATTTTTCTTTAATTTGAAATTTTCTCGTTTAATACGCACAGTATGGCTATAACTACTTATAAGACTCCAATTTCATTTAACTTTAATTTAAGTTAGATATTTATGTATTTGTTTGGCGAGACGATTGAGATGGTAGCGGCCAAAGGATTCCCGCAGAATAGGTCTTATCACCTCTACTGTGGAACCTGGTGGTCGATGAGCTCCTCGTTGAATTAAATAGACAAGGTTACTACAGCCAGGGGTATGCCGACAACGTGACTATACTCATCTCGGGAAAATTTAAGAATGCTATCTCAGGGGCCATGCAACGATCTCTAAACACAGTTTAAAGCTGGCGTATTAAGGAGAACCTGAGTGAAAACCCACAGCTGCCACACTTCTTCAACGCTCAATTACAAGTGAGCCAAGAGCCTAAATATCTAGGCATAACCCTGGATATAATGTTAACTTGGAACTCACATTTATGCAAATTGTAAATTAAGGTAAGAAAACTCGTAGGGCAACGAAGCTAGCACTGGGTAAGACCTGGGGACTCAAACCACGTACGGTACACTGGTTGTATACTGCTGTGGTAAGACCTATGGTTAGCTATGGATTGCTGGTGTGGTGGCCTAAAGTAGAGCAAAGAAAGGCCAAGCTGGAGCTGTACAAACTCTAAAGACTTACCTGTCTCTGTACTACACGAGTCATGAGGAGTACTCCAACTGCAACCATGGAAGCCATATTAAACTTGCCTTCCTTAGATATTATTATCAAGGCAGAAGCAAGGATGGCGGCATATAGACTGACGTATAATGGAAGCTGGCAAACCAGATTTGTCTCTGGGCATGCTAGCGTAACTAAGAACGTCACGAGCTCACTATTAGAAATGAGCAGTGACGCTATGCTAAGACGGCAAAATCTTCATAAACCCTTCAATATTCAGCTTGAATGGGCTGATACCAAGAGACTGTCAGAGAGGTAAAATTGTCTGATACACGGGCTGATCCAAAACTGACAGCGGAACTGCAGCTGAAGGGAATACTGTAGGGAATGCGCTACAGTATTTCAAGTAGAAATACATGCTATTGACGTATGTGCATGAGAATACTAGAAGGAACTATCAGGGCAGGGATATATTTATCCTGACAGACAGCCAGGCTGCCATAAATGCCTTGGCGAGCAACCAGATCAATTTAAAACTAGTCTGGGACTGTCTTCAAAACCCTACAGCACTTGCAAACCACAATAAGGTAACGCGTATGTGGGTGCCAGGGCACAAGGGAATTCAAGGCCATGAAAAAGCTGATATCCTTGCATAAAAGGGATCAGATACCTACCAACTTTGTTGGACCTGATCCAGTATTTGGGATTGCCAAGACCACAGCTCGCAGCTGGCTGGTAAGTTGGATAAAATAACATCAAAAGCACTGGAATAGTGAGGACGGCATGGGACCCAGCAAGTTGATGCTAAGAGCACCATCTAGAAAATTAGTAGATGACGTACTGCAATTAAGCAGACAGCAAATTAGGCTAGTAACAGGGCGGATAACAGGCCTCTGTAACCTAAGAAAACATATGCATACAATGGGCATCTTTAATGAAGAACCTATATGCAGACTTCAGTAATGAGGAGGACGAAACGGCCGCTCTTTCCCTATGGAGACATGCACTCCTGGCAGGACCCTACTCTCAAGAAACGCTAACAAAAGAAGAGGTGATAAAAAGGCTATTGAACATAATCAAGGTTACAAAACTCTTTGTCTAACAAGCGATATGATGAGCAACGCAATAAGCCTAATTAGGGCCTCCCCCAACCCCCTTCATGTTTCGCGATTCAATCAATCAACCTTGGTATAATCGGAATCCTAAATAATCTTAGGGAATCTGCAGAAAATTTGGGCAATCTTAAAATAATTTCGTTAGAAAATTTTCGCATATTGAGTAGCATTTCACCTTTAAAATAATTACAATCCCATGGTGCATCTTTTAGAAAATTGTATGTAACCAAAATAAAGATAGTTGCGTCACTAGGAAACTAAGTGCTTTAAATTTAAAAGAGATGTATCTTGTGAACGAAAAAGCCACCAGAAAAGAATTTCTACCACATGATTATCTTTTTGGAGGTTGTAACAGATCCAAACGCAAACTACTGAAACGATTTCGGATACAATTTTGAATCCTCATCTAACTCCTTATAGTAATGGCCAAAATGCCATATTCTTCTCCATCAACAATATCTTTTATACTATAAGGTATAAGCTAAAAGATAATCACAACGGCTTCAAAATGAGATATTTTGGCTTTTCCATTTATAAAATGGATTATGTAGACTTCCATGGGCAGATGTCATGGTTGAGAGACAAGGACTCCGAGTTTCGATTACTATCGTAATCGAAATCCAAAATCCTTCTCCAGAAAGAGTGAACCGTGGCGGAAGAGCTAATTGGTTGAGTGCAACGGGGACGGAGTTAGTGAAAACGGATCTTTGTGATTTCAATTGCTTCGCAGATTATCTTATTGAAAAAATAGGGAGATTTGGGGATGAGGTATAATTTCTCAAAGATAATGTTGTGACTGGTCTCGAACACCTCGTAGAGGTAGCGCTTTGTCCTTTGGAGAAGGAAATATTTGCGATTTGGGAGAGGTTTGAGGATAGTTCTGATATTGTGTTTCTGAAGGAAACCAGCCTATGCAATTAGTGACTTTGTAGATATAGGGCAAGAAGACTGTAGCTTGAGAAGTGTTGATGTTCTGAGGTTCGTGTGATTGCAGGGGTGTGAAAAATATCGTTCTATTCTAGCAATTTCTTTGAATAGTTTAACTAGACTTGAAAACTGTGGGTTTGGGAAACTGAAATAGTACAATGAACGAGCGAGCTAATGTGCCAGATGATGATGATGAGACCTAGCATGTGTGTGAGTGGAGGTAATAAATAATCTCAAATACGGAAATGATACTATCCTGAAGGTAGATAACGACAGCGACATACCAAACCTCGTTAAAAATATTGAGATGATACGTTTTGCTGAAATTTTAATAAAGTGAGTTATAAACACCTTTTAAAAGAATGTAAATTTAGTGTTAATAAAATGTAAATAGTTGTAAGTTAGATATTTAATATTATTAATAATTAGGGTAGAATGTCTAGTGAGTTAATTTGTAAATATGTCATAATATAATCTGTGGGGTGTTAATTTTAAGAAAGACAATATAACCAAGGAAATAAAAACATAATAAAATAGTTGAACATTAAATTTGGAACCGAAAGTTCAGTTCTAAAATTTGTGAAACTAAAACTTGGTTTCTTATCATAAAATAATAATTTTAAAACCAATTAAAGTTATAATTGAATTAACAGTGTATGAAGATTATTATTATATAAAAAAAATAATTTGGATTTACATAATAAAAATTTTATGAAATAAAATTTTATTTTTGAAGAAAAGTTATGAAGTTGGATATGGGTGAGGTGTTGATTTGTTGAAAGGGGAAAAGTCTATTGATAAAAAAGGCAGTTTTGGTTGAGTGGAAGTCAAATTGGAAAGTGTTTTGTTGGAGAGAGATTAAGACAGCGTTTGGAGAAGTGGAAGTCTAGGCAAGAAGTATATTTATTCAAGTTGTTTTCAAAAGGTAGTTTTTGTAAATTTATTAATTTTAGAAAGTGTTTAGTTAATTATTAGAATTTGTTGTTGTTATTGTTTTGTAAAGATTTTCATAATTTTAAAAGGTGTTTAAAATTCAACTTGGTGAATTTTTATATAAATTTTGAAATTCATCAAACCGATCCCTTTTGGCGACCCTGATTTAGGAGATCTTTGGAAATTTATTTAAATTATTTTTAAAAAATCGAGCTAGCTGGAAACATAATAAAATTGCAATATTGTCTAACACTTAAAACAGAAATTAACTACAATATTTTTTGCCGCAAAAACTCAACAAGTTCATAGAATACAGATTGGAAATATAGTTTTAAATAACGTATCAAGTTGCAAACATCTAAGATGTATGCTGAACAATAAACGAAACGAAATGCAAGAAATAAAATCGAGCATCGAACAAGCTAGAAATTAAACCAACAATATTAAATTTAGAATTGCGCACGTGAATGATTCAAGGCTATGCCCTGTTTTTCAAAAATTGCAATTTAATGGTACCATGGCGCCACTACGACGTATATTTAAAAAATAATAACTTTGCCTTTTTTTTCTTCAAGTTTCTCTTTTGGCCGAAGTCTATAATGCCCTTTTAATAAACTCATAACTATGAGTTCTGTGAGCCCTTTTTGCACGTATACTGGGGGCAGAAGGCTAACCTTACCCATCGAAAGAGGTGAAGAAGATCGACCTGCAAGAGTGTTGCGAGGTAACGGTTATCAAAGGTGTCAGTATGATAACTGGTACCGCCGGCTTAACGTGCCCTCCAAAGCACGGAGAAGCGTACGACCGTCTGTTAATTCCAGAGAGACATCACCGGTTTCAAGAATCGAACCTGTGAAGCATACATGAGAGACCGAAGCCTTTTACACGTGGCTCCTCAACCTTATCTCATAATTCTTAAAATATGAAAATCACACTATATCCGACTGTCGTGACTTCTTCAGGGTGCATACACAGAGTTTGTAATCTCTCGCCATCGATCTCTGTCTTCAGCGTTTCTGATGATCTCCGATACTGAAAAATTTCTGAGGTTTGATACTTGGTCTAGGAATCTGCAGGGTGCAGCTCTTCTTCTTTTTCCACCTACTTGTCCTTGGATGGTCAGTTTTTCGATTTCATCTCGCCTAATGACTTGTCTCATGAAGTTTAGTATTCTTCACTGAACTGTTAGCAGCAAACGATTTCTGTTGTTGATGTTGAGTTCTCGTAATATTGATGCGTCCCGCGGCCGGTTCATGGGATTCGCATCATCAGTTGCGTTGAGGGTTAGGGTTCCAAGGCCTTAAGTTGCAATTGGAAAGATCAGGGATGTACTAGCCTTTGGTTTGTATATTTACTTATGTGATGATCTTTCCAGATTTTCATCAGTCTTCTAAGGCTGTCTTTGCCATTCCTACTCTTCTTTCTCCTAACTTCTTCGTCACAATTCCCATTGTTTGTTACTAACAATCCCAGGTAGATTATCTGGGTTTTGATTTGTATGTCCGTTTTAGATGTGTGTAAGGTGGTAGCAATCCTGCTCTATCAACAATCATCAGGGAGCATTTTGAGCGGCTGAGCTTTAGGCCGACTTCAGCACTATTTTGTTCAATTCGTCGTATGAAGGCTGCCGAGGATTGTAGTGTCATCCGCATCTCTGAGGTGGGATATTTTTCTAACAGCTGTTGACACTCCACCGTTCCAGTCTTCTGTTACTTTTCTCATTATCTATTCTCCATATACGTTAAATAGTACCTATTGGAGAGAGGACGCAGCCCTGTCTAACTCCCTTGTTCACCGAAAACCCCTCTGAGAACTGACCATCCGTCCTAGCAAAGGCTTTGGTTTTAGAGTATAAGTCTTTGATTAGCCAGATTAGATGTTTCGGTAACCCCATTTCGTGTGTAGTATTTGCCACAGTTTTCCCCATCTTACTGTGTCGAAAGCCTTGGTGCAACCCAGGAAGCAGAATAATGCCGGCATATTGTATTCATAGCATTTCTCGATTATTTGCCTTATGTTAGTTGTTTCATTGTGCCACGGCCTAGCATGAACCCTGTTTGTTCAGGGGCGATTTGTGGAAGAAGATGGTTTAAGCCGTTCTTGAATGGTGTATAACGTTATCTTACTTGCGTGTGAATGGCACGGCACCAAACTGTCTTGAATATGAGAAGGTTCTGTCTTCAAAAAATAATAATTAGTGATTATTCAAATGAAAGCTTAAGGTAATGGCAAAAGAGAAAAGGCCAAGTATTTAAACAAAAATCTGTGAAAGGAGGTAAAATTTATGTAGAAGAAGATGACTATAAAGAAGAACAAGATAAAAGAAAGAGGCCCACAGCAGAATTTAAATAAATTATAGCTTAAAATATAACACATTTGGCATTCAAGCAAAAGAAGAATACGAAAAAGAAAAAGCAGATGGACATGAAGGAGATAATGGTAAACATGGTGGTAATAGCAAAAAATGAGCCCAACTGGCATTTTTATGAAACTACCCAAGAACTAACCATAAACCAGTTAAGAGCATGTTGCCAGAATGATAAATACGTTCTTATTTAAATTATGATTTTTTAATTTCACAAACAATTACGCAAACCTATAACTTCAGAAAGGAATCTAGACCGTCTTAGACACACCACGGACGTGTTATACATTATTCTTCTTTCCAAAAAGGTTACAGGTTATCTGCTTGCAGATTAAAATTTCACAAGGAAAATTTTATCTTTTACACAGACGTTAATGTAAAGAAATAGTAAATTACCTTACGTAACAATAATACAACAATAAATAATTGAAGTTAAAAACTAATAAAACCTATAATCTAAAATTGAAAATTTAAGGTATTTAGCTTCGCTGGCGAGTTTCTTCAAAACATTCGCAGTTTTGGTTGAATTCCTCCAAGTAATTCATAATATTAAGTCGATTAACCTAACAATTACTTAACCTAACAATTGAAAAACAACAATTAAACAAAGACGGAACAAGTTCCTAAAACTAAACTTTCCTTTTCATTGGGATTATTGAATAACCAAAATACGTAAACAAATAAAGACACGAATTTAAATTAAACGTGTTATTGTAATATGTGAAAGTTATGAGTGCACTGTAAAATTAAATAGATAAAAACAAGTGAAAGCAACTGATTTTTGCCATTTCTTCATTATTAATTTGTATATTTGTAATATCATTGATAACAAAATAACTAAAATGTTACCTTCTTTTTCCACAACAAAATATAAACACAGGGCTCAGTTATTTTGTCACTTTATTTATTTAACTAAGGTTAGAAGAGGCGAACAACAAGGTGGACAACTTCCAACTGATGCTTACGTATAAGTAGCAGGAAGCATTGAAATTCGCCTTCAGAGGTAGACTTAATCAAAGATTTTTTTTATAAATCTTTTTTTAAGTCACATTTACTTGTCAGCGTGGCTTAAAAATATGTATGCTAAAGCAATAATAAGTAAAAGGTGCGATATAGAAAAATTCAAATTAAGAAATCAATTAAAAAAAAGTTAAGTAAATTCGTACTTCACATTTGGTACATCTTTTTGCTAATTGCAATTGACTAATTTTACTAAACATATTTAATCATTTTATTTATTTGCAACTTTTTCACTGTTAATTTCTAATTAGCACACCACCGAAAAATAATAATTTCTTGTAAAATTAATCAGCGGAAATTTAATATAAAAGGAAATAGGTCTAAAACATACCTTAAAAGACACGTCTTAAGCAGAAACGCACCTTTAGCTCTTGTATTTTAAAAACAAGGTAAAACACTTCCTTACTGATGGCAGGACTAGGAAACAACCTCGAAATGTTTCAAAATCAGTTGCAATATAAATTATCCCCTCTTACATGGTCATTGCATGATCTTCTTTAAGTATGTTTCGTGCTCATGCAAAAAAGGCTTGCAACTTAAACACTCATGGAACAAAAAACTTCAACAAAAACCAAATGGAACTTTTTTCTCTTTTATAAAATTTGGAAAAACGCATGTAAGTATTTTAAATATTTTCGGCTAGATCTCATGCTGACATGCACTGTCTATGAAATAAGTTACTATAGATTATTTAGGGCACAGTCTTTCGGTTATCTGCTTAGGAAGTGATTTTTGTTGCTATCAAACACGTAAATAAATATGTTAAATACTAGCTTATTCGTGTATTGAAGTAATTGGTATGATTTATATAGTTTTTGCTTTAGTATCGTAAACACATTGTAGGTAATTGCATGATTAACACTAATTATTATTATTGTTGGTTTGGATATGATTGTTAAATAAGAATATGTCAATCAATGGTATAATTACAAATGGAAATTAAACAAAAAAGGCTAGGCGTAGTAATAGCGCCTTAAGGCTGTTTGAACTAAAAACGATTAAATTTGCTAAAGTTTAAAATCACTACAGATTTTAGAATATCTCCGAATCAATAAATTCTAATTTAAAGCAAGAATTCATTTATGTGGTCTTATAAAAAAAGTAAACGAAGACGATAAGCATAAAATGTGCATCAGGAGTTTAGCAGCATGTTAATTTCCTGTTTTGTTTCGTTATATAACTATTACAGTAAATATAATTATACTATTTTCAAGCCCATTCGGCCACTAACTAAAGATTGAAAAATACGTACATTTTGTTTGGATACGTTTTACAATGCATCATTAGAATGAAGTGAAGTAAAAAAATGCAAGATTTTGCAGAATATAATCTGTCTGAGATCTTTATACATATGTGTGGCCATTGATTTTACTAGGTATTTTATTAATTGCTTGAACGTTTGCCCAGAAATCTATTTTTCTGCAAGCTTATTTTAATATTAAATACTTAAGGTGGGTTACGTTGAACTAATATTATTATTATCCACAACCTCAGTTTTAAAATTCGATAAGCTTGAAAAAAGAGGAATTCATACAAAAACAGTCTAGTTGCATGTAGAATAAAATGGAATTCCCATTAAAAGAAATGGCATACTGAAACAGCAAATTACAATAATTCGAAGAAAAACAATTATGTTTATTAAAACCTTTTTTAGTCAAATCACTTAAGTCAACCCAAAGATGTACGTTAGATAGCATAGTTAAATTGAGCCTCAACGTAGATGAGCTATTAAATAATTAAATTAAAAACGAAAATCAAGAAAACTATGGAAAACATTGGTATTTAGTTAAAAAAATTAATTACGAAGTACACCTTTGACACCGAAAGGTATAAGATGTTACAGATAATACATACAATTACCGAGTACAAGCAATTATGTAGAACAGAGCATCAATTTCTAGATATATTTCATATTATCTTAGCAACAGAAATATTAGTAACAACTAATATTAGCAAAGCGATAAAAGAGAAGCAATACTTAGCCAATATGTGAAAATACGTAAAAAGGAAACGACTGTTATTAATAGAAAATGTTGTTAGCACATCATCCAAAACTCTTCCAATCTTGAAAAAGGGAGAAAGATGTATTTCGTTAAGTAATGTATCATAGAAGATAATAACAATGGTAATAGAAAAAATTAGCATACTTGCCTTATTAGCTACAGATCTTGGATTTGATTCCTAACCCAGATTACTGGAATTTTTACTGCGAAAAAAATGCCCTCTTTGGAATATAAGATAAAACTGTAGAGTGGAAACAAGGCCCGCTGAATTAATATTGCATATAAGGCCTTGCCGCTTCATTTAGCCAAGACGCAATTAGCAAGGACGCAGGCGCCATTTGACGTGAACTATACATTTGTGACAAATGTATAGTTCACGTCAAATGGCCTTATATGCAATATTAATTCAGCGGGCCTTGGTGGAAATCCCTTAGATTCGGTGAAATTTTAGTTGGGTAGTGCGAATGGCTATCTTAGTTGATACCATTGAAATCCCTGGTACCTAGATTTCTGTGTTGGCAGTTGTCATGACATTCGTTGTTAATTATTTCCGGTTAATAAAAGTCAAAAGTCATGCTCCCAATTTTATAAGAAACTTGGTTTTTATAATGTAAAACAATACATGGTGGCAGCGGAAATTACACCAGTGATGGGCCCAAATTACCCAGCCCAGTAATTAGAAGCTCTCCAGTGATATTTTAAATAATCAACAGTGAATTTTTACCCTGAATGATAGATGGAAAGCATGGCAACACATCATCATAACTTAAATGAACCTGAACCATTTGACTTCTCCAAGGCCCAGGGATGGGTGGACTGGAAAAGAAGGTTTGATAGGTACCGGGTTGCCACAAAATTGAACAAGGAATCACCGGGCGAGCAAGTCAATATGCTAATCTACATCATGGGACCATAGGCAGACAAAGTATTAGGTGCTCTAGGATTAACAGAGACCGAACAGCAAGACTACGATGCAGTTATAAAGGCTTTTGACGGACAATTTAAAGTAAAGCGAAATAAAACATATGAACGTGCCGTTTTCAATCAGCGCTGTCAAAAGGAGGGGGAATCCATCGAGGAATTCATCGCCGATCTATATATTGTTATGCTCTTCCTACTTTAAAAGGAATCGCATACAATTTTAAAATTTTCCATCTAGCTCAAAAATGTTTATAATTGAAATTAAAATTTAGAATACTCTTATCTCAGGTTCGTTAAAGAGGGATCGCTTTGATGAATTTCAAATTCTATAAAAATTCATCAAGTTAAATTTTAAACATCTTTCAAAATCATGAAAATCTTTACAAACAATAACAACAACAAATTCTAATAACTAACTAAACACTTTCTAAAATTAATAAATTTACGAAACTACCTTTTGAAAAACAACTTGAATAAATATACTTCTTGCCTTGACTTCCAATCACAAGTGCTGTCCCACTTCTTTTCAAATGATACACCTCCTGCCTCAACTCCAAATTAACCAAAACCTGCCTTTATCCAAATTTATAACAATTTCTCCAAAATAAATTCCATTTCATCAAAATTTTAATTTATTGAAGATTCCAAACTAAATTTCTATATAACAACACTTTCCCAATACAATATTTTAATTACTTATGTTTTTATTTCAGTTTTTAATATTATTTGTGGTTTTAAAGTAAGTTTTTAAAAGAACTTTTCAAAAACCAATTGTATTTTTCAAATTACTATTCAACTCTTTTTATTTATATTCCATCACCTTAGTTTCTACATTTCAACATACTATGATTATTTTATCTGACATATTTACAACTTAAGTAACTAGATATTCTATCTTATTTATTTACAATTACTAAATCTCTAACTTATAACTACTTACATTATTTACTTATTTCGCACAACCAATTATTTCTGAAGACCACTGGACTCATAACCTGATGAAAAAGGGCCTGTAGACGGAAATAATTGTATTTATAATTAGTTTTATTTCGCATACAGTAAACAACTGTTGGAGGTAAAACAGAAACACCATGTAGACTGTTCTTCTTTTTTTTGAAATCTTACAAAAACTAAAAGTACCTACCGAACTAAAATGTACCAGTGTTGTAAACTTTTAAAAAATAGATATTACTTAACAATATTATTTAAATTTCTCATTGTTTTCAACTGATCAGAATACACAACTTCTTTATTTTCATTAATCTAAGGTATCACAACATACCAATTAATCACAATGTGCCATTTAAAATGCATGAAGACAGTTTTGCATAGTAGCTATACATTACTAAAGCTTCAGTGTTCAATTCAGCACTGTTTGTCAGGTGAACAGTATCTGCCATTTGTGAGTGTGTTTCACGCTTTAATTCAAGAGCTGTAAAAGTGTAGTGTTATTTTTTGTAAGTGTAAATTATACAAACTCTGCATAAGAATGCATCGAAATTGTATAAATCATCCAAACAATTTTTGCTACGTGTGGGGCGAACTTTGAATGTAAAATTAGTGGTCAGTACAAATCTTGGGCCACTTATATCTGTTGTGCTTCCTGTGTAACTTTGCTTACTAGCTAGCTGAATGGGAAATCTCATCACATGCCATTTGCAGTTGCCATGGTATGGAGAGAGCCAAAGAATCACTCCACAGGCTGCTATTTTTGGGAAAACATAAATGGTAAAGTTTCCGAAAATAGTCACTAAATTTAGAAAGATTTATAGGCAGACAATCAGTTTTTGCGCCACTTAACAATTAATGTCGGTAATTTATAAGTTTATATAATTTGAAATAAATTATATATCTGTAGTTTCTTTCGCCAGAACGGTTAAAACCGATTAAAAGCTGTGGTTAAAATCCCTGCGATTAAAATATCTACATAAATCAGGTAAACATCTAATAAGTCTACATAGCACTGACCGACCTGCTGTCTGTTATGTCTAAAATTACTGAAAAACGTTTTGTCAAAAGATTAAATAAACTGGTTACAGAGGGAAAAATGATACCAGATCCACAGTTAAGGGTTTGTCACTAGAAGTTATTCTTGTATGATGCTTCCAGAAGAAGAAGCAAATATGTACTTGCAACCACATTTCCAGACGATATCTTAACTGAAAACCAAAACTCAGTCCAAAAAGTCTGCTTTTTGAATAACTACTAATTCCTAGAAAACATTACAGCAAACGTGCTACAAAAGAGGTATGAAGTTATTGTCAAATCTAAAGGTTGTTATCCAAAAATTGCCAAACCGTCGTCACTCACCATAAGCTAAACAAAATATGATTGAATGACGTCATTAGATTCTGATAATTTATTCAATTTTTATCAAATTAATCTACTTTTGATTGAATTACTTTTCGTACCAACACTTTTCCTCTTATTTATCGATGTAAGCAGCACATTGTATACTCTTGTATATAGTTGCCTAAGCATCAGAAAAATGGCACAAATAAATACGATATTTATGCAAGGCGAACATCATTGGCTATATCATGGAATGCATAATTTATCTACAGTCTTTGAATTTATAACAGAGTACCTATTATTATGCAAGTATTTTTATTAAGCTGAACTTTGAAATACAATTTTAGATTCAAATAATTAATAATTCTTAAATCAAAACAACAATATCTGAATAAAAAACTTTAATGTCAACGTTAAATTTCTATTAAAGTCTTAGTTATATAATGTACTTCAAGAAAAAGAAAACAAATTAGGAAATTAACATACTCGGTACAACTACTATTTATTTATCTCAGCCTTGACTTTACAATAAAATAAATTCAAATTCTTGGTTTATAGAGTCACATAGATAATAAAACTACATTATTCTCAAGAAATCTTGTTTATTAACGTTTCAATCAGCACTGGCTGATCACTTTATTATACATGATGGTTATTAAGTAATGGGACACAGACCGACAGAAGATTAGTCCGAAAGTTAATATTAAAGAAGATAGAGGGTGTCAAAGTAAACATTTTAATTTTAACTTTCTTCTGAAAACCGGCAGTACGGCAGAGTGGGAGTGCACGTAATATTGACTGACTGATTTAGAAAGTTAAGCAGCGGCCTACTTGGCCTGAACGAGAATGGGTGGACCGCTCTGCGGCTCGGTGTGGAATCATGGATCCGTGGAAGGAACTGCCCTAAATGAGTTATTAAATCAAGAAATAAAGGACATCGTCAAGATTTTATTGAGTGTGAAGGTAAATTTCCAAAAAGGATAATGGTGTGGGATTGTATGTACGCCAAGAATTTGGAACAACTTGATTTAGTGACGTTTTGGTGAATTGTCACAATATTGGAAAAGAACTTGTTGCCTTTACACGGAAATTATATCGAATGACTACATTTTGCAGCTCTTAAAAGAGTATTATTTGCGGACTATTTATAGCTATTAATATAACAAGAATATTATGCGATTTATAATAGTCGAGGACGTTGCTAGGTGACGAGGCGCAAGCCGAGTCAACTACGCAACGCCCGAGTCGGTTTAAATCGCAAATACTCGAGTTATATTTCAAGCTTTATCGTATCATTGACAACAGCGTTGTTAAAACAAAATCAACAAATTTTTGTTAAAACGAAATCAATAAATTTTTTGCGGAAAAAGTGACGTTAAAGTTTTATCTGATCTTAACGCTAATAATTCAATCATGGAAGAAGATTTGGATCTTCCAGACAATATTCTAGAAGCGGCTAATAGTGTAAGGTTGGATTTATTGCCGGAAAAATCAAAAATCCAATACGAAAAGGAGTATGGTTTGTTTTGTCAGTGGCGGGACAAAGAAGGGGTCCCAGGTGCTGGAGAAAATGTATTATTGGCTTATTTCGTCAAACTTTCAGGCGAGTATTCTCCTTCTTCGCTTTGGTCAAAATACTCTATGCTTAGAGCTTGTTTAGAGTTAAAAGAAAGAGTTGAAATCAACAACTATGGGACTCTGATAAGGTTTATTAAAAAGAAGAACGTAGGATATCGGGTAAAAAACTCCCAAAATATTTACGAGGGAGCAGGTTGACGAATTTCTTCTCACGGTACCGGACCAAGTCTTTCTGATGATGAAAGTGGCTTTTTTAATCGGAGTTGGTGGAGCTTGTCGGACCAATGAACTGGCAAAAATGAGTACCGAGGATATTGAAATTTTGGAAAGTAAGATCATTGTCAGTATCCCGGATTCAAAGACTCATAAGAAGAGATTTTTTGCTCTAGTTTCAGAAGGTAATGTTAATTCTGTGACTTTAGTTAAAAAATATTTGGCATTGCGACCAAGTCATGTTACACATAACAGACTGTTCTTGTCGTATATAAATGGAAAATGTACTGTCCAACCCTGTGGGATTAAATTTTCAAAAATTCCTGAAAAAATTGCCATCTTCCTCAAACTTGAAAATTCAGCGATGTATACTGGTCATTGCATTAGAAGATTTGCGGCAACGTTTCTTGTCAATGCCGGTGGAGATATATTAGAATTACAAGAACTTGGTGGGTGGGAATCCACCAAAGTTGCAAGAGGTTATTTGGAAGAAAATCTAACAAAAAAAGTTTGCATTGCTCAAAAGATTCGGGTTGGAAACGTTCCGATTCATCCATCAAATTCCTCAATACCAGGAAACTTGTCGGTCACAAATGCAAATGTGGAGGCTGAAAACAATGTCTGTGATCTATCATCTGGTAATCAAATTGTTGGAAAAATTATGGACAACATGCCCATTACAATAGACGGAAACGGGGCGACCTTTAATTTCAAGGATTTCCCAAATATCCAAATTCAAGTACACAAATAGTGTTTTTCTACACCTATTTAATTATATTGCAATTATTAGCATTTTCCTCGTGAAAAATAGTACCTATAATTCACTGCAGTGAATTATGGATTCATAATTCACTGTTTGCGGACCAATCACAAATACAAATCCAAAAATCAATATTTTGCTGATCCAATGATATTTTAAATAGTCCGCGATCAACTCTTTCTGCAGCTGACTAATCCACTTAATCATTAGCCATTTTTATATCTCAATATTTTGAGTATAATATTTAAATATGTTCAGCGTTAACATCAACTTTAAGTATTTTACGTTGATCAACTAATAATATCATCTGTTACAAAACAATTTTTTAAAGCACCATGTCGATTGGACAGAATTAGATGAATTGTAGAAAACATGGCGCTTTCGGCAGCTCCATTACATGATGGGGAACTTGGATTCATGTTAATGTTAATAATGAGTTTGATATCATTAAAGTTCAGAACATTAAAGAATAATTTTGTTATCAACAGTGTAAGTACGAGAAGCGTTCAAATATGAGTGAAAATGAGCTTAGAACATCTTTATTATCAATGGAACAAAAACATGGTATATACCTACTACCAAAGAATATATATTTATACTCTTTGCTACTACTATTTTTCAACGTAGTCCCCCTCGACTGCAATACACTTGCGCCAACGTTCTGGAAGCTTACGTATATATAGAGCATTCATTCACTAGTGCTGGAGGCATTTTACAACTTAGTGGTGGGATTATGAAGGTTAAATACAACCATCATAAATCATTTTAACTAGGCCGGACTCGAGAATTTTTACCCGAATACAGAAGAATTTGCTTTTAAAATTTTAAAAGCAAATTCTTCTGTGTTCAGCTGGTATAGATAGCTGTAAAAATTTTCGAGTCCGGCCTAGTTAAAATGATTTATGATGATCTAGATCTTAAACTTCTTTGTAAACATTGAAAGTGATGAACAGAGTCGGTGAATGTTGGGTTGCCTGTTGGGTTGCCTATCTTCAATCAGTTTTTTTAAATTATAAGCAATTTTGTCTAAAGTCAAATAAAGATTACTCCAAAATTATACAAATTTGCAAAAGGGTCGATACATGCATAGGAAGATAATATTCAAATCCACCCCGCGACATGCAAAAATCAATACATTGTTGATGGATGTCTTGTGTAAGTCCTTTTTGTAAGTTTTACATAATAGGTCATAATTTAATTACTACATTAAAATTGGTCGTTCTGGCCTTGTTGCTTATGAAGGAAAGATCTAAAAATTTTCATACCCGTACTTCTTTTCAACTGCCATTATTTAACCGTGCCGTTATTTTAAAATTAGACAATTTTCAGTGCGTAAACATGCTACTAAAACCCACCCTTAAATAAATTTTGCTTAGTAATATAAAATTCGAAAATTATTTCCCGATATAGGAATTTAGAAGAAAATTTCAGTCTGAAGGCGTCTATCAAGTTTTCTAATTAAGTATTATCTTTAATATGTACTTATTCGAGTTTCTTTCTTATTTTGACTATTATCTCTCGAAACTGTTTTTATTTATGCCTTGTATAAGCAAAGCCCAATTTTGTTAGTTGTTAAAAGATTAATTTTCTGATGTAATGGATTACTAGGAAAAGTATATTAATAAAAATTACTTAATCGCATTTAAAATAGAAAATTGTTATCTACAAGTTTACGTATGCATTACTAGACATATATCTTATAAGTAGTATAAAGAAGGCTCACTTGCTGCGATAAAGAAATTATTACTAATCAATGACATGCAAAAAAATATTTGTTAAGTGTTTATTCTGAAGTTCTACTTTTTATGCAGCACTTTATTTATTTATTTTTGCAATTTAGAACTGAATAGACGAATACAACAAACTGTTTTTGGAACAGATGTTTTAAGAAAATGTTCGGAAATGAATCTCTAGTCTTGTATGATATTAATTTTGACTTTTTTTCGCTTAATTGTAGCCAAATAATTTGAAATTTCCGTTTAAACATTTTGTTAAACTTTAAAATACAGTCAAATTTAGATTTAGTGGTTAAAGAAAAATACCTAATATTGTTTTAGGTACTGGCAAGCTTTGCTCTCTAGAAAGTTATCGTTTTGATTCCATAGAATTCTCTTCTCTATGCTTAGCGAATAAGTTATTTATGCGATGTAAGGAAGAGCTGTAGAGCGAATAAAATAGTTACCAATAAAAATATTTATCAAACATTTCTTCGTTTAAACGGGCAGGAATTATTCTTTCCGGGTTGTTATTTTCCATGTAATGCACCCAATAGTCTACTTTAATTTAAATATTAAGTATTCCCATATTTTACATTGTATAAAAATAATTTAGTAGCTAAACTAGTTGATAAATTGCTTTGGTTCAATAAAACGATAGCCTGATATTTCCAATACATTGTGATTTAAGCATTTGTTATTAATCTATGGGAAAACAGTATACTTTTCCATTAAATACTAAAAAAGCTCGTTAAGCATTTATTATTATTATTATTATTATTATTTAAATTTATGTTTGCTACTATTTACATACAATAAGTAAATTCAAGGTCGAACAATTAATAATAGGACGTGACTAAAGACTTGGGAGAGGTATCCATTGACTACCTCTCTGTTGTTACTTGCTAAGACACAGAGGTCAGAGACACTAAAATCTGTGAGGTAAATCTAGCGCTTTAAACATTTTAAGTCTATGCGTTTGTCCACTAATATCTAGAACGTCCACTACACTGATATTTGGATGATTGGATAGTCTGTTTAAATATTTAACACTGCACTTACTTATTTCGTCTCGTACTGAATTTACTTTTAAATCACTTGAGATGTCAACGTTTCTGACGTAATAGAGTGCATCACACATAACACGTAACACTTTGTTTTGAAATCTTTCTATGGATTGAATCGTTGAGTTGGCGGCAGTACCACAGACCTGGAGGCCATATGACCATATAGGTTTAAATGCAACTTTGTACACTAACAGTTTATATGTAAGCGATAGATTTGATTTGCGACCTAGTAGCCAGTAATGCTTCCTGAATTTGAGCCCCAGCTGTTTCCGTTTTTTCCATATGTGACTTTTCCACGCCAATCCATTGTCTAGATGCATCCCTAGGTATTCTACTTCTTGAACCTGTGTAAGTAGGGCATTATTAATAATAACTGGTGGAGTGTTGCCTCTGTATTTTGTGAAGGTAATATCACAGAATAAACCCTTACAGAAGCGAGAAGTGCAGAGTGTGGGGTGGTCAAAATAAGGGGAGCGGGGTGAACTCGAACACACCCACTAGCAAGTAAAATTTCCTATTTTGCTGTATATTTAAGTGCAGCGACAAAGAGTTCGGGTGTTGTTTATTCAAAATATTGTTTCAATAAAACATAAATACGCGAAAATGAGTGGCAAAAAAGGTGGTAATTGGTGTTCAACGCCAAATGGCAAAAATAATTAATAAATTAGTATAAATTTTTATAATGTGAGCCTCTAAGTTTATTTGTTTTCGAAATTTCCGTTAGTATTCAAACATTACCTGAAGCTGTTCCTGAAGTCAGCAGCACTTGCACCCCCAGAAAGCAGAAATTACGATTAAAATTGAAAACCATACAGCTAAGTTACTTGCTGAACCGATATAGCTCCGCCTTGTGCTGGCAACATTAACAACAAAGTGCCTCTCAGTCTTGTCGCTTCTGCAAGAGTTTATTCTGTGGTAATATGCACGGATTTCGCTTCGCTGATTTTAATTCTCCACTTTTGCGCCCATTTTTCTATTTCGTAAAGATTCCGTTGAAGGAGTGTAGCTGCGATTGATTGGTTTTTATGTTTCACTAAAACTGCTTTGTCATCAGCAAAAGTAGCGGTAGTAGAATGTCTATTCAGCTGTAAAAGGTAGGTAAAGCATTGGGCTTAAATATACTCCCTTGCGGGACACCAGAATTAATATGGTGCAAGTCTGTAACTTCTTGGCTATATTTGACTTGATAGTACCTTTCTGCTAGAAATGATTTGAGGATAACAGAATAACTGTGGGGTAGCGATCTTTTTAGCTTGTATAGCAGCCCACCGTGCCACACTCTATCGAAGGCCTGGCTGTCGTCTAAAAATGCTGCAGTACAGTATTGTTTGTCTTCAAAGGTTTGATTAATGACGTCAACAATCCTGTGAACTTGTTCTACCGTTGAATGCCCCTTTCGGAATCCAAATTGGTGATCCGGAATTAGTCCCATTTCGTCAATAATTGGCTCTAGTCTGTTTGCAATTAATTTCTCAAATAGTTTGACTAATTGTGGTAATAAACTAATAGGTCTGTAGGAGGAAGTGACATTTTCTGGTTTACCGGGTTTTAGGATTAAAATCAACTGCGCAACTTTCCATTGTGCCGGGACGTAGCGCAACCTTAGCATCGCGTTGTATATTATTGTTAACATAACTATACCTTGACGGGGGAGTTCTTTGATAAGTCGACTAGTGATAAGGCCAAATTCTGGTGATTTTTTAGGGTTTATGTTGTGTTTAATTAGGTACTAAATAAGTCTGGAAGTGGTGACATTTGGAACGGTGCATCGAGGGTTTCTCTTATTTCCGTTTCCTCTTCGTGGGTCATAGTCGATGGTAATGGTTGAAGAATTGATTCAATGTATGCACCAAAGGCTTCAGTCTTTTGTTTGTCTGATCTTGCCCAAGTGCCATCTTCTTTTTGGATATGGAGAATGGGTTGGTACTGCCGCTTGAAGTTTTTAGTTGCTGTCCACAGTGCGTAATCTGAGGTGTGGCGTCCAGATTAGTAAGGTAGTCTTGAAAGGACTCGTTCTTTAGGCTTTTGATTAGTTCTTCAAGTTGTGTGGAGACTTTGTTGTAGCGTCTTTTGTCCGAAGGGTATTGTGTGGACTGCCAGATTCTTCTTAGCCTTCGTTTTTCAGCTATTTTTCTTTATTACCACGGGACATTGTTCTTTAATTCTTTTGGTGGGGACTTCTGGAGTAGCTTCCCATGCGGATTCCTGAATTACTTTAGTAAAATTTGATTCAGCTAACTTTAAATCATCAATAGTGTTGATTATCCAGTAATGCTCTAAAGTAGTTCCAGTCAGTATTCTTATTAAAAAGTTGAGGCGAAGGATCTTTTTCGACGATGGAAGCATTCACTGTTGCTATGACGGGAGAATAGTCTGTGTATAGCGTCCAGTAAGATTTAATCGTAAGATATCCTGGTGCGATACCTCTCGTTATAAAAAAGTCGAGTAACTCCGGTTTTTTCTTTGGGTCGGCGGGCCAGTAGGTTGGTTCGTAGGTTGAAAAGGTGGCCTAGTTGGAGTTCTTGTACAACGACATTATATAAAACTTTACCTCTTCCTGGTGGTGAAAGTCGGGAGCCCCAAAGTGTATGTTTTGCGTTATAGTCGGCCCCTGCCATGAACCTGTTGCCCAACGAACAAATAGTAATTAACGTCACAAGTCCGGGAACTCATATTTTACAGTACGAGTAAGATGTTTAAAGACGAGGCGACGCAAGGAGCCGAGTCTTGAAACTCGAAACGAGTACTGTAAAAAGAGTTCACGGACGAATGTCGTTATGTATTTTATTTCATACTGTCAACAATTTGATTTTTAATTTTTACATGTGACGCTTTTTCAAAACGTCAACATGTGACATTACTGTGTCAAAGCCGGTAGGTGTGGCTTGGTTAGACTTTTACGGGCTCTGATTGGGTGCATAAAATAACTGTCCGGAAAATGTTGCCAAGCAACATTTTCCGGCTCTGATACCGTAATAGCTCATTTTCCGGACACAAAATGGCGCCGGGAAACTGAATTTACCAGACAGTATGAAATAAAATAATTAACGAATCTCTATTTGTTTGCGGGGTAGTTAGGTGGACAGTAGGCAGCTGAGACTACCAAAGGTCCGTTCCAGTCTTTGTTGCTTGTAGGAAGTCTTCTTTGAAGTCTGGTAGTTGGTAATGCTTAATTTGTTTTCTGGGGAGGAACTAATGTTGGCGGGTTTGTGTATATGATTCTGAGGGTATGTGGAACCTTGATGTGGTTGATAGAATTGTTCTTGTTGCTGACAATCATAGGGAGTTAACGGTTGCGACTGTGTGAACATTGAATTTTGTAGATTGTGATGTGGCGAAAACGTTTGTGGTTGTGTGTTTATGAAGCTCTGAGGTGTTATGTTGAGGGGATTGCAGATGTGGATACTGGAGCTGGACCGTTTGCATGTACATATTTTTGTGTTGATTAAAGCGAAGGAAGTTGTTTGAACTCCCTGTATAACAGTCGCTGCTGGCTTACATATATAAATCTGAAAGTTAACTTACTTCGAATTTATAAATATGAAGTTTAAAACTTGACCTCAAGTTACTAATCACTCGTCACTTATGGTTTGACCGATAAGGGAACAGAGCTGCACGTCTTTACACTTTCAAACGAAAACGAGAACATTTAATATTGTATATTTCTTAGACATACAGTGAAAGCCATAAAATCAAAAAGCAGCTCAAAAAGTGTGAAACTTTTATTTATTTCCAAATTTGCTTTATCACCATTTAAAAAATAAGTCAGATTAATAGTACAATAAAAAATTATCTAGTAATACCTACTCACTATTGTGATTCTACTTGGAAAAATAATATTATGTAAAGTAGATGACAATGTAGAGTTTGTGTTTACATAACTAACATATCTTATCACTGTGATAATATTAGAAATATAAAATTTTCTTGCAATATTTAAGAGAAGTTTTAATCTATAATTTATTAGAACTAAACTGTCGTACAGAAAAATAGCACTATGGTCAGCGTAGTTGAAGCGGGAATGGCCGCAGCATTAATTTTGATTAGTTTAGTTGTTATTACAGTAGCATCGTGGTTTGTGCGATATTTTCAATATGAAAAATATCTGAAGAGGTATGGAGGACCTCGTCCATTGCCTCTACTGGGAAATGCACTGGATATTGGCTCGCCTTCTGGTAAGAATTATTAAGCTGTTGAAAATGATTAATTTTAGGTGAAATTTTATTGATAATTAAATTAATAATAAAATGTGTGACTGAAATTTATGCATGAATAGCTCATTAACAAAATTCCACGGAAGAATTGTGAGTTGTTCTATTCTGACTAGTTATTTAAGAATAAATTATTAAATTTGGATTATTTCAACATCCCCCGTTTAATTTATTACTTTTATCTAAATTAATGTAATTGGCAAACTGGTTGGTGTGGATTTGTAGACGCGTATGTTATCTTAAAAATACGTTGTGCAATGTTTACTAATAGTTGATAATTTCACGACAGAATTTTAAGAGATATGAATTTAACTCAATGAAGTGAATTGACCTTACTAGATCGCCAAAAAAATTATAAACCATATTTAAAGTAAAGGGTAATCTACTTTGTTTAGGTTTGGAAATTATTAGGAAGTCATAGATTTAAATTTATTCCAAGAGGTTCTTAAACCATGAGGTCAAAATTCTAAGCTTCTAAGGGTGGTTAGGAGACCAAATACGTGAAAAAATTCTAATGTATAGAACACCTGCACAAGGCTTCATTCCTCTTGGAATGTTTTGTCGCTACTTTCTGGAGCTGTTCTAATGGTCTTCTAAAGGTGGATTAGTCCGCGCATTTCTTTTAATAGTTTCGTGTACTTCCAGGGTTTTGTTACTATTGTATCCATGCTTTTCTGTTTGTAATCTTTCGTATACGATTCTTTACTTCCAGTTGTCTTAAATTTTCTATGACTTGATTCTGCCATCTAGTTTTCGGCCTTCTTTTCTTCATTGTTTTCATTGGTTGCCATTTTATTATCTCCTATTTTTACGCTTTCCAACTTCTCATTTCTTGTGAATTTTATGTACTTACTTCCTTTTCTATTTTTTCAAACACCTCCTGCAGCTCCCTTTCACTTCTTGCTACTATAATAATTACGTGAGTCGTTTGAAAAGTAAGGCAAATAAAAACAAAAATGCCAAACAATTTATTTTTCAACATAATCTCCACTGAGCTCGACACATTTTGCCCAATGATGTTCCAAAGCGATTGTACAATTTTTACAAAATGATTTCTCCTTGTCTACAAAATAGCCGTTCACAGCATCAACCACTTCATTCTTGTCGGAAAATCACTGTCCTCTGAGCCATGTTTTGAGGTTCGGGAATAACTGGAAGTCAGACGGGGCTAAGTCGGAGTGTAGGGCGGATGATCCAACAATTCGAACCTGAGTTCATGGATTTTAGCACGGCCTTGATTTTAGCCATGGAGAGGCTCGTTTACGCAAACTGCACTCATATTACTATAAGGGTCATTGTAACACTTGTCTTTCAATATACTATTTTCTTGATCTATTTACTTGCCACTTTCGCCATTTTGCCAGGTACTAATAATGTTCCTATATGTTCCAAGTGCTTATTTTAGTAACATTTTTAATTCTTTTTTCTGGTCTACTTTTTTACCTTCTATACATTCCGTTCTTCTTTCTTGTACTTCTTTTTCTAAGCTAATCTCCATTTCCATAGTCTGCGCCGTCAACGGATATTCCTTTACTATCTTTATTTCTATTTCATTTCAGTCCAGCGGTTTGATATTAACCATCTGCTTCTTGTTGTTATCCTATTTGTATAGTTTATTGTTAATGGTTAACTTTTGGTATCCAATTCTTACTCTACTTCGTGTGGTAGCTTCTTCTTTAGCTATCTCTTGTATTTCTTTCTGAATATCCCTCCCCATTTTCGTCATATCATTCTGAATCAATATTTTTGTTCCTTTTAGGTTTTCTTTATTCGCCACTTTCTGTTACCAGTCCTGTTCTTTTGCTATAATAATTTCTCTGGTATCTGGCCTGCCTTATAGGATTTTGGTGGCTCCTACGTCATCTTTTATTAACTTCTCTACTTTCCTTTTTGAGGTTTTTCTCGCTTAGAACTCCGGTAAGAAAGCAATAATAACGATAAAAGTCGGATGTTTGTATATTAAATTCTTAGTATGTGAATATTTTGAATTGATTACTATAGTGTTGAAGCTTAAATTTATCTGACTAGGAAATACTGAAGAAAATTTATTTGTCTATTAGGAGTATTATTTAAGCGATTTTATTCAAATGTTTTTTGATTATATTACAGATAACTACTATTGGCAGTAGTTGCCAAGTTTCCCAAAGTGGTTGGAATTACTTTGTTGCTTGGTAAACCGCATATGTGGAATAAATAATAGCCAATTCACACAATCTAATGTGGAATATCATGTGTGATGTTCTATTCTATTCACGGTCAAGTATTATATATTGTAATTTAAAAAAATGCATCGGAAGGCAACATTGCCGATTTTATACTTATAAACAAAGAAAACAAAAGTAACAACTTAAAGAAGTATAATGTTTTATATTGGGTGTCGCACAGGGGCGGATGGGACAGCCGGGACGACTGGCAATTTCCCGAACGGCCGGTCCTATTTGGGGCCGAATATAAGAATTTCCGCATCTTTTAATGTTAGCAATTGTTTTAATTACTTGTATATATTATACACCTATACTCAAAACATAATCATTGATATAAAAAGAACCCTGATAAGATTATTAATGTTTAAAAAATAAGAATATCTAGCTAATATAATTAATTTTATTATTTTGATATTATATTAGTATGATGTGCCATTGTATTCGAACCAGAAGTGGCAGTGTTCTTCACGTTTATATGTATACATAAATATTTATCAGTTCCTCTTTGCTATCATGACATGTAGGGATATGCTTCTCACTATATTAGGTTTTTCATGCTCTTTTATCTTGACTTCATTTCTTGACTGTCTTTTTTCTTGAATTACTTTTGTTACAATATCTTCCCAGTTTTTCTTTTGGTCTTCGTCTGTTTCGTATCATTCTAATTCTTCCTACCATATTATTTGTACTATTCTCATATTGTTCATCTGCTGTAAGTGCCCCCCCCCCACGGTTTATCTATTTTTCTTGTAGGAATCTTAAAATGGGTGCAATTTTTAGTTCTTATTGTACTGTCGTACTACGTATTCCATTTAGTCTGGTTATTCCTGTAACATCTCTTAGATATTTATCTTTAGTCCTTGAATTTTATTTTTCATTCTTTATGTAAGTGTCCAAGTTTCATTACCATATGTTAAAATTGGTATATGAGATAATATGTTAGTATATCGTATCTATGCACCGCTAATTTGGTTTCCCTCGGCATTTCTTTTTTCTTAATAAAATTCGCATCATGTAATGTCTCAACAGCTTTTGTATCTTTCATTAATATCCAGATCTTGTGTTCCATCGGTTTCTATATATTTAACAGCTCTTGTTCTCATGCTGTCGTCGTCACTTTCATTTTATTGGTGTTAATTTTTATATTGTACGTACTGCTTTAAAGTCCCATTTCACATATTTTATTTTATTCTTTTCTTGCCTTTTTTGGTTCCAGTCATAATCACCTTATAATCAGTAAAAACTGCCCCTAAATGTTTAGAAACCAAAATAAGTTTCTTTATTTTTGATTTGTATTTAATTTTGTACTCCATTGTATCTCATTCCCCCTTTGGTTTTAAACATTATTGCTTTCGTGTTCTCCATTACGACATAATATGCTTCTTATTACGTTACTAAATGTGCTATTTATGAATTTATGGTTCTTTTTTCCAAAAATTTCCAGATTTGTTCTTTTCCTAATCGATCAAAAGCCTTTTTTAAGTCTGTAAATGTGAAAAATGTTTTGGATTTGCTCGCTCGTACTTCGTATATGATTTGTTTTAAGGGAATAACGTGGTCTTATATACTTCTAGTTTTCTTAAAACCGCTTGGTAATTTTCTCTATTCTTGTTTGTATGTAATCTTTTTTCTAGCATTTCTTCGTATGTCTTTACTTGATTCTTCTGTGGTTATCGTACTCACGTATGTCAATCTCCTTGGGGATTGGGATTATCACTCCTACTTGCCAGTCTTTTGGTGTTGTATAAATAGTTCTTTTTCTTCAGTTTACATAGTTTTAAGCATTTCAGATGTTATTTTATCGTGACTTGGTGTTTTAACATTTTTTAATATTTCAGTTGCTGTTTCTATTTATTCCATAGTTCTTGTATGGCTCTTTTGCTCGTTTTCTATAATTAAATGTAATTCGTGTTCCTTTTCTGCGCAATTTTTTTCTGTTGTATTTAATACTGCTTTGGAATTCTCCTACAATTTTTTAAAAATTATTTTAGACTTTTATTGATCATTCTTTCTACATTCCTTAAGTCTTGTAATTGTAAGTTTTTTTTACTTATTATTTTTTATTACTTTTGGAATTAGAATAAAAATATAAAGAAAGTAAAACAAAAATTGGTACCTACCCAAAAAAGAACGAGCCAAATGGAAATGCACGTATGTTAGGAGAGGCAAATATTATATTTTGTTAGACGTTAGACGATTTAAGTGGTGTGAAATCAGTCACTAGACACAAACCTACTCATGCACTCAATAAAATGTTGACTCTAGCACTACAAACATAATTGTTTAAACATTATTCGAAAAATGCGGGTTGACAGACAAAGCCTTCAAAATATAAAAAAAAATAAGTGTTATCCAAATAAATATTAATGTATACATTTAGACTTAGAAGAGCTCAACAGTAAAATATTATTCATTTAAAATATGTACATTGTTAAAAAAATATTGAGCTTCTTTGGACATATCGCACGAAGAAATCCAAACAACTTGGAAAAGCTGGTATTTCAAGGAGACACAGATTGTGAAAGAAGAAGTGGAAGGAAGATTACTTCTAAAATGGGAAGACCACATAAAACAAAGATCTGGACTCACTTTTCACCAGGCAATACATGCTGCGGAAAACAGAAACGAATGAAGAAAGAGGATCAAAGAGTAAATGTAAATGTCATAACTTCTCATCCCTGAGAGAGGGAGACACTGCTAAAAAGTATTTTTACCCGAATCCAGGTGTAAATTTTTGTCTTTATTTGGATATTAAAACAAAAAAAAGTAACTGCACCGACTAAGTAACTGCAAACAGTAGTTCACTAAATCACCCCAAAGCTATATAAATACGTTTTTTTCAATATCATCACTGGAAACCCTAACATGGTACTAATTTTAAAAGTGATAGAGCTTTAAAACTCGAAAACGGAACCTTAAGGCATTGATTGACAAACAGTTCGAAAAAAAGCACTTTATTGGATTGAATAATGCAAGAAAACATCGCCCCAATGCAAAAATGTAGATTTTTTCATATACGTATATTTAAAACAAAACCATAGAGAGATTGTTATTTAATAACTAAATAGATATTTGCAATAAAACGGTTGTTAAAAATCAGCAAGTGGTAAACAGATTAATGATTGCGTAACAATGTATTATTGTTTTGTTAAGCGTTTATATTAATTTTTTAATCAAATTAAAATGCTACATATTTTTAGTTAGGTATGCTTATGAGAATTGTAAGCGCTTAATACTATGACATTATTATGATAGAAGGCCGGTGGCTACTTGTAACTCCCGGGCTGGTTTACAGTGGCCCATCATTCGCCCCTGCGGTGTCGCAAAAGTATCGCCTGTGCACTTAAAATTTTATACAGCAGATGAGTATTGGCCTTCATTGTCATACTATTGTTTCATAAAGAATCTTCACTTAGTAACTATATACCAATTAAACTCTACTATTTTTGTAACGAGATTACAATATAATTTATAGGTAGTTATAACGTTATAAGTATTTTGTATATCTACATACATAATTGGAAAAGGTTTTTTCTTCAATCTTCTATTGTGAATGCATTTTTCTTAGAGGTACTGTGGACTTTCATGGACTTTACAGAAAAATACGGCAAAGTGGTGAAAAATAGTCTTGCATTTAATCCTCCCGGATTATTAATAAGTGATACTAAATTTCTGGAAACCATATTGGGTTCGACTAAGATTTTGGAGAAATCACGTGATTATGAATATCTTCACAGTTGGTTAGGAAGTGGTTTACTAACAAGCGGAAGTAAGTACAACTCATTTGTGTTAATTATTTTACTTTTTATGTATTGTTCGTTGGGATGATATTAAAACTTATTAACTACAACACTATGCCATAGGTGAAAAATGGAGGAGACACAGGAAAATGCTTACACCGGCTTTTCATTTCCAAATTTTAGAACAGTTCATAGATGTGTTTAATTTTTATGGAGATATATTAATAGAAAAACTAGAAAAAGTAACCGGAAATAGTTCGATTGACATTTATCCTTACGTTACTCTATGTTCCTTAGACATAATATGTGGTGAGTAAATTTATAGTAAAACTGTATTTTAACTGTAAATAGAATACTGGGGATAGTGGCATCGCATTATCAGTCCTTTAAAAATTAGATTATTCTTCTCTGCAAACCGTGATTGCAGCAACGTTATTTTATTCACATAACGTAATAGTACTTGTGTACCTAATCAACTTTTCCGCAAGTCATAGTGATACTTCATAATCTTTTATAGACCGATGTTTATTATTTAATAAACTCTGATTTTTTAATCTAACTTAACAAACAGTATGTGTAATGTTTTAACATTACTCATTCATTGATTTTGCAATGTTATTTATTATTGTATAGTATACAATATTATTGTTATTACGTAGAAAGAACAGTATGTATTAGTATTCTGATTTGTTCTTTTCTTTCTTATTCCTCATGCTTATGCCTTTCAGCGTCGGATTAGAAGTTGGTGCAGTCCCTCTTCACCCATTTTTTCATGCTTTTTGTCCCTTGCTAGTACTTCCATTTATGTCAGATTTTTGCCTCATCTGTTACCTATTTCTTCCGTTTTTTTAAGTCATGTCTTCCTCTCTTCTTTTACCTTCTATTCTTGCTTCTAAAATCTTTCATACTAGTCCATCTAGCTCCATCCTCATTATATACACAGTTTAATTGCCTCTCCTCCGGCTTTGTCAGAATTGGGTTTTATCCGAATTGCCCTCTTATTTCCTCGTTTCTCATTCCATTCCACTTAATGTTTTCTGCGATCTTAGGTAGGAATTTAATCTCTATTGCATTTAGTTGCATATATTTGTATGATACTTAACTTTTCTATAAATTGAAACTGTAATACTATTATTTTTGAGCTTGTTATTTCAAATTTTACTATTTTATCATTCTTCCATCAGTATTATTACTACCCCCTTCCTTGGTTCCCTCCTTGGGATGTATTTCGCCATAGTAAAGAGCGTGGCCGCTATCTATTCTTACAGTTCCTGAGCCCACTGTTTTTATTTCATTTATTCCCAGAATTTGTATTCCATAAGTGCTTATTTCCTCAGTTATTTCAAATTCTTTACTTGCAAATGATGTAATATTTCATGTTCCTGTTTTTATATTTGTTTCTTTGTTATCATTGTCCATAACCGTTGCCAATTTCGTATTTTGTTTTTTACAATATTGGCTGACCTTTAATAGTTTCTTGGTCTCGGTGTATTTACATTTGCTTGCCTAACTGTTGTCTCTCCTCTTCTGATATCGGTAACCATTCATTTACTTTTCTCATCTTATCTGCTTTCTGTTGGTTTCCTACTTCAATGTTCCTAGTTTTCTATAGTTCTAAGTTTGCTATGTACATCCTCATCCTTCTCTTTTTCCACTTTCTTCCTGTCTTTTATTATATCGTCTTTTGTGTGGTTCGAGATCCTCTAATTTTTGTAACGTAAAGATATTTTCATCAATGCTTAATTTATTCTACACCATATTTGCACAATGTCCTTTCGCTCTGGGCTTTTTCATAAACTCCACAAGCATCTTCCTTTGTATCCGTACTGTTTTTTGTAAAGTCTTTTATGATCCACCTGTTGGATTCCTCCAGTTGTTTATTTCATGATGCTAGTTCTATTAATGTTAGTCATTGTTTATGTTGTTCGGATTTCTTTTTTTCAATCTTTTTTATCTCTTGAGTTTCCCTTGCCATATCTATTGTTGTATCTATCTCTCTTAATACCTTTCTTATCCTTCCTTTCAATTCCAGATTCGGTTTCTTGTTAGATTCATCAATGCTATATATAACAATTTTTTTTTTCCTTCATTCTCTCCAGTAGTTCAATTCTCTTATCCTGCCCTGTTTCATTTTGTACTTTCAGTTTTGCATTCTCAGCTTTCTTTATTTTAAGTTACGATTTTTTTTAAATGTCTGAATACATGAATGCCTTAACATGAATACCTAACTCCCTTTATAAAAAATAATGTGCATTATTGTTTTTCTTGACGGTCTTATAGTTTAAACAAATAATTCAAAGGCACTTTTGCTATTTTTTTTGTTAACGTTGGATAATACTTTGTTATTTAAAATACAAGCTAAGAAGGCTTTTACCAAAACTCTTCTTAGAAATTTGTTTTTCAAACATTTAAATTTTAGCTACCTCAATGGGAACCAAAGTAAACGCACAAAATGAAACCGACTCGGATTATGTATATAGTGTGAAAGAAATGTGCAGAATTGTTGTAGAAAGAATAACGTCTGCCATTAAATCGTCTCATTTACTATACACTTTAACAAACGATTACCAAATAGAAAAAAGGGCCTTAAAAATTTTACATAATTATACAAATAACGTAATATCCTCTAGAAAAACCGAATTAGAAAAGAACAACGAACAAGAAGATGTATATACTGATGATGTAGGGTTAAAGAAGAGAAAAACATTTTTGGATCTAATGCTGCAGCATAAAATGGAAGGTAATGCACTTTCTGATGTAGATATCCGCGAGGAAGTTGATACATTTATGTTTGAGGTATGTATAAGTAGAAATATAAAATAGGTTTTTATAATATCATCAGCATTATCAATCAGCCCTTCACGTCCACTATTGAACATTCATAGGCCTCCCCCATTCTTGCCCATCGTTTCCTGTCGCGGTCTGCACTGGATGCAACCTCTTTGTCCACCTTCCATCTGTCATGAGAGTCACATGTCCAGCCCAGTTCTATTTGAGTTTAGCAATCTGGGAAACAACGTCCGTGACGCCTGTTCTCCTGGCTCCGCAGTAATACTCCCAGCATTGACCTTTCCATTTTTTGCTGCGTTATTCTAATTTTTTTAGCATATGTGGCTGTCAAGGTCAGAGTCTCAGCGTCATAGGACATAACCGGCAGCACACATTGATTAAAAACTTTTCTTTTTAGGCAAGTTGGCAGATCACTTTTAAATACGTCCTTGAGTTTTCCATAGGCGGCCCAAGAGAGGACACATCTTCTTTTCAGTTCACATGTCTGGTTATCTCTTGTGATCCGTATTTCATGATTAAGATATGTAACTATACTTATCTACAAGCTCTACTTCACAATTTCCAACAGTAATATTATCACTAGGTACCAGGTTTGTCATAAATTTCGTTTTTGATGTGTTAACTTTCAGACTAACCTTAGCACACACTTCGTGGAGCTCTTGCAGCATTGTTTTAATATACTTTAGATTGTCGGATAGTCAATATCAGATCATCTTGATTGCATCCGCAACCACACAGTCTTCACCAGGAGATTTATTGTTCTTTGTTTTTCTCAAGGTTAGTTTTATTTCGTCCAGGGTGATATACGGTGACCCTTGATTAACGATGCCTTTCCTGCCTGTCAATGTTTCTGGTTCCACCGGAACTAAATTTGTTTTTTAACTTGTGTGTAACAGTTGATAGAAGTCCTCGACTACGTTTAGGATGTTTTCCCTGTTGGTTGTAATATGTCCCTACTTGTCTTTAACTTTAGTTATTTCTGCGCAACACCTGCATACTTTTGTTGTTTTGTGTTGTCTGTTCTACTTAATTTTTGTTATATGTTCTAATGTCACGTCTAATAGCCTTTATTTGTTCAGTTCTCTTTTTTCTTCAGTCGTGGTCAGTTCATCACCTCTCATTTCCCTTCTCTTTTGCATTAGTTGTCTAGTAGCCTGGCTGAGTTTTTCTTCTTTTCGAGTCTTGGGACAGTATCTGTTTTAACTTTCTAGTAAGGCAGTTGTGATTTTATCATTTAAACTATTGATGTTCTCTTCTAAATCGATGTTACTCATCTGCTCGGTAATATATTGCTAGAAACTCATTGGATCTGATGGGCTCATCCATGGTCTGTCAGTAGTTTATATTTATAATGTAACTAATATTAATTAATTAATTAATTAATAAGAGATTTAAAAAAACGTATGTATCTATAGAATTTTCAGCGATAAACGTGAAAACCCAATGCAATTTAAAACATTAATTACCCTGTAATTATATGACTAGGTATATTTAACTCTCAACTAGCCTCTTTAGTCCACTGCTGGACTTAGGGTTCGTTTAATGCTTTCCATTTTTCTCTCTGTTGTGCTGTAGCTATCCAATTAGGGTCTATCCTCTTCAAATCATCTGTCCAACTGCTCGGGTGTCTGCCTCTTCGTTTATCTTGTCTGGGACGCATGTCGACTATTCGCTTCATCCATCTGTTGTCTGTCAAGCGAGCGATGTGTCTAGCCTACCTCCACTTCAGTTCTGTGATAGGTACGCTCTACAATGTTTTTCAGACCTGTTCTTTGACGTATCGTGTTGTTAGAGGTCTTGTACCGCTTTGTGATATCTAGCATGGCCCTCTCCATTGCAGATTTCTCTACTTACAGCTTTTGTGTTGTCTGTTTGGCAAGAGTCAGCGTTTCAGCACCGTAAGTGATCACTCTCTGTTTCAAACATGGTATTTCTTTGTTTTTGAATGTATCATGGGGTGTGCCGAAGGCGGCCCACCCCAGGCTTACTGGTCTTTGGATTTCGCAGGTTTGGTTGTTTCTATCCATTCTGATTTTGTGTCCCAAGTATTTGTAATCGTAGACGTGATCTATGGTTTGTCCCGAGGTGCTGATTCTCCCACCTGACATACGGTTGATTATAAACTTGGCCTTTATCCATGTTTATTTTCAAACTGGTTCTCCCTCTAGCCACCTTTAGATCTCCAGCCATTTTGACGGCATCTCCTATGTTGTCAGCTATCAGTACTACATCATCCGCAAATTTTAGATAATTTAGATATTCCGACATTATCCCAGTTTATAGATTTATAGTAGCTGTTGCATTACTGTATGCTATAGCTATGTATGTATATTGCATATCTGTAATAAATTTTGCACTGTTTTAAAGGTTCATAATATTGCTAGAAGTTTGACGATATTAAAGGCCTTTCTAAAGTCGATAAATATTAATCAAAGGTGACTTTTCAATGAGGATCTTCAACACCAACAAATGATCATTTGGACCGAAGCCTCTTCGGAACTCTGTCTGCTCGCGAGGCTGATAGAAATCCAATTTGTTGTTTAAACGTTTAGTAATTATTTTCATGAGCAGATGATAGAGATCGATTTATAATTCGCGATGTCTGATATATCTCCCTTTTTATGGATAAGAATCATAATAGCATTGTTCCAAGCCTGAGGAGTGGTGGTATTAATATGCAAACACAGGTTGAATTTTCTCCAATAATATATTTCCTCCTATTTGTGTAGCCTCCCTTAAGCTTATTCTAATTTTTGCTGATGTTACATATGTCTACGGAGCTCTGGTTTATCACCAATTCATCTCATACTTCTGTATAACTCCTTAAAAAATTCTTCTGTTATGGTTAGGGGAGTTTTTGTCTATTTGTAATGTCCCCATCTCTTTTCCTGAGCTTGAACATTTTCTTCCTCTCCGCTGAAAGCTTGTTCTTGAGGACTTTTCTATTTATGGCCTCTTTGATATTTTCTGCGTCCAATTTTCTTATCTTTAGTTTTATTTAGTTGTTTAAGTTTGTCTGAGTGTGAATTAGTATTTTGTCTCATTTGTTTTCGCTCAGCTACGAGATCCTTTGTTCTCTGACTAATTTTTTCGTCCTCTTTGTTTCTTTTTGGGCACTGCATTTTTCCGCTTCTTTTATTGACTTTGTGCGTGACTATTATTCAATCAATCAATATCACTGAGAAATCGGATCTTATTTGAATTTGTTATTCCAACTTATGGTACTTATTAAAGCAATAATAACAAAATGTTCTTATATATAAAATGTTATGCAAAAATCTTTAATTTTTTATAGGGCCATGATACAACATCTTCTGGTATAACCTTTGCCCTATATTGTTTAGCAAATCACCCTGACGTACAGGTAAGAAAGTAAATCAAGGATGTTGGTTAGGATTTAATGTTAATGTTTCTTCCAGAAAAAAGTAGTTGAAGAATTAGGACAAATATTTGGCAACGATAATACTAGACAAGCAACTCATAGGGATCTCCAAGAAATGAAGTATTTAGAAATGGTTATAAAAGAAGCTTTACGATTGTATCCTCCAGTGCCCATGTATGCAAGGAATCTCCATGAAGATATTGAATATGGTAAGATCAACCTACATATAATCAACATAATTTTTGTATTGTTTGTTTTATTTAAAATTTAAAATATCTATTTTAGATGGGGAAATTATCCCCAAAGGAGTAACTTTGACGGTATTTGCCTTTGGAGTACATAGATCTGCGGATATTTACCCCGATCCGGAAAAATTTGATCCTGAAAGATTCACAGCCGGAAACCAAGCCAAACGATCTCCTTATGCCTATATTCCTTTTAGTGCAGGACCTAGAAATTGTATAGGTAAGACTGAATTATTATATTGTTATTTACTAAATGTGTACCTATATTAAATCAAAACCATGCTTTTTATTTTTGTAAACTTATGAAACACAGTGTATTTTGTTTGTTTATAATAGAAATTTATTTTTTGCGATTTCACATTGAATCAAATGTAAAGACAAAGCTATTACTGCTACCTAGACGAGAGCTTAATTATTTCAATTAAATCCGAAGTTGTTTTGTTCTTTTAATACATAACACTTTCTAACATGAATCAACTCATATTCATAAGGAATCGTTTTAAAAAGTGATTTATTTATTAGGACAAAAATATGCAATGTTGGAGATGAAATCCTTAATCTCTAAAGTTCTAAGAAATTTTGAATTATTGCCGCCTATACCACAACACACTCCACAACTTGTGGGGGAGACGATTCTTAAATCAAAAAATGGTGTCCGCCTTCAGTTAAGAAAACGTAATTGGTAATTTTCTGTGTAATAAAATTTGTCAAAAAATTGTAGACTGATATTTTTAATAAACTTCTTTATTTAAATAGGATTACTTAGTTCATTTTTATTAATATTATTAAAACAATGGCCGAAAGTACGTCTGCCCGTCTTGACTAATTCTGAATCACTTACAAACCAGTAACCTTTTCTTTGCTTTAAGAAACCAGTGAAAATGGCAAAGGCTATGCCAATTAGCAGTACTTTCTTTCAACACAAAGACACACGGATAATATCAGAAACACAAGATGTTAACCACGTTGCAGTATCAAAGCGATGTGCACACTGTACTAGATATGTTAGGAGCCAATAATTGTAGCTCGAACCACTTTACGGTTAAAACGAGATTACGGCATGCTAAATAAAACCACAGGAAACCAAAGAAAGAAATGGAATGCATGGCAGCTTGAAAATCAAGAAACACTGAAGGAATTTAAGAGTAAAGTAGAACAAGTGTAACAGATAAAAGCTTAACAAATAGGAGTAATATAGAAACAGACTGGCAAAATATTAAAACAAGCCTTACGAACGTCGAAAGAATAGTATTACAAAACGCCGAAATGGAGTTGAAACTGTCCACATTTAGTGCAATGGCCGAAGTCAGCAAAAATATGAAAACTTGTAAAACGCCAGGTGACTCTATAACAATAGAACTAATAAACAGGATATATAGTCTAATACTAAGAGTCCGGGAGGCCAAAGAAATGCCTAACGAATGAAAAGTGGGGGCGATATAGTATATACACTGTGTCCACATTTCTATGCTCACCATTGGTATCTCGGTTATTCGAAGATATAGAGCAACGGTTAAATAGGGAATGTTTTGCAGACTAACCAAAACTGTACTTGGTTTTCGTTGTTTTACAGTATTACTTAGCATATCTTTTCGCTTTCATTTCTCATTGGTGTTTAATTTCATAGCTTACTAATTTCATATTAGAGATTAATTTATTTTTTTGTTAATATCTCCCCTACGAATAAAATTTTTTCAGGTATGTTATACATCGTTGAAAAGCTCTTTTTAAAGGCTATCTAACTAACCAAAACTCCAATGTGGCTGCCATATGAAAAACAAAAGATAGCACTGATAACTTGAAAACTAATGACTATCGGGCGTTACTGATTACATCAAAAAATTTGTCTTAAAAAAGTGTCTGAACATTGTAAAACTTTAGAAGCGGTCACATTAGGTGTTATCGAGTTATTGAGGAAAATTGAAATCGGCAAATTTTGATTTTTTCAAATTATCTTAAAATTTAAAAAAGTTAGGGTGAATTTGAAATGAGATTTGTCGTGAGTATTGAATTATGCAAAACATTCCACATTTAACCGTTGTTCTATGTCTTCTAATATACGAGATACCAATGGTGAACATCGAAATGTAAAATGGTATAGATTTATTAATTAATATAAAACTTAGTGAAACATCCAGGCTACCTAATCGAAATAAGAAACAATATAATACAGAGTGATCAAAATACTGTTTCAATTGGCAATAAAAACTTTTTCTGTATTTTCAGCAATAAATCGGGCTGGGATCGTGTCATTGTTGAAAAAGAAGAACTCAATGTTTCGCCCGCTTTCTCAAGGGACTTCATCAGGGGGAAAGGAACACTAAAAGAGCACGGTAACTCAACTTGTCAACCACGCCAGAGGAGAAACTCTTTTAGCAAGGGACCTGTCATCCAAGCCAGAGGTGAAACCTTTCTGACGTTGAATTCTTCCCTCTCAACAATGACACGGTCTCAACCCGAAGATGATAGTCTTGGAATTTATTTAAACATTGTTTTCCTACCTAATCATTGTCATTTGTCACAATAGCAATAACACATTCTGTTAGTTAGTTTCGTCAATAAATCTGCAACAAAGTTGTAGTGTTAACTGAGACTGTAATTCTTGATCATGGTGTATATAATACATATCACATGTCAAATTAACAATTCATTCGGTTGTAATAATAATACTTTATTTATTTAGTGATCTAGTTTCCATGTAAATTAAGTTTACGTGTTGCGTAGTTTCCTTTCTACATAAAAATTGTAATTATTGTTATTAACTAGCCCGATTAAATAAATAATCAATGCTGAATTTGAGGTTTACCTTGAAATCGTAATAAATATTAAAATTAAGAAATTATAGTGATGTCAGAAATACTATAAAATCAACATCAATTAGAAAATTGTAAAAACTAGGTTTGAAACATTCATCCTTGAATTTTTTGTAATTGGAAAATTTTCTCAAATTTCAGTTTCACCGTCACAGAGTTTACAAAAATACAAGAATTTCAACACTTGTAAGCCACGTAAGCCTATTTTGTTTACAAAAACACTTCATTTTGCACTTTACTTACGTTTAGAGCACAGCATGCTTTAACAACCAGGACATCAATATTTTTTTAAAATTCCAACTTATATTTTATCTATTTAATGTGATGCAGGTTTGAATTTTTTACAACGATCTGAAATTTTTTATAGCAACTTAGGAGGCCTTAACCCTCCATGTTGCCGGCCATACTTCCTCGCGGAGTGTAAGTACCGTTACCTTTACCTTATTTAAAGTGGTACGATCCGCTCAAAAATTGCAAAGTAAAAACCATTTTTCACCATATAGGTACATAGAGTTGGCTAAAATCAATAAATGAGGAAAACAAACATGAAACAGAAATAAATATAACAAAAAATAATTCGGAAGTTATTATCGTTTATTTTTGTAATTAATAACCAAACGTTTAAAATCATAGTGTTACAAAACAGTAGAATGTTTACAAACTTAGATAACCAATGACTACAATATATGTGATAAAACTCCATCTCGCAGCTAGTTCACTCCCATACAAGCTGTAATCTTGTGGCTTCTACGCTTCTACCCATGGATTCTATCCATGTAACACTTGAGGTTTCAACGCCTCTTTCTGTTGCAGCTTTTCTTATTGATTTAGAGGAGATGTTATCAAAGGCGCCCGACCTTGTCTATGAATACACACATAACTACTTTCTTTGTTCTAAATGATTTTTCAATGACAATCACTAGATAGTGCAGAGCATTGATCGTTGATTTTCCCAGGAAAGAAGTAAGACTAATTGGGCGGTAGGACATAGGTTCCTCTGGTGGTCGTTTTCCCGTCTTTGGAATAAAAACCACATTTACTTCCCTCCAGGTTTTTGGAATATACCCTAAGGTGTAACTGGCTCTAAAGATGTTCAGTAGCGAAGGTAAAAGTATATCTCGGCACCATATTGAAGCTGGGCTGGAAAAATTTCATCCCTTCCTGGTGACTTAAATGGCTTAAAACTATTTATGCACGATCGCATTATAATGTGTCAATTATGTCTGAATTTGTTTGACATAAACGTCTATTTATAGCCCGTGGGTGTCTTTATAGGCCGCCGGTCTATAATGAAACGTCAAAAATTGATAAACAGTTTAACAGTCTTATAAAAAATTTTTTTAAATTAAAATCGAATGTATGCTCTTTATTAGAACTCTATTTAGGGTAATTTGTATTAACAACACAGTTAACACAATTATTTATGTGAATATTCCTAGGCATAAATGCTTCAACCAATTGACAGTTGTCAGTAAAAAATTAAAATAATTGAGCAACTAACTACTCGATGTAGGTAGAAAATTAATTTATTCCTTTTATTTCAGTTTTAAAATCTTCGATCGTGCATAAAATTATGTATGTACCACTGGCGTAACTTGCTTTTATGTCCTTCGACGTGTCTTTAGCCCTCGACTAGCGTCTCGGGCTCAAAATCACGTCTCAAGCCATAAAAGCATCTTTACGCCCTTGGTACATAAATAACTATTATAACCTATTTAATTTTGCTTGCATTAAAAATTGATCTAGACAAGCTTTACCCACTTCTAGTGGAGCGATTTAATAGTCTCTATTGGTTCCGTTGTTTCTCACTAAATTCTTTATTCCACCAAGGTACATCTCTAAAGATTGCGTTTTGCTTTAAGGGACAGCTTCTTGCATAAGAAGATGTAATATCGTCTTTAACTGTAATGAGGCTGATCTATACCTCTTGTACAGTTGCAATGGGTGTTACATGACCATCGATTGAAGTCTTTAGATCTTCTTTATACAACATAATGGCTAGGTAGATAATATAAAGATACGCTCTCGTATTACCCATTTTTATTATAATTTGATTTAAAATAATAAATTGTATACGCTAAAAAATTCTACAGGATGTAATTGATGACTATTATTATATTATTAATATCTGGATTTTTTCTAAAACTGTTACTAGAGCTCAAACTTACATCAGCGAAATTTATAAAACAAATTTAAAAAATTCTGATGAAAGTTTAGTTTTGTATTTAAAAAATAAACTCAAATTCCAAGTTTGGCTAGCTGCATTTTGTCATATTTATTACTAAATTACTAAATTCCAAAGGATACTTCCTTTTAAGGGGTTTAAATTTTTGAAGGATCACAAGCGCTTATCATCTTTTCTATTTTTTTAAATACCTAAAAAAAATTCTGAGGCGAGGAAATTTAAAACACTTTTCTTTACGCAGAAAATTCAGTAAAAGCAATTAATTTTAAAATTAATGAATTTCAAAAGATGTTTTGCTTTCTACGAATTAAAAAGGATTTTTATCTTTTTTGAGTTTTAAATATCAAAATTTTTTCGAAGGTGATGAAGATCAGCATACGTTTCTTTAAGCAGAAGGTTCAGTAAAAAATTGTGACATTTGGAATTAATAAATTCACTTTCGATTCTTAAGGACTAATAAAAATGTTGTCTCGTTTCTTCAAATACTTAAAAAAACCGAAGGCAACGAAATTCAAAATACGTTGCTTTAGGTGGTAAAAATAATTCGTTTTGGGATTAAGAAATTTATTTGAGAGTGGCGATTTTTTAAGAATTAGAAAGGATCTTCCTTTTATTCTTCTAAACAGGAGACGATTAATGTAAAATATGTTTTCCCTTAAGCAGTTTAATAAAAAATATGTATTTTAAAATTATTAAATTCTAAAAGCTAAAGTTCAGAGTTTTTAAAAGAAAAACATTGCTTCTTTATTTTGGTTTTTCCCTGAAACTTAAAAACGATTATTATAATGTTCGGGCAAGTAGATACCTCTTACCGAAAAAAATGAATTGAAGTCAATAAGCTCGAAGTTTGGCCAATTTAATTTTGTCATTATTATTATTATTATTCCATTGTGGGCGTGGCTTTAATTAGTCCCACTGCATCGAAGTCCTAGGCTTACTGTGTCACATGGAGATACTCATCAATCCCATATCTTAAAAAAAATTAAGAATATCGTTGATGGGTGCCGTCGCCATTTCATTCGGTTCTGCATAATATGCCACAAATGCTGTTCTGCCCCGCACAGTCTACATGTTGGGTCATTTACTACCTTGGGCCCTGGAACCCATTTTAAGCAGACATTGTTACAATTTGCAGTTGAGCGCAACTTTTGAGTTTATTTCAACAGTTTCTAAGGCTTTTAGTATAGCTTAGCCATCTGTTAAGATGGAGATTCGCTTGTTTTCATATGTTTTCTCCACCAAACCTTGTACACATACAGTTATGGTTATTACCTCAGCCTGGAATACAGAACAGAAGTGAGGTGTCCCAGGTTGACGCTAATACCGTTCCCTGTTCTTGCCTCATAAACTCCTGCTCCCGAGCTGTGTTCTGTTTTTGATCCGTCTGTAGACCATACGGAACCCTTTCTTTGTATCAGTTCCTGTTTACGCCCTTCTTCTTTCTTTATAGGTATTAATACCCTGAAAGGTTTTCTGAAGTCCCATACAGTTCCGATTCTGTCAGATTGCATATTGAATATGCGGCATTTTTCTAATGTGTTGAAGATCTCGGTGCTAGCTCCGTTCTGCTGTGCACTTTCTGATAATCACAGATTTTTAATCTCTGTGCTGCTACCAATGCTTGAAGTTCCACCACGGCGGGGGAAGATTTAACAATGTTTCCATCGAAGCTGTGGGCGTGGAAGACATCGCCCCCGTTATTCCTACGCAGGAAAGCTTTTCTAGTTCATTTAATTTATTAATTGTCACTCTGTTTCCGGTTTTGTGCCACCAGGCGACAGTGGTATATGTTATTGTTGATATTACCACTCTCGCGTATGTCCACAAAACCAATTTAGGTGTTAGGCCCCAAGTTTTGCTTATTGTTCTTCTGCAAGCCCATAAGGCCTTATAGATTTATTGATAAACTATCCAAATGAGGATTAAAGGTCAATTTGGTGTCTAAGGTGACTCCCAGGTACTTGGCTTACGTTTCCATTTGCATAAACTGTCCGTAGATTTTCATTGCCTTCAAATCCTGAAGGTTTCTTTTAAGAGTAAATGGAATGATCGAAGTTTTTTTCAGATTAATCAATAGCCCTTCTTTTAAGCAGAACGTCTCTACGGTATCCAGCGCGTGTTGCATCAGATTTGAAACAACTCCCCCGTACTTCCCGTTAACAAGTATGGTACCATCATCTGCAGATCATTGCGCATATTACATGCCTTTCGAATTTAGATCACTGAGAAGCTGGTCAATTACAAGGCTCCACAGGAAAGGAGAGAGTACTTCCCCCTGCGAGCATCCACTAGTGGCGATAGCCTTCTTGGTGGCATTTCCAAAGGATATTATTATTTTCCTACTGTTTAGCGCAGATCTGATCCGTTTTATTAGAGATTGAGGTACTTATCGTCCTCCTAAAACTTTGATGATCGAGTCAAACATGGTCTTGGAGGCATCCTACTAATAGTTGCGTTTTGTCGCAGTTTCTGACGAATTTCTTCATTTCCTCGATTGAAGGTGGTCCTGGTTGATCGTAGGGAAGGTACGCGGATCCCACCGCTAGGTCTCTGCCAGTGCCTCCCATAGCATTTTGCCCTCTTGCCGCTATTAAGTCTCTCGTACCTACATAGCCCCAAAAGTGGTGTAAGATGTAATTTTTTCTTGGCAATACCTATTACTAAATAAAATCAAAATATACAAAGAAATACTCTACTTATTAACTGAAGTTATCACTTTTTATAATAAAATAGAAAATATTTAAATAACTTTTACTTGAGTCTGATTTAAAATTTCGCTTATGGGAATTTACATGGCATTCATTTTTGTTTAGAATCAGTTTACTCGTGCCGTGGGTCTGTGACGTCACATTTTTCCTGTCTATTATTAAAATTACAGGTTTTATTTTTAGTTCCACCACCTACCCATTTCTATCAAAAAATAATATCGAAAAATATTCAATACAGTAAGACACGAGTCTCTAATTATCAAGAAGTTTGTTAAAACTGTTATTATTTATTATAAAGCCTGTCAGGATCAAATAATGATTTGGTAAAAAGGAAACTATTTTTATGTAGAAATACAAATCCTAAAGTGTTGACCTTGAAGTTCTATAATCCCCTAAAATGTAGGTACATACTTTGACTTTCAGACATTCAGTGGTAATTCAAAACTAATTTATTAGTTTACTGTTTTTCAAACTAGAAATTTTAAGCTAATTTTGTAGTTGCTTGTAACTCCAGGTAAATCTTTCTTTAGTTAGAAATGCTAGCATTAATAGCTTATACTTTTATAATTACAAATTTTTTGTTAATACATACTCTGCAGATTTTTAAATCTTCATCAGAAAGGTAAATTAATAATAAGTATGGGCGATTAATTTTGCATAAATACCATTTATCAAAAGCTAGACAATATTTAATATGGACGAGACGTACTATGGAAAAGAATTGCACACCTAATGGAAGCTTGCTGGAATAAGAACCAAACCCTAAACAATGGAAAATATCACACATTGTGTCTTTATTTAGGAAAGGGAATAGAAAAAACCCTGGAAACTATGGAGGATTAAGTGTTGTCTGTACTTTCAATAGATTGTTTGGAAAAATATTACAGAACAGTTTAGGAGCGAATAAATCGGAGAAGAACAAAGTGGACTTATACCGGGTCGATCGTGCGTGGTCAACTTATTTATATTGTGGCGAAGTGGCTTGTTCCTTTATTGTTAGAAATTAATAGATATAATAAGTTACTTTAATTTTAGTCTTTGACCAACTTCGTCACTTGATCTTTTGCTTGGGTTTTACAAGAGGTTTTTATTCAAAGTCTAATTCAACTAACATCGTGTATTTCATATCTATGCTTTAGTTTTACAGAGTTACACAAATTATTCTAAGTCCCAATTTAAAATAAACATTCCAACAGTTAAGAAATACCAATTACATTTAATTGGCTAAGTCCATAAAAAGAATTCAAATATTTTATACAAACATTTTCCAAGTCTTGATTTAAAGTTAAGTTAAAATAAAAACAGTCTTACGTGAATAATACTGGAACCATCGTCTTGGAGGGTGTCGATTTGTCGTAGATTCTGCCTCTTTGATGGTTAAACATAACCATATCTTTAGCGTATTTCAAGCCGAGTATTTATACCGTAAAATTGATTCTCTCTTCTCGATTTTCTCAGTCTCTTATATACGCGCGTGCGAAGTGTCGAATTACTTAGTACAATCGTGGTGCCTAACACCACGAGTACAATGCACTTTAATGTACGTGCCTTTTTTAAAAGATGCAACTTCGATACGCCGCACGTGACTTAGCATGTGAAACGACCTTACGAAATAATGTCATCCCGCTCGCTCGTGCTATTAGATTATAACTTTGATATTTTTTACATTTGCCTTTGTTATAATATTGCAATAAGTATTAGAAAAAAAATTTCAAGGAGGAAAGGGGCCCATTTGGCATTAATTGACCTGAACAAGGCTTAGGATTCCGTACCACAATGTAAACTTTGGGAAGTGCTGTAACGCACTGATACTCGCCTGATTAAAATTATAAAAGAAGACAATGTCTCCCTCGTGAAAATTGAAAAACAGTCCAGTCCCATACAGACCAGTAAACGGCCCAGACAGAGCTGTAGCTTAACTCCATTGTTATTCAGCATATAATTTATGTAGAAGTCACGCTGTAGAACTGGAAGAGGCATGTTGGGGGAAAGAGTATTCCCTTAAATGAGGAGCAGCTTTTCACTCTTAGTTTGCTGACGATCAGATGGTGTTAGCACAGGACGCGTATGGCAAAAAGTTTATACAGCGAACGTAAAACATGGGGACTGCAAGAAGTAAGCCTGCAGAAGACGGAGTATTTGGTAGTAAATTCAGACGCTAATTTTGAAGTAATGTTAAACGATCATGTACAAGTAAAACAAATGGATTAATTTAAATACTTGAGTGCACAAGTTAATAAACAAGCACTAAGAACTTTGGAAATAAAAAGTAGAATTCACCAGATGGAGCTTTAAACTCTCCATAGTGGAACAAAAATATATCAATAAAAAATTAGAAAAGAATTGGTTGAATCGGCACTGTCCCACGGACGTTGAAATGAACCATTTAAGAAGGAGTGCGGGAGTATCTAGGATAGAACACGTCCCCAATGTAGATATAAGGAATCGAATGAAGGCAAACGAAACATTAATTGATAGAATTGAGAAACGGAGCTTAAAATGGTTTGGACATTTATTGAGAATGCCAGAGAATAGGTGGCCCAAGAAGATATTTCACTGACAACCACCAGGGAAAAAAGAAAGAGGAAGGCCACGACGCTACTGGAATGATGGTATCAGACAGGCAATGGAGAACAGGAACTTAGAAGAAGGTCACGCACAGGATAGAGAGGCTTGGAGTGTGGGAATCGAGTAGATGGCTTTTAGCTGTATATTATGCTTTTGTATTTATAATATATTATTTTGTATATACAGAGTATCCCGAAATAATACTTTTTATTTATATTTGTTAGCAATTCACTTTCGATGTAAAACGATAACAAATAGTTTAGCAGTTTAGTCGTAAAACAGAAAATATAATTCTTTCTTTTTCAAATCTTCAACAGAAGAACAAGAAGACAATTTAAAAATCCAAAAATGGTGAATGACGTATACCTGCCTAACTTGGATCTCGAATGGTTGTTACATATGATAAGTAAACCCACTACTAAGTGCCTCCACGTCGGATCCCTTTTACAATAAAAGCAATGTAAAAAACAACAGATGTAATATGGGTTGCATAAAAGTTTGTTACCAATATTTGAACCGGTTTCAAAATCCATAGAAACTGATGCTTATTTTAACTTATAAACAACATATTGGTATTTGATCAAAATCAAAAGTTTATAGAAAAACATTTTAATTTTAGTGGACGTTATCTTTTTTACTTACTTTAAGCTGAAGATTTTAATTTTGATTTGATCCAAAAACCTTATGGTTCTTGTTTTTCTCTAGAAAACAGTATTATGTAACTTAAGCAAAAACGTATTTAAAAGAGGATTAAAACTAGTATCATAAAATATAGATTGCTATTAAAACAAATGTTTGTTGAAACAAGTTATGTAATTATGTAAAAGGAAATATATTTTCAAAACAAAATTGACTTGTTCAAGGATTAATACTTAAGGTTTTATAGAATTTATTCCAAACTTTATTAATTATTTTTTAATTAAGGATCATTCTGCCTTTGCACTGGAGCTAGCTTGTTTGTTTTTCCGCCATTGAGGGAGATACATACATACTACCCCCATCCCATGAATTTTCTAAAAATTTTGTCTAATTATTTTCTTCTTTTTCAGTTATTTAAGAGGGTCCTCAGGCAAAACGCCCGGAACTAAATCAGGATACAAAAAACCCTATATTTTTGAGAAATTTAATTTAATCCATTTTCTAAATTATGGAATTTACAAAATCTTTACAATTTAATTTGTTCAGTGCAAATTTAAAGCACATTCAGAATATTCTAGCAAAATATGTTGGCAAATGTATATCTAACAACAAATTGTATCAAATGCAGCTCGATATTTTTTTGATAGTTTCTTGGATGTTGCAATTTTTCTTTGATTAATCTTGTATAGAATCTTCCGCCTTTTGGAAATTAAAATCTGGCGCACCGCACCTAATTACCTAATGATTTAGCATAATTATAACCTAAGCACTGGAAATGTTATCACTTCGAGATGCAAAACAACTTTTTATTTATAGCAATAGATTCAGCAACAATTTGATAAAATTAAATGTCTCAAAAGCCGAGTGCTTTTATCTTAAATTAAAATTATTAAGCGCATTAGTGTTTGATTAAAAACAAAGATATGTAAAAAGGGTTTGACAACCTTTAATAACTCACGCATAATGAACAATTGTTAAATTAATTTTTCACAGTCGAAAGAAACTTAAAAATTTAAATTAGCTAATTCTAATTAATATTAAAAAATACAGTTATAGTTATCTAAATACGACGGAGATAATTTAAAAAATTGCTTTCAAAACAACATAATAAACATGATTTTAACGTGTTTCTAGATGTCATAAAAATTTAAATATTAATTAAAGCAGATAATTTAAAAATTTACGAATTATATGCGCGTTACTCGCATCTTGGATTTATTTCTTTATTAAGTATTATAGTTTCCTGTCCGAAAAAAGTAGTTTCCTCAATTTTCATCTCTCTAAATATTGACTTTTGGACTAAGGTAATTTTAGGTAAATCGTAATATTTTGGCCTCACGAATCTACTGTTGGTCTGGGCCCCGTTACTTATGAACTACCCTGTATACGTATTTATGCATAAAAAGCTGCTTTAGAGCTTAAGTTTAACCACTTCAGCCTTGTAGTTGCCCTCTTAGTTTACATCCTGCATATTGGCATTAAATTCCTGCATAACCGGTTCAGTTAACATAATTTTTATAGTAAATAAGCGAATCAACGTTTCATTGGCAAAACCATCCTTAAGAAGTAAATACCTTCGTGTTTTTAAAAGGCATGTTATATGTTTATTTAGCATAATAGTTGACGATCATTTAAATAAGCTTCTATCTTTACTTACAGAACAAACAAATGGTTTTACCAAATTTACCAGAAAACCTTCAAGTGAAGGCAAGGGTGGAAATTAATGAAGTTGTTAATAGGGTTCCAGATGATTTAAACCATATAAAAGAATGGATTAGTAAGCAACCCCAATTAAATGCTAGGACAGGTACGTTTTTTGATTCATTTCTGATTTAAGACTTGATACGTTAAAGCTGGTTCTGTCAAGGTTAAATTAATCTAAGAACACGGATAACATTATTTATTTTTATATCAGTTCCGTATTTATTTATGTTTTGAAATTTTAAAATATGTTATACAGAGTACCTACACCTAAACTGAAACCAGATATACTTCAGGGATATGACGAGTTAACCTAACTTATCTGTACCTATATATATATACATATACTTATAATATACGTGTCCTTTAAATTGTGACAAAATATGCAATAGATTTTCGTATATCGTATATGCAAAAAGTCTAATAAGATTATGAAAAAAGGCATTTAGTAAATAAAATTTATATATTGACTAAGTATATTAAAAAAATATATTCGTATATACAATTAGTAGATTGTAGCATTTTGATACATTAATCTTACAATTATGTGTCTTCTTGTTCGGCTTCTTTTCTTATAGGATTTCTCCTGTTATTGAGCGATTTGACTTATTGTTACTGTAGGCTCTTTCCATATTTTCTTAGGATGTAGGCCTCTTCTTTTCGATATTGGATGATTATACCTTGCATATTTTACTAACCTTTCTTCATTCATTCTTGTAATGTGACTGTTACATAGTTGTCTTTATTCCGTTATCCAGTTTGTGATATCTGTCATTTTACACGGTTCACGTATATTTTCGTTTAATGTACAATCTTTCCTTGTTTTACCCAATATTTTTCTTAGAGTTTTCATTTCTGCCACTTGTGTTTGTCTTTTTGTTGTTGCTATATCAGGTCTCGCTTCGGCTCTATATGTTAACATTGATTTTACTCTACTCTTATATAATTGTGTTTTCGTTGCCACTTGTAAGTGTTTGTTTTTCCCATATTAAGTCATTCATGCATCCAGACACTCTATTCGTATTTGTCACTTGCACGTTCGTTGCATTGTCTGTTCGGCCATCACAAATTAACTTCTTCTTCTTTTTCTCCTTCAGCCCTTTTCAGTCCACTCCTGAATATAGGCCTCTCCTTCCATTTTCCATTTGTGTCTGTCTAAGGCCAGTTGATGCCGGCGCTTCTCCTGTGTAATCTTTTACTATTAGTTTTGTCCATCTATCCTCGTCCTGCCGCGCCACATGTCCTACCCATCTCCACTTTGAAATACCTACTCATCTTATCACGTCTTCCACTTTAGTGCTCTTCCTGATCTTTTAATTTTTAATGCGGTCTTTCCGATTTATGTCGAGCATGCTCCTTTCAATTGCTCTTTGTGTTGTTCTGAGCTTATTCATAGATTTGGTGGTTAATGTCATCGTCTCCATGCCATTTGTCATGACGGGAAGAATTGTATATCAAAGACCCTACGTTTTAGGTTTATTGGGATGCTTGGATTTGTTATAATATATCCAAGTCTTCCAACAGCTGCCCAACTCACTCGTATTCTTCTAGTGATTTCGGCTGTTTGGTTATCTTTTACTATTTTCATCCGGTGGCGTAGGTATATGTATTCGTCAACTTTTTCAATTTCCTTTTCCTTTCAGAGCAATATTCACCTCGCCCATTGTCATTACTTTGTTTTTTTTTTCTGTGTTCATTATAAGTCCTAAGTGAATAAACATCGACGAAAAAAATCTATTAGAAGACCTCAGTAGACCGTGCTAATCATTGTCAGTTTGTTCAAACTTTTTTTGGTTTTGATAACAAATAAACGAAAGAAACTGCAGAAATTATAGGACGTTTTCGATTAATTACAGCAAATTAATTGACCTCTTGGCATCAACATATCAACACATCACTACCTTGCAGTGGCGTAACCGAAGGGGGGCCCAGGGGGACCAGGCCCCCCTCAAGATCAAAGTCATTACTCAAAATTTCATTTAAAAAATCGATAATTGTAGGTCACCCAATATGGTGAATTTGAAAACCAATTTTTACGATTTGATCTGTGATACAATCCCCGCACTATACCTATTTAAACTAAATAATGAATTATTATAAGAAGGTTATAATTTGATTGATACGGCACCTCTCTGTATCTGACACAATTGTTAAACAGTTGAATGGGTCCCCTACAAACTACGTTTCTGGTTACGCTACTGCTACCTTGCCTTCTACAGAACCTTTATAAGTGTCGACCAGCTCTTCAAATTAAATAATAAAGCCGCAAAAGTAATATAAGATATTGCGATTTTTGTCAATATTTCCGTTAAGGAAAGTAGAACCTTAAACACTTCTTTGAACAAAAGAAAAGATGCTTGAAGTACGTGATTTACATAAAATAATTACTGGTGCCTGTCCACGAGTGAATCACAAAATACGGTACTGAATTATGGCTTAAATTGGTACACTCACAACCGGCAGTAAAAGGGGCAACCTTAAATTGCGTTACCTGAGAAATAGGGCTTGTTGAAGGTAGCCCAATGAAAGCGATGGTCGGCCTCTCCAGGGAGAGATAGCAGCGGTCAGCGTAAAAAATGGGATGAGATCCTTCTTCCGGAAGCAGTTGTGAAGACAACAAGATGTCCTCGACTAGTAGATTATTTAATCCAAAAGCGAAAACTGTGTGGAACGGAACTCACCAAACGTCAAAGTTAAACCGAACTTCCAACACAGAACTTATATTTACCGGTACGAAATAGACACTCTCTGGGATAATCCGACAAATGTGTCGTAATATAGTTTAACAAAACTAATGATAATGAGAGGTCAACGAACACGGGATTTCACTACTAAAGTCGGAACGATAATTGCAAGACTGTTAAGGTGGACAGCTGACTAAACTCTGAGGTGCGTTGCTATTTTTTCCGCAAAACGAAGGATGTTAAAAAGTAATGCACAAACGCTCCTGCTGCACGTGGGGGGAACCTTGATCGACGGGTGCTTTCCCGGATTCTCAACAAAGAAACGCTGAAGAAAATATTACATCGCCATATTTGGTATTAAATTTGGGATTTATTCGAATTATTGCGCAGCCAAAAAGGAATGTGCTAATTTAACATTACTCACGCAGGTTCTGCAAGCTTTAGGGCCGGCTTAAACTTCGAAAAACAGGGCCGTATTATACTAAATTTACGTAAAATTTCAAAAGCCGTGACAAGGTTATACACACATTAAAACAAAAGTCCTCTCTCGTATCTACAAATTTACTACAATTTAATTGTTTTAGCAAAATTTGCATTACCCTCCCTGTGTCTTTAGAATTATTTACTTTTAAATTAACCCTATAAAGCTGCCCCCCCATTTCCCCCCTCCTATTCAAATTTAGTTTGAATTTCTTAATTGTATCTTTTTTCTTGTTTTTCGTTCATGGTATTCTTTCCCTCATTAACTTGATTTGTGTTCCAGATGATTTATGGTTATTAAACTTTCTAAGAGCTTGTAAATTTAACTTGGAAAAAACAAAGCAAAAACTAGAGCTTTTTTACTCAGTAAGAAATTCGTTACCTGAATTTTTTGACAATACGGATCCATTTTCGCCTGAAATCCAAGAAATCCTAAAGCAAGGGTATTTTTACTTTATCAAAATATTTGTATGTAATATATGACTGATACCTTTATTTTAGAATCCTAGTGCCATTAGTATCGGAAAAGTTTAATGGAGTGTTAATTAGATGGAAAGGCGTGGATCCTAGAAAAGTTTCTTTAGTTAATATTATTAAAGTAGGCTTAATGGTGTTCCATATCGGACTTTACGAAAATAGCAACTTTATGGTACTTAGCCAGTATATAATTGATGATTTTCAAAACTTTTCTTTGGGTTATATACTACAAATTACTCCGGTACTGCTCAGGACCTTATTAGGACAACTTCTAAAAGCGTATCCATTCAGACTTGGAGGATTTTATTGTATTAACACACCAAATGCCGTGAAGACTGTCATTGATATGGCAAAGGATCTTTTAAGCGAGAAACTAAGCAAAAGGGTTTGTATTTTAATTCACCTATTCAAATATATAGATAGAAGCTCAAAAAATGCTTTAAAAATTTTAGTTACATTGTTATGGAGAATTTAAATCTTCTAACTTAGAGGAATTTATTCCTGATGATCTTATTCCAGAAGAATACGGTGGAAAAGGTCCTTCAGTCAATGTAATAGCAGGTATTAACATTAACTTATCGCATTAACTGCCACAATCATTAGCTGTTTATACTTCAACAAAAAAATGCATATATAATAGAAGAAAACCTTACTTTATCTTTGTTTTCCTTTGCAGAAGAATGGAAAAAAAAAGTTGAAAGTTATCGTGATTGGTTCCTAGAAGATTCCCAATATTGTGTAGATGAAAGCAAAATGCCTAATAAGTCTAAAAACTGGCCCACAATGTTTGGCATGGAAGGAAACTTTAGGAAATTAGAAATTGACTGATTTGCTTAAACCTTATTTAAAAATCGTCTTAACGAATGTCTTTAGAATACAACAATAATTTTAAGGCGTTGGGCGATTATTATTAAGATCGAGTTTTTAATAATATAGGAAAAAATATTCCCAATTCGATATAAATGTTTTGATTGGCGGTTTATAAATATTCAAAATGAAGGTAGCAAACCCTTTCAATTATTTTTGTGAGTGCTTGTTAGATGTGTGCAAGTATGAGAGCGATTTGTTTTAATTTCCTTAACGAAATCGTATGCATAAGCATCCTCAGGACCCTTGCAAATAATTGGTGTAGCAATGCCGATACTCGAAACCCGTGAACAGACGATGATTTTGCCGAGTGCCCTTTACAACAGAAAATAAGTAGATTACTGGGAGGTCCACCTATGTTAAATAGATTACTCAAAAGCTATGAAAAACTGATATCAGGTCGAGGGAATCAATCCTGAAGGCTACTCTGAACTAACAGCCTCCCAGGTAAATAAACGGCTATGGGAGTCTTCATTATTCAACTACACATGAAAAAGTTCACGAGCGACAAAAGTCACAAAACAATTTATCCATGAGCCATACAGCACTACATAAAATATCACTGAACACTACATAATAATCCTTCGAAGAAGAGCGAAGAATAATACTATCGTTAGTCAATCGACCTCGACCTGATTGGTTAGTATTCACCCCTCAAAGTTTTTAAAGCCCTGAGTTAGGCGTATTAAAAGTGTAGAATTTCGATTAACACATTTCTGTTTAAATAAACTTAATAATTGTCTTATCAACAAAAATAGAGATATTATGTAGTATGTATGCTAAACACTGGTAAGTTAAAATAAATAATAATAACTTTTTTGGTTTTATTGGTTTTAATTTAAATAAAATTTCGAGAGTTGACGTAGCTCCGATTTATTATCAAAATAACAAGTCAACGTCCTTGGAAAAATTAAATTATATCTTTTTTGGTTAATTACTTGAATCTAACGTATCAGCCTTATTAACACAAAAACTGATAAGTCTAGAGTTTAAGTTTTCGATATTTAATAAATTATTAAATAATGTGACGTGACGAACTTAAACCATGGACATTCTTTAGGAGTCTTGAAGCCTTGAACCTTAAGAATTGATCCTCGATATCGCTAGCGCTATTATCAATAAAAATAAAAAACGCAAGCTACTGGAATACAAAGCAGTTGAATTACATTTCACAATAAAATCTTCTTTTTATCGAAACTTACTTGACTATCTTAAGAACTTCACCATTGACCCATTACCAGTTGAGACGAATATCATATCGTCAGTGATTTTTAGCTCTGTAGCTCAGTTGAGGTCGGCAGTTCAAACCTTGGGGGATATTTTTGTACGTAAAAGGTTTTTATAATTATCTAAAATACATTAAAAGTGAGTGAACTCTTAAAAATTGAATTTTTAAACCAAACTGAATTGCTATTTTATATTTTTAATGACTGTCAAGAATGACATTTTCAAAACTGGGAATTTAAAAATAATTGTTGAATAATTTTTACGATAATGTTATATATAACACGCCATGAAAATTATGCTAACAGACTCAGGATCTTAAAACTACCCTTAACATATCCTTTCGTTCAGAAATACTAGAAATAGGAAACTTTCACGGCTTGGTATAATTATTAGTTGCATATAAGTTTTATCCCACTGATGCTATAATGTAGAACTTTACACAATGTTTGAAAGGCGAAAAGCCTACTTTACCCGTGGTCGTAGATAATAGTATATAACGCAACATGTACATAAAGTGACTGATCATGAAACGAGTAAGCGAAAGTTTATACGTTCTATAAAGACACTATGTGTTGCGAATACTGTTTTATCTATGACCACAAGATAAAGAAATGTGGAGAGAAAAATTATTTATCGACATTATTTAAATGCGACTTTCATCAAAGTGATTCGTTTCTGCATTTACTTTACGCATTGAGTTTCTATTATTGCAGTAAAGAAAAAAAAGTGGAACTTTACACACTGCTTGAAAGGCGCAGAGGTCTTCTTTACGCACGTCATAAATAACATAGTATTTAAACCACATTTCAAAACTACTTGTATTTCGTTCAAGTTTTTCTAATTAACTTGTTATGGTAATTACTAATTACTTTTGCTTTAATTTTTATGCATAAAAATCGTAAAATGATAGTTTAACTATTCAGTTTTACTTTTGCTAGAGGTAGACCACGCTGATTGTTCGTCTTTAAAACTTCAATGAATACGTTTACAAATAATTGTGAAATTTTTCATTAAACTAAAACTAAGTGTTCACTGAAGAAAATTATCTGTAAACAAATACTGGCTTTACAAATTTACCGCTATCCATGGATACAGAAGATGTAAGTTGCTAATAACTTTTGTTTATTTGACATGTAAGCACGTTTTTACAAATAGTAAGTACTTCTAGTCATAAAAAATGATATGCTCATAGGAACGCTCCAAATAAATAATAAGCATTAACAAACAAATAAATTATAAAAATACGTAAATGTAACTTTTTGTGAAAACTAAAGATTAATATACAATTTGAAAACAAGCAATGGTGGAGGATTTCCAGCAACAATGCCTTTTTAAACTCAAGGTATTTTGTTCGGAATTAACTAAAAAGGTGACGACGAAATTTGGTTATGGTAGTTTAAAAAATTCTTTATGTTCATTTCTAACCCATTTTTTTATGCGGCCTAAACTAATTTTTGTACATATTTATCTGTTATTAAGAAAATATCGCCTGTAAAGTTTAGATTGTTGAGTCTTTATTTATTAGTATTACCCTTATTTTCCTAAATTAAGGTATTTTCTTCTTTCGGGTTGGTTCGAATCCTGTGTTCGCATCCTAAAAGGACTATTGTGCTCCCTGTAAAGGTTGACATTATAGTGGAAACTTTGTTTCTTCATAGAACACCAAGATGGCATTTATACAAATGTGTTTCAACATTTCAGGTGCCATTTCAGTTTCCCCAAAATGTTTTTGTTTGAGACCTGTTAGGTCCTCGAAATAGCATAAACAGTGGATGGGGGGCTTCGTTCTCATCTTCAAAGAACCTCCACAGTGGTGCTTCTGAGTGCCCCAGTCTGTGTAATTGCTTGTTCATACAACAGTGTCTAGTTAGGATTTTTTCTCTTCTTCATTTTTTCCCTACTAAAACTTAAAAGTCGCTTTATTCCTTGGTGCCCTGGTGCCCACACAAGTTTGTTGTGTTCGCCCAGTTGTACTAGTTTCCTGTGGCATCCAGTACAACCTTCGAGCTGATCAGGTTTGGCATAAATGCTTTTAATGCTGCCTGTCTGTCTGATACTATACAGATTCGCTTACCTCTGTAAGCCCTCTGTATCATCCCTTGAGCACAAGTAAGAATTCCAATTATTTCGGTTTGAAATACTGTTGTATATCGTCCCATGTTTGTGCTTGACGCATTCCATGGCCCTGTTTCAATAATTATTCCTAGACCTGTACCGTTGTCTGTTTTGGATCCATCTGCGTATCGGATTCCCCTTTAATTTTATGAAGGAATTCTTCTTCGTTTTCCCACTCTTCCGGATCTGGTAGGTGTATTTTAAAAGAGTTGTTTTGTCTGAATTTATTTGTAGTATGGAATTTTGGCTGATTATGTTTAAGAATTTTGTATGAAATTTTTGGTATGCAGAAAAGTTTTCATTTCCTTATGTTTCCAGCCGATATGCCTCATTCTCGCCTCCGCCTCCACCCGCAAGCGTAGTGGTGAGAGATCTAGTAGAACTTCTAATTCAGCTGTTGGGGTTGTATTCATTGCCCCCGTTATTCCCAGGCAAACTGTCCTTTGTATTTTATCCATTTTGGTTATATTCATAGTATTTTCGTCTTTGTGCCACCACACTAAGACGGAGTATGTGATTGTGGGTACAATCACTCTGGTGTATAACCAGTGAACTAGAAGGCGTTGTAGCCCCATGTTTTTCCAAACATACTTCTGCAGGTCCAGAAGGCCCTGTAGGCTTTGTTAGTTATATGTATGTTCAATGTATGGCTTGATCGTAGATCTGGTGTCCAACAGAACCCCTAGATACTTAACCTTCTCCACTTTTTGAATGTGTTTGTCATACAGCTTTAAATTTTTACATTAATATTTATTCCTTCTTGTGACTGCAAGAAGCGACGTTTTTTCCGGAATGATTGTCAGTCTTTCCTTTTTGCGCAATCTTTCCACGGCATTCAGCCCCAACTGTATCCTTTCATTTACCACACCCTCGAATTTTCCATGTATGTAGATGGTGATATCATCTGCGCATCCTTGCGCATAAAATCCTTTCTCATCTAGTTCCCGCAAAAGACCGTCCACCACCAACCACCAGGAACCATAGTAGTGAAGACAGTACTCCCCACTGCGGCCACTGCGGATGGCCCCAAGTGGCCGACACCCATAGGGTTTTTTCGTTCAGAGAGGTACTTACCATTCTGCCTTTTAAGTATTTTCCCTATCCATCCGGCCTATCATGGGATGAATTCTCCTCTGCGTTACAGTGAGATGGATTGATTCAAAGGAGCTGTTATCAAAGGCATTCTCTATATCTAGGAAAACACCTATCCCAAAGTCTTTGAAGGCAAGGTTTTTTTTCTGCTCGGCTAGTTAATTCATGGATTGCCATCTCGCATGATTTCCCTGACTATTAAGCATATTGGTTCTTATGTAAAGGAACATTTTCCAGTACATCGCCCCTTTTGTACCTGTCGATTAGTTCTTCCTGTAAAATAAAGAACGTTAGACTTAGAGGTTTATAAGACTTTGTCTGGGTATAGGTAGCTTTCCTCGGTTTTGGTATGAAATGATGTTCACTTTTCTCTAGTTTCCTGGTATGTAATTCAAGGGCAGGCTTGCCCTTAACGTAGTGTACAGTCGCGATAATAGTTCTTCCCATGCCTGAGTTATCAGAACAGGGTATATCTCATCGCCGCCTGGTGCTCTACAAGGCTTAAATGTGTATATTGCCCATTTAAGCTTAGACATGTTAACAATATATTCGGTAAGTTTCCAATTTTCTTTTTTGGTCCTGTTGTAAGACCGTTCAATTGCAAAGTTTAAGGTCTTGAATTCATCTTCTATAGCTAATGGCAAAAGGTTTAACGATATTGGGTCCACCTGACGTACCCTCTTTTTAGACATATAATTTCAGTGATATGTGTGTATCAGTAGGGCATTTTTACATTTTTAAGCGATTTTATGATTGCTCATGGTTCAATATCTTTCAAGGCCTTTTGGTAGTCTAAATTCATACAAATTGGCATCCGATATTTTGTTGCCTTTTTCATTAGTAGTCTCATCGTTCACAGGTGGTCTGTTGTCCCAAAGCTTATTCTGTTGGTAAAAATTAATTTTCTTTGCTGGTTTGCTTGTCAGAGTGCTTACACACAGTTTCTACATTCGTGAAAGCAAGCTTATCCAAGGGTAGTTATTTAGATCAATTTTGTCACCTTTTTTGTTAAGTAATATAGGTTATCCAAATTTTTCGCTAATTCGTTGTTCTTTACCAGTGCATCTCCTTCTTGTTTTATCATTTCCAGTACCATTACGTCACCTCCTGGCGATTTTTAATTTTCGCTTTTCCCAGTGTTTTGTCTATTTTATCTTCGTTAATCCTCGGAAATTTTTCCCAATTTACGTTCGTCAGCTTTTTATGCATGTTTTTTTTGTTTACATTATCATTTTATATTATTATTCCCCTAAAGGTGGTCCTATTGTAGTCCCTGTATTGCGGTCAATAAGTCTATTGTATCCTCCAGATCGGTGAGACCTTTAAAGAATATCTGTGTCTTTAATGAAGTCCAGAATTTTCCCTAAATGTACCAACCTCAGTCAGTTTTTAAACCCCAAGCAGTGGTATAGTAGATGGAGAGCGGTTTCTTCCTTCTCTCAACACCCTGTACATGTGGGTTCTTCTCTGATTCCCATTGTGTATAGGGGTCTATTTAGTTGACAGTGACCCGTCAATAGGTTGAGATTCTCCTTACTCATTCTGAGTAAGTTAGCCGGTAATTTCTTCAAACCGCCCTTGTACAGGGGTTCCCTTCCAGTGCGCGTAGTGCCATGTTTTAATCTTCTGCTTTATAATTTCAGATGAAATTCCATACGCCGGCTCCGGTTCTATAAAAGGCTTATATCTCCTGTTCTTTGCTCGATTTCGCAGTCTCTTCGCCCTCAGGGTAGACTGACTGTCAGTCACTATAAACATTCTTTTACTGTTGTAGTTGCTCTGTAGTATGTAGTACGCACAGGTTAATATGGCATACATTCTGCTTGAAATGTTATTACATGAGTCTCTAGATTAACAGATATCCTGCATTTCAGTCTATATATCACAGCCCTATTTCCTTTCGAAGCTTTGGGGTCATCTGTATAATATACCAATCCGTTAAACTCTACCAGTTGTTCTGTACGTAGCCAGTTTTGCTGGTGTATGTCTTTTTAATCCTATCTGGCACCATACTAAGTGTAGAGTGTTTATCGATTACATTTAAGATGGTAAGATGCAATTTCCTATTTTTAACCCCAATAGAGTTTAATTTAAGCCTGTAACTTTATACTCTTGACTTCACCATTAGCTGAAGAGGGGGAAATCTAGCGGGTTTCCAAGGCCGCTGTGGATGTTAATGACATCACCCCTGTAATTCTTAGGAAAGCTAGTCTTTGCACCTTGCCTAACTTGTCTCTGCAGTCCTTGACTAGTGTCCTCGGCCACCATACTACAGCTGCGTATACCATTATGGGTATCCCTATAATAATATAAGTATATTCAATAGATTCGGGGAGATAATCCCCAGTTCTTTCCGAACGTCTGCAAGTCCATAAAGCTCTAGTAGCTTTGTTCGTTATCCTCTCTAAATGGGATTTAAAGGTTAACTTGCTATCCATAACGACTCCCAGATATTTAACTTCACTCTCCACCTTTAATGGAGCATCTCTTCGATTTTTAAGTTATTATTTCTTTCTGGACCGTTCTTGATTTATTCTTACATACTTTCGGAACCTTATTTTCTTCTATTACAGTTTACCTACATTATTATTTTGCCTTTCTTCTTACTGATTTCTTTACTTCGACATATTCAGATTTTCTCATTTTTTCTTTAGTAATTAGAGTTTTTCTTTTTCTAACAGTTCTATTACAGGTTTGCTTAGTTTTCTAAGTTTTTAAATATCTATTATTTAGTTTATATTGGCTGAAGGTATTCCCTTTTTATAGTTTTTCTTTATGTTAATTTTGTTGCAGTTTTTGGAATTCACGTTTATTATTTTTTAATTTACTTCTTCATTGTTTTTATATATCCTTCTGATTAATAAAACGTCTTCCGGGTTGGGACCGTGTCATTGTTGAGACAGAAGAACTCAACGTTTCTCCCACCTTTTTAAGGGCTTCTTTAGGAGGGAAAGGGAGCAAGGTAACTCAACGTGTCAACCACGCCAGAGGCGAAACTATTTTATCAAGAGGCAGAAGGTTAACGGTAACTCAACTTGTCAACCAAGCCAAAGGCGAAACCCTTCTGAAGAGAAACAGAAAAGCGTATCGGACTGTGACGACGATTAGTCAGAGGTGGAGGGAGCGGAGCCAGTAATGATAGCGGACTTCCATATATCGGATAGATGATAGCCAGTGTCGTGATTCAAGTTATTAGGTGTCTTGATGATTTCAATGGCCTCACGAATTTTCCTCCTGAAAAAATAATTTGGCAACCGTCAAAGATTTTCCAAACAATATTTTTTGGCCAGTGTCGTAATGATGTTCGAGAGAAGACCTGATTTCAAGCAACGTTTGTGTTCACAGATACGTGAGTGCACTGAGCGACCAGTTTTTCCAATGTACACTAAACCACAAGAATAGGGGATGCTATAGATGCCTCTTGATCACAAGGGTTGAGGCTTATCTTTTACTGAAGAGAATGTCTATGATACTTTTGGAGGGGGTTTGAAGATGGGTTTGATGTTATGTTTTTTGAGAAATTCATTCATATTTCTGATGTTTCGCGTATTGCTAACCTTGTCCTTATGATACTATGATCGCTTTTTATTAGGGCATTTAGAAGGCTTGTACGACGTATTTGTAGGCAGGATATAGTCAGTTTCGTTCTTAGATTGTTTATTTTCTTTTTAGCTTTGTCTTGTAGAACGAGTTTAAATAGTATAATTTATGTTATTCATGGAAGTTTTTAGAGTGTCTTCTCTTCCGTTACTTGTGCTCAAATTTTTCGGTGTATTCTTTCTTTCCCATCCAAGCCTCCTATTATCCGGATATGTTTAGTTTTATTTTCTCCATTTTCTAGGCTTTCCTTTTATTTTCACAAAAATGTTCCAACTCTTCATCTTTTTCACTATTTGTTAAAGCGTTAGTTTCTGCAATCTTTACGGATGATTGATTTGTTTGTATAATTATGTATAGCATTCAGATTTCGCTTTAAATTTAGTTATCTTAATATTATCCTTTTTTGTTTATAAGTATTTTTGTCCCAGCTGACTACGGCCTTGATATGTGTTCATTTACTATAGAAGAGTTCAAAATTTCATTTATAAATATCAACAAATCGGTTATGATTCGTCGAGGGTTGAATAACATGTAAGTTATTTTTGAACCCTAAATTGGTATGGTTACATTATATTAACTTGTACGATATCATATTTTATATTATCTAATCTATGTTGTTATGTAAATACAAAAATTTGCATAATAATTATTTATTATTGTTGCATAAGAACATGAACTTTATGATAAAAATATTCGATTTGCTTATGCTTGAATCGATATTTAAATAGAATATTTTCAGTTACTTGACCTTTTACCTTTGCATTTTTAGGCAGATTGATATGTTTATATCTTTTCTCAAGAAGTAATCAGATAAATGGGAAATATATACAGGGTGGTGCATTGCATTTTCAACGGTAATTTTTTAATATGTAAAAATTGCTTCCCTAATTATTTTAGAGCAAAAGTGTAATTAAGTTTTTTTGTAGAGAAAAAATACAGCATCGATTGATACTATTTTACACAATTTTCGAGTTTTGTGTAACAAGAAAACCGTGGGGATTAATTCGTGTACTTTGATAAATATCACTGATGCCATGAAATTTTTGAAACAGAGGGTGGAGCTATAACAGTTTGAAATTACCATTGAACTTCCTATGGTGCCTGATGCAATGCACCACCCTGTATATGCTGCTACGTGTCTTTTTTCATAAGTTCATTTATAGAATTTTGTATGGTCATCTCGAGAGGACTAATCTTCATACTTAATGTTTATTAATAAAGTGTGCCCTTTTAATCTTGGTTTGCGAATGGATACGATTTATCTAAGTAATTTGTCCAAGATTGCATGCTTGTGCGGGTATAAAACTACGGCGCGCTTTGATTTATAAAACAGTCCGAACGATATTAATATAATTTTTTAAATTATTTTTAAAGTATCTCAAAGTAAAACAAAAAATGGTGATTCCATTGTTGTCGGAAAATTTAAAAATAAAAGCAAATAAAGAAGTTAATGAAGATTCAAGCAAAATACCAGGTTACTTGAATAATTTAAAGGAATGGATTAATAAACACCCTCATCTAAAAGCCAGAACAGGTATTTTTTCCTAATTTTCATATCTAATCTATGCAACTTATTACTATCCTATTATAGATGATTTATGGCTATTAAATTTCTTACGAGAATCTAAATTTGATTTAAATCGAACTAAACAAAAATTAGAAGTGTTTTACAAGGTGAGACTTGCAATTCCTGAACTTTTTTCAAATAGGGATCCACTCTTGCCTCAAATTCAAGAGGTTTTAAACGCAAGGTAAACTTAATGATTTATTTCTAAAAATTCAGGGCTTCAACTGGCATTTTTCAGTATTATAGTACCGTTACTTTCCGAAAACGTCAATGCAATTTTAGTACGTTGGGATGATGTGAATTCCAAAAAAATATCCGCTCTGGACGTGCTTAAAGTGGCATTTATGATTTGTGACGTTTTCTTGAATGAAAGCAACACCTGCATTATAAATGGGCAACATGTTATCAACGACTTGAACAGTTTTCCTTTAAGTATCATGCAACCGATGTCGCCAATTTTATTAAAAAGGTTAATCGTCGATCTTCAAGCTGCTTATCCTTTAAGGATAAAAGGATTCCATTACGTCAACACTCCACACCCTATAAAAGTACTGTATAATTTGATTAGTCCTTTGTTCAACCAGAAAATCAGAGAAAGGGTACGTATTTTCTGTATGTAAAAATTAATTATTTATTTTTTCATTATATTACTTTATTATCGTTAACAGAACGACTTCCGGGTTGAAACCGTGTCATGTTTGAGACAACAAGAGTTTCGTCTCTGGCGTGGTTGACACGTTGAGTTACCGTGCTCTTTTAGTGGCCCCCTCTCCTGAAGAAGCTCCTTAGGAAAGTGGGCGAAACGTTGAGTACTTTTGTCTCAAACATGACAAGGTTTCAACCCGGAGGTCGTTCTGTTAGCACTAACAACGACCGTGGAAGTCTTCCAATTCATTACTTTATTATCACAACAAAGTATGACAAAACATTACACAGTAAAAATTTAATGTTTAAAATTTTAGGTCACTTTCCATGAAAAACTGGAGTTTACTCAGTTAAATGACATTCCCACTGATCTGGTTCCTAAAGAATATGGTGGATCGGGTCCTTCCGTTAGTAAAATAACAGGTACGAGTAGTCCTACCTTATTAGCACTTATTATAGCTATTAATAATACAAGTGCGAAAACACAAGGTTAAAGTTCGAGGTTGTCGTTATGCAACGAGACGAAGTCGAGTTGCATTGACCCAAGATATCGTGAGATCGAAAAAATTTCACCTCAAGGTTGGCCATGAAAAATACAAATCGTGTCTTTGCTAAACTCATACAACTTAAGTCATTAGAACTACTAAATCTAAAACCACGCCTAATTGATAAAAATTACAGCAGATTAAATTATTCTAAAAACATAAAATTAAATAGAAATTGAACGGAAAAATGTTTATTAACGGAAAATTATTTTAAAGTAGATTAGTTATGTGACCTCCATTTTCTTGGTGGCAGATTTGAATTCTGTGTTTAATAGGAGTAGTGACATTTTGAAGAATCCGAGGATCATTGTTAATTACTGCAAATTTCTGCGAAATTCTTTGCCGAAAATCAACCATATTTTGTATGGGTGTTTTAAAAATACAATTTTTAATGTAAGGCCATAAGAAAAAATCGCACGGAGTTAAATCACAGCTTCTTGGAAGCTGTATTACAGGCATGTTTAAGCTTAAAATGCGATCACCGTAGAATTCCCTTAAAAAGTTTAAATTTCCTGGTGTTGTGTGAATACGAGCACCATCTTGTTGGTAATATCCTTCATTTAATTCATCATCATGTAAACTCGCTATAAATGGAGTTAATATTTCTTGTCGATACCTTTCAGCATTAATTAGTATACCTAAGAGTTATTTATGTAATCTTACAGTAATCATCTTAGTACCAGGAAATCACTTTACTTTCAAAGAATATGGGCCCTATAAGTCTTCTTGTACTGACTGCTACCCAAACTCCAATTTTTTGGGGACGAAGGAGAGTTTCAACAAAAAAAATGAGGATTTTCCGAACTCCAAAACCTCATGTTTTGTGAGTCTACGTATCCGGGCAAATGGAACCACGCCTCATCTGTATATAATGTAACGTTTTTAGGACGTTTATTTAAAGTAAACTCGGTTCGTGGTGTAAATTAATTTATTAAACAAACTTAAAGTTCGAAATAATTATAAAGAACAACAATTAAACACTAACGTAAAAGTAAACGGAACACTAATATTAAAACCGAACACTAAAGTAATTTATTTATAACAGTTTATTTATTTAACAATTTATTTCTACGTATTCACAAACACGCCGCGATTATTAGTTCAAGACTATTCATGGATATTTATATTAACTTCGCGACCGTTTTATAGATTGGATTCGACTAAAATTAGCTAAGAGAATGCATCTTATATATAAGCGAGCTTCTAATCTAGAACTATCCAATTCTAGTATTTTCTACGGGCGCCTAGAATTATCGATCGCGCCAAGATACTTCTGGTGGCGGATGACGCATGTGATCTCGCACCTGTTTTCCGTGGCTGCTGACGCAATTCGTTACAATAAGTATAAACTTTTTTCTAGAACTTCTTGGTTGTTATGAAGATTTTCTAAAAACCTTCGAGGAGCATCATTCATGAACAACTTGTAAGCGATACAGATGTAAATGCAAATTATTTTTTAGTATAAGTTGACAGGTGCCGTAAGAAATACCGACGCCCTGTTTAATTTGATGATTAGAAGATTGTGGCTGATGCTCGATTACATCTCTTACTGCTTGAATGGTTTCTGGTGTTCTTATCTTTGGTCTTCCACTGCCTTCTTTACGATGCACACTTCCCGTTTCTCTAAATAAGTTTACCGTATATCTTATGTGTGTTCTAAATTGGATGTAACGCTCAACAAAATTTGGAAACTTCTGTAAAAAGTCTTGAAAAGCATTTCCAACGAAGTACCTCCATTGTCCATTAATATTTACACCATTGCGAAAATAACACTCTATCATAGACGATTTATGTTCTTGATTAAAATTCATTTTAACTACCAAAACAAAACTGAGAGTATAGATTTTATATGTCTGACAATAAAACAGACATAACTTCACATAACTTATAAAACAACAGCGCGTGAGCTGACATTTGTATGACTTAAAAGTCGACATGCCTAATTTTGTGTTTTCATGTTTCATGGCCAACTTGAGGTGAAATTTTTTCGATCTCACGTTACTTTAAGCGTTTTCGCAAGTGTTATTCAATTTTTTTTGTTTGATTACACAACTTGGCTATCGCCTCGTTGTGCAAATTTCAAACGCATATCTTAATAATGTACATATCCCACTTGTATCGTAAATATCCTATTAAAACACGTTGTTATGGGAAACGTGTTTTAAAATGCTGTTTATAATTTAGGATGGGAATGTGTTTTAAAATGCTGTTTATAATCTAGCACGTAGATATTAAAAAGATGACTTAAAATGTCACCAACAATTAATTACATTGGGATGGGAACAATAGTTTCATACTATGTCCCGTACGAGTCGAACTTCTTTTCTAATGATCTTACTTCTTAGTCTTAAGACTAAGTTCTGACTGTGGATCTATGATCCATTCAACGATTTGATTTTATGTATTGCTCTACTGATAGTAATTCGAATTACAATTTTCCAGAGGAATTGAAGAAAAAGGTAGAAAGTTACCGCGATTGGTTCCTGGAAGATACCCAGTATTATTGCGAAGAGATTAAGCGGCCAAAACAAGAAACTCCGCATTCTCATGCTTTTGGTGTTGATGGATATTTTAGAAAATTGGAGGTCGATTAATTGTATATCTTTGAAATTAACTAAGATTCTAGTTTTAACTGATCATTGCGATGGCATGACAATCATTGCAATAAATTGTTTAAGTTTAAAGACCATAGGGGAAGTTGCACAAATATGATTTAACAGCTTCTTCGAATAAGTTATTCGTTAAAATGAACAAATTCTAATCAAAATGTAAGTAATGTAAATGTATATAGTAAAGTTAAATTCAATAAAATTCTGGTCTAATCTAGATTAGACCAGAATTTTATTGAATTTAAGCATTCTTATCCCACGAGAAAAAAAATGGATTTCAACTATGTATATAGTAAATAATACATTAGTAAAAAGAACAATGCTCTTTTGTTAACTTTAATCATTCTTTAACTTAACAAAACGTTTGTGCAGCTCACCCTTAGCAACGCCTAAAATACAACTGTTGATGATTGTAAGATCACTACTATCGGACTTACTCTTTTATACATTTTTGACACTCATGTGAATATTTATTTCTTATGTGATGACTGATGATATACATAATTAAAAAATTGTAAATTATAAAACTAGATCTGGATTCTGGATTGTTGTACTGGAAGGATGAACTAACGTAGTCAAGCTTAAAATTAGCTTTTCTTATTTCTCAAAAAAAGTTATCAAGTTAGCGATGCTTCCTAATTGCTAAAGTGAAGTGTTAAGTTGTATTAGTTATACACTTCAAAGTCTAGTGGTTTTTTCGTGTGCATAAAAACGTTTGGGAAATATTAAAGTTGATAGAGAAGGAAAGGTGAAAACTTATTTTAAAGCTAAGTGAAGAAAAACCTGAAATAAGTGCATATATGACAGCAGAATGTTTGAGATATTACGGAATTGTAAATAGGACAGTTTATAATAAGATAAGATAAGATTTAATAAGACGATACTAAACAAGAGTACATAATGTAAATGACAACAACACAATAGAAAGTAATACATAACAAATACAATATTCATTAAATTAATGTCGCTGCAGATATTCATTTAAAGTGTAAAAACAATTTTCGTTCAAATATTGTTTTAGATGGATTTTAAATTTACCTCCATGAATCTGTTTAATATGCTCCGGTAATCTATTATATATTTTGACACATGTTACAGCCGGGGATTTTTCAAACAACGAGTATTTGTACTGGTAGATGTGTATATTCGTTTGCAATCGAGTGCTGTGTTCATGTACATCTGCATTTAATTTATATAGTACTCGTAATTTGTTATCTTTCACCCATAGATAACATTTGTAGATCATTAATGGTGTAAAAGTTAGTAATTTGTTGTTTTTAAAAGTAGATCTCAGAGAGTGACGTGGAGATACGTTGAATATAAACCTCACTATTCGCTTTTGCAAAATAAAAATTCGTTTAGCTTCACAGGATCTAGCCCAAATCATAGTGTTGTACATAAGCACTGATTGCACCAAGGTATAATACACAACCACTAGATCCCGTTGGGAAATACAAAATTTTATATTTCGTATAGTAAAATACGCTTTATTTAATCTGCAATAGTTCATATTTACGTGAGTGCACCAGTCAAGATGCTCATCAACCATAATTTCCAAAAACAAGCAGCTTTTACTTGGGGTAAGAGGGATATCACCACATTTAAATTGCAATCCATGAAGTGGTTTTCTCCTATTGAAATACACACATGAAGTTTTTTGTAAATTTACAATGAGGTTGTTTCTGTAACACCACTTTTTGAATCTATGAACAATACTGTCAATTTTAAGCAGTATCTACAGTATCAGTTGACACTGCCAATGATGTGTCATCTGCATATGTAACAACACATTCACTATCCAAATGGTATTCTAGATCATTAGTAAACAAAATATAAATCAAATATCAAAGGGCCTAAGGTTGACCCTTGAGGTACGCCAAGTTCGTTATCGAATTCATTAGAATATGTAGTTACTGATTGTGATTGTTTACCTTTATAATATTTTTTTCATTTTTGATAAATGACAGAATTACATCATTGACCTTGTCACGGATACCCATATTAACAAGTTTAGTTTTCCGGAATTCATGGTTGATTGAGTCAAATGCGTAACTCAAATCGATATACAGTGCAAATTTTGTTAGGTACTACGAACATAGCAGACGATATGACCAATGAAATGCGAACATATTTCATTAGATGTTATGAATTCCAAAACTTTTTTCGAAAATATTGTTATGTAACATACCACAAAATTTGGCGTCTATACCCAAGAAAACGTGCTCTTTTAAATGGTATTATCAAAAGAGGGTGTTGCTATTTAAAAAAACTGATGATGACGTCATAACTCGAACAAGGATGACGCAATAAAAAATATATGTCTACCAAAAAATGCGTATCTAAAAAATAAAATCGACATGTCCGAGAATTATTTTCTTACTTGCCCAATAAAGATTTTATTGAATTTGTTGCAACCTTTACATGCTCACTGTATGTTTTCTCCATTTCAGCTTCTTGTCAAGTGTGACGGCCAGGTACTGGCTAATGCCATTTGGTAAAGTATTGGTGCTCTAAGCACCTCAAGTTTCCCCTGTCTTCTAAACAAAACCATGTCTGTCTTAGTTGGTTTGACAAGTAGAGAGTGTTCTGTATACAATTGCTCAGTCAGTCGAAGTGCTGTTTGCCTTAGGTTTCACAGCACTTGTTCGTACAAGGCCCGCTGAATTAATAATACATATAAGGCCTACCTACTTTATTTAGCCAAGACACAATTACAAAGGACGGTGGCACCATTTGCGGTGAACTATACATTTTTTAAGGGAGAACTGTATAGTTCCCCTCAAATGGCGCCATCGTCCTTTCAAATTGTGTCTTGGCTAAATAAAGTGGACAGGCCTTATATGTAATATTAATTCAGCGGGCCTTGGTTCGTACCTACCATTAAGGTGACAAATCCATAGATGTCACCTTGGTCGTGTATGCTCCATTGAAAAGAGGCGGCGAAAATGTAGGAATTCAACGAGTTTTTGCCGCTCAAAGGGAACCGAACTAAACGGAAAGTAGTTTTGAGGAATTGTAGAGAACGTTCGTAGAATAATCGCGGAGTAAAAAAGATGCATTGCATACACGGCAAATTTTTTTAGTCGTAACAATCGGAACTGCTATGTTACTATATTCAGAAATATAAAAAAAATTCCCACCCCTAATAACTACTAACTGAACAACTTTTATTTTAAAAACTTTTTGGAAAATAATTACAAATGTTAAAAATCTACTATTTATTTTTCTTAACGTTACATTTTTTACTGTTACTTGTCAATTTTAAGTTATAATCAGCACTTGCATTGTTTATCTCCTTGGAGTCTCTACATTTTAAACCTCGTGGCACAATTCGGGCAATATGCACCCTTTATAAAATGTGGTCAGGCATGGCAGCATCTTGTTATTCCATAGGTCTCTATTCTCTATCACAATTAATTTTTTCAACGAAGATATCTTCATCCACAGTTGTAAAAACTATATCTCTAATATCTCTTCCCTATAGAACTTTCTCTTTCAAATTGGCAAAAACACTACAGTCGCCGTCCCCAATAAATTCCTTATATCGGAGCTTGTGCATGTTTTCACTCAAACGGAAACCCTCTACCATAATGTTAGCTTCCATCGAATTTGCGTCATCACTCCAGTTTTTAAAACAAGTATGTTGTGGTGCATCTGTACCTTTTGATGTGGCTCGTGCACACACCGAACAATATTTGTTTCTAATGCCCATGAATAAAATTTTTTTGGTGTAGCAAACAACTATTATGGCCTATATTGAGGAAGAGAATGTCATTATTCGGCATACAGTCCATAGTTTCTCTTGCCCCAACAGCCATCCAGCAGCACAATAATCCAAGGGACACCATCTGCATCAACTTGTCATTTTTTTATGGCTTCATTCCTTTCCTCAATTGCTGCTTTTTCCATGTCAAGCCATATAAGTATTCTTTCCAGTCCTAAAATAATTTATTTACAATTTTCGGAATAAAAGAAGCACCTACTGTTTAAAATTTGAAATAAAAACCTTGCTCAAGTTGGATTCAATTTTCCGAAATTTAGATTTAGTCATGGTTTTAATATCTACTAAAGACAATAACTTCCGTTTGCTAAAGTTCTCCATACAATAGCTTCGTTTATAGTGGGTTTTTGTTTTAGATTTCTCGTAAATTTTTTGTAAGTACGATGACAAACATCACATTCAAAGCATAAAATACATTAAACACCACTGTAATAATGCTTTATCAAATGTAATTTTCCCATGGTGCATATCTTAGCATTATCACATTGAAAATCGACTGCCAAATTTAAAACATATCTAAGGTCAATAATATATTTTCCATCGATTGGGAATCTGTCTCTTTTTGGGGAAGAGTCTTTCTCAATTGAAAGCTCCTGTTTTACAATTCTAGAAAGCAGCAATTAAATAAATACATAGGTACTAACCAAAGTAGATAAATCTATTAAAAATGGACATTCAGCATCAGCCGAATCCCCACATACCTTTCATATTGATCATGTGCAGTGATTTCAAAATTTTCTTCTAAAACATTTTCATCCTTCAAAAAACAATGTTGTATGTATTTACTTTATTCCCGTCTTCATCTTCCATGTATTGTACCTCTTCATGTATCCCTTTATTTGCACTTGCTCCACTACTCGGAGCTATGTTGTCTTTGTCTTCCATATATTCTATATACAGGGTGTCCATTTAGTGTGCCATTCTTCGATTACCCTTTTATGTGAAGAGATACAAACAAAATCTAACATACAAAAGTTATATGGCTATACAGGGCACATCGCCTAAAATTATTTTCTCATATACACCCTGTGTCACAAATGCGTAGTAAACAAAAATTTAATTTTTTTAAATACCCTATGTATTTTTACTGAATTCCATGCAGCTCTAAGTCCTTAATAATTATGTATTTTTACTGAATTCCATGCAGTTCTAAGTCATCTATCTGACCCTATAATTTTGTAGGCATTGGTGGCGGCGTCGGCAAGTTATAATTTTTTCCCGTAAATTTATCGTTTTACTGCCCACCAGTAAAAAATTCACTGTATCCACAAATATTGATCTTTCCAAAAAAATATTTGGTTGCAGTCATGTTATGGCTCTAATGCTGTAGTTACGAAAGATTAATATTCCCACGATATACAGGGTGTTCAAAATTCATCGCCATTTTAGACCGACTTTAAACTTACAAAAGTCGTTTTTTTCAAATGGAACAGCCTATATATTATTTAACAATATGACACACAAGAAAATTCTGCATAGAACTGTATTAACATTCCCTATACCTATCTTATTTAGTTTCCAAACTATTGAGGATTTTGTACTAACCTACTTGAAACGAATTACGACTCGCGTTTTTTCCGTATTATGGTGTTCCTATGCAATAGGAGAAAGTAGTGGAAATTGTCTATTACCATCGCGATTGTATGCACAGAAATTTCCTGAAGTTAGACATCCCGAAGAAAAATGTTTCAAAAAGTCGAAAGAAAGAGTTGAATAGTGGCAGTGTTGCCTATGAAAAAACTACGAGATCCAAAACTGTGTTGAATGAAAATAATGAACTCGCAATTGTGCTCTCAGTAGTTGAAAATCCGGAAGCTAGTGTAAGAGAACTGAGTAGAAATTTGGATATCAAGAAATCTTCTGCGTCAAAAACTCTTAGGAAGAACAAATTTTACCCATATCACATTCAATATCATCAAAAGTTAGAAGATGCTAATTTTGAAAATATATTATCTTTTAATCGATGGGCGCATTACAATATGGAAGAAAACGAATATTTTCTAAATTTTATTTCATTCGTCGATGAAGCTACTTTTCACAGAAATTGTTTTGTGAATCGTCGCAATTTCCATTATTTCGATACTCAGAATCCCTATATTTTAAGGACAATCGATAACCAACATCGATGGTCTCTCAATGTTTGGGGTGAAATCGTAAGCGATTATGTGATTGGACCACACTTTTTTGATGGCAATCTGACAGGCGACAGCTATTTATATAGATACTAACAGCAAGGAAAGGAGTCAAGAAGATTTGTCGGTCGAGAATTGGACAAAACTTTGGAATTTACTATGAAAATTTGCTTTAAATACAATAAATTAAATTTACGTTAAGAACTGAATACATAATTTTTTTAATAAAACTTAACAAAATGTGAGTTCCGTCACCTTTTTTCTTACAAAAAAAGCACTGGTTAAAGGTAATTGGAATTTTTATTCAGACAAAAATCAATAACTACTACAGAAAATAAACCCAATTATTCGTTTCATATAGATCAGCACAAAATCATTAACAGTTTGGAAACTAAATGAGATAGGTATAGGGACTGTTAGTACAGTTCGATGCAGAATTTTGTTGGGCATCAGATTAATATAATAATATTTATTTACTTCTTGTTCACTTCTTTCGAAGTCTAAGAATTGTCATACAAAAAATACACAATATACAAAAAATACATACATGTGATACAAATACAAATACATACATAACAACAACAAGATACATAATCATGTTCATGTTCATGTTCATTGTTAACTAATATACGGGCTGTTCTATTTGAAAAAACGAATTTTGTAAGTTTAAAGTCAGTCTAAAATGGCCATGAATTTTGAACGCCCTGTATATCGTGGGAATATTAATCTTTCGTAACTACAGCATTAGAGCCATAACATGACTGCAACCAAATATTTTTTTGGAAAGATCAATATTTGTGGATACAGTGAATTTTTTACTGTTGGCCAGTAAAACGATAAATTTAAGGGAAATAGTATTTTACATTACAAGCCAGGTAAAATGGTTTTTACTGGCGATAAGAGGATATAACTGGCGAGCCGTTAGGCGAGCCTGTTACCTCTTTGAGCCAGTAAAAACTGTTACCTGGCGTGTATTGTATAATATTTTATTTGTTACTCATTTGAAAACTAAATTATAAATAAAAATTACTGCCGTCATTTTTGCGTCAAAAAAATTAAGCCTTGCCTTGGAAGACAACACATATCGTTTGTTTCAACGTAACTAACGTGTTAAATCAGCTGTTGATACGTACCTAACGTGTTAAATCAGCTGTTTATTTTACAAGTTAGTAGGTTGTAAAGATTAACTTTCAAAATGAATAGACAGCTTTGTAAAATGACGTTTACAAGTGAGTAAGTAACACATAAAAATTTTAACTTGCCAGCGCCCAACGCCGCCACCAATGCCTACAAAATTATAGGGTCAGATAGAGGACTTAGAGCTGCAGGGAATTCAGTATGAACTTCACTGATAAGAACCGGTTTTGTTCGCACGTGGCAACTGAAAAGAGTTTTGATACTATCGTTTTCGTCAAGTGAATTTCTTTTAAACTTCTGTACAGTCTCGCCATCTGTAATACATTTGTCGAACTGTTTTTAACATTGTGTACCTATATGGACATTATCAAATAACGACTAATTTCAGTTAATGAATATTAGCCCAAGCACTTTTTACGGTACATTTACTACTCTGCACCACTTTTGGAATAACATACTGTAATTACAGGCTGTCTTCTTCATTATCTTTTTAGAAATAAATAAGAAACGGCGTCGCTGTGTAGCACTTTTTGTTTATTTTTTCTTGATTAAGAATAGATATTTTGGATATGAAATCATAATATGTTACAGCTAAATGTTCAAAAATTGTTATTATCAAGGTTTCATGACTGAACAATAACTACTCTTTCATCGAAATCGCTGTTTGTTCTTATGGCCAAATAACATGTAGATTTGCCACCTTCGTAACCAATACTGTAGAAGCCTGCCAAATTGAACTAAATCTAAACTCATAATAGAATAGAAACTGAAAGTAAAAATTTTACATGTACTGAAACAGGACATACAATATAACAGTTTCTTAAATATAGTTTAAAAATGAAAAAAAAATGGTTTATTTACAGAAAACACGTAAATGTGTATACCAATCTGCCAGTAATCACGTAATAGCAAAATATATTTATCCGATCAAATATCCATGCTTGTACCTTGAACTTCTAATCAATCGATTTTTGCTTAGTGCACAATTTCGAAATATAATAGTTCTTTTTAGCTAGTTAGCTGTTTATATTATCATTCTAATAGAACAAGATTTACTTAAACACGTGTGTTTTTGTGTGTCCAAAGTTTCTGTTCAGTTTTAATTAAATAATTATGCTTGTTTTAACGACTACCTTTCATACCAACTATGTATCCAGCAATAAATGAACATGGAACATAACAATATGGAACTATTTATTACTTGTTTGTAGTTACATATATTGTAACAGCTATCAACAATATCTACCTTTTAGTATAATCTGTGCGGTTGTAAAGCATCGACGTTGTGAGTATTAGCTTTACTAAAACAATCTAATCTCTATTAATTATAGTGTATGTACTATTAGGTAATTTAATAATTTATATTGTTATAAACAACATGGTTATTCCACCGTTACCAAAAGAATTGCAAATAAAAGCAAAAGAGGAAGTTAATGAAGAACCTAACAAAATAGCGGATTATATAACTCAGTTAAAGGAATGGATTAGTGAACAACCTCATCTAAAAGCCAGAACAGGTAATTTTTGAAATTGCAATAGTTAACATAAACGACTGATTACTTTTATATTCTAGATGATTTATGGCTATTAAACTTTTTACGGGGTTCCAAATTTGATTTAAATAAAACTAAACGAAAGTTAGAAGCGTTTTACAAGGCAAGAACTGTGATTCCTGAACTTTTCACAAATAGGGATCCGCTCCTGCCTGAAATTCAGGAGCTTTTAAACTCAGGGTAAACTTTATGGTTTATTTTTAAACTTTACAATTTCAACTGCGTTTTTCAGTATCATAGTGCCGTTACTCTCCGAAAATGTCAACGCAGTTTTAGTACGTTGGGACGATGCGAATCCCAAAAATATATCCGCCCTGAACGTGCTTAAAGTGGCCTTTATGGTTTTTGATATTTTCTTAAATGAAAACAACACTTGCATTATAAATGGACAACATGTTATAGACGATTTAAACAGTTTTCCTTTGAGAATTATGAAGCCCATGTCACCTATTTTATTGAAAAGATTGGTTGTCGATCTTCAAGCCGCTTATCCTCTAAGGATAAAAGGATTTCACTGCATTAATGTTGCATTCCCTTTAAGGTTACTGCTGAGTTTAGTTCAACCATTTTTAAACGAAAAAATAAGACAAAGGGTTCGTATGTCCTTATCTTTAAATGAAAATGAAAAGGTCAGTGACTTCACTTAAGTTTAGATATCGCCTTATCGTCGTTTGAGAAATACAAACGTAATTTCTTTGTTGCGTTTAACCTTAACAGATTCTCAGTCTCAGTGGCGTAGTAAACGAGGGTCCGCTTCAAAATTTCCAATCTCGGGACGTAATCACCCTCCCATTAATCATGCCAAAATGCCAAAAGCTATTTTCATTTTAAACTACGGTTTCTAGAATGTCAGTACATTTTGCTTATTTCCCTTGCTATGTAAATGCATATTTTTAAATTTGTTTTTTTTTTAAATACCTTCAAAAGATTATAAACTCGGGGGTACCTCGAGCATCGAACTTTTTATACATTAATTATTAAAAGCGAATTGCTATAAAGGTTTTAACTTAGAGCGAATTCAATATTTTAAATTTTATATGATCGGCATGTAGTTTTTCATGTAATTAATCTTTCCTCCCTCCCCTTCCAGCTTTGAAAACCTTTCAATGCCACTGATCAATTTTCATTTTGTAAATATTTGGTATAAACAAAAAGCATTTTGCATTTTTCTCAATATTTCCGCTTCTTCTGATGGTAGAGATCTCCATTTTTTTGCATTTGCTTCGTCTTTAATTTTTTCATAACGTAATAATAAAATTATTGTGCCTTTGCATTTGAAGTTTTTGAGCTATTTGCAGTTGAAAGCAAGTTTCCACTAAATTTTAGAACAAAAGTTGGAAAAAAATTTCAACTAATATTTTCAGTAGACAATATTTATAGCTTTAGGGAAATACCGAGTGTTTTGAAAAAGAAAAATCCAAACCAAAGACATAACTATTTTCAACCTTGGAGGTTATGTCTTTGCCCCGCAGCCCGCCGTCAAAGTTAATTAAAACTTCAACGAATCCATTTTATGTAAAACTCGACGTTCTTTTAATCTAGACATATTCTAATAGACCTTCATTTAGACATTTTTCGAAAAAAGTGCGATTTAATGTTGCCGCCCCCCAATTGCGTCGCCCCCTGAAAGAATTGGCGGCTAAAAATATTTTTAATGGATTTTTTAGGCTCAAGTTTATTCATACATTTTTTCCCCGTTACCGTCCTTCCACTATTTTACGAGATAGAGTCGGCGGCCGCGCTTAAGCTCTCACCCTGTATATGTATAAGTATTTATTATTCATATTTCAGGTTTGTTTTCACCAAAAGCTGGATTTTAATAAATTAAGCGAATTCGTTCCCGCAGAATTGATTCCCGAAGAATATGGCGGTAGGGGTTCTTCTATTAATAAAATAACAGGTATGGATAATATTTAATCTTTATTTCTTGGAACATACACTTTATTTGTTTTTAAAAAGATAAAAGTACTTGAAACCTTGACTTTGAATTTGTACTTTCGAAATAAATAGATAACATTCTTAAAATTGAACCTTAATGCTGTGCAGTCAGTGCAAAACGTGAAACTTGTATTTTAATTTTTTAGAGGAATTGAAAGAAAAGATTGAAAGTTATCGTGAATGGTTCTTAGAAGATGAAAAGCTTTACTCAAAAGAAGCATGACATTTGGAAATAATGAAAAAGTATTCTAATTTTTGTAAAATCCACGTGTATAGTAGAAGTAGGTATGAAGATGTTTTACCAAAACTGTAATATTTTATAAGCCTTCAAATTGGTTAATAAGAATGAAACATACTAAGCAACGAAGAGAAAAGAATACAGCAATAAATAATAAATTTTAGGAATTAATATTTTTAATAAAAATCCATTTCTTAAGTATTTAACATGTAAATAAATAATTTACTTATTTTTAAGTTCGTACGCACTTTAAAAGTGTAGTGAGTTAGTCCGTTAGTTAATTAAATTTAATTAAATTTAATAATGAGATAGTACCTTGTTCAATTGCTCAATATAATATATTTATCATTAGCAAGTTTAATTTAACTTTGAGATATGTAAATATGGAGAAAAACAAGGACATGAGACAAGATAGATAATCATAACCTGTCAGATGTGTTCATAAAGATGCTATCTGTTTTTCTACAATCTTATCGTATAGGTACCTTAATTATTTTCATAAATAAATAGATAAAATAGCTGCATGTACTGTCTGAAATCAATATCCTTTTAGAATATATTTTATTATAATTATTTAAAATTTTTAATGTAGATTGAAAAACTCGAAAAAGTTGTAAAAGTTTATTTTTCAATCGAGAGCGCCATGTTTGAAGAGTTTGTGGAAAACCTGATTCATATTTTATCTTTTGTTTATTGTTCGTAATTAAAAAAGGTAAGTCGTTGCTGCGATTTCAGCACAATATGAAATACTGGCATTTAATGTTTTTGTAATGCGTTCTTACTCAAAAATGCGATATAATCAGTGTTTTATTAATTTTATTTGCGTTTCTAGTATGCTCCCTGTACTTCTGTAAACTCGCATCTTCTATTCTTGTCGTGAATTGTGGAGACAAACTTTGCAGTTTAAATGGAAGTGTAGCCTCTCCAGTCTTTATACTTCGTACCCCAGATTGAATTTCGTCCTCGTCAGGTGGAAAGCTGTATACATGAAAACATACATACGTATAATAATACACTCAGAAATTAATCCAAAAAAGGCTCCAAATATGATTTCATCAATGGAAAAATACTGAAAGAACTCTTCCAAAATTTTATTAAAGCATTAACGCAAATTTGCAATGCCACTTTTAGAATCAACTACTTACTTTGTCAATAGCAACTAGGGTAAATAATAATGATTGCAAAACCAGGCAAAAACCTCTATGATGTAGCATCACATCGTGCAATTAGTCTCTTTCCAATACTGCCCAAAGTCCTTGAACAAAAAAACTAATACCTTCCCACCAATTTGGCTTCAGACATGGAGCTATAGAACAAGCACACAGATACGTCAAAAAATCAGCAACGATCTAGAAGAGCAAACAGTACTGCTCTGCACTTTTTATTGTCATACAAAAGTCAAGCTTTTGAGAAGCTATAGCATTTAGGCCTGTTTTACAAACTCAAACGTGCATTTCCGCAGAGTATACCCTACCCAAATCATATCTTCCTGATAGGATGTTCCAAATAAAATATCGGGAAGAATATACTCAACTTTATCCTATTTAATCTGGGGTACCGGGGGACAATGGCCCTGGCCCTATATTATAACATCCAAATGATGACACGGCAATTCTCACATGTAAGTCCCATAATCGCCTCCAGAAATTTGCAAAATCATCTGAATCAACTAGAAAAATGGTTAAAATAATGGCGTATTAGAACAAATCAATCCACGTTACCTACACATTAAAGAAAGACAACTACCCCCCAGTTACGCTAAATGAAAAAATAATACCACAAGGAGAAGTGGCCAAATACTTAGGCATCCATATTGACAGAAGATTAACATGGCGCACTCATATATTCGCAAAAATAAATCAGCTCGGACGTAAATTCCTGGATTCTAGGTAGAAAATCTTACTTCACAAGATCATATTAAAACCAATCTAGACATATAGCATACCTCTTTGGGGCTTTGCTGGATATAGGCCTCCCTTAAATTCTTATACCTCTTACATCCAATTTCATCTAAACTTCGTCAAATCGTCTATCCACCTCGTTGGGGGTCTGTCTCTGGTTCTGACAGCATTTCTTCTCGGTCGCCACTCGAGGATCCGTTTGGTCCATCGGTTATCGCACCGCCTGGCCACATGTCCTGTTCAGTCCCATTTTAACCGCCTCACCATGTATATTGCGTCAGTTACTTTAGTGTGTTTTCTGATTTCAGTCTTGGCTACTCGATTTCTTAAGGACAGTTCCAACATATACCGTTCCATCGCTCGCTGAGCGATGCGGATTTTTTGATATGGACCTTTATATGGGCGTTACCGTTTCAGCTCCATAAGTGAGTACGGGTAAAATACACTGATCGAAAACATTTCTCTTTAAACTTGTTGGTACATCAGATTTAAATAAGTACATAGAGTAGTTTACCGAAGGCCGCCCAAGTTAAGCCTATTCTTCGTTGAACTGCATGGGTCTGATTGTCTCGTCCGATTGTAACTTCGTGTCCTAGGTATTTATATGATGATGCTTCTTCGATGTTTTTTCCATCCACCGATATATTTCCACTGAAAACTTTGTTATAAATTTCGTTTTCGAAAAGTTGATCTTTAATCCAACTTTATGTGATTCATCAGTGTTGTCAGGATAGTCTTCGCGTCGTCTAGTTTATCCGTTGTAAGCACTGGATCTTCTGCAAAACGAAGAACGAAGATGATTGAGTATTGCTCCATCGGTGTTCTAGTAATGTTAGTAGTAGTAGTTTAGGTGAGACAGTGTCACCTTGTCGTAATCGTCTTTCAATACGAAATTTGTTTGTGTCTCCATGTAGTGTTACTGAAGCTGTTGCATGATCGTATATAAGTTTTAGAGGATTAGAATACGTAGAGTCAATACGACATTCAGCTAAGGCTTTGAAAAGTTTGTCCTGGTTCACTAAATTAAACGCCTTCTTATAATCAACGAAAATCAACATAAGAGGTTTACTGTATTCGATGCTCTTTTCAATCAGCATTTGTACCACTAGCAAATGGTTATTTATTCCAAATCCAGCTTTGAAACCAGCCTGCTCCCTTGACTCAGATTGAGAGATTATTCCTTATGTATATTTCTTATTTGATGGTGTTCTCGCTTCTAACAAACATTTATTAAATAGTGTGTGCAAGGATTTCATAACTATTGCTTCTCCTACTTTTATAGCTTCAACCTCAACACCTCAAAAGTATCATCGCCCAGCTCGTTTAATGCGGCTGCAATTTCATTTACGGTAATTTCATGAATCTCATCTGAGCCCTGATGCTTAATAACATGTTTGTTGGTTGGCAAATCATCGGTATGCGGTTCTTTATAATAACTATATCACTATATGAAATTGTTCTGCAATATTTGAAATTTCTTTTTTATCTGATGTTATGTTGCCTTCGGTGTTTTGTAGATTATTGATAGTCATCTTTCCGATGCTAGTTTGTTTTCTGAATACTTTAAGGCTTTTATTTTTGTTCAATGAGTTGTGTTAACTTAGTGGTGTTATAATTTCTCAGATCTTTTCTTATCTCCTTGGATATTGTTTTGTTAAGTACTCTATAACCTTCTTATTCTTTGTTGGTCATTTCTCTGTGTTGTTTCATTAGATCTTTGGTACTTTTTTAGTCTCACGTCTTTAGAATGTTGCAGGGACTGCAGGTTTTTGTTGCTTTTGTTGCTTCTGTAAGGCTGTCGACCATATTATTATTGAGTTGGTCATATTTTCCAGGGGTTGTAATTTATCGGCAATCATTTTTCTACATTGCCTAGACCGTAATGGAGACCAATGTATTATTATTTTCTTCTTCATTATCATCTTCTTTCTTTGTAATTCGAGCTTGAGTACTATCGTCGTTATTACCAGTCGGTGGTCACTTCCGACAGATTTATTGAGCACTTCTACGTCGGTAATTATCCATTTTTATCTGTCAGTGCAAAGTTGATTTCATTTTTTGTGACACCATCGGGACTCGCCCATATCTATTTTCCATTAGGATGTTTTTTAGAGAAGGTGTTGATCAAATACAGTCCGTTGTGTAATGAGAACTCCACTAGTTTGGAGTCAAAAAGTTCCCAAAGATTTCCTGATACTTTAAATTTAAGTAATATGGTTATGTGTATGTAAGATAATTGTTTCATCTATTAACTTCTGCTTATCGTTATTGTTTATGTACTCTCAGTTATCGTATCACTTACTAGTATTCGTATTCTTCTTGAAGTGGCGTGCCTTTTACAGGGCGTTGCCGGTCTTCTCTCCATATATCTGCAGTGTGCGTATCAAGACATTAATTAAATGTTCATTGAAATACTCTGTCAGCTTCGCCGGCGACGTAATTTGGGTACCATCAGTACGTTCTATTTTTAAGTTCCTTTATTGTGGATTCTATCATTTGTTTGCTATAAATCTCACTTGCCTCCTTTGTTATGTAAAGTTTGGAGCTGTTTACGCTTGTTTCAGATATATGTATCCGCCAAGTAAGGCGTCTGTCAATATGTATTCCCAGATATTTAACGAAGTCTGCTTGAGGAAGTGTTTTGCTATTTAATACGTCTTAAGGACATGTCTGTTAGTGGAGGTTACACGGGTGGACTTGGCACGGATTCTCCATGTCGTCAGCCAATTTTGTAGTTCATTTAGACTCTTCTGTAGTTTTTGGGAAGCTCTTGTGGGGTCTTGGTGGAAAGCTATATCATCAGTAAACGTTGCTGTGATTGTGTTGGTAGATCGGCTGTGTAGAGAAAATACAGCACTGGTCCAACGACACTGTCTTGTGATACACCAGAAACACTTTTGATTTACTGCTGAGTAATTTTGTATAGAATAATCTGTCGGGGAGATATATTATGATCTGGGGAGATGTACGAAAGGCTATGAAAGTATTTGCTTGATTTTATAGAATATTGTTCATAATAACACGTGTCTATAAATTTGCAATTTTAATAATATAATAATAATAATAATAATAAATAAATCATTGTTTGGGCCTGTGCGTTGTTGAGGTTAGAATGTTTGCCTTGCAACCCAAAATATAATTTGGTATCAGTCTAAATAGGTACGAGTTTTTATGCAGAAAAATCTTAACTTGCTTGTTTTGTCGGGGAGGTAAATCTTGGGCCAATGTGATTTCAATAAAGATCCCTACCAAAAGCGGAAGCGTTCTGAATCTCTACAAACTGGACTTTCATTTGAATTTTCGGTTAAAGATTGTCGAGAAAAATAAAATAAGTGTGTTTGATTCATTCGTACATTTGCAGCTTGTAGATATAATCACTTCATTTGAAAACCTATAGGCTCCCTTAAATTAAAAAACATTTAATCCCATAGAAAGTCATTTTATTATCAGGAAATGTAAATAGTCCTAACTTAATACTTGTATATCAATATATAAAAACAAAGGAAATTAGTTAAATTACTTATACTAATCAAATTTAACAAATCAACTGACGTTCTTTCTACTTTCTCCTTCTTAAGGGGTAATGCTGCATTTTCGATAAATAGTACTTTCGTATTTTTCAAGTTTCTCCCTTATTATTTAACTAAAATGAAAAATTCAAAAACCAATTTATATTTAAAGGTTGAATGATGTTTGAAATTAGTGAGATAAAAGACTTATAAGATAAGTAAATTTTACGAATTTTATGAAATATTGTATTCGTATTTTCCAAGTTATTCCGAAACTATTTCAGGGCTGGCAATTTTATATCGATATATTGAATATCGATATGGAATTAATCGATATATCGAAGTATCGATCTAAATTTTTGAAATTGGCTCTGTTTTTTTTAAGTTTTATTAGAAATTTTGATTATATTCGAATTTCGATTTTTTAGGACGAATAAAACTGCACTAAAAATAAAATATCTAAGTCCTATTTTGCACTGTAATAATTATACAATCAAATGTTATTAACACCAGTGGCGGATTAAGACTGATCGGGGCCCCTGGCGGTAGGAAAAATGAAATCCTAAAAGAAAAAATTGAAAACAGTTCCACAAAATTGGATGTATCAAAGTATTTAATAAATAAATTAAACAATATTACAAAATACTCTTGAATAAATACCAATAGTTAAAAAAACTTTATTTATATGTTCCCTTTTCTCGATTTGCTTTTAGAGAATTTATCTATAATTGTATTACAATCAATACAATTCAGTACATTATATTCCATATGAGTTTCCATTTGGCTTTCAAAGAGTAAATATGCGCTCTACGAGCTCCGTTATCTCTGAAAGTGCAGTGTCACAAATAGATAGTGAAATCGGAGGTCATGTTTATTTCAAGTTTGTGCAATACTGCTAAAATTCGTACGTATGTACAAACGACTTATTTTATTATTAAATGTAAATATTCCATAATCCATGTTTCCAAACGGAAACGGATACGGTTTCGGCCCGTCAGAAACAACAACCGTAAATAATTAAATTGTTCCGGAAAATTAGTGTTTTACGTTTAATATACCGTGTGCTTAAGGACATCGTTTTTCTCAAATCCCCAATTCCCATATAAGTCACCCATAACCAAACAATAATGACACCCCCCTTTGTAATGAATCCATACACAGCCCCACCCCCACAAGCAATGCAAATCAACTCAAAGCAACAACACCCCAAAGATGCAAACAACCACAACCGTACAGATTTAGACATGAATGTGCGTAAACATACACATATACGACGAGGCGGAGTCAGTTCCAAGTGATATGGATGAAGATAATGACCAAGACAGTGCATCGAACTCAAAACACATATGTCAGACAATTAAAAAGAGGAAAAGAACCATACCCCAAGTAAATTCCAACTCAAAATAACCTAACCAACTGCAAGAAGCACTAACGATAACGACAGCCAAAAAAATAAAATTTTGAAACCTCAATCAATTTACATCCATGGAGTCAATAACTATGAGGAAATCATAAAAAATATCACTAAAGTAAATGAGAAAGAGCAATATTATACGTCAGCAACATCAAACGACACAATTAAAATCAATCTCCTAACCGCAGACTCCTACAGAAAATTAACGAAACATCTCAAAGAGGAAAACTTAGTACATCAACCCTACCAGCGCAAGGAGGATAGCGCATATAGAGTAGCCATTCGAAACCTACATCATTCCATTTCAGTGAATACCATAAAGGACGAATTAACCGAACAAGGTCATAAAGTTCGTAACATTATAAATGTATGCCACAGAATAACTAAACAACCCCTCCCCTCTTCATGGTTGACCTCGAACCAAGTGAAAACAATAAGAAAATATTCGACGACAAATACATCAGTAACATAGTTGTCTCGATAGGACCTCCCAGAAAGAAAAATATTATTCCACAATGCCTAAGATGCCAAGACTATGGACATACAAAGGCCTACTGTAACAAACCTTTTACCTGCATTAAATGCGGCGGTGGACCCAAAACATCAATATGCAAAAAAGACCCCAATACCCCAGCTAAGTGCGCCTTATTGTAATGGAAGTCACCCGGCCAATTATGAAGGCTGCACAGTTTACCAAGACCTTCAAAGATCCAGAAACGCTTCATTCAGAGGAACAGTAAACAAAACTCACCCGCAACAAGTCGCTCTAAATATAAACGACTTTCCTCCTCTCCAGAATCAAGCCAATAACTTTAATAACGAAACACAAGGACTTCTATAAAATGCAACTAAGTAACTATCCTCAAGCGTGGGCAAGAAGAAGCAACAATTCTCCAATTCATGACCAACACCTAAGCATTAACGAGATGCTTCCAAATTTCCTCATTGAATTTAAAACCATGTTTTCACAACTTATAAGCCAAAATAGCACGAATCTAAACATGCTTTCCACAGTAATTAACAAAATAGCTTAAAAATGGCCAATTCACTACGCATTGCTTGGTGGAGGGCTAACGGGATTTCTAATAACATTCGCGAAATAATAACTTTTCTACAGCTGCAACACATTGACATATTACTAGTCTCAGAAACCCATGCAACGAACAGGACAGTAATAAAAATACCACGTCATAACATATATTATGCTAATCACCCAGATGGAACAGCCCATGGCGGTTCAGCTGTGATAATTAATCAATAACACAATTACTCACCATGAATTGAAACCCTATCAAATACAGAAAATCCAAGCTGCCAGCATAAAAGTCCAAGCTTTTCCCCATCCACTTGTAACAGCAGCAGTTTACATCCCACCGAGGCATACCATATCATCTGAGGAATACGCAGAATTGTTCAGGTCTCTAGGCACTAAATTCAAAGCAGGAGCAGATTGGAATGCGAAAAACACAGGCTGGGGATCTAGACTGATCAACCCAATAGAACGCAACTTATTAAGAACAATTCAGAGAAATAATTTTGGTTATCTCTCAACTGGAGAACCTACCTATTGACCCAGCGACACACGCAAACTACCGGATCTACTAGACTATGTAATTATCAATGGAATAGCTAACACATATATTAAAGCAAAATCTATTCTAATTCTCCGGTCATCGTCACCGTTAACACAACAATAATTACAAAAGAAACACCCATTAGACTGTGTACTAAAAATACCGATTGGGATCACTTTAGAAACAACTTTACAACATTAATCTAGCTATTAGGATTAAAGGTACTCAAGGCCTCGACGGGGCAACTCAATATCTAACCACCATAATACAATCATCTGCTGGGCAAGCCACAAGTAATAACAGTCCTGAAGTCACTAACATCCCTCATCATGTACGAGACCTTGTTAACGAGAAGCGTAGAACTCGGAAAAAATGGCAAACAACAAGAAACAGAGAAGATAAAACAACCTACAACAGACTAACTCATAAGCTACACAACACACTTACGGAAGCACGCAATGAAACGTTTAAAGAATACATCACAAAGCTATCTCCTAATGACCATTCAATCTGGAAAGCAACAAAAAAGTTCGAGAAGTCCATAGTAGCAATTCCACCAATTAGAAAATCGCATGATACCTGGGCCAGAACAGACAAAGATAAAGCAGATACATTCGCAAAACATCTTGCTAACGTTTTTACGACGCCAATTCCGCAAGGCAATCAGGACGACACCGAAATCGAAGATTTTCTGAATGCTCCGTGTCAGCTTTCACTGCCAATAAGGTGCTTCTCACCTTCTGAAATTCGCCAGAAAATTAAACTCACAAACACCAGGAAAACCCCTGGCTATGATCTGATCGTAGGAGAAATACATCTTCCAAGAAAGGCATTAGTTCTGCTAACCACCGTATATAACAGCATAATGAGATTAACCTACTTTCCGATACTATGGAAGTACGCTCGGATCATTATAATTGCAAAGCCTGGCAAACCGCCCAACCAATAGACCTATAAGCTTACTACCCCTAATATCAAAAATATTTGAAAGACTCTTGCTCAAAAGAATGAAGTAGTAGTCTCTTTTCGCTCCTTAGGAGCATAGGGCGTCATATGACGTGTTATTAGCAGGTAATATGAGGCTAGGATGCTAGTCTAGCGCTCGATGTATTATGTTTTTCTTCTTTAGTCCCATTACTTGTGTAGAGTTGAGCTCTTTCGTGGTGCTCAGGTAACACTGTAGTTTACTTCACTTCACAAATAGATCCAACAATTGTTTTCCATTCTTTTTTGATTGATTTTCTTAAAGTGTGCCCTATCCAACCCCGTTTTCTTCGTTTGACAGTTTTAATAGGTTCTTGGCTAGTAATGTTTTCTCTGGCAAATAGATTCTTAAAATTTTTCTTAAACACTTATTTATGAAGACCTGTAGGCTAGTGAGCTGTTTCTTGTTTATGGCCCATGATTCGCATGTATATAATAATACACTTTCAACATTTGTGCAAAAGAATAAAAGAAACGGTAAATCTCAATCAGATAATTCCGCCTTATCAGTTCGATTTTCGCGAAGCCCACTCTACAATTCACCAAAGTCATAGGATTATCAACCAAATAATGGAAGGTCTTGAATCCAAAAAATTAAGTTCAGCTGCATTCCTAGACATCAAACAAACATTCGATAAAGTCTGGCATAAGGGTTTGTTGTTCAAGATCAAACCGTGTCCCGCTCTGACTCGTGAAATTTGGCACGCGTTATATCTTGTTGTTACTGGGTCTGGGGCTGCATAGGGCGAGGAAACAAGGACCCGTTCAGCGGCCATTTAAGACTTACTTAGACCATACGTGTTTACCCATTCGCTTCATCGTGTTCGTTCGGACAATGTATGCCTCTATCAGTTTTGTCGGAGCAGGTTTTTATCAGCGCCGTTCGTGCAATAAAACCTTTATCTATACAATTAGTTACGACGCACATGTTTCTAATTGATTTATTGAATTTTTCTGTTCAAAACGCATCAATTTCATATAAATTTCTTCGGTGTGTATGCGAAGTTCTCTGTATACAAATTTATACGCATGAGCGATTTATGACAACACAACAAAACATTTTTGATAGAATCTATCCAACTTTATCAAAGTTATCCTATATCTATGGAAAATTAAATCTGCAGAATACAGTGACAGAATTTAGAAAAACGCTTATAAACAATTACTGATTAAATTAAGAGAAGTTGGTCCGGATTGCATGAAAGAATCCGTAAAAAAGATTCGCTTCGTGGGTGTTTAGAAAAAAATTAAAAAAGATAAAAGTATCAAAACGTCCAGGAGTGGGAACTGAAGAAGTATAATTAAACCAATCACTTGGTTCCAACTTCAGTTCCTTCAAGGGATTGATATGGAAGAATCGACTTCTCTTCGGAATCCATTTCGCCAACTTCGAACGGGTTTTTCGTTTTTTGCATTTTATAATGTTATAGCCAGCGTCGCCACCACTGCTAACCTATTTTTCGAATCATCTATTGCGAAAGCCGTTGAAAGACTGTTAAGTATGGACATTTCTTGCGTTCGTTCTTAACTGAACAGTTTTGCCCGTACGCGTAAGTTTGCAAAATAAAACCGACATGTATGGCCACCTTACGAAATTTCGGTACTTTCCATTTTAATCTTTCCAGAGCCAGTCTTTTCATTTCTGTATCCATATGTGCTGCGCTGCATTTGACATCTCGCATAATCTGTTTTATGTAGCTCAGTGAAGGCCGTGTCCATTTTACTTTCTGTTATGGTGAGCAATAATCATCCATGTCGTAAATTATAGTTAGTTAACTTTCTACTTTAGGTAAGTATAAAAGAAACTGTATATTCTAATAAAAACTCAAACATTGTTTATCTATAAAAATTAAAATCTTTTTAACCTTGAAGATTATTGTCAGAATTCTCTAATACCGGATTGTCCAGATATTTCGCATCAGTAAAAAAAAGTAAATAAAAATTTGAATGTTAATATTTTATCTCATACAAGTTTTAGAATCATTTACATTACTTAAAGAAGCTGGTGTGTGTGTTGTAGCTTTCCACTTTCTTAGATAATGAAAATATGAATGTTCCGCCGTTATCAGAAGAATTGCAAATAAAAGCATGCAAAGAATTAGGCGAAGTGCCCGGTAGAGTGCAAGAAGATTTAAATAATATAAAAGAATGGATTATGGAACAACCTCAGTTAAATGCTCGAACAGGTAAATTAATTTAAAACCCGATTAAATAATATTAATTTATGTTTTTAATTGCATTAATTAATACCAGTACTTAAGTTTTGAGAGATTCCTTGTTTTAGACGACATTTGGCTCTTAAACGTTCTCAGAAGTTGCAAATTTAACCTAACACAAACAAAAGACACTTTGAAACTGTATTACACATTAAGAACTGAATTTCCCGAATTTTTCTCAAACAGGGATCCACTGCTGCCAGAGATTCAAAAAGTATTAAACGCCGGGTAAACTCGTACATTATTTCTATCTCACCTCATTTGATCGACTTCGATTTCAGAATACTACTGCCAATTATGTCGGGAAAGTACGACGTTATTTTTATTCGTTGGAAAGATACAAATCTTGATGGTGTGACACTTCAAAATGTGATTAAAGTTGGATTCATGGTTTGCGATCTTTGCTTAAACGAAAGCAGCACCTGTATTATAAATGGACAGTTTATTATTGACGATTTTAAGGGCCTGCCTTTAAGTATTATATCACAAGCTTCTCCAAAATTACTTAAAAAGCTCTGTAGACTTTCAGAGGCTTATCCGGCGAGATTAAGAGAACTACATTTTATTAACACTCCCTATGTGCTAAGAATATTGTACAATACGTTTAGGCCACTTTTAATCGACGAATTAAAAGAAAAGGTTTGTACTCAGCATTTCCTATGTTATTATTAAAAGTTAAATTTAGTTTCGCATCTTTTAAAATTTGAAATACTGTATTTCCTTAAACGAATTATCGAACAACGTTTAACTTATACAGAAGCAGGAAAAATTTACTGGAACGAGTTCTCCCCGCACCAAAAAATAAGAAAGTCCACAGTTCTTGAGGTATAATAGTTGAAGCATATGCTTATTGCAAAAAAGTTTTGACTCGATATATGCGAATCATGGATTGTCGCAATCTTTGAAAAATCCCAGAACAATTAAGAATTGATTCACAGGCAGCAAAAATTTGTTGGTGTAGCATATCTTGGTTGTTAATTTTCACTTCAATAAAATAAAAACATCAGTATCCCCATAGATAAACATCTAGAGGGTTAAGGTTCGAGGAACGCGGAGGTCATTGAACTGGCACTGTTCTGCTTACACAACTGTTGATATAAACTTCTTTTCTATTTTGGTGTTGGGAAGTCGTCCCTGAAGTTTGTCCCTTCGTTTAAAATATACGTAGCTTATAAAATTATTAAGTCAAACACAACCATTCATATAAAAATTTCTCGATTAACTCGTTTGTTCGTTTAATGGGCGAAGTCTATTCCTGCGATTAGCACTAAAGTAATTTTTCTAGTTTTTGTTTTCTAAGATTAAAATTAGAAGCAGCTTTAAGGCTGCGACCAGGCAACTATAAGGGCGGTGACATACCTACTAGCGATTTATTCGTGCGATTTATCCCTGGGGATTTTTTCGCAAAAACGTGATGCACTACTTTGAATGTAAAACGACAGATTGTGCGGATGTTCCGCAATCGTCCACTCCCAGACGCATCTTGTTGCGTTCGCACCGCCAATTCGCAAAAACGCAACACATTGTTTTGTATGAGGGTGTTCAGACTGGCGAACTATTCGCTCAGTTTGCTTCCAGATTTTGGAATTCTTTAGTTCATTCAAAGTAAGTTACCGCAATGTTTGACACAGAAAAATTTATTTTAGCCATTGAGGCACTCGAACGTTTGTGGAAATATCCTGCAAAGAATACAGTGACAAAATAACGAAATCAAGAGCATAGAAAGAAGTTTTCGCTTCATATTTACATATGCAATACCAACAATTTCAATATCGGTCATTTTATACAATATCGTAGGTAACGTATTTTGTCCACGACTAGTCAATAATCTGTCAATTATTCATGTGTTTGGTCAAACATAATGCTATCCATTATACACTGCCAGCAGTGAATAATCATTATTCACGGTGTCATGGTAACATCATTGTCTATGGTGCATAATGAAGGAAATAGGTTATGTTTCTAATCCTACCACTTCGTTTAGCATAGTCCTACCACATGGTTTTAGTAGCGTTGTTATTTAAATTTTAGTTAAAAATTCTTCGTGTTTGTGCTCGTGTTGCAAACATTTTCTTCGGTAATAATAGCATTCATTATAGTGTCGCGTATAATATACTATTATTAAATCTCAAAACGATAAATGAAAATGATTCAACCTTCAACCGACCGTGGTCCACTTGCAACTGCGGATATCTGGCAGTGTATCACGAGATGTGTCATCTACTTTATTTTTGCGAATAAATCGCCGCGGATAAATCGCAGGAATAAATCGCTAGTATGTCACCGCCCTAAGAGCCGATGGCCACACACATACACACACAAGATTAAAATTACTTACAAAATATTTTAGCTTCTAAAGTCATTTTCTATTTTATTTTATTTTCCTTTTTCTGCATCTAAACTTTTTTGTAATCGTTTTAAAATTTCCTAAACGTGGGAATTATTTCCTATTTTTTCCCTAAAGTCAAAATTTTTTTTGATTTTTCAAATTATTTTTTAAGTTTTCTTTATCTTTTTAGTCAATTGATTTATTTTCTAATTATATATTTTTTTACTTTCTGAAGTTTCTTAAAGCTAAAACAATTTTCTATTTTTTGTTAAAGTCAAAATTAATTGCAATTCTTTTAATTTTCTAAAGTTAGAATTATATTCTCAAAATTTTTTATTTTCCAAAGTTAAATTTTTTCTTTTTTTATGGTATTTAATGAAGTTAAATTATTTTCTATGTCTTTTTTTAATTTTATAAAACTAAAATTATTATTGTTGTGTTATTATTTAAAATTCAAAATATTTTCTAATTTTTGTAGTCGTCGTCGTCGGCGTTGTCTTCTTCTTTCAGGGATTAGGCTATTATGAGCATGTATAGTTTTTAAGGTTTATTAAAATAATTTTGCAGGTTCACTGCTATGGTACATGGAATATGAATAAAATAACGGAACTAATTCCTCCAGATTTAATTCCCAAAGAATACGGTGGAGATGGTCCTTATGTTAAGACAATAACTGGTAAGGAAAATCCAAATCTTTTAAAGTTTAAATATTTTGAATGTGATATAATTCGTTTATATTTATTAATGTATAATGTATAAATAACATTACAGATGATTTAAAGAATAAACTCGAAAGTAATAGGACTTGGTTTCTTGATGATGCTCAATATCGTTTGAATGAAACAAAATTACCTTCGAAAAAGTAAAGGGAAATATTGTAGTTACTTCTCTTAATTTGTGAAATCTCATGTCCAATAAGAATAAAATGTGAAGTACAATAAAAATGATCTTTATGTGCAACAAGAAAAGGCTTTTCGTCAAATTTTCAGTAAATTACGTGACCTGAAAACATCGATATCACCTTTGATCTTATGTTTGAATTCTATTTAGAAACATTTTTATTCTATCGTTTTGTGGACAACCTGTACATGTCCAGGCTGCATTTTGTATATTTTGACTTCGAAATATTTATTCGAACTTACTGCAGTATGCAAAACAATATTATAATTGGGCTATTTATATTGATATGATTTGTGCGTCACTATCTCTGGGTTATTAAAAAAAAATACCCGTGCCCTGTCAAAGGTCAGATTATAACTAAAATGCAATTTATTACTTAAACCTGTTTCACGATATCATTTTTATTATTATGTCTAAGTAAGCAACCATTTTAAACAAATCCAGATTTGTATTAATTATATAAAGCTATTAAAAAAAAAAATTGTTAAGCTTATGATTCCGCACTGCTTTGGAAAAATTGATGAAGCACGTGTTTTTGTTTTTCTTTGTTGACTATAAAAAATGGAATTTCTGTAATTAATCACAGGTATAGGTACCATTACGTTCTGCTTTAGAAAAGCCTACTTTTATTGTAATAAAATCTATTTTATCAATTTTCATAGTTGGTTAAAAGTTAAGGCACATTAATATAACATATCCACATTGATGTGTCTGGTTTTCTTTATATTTATTTTAGATTTTATTACGAAAAAATGGTTGAATGTGTAAAATGCAAATGATTTCTATGATTGCATACAAACGTTCCTTTTCATTTTCTTCACTTTAATAATTTACAACAAATTTTCGTAATGTGGTGTCTTGAAACTAAAAACGGGCTGTGTTTCATATTTTCCGTTTCAAATTGATCTCACTCAACCAAAATTCATGGTTTCGGAAAAATTTGCCATAGATTGTTTGGGGTGTCAAACTTTGCGCGAGCCTTATGCAAGGGCTTTAAAGTTTTGCCAATTTTGCAATAATGTAACGTAGTGGTTACTACCAAAAGTAATGTTAAAAGTTAGTAAAAATGAGTTCATTAAATTTAGTAGAATTTCTGATAATTCTGTCAGAGGTTTTGACACGTATTAATATTTTTAAGTTTCTTAGGTTCTTAGGTTTTTTAGGGCCGGTCTTTCCATCTCCTAATAAATGTATTCTCCTATTAAAAACCTGTTAATACAATCGTTTCCATGGAAACTATTTGCCAAATAGCTTATTAGGACGTTTATTAGGAGATGGAAACACCGGCCCTTAGCCTTTCATAAAATGTACTTATAGTTGTGTACCTGACTGATTGTATAAAATGTATGTGGAGTCAAAAAAATGCCCAAAGATTTATTGCCGATACCTACTTTAAACAAGGGTTGGCAAAAAACATGTTTTTTTAATTTTAAACAAAATAAACGTTTTCTTAGTTTAAAACGGAATTTTTCGTTTAAAACACGTTTAATTTATCGAGTTAAAAAACACGTTTTAAACAAAACAATACAAGTTTTAAACCAGAAATAACCGTTTGCAAAGAGAGCTTATACAAGGAGGGGGACTACTGCTATGCCTGCACTGAGTGTTGTTGGTGCAAATTGCAAAGACAACAAACTCGTCTCCGGACATTAAGGGGAAGTACCTATCTAGCAAATTCATCTTAATAAGGGAATCCCCAATAAAACTCATAATCTGTAAGATACCATATGCACTGAACATTTACTTTAGTTACAGTTTTGGTTCAGATCATGACGTTTGGTGACCCGACTTAATTAAATTCCTTAAAGAAGTAAACTTCCACATATTTATCGATTAAAAGCTATTACATATTATGTCTGGAAGGAGGCTAGATTCTGTCTGGCAATATTTTATAAAAGTAAAATGAGACAATAACAAGTGTGTTAGAGCCAAATGCAGTAAGAAAATGGTTGGTTTAGCGACGCGTTTGAAAAAGCATGTAGAAAAATGTAGTACTATCACTATCTGCTCTGTGGTACTATCATTGCTATCAACAGTCAACGTGAAGCAAATATTGAAACGGATAGTGAAGATGGCGAGATTGTTTTAGCACAGTTAGTTAGCAAGAGATCTAAGAGTAAGTAATTATTTTTTTATTATTTGTTAAATTATTTGCTTTGTTTTATTTGTTAACTGTTGACGAAATTACAAATATTTAGTAACTTAATGGTGCGTTTGATCTTAAATTTCAGCGAAAAATTTTCAGTGTGTTAAAAGGTACGATCAATAGATGTTATACATATCTATGTAGTATGTACACCTAAATATTAGAGGTTTAATTTTATGATCATTGTTTAGATTCACCGCTTCAAACACCGAGCCTATCTGGGGATAACACCTCCATAATTAGTACACCTTCTACATCGTTTTCCGAAGCAAGTGAAAACCCCAAATTGCTTTCAGATTTGCAGGTTGCATCTTTGAAGAAAACGTTGGACAAATTTGTCACACGAACTTCTTTGGTAGAAAAGAAGAAGTTGGATATTAAGATAGCAAGGTTCATATCGGACCGCATCCAGTAAAAATGAGCGACGACGAACAGACGGATGATTCTAATAAAAGAAGAAGGCGATACGATAGTGAAGAAGAGACTGTACAAGTATTCTCGAAGAGCAGAAAGACGACACAAGATCGCCGAATAAGACACACAAAAATAATGAAGAAATAATAGTGACGGAGATGAGAGCAATGAGAAAAGATATGATTACAATGAGGAATGATATGAAGGACGGATTTAAGAGTAACAACGAGGAAATAAAAAAATTAAAAAACGAAATAGAGGACTTAAAAGGAAAGGAGAAAACATGGAATCAAGGAAAAATGCAGTTAAATGATAGAATTACAAGAATGGAAGAAATAATAGAAAAGCAAAACCAAAATAAAAAGAAGAATAACATTGTAATAAAAGGACTAAATATTGAGGAAGACGAAATAACACAGAAAGTAGAACAATTCCTGGCTAAAGAAATAAGTATATAAGCAAAAGTAGTAGACGCGTATAAAGTGGGTAAGATTCCGGACAAAAGAATTATCCTTGCAAAGATTGAGACATCTGAACAAAAGGGAGAAATAATGGTAAATAAAAAAAGCTTAAAGGGAAAAGAATTTACATAGAAAACGATTTAACAAAAAATGACAGGGATATACAAAACAAAATACGACAGCTAGCTAAAGAGGAAGAACAAACTGGAAGTAGAATTAAGATCGGCTATCAAAAGATAACGATAAACAACCAACTATATACGTGGGATAAATCAGAAAAAAGGATTAGATATAAAAGAAAGAAGATACCGGAGGGCGGAAGTGGGACCCGGAATCAATCAAAAACTGATGAAGAATGAAAAATGGCTGAAACAGGTGACGAACAAGACAATGGAAAGAGATACGAATAGAAAACAACGGAAGATTAATAATAGAAATAAAAATAAAAACAAACAAAAATTAATGAGATTAGCAACATGGAATATAAAAACCCTGTTAAATACAGGGAAGATGATACAAATAGCTAAGGAACTGAAAAGATATGAAATAAAGATAGCAGCATTACAAGAGATAAGATGGGGACAACAAAGAGAAATAAAAAAGAAAGATTTTAAAATGCTGCACTCGGGAGAAGCAAAACAGGGGCAGAAAGGTACCGGGTTCATAGTAGACAACGGGATAAATATAATACAATTTAAGCCGATTAATGGAAGACCATGCTCTTTAAGAGTAGAGAGAAAACCAATAAATAACTCCATCACAGAGGTTGATAGCAACGAGGAAAAAGATAAATTTTATAACGAGTTAGACATACAATGTGTCTACGGATAGGTGATACAAGAGGAAAAACTTTTTTATTATTGATTTCTTAGAAAATTTTATTCTTGATAATAATTTTTGCTGTGTTTAATAGTCTTATTTCTCATGTTACTTTTCCTGCAGGTAATCATTTAAGACTTAAATTCACAATTTTCCTCAGTTTTGGACTGAAAAAATTTCTGAAATTTTTTATTATTGATTTCTCAGAAAATTTTATTCTTGATAATACTTTTTGCTGTGTTTAATAGTCTTATTTCTCATGTTACTTTTCCTACAGGTAATCATTTAAGACTTAAATTAACAATTTGAAAAAATTTCTAAAATTTTTTCAAAGTCCAAAACTGAGGAAAATTGTGAATTTAATCCGTAGACACATTGTAGAATACGACAACGTACCAAAACAAGATATTTTAATAATACTAGGAGATATGAATGCACAAATTGATAAAGAAAACTATGTAAAGGAGGTAGCCGGAAAGCATACGATACACGAAAAAACAAACAATAATGGAGATAGAATCTGCAATTTTGCAGCAACAACAAACATGGTTATTAGTAGCACGATGTACAAACATAAAAGAATACATAAGGAAACATGGATGATGCCGAGGTCCACAAGAGGAAATCAAATAGACCACGTCTTAATAAAGAAAAATCATAAAGGACGTCAGATCACTTAGAGGCGCTAATGCTGACACCGATCACTTTTTAAAAGTTGCAAACGTGAAACAAGAGTATAGGAACAAAAAAGAAAGGCGAGAAGGGAAAAGATGAAATGTAGAAAAACTATACACAGAAGGAGGAAAGGAGGAATATACAAACAAAATAAATAATGAAATAGAAAAGAGCCAAAGGAAAGCAGAAATAGAGGATGAATGGAAGATTATTAAAAGAATTATTGAAAAGAGCACCAGGAGAACCATCGGATACCAAAATAAAAAGGCGAAGAAACAATGGTATGACGACGAATGCCAAACAACAACAAATAAAAAAAATGAAGCAAGAAGAAGGTGGCTGAGAACGGAAAAATTAGACGAGCTGGACAAATACAAAGAAAAGAAAAAAGAAGCACAGAGGACGTATAGACAAAAGAAGAAAGAATGGATAGACGGGATGATGAATGAGATTGAAAACAACAGAAGGAATAATAACACAAGAAAATGTTATGAACAAATTAAGAAACAAAAGAAAAAGAATGTAATGAAAACAAGAGGAATAAAAAACGAAGAAGGCGATATAGAGTACGAGGACAATAAAAAGGAGAGTATAAGGAAGGAGTATTTCAGCAAACTACTACATGAAGAAATAGAGATAAATGAGGAACAAGAACCATAAGAAAGAGAGGAAAAAAAAGAAGAAACTGAAGTACCAACATATGAGGAAACGATAGAGACTATAGGGAAAATCAAGAATTGAAAGACACCAGGCTGCGACGAGATAAATGGGGAAATGCTGAAATATGGAGGGGAAAACTTAACGAGAAGAATATACGAATTAATAAGGGAAATCTGGAGAAAAGAGAAAATGCCGGTAGAATGGGAAACGGGGATAATAATAACAATACCAAAGAAAGGCGATTTGCAGCAATGCAGGAATCACAGAGGTATTAAGGTCGATTCTCACTTGCGCGGCACTCAGCTCGGCGACGCGCTGCGACGCAGCGATGCAAATTGTCGCTAGATAATTATCTCGTGGTTTTAAATGAATACGTTCTCACTTGCGCTGCACGACAGGTTACGACGCGTCGCTTCGTCGTGCGGCAACGTTGGTATTGTTCCGTGAGCGTTAAATTATGTTATGTCGCGCTGCGTCGCCCAGAATCAATCCTGATTTTATATAGAGTACATGCTATTTAGGGATATATTGAGATGCTCCCCCTTTTTGCTTGTATAAATTATAAATGATTCTAGTTGGGTTCTCACAATAACCTTTTTCCCAAATTATTTGATTGCCCACAATTTTAAAATTAGGTAAGTTAATTATCAAAATCAAAATATCTGCACCGGCTTTTAAATTTGAAATTCTGTTTTTATTAACAATTTAAAAGATATACTCCTATCTCAGGATCGTTCCCAGGATTCGACTTATTAAATTTTGAAAAACTAGAATATACAGTGTGTCCCAAATTCAATCCCCACCATTAGGATCTCGGAAACTATAAAAGCTACAAAGTTGATTAAATAGGGAAAGTTTTAGGAATTTTAATGCTCATTTCATATCCGTTGAGAAATCACAGCCAACTTTGACCGTTTTCAAGATTTCTTGAAAAAACCGAAATTTGGAGTTTTCTGTTTTCCAAATATCTCGGAAAGTATTAAGTTATTAGTTTCAAGACTTGTATATTGTGAAGGCACTTTTTTACGGAGAATCGGGTGGTACCATATGTTTATATTTATGACGCTTTGTTTCTATTCTATGAACAACTACTTTTGATTTTCATATGGACGGCCATATTGAATTTTGTCGTAACTAAACTCAGCTCTTTTTTCTCTTTTCAACAATGTGTCACCAGTACAGGGTTTTTTTTGCTGGTCTCATTCTAAAATATTTATAAAATTTCACTTCATCCTCTTGCAATCTTCTGAAGAGAGTTTGCAATTCTCCTTCTTGTAATCTTGATCTAAATATGTGGTGTACCAAATACTTTCTTTGCGACTTTTTTCTTTTTAATGTTGCATATTCAAAGCACATAACTAACACGAATATGTCATCATCAGTACTCGATGATGAACTAGACATTTTAAAGACAAAACTCCAATTCACTCAAAGGCGAACAAATGTCAACGTCAATGTCAATGTCGCGTCGCTGTCGCTCGTTGTCGCTTATATGAGAATACCTACCAGCGTTACGGCACTTTGCATCGCTGCGTCGCGTCGCGTCGCCGAGCTGAGTGCCGCGCAAGTGAGAATCGACCTTTACACTACTAACTACAACTTACAAAGTGCTCACAACAGTACTACAGAGAAGACTCATACAATACGCGGAGAAACGGGTGAATACCAGATGGGATTTCGACCAGGAAGGTCCACAACAGACGCCCTGCATATCATGTACCAACTACTAGAAAAAAGCTATGAATATGATATGAACTTACATATTATATTCATTGACTACAGGCAAGCATTTGACAACATAGACAGAAGAGTGCTTATACGAATACTGAAAAGAATAAAAATTCCAGAAAAATTAAGGAGATGCATACAAATGACTATGGAAAATTCAAGAGCCGTAGTAAAAATAGAAGAAGGAAAAACATAACCCTTTGAGGTGAACAAAGGAGTACGGCAAGGAGATGCGCTCTCGACATCCCTTTTTAATCTGGCACTAGAGGAATCGATTAGGAGAATAAACGTAAATGGAAGTATAAGAACTAAAGAAGCACAACTTATAGCATACGCTGACGATATTGTAATCCTATCAAGAGCATGGAAAAACTAACAGAAGTGTTTAAGAAGCTAACAGAAGAAATAAGAAAAATAGAACTCGGGATAAACTTACAGAAAACAAAATACTTCAAATGCGACAGAGGAAAAAATGACAAGAACAAAGAAGTAAAGATAGAGAACTACACAATAGAAAAAGTACAATCATTTAACTACCTGGGACTACAAATAACATATAATAATGACAGAAATGAAGAAATACGAGACAGAATCCAAAAAGGATATAGAGCGGTCTACGCAAATCGACAAATACTAAAGAACAAAAACATAAATGTTAAAGCTAAGATAAGAACATATAAAACACTCATTAGGCCAATAGTTCTATATGCAGTCGAAATAATGTGCCCCACGCAAAAGGAAAGAGAACAACTAAGGATATTCGAAAGGAAGGTACTCAGATCAATAGTAGGACAAAAAAAAGTAGGAAATGATGGACACAGACAATACATGAACCACGAGCTAATAGAAATTATGGAGGGAGAAGATATAATAAAAACAATGAAAGCAAAAAGAATCGGATGGCTGGGCCACATAATGACGAAACAAGACACAAGTGTAGTAAAAGAACTAACATTATGGAAACCAACAACAAATAGACCAAGAGGAAGGCCAAAGATCAGATGGTACGAAGAAACAGTAGATAACTTAAGAACTATGAATATAGAGGGCTGGAAGAAAAAAGCAGGGAATATGCAGGAATGGAGAAAGATAACAGAAAAAGCAAGAACACACAGGCACCTACTTATAGAAGGAATTAGAAATGGAAATAAAGGGGACTAATCCCACCCGATAAGAGGATTTCTAACTTCGAAAAGAAGCGGCTATATTCTGAAAAGAATTAAATGCCTAGTATTATTATTAAGGTTCATATATTATGCGGCAAACTCGGCATTTCGGCACGTGGAGCACGCAGAGTTTATTAAAATGATACAACTATTACGTCCAGGATATTCGCCCCCCAGTCGTTGTTAGATTGGAAATTAATTATTAGAGGAGGTTTATACAAGTACGGATACATTCATCAAAAAAATTTGAGAGGTAAAACAGTTTGCATGGCCCAAGACGGGTGGAGTAATTGTCACAATGATGCCATTATTTGTGTGTCTGTAACGAACTTATTAGACGAAAATGTTCTTTTGGTGGAAACTATTGATACAGCAGATAACAGTCACACTTCCGAATATTTATTAAATATTGAAATTCAGTCTATAAAAAAATGTCAAGAATTTGGTTGTCCTGTGCGTAGTTTTGTAACCGATATCGATAATGCTAGTAATATGACGAAAAAGCGTACACAGCTTTCAAAAGATGAGGATATTGGCGTGCCAGATGTTATTACTTATGGGTGTTCAGCTCACATTCTCAATTTACTGGCTCACGACATCGAAATTCGGGGTATTAAAGAAGAAGTTAAGCAAGTTATTAAATATTTCAGAAACAATCATTTTGCTTCTGCGAAATATCGACAGACAGGTGGAAATCTGTTGATATTGCCACAAGATGTTAGATGGAATACACTCGCGGATTATTTAGAATCGTATTCAAATAACTGGCATGTTCTTTCGAAGATATGTACAGATCATCGAGCTGCTATTGATACTAATGTAGCATCAAAAGTTCACAATGTTGACTCAAAATTAAAAACTCAAGACTATCTATGTAAATTTAAAAAAGGAACAGTTGCCTTGGACGGGATTCAGAAAGATACATGTACAATTTATTTCAGAAGCTACTGAAATCTGGATAAACCTTCTACGGGAATTTGAAGGCGAAGGATTTACAGATGTTGATATAAATCGATGTCAGAAACGCATGGAAATGGCGAGGACGCCGTATCATTATTTAGCCAATTTATTTGACCACCGTTTTAGGGGAGACGACTGTATTTTATATTTATTCTACTACTGTATCGTTGTTTTAAAATAAACACACATTTATTCGCATACCTCATCAATTTATTTTCCTTTACATTAAATTTACGACTTGCAGCTCTATAAAGAAATGTTTAAAACATGTTTTAATTTACTGCTGAGTAATTTTGTATAGAATAATCTGTCGGGGAGATATGATCTGAGGAGATGTACGTAAGGGTATGGAAGTATTTGTTTGATTTTATAGAATATTGTTCATAACAACACGTGTCTCAAACATTTTCGAGTCGTGGTCATGATGATCTTTTACAAGGCGATTTATTTAAAACTCATGGAATGAAAAGCTTTAAACAGTTAGCTTTATTATCTCCTGGCATGCTAATGTAATTGTTAATAAAATGTGTCAATATAATGTTTTAATTTTAACCGAATTTTATTTATACCAAAACAAAAATCCGAGATTTGTCAGAATCTATGGAAATAATTTTGCAATATTTTAATTTAACAAATTTGCAATTTTTACGACTTTATAAAATAAGATAGGTACATGACAATTTTCACTTATTCGTAAATAAATCATTGTTTGGGCCTGTTTGGTGTTAAGGTTAGAATGTTTGCCTTGTAACCCAAAATATAATTTGGTATCAGTCTAAATAGGTACGAGTTTTTGTGCAGAAAAATCTTAACTTGCTTGTTTTGTCAGGGAGGTGGATCTTGAGCCAATGTGATTCCAATAAAGATCCCTACTAAAAGCGGAAGTGTTCTGAATCACTAAAAGCCGGGCTTTCATTTGAATTTTCAGTTAAAGATTGTCGAGAAAGATAAAAGTGTGTTTGATTCATTCGTACATTTGCAGCTTGTAGATATAATCACTGAGACGTTCATTTGATAACCTGTAGACGCCCTTGAATACAAAAAAACATTTAATCGCACAGAAAATCATTTTATTATCAGACAATGTAAATAGTATGTACTTAATACTTGTATATCAATATATTGTTGTGTATTTTAAGCATAAAACATTTTAAATAACACTAATACATTCATACAATTAACACAAACAGTTTATACAATTTATGAACATTTTATTAACACAATTTTACATACACCAAGTATATAAAATTGAATACCAAGTCGATTTCTGATGTAAAGTCATGTTATAATTTGTTTATGATTTATTAATACAAATTAATTACAATAAAGTAAATATTAACTACAAATAAGTTATAAAAAAACGATATTTAAAGTTGACAATGAAGGATAAAAATTCAAATATCCAGATATTTATTTCAATTTGCAGTACAAAGCTGATTTTTCTTGATGAAGTAGTCTTTTGGAACACTTAGATCAGTTTATTGTGCTAGAAATAATGATTAAAGTTAAAATCATAACGTATTATCTGAAAAAGGTAAATTTCAAGGACAAATGTATGTGAAAAATAGAAAATTATAAATTTCTTATTTTAAAAGGTTGAGACAAGGTAGAAAACATAACTAAAATGTTTTAGAGCATATAAGAGTTAATTTTGTCAATAATTTAAATGTTAAAAGCAAGAATTATTAAAATTATTAATAAAAATGTAAATTTGAGTAAACGTCAGATTTCAAATGCAATTATCAGTCAAACTGATAATTTTAGAGAAAAGTGATAAGAGACAAAATCTCATTATTTTGTCATAATTAGTATAATTGAATAGTTTTTAGTTTAGTTATTAATAATTTTGAAAAATAGGTAAATCAAGTGGGGTTTTAAACCAAAAACGAAGTAGAGAAATTTTTCTTTAAAGTTAATTTTAATTAGGATTAGTTTAAATAAAAATTTAAGTTAAAAGTAAAGGTTAGTTAGTATAAATAATTTTCATTTAGTTAATAATAAATTTTGATTAATAATTAAGCATAAATAAGTAATTAAAGTTAAAGATGGTTTGAAAATTGGCTAAATTTATTTATTTTACTTGGTTTTAACAAAAGAAAATACAGTCAGTTGCTCGTAAAAATCCATTGGGGATGCACGTATCTAAAACGCTCCCAAATTTTGTTATTATGACGTAGTCGAGTTCTTTTGTTTTCATTCTAGAACAAATAAAACATACGAATATCGGGTAGCAACGAAATGTTTGAACAGATATCACGTGATCTAAGAATGATTTAAATTAAAAGTGTTAAATGAATTGAGTTAAAATAAAACAAAACCAATTAAAATAAATAATAACAAAGTATAAGTGAAATTTATTAATAATAAATAGGTGTAAAGAAATTTTGAGTGTTATAATAATAATAATATTTACATTCATGTAAACGCCGATAACTAAACAAAGTGGGTTGTTAAAATTAATGTAATGTGAATTTTCTTCGTTAAAATAAATTATTTAAATTGTTATTTTTAAATAAAACATCGTTTTATTTACCTACGTATTTGAAGGGTGATCCTTAATATAAAACAAGGACCCTGAAAAAGAAGATAAGTGATTAAAAAGTTATTAATAAGCAAAAGACAATTTCATTCAAAGACTTACCATTGAGAGTGTTGGAATTGGAATTCTTGGGCTTCAACGTAGAACAGCTGGTGATGAATGCAGCTGTGCCAAACTTCGACCTTCACCAAGATTTACCCGGATTTTAAGAAGTCATCAGATAAGTGGATTAAAATAATTTATTTTTTTTAATTTGTTTTTGATTGTTTTAATTGTTATTAAAGTAATTTATAAAGTCAGATTAAATTATGAAAATTTTATGAAGTAATTATTAATTTGAAACTTAATGAATTTTTATTGTGAACGTATGATTTTAAATTTATTTACTATTCATTTATCTAAAATTAATTTGTCAACCTTTAAATATTGCAATCTTTTGAATCCTAACTACAGCTAGAACCCATGTAAAAGAAAAAGATTTTGAATTGAGCTTGTAATCGATTATTATTATGGTATTTGATTTTATGTATTTACACATACACATCTGTACACAACACCTATTTTTAGCTGTCCCAACATGTGGCAAGTTCAATTGTTAATTTTTTTTAAAAGTGTTCTGTAGTCACCTTGATTACACAACAATATAAAAACAAATTAATTAGTTCCATTACTTATAGTACTAATCAAATTTAACAAACCAACTCGTTCTTTCTACTTTCTCTTTCCTAAGGTGGCCATACATTTCGGTTTATTTCCACAGTTTTACCCGTTCGGGTAAAATGAATAATAATGTATGGCAGAAAACTGGCGGTTTTGACGGCGATAAAAATTATCTGCCGATGCCTAAATGTTTACCCATTCGGTTCATCGTGTTCGTTCAAAACGAACAATGTAATACCCCTATCAGTTTGTCGGAGCAGGTTTTTATCAGTGCCGTTCGTGTAATAAAACTTTTATCTGTACAGCTTATGTGCACATTTTGCTAATTGATTCATTGAATTTTTGAGTTTGAAACCTATAAATTCCATATAAATTTTTTCCCAGTTTTATTTTCAAGAACTCAAGAAAGTGATTTCTTCGGTGTGTTTGCGTAGTTCTCTGTATAGAAATTTATAAGTATGAGCGATTTACGACAATACAACAAAAACATTTTTAATAGAATTTATCCAACTTTATCAAAGTTATCCTATATCTATTGAAAATTAAATCTGCTGAATACAGTGACAGAATTAAGAAAAATGACGCTTATGAACAATTATTACTGATTAAATTAAGAGAATTTGATTCGGATGGTATGAAAGAATCCGCAAAAAAGATGGCTTGGTGGGTGTTTTAAAAAAAATTAAAATAGATAAAAGCGTCAAACCGTCCAGGAGCGGGAACCGAAGAAGTATAATTAAAGCAATTACTTGGTTCCAACTTCAGTTCCGTTAAAAGATTGATATGGGAGAATCGACTTCTCTTCACAAGCCATTCTTTCAGCCATCTTTAACGAGTTTTTCGTTTTTTGCATTACATATAAGGTTACAGCCAGCGTCGCCGCCACTGCTAACCTATTTTTTCGAATCATCTATTGCGAAAGCTGTTGAAAGATTGTTGATTAACACGAAGTGTACGTATTTCTTCCGTTCGTTCTTAACTGAACAGTTTTTCCCGTACGGGTAAGTTTGCGAAAGAAAACCGAAATTTATGGCCACCTTTAAGGTGGTCATACATTTCGGTACTTCCATTTTAATCTTTCCTGAGCCAGTCTTTTCATTTCTGTATGCTGCATTTGACATCTTGCATAATCTGTTTTATGCACGATCGCATTATAATTTGACAATTATGTCTGAATTTTTTGACATAAACGTCTCTTTATAGCCCATGGGCGTCTTTATAGCCCAAGGGCTATAATGAAACGTCAAAAATTGATAAACAGTTTGACAGTCTTCTAAAGATTTTTTTTAAATTAAAATCGAAAGTATGCTCTTTATTAAAACTTTATTTGGGGCAATTTGTATTAACAACACAGTTATCACAATTATTTATGTGAATATTCCTAGGCGCAACTGCTTCAACCATTTGACAGTATTTAGTAAAAAAAAATAATTGAGCAGCTAACTACTCGATGTGAGTAGAAAATTAAATTATTCCTTTTATTTCAGTTTTAAAATCTTCGATCGTGCATAAAATTATATATGTACCACTCTGGCGTAACTTGCTTTTATGGCCTTCGACGTGAATTTACCCCTCGCCCTACGCCTCGGGCTCAAAATCACATCTCAGGCCATAAAAGCTTCTTTACGACCTTGGTACATAAATAACTATTATGTAGCTCAGTCTCGGTCTTTTCTTCGCATTGTTTCTGCTCATTTTACCATCTATTATGGTGAGCAATAATATCCATGTCGTAAAGTATGTCCAGTTAACTTTCTACTTTAGGTAAGTGTAAAAGAAACTGTATATTCTGATAAAAAAGCAAGCATTGTTTATCTATAAAAATTAAAATCTTTTTAACCTTGAAGATTATTGTCAGAATTCTCTAATACCGGATTGTCCAGATATTTCGCATCAGTAAAAAAGTAAATAAATACTTGAATGCCAATATTTTATCTCATACAAGTTTTAGAATCATTTACATTACTTAAAGAAGCTGGTGTGTGTGTTGTAGCTTTCCACTTTCTTAGATAATGAAAATATGAATGTTCCGCCGTTATCAGAAGAATTGCAAATAAAAGCATGCAAAGAAATCGGTGAAGTGCCCGGTAGAGTGCAAGAAGATTTAAACAATATAAAAGAATGGATTATGGAACAACCTCAGTTAAATGCTCGAACAGGTAAATTAATTTAAAAACCCGATTAAATAATATTAATTTATATTTTTAATTGCATTAATTAATACCAGTACTTAAGTTTTGAGAGATTTCTTGTTTTAGACGACATATGGCTCTTAAACGTTCTCAGAAGTTGCAAATTTAACCTAACACAAACAAAAGACACTTTGAAACTGTATTACACATTAAGAACTGAATTTCCCGAATTTTTCTCAAACAGGGATCCACTGCTGCCAGAGATTCAAAAAGTATTAAACGCCGGGTAAACTCGTACATTATTTCTCTCTCACCTCATTTGATCGACTTCGATTTCAGAATAATACTCCCAATTATGTCGGAAAAGTGCGACGTAGTTTTTATACGTTGGAAAGATACAAATCTTGATGGTGTGACACTTCAAAATGTGATTAAAGTTGGATTCATGATTTACGATCTTTACTTAAATGAAAGCAGCACTTGTATTATAACTGGACAGTTTATTATTGACGATTTTAAGGGCCTACCTTTAAGTATTATATCACAAGCTTCTCCAAAATTACTTAAAAAGCTCTTTAGACTTTCAGAGGCTTATCCGGCGAGATTAAGAGAATTACGTTTTATTAACACGCCCTATGTGCTAAGAATATTGTACAATACGTTTAGGCCACTTTTAATCGACGAATTAAAAGAAAAGGTTTGTACTCAGCATTTCCTATGTTATTATTAAAATTTTCTGTATTAGTGTTAAGTGTAATGTAGTTTTGCATTTTTTAAAAATTTGAAATAGTACTGTATTTCTTTAAACGAATTATCGAACAACGTTTAACTTATACAGAATCGGGAAAAATTTACTGGAAGGAGTTCCCCGCACCAAAAAATAAGAAAGTCACAGTTTTTTGAGATATAAAAAAGTATCAGTTTTAATTCGATACACGCGAATCATGGACTGTTGCAATCTTTGAAAAATCCTAGAACAATTATTAGGAATTGATTCACAAGCAGCAAACATTTGTTGGTGTAGCATATTTTGATTGCTAATTTTCACTTTAATAAAGTAAAAACATCAGTATCCCCATAGATGAACATCTAGAGGGTTAAGGTTAGAGGAACGCGGAGGTCAGGGAATTGGCCCAGTTCTGCCTACACAACTGTTGCAGTAAGCTTTATAAAATAAATTGCAGACATGTATTTAAATTGTATCTATTGTAAATTGTAACACAAGTTCATATAAACTTCTTTTGTATTTTGGTGTTGGGAAGTCGTCCCTGAAGTTTGTCCCTGCGTAAGTTATACGTAGCATATAAAATTATAAAGTCAAACGCAACCATTCATATGAAAATTTCTCACTTAACTCGTTTGCTTGTTTATTGGGTGATTCTTGCGATTAACTCTAAAGTAATTGTTCTAGTTTTTTGTTTTCTAAGATTAAAATTATAAACCAACTCTTCTTCTTCAGCATTCTTTTTACCAGTTCAGCATAATTGCTATTCATGGTAGTGTTCAAGAAAGTTTGTCACTATGTACCGCACTATGGAGGATCTGTGGCCTCCATCACTAGTTTTTGTTGTTTCACGGTTTATATTTTCATTTATGTTTATGGAGCACTATTTACGCGAATGTTTTTATTTGTTCAGTAAGGTGGGTTCCCATTATTCGCTATCGCTGGATAAGAGATCCCTAGGTAGTTTTCGCTTCAGCCTGGTATGTATTAATCTAGTACCTAACTGATAAAATACTGCGCCACTGCAGTTGTCTAGGTTGTTATAAAAGGTTTTTGAGGTTTTGGTAATGAATTCCTGTATGGAGGGGATGCCTGTTTCTCTGTGCAGCTGGGAATTCCTGACGTACCATTCCGCATTGGTTATGGTACGCAGTACTTTATTTTGTAAGACTTGCATCTTGTTTATATTAGTTTTGGATGTAGCACTCCAGATGCTGCAACCGTAGGTGAGTATCGGGCGAATTATGGCTGTGTAAAGTAAGATTCCACATTTGATTTTGAGTGTGGACTTTTTGTTGAGAATGGGGTATAGCATTCCTAGTCTCGCATATGATTGTGACAGCTTTTGATTGACATGGTAGCTCCAGTTTAGTTTTCGGTCTAAATAAATTCCTAGGTATCGGATAGCTCTGTCTTTTGGGTTCCATTCGAGTGGTATGTTATTAATCCTTATTCTTGCTGGGTCTGCGTGTCTGCGGAGAGTAAAGATCTTGGATTCACATTTAGTGGGGTTTATTTTTATGCACCAAGTTTTAAACCAATTATTCAGTTGGTCTACCCCTTCTTGGAGTAGGTATGCTCCTCGGCGAATGTCACTATCCTGCGTAATAATGGCCGTATCATCGGCATACATGGCTAGATGTACATTGTGTATGGTTGGGATGTCAGACATAAATATATTGAAAAGAGTTGGACCCAATATTGAGCCCTGTGGGACACCAGCGTGTGCTTGTTTGATTGTTGAAGTGAATGAACCTATTCTTACCTGAAATGTTCTGTTGGACAGAAATGATTGAATAATTTTGTATAGGTATGTAGGAATTCGCATCCTTAGCATTTTGTAGAGTAGTCCATTGATCCAGACTCTATCGAACGCTTGTGCTACGTCAACGAATGTGATGAGTGTATGTGCCTTGTTTTCGAATCCTCTTTCGATTATTTCTGTCTCTCTATTTTTTTGAGGCTAAAATTATTTTCTATTTTTTTATTTCCTAAAATTATAAACATATCCTCTTGTTTTCTAAAGTAGAAATTATTTCGCAAACCTTTTCTGTTTTCTAAAGTTAAAATCATTTACTAGTTTCTTTCTTACTCAAAATTATTTTAATTTCTTTTGATTTTCTAAAGCTAGAATTATTTTCTTTACTTTTTCAAGTTAATTTTATTTTATAATTGCTGTTTTTTATTTCTTGAAGTTTTTAAACCATTTTATATTATTCCTAAATAATTGTTTTCTGAAGTTAAAATTGTTTTCAGAGGGAAAAAGAAAGAAAGAAAAAAGAAAGATATTCTTAATTTAAAATTATTTTCTAGATTTCCTTTATTTTCTCAAGCTACAATTGCTTTCTACTTTTTTAAGTTAAAATTGTTTTTTATATTTTTTTAATTCTAAAGTTAAAATTTGTTCTTATTTTCGAAAGTTGTAACTTTAAGATCAATTACATTTACTGTAGATCACTATGCATCTATTTTCCCTAAATTAAAGTTATGTTTGGCTTTATACGATATAAACTTTAATTGCTCTTGTTACATGAGTCACAATTTAATTCGACGATTTTCAAACCTTACTTATAGTTTTTAAGGTTTATTAAAATAATTTTGCAGGTTCACTGCTATGGTACATGGAATATGAATAAAATAAAGGAACTAATTCCCCCAGATTTAATTCCTAAAGAATACGGTGGAGATGGTCCTTGTGTTAAGACAATAACTGGTAAGGAAAATCCAAATCTTTTTAAGGTTTAAAAATATTAAATGGGATATAATTCGTTTATATTTATTAAAGTATAATGTATAAATAACATTACAGAAGATTTAAAGAAGAAACTCGAAAGTAATAGGACTTGGTTTCTTGATGATGCTCAATATCGTTTGGATGAAACAAAATTACCTTCGAAAAAGTAAAGGGAAATATTGTAGTTACTTCTCTTAACTTGTGAAATCTCATCTCTAATAAGAATAAAATGTGAGGTACATGGTACAATAAAAATGATATTTATGTACAACAAAAAAAGGCTTTTCGTTAAATTTTCAATAAATTACTTGACCTGAAAGCATTGATGCCACCTTTGACCTTGTGTTTGAATTCTATTTAGAAACATTTTTATTCTATCGTTTTGTGGACACCATGTACCATCACTTTTCATACTTGATTAAAAGTTAAGGCACATCAATATAACATAACTAAAAGCACATTGATGTGTCTGGTTTCTTTTATATTTATTTTAGATTTTATTATGAAAAAATGGTAGAATGTGTAAAATGCAAATGATTTCTATGATTGCATACAAACGTTCCTTTTAATAATTTACAAACAATTTTCGTAATGTGGTGTCTTGAAAGTTGTTATAATCCTTTAAAAAACCGGCTGTGTTTCATATCTTCTGTTTCAAATTGATCTCACTCAACTGAAATTTACGGTTTCTGAAAAATCTGCCATAGATTGTTTGGGGTGTCAAACTGTATGCGAGCTTTATGTAAGGGCTTTAAATTTTTGCCAATCGTGCAATAATGTAACGTAGTGATTATCACCAAAAATAATGTCAAAAGTTGGTAAAAATGAGTGAATTACATTTAGTAGATTTTCTGAAAATTCTGCGAGGGATTTTAAATTAAAATTCTAATTCAACTAACATAACATATAATATTGTCCGACTTTGATTAAGTTTTACAAAATATTATCCGGAGTTGAAGTTAAAGGTAAACACTTAAACAACCTTAGGTATAAGTTTCAAGTACGTACAAACATCGAAGTTAATAAAATGAAACAAAGGGTTCGATACAAACTATTAGCAAGTCTTACTATAAATTCAATTAACTTAAATTAAATAAGGAAAAATAATCTGACACCAAAATCGTGGGAACATCGTTTCACGAAAAATCTGACTTCTTGTGGAGATAACTCATCAATGATGGCGCTAACCATAAAGAGCTCTTGCTGAGTGGTTGCCATGGAAAACAAGCAAGCGGATACTACGTCAACCACACGAAATGCCTTCAATCTTCTCGGGAGCTCAGATATTCAACTCAGGTGAAGAAAAATGCGAAGCCTTTGCCGATAACCTTGAGAAAACGCTTTCGCCTTCATCTCCCTCATCTGACATGTGTCAACTCTTTCGTAGTTCTAAGATTTTCAAATATTAAAGTGCTCCATTTCTATTTAACTCCATAAGAAAGTGTTCCAGAAGTTCATTGTTCAGCGGGTACGCCATAAACGGACTGCTGCGAACGCCCGCCTAAGTCTCTACTTAGCTCTCTCGCCACCCGCAGTGTGAAAGGATCAGAACATTCTTCCTTAGTTTAGTGAATCTAATTATGCTCTACAATACATAATTTCGGGTAAAAACTTTCTAATTGCAAGGAGCAAATGTTCATTATTCAAATCTAACTAAAGAAAAAAAAAACATATACTACATCTTAATACCATACTCCCCTTCAAGCCAATTGCTTCCGTGACTCTATAAACATCTACGTGATATCACACATCACCACCGCGCATCTCGCGAAGAACTGCCTAATTTTTATTCGCGAAGGCATTAACTGGATAAACCCTGTCAAGCTCGAATCAAATAGGTCGTGTGGGATGTCTATCGATGCGTCCCGACGCTAGCAGAATAATGAGAACTATTAGACAAATCAGTAATTAGATTTGGGACAGTTATTTGCGAATAAGGAAAACACAGGGATTTTATCCTATTTATATTCCTCCATCACCACTCACCAACCAATGTCAAAGCAGCATCGGATTTTCGGGCTATAAATCCGTTCGGGAAATCCAAATCATTCTCAATCATCACTCAGACATTGCTCGAAGACATCAAGCTCAAACATCGTTCAATCATCGCTCAATCATCATTCACACATCCAGCAGAGACATCAAGCTCAAACATCGCCCAAACATTGCTCAATCATTACTCAAACATCACCCGCAAACATCAAGCTCAACATCACTCTTGACATCTCAGTGCTCGTTTGATCGCCATCATGGCCTTCACATTCCGCTGGAACCGCTCGTCGCCGCCAACGCCGCCAGACGCTGCCCATTCCCCTGCCACTTACGCCGCTGGAATCGCTCGTCGCCGCCTCAAGGCTGCCTATTCCAAACCACCTACACGCTGAACCGCTCGTCGCCGCCTACGCCTCCAAACGCTGCCTGTTCCAAACAACCTCTACGCTGAACCGCTCATCGCCGTCTACGCCGCTGGAACCGCCTACGGCGCCAGTAGCTGCCCGTTACGAGCCACCCCAACGCTGAAACCGGACGTCACCGGCTAAGCCGCTGGAACAGCTCGCTGCCGCCAGACGCTGCCCGCTCCCAACCACTACAACGTTGGAACTGCCTGACGCCGCCATCTCGCCACACTTCTCGCCAGATCAAGCCCAGGTTCGAAATCGTCACCGCTTCCCGGACGCCGTGCGCCCTCGTTGCACCTCCCCTCTGTGCCTTCGGAATTACTGCCGCCTTCGCCGACGCCGACGCCGCCGCTAGCACGCTTTTCCAATTCCCAATTCAATTGTCTACAGACATTTTCTATATATTTTTTTAATTAGTAATAAATAATTATTTCCAGCCTCTTGTCTAATTACTGAGCTAGCCAGTTAAAACACAACGCCCGTTAACAAGCAGGGCCTAGTTTGTGCCAAGTGTATATTGTTGAGCAGGTAAACAACGAATAAAAAAAATATACCCCTAAATATTTGATTCACTTACCTTAATTTTACTTTATAAAAGTAAATACTTCAAAAGGTTTCCACTTTTCCGAATTTATAAACTTTCTAAAAGAAGAAGCCATTTAAAGGTTTTTTTTTACAATTTTTGGCCTTCATTACAATTTCACTTTCATATTGTTTAAATAAGCAATTGGGTTTTCTACAATTTTAAAACGCGAAAAGACAAAGGACAAATAGATGACATGTTGTATAACCTAGTTCTAGTTTATAAAATTGTTTAACAAACTTCCTTAATGACACACCAGAACTAAACTGCATTTCTCATAATTCAGTTTTATAAATCTTTCTATAAAGTAAGATCAACGTCGCTGAGGATCTACTACAATAATCTAAAACCAGCCAGTTTACACGTTGATTCATCGTAACATCCAAATAAAAATAAATTTATTTCACCCTTTACATGTACGAAGGAGTATTAATAAGTACTTAGCCTACTATATAAAACGCCACAATATATCAAAACAAAATTTTATTTATTCGACATAATCTCCTTTAAGACTTACACATTTAGCAGAACGTTCATAAAGTACTTCTGAGCCCTTTAAAAGAATTCTTTGTTTTGGTCTGCAAACCACTCCTCAACGGCACCTATGGCTTCGTCATTTGTCGAAAATCCTTTACCTTTCAAATGTTTTTTCAGTTTTGGGAACAAATACTAGTCTGATGGTGCTAAATCCGGAGAATAGGGTGGGTGGTCAACCAATTCAAAACCAATTTCATTAATTTTTTGCAGCACAATCAACAACTCGTAACCAGGGGAGCGTTGTATTGAAAAATAGCACATCTTTGGAAAGTTTTCCGCGGCATTTTTCCACATTGTTTTTACGTAATTGAGTTAGCAACTCGGTATAATATGCTCCCATGATACTTCTACCCTGTTCCAAATAATCTATCAGAATTATCCAATTTTTGTCCCAGAAAACTGAAGTAAGAATCTTGCCAGCCTATTTTCGAACACGGAATTGTTTGGGTCGTGGAGAACCAAAACGCTTTCACCCTTTGGATTGCTTTTCAGTTTCTGGGTCATAGTGATGGACCCACGTTTCGTCCATAGTAACAAGCCGATCCAAAAAGTTGGGGGAATCTCCTTCAAAACGGTTGCAGATTTCCTTCGCCGCTGTCAATCGAACGCTCTTCTGATCAGCATTCAAGCATCTCGGAATCCATTTGGCCGAAAGCTTTCTCATATCCAAGTCGTAATGAACGATGTGAAATACACATTCATAGGAAATGTGCAATGCTTCTGCTATACGCTTGAGCCCAATTCATCGATCTTCTAAAATTATATCATGGACAGAATCAATGTTTTCCGGATTGGTCACAGAAATTGGTCTTCCAGAGCGGTGCTCATCTTTGACATCTGATCTTCCTCTCTTAATAAATTTCCCAAACCAGTTTTTAATAGTGGTGTATGAAGGACACTGATCACCTAAGGTTTCTATCATATCAGCAAAAATTTATTTGCTCGATAACCCTTTCAAAAATAAATACCTAATAACTGACCGCAACTCGATTCTATCAAACTATAGCTTTTTCTCGGACATGCTGTTTTCAAAAATTCACAGTTTTATCACCGTTCAACTTATGGATGTCAAACTTTGACAAGTTATTTATAAAACATCATAGCTGTAACCATAGCAACCATATTCAATTTTGTCTACTAGAGGCTTTCCAGGCTAACTAGATATTAATACCCCATCGTATAATGAAAAGAAAACTCAATTAATCAGACTGTATGCCAAGCGAGCCTAATCAGATATTTGCATTAATTTTTTACTCTTCAAGAAAATTGTTAAGAAACGCATTAGGAATTAAAGTACTTAACATACTACAAAATTTATTTTTAATTTTTAATTAGTAACAAGTAACAACCTTTATTGTTTCTTCAATTTTTCCAAAGAATTAGAATTCGATCGATAACAAATTTGGGTTGATACACAAACACCTTAGTAATCGTTTCAAGGCTTCAATAGAAGTAAGCCTAAGCTTTCAATGGCGTGCTCGATTCTAACTGGGAATTTCTAACTCTTAAAATGCTTCCTAAATATTAAATAATTTTTTGACCGAGTTTTTTCAACCATAAAAATGTTTTCAACTTCACACAATAGCATCAGAAGTTATTGCACTCGAACACTATTAAAATGAATTATTTGCTATTCGTTATACTTTAAGCATCAATTATTATTAAATATTCATCCACATAGTTTATAAAATGAAACAGGATTATTTAACACGCCCCTTTAAAATTTGGAACGAGTTACCTTGTAATTTATTCTAATTTTTCGTATCGATCACGGTAATTTTTAACACTATAATTACACAAAGTAATTACATGTGCCTATATAAAAGCGACCAAGTTTTTCATTTGTTATCAGTTAGTAACACGTTATATTATAGAAATGAATAAGGATCAGCAACGATCCGGTGAACCGAGTAAAAATTATTTTGTTCTGCAAAAATGGATATTTAAAATCATCGGATTATCGTTATCGCCAAAACGAAGCACGCCATACAAAATTTACAGCTTTTTAATGGTGATTTTGGTCACAACTTATTTGCTTTTTGCTTTTCCGGATAACTTTAAACATCAAAATGATTTTGATGCTTTCGCTAATAACATTCTCTTTTCTGGTGGCTTCGTAGCAGGTAAAGTATTATATACCTTTTCGGTTGTTTCTTAACTAAAGTTAGGTTGCACAAACATAATTTAACATCACATCGAACAAAAATTCAAATTTATATGGTAAATAACACATTAATAAACAGAAGGAACATTGGTAATTCTTTAATTTAACAAGAGTTTTGTGCAATCCAATCCGTCTACTCTGCATGTTTTAAATCGAAAGTTTAAAATTACGACAAAATATCAAAAAAACTTACAAATAATTGTTATTTGCTCTTAGTATCGACAAAACATATAATTATGTACGTAAGACGTGCGAAAATATTAGAGATTATGCAAACTCTTGAGAATGGGAAATATTTTACAAACTTCAAATATCTAGAGCCCGCAGAGACGATTTTGATTAAAAATTGCGTCCAATTTACTAGAAAACAAGTAAGTGAAACATTTTAAAAGCATGCATTTTTGAACATTTTATAATAATGTTATAATAAAATTTAAGGAGGTTAATTAACTTTTTATGATTATATTCGCCACCAGTTACAAAATGGCCATTAAAAAAATCAAAAATGTAAAGCATTTCGTCATAACAAACATTCAGTGAACAATGGGTTTAGGCTTATGTTTATTATTTTCAAAATTTTACGATTTTTTAAACAAACTGGATTTTCATTTCCATTAAAAGAGGTAAATTTCTTCAGAAATATAATAAAAATTAAACAACCGAACTTTTACTAGCCCTCGAAGGCATAGATGAAGTTCAAAATTAGTTGAAAAGAAACGAGACTACACATGAAAATATTAGAAAATAAACAAATGAAAACATAAAAATCAATAGCTAATCAGACGGCTTTGTCAATTAGGCATTCGTCAAAATGAACGAAATCGAATCAAAACTTTATATGGAAATTAATACATTACTAAACAAATAACGATACCAACTCTGATCATTTGTTAACTTACAACAGTTTTGGGGGTACCCGCCGAAAAAACGACATTTCCACTGAGAATTTCACATCTTTCTTTCATTCTTCACTTTGTTTCCTTCTGCCTTTCTTTTTTTTTTTACTTATTTTGCCTTAAGTTTGTAACTGTACGAACCCCAGGTGTATTACCCTTTACAGTTTTTCGCTGTGATCATCTAGTTTTTCACTAAGATTTCCTTTACCCTCAACCATTATTGGTTAAGTGACTTACTTAGATAACTGACTATTTAGTCAGAGGACTCTTAATGTTGTTGTGATTCGTTGATCTAGAGTAGCGCACCTTATAAAACAAGAAATAAATACTCCGCCACACATTGTAAGGAATGTTTCACCCCCTCATTGATTGAGAATATGCCCAAGACATATCTCAGTAGTCAGAATTGTCGTTTTGTTGTAATTAATTGTGGTCATCACTTACACCAGGGCAACCATAAGGTAATTTTGATAAAGCCTAATCTTGAATACGTGAAATACATTAAACTTGCTTGGTTAACTTGGATTAGGCGGGGCGACCCCCCTATTGTAATTACGGTATTTTAACTCTTTTTCATCAATACACGTAACCGGAAAGTAATGCTTTACCGTGTGTACGTAATATGAAGAATTTCTACCAGTTATTAGATACACTAATTAGCGTACTAATCGAAATTCCAGACGGCTATACAGATAGACTGAATAACCAAGACTGGGCCCCGTGATAAGATTTTGTTGTATATTTATACTAAATTTTGCATGTAGCGGGGTGTGGAAAATAAACGTTCTCACGGATTTGCCTAAATAGATTGGTATCAAATGAGGAGCGTTCATGCAAAACGGATTGTACTCTCTGGTATGGTTTCTAGGGTTGGCCTTACTCAGATTCTCGCAAAACCAGTCAGATCCCATACTATTTGCCATTTAAAGGTACCGAGTTCGATCAAAACGAGACATAAACTAGACTGCGCTATTAATCAGCTGTTCAGTCGTTGAATAAGTCTCAAACTAAACAGGTGTTTTTGTCTGTATTTTAGTTGTTTTGTGTGCCATAATTATTATTAGTAGCAATAATGGAAACTACAGTAAGTGTTGGTACTATCAACGTAGGCAGTAGAAAGAAAAATCCGAAATCTTTAAGACGAGAACAGAAGAAAACGCAAAGGTAAGAGTTTTTTTAGCGGTTATGTGTGTATTATGCTTCTTAAAAGAAATATTGTAGGTATTCCAATGCTGATCCAAATCTACGGCGTTTTGTACGACCTTGCAACCACAACACGAAGACTTACATGTGTAGTGTGTAGTTTAGGAAAGGCTACCGACATAAAAAAATCCAGAGACAATTTCTACCAGAGCCTCTCAAAAATAGACCAAGATCAAAGGTTGTGTCATTTGATATCAGTTTTGGAGCCAAAAAGACGTCGACCTAAGGAAGGGATATTACCAGAAAAAAGAAAACCCAAATCAGTTCGCGTTCTGTACTTTCTGCGTGTATACAGGGGAAATAAAACTAAAACTCTGACAGTATCCAGAAACTTTTTTTTGGCTGTGTTTAATATTACAAAAACTCGTTTAACTGGTATCCACAAGATTATAAGAGAAGGCAATATACAAAAAGAAAATCGCGGTGGTAATCGCTATGGCGATAAAAACATTGAAAGAAAGCAAAAAATTCGGGAGTTTTTACAGAAAATTCCAGCCTGTGAGACCCATTACAACAGAAACAAATCTTGTCGTGTTTATGTGTCGTGTGACCTCAATATTAACAAACTTTTCCATCTGTATAACATAAAAAAATCCGAATTTTAAAACATCAAAATCCATGTTTAAAAGACTCTTTTACGGAGAGTTTAACATAGGATTTTCTTCGCCAGCTTCAGATGTATGCGGGACGTGTCTGAATTTAAAAAATGCTATAAAAGAGCGAGGTGAAAATAGAGCCACTCTAATAACAGAATTAAAAATTCACAAACTTCGAGCAAACACTTACTATAAATTGCTAAAAGGAGAGCCTGCAAATAGCATTTCTTTCTTCTTCGACATGTAGCAATTGCATTCGTTACCAAAAACGCCCATCCAGGATGCCTTTTATTTAAGGCAAATCAGTTTATACGCCCTTTGTTGCGTTGATGTTGATTCAAAAGAACCTGTATTTTATACCTGGTCCGAAGACCAAGCTAGCCGCGATGCAACAGAAGTTGGGTCAGCTTTAATAGCTCATCTTAGGTCCCTTGATCTAACTACGGATATAAAATTGCTTAGACTTTTTTGTGATGGCTGTGAGGGCCAAAACAAAAATTCCCACATTATGCATATTTTGGCATATTGGTTAAAAAATGAAGCCCCACAAAACGTTGAAGAAATCATAGTCCATTTCCAAGTTAGAGGGCACTCGTACCTTCCGGCTGATCGTGTTTTTGGTCGTGCCGAAAAACTACTTAAAAAGCACGTCGTAATTCAGAATCCTAAGGAATATAATAGTTTTTATTCCCAAGTTGGGACAGTTCGAGAGTTGGGCAAAGACTAGAATCTTTACAATGTCAAAGAGCTTTCAGAAACCTACACTAAAGTCACAAGAATCAAAGAACTGAAGAGAATTTTCATAAAAAAATTCGTGTCCAGGAAAGGTTCCACAATCAAATACAAGGGTTGTCAATATTTTCGCTTCGAAAACGTTATCGATGAAAAATACTTAGCTTTCTTAAAAAGAGGGCGCAAAGAAAATAACCAATTAGAGGAGCTGCCATTAGGAAACCCAATTTCGCCAGAAAAAAAGAAAAATGTTATGACACTCTTGGAAAAACAATTTAACAACAAAGATATTCAATGGCAAAATCTTCCATCATTGGAGTTTTTTAAACATATTTTGGAAGAAGCTACCGGGACTTTGCAGAAGCGAGAAGAAAGGGAAGAAGAGGAGACCCACGATGAGACCTGTGATTGCCCCGAGGAAAACAAGAAATTACACATTTAAATAATATATTTCACATCTTGTATTGCGTTCTGAAGTTTCTCGAATCAAATTTTATATAATGTTAAATTAATATTATTTTATTCTACTTTATCCAAACAAATCCGGACTCCTCCACCATGTATTCAAACAAAACAAGACATATCCGTTGTGTTCAAGCAAAAGCAGACATATCCATTTGTTTTTGTTAAATATCTCCTAGAAACAATGTTTTTTTTTTTTGTAAATATTTTTCTTAAATATATTGGTGGAATCTTTTTATACCGATCTGTTGAAAGCGTTTTTTTCTAAATCAAGCGACTTTTGACAAAACAGTTTTTGCTGTTTTTCTCGACTTTGTAATAAATGGACATGTCTGGTTTTGCATGGACGCTCCTCAAATGTTCCCATGAGTAACCCTTGCTCTCCAAACTAATACATTCCATGGTTGAGTTAAAATCTTAATATTTTAGCAGAACACGTCTGTGTCCACTTGTTTACATATAGGCGGCGAACTAATTTGCAAAAGGGACGTGATTTTACGCCGAGGATTTATGATATTTCTGTTATTAGTTTAGAAATGAAATTAACTTTCTGCCACAATCTTGCCCCAAAGAAACACCCCTAGCGTTATGCTTTGACTAAAATAATTACATTGAAATTCTAATCCCTCAAAAATAGAAAATTAAAATTATATTCGCGCAGGTGGTAATTACAAGTTCGAAAAAGAAATATAATTAGCCCTTTTACCTTCATAACTAATTTTTAATAATATTTCAGACAGTAATTTTTGCAGCACTAGGAGTCCTTACTATTACTACTTGCGATTTAGTTTCGTACATTGCAGAAAGGCGAAGCGGCGAACATTCATTGGCATTAGGAACAGTAACGATATTAACAGACCACTTCAATTTAGAAATAATTCGTTATTACCAGAGTTTTATGTTCCTCGTTGCGGCGGTGGGATTTGTTACAGAAGATGTGATTTATGCAAGTATTATCTCGCATATATGCGTACAATGCCAAATTTTAGAAAATTTCATTAGAAGAATGATTAAAATAGGTCATCAAAACATGGTCAAGGTAATCTAGTATTTACTATTAATACACCGTTTCTTACTGAGGCGATTTCAGGATGAAAATATAAAACAGAAAGCTGTTGAAAATATTGAACCATCGACTGTGCGCTGGGAATATTTACAAAACCTGCTAAAAGAAGCTGTTCGTTTTCATATAGCTATATTGAACATATCTGAAGAGGCAGAAGATGTGTTTAACGTGGCAGTTTTAGCGGAATTTACTTCTCTCTCTGTTAGTTTCGGTTTTGTGATATATCAAGTGTCGGTGGTAAGAAAACAGATTAAAATATTATGTGTACTCGACAAACCCCGTTAAGCTAGGAATATTTATTAGATTTGTCGGTTCATTTTGCACAAGAATTAAACTGTAGCTTATTGCGTGCGTTATTTATATTTTCAAATTTCAGATACCAATATCCGATTACCATTTCATGAAATACGTGATTGTGCTAATGTGTGCCATATTTCCTTTGTTTATGTCGTCCTATTGGGGAAACGAAATATTGGTTGAAAGTCAGGCTATAGCCGACGCCTGTTATGAAGTCAATTTCATTGGGGCGGACATTAGGTTCCAAAAGGGACTAATGTTAATAATGTTAAGAAGTCAGAAACCGATAACTTTAACACTCGGAAAATTCTCCAGTCTGTCATTGGTTACGATGCTTTCAGTAAGTAACTTCGAATTTTAAACAGATCCCGATAAACTGAAATTCGTTTTTTAGTTTTGTCGAGCTTATTTTTCGTATTACATGTTCATAAGTAAAATGAACTCAACTTAAACGATCAATTTTAAAAATTTAAAAATATCATCGCCCGATAGTACTACTTATTTATTACAATAAAATAAAACAAGATGTTGTGACATCGTATATCAAATACACACAATTTATATATTCATTTATGTATAAGCCAAAGCAGTATGTAAGTATGCAGGGGCGTAGGAACGTTTTTTTGAGTGAGGGGGGCAACAGAGTAAGTGAGCACTATATTGATAATAATGTCAGGGTCGTACATAGTCGTAGGTAGACAGCCAAAGTTGGGGGTGCAGGAATCCTTTACGAGCAAAGCGAGGCATTTATCATGTAGCGCCGCAGGCGAAAATTTTTGAAATTTTCAAGGTCAAGCGCTCTAATGAAAAGTTAGAAAATCGCGATACAAAAATATTTTCTACAAAAAATAGGTTTCATCAAGGAAACTTTTTTAAAAAACAGTAATTTTTAATAACCTGAAAGATTTCTTCCATCTTCCATTAACGTGGAATTTTTATTGCTTGATAAATTGCACTAGTCTAAAAAAAGGGGGATTTTTGGGGGGAGGGCATTGCCCCCTCTGCCCCCCCCCCCCCCGGTTCCTACGCGCCTGTAAGTATGTAATCCGAATAAAAAGCCAATGCCTTGTTTTCAGTGGCGGCATATTACTAAAATATAAATATTGTAACGTTTTTAACACTAAAAACACAACACTAATATTAACCCGTAACACTATAATAATAATAATAATAATAATAAACTGTACATTACCGAAGAAATTAAAGCTGTTCTTTCGAACTCTTTAATCCAGTCATCGTGGTGAGTTAATCCACATTGTCTTCACTGTTTCTTATTTTGCTTGTTCTTATAGGTCTTGGTTAGTTTTTGCTTTTAAAACTGCTTGCATTCTTTTCTATTTTCAATTATTTCTTTCCAATTTCTTATTTTCATTTTCTTGATATCTGCTTCTACTTGTTCTTTCCATTTTAATTTGGGTCTTCCTTTCGACCTTGTATTTAGTAGTCTTTGTGGTGATGTTTTTTCTTTTCTGTGTAGGTGTCCATACCATCTAATTCTTTGTGCCTTGTAAACTCTTACTATGTTTTCTCTTTTTAGCAGTTTGTCGATCTCGTGATTCATTAGTGGTCTTATCTCGTCATCTAGTTCTTTCTTGGGCCCCATAATTGTTAGGTCTTATCTCGTCATCTAATTCTTTCTTGGGTCCCATAATTGTTATGATAATTCGCCTTTCGACAATTCTCTGTTTGTTGTAGCTCTTCTTTGTTTGTTAAATTCGTTGCTTCTGCTGCGTACATTACAAATGGTCATATCATCGTTTTATATACTTGTATTGTATTCTTGTTCTTCTACTTAGTTTCTTGTCTTTCAGCATTATTTTATTTGCATGTAACGCTTTGTGCCCTTGCTGAATTCGATGTGTAGTCTTTCATTTCTTCTAGTAATCAGAAAACCTAGATACTTGTGTTCCTACTTCTTCGAACTCATAATTATTAATATTTATTTTGATCAATGTTTTTGTTTCCTACTGTAATGCATGTATTTTGTTTTGGTTTCATATATTTCTAGTCCTTTTTATTTTGATATTTGTTCTATTTATTATCCTAAATATTCTTTCTAGTTCAGCTTTTCTTTTTGCTATTATTACGATATCATCTGCATATGCGATTATTTGGACTGGTTTGTTGTTAATTGTCCCATTCTGCTGTGTTTCTTTACTGATCCAGTCTAATAATATGATGAAGATCAGAGCCGATAGTGCATCGTCTTTACTTACTTCGAAGTCTTCTGTTGATCCTTGGCTGAGAAGAACTGATGCTCGTGATTCTTTCATCGTCATCTTAATTAGTTGTGTCAATTTTTCGTTGCTTTTAGATCTTCTATAATTTTCGCGCTTATTAGACTGTCAAAAGCCTGTTTGTAATCGAGGAATAAAATATGTACGCCTATGTCGTGTTCGTAACATTTCTCAGTGATTTGTCTGATTGTGTGTATGGCATCTATAGGTGACTTATCTTTTCTATATCCTAGTTGATAGTCTCTTAAAAACGTTTCTGCGTGTTTGGTAAGTCTACGTTTTATTATCATCGTTATAGTCCAGTCAAATGGTCGAAATAAAAAGGCAAACTTTGCATTTTGTGTAGACAGCGATTTTTTTACGTTGTGTAGGGGGTCGGTGGTAAGTCTAAATCTGGCCCCATTTGGCCGCCATCTTGAAAAGAAGGGCAATTAGTTCTGCAGCTATATCTCTGTATCCGCGAGTCTTAAAAAAGTTTATATAAAGCCTTTTTGTAGAAAATTGCATTTTCTATAACTTCTATTAATAACTTTTTTACTTTTACTTTTTTGCACTTGCTTAATTTACTTGCTAGTACCCTCAGGGTCTTGGAAGATGTCAAATACCTGGCCGTTATATTAGACAAGAAACTGAACTGGGGAAGACACTTAAATGCAAAGATTGAGAAAGCGTGCTTCACTTTCTAATAATATCACCGTCGCGTTGTTAGCAAAAAATGGGGTTTGATTACAAAAATTGCCCTGTGGCTGTACATTGGTGCTCTAGTCTGGTGACCCAGAATGAGACAGAAAGCAGCAGCAACCAGATTAGGTCATGTACAACGTTTAGCTTGCCTAACTATTACTGGTGCGATGCGTACCACCCCAACTGCGGCTATGGAGGCTCTCTTATGCATTCCTCCTCTTGATTTATTCATAGATTTTAGAGATTGTCTATAGAAGACTGATAGGCCTATAACTATCAGGTTTTTTTCGATTTTTCCCTGGTTTAGGGATCATTGTGATAATGGCTTGCTTCCATTTTGCAGGAAAGTAGCCAATTCGTAAACTGGAATTAAATATTGCTGTCAAGAACATCACCGATTTTTTGGGCAAGTTTTTGATTACCACGTTAGGGATCAGATCCGGTCCTGGGGCTTTTTTAGTCTTTAATGCTCGGATGTACTTTTTAATCTCGGAAGGTGAAACCGGGTTAGAAAGAGCAGTTTCTTGAGGTACATTATTTATTATTTGTTCCTTCACATGATGTGTGTGGTCGTGATTATTTGCTTCTACGATGGTGGTGAATGTCCGCTCAAGCTGCCCCGCAAAGATTTCACACTTCTCCCAGTCCTTCGTGAACGAGCGGCCATTGAGTTGTAGGGGCGGGATTATCGTATGTTGCTGTAGTATTCTTTTGATAGCTAGCCATAAGTTAGTATCTCCTGGAGATAAATTTTCTAAATAGTGTTGATAGGAATCATTCCTGTAGGTATTTAGTTCCGATTTGACAATTATTCCAGTAAGTTGGTTTAAGCGTAGCCTGACTGCGGTATCTCTTGTGTTTTGCCATTCTCTCCGCGTACGGTGTTTTTCTTTAATAAGATTTAATATGCGAAGCGGAGGATTCGTGTAATTTGAGGGTCTATGTAGATTAATACACGTTGTTGCTCTGTGAATAGATTGTTCAATGGACTCATTAAAAAGAAGTATGGCATTGTCGATTTCTTCCTCGGAGTCTAGTTTAGCTGGACATGAGATCAAGTGATCCATGTATATTTGAAATAAATCCCAATTGATTCCTCCGTTAATTAATTTTAGAGGTTTAGGATATGTCTTAGGCAACTGATTGAAAGTCAGTACAACTGGCAAGTGGTCAGCCCTGTATGGAAAATAGGTGGGATCAGTGGGCGGCGATATATGAATGCCATGTTGGGCACAGAAGGTTTGCAATTTAGTGCCACTAGGATTTGTTACTCGACACCCCAGTGTTCATGTTTACTGTTTAGGTCTCCGACTACTAGAGTCGGATTCGGATTGTCGAAAATACTTCTGAGCTCTTCTTCATTCAGTCGCTTATTAGGTGGTTTATGAGTACATATAACTTGCAGTAAGCTATTATTAGCCATGGTTAGTTTGACTGCAACCGCTTCCAAGAATTGGATATTGTTCAATATAATCTCATGTGCTATAAGAGTGCGTTTGATGATTATTGACATCACCTGAAGCAATAGGCGCTTCACGGTCTTTTCGAAAAATTGAATACTGTGGGATTGTAAATTTTTCTTCGTTAATAAGGTGTGTTTCGGTCACACAGGCAATATCAATGTTGTTTCTTGCGAGGAAGGAAATAAAGGCTGATCTTTGATTTTAGCGTTTAGGTCTCTCATCAGCATTACTTTATGGGTCTCATTCGTATTATCGAGTGTATGCTGCAGGTCCCTGTAGAAATTTTCGATTTCGTTGCGTCCGGGAGATCTCGTATACACTGATCCACTGTAGATAATTTTATAACTTACATTGTACTCTTTCGTGTTTTGCTTTGCCACAATAAACCAAGATGTAATTTTCATGGTTCTCCATAAAATTAACGCTGTACTTAGAATGTTCTTTTTGGGAAATACTTAATCGTAGAAAAGATACAAAAGTTCTGAATCACCCTATATTTAATCGTCGACTACGTTCCTACTGTTTTTCAATGATCTTTTATCAAATACCTGTAATTAAAATTGTTAATTTTTCTCAAAATTATTACTTCGGGCTAGTTTTTAGGATTTTAGTACTTATATCAATAATTTTTGCATTCGCGCTGAATGCTTGGATTATTAATTTACGTATTAATGTAAACGTTAAGTTTGCTTTAAATATTTAAATAAACTATTCTTCGAATAAAGATTACAAGCATGCCTAAACAAATAAATTTTGAAATCTGTAATACTTTAGTGACTGATGATAGTGATGATACATTTCAAGGCTTTTAGTAACCAACCTAATAAACTGCAGAATAAAAAAAAATCCAAAACTGTACTTGCAAGTTAACTAAACTTATAGAATGTTTTGAAATTAATTTATTAATTATACGTCGAGGTATAAAGTTTTTTATTTATTAATAAAACAGTAAAAATGGTTTTCTGATCTTTCTTTTCAATTCTATGCATTAAAATAGAAAGTATTTATGGGATTCTATATGTGTTATCATTTCAGAAATTTCAAAGCTCGACATTTGAAAATGAACACCCTCTATAATTTTTAAGCTACGCCTACATTTTTGATTTTATGATCAAGCGATTTTTTTCCCTTAATATTAAGGAAAAAAAAAGTTTTCAATTAATTCTTTACAGAACTTAAAATGTTTTCATTAATGAATACTACGACTTAAATGATAAATAATTTGATTTGGTAATATTTAAAAACATAAAATTCAGGGTGTAATTAAACAGTAGCGTGGGATAAATTCAGGGAATCTCCAAATTTTTGGATGTAATTTTCTTTGTTTGTTTTTTTTCCATTTTACGTGGGGACTTAACTGTTAGGGATATTTTTTAAAGTGTTGTTTATCTTTCTTATTCTTTATTGTGAGGAGTCATTTTTGCTTAAGCAGGCATTAGCTAAAAATATCTTAAAATTTCGCGCACGAATTTTAAGTTTTGGCCTGTGTGCTTTTTAGAATAGGAAAGTAAGCGTGTCTTATTTTGTTGGCAGCTAGGTTTCTTCTTTACTTTATCCATAAGCACTTTGTCCGGCACCGATTTACGGTACTGTTTTATTGCACCCTATACCCTATACATAAAAGAAATACTTGTAACAAAATATATTTCAAATTTAGCTACCTACCAATTAAAATTGCTTTAGCATTTCTACACAATGGTAACATAGGATATGCGTCATTTTCATCAGGCTCCAAATTTGTTGTGTCGTCTAAAGCATGGTGCTAACCACACTACCCTGTATGCTTAGCGTACGAGACAACCGAGCCTGTAAGCGACTTAGGAAGCCTTAACCCTGCACGTTTCTGGCCATACTCCCTTACGAAGTGGAAATGCCGATACCTATACATTTTACTGTATGTTTGTGTCATGGATAAAATCATTTTGATGTGTCTCTTACTGTTATAACGTATGCAAGTTTAATACCATGAGTTTAAAAGAAATTACATAAGGCTTGGCCAAGGAAAGATAAAACAATGTCTACTGTAAGCTTTAGAATTTAATTTTTAGGTTAGTTTTGCCGCTGACAGTATTATAACAGCAACACAATAATAACAGTTAATAAATTCTAAGCTTGCAGTAGACATTATTTTATTTTTTCATGGCCAAGCCTAACGTAATTTCTTTTTGAACTCATGGTACAATACATACTGTATGTTAAAAAAAGATCGAAATCAGGCTTAGCCATGAAAATGTAAACCTATGTCTTTGAAATTGTCGTATTTATTGCTTGATTGCAGAAACACCATTTTTACTCCGCTTGCTGTTTCGAATTTAACAACAAATGCTTTTTGAGCCTGAGTAAACATTTGCATTTGAAGTAATTGACGTTTTTGACATACATTACATGTTGGTTACTGAATATAGGAACCTTAACAAAAGGCTCTTAATGTATTGTTTTTAGAGTCATACCTGATTTCGATTTTTTTTTTGATCATACGATAGTAGTTAGTATATTATATTGGCCAATATTGTCGTGTCGTGAAGTAAAAAGGAATTGTTCACAATATAAGAACCATTTAACCGAAAATAGACACTTGATAATTTAACAGAGCAAGTAGTTATAAAATGGAATAAATAATAAAAGTTTTTACTTATCCTTTTACTAATAAGTAATCTAAAATGAATAATTAATTACGAAAAATGCTAATATACTAAATGATCGTAATAATAAAAGATAAAGATATATTTTTAGAATTTTTTGTTCATATTTTCATGCACATATTACAGTTTTTGGCTGTTACTACCCATTGTAACTCTAACACCTCCAATTAGAGTTATGTTTATTTTTTCTATTATAAATAACTAATCAATTATTTTTCATATTTAATTTCCGCAAACCTCCTTCATGCTTTGTTGGGCACGTTAAGCCGATGATCTCGGTTTTCATAGTAACACCCTTAGCATAATATTATTGGTAGATTTTCCTCTCTTCCTTCGATTGATAAGTCTGCTACCCAGCATAGTGCCAAAGGCGTTCATAGAAACTACACTGTAGGATTATTATGTGATTATAGGTAATATAAGAGAGCATTAACCTACAAAAGAAAGAAAGAAAAAAATTCTTAACCTTCGGATAATGTGTAGACTTCGTAAACGACATATCGCGAGTCAGAAATAGTTCATCTGCATTTCATCATGCATAATTTACTTCGATTAACATATTATCAGCTTTTTTTAATTAGGGACTGTATGGTCGTATACATACTTCTGAATTAAATACCTTATATGTACAATTTGGGTTCTTCAATTTCTACAAAAAGTTTATAGAACAATGTGGGCGGGTATTGAGTTACCCTCATTAAATTTATAGTTTTACTTTAGAATTATTTTGTCTCTTTGAATAAATATTAAGAATAATCTGTATTGAATTAATTCTTAGCAACGCATGCACTTCACTGCCTTAAGTAGGACTAGAACTTCTGACATTTAAACTCTCTCTCAAAATTTTGGCAAATTAAACAAATTTGTCCTCTTTTAAAATTAAAGCCTTCTTTTACGTTTATCATTGGCAAATTTTTCTATGTGTAACATCCAGTTGTACAAATATTACCAATGAAATTTGGTTAAATGGAATCTCTTTATCAATAATTTGCAAAAAAGCACCTCAGCTGCATATATCGTGTAAATATGTTTGACTCATTTCTAATACTAATCCGTATTTTCATAACCTTTCACCTTTTCTCTGCAATATCACTGAAATTTATCTGTTTGAGACAAAGAACACGATGTTAATTCAGTAAATTACATTATACAATAAACTACCAAAGTTTGAAGTTTTCATATGTTGTGATTGTGATTATTCGGAAAAAATCCAACGTCTTCAAAGTCGTGCGGTAAAATATGGCCGTCCCAATACTACCAAAAGAATTACAGCTAAAGGCAATCAAAGAACTTAACGAAGTACCCGACCGAATACCAGAAGATCTAAATAATATAAAGAAGTGGCTCGATGAGCAACCTCATTTAAATGGCCGAAAGGGTAAGTTTTAAGACTTTTAAATTTGTGATAATTACAGCAGTTTTTTCAGACGATTTATGGCTGTTAAATTTCTTGCGGGGATGTAAATTCGATTTAGAAAAGACGAAAGTAAAACTATCAAAGTATTATTTGTACAAATCCGAAAATCCCGAATTCTTTGCTAACAGGGATCCTCTTCTACCGGAGATTCAAGAAATATTAAAAGCAGGGTAATTATTTAATTTATATTAATTGAAGTGATTTGAATTGTACGTATGCTACATTATAGATTATCTTTGTAGAATACTTATTCCACTCGTATCAGGAAACACATCGGCAATTTTAGTGCAATGGAAACATATAAATCCTAAACAAATACATATTCCAGACGTAATTAAAGTTGCATTTATGATTTACGACATTTTTCTAAACAAAAGTAATACTGTTATTGTTACTGGCCAATCTATCATCGAAGATTTTGGAGATTTCCCTGTTAGTTTCATATCGCAACTGACATTCAGTTTATGTAAAAAGATTATCAGTTTTCAAGATGTCTACCCATTAAGATTAAAGGCAATCCATTTTATTAACCTGCCTTCTTTCTTGAAAATGATTTTGCAGTTGATTAAAGCATTACTGAAACAAAAACTAAGGCAAAGAGTGCGTAGTGTTTTCCTTCAAATGCAAAAGGCAGATAATTAAAAATTGAAAATTCCAGATACATTGCGAAAAGAAGTGGGACTTAAAGAAAGTAAGCGAATGTGTCCCCTTAGATTTAATTCCCGAAGAGTACGGAGGAAATGGGCCTTCTATTAAAACTTTAACAGGTAAGAAACAACTAAAATATATCGAAAATAAAATAAAGTGATTACTGATTTTTAATTATGTGCTGTTTCAGAGGAAACAAAGAAGAAACTTGAAAACTATCGAGATTGGTTTTTAGAGGACGCCCAATTTTGTTTACAAAAGACAAAAGAACTTTAATTTACCATATTATTTACTATACCTTCAAATTGCCCAAACCTAATTTATTACCAAAGCAAAATAAAAACAAGCTAAGCTATAAATAAAATCAAATACATTTCCAGTTTGTAGTGTTGCCTAATTAAACTTAATAGGAATGTGAAAAGATAATTATTAGGCAGATTTATAAATAATAATAAAGTAAATTTTCTGCCACAAAACTTTACTATTTCCTATGTGAAACTATTCTTACCGTTATTAAAAGCAAATGTCAGAATTTGTTTAAGCATAAATCATTCTTGCAGATCGCATGTCCAAATAAAAAAGTAAAATATAATAAAAATCTATGAAGATTCAAAATGTTAAAAGCTTCAAATTTTAGAAAAGCGGTAGCATTTCGACCCGAGAGACAAATCCAAGACCACATATTCAGAGTAAAATAACTGACGGGATTGTAACATGTACCTAAATTATTGTATCCGCACCACACGTTGTCTGCATGCTAGTACTTAGATACTGGTTATCTGTTTTTTGACCTTTTCAAAATTTTTCACGATTTTATATTTATTTCCAATACTTTTAAAAAAGAATCCGTATTCTTCAGATAAACGGCAGAGATCAGATACTTAAAGAATATAACAGGAAAACAAGAAAGGGCAGAGCGAAGAACAGAAGCGTAACTGATGGATGAGTTAGATTTTCGTTAATTGTTCTTCTTCTAGTACCTATTCGTTTCGAATTCTGGCAACTAACATGTTAGCTAACTGTGCCCGAGCAGTTACGCACTAAATAAAATTACAATATTACGATTAGCTATAATTTTATATATTTTTTACGTTATTTTGACGTACCCAGTATATTGATATACATGAAAGTTTAGAATAGTAAATGTGATCGACTGATCGAAACGAATGATGAAATAAGACATGTCTATTTTGACTTCGTTAGATACCGCCTAGAAAAATCCAGTAAGGGAGCAATTTTCTAAGGTTGTGGTTCTAGGATATTTTTTCCTTCTTTTTCATATATCGGTACCTTGGTAGAAAAAGGGCCAATGTCCAAATATGGCATTTACGTGATAATATGTTCACGATACTGCTCTGTGTACGTACTGTTACTAGAAAATGGGCCAATGTCCTACAATAGTGCATTCCGAAGATAATCTACTTTGAAAATGGCCAATATCCATATCATCTAAATAGAAAAAGGGCCAATGTCAGGACATTGGCCCTAAATACACTTCAGAACTGCATCTAAATAACCAATGTCCGCGGCGATTGACATTGGCCATTCCGTATATTAGAACTGTGGAAATTGGCCGTCCGTATTTTTGAACAGCCAACATTGGTCAGAATTAAAAGAATTCCTAACCTCAAATCTTAGTTTGACATTTGATGTTTACAGAAATAATAACAGAAGATCAATAAAAAAACCAATTAGGGTAGGCTGGGAAATTGAATTATTTTGAATTGGTACTTTAGCCACATCCACAGAATGACATTTCTGACATGAATTGAAGGTTATAAACTTTGTTTACAATAAAAATGTCAAATTACAAACGTTATAAAATGTCATTCTGTGGATGTGGCTAAAGTACCAATTCAAAATAATTCAATTTCACAGCCTACCCTAATTGGTATTTTTATTGATCTGTTGGTAGTTGTGTTTGTGTATGTGCAATAAATCTGTAAAGTGTTAAAGATGAATAGCCGGACACTTAAAATACTAGAAAGATGCAAACAGACTGTCGAAAAAGGTAAGTTTTGTTTTAATTCATGTACAGAGACATTCTGATTGCATCATAATTTTAGGGAAGAAGGATAACATAGGTACTGCTTCAACAACTTTCTTTAACACGTCAAACGAAGAAAATAATTTATCACCTATGACGTCTTCATTATACACAGAAGTAGATTTTGAAGCAAACGAATTGTTGCCTTTGGTTCCTGTTAATAATGTACGTAAAATAAAATGAAATACATCATCCATGTTCTTTTAACAAGTTAATACAACGTTGCAGTAATTACATCTAATCATTTTTAGATTGCTGACGAAATACAACCAGAAAATACAGAATTGTGCTATGAAGAGTATGAAGAGTTAACATCAATAAAGGGGGTCTTTACTGATACCTATGATGTAAGCCGCATATAAATTTGTTTATATTATCAAAATTAGTGCCATTTAGTCCACTTAATTGACAATTTCATTTATATGTTATTCACTAATAACACTAACGCATTTCTAAGGTTTGAACATGTCTGTAGTTATTATAATTGGAAGCGGTGAACTTGTACACCGTAAAAAAAATGAGGATGGTGAAAATGTTCCTTGGCTCCACATAAAATTGTTGAAATTCACCCAAGAAAACGAATTTCAATTTTATTACAAGACTAATTTGAAAGAAAACGAATTTAGAAAAGTTGACCTGAGAAGAGGCAGTTTGAGGAAACGTCAAAATGACATGGACATTGATGTTCCAAATCCACTTAGCACAGATCCTTTGCCACTCTCCACTGAAAAAGTCAATAATTTGTTAGATCTTCTGCCCTACATTAGTGAATATAATAGGCAGTTCTATCGAAATTTGAAGGAATCTGATCAAATGGACGCTGAAGATTACCCGGACGAAAATTAAAAGTTATGTATTATGTTACAATGTTATAATAAACTTTAAATAAATTTTGTTCAATTATAACTTTATCTACTGCCTTTTATTTCTCAACCTTTAAGGCCAATGTCCTATTACCACTAAATATTCGCGGGGCCAATATCCACTAATTTTTTTTAATAAACAGATAAATCTAAAAAACGTAATATAAAATGAAACTACCCACCATTAGCTACTCCTATCTAAAAAATTAAATTGCTGCTACAAAACTATCACTTTTTATTCTAGTTTTAATACACTTAAAAACTTTCAACTAAATTACTCGGAAAGAATGAAACTGGATATTGGCCCTTTTTCTACCAAGGTACAGATATATCTCCCTGTAAAGTCAGTTGCAGCAGATCTACTAATCCTCTTCAGCCGGTATTAATCTACTCCTGGATGTAGGCAACTTCCATTGTTTTCCATATTTTCCTGTATGGGTCCAGTTTTTCCCTGCCACTTTCTGTATAATTATCTCGTCATCTGTTCTGGGGCCTCCCTTCTTCTTGTTCAACCCATTCCAGTACACTCCTGGACAAAGGTGTCTCCTAGTATTTTTCAATGATTTCTGCTCCTAGCCTTCTGGAACCAATTCTTTCCTACAAACTGCCTCACATCATCCACCCATCTGCGTTTTGGTCTTCCCCGACTTCTCTTTGTCTCACGTGGTCTCCATTGCAACAATCTGTCTCCCTGCCACTTTAACTTTGTTATGCGCTCAATGATGTCCGTGACCTTGGTTTTCTCCCTAATTGTTTCATTCTTCACTTTGTCGCGTAGAGAGATTCCCAGCATTATTTTCTCCATAGCTCGTTGATTGACTCGAAGTCTATTTGCGCTTATATCGTTTTTAAACCATAATACGTAAGTAGCAACAGGTAAGACACATGTGTTATAAACTTTCCGCTTATGATTGATAGGCATACTCTTATCTTTCAGGGCATGTTGTAATTTACCAAAGGCAGCCCATGTCAGCCCTATTCTCCGTGCTATTTCTGCCTTTTTGTTTTCTTTTCCCGACTTTATAACGCGCCCCAACATTTGTCTTAGTTCTTTTGGATCACTAGACATGATGACAATGTCATCCGAAAAAAGCAGAGAAAAGACAAAAAGTCAAAATAGGAAGAACGATAAATGAAATAAACAACGTTATTGGGAATCGTAGACTTTAACAAATTAAGAGGAGAAGAACAAGTTTGAATTTCTTTGGTAAGCTTATGATTTCCAGGCTGTTAAAAATTGAAAACTTAAATTCAAATTGCGTAGGTGAAGCCCAAACCAGATTTGACTGATAATTTTTTTACCTCAGTAAAACGTTAAAACGTCTTAAAACCATTATGGTATTTATATAAATACGTATTTCACCACCTCAGCAATCTGGAACTTATTATATCACTTTTTTCTAACACTAATATCTTTTAGATACTGTTTGTATAGTGCATAAGAGCTCACTTGTTATGTTGCCTTTGAAATACGTTTTCTCTATAAAATTCGTGGTCAATGACAACGTATTTTATAGGCCTTCTTTTTTAAATGTATATTTACAACCAGATCAACAAATTGCTTATTACACATGGTTTTGTTACAATAGATTTTATTTCACTAGAAATGTCATAATGAGGTCGGCTGTCAGCTCCTCTGTGGCGTGAATGTAATGCTACAATAATTAATTTTAATCACTTTCATCTGATGACGAACATAAGTCCTGGGGGAGTTTTCGCTTTAGTCTTTTGTGAATGTTTTTTTGGCCTGAATTGTATAATACTGCACTATCACACTGTTGTAAGTTTACTATAAACTTTTTAGTCTCTTTTTTTATATACTGTTCAATAGTTGGTATGTTTAATTCTTCATGAATTTGGGAGTTTCTAATATACCATGGGATGTTTGCACATATTCGGAGCACTTTATTTTGCATGATTTGTAGCTTTCTAATTTGGGTTTTGGGAGCATTACTCCAAACAGCACAACAGTATGTTAAAATAGGCCTCAAAATACAGCGCCACCAATCAAACAAGTCTGTCAAGTTGGCGTGGTGTGGTGTCGCTGTATTTTAGAGGTACACTCAGTGTCAATAGTACTTTGGCGGTAAATTTAAACGTGTAACATTGTGTATTTGCAAGTTTATTAATTTTTATTATGTACCTACGTTCTTATATAAATTTGTTAAAACTGTTAAAAGAAAATTTAGTAGACAAGTACCAGAATTAGATTTGAGAAGGAAATAAATAAGGAAATTTTATTTTTATTTTAGATAAATTTTGTCTACTATATTTCTGGCTTCGGAATGAACAGTTTTTTCCCTTTACTTGCCATAGCGATAAAAGCGATTAGAAGAAATGGATTCTATAAATAAATACATAAATAGCAATTGAGGTTATGCGAAAATTTCATTTTAAAAATACTTTAAATTATCTATAAAATATATGCCTACCTTATTAGGAATAAGTCGAACAAAAATAATCTTAAAAAGACTGATTTTTTTTATAAAGAGGAACGAAAGCAGAGAAAATTAAGAAACACAAACACGCGATAACTGTCAATTTGTTAGCTACTTTCACTTTTGACACGGAAGGTACAACGCCGGCAGGAGTTGTAGGTATTGGCTTAAACTTTTACCGCCACGAATTTTTAAAATTAGTTGGCATATTTTCCGATGGATTTGTTTGCTTGGTGGCGCTGTAGATATTAGTGTTAGAAAAAATTTTGAAGACAACTAATGTTTTATAGTTTAAAAATCTCGGTCTATCAAATTCTCGGCTCACTTCGTTCGCTCGGATTTGAACTACGACCTTGATTTTTAAACCTCCTATAAAACACTTGTTGTCTTAATAGCTATAATCGCATTAAGAAAGTACTTAAATTTTCTTATAATTTTATAGAACTTAAACTTGTTTAGCAGTAAACACCGTTAATATAATAGTGAAAGTGCAGAGAAGCATTTATTATTATTATTTCAGTTTTCTTAATTTTCGTAAATACGTGACCAATTCTACCATACATTATTTGCAGTTGCGGAAAATATCTTCATCAAAGTCTTCTATCAAAAGTTAAATTACCGGCAACTTAACTATCGAAATACGTATTTGGTTCTACGAGTTTTGCTAAATACCATTTGGCACTCGAATAAACTAATGTTGTCATTAAATAGTTAAGCAATGTTTTTGATTGGTATTGCCAAATAAAATTCCAAAATTTCCAGGATTTAAAGAAATTTCCATATAAAATAATATTTTAAATATTTCTCAAATCTGCATTGAATAACAGTTGGTAGTGAAAGTGTAGTTATAATTAACCTTTTAATGATATTATTTGTCTACGATTTGATTCCATGTGTGAACTTCGATCTGGCACTGAACCTTAAAAACTGATTTTGCAAAAACGTAAACAAACTGCATGAAGTTTCCCATAATTATGAGATTACGACAGTTAATTGCATGTAGCAAATGCATGTTTACATTTCTTGTTCTTATCGTTACATTCAACTCACAGTAAGTCTTTTTTTTATTCTTTATTTTCTAGTTTTAAAATATGAAGTTTTACTCTGAATATTTTGTTATAGGTATTAGAAGTATTAACATACAAGTCTTATGTGCATATTTTAGAAATTAAATTTAAATTCGCTTCTTTTAGGACAATATACAGAATGAAATTTCCCTTAAATATTTTAATTTAAATTTAATGCAAATACCACTGTTCAGCCGTACTTTCACTACATTTAATATTTTGATAGATTAAATTAAGAACACCTGCGGACCAGGGACTGGAACCCTTTTGAAATATAGATTCCGGTTCCAGTTTTGGTTCTTGGAAATTAAAAATAACGGTTTGGGTTTCGGTTCCGGTTTTATAATTTTTTTAAATAAGGTTCCGGTTCCGGTTCTAGAATTTTTTAGGTTCCTTTAAGGGTTCCAGAACTATAAAACGCTCACGAAAACAAACAAGTTGATAGATAATACCAACCAGTGGCGGCTGGTAACAATAGAAACAGGTGGGGCCAGGGGACAAAAACAACTTAATTTTTTTATCACAAGAAATATATTTTTTAAAACTACAATTATTGGGTTCTTTATACAAATATAGGTGGGGCCCGGCCCCTAAGGCCCCTATAGACGGGCCGCCACTGATACCAATACAACAAAAATAGCTTATTAACATGTGGAGGTGGATGTAATTCCAGCTCAGTGAAAAATTGTTGTGTTATAACTGTTACGGAGCATAACATTTTAGAACCGAAATTCGGAACCGAAATATACCGGTTCCTTTTGTAATTTATAATGGTTCCGGTTCTGGTTTTAAAATTAAGATGAATTGCAATAAAGGTTTCAATTCCGGTTTCGGTTCCGTAATATTAATAGATTCCGGTTTCGATTCCAATTCTTTTGGGTTCCGGTTCTAGTCCCTGCTGCGGACCTGCGTTATAAATGCGTCAGTGATGTAGTACAAGTTGACTTTCGCGCAAAATTAGTTGGTTATATGAACTTGGTTTTCTTTTGTCCCAATTTAATTCTTTTTTCAATTTTACAAAAACTTTCGCTCTTACTAGTCTGTGGTCGTTTCTTATGTTGCATGAATTCAGAATTGTAACATCTTGTATTATTGGCTTATGGCTTGATATGATATAATCAATTTCATTTTTGGTTTTCCCATCTGGGCTTAACCACATCCAATTTTTCTGTTATTTTTTCTGTAGGAAGGAGTTCATAGAGTATATTCCGAATCGTAAATATAAGAATATTCGTAGTTTCCTACATTCGTTTGCATCCTAGTTTTGAATTAAAGTCGACTTCTGTTATTGTATATGTAGTCTTGTTTTCATATAAAGCTGTTGTTGCTCATCGAGGTATGTTTTAGTTGGTACAGAACACTGGGCAATTTTTATTTTACAACTAACGGATAGTTTCACTATAATATAATTATGCTACTCTGTCTGACACCCCTTTATAGCGTGTTACTTTCTGTGCAGTTTATTTATGTACCTATTAAGAATCCTACATTCCTTTGAATTTCGTATTAATCTCCTTTGTATAGTCCAAGTAAGTTTTAAATGGCGGTTGAACGGGTTTTTGTTTCCCCGCCCTATGCAGTTTCAGATTTAGTTACAACAAGATATAACGCATGGCAAATTTCACGAGTCAGAGCTGGACACGTTGTCTTTGTCAATGGGCGACGGCATGGATGTGGACGGCGTTCAACCGCCATTTAAAACTTACTATAGTATAATACGTGGTCGGATTGTAATGTTACACACTCTTCGGTCCTTCTTCTCATTTCCGATATTCCTATTATGTTCCATGTTATTTTCTTTAATTCATCGAGGTCGTATAATTGGGCTTTTTCCATTAAACTTTTACATTTTACATTTGCTATTTTTGTTTGCCTTTGGCAGTCTGCCATAACCCGGGGATTCTTAGCACGCTTGATCCTGTTTTTGTTCCTCGGGAAGAAACTAGAGTCGCCGGGAACTCGTAAACTTCCTGTCCATCATAGTCTGTAAATAAGAGGTCCTTATTTGGCATTAAGCACCAAGCTTGCCAGGCGGGTTGGAGCTTGATATGGCTAGGTAAAGATACATAGAGGTGGATAGGATCAAGGTATAAGATTTGGTTCCTTCCCAGTCATAGGAAGGAGAGTTAGTTCCATACATTTTTTGTAACATTAAACATTTATAATGCTACATTTGTCCTTCGCTTCTAATTAATTTTATTTATTTTTATAAAGTGAGAAAAAAATTTCTCGATAGGTAATTAAGTACTTCGCTGACAATTGACGTAAGCAAATTAACATTTACTACCAATTTGAAAACAAAAGCGAATAATTAATTTAATATACCTACGTAAAACTATAAGAAAAAAACAGAAACTTGAAATTTTGTAGTAAAATACAGCGATTTAATTTTTCAGAGGTATAAGGTAAACTGCTGGAAAATAATGTTTCATAGTTTTTAATTAGGTAGTTTGCTTGGGGAAAACTAAAATTATTTCTTGTGTTTACTGGAAACAATGTTTTACTTATTTAACAAAGCCAATAAAAATATCAAATTAATTAACTTTTACTCATCAGACATTCAAAGTGACATCAATAAAAATAATTTGTCGTTAGGCGGTGGTTTAACTTCTTTAATATTATCTGAACCATGGATGTCTGCTAAAACCACTTTTATATATTTTAAACAACTTTTATACTGGTTTTAAGGAAAACTGAGCGAGCCAGGTATTTATGAAAGATAGACACATCGAATTACTTTTGTAAAACGGAGAGAAACATACAAATAGAGATACTTTCACAAGGCTCGTACGAATTTTTTACTCATTTTATGGGCTTTAGGTGTTTCGTTGAGCAGTGCTGTTCTGTGTAGATACGATAGTGGGTATGTAAATTTGTGTATAAAATCAGCATACCTAAGTGCGAATTTTATAGCAATCATTTGGTTTTATTAGTATTTGATTACATTGTAAAAAACGTTAGAAATGCATTAATTACATTAAGCATTTTAATTTATTTGTTCTTGTGCTAAAAATCGTTAACTTAGAAAAAACAATGTCAAACAACTAAGCAAAATCAAAAAAGCAACAGAACTATTTTGGCATTTTTTTAATGCAGGAAAGAATTTTCTCAAATGGTAAAAGAGGTTACAGATACATAATTAAATATTAAACATATTAAAATAAACAAGAAATAATTTCTATAACAATAAGTGTTAATTATCCCGCTTCAAAGACATGAAAAACTGGTTTAATTATTTTTAATTTTTTTAATGCAGGTAAAGTAATTGCAACTTACAGAATCCTCATTCTGTATTCGCATGTGCTGTTCACATATGTCGATTCGTCCTTTATCGAAATATCTTAGCGAGAAAGCTAAGACCGAACTTAATGAAGTACCAGATCGAATTCAGGACGATCTAAAGGATATTAAAGAATGGCTTACTAAACAACCACATCTTAAAATTAGGCAAGGTGAGTGTTTTATTTTCAGAAATTATAACGATTTTATTGTTTTCCACTACAACTACTTGCCATAAAATTATACTTGTTCACTGCATTTGGTAAGTTGTAGTTATCATGCCGTATTCGAGGGAGATAAGTTGATTTTACTAATGTTTAATGGTTATTATGGCAGGAAATGTTATTTAACCTCTTTAGGGAAGTGAGTGAGATTAATTTAGTGACAACAACAAACTGGCAATTGGGTAACTAAAGATCTTTGATCAATCTCTGATAAAATTGATATTTACCTCCCTCGATGTATAAATACTATTTACCTACTTCACCTGAAACGAATTTGTAGGAACAAATGTATTAGTAATAAACATTTATCGTAAGTCGTAAGTAATTTAAGTTGTTTATTTCTAAACACTTTCGTGGTACTATTTTAAATGTGACATGTCACAAAAATTACTTGGAACGGAAGACTTTTAGGACATTTCTTATAGAAGGGCTCATTTACCAAAATTAAGACAAAGCCAAGATACAACCTAGCTAACTCAAATATTAACATTTTCGATGTAAACTGAAATATGCTCGTCTCTTAATTTCGTTCAACTCAATCTAAAAACTTTTTTTTCTAAGGAATTTTCCTATAAGTTTTGCCCATCTAAAATCGTGATGATTTAAACAAACAAAACCATTTTTTCCGTTTATACTTGTTTGAGTGCAAAGAACTATTTTGTAGAAATTTGGAAAATCCTTGAAAGTTATTATTGTCCGCAGTGTCATCTCAATGTTTGTATCAACCTTCGCCGCCTCTTTTAGTACATGTATTTTCAACAAGGTGATAAATCACATTAATGCAAATTAATTGAGTAGACGACCTGTTTGTAAATATGTAGAGATGTAGACAAAAACAGGAGTAAATATTTTGAAAGGTAAATGAGAACAAACAAAATTAAAAATTATAACAAGGTTAAGTTTTTAAAAATTTTCGTAATCAAAGCAGTTAAAGTTTACTTTCTTTGTCGTTCTTGTTTTTAAGCCTTGGGTATTATTAACAAAATTGTTGTTTACATTATTAAGAAATTATTGTCAAAGGACAAGAATCTTTCCTTGACATAGAAACAGAATATTTTATTCACTACATGTTTTAGAAAATTAACAATATAATATTGAGATGTTATTAAGTGAGTTATAAGATTATTTTACTGGATTTGAAAGATGATTATTAATTAGTATTTATAAGTTGCTTGTTACTGAAATAAAATTTAATTTATTTGATAATGTGGATTTAGTTATTTAAATAAATATGTAATATAAAATAAATAAGATAGCTAGCTAGATTGTTAATTTTATTATATAAAAATTGTAAATATTATTCTTAGGGCCGGTTGCACAAACATGATTTAACAGCTTGGTCAAATTAATCATTCGTCAAAGTCAACAAAATCGACTCAAAATTCCAATACATATGCCAGATAATACATTTTAGTAAACACAAAATGATGCTTTTTTGTCAACTTTGATCATTCGTTAACTTAACAAAAGCTTTGTGGAACCTGCAACCGTCCCTTAATGTATAAAAATTATTAGCTAAAAAGGGTACTATATAAGGGTGTTATAAATAAGGTTGTTAGGAAAATGTAATAATAATTTGATTCCGTAAAAATCTGATTTTTCATGTTAATTGAGATCAGTAATTCTCTAAAATAGAGAACGCAGTAACAGAAGAGAAAATTCTTCTAATATTGGGAAATAAAATATTAAAAGATAATTTGGATATGCAACAAAATAATTGGAATTGAGCAGAAGGTAGTGCTCTATAAAGATAAATGGGATAATTGGTGTATTACATAAAATTTGGATGCACGAATATTTTGGATTGGAACGAAATTAGAATTTGGAGATTAAATTGGAGTATTATAATTTGGTAAATGGATTGAAAATTGGTGAGGATTAAATTATAGGATTTGGCCATCCTAAGAAAGAGGCATCTCAGAACTGTGAGTGTAGATAAAGTTAATTTTAAATAGGGAAGATAGGAATTATCTTGTTGTTTGTTGTAATAAATTAAATCCACATTTATAAAAAAATTGAGTTTAATTGCATTATAAGAACCTCAGTAACGACCCTGTGATAAGAGTTTTCATAAAAAAAATAATAAGTAAAAGTATCATATTAATTTTGACATTTCAAATTATATTTTAAAGAGCAAGTTTAACCCAGTCATAACAATATTATACATAAAAACAGGAAAAATATTAACTAATTATGAGCCAAAATTATTAAGTTGTTAAACCTTTTAGAGCATTTCGTTAGGTATTATGTTTGCTGCTAAGTAGAACATTTTTGATTTAATAGTTATTTACACAGCAAGGGAGGTAAATGAGATTCATTCTATCGAACATGGAAGGATACAAGCGCGAGAACTTCCATGCGCTATGTCAATATAAACTGCAGCTGAAAACATAATAATTTGATATTAATTCGTATTAAATTAATTCATAAAAAAAGCTTGGGTTTCAAAGTGTATTTATTACATCATTTGGGAGGCAAATTTACAATTATTTTCCATCTATCAAGACCATCAATGAACAAATGGTAAAATGAACTTTAACTCCCTTTAAATATGACCAAATCTCATTTAGTTTACACTTATCAAGCAACGAAAAAATTATTTATTTCAAAAGGCTTAATACCATACTGACTACATACAAAAATGTTGTGGTTTATGGCTAAATTTTCTAACGTGTATTAAATACAACATGCAATTATTTTCATAAACGTAATATATCTAGTAGTTCTTTATTTACATTTGTATCAGAGTTTTGGCTGTTATATTTAGAATTTTTATTAGCAGGGAATAATGGTCTCTCCTGTTGTTTTACCCCTAATACCTACCAATAAATATTAATAATGGTAGCAGTTGGTCTGCCGAAACAGGTAGCGGTTAAAGTTAAAAACTTCTTCGTCTTATATAAATTAAAAAACGGAAAAGTTTTCAAGGTTTTTAGCCTATGTTTAAATTATTAATTGGTAGTATAAATCATTAAATTTATCGTTTGGTTAAAATTTTTCTGTTAAAAAAATTCGAATCATGAATTTAAATAAATTTGAAAAAACGCCGTTTGGCTTGTAACATTTGAAAGGAAAAAATAACAGACTTTTACTTCTTAGTTACAAGTGTGTGGGAAATAGCTTTAATACTGCCCCACATACTCCGTTAAAGCGCCTTATAGAACGTAAAATTTTGAAGTAATACAAACTTTTGGAAACCGAATTAACATTACTTTACTAAAAGACAAAAATAAATATAATCCAACAAAGGTTTGCCCTAAACTACTTAACAATATCAATCAGCAATAAACAACGATGGTTTCGAAATTACTGTCACTTCATACATACATAGCCAGGGTAGCGCTAAACGGACATGCAAAGCGTTCAATTTACGCGGGCGGACGAGCGAATGGGGCGGCCACCTGTTCTGTGTATTTAAATGAAAAAAATATAAATCCACCTGTTAAGTTCATTTTTAAATTATATCTTATAGGACAGATTTGACTTGAAATTAATTCGACAGTATATAGTAAAATTTTTATGAATAACTGACTGCATTGTTTTGTTATTGTACTTAAATTAAATTCTTAACTATCTGTTTTCTTTACGCTAATACCTTCGTTTTTTTTTTAATTTCTTTTGGGGATGTTCTAAAAATTTCTTCCCTTTTTGAAAAATTTCATGTATTATTTCTTTTTCTTCCTCCGATACTGCTTTTTCTCTTTTTCTTTTTATGTATGCTGGTAAACTCGTTGTGCTATTAGATCTTCCTCTTCCAGAAGTTTGTTTACTCATTTGTTTACTAAGCTGAAATTGTTTTGAATACCTCCCTGTATTGTTTCTTATTTCGTAGCGTCGTAACAATTTACCAGGTTACGCGAAGGTTTGTATTTTTAATCTACCGCCATCGTAAGCTAGCTCTTGTTTTTGCTTGGTAAATTATCTAATTTTAGGTTTCACATCAATCCCAACACCTATCACTTGCAGATATGGTCACTTCTATGTTTTAAGTTCGTAATTTCTTCTGTCACTTAATTATCTAGGACCGGACTCAAAAAAATCATTGCAGATCATAATATAAAGACTATTATATATTACATGCATTTAAAATTTGTACTAAGATAGTAGGTAACATTTGCAAATGTAGCAGACCTTGTCTATTCTTCTTACGCAATTTTATACGAATAATTCAAATGTTTACTATTATGAGATCATCGAGTTGGAGTCGAAGCTCGATTGACACATCCGAACAGGGGCATTCTATATTTAACATTCAAACTGTTCTTCTGTTCATATTTTGCTGTTTTGCTTATTTTATCGCATTAAACTTTGTTCTTATTTAATTATTATCTTAATTTACATCCTAACACAAACAAACGAAATTATTGATTCTAGAGAATTAACGAAAGTATAGTAAATTTTCTATTAAATAATTATTATCAGTAAAACCAACACTACAATAGAAAATATTTGTTTGTGTGTTCCACAGACTACATGTTTTAAAGCAGCTTCACCGATGGGAAATATTAGGCATCCATTAACAGCCACCCATTTTCATCAGTTTGCATTGTAATTTCCCTAGAAGAATGTAATTCTAGGTCAATATCTGATTTGCAATCAGATTCTCCCTAAGAAATCACAATAGAATGAATGAACATCTTGTACCTACAATTCTTATTTTTTTCTTAATCGACTCCTCAACGTGTCGCATATTAATTTGTGACATCTCCCCAGTAAACTTTGAAATTGCCTCTTACTCGTAACTTCGCCACTTGTCTTTGGAACGTGGATCCGAATTTATTTGTTTGTTATAATATGGGGTAATCTAAACATCGTGCTGTTTAATAACTTGTCGATAACATATTTCTTCTCTTAACTTGTATCCATATCTCCATTACAGATTTGCGAAAGTTAGAAGGAAGTGGCTTATCAAAAGCATGGAGTGGTAAAGAATATTGTCAATTATCACTACACACTTGCCATCCATTCCATTTAAAACTTGAATTAACTGGTTTTTCAACCATTTGCCATTCATGCTTTTGTGATAATCCTTGTATTTAATTTTGTTGCACTCATCCAGAAACCGTTTAGATTTAGAACATCCATCATGTAAAACAATAAATCGTTTGCCCTCATTTTCAATTTTTCCGATAAAACACACTAAATCAGGTACTATTAGGTTTCATCCAGATAAATAAAATACATACTCTCATCAGATTCCCGTTCCGGATGATAAAAATTTATAAACAACAATATGAATGAATGCAGGATTTGTTTCTCTATCGAAATATAATCATAGGTTAACTCCAAAATAATTTGGGGAGCCAATAATTGAACTTGAAATTAGCATTGAAATCCCTATGGTGCGTTTGCCAAGTCACCACCCTGTATATATGCGAAACTAGCAGAATTCATGTATACGTCAGTGCTTCTTAACTAAACTAAATTTGGTATACATATCGGTGAACTGGTCAACAATGTCGGTCCCACGGTTAGGCAACCAAATATACTTAGAGGTTGAAAATATAGAAAGGAAAACAACTTGGGTAGGGACCCAGATTGTTGGCCAGTTTTTTTATGGAAGTTGTATTCCTATTTATGATAACTCTATTCTCTATTCTATTTCTTCTTTTATTATTATATCATTTTCTTCGTTTAGGTTTTCATAAATTATTTCTCTTGTTTCTGCTTGGTGTTGATTATTTTGTCTTTCATCTTCTTTGAATTTCAACTCATGTTGTTTCTACGGCAGTTTGGTTGCTTTCGCCTGCTTTGTCGTTTCTTTTGCTTAACTGTTTTTCGTCAATGCTCTTCCTATCTTCTTCCTTTTTTCCTCTAAATTATCAAAACCTTTAAAGATCTGCCGTGCTTCAACAAAAAATCGGTCATCTTCCTATTATTTCTATCAAGAAGTATATACAGGTGATTCATGAATAATGAAGCCCCTTAAAACTATTAATATGCAACTCAACCTACATATTTTCAAACTAGAAAATTTTATAATGAAAAGAAAGTTTGATGTAACTTCTCGTTTTCTTCTCGGCTGGACAATTTGGCAAATTTTCTTTTCAAACTGTACGTAGGTACATACATTAATAATGAAATTACAAATTTAGTCAATTTCGATGAGTGTCATAAAAACCTAACATAACATTTTTAAATTACTTGAAAGTCCATGCTAGATTCATTGTTGATATTTATTATTTTTTATGTTAACTGTTTCACGTCTGTGAATTATTTTACGTATTATAAATTAACTGTTTAGAAATAAACATTTCCTTACAAGTTTCTTTATTTTAATAACATAAGCCATCTTAGGTGTGCAAATTTTTAAATTAAAAATGGGTTGAAGTCATCTTTAAAACATACACGAATTCGGTCAGTGGCGACATTATTATAGAATCAACCTGTATTAGATAATGTAAATATGGAAAGAAAGAATTTTGTTGAAATCAAGTTCATTTGGAGCAGTTTCCTTCTTTTTCGCTTTTGTGTCGTATAATTATTCTTTGGCATAATATCCAATAATTTCAAATTATATTATTTTAACATGAAATGGCATATTTTAAAGCTAACTAATAAGTTTTATTTACGGATTGTTTTAGAATTTTTTTACAATGTTAGAAGTTAATACGAGTATAAACAAGTTACTTTAATATTTTGGTAATCTTTGACCATCGTCGTCACTTGGTACATTGCTTGGCTTTTACGAGAGGTTTTTATTCAAAGTCAGATTCAACTAACATGTATTTCATATCTGTGCTTTCGTTTTACAAAATGATACAAATTAGTCTAAGTCCCAGCTCAAAGTAAAGTGATATCAATTATTCTAAGTTATGATTACATTTAAAAGTCCATAAAAAGAATTTAAATATTTTATACAAACATTCAACAAGTCTCGAATTAAAGTTAAGTTTAAAATAAAACAGTCTTACATGAAATTACTGGAATTATCGCCTTGGAGGGTGTCAATTCTCTGCTGATACTGATTCTTTGATGGCCGAATATAAACCATGCCTTTAGCGTATTTTGGTCGCAGTATATATACAGAATAGCTAAATAGGGTTGCTATAGAAAAGTTAAATAGTTACGGTTGTCCTGAATAAAAAGCAATTTTCCAATCGGATAAAGAATTTTCGAGGCAAAAAACAAGATTCAAAATAAACAGACAGTAAAAAATAATTTCGCGAAGAGGAAGTAAAAATCTTCCAGACGAAAATAAATATTATTAAAGTAAAATTTTAATTAATTAAGTTGAATAATTCTATTTGTCTTCCATCATAATAATTGGAGAAGAATTGAAACGGGATAAAATTGGTTTGAACATAAGTTTTGATACTACATATAAATTGGATACTAATATAACTTGAATAAATAATAAACTGGAATTGAAGATGGTTCAATGCTGCGGATTGGTTATTGGTAATCCGTTTCAGATTGGAAATATTTATATGCTGGAAACTGTCGACCGTAGAAAATAAATTGAATTTTCAACGTAACTCTGAGTGTAGGAGTAGTATAGAAAAGTCAGTAGGAAACTTAGAGAAAGAATCATTGAATTGTAATAAATCCGTATTAATAAGATATAATTGAAAATAAAGGTTAGATCTTGACTAAAAGAAAAATAAAAGTAACAACCTCAGTAACGACCCTTAAGAGAACTGTTTATAGTTGGTATTAGTAATGTCATACTTACGTTATGTATAGTATTACTAAAAGGTTGGCGTAATTGCTGATGCTGCAGCAATAACCCCGAAACCATGACTGTATTCTGCTAAAAATGTTTTTAAGTAGTTTGGCGAAAACGATTGCTTATCTTTAGTTTTAATTGTTATTAGTAACTATATTGACCCAACTTATTGTGGAAGCAAGTCTTCATGTAATTTATGTTTACAGCTTTCTTGAACCAGAGTTGTCAGTTTGAACTTTTCCAGATAAAGAATCGACCTCCGAAGAAGTAATGCAACTTCAGAATTTGAATTTTGATTACGTATTCGAGTTTGAAATTTCGAATCGAAATGTGAACCTAAACCCTGGATCTATTTAAATTTGGGATTCCCAAAAGCGATTTGCGAATTTGAACTCGCTTTCCCTACATCCACAATGATTACAAATTGAATCGAACAATTCAAGTTTAAAAATCGATTCAAAAGGGAAAATCATGTTCGAATTTAATTTCTCATAAATAAAACTGGAAGCTGTTTTATGTAACTTGTACTTAATTTAACTGAATTTTGAATGATTTGCTAACGTAGATCGAAATACTTATCAGTTCAAACACAAATAAACTAGTATTTCTTCTGCTAAAGTCCACGCACATAAATAATTGGCAAGGACATTTGGTGTATAATTAATATCAAAGTGAAATAATTGCTAATTCAAAATTTAAAATGAAAGGTTCAAATGTCGCATTTGGACTTGAAGATATGAAAATTGTGTTTAGGTTCAAGTATTCTAACCTAAGAGGTTCGCATTTGCTTAGATTCCAGATTCGAATTTTACAGATTTGCAAACATTGAGCTTGAGCGTTATTTAAAATACTTTTTACGTCAACATACGCTGGATTTAAATCTAAGAATTAGGATTTCTTAGTTTGTGAGTGTTTTGAGCAATCAACGTTTTTCTCATTTAATTACTGGCACTTCGAATAACTAAAATTGTGAAGAAAGAAAATTCTGTAGTTTGGGAAATCTTACCACCAATTAAATTTCAGATTCAGTGAGTGTAATAGGTTTTAGTATGTTTTGCAGATATAATTTCTGATATTATTTAGTATTACTAAATAACCAAGGTTCCCTGAAAAGTCTAAAGGAAGGGGATGAACCGATGTTTAGGGAAAATATTAGAATTCGAAGAAAAAATCTATAAAAAGCCTTTAATCACAAATTATAATGTACATACAAATTTCAAAATTTGTACTAAGATAGTAGGTAACATTTGCAAATGTAGCAGACCTTGTCTATTCTTCTTACGCAATTTTATACGAATAATTCAAATGTTTACTATTATGAGATCATCGAGTTGGAGTCGAAGCTCGATTGACACATCCGAAAAGGGGCATTCTATATTTAACATTCAAACTGTTCTTCTGTTCATATTTTGCTGTTTTACTTATTTTATCGAATTAAACTTTGTTCTTATTTAATTATTATCTTAATTTATATCCCAACACAAACAAACGAAATTATTGATTCTAGAGAATTAAAGAAAGTATAGTAAATTTTCTATTAAATAATTATTATCAGTAAAACCAACACTACAATAGAAATTTTGTGACGCACTTATATAAAATATTTGTTTATGTGTTCCACAGACTACATGTTTTAAAGCAGCTTCACGGATGGAAATATTAGGCATCCATTAACATCCACTCATTTTCATCAGTTTGCATTGTAGTTTCTCTAGAAGAATGTAATTCTAGGTCAATATCTGATTTGCAATCAGATTCTCCCTAAGAAATCACAATAGAATGAATGAACATATTGTACCTAAAATTCTTAATTTTTTCTTAATCGACTCCTCAAGGCGACTAATATTAATTTGCGACATCTCCCCAGTAAACTTTGAAATTGCCTCTTACTCGTAACTTCGCCACTTGTCTCACTCTCAGTTAGTGTAGTAGGTTTTAGTATGTTTTGCAGATATAATTTCTGATATTATTTAGTATTACTAAATAACCAAGGTTCCCTGAAAAGTCTAAAGGAAGGGGATGAACAGATGTTTAGGGAAAATATTAGAATTCGAAGAAAAAACCTATAAAAAGCCTTTAATCACAAATTATAATGTACATACAAATTCACTCATATGAGTAGACAACTACTCATAGTGCTTGCATAAGATTTGTCTGTGATATGTAATATGGGTTGCCTATTCAGAACCAGTAAGGAGCCACTATTAAATGAGCACACTGTATATTTGCATCCAGGAAGAAGGCTCATTTTTAAACAAAGTGAAATTCTCATTAAAGTTTTAAATCGAATAATTTGTCTTTTCTCAATTTTCAGAAGATCAATGGCTATTAAGTTTCCTACGTTGTTGCAAATTTAGCCTTCAAAGAACCAAAGAAAAACTCGATTTTTTTTACACTATGAAAACGATAACACCTGAATTTTCCAACAACAAAGATCCATTTTCACCAGAGCTGCAGCATATATTCGGAAACAAGTATTTACATAGTTACTATCATCTTATAAAACAAAAATTTAGAGACTTCTTTTAGTTTCATCGCACCTCTGACAGAAAGTACAAGCGCCGCAAATGTCCCGGCGATACTTTTACTCAGATGGAAGTACGCGGATCCTGATAAAGCATGGTTTGCTGATTTATTTAAGTCAGCAGTAATGACCCTAGATATTTTGTTAAATGAAGACGATAATTTTTCGATTTGTGGGCAGTACATAGTTCATGATATGACTGGATTTTCTCTTGGTTACATGAAGCATCTTACGCCTGCCCTTTGTAAAAAGTTGGTTTTATCTATTCAAACTGCTTATCCCACCAGGCTCAAGGGCATTTATTTCATAAACACGCCTACAATTTATGAAGTATTCATTAATATGTTTCTACCTTTCTTTAACGAAAAGTTAAAAAAGAGGGTGAGTACTTAACTACCTACTTACCAAAATTGGTTTCGTTATTTAAATGTAAATTTTTAAACAAAATTAGATAAAAGTCTTCGGAGAAAATGCAGACAAAGCTTTACATGACGAAATTCCAATTTCTGTGTTACCAAAAGAATACGGAGGAGATGCTGGATCTTTCAATGATATATCAGGTACGTTATAAAATTTGCTCTTTTTTGTTACTGAAATGTAACTTTTGTAGCAAAATGGAAAAAGAAAATCGAAAGTTACAGCGATTGGTATAAGGAAGATGCCGAGTATCGTTCAGACGAGTCGAGGAGACTTGGAAAACCAAAAACGTCTGCTGATTTCTTTGGAGTTGAAGGAAGCTTCAGAAAATTAAATATCGATTAAACAAAATTATAGTTTTTAGCACTACTTTTTTCTAAAGTAATTCAAGTGATGTCTTTTATTTTTATATTCGTATGTATTGTTTATAGTATAATGGGGATATTATATATGTAGTTATACATAATATTAATGTATTGACAATCAGTTGCATACACAAGCCCTGCACTGCGAAGCGATGGCCCAAGGCATCGGGTATCCATTTTCACAGCGAAAAAACTTAGCCCAGTAGTTCTAAAATGTTATTTCTATATTCGTGTGGATTGCTCTTAAATAAAATTTATTTTGGAGAAATTGTTATAAATTTATATATTGGTGAAGTATTAATTTGATAAAGAAGGAAAGTGTGTTGTTCGTTGGAAAATACGGGAGATTTTTGGTGGAGTTGGAGTCAGGGGGAAAGGTGTATTGTTGGAAAGAGGTTGGAAAAGTGTTTGGTGAATTGGAAATCGAGGCAGGAAGTGTAATTGTACGAGTTGTTTTTGAAAAGGTAGTTTGTAAATTTGAATTTTAGAAAGTGTTTATTTAATTATTAGAATTTATTGTTTTTGTTTGTTAAGATTTGCATAATTTTGAAGGTGTTTGAAATTTAACTTTGTGAATTTTATAAAAGATTAAAGTTCATGAATGCGATCCCTTTGGCGACCTTGAATTAGGAGATCTTTGAAAATTTATAAAAAATTATTTAACAAACTGAGCTAGCTGGAATTTTTAAAAAATAAAATTGTATGCATTTATCTTAATTAGTAAGAGCATAGCACTATAAATATACTCCACTCCACTGCACACTATGAATTTTGTTAACAAAATTTAACGCAAACTATCGCCATATGCATAAATAGTGATATAGATTCAGAGGCAGATACATAGCTAATAACCTAAATAGAAAAAATATTGAAAGTTTAGAAATTTAAAACAATACAATTACAGATAATGGCAGCTTTTGAAGGGTGAGGTGAAATTTCAGTGCTGAAATCCAAAATAATAAAAATCAGTACAAACCTAAAAAGTGTAAATAAGTAAGTCGGCTTTCAAGCTTAAAATCAAAGAATATCTAATTTTCCTTTATAAATCACCAAAGTTTGCAATTTCGTCAGAAAAAATAGGACTTTGAGGTCAAGAGAAGATGAAAGTCGAAATTATGAGTACAATTCATATTGGTTTCAGCATATTTACTGAAAATACACGCAATACAAATACTGTTTGCTGATGATGGAAATGGAAAACTTAAAATGAGTAACATTATTCTGAATTAAAAAGAAACACAAAGAAAAACAAATACAGCAAAAGTACTTAAAAGAACGGCAGCGGCAGGAGAAACATTTTTATTCTCTCGTCAAATTATGCGAAGTCATCTAAAATATAACTGTATCTAAGCAGTCGATGCTTTTAAGCCTTCTCAACGTTTTTATTATACGAGTATGTAAATCAAAAATTAACATATGAGTAATTTTTAATTAGTTTCAACGGCCTCGGTGACGCAGAAGAGTGGAAGGTTGCCTTGTAACGGAAGATCTTGCGTTCGACAGTTCGACTCGACTAAGGCCAAATGAGACTAAAATGCAGAAGAAAGTTTTGTGGTGTTTTGATTTGTAACGCAAGACTTGATTACGTATTGTCTTATTAAAATTGAAAGTTCAATGAAAAATTTGGCCATCGCATCGCGATTAATAGTACCTTCCTACCTACTTATTTTCCATTTTTTAAGTTATTCCAAGGTAAACAATAATTGCGGTTTAACAACTGCTTTCTTTTATTTTCTGCATTTTATCGGAAATATGCATGTCTTTTATTGACAAATCACAGAAAAATGACATTAATCTGGTTTGTAAAGTTTAAATCCTAAATATTTCTTAAACTTTTGCTTGCTCATTTAGATTATCATATTTGCCATAGCAAACGTTTTGCCAATACGTTTACGTATAACATGCTCATATATATTTAAACACAAACTAATTTATCGTATATAAAATTCAGTACGTTTTGTTAGTGAAAAACAAATTCGAAATCGAAAAGTTCCCAAGGTTAAATTTTACGTTAATTTAGGAAACGATTCGTGATACAGTAGATCAACAGACGTAAACTTCTTCGGGTTTTACACAACATACACAGACACAAGTTGTTGCGTAATTTAGTACAGTAACAGAAGTGTGACAAACAAGTAATAATGTCAATCCGTCCTATATCCAAAGAACTTCAAAAGAAAGCCGTAGAGGAACTCAATGAGGTTCCCAGTAGAATTCAAGAAGATATAAAACAAATCAGGCAATGGATCGCACAAGAAGCACATATCGCACATATAAAAATAGGTAAATATTTTTAATTGATAATGATAAGTATTCATTCGTTACGATAGAGAAACGGTTAGATAGGTAAAGTTATTTTATGAGGAACCCGATGGTGTTAAGAAGTTTTGTATTCGAAATGTCATTAAAAAATTATTGTCGATAAACTTTTCTGTTATCTTACGTAATTAATTTATTTATAAAATTACAAAATATGCTCCAAATACTTTCAGGAATAACATTTTACACAGAAGAATTGACCAATTATATTTTTTTAAGTGGAAACAAACCATACCTATAGTTAGTTGCAGTGTTGTAACAGGTACTTCTTTTTTGGTACCTAGGTAAAGGTACAGGTACACAGAGAAAAAATTACCTAGTTACAGGTACAGGTATACTTTTACAAAAATACCTAGGTAAAAATACAGTTACCGTAAAAATGTACCTAAATATTGTAGGTACAGGTTTAGGTACAACCGCACAAATAATTTTTTTGATCGATTGTTAAAATTTAAATATAAAAAATACTACCATTTTTTAAATAAAATAAAATTTTTTCATAAATATACCTACATCATGCACATCATTTATATTATTTATTTTTCTTGAAGAACAATAGAGTTTCAAGAGTCTCATCATAAAGCCTATTTCGTTTGGAAGTTAAAATTAAATTTGTCCTTCTGTACTAAACAGTGTTTCAATAGGAGCTGATGAGAGTATGATTGTATTATTTATTATTTAAAAATTCTTAAAATGATTTAATAATTAAATAGGGATTTTAAATTTTTTGACTTATCTTCAAAATACTTCACTATATTTTGATAATATTAATGGCATCATCATTCTCTTTCACTTTACCGTTAAATACGCTACACAAAATACCCAAATGACGCCAATAAAATTCGAACTATATGAATATATTGATATTCTCTTTATATCCACAATTATTGTTTAAATTTTTTTACGTAGTTTTACAGAGAAAATAGAATTTACGTTGTACCTTAAGTTTTTATGTTTTTTAGGTACAAGGTAACTCTAAAAAATACCTAGGTATAGGTAAAGGTAATTCTAAAAATATGGACCTTTTAGTATACGAAGGTACAAGAGAAGTACCTAGGTACTTGTACCTAGGTACATTTACCTAGGTACGTCTCAACACTGGTTAGTTGGCTGTGACCTAGCTGAAACGCATTTTTTTTTCTCGTTCCAACGACGTGACAAAAGCCATATTAGTAAATCAAGAGAGCCACGAAACAAAACAAAATAAGGACCGCATATCACAAATATGTTAAGAATTTACATAGGAAACACGAACACACAATATTAACATAAATTATTAAACAAAATATGTATGTATTATTAAAAAATAAAATATAAAACAATCCTAAGTTCTATAATAAATGTTGACAATGCTCTCATTTACATATTCTGCGAAATATTTCATGTTAATATTGTGTGTTCTTGTTTACTATGTGAACTCCCATCACATTTGTAATATGTATCATGAATTGATATGCTTTTAATCTTTTAAATAATTGCATACAATTTTTAAAATTCTAACTAGCTCAGTCTGATATTAATTTTTAATTAACTTTAAGAGCTCTCTCAATCCAGGGTTGTTGAAGGGATCGCTTTTATGAATTTTAAAATTTTATAAAATTCATAAAGCAAATTTTTAAAAACGCCCTCAGAATTATGCAAACAAAATCAATAACAAATTCTAACAACTAAACAAATATAAAAAAATAAAATCAACAAGTTTATCAACTACCTTTCACAGATAACTTCAACAAAACACCCCCTACTTTGACTGCAACATTCACAAAGTCCTGCCTTATTTCTCCATCCAACAAAACATCCTGCTTTTACAGACAGCTCAAATAACACACCTCCTACTTTGACTCGACTCCAAAATGCACCAAGTCCAAATTTATTGCTCCTTCCTCCCAAACAAAATTTTATTTCATAAAATTTCTATTACACAAGTCCAAATTATATCCCCGCACAATAACACCAATCTTAATCTTATAATAAAAATTTGAATAACGATTTCTTCCAAACGGTAAATTGTACGACAAAAATGAAAGAGACCTTTTTTGTTTATGATTGATTGGTAATTAAGAATAAATCATTTTTTTTCTTTTAAATTAGTGGCGTAATATCTTTTTCGTTAAAATTGTATTGGGGTTTAGCCCTAGCTACGCCACTGGTTAAAAAAAATAAAAATATTTTAGATTAAAAAGTGTGTTTCTATACCGGAATAATCTGTGCCAAAATTCAGTTTAATATCTTAAACCGTCTTCGAGATTTTTAAGAAAAACCGAAAAAATATAAAAACTTTGGCACCCTGTATATCGAAAACCAAGCATTTTAGAACATATGTTTATATGAATTTTTCGACTCTAAATAAGTTCTGGAATTCATCCTTAAAATACGTTCTGGGACACCCTGTATACAACACTAATTTTAATTAATAACTATTTACATTCTAATATTAAATTTACATTATTTTAAAAGGTGTTTACTTATTTACATTATTTCAATTAAAATCACAACTCACTGTCTTAAGAGATCATTTAAATATCATATAGCCTGTGTCTTGTTTCATGGCTATATTGATTTAGCAATAAAAAATTAAAAACCATTATTTCTCAAACTTTTTTCAATTAATAATGTAGCTTATATTACACGGTTCAGCTAGATCACAGCCAACTATGGTTTCCATTTAAAAAAATACAAATTTTGCCAGTTACTCGAATATAGTAAGAGTTTAATACAAATTTATTTATATTCATGAAGCATATTTTTCTAATTTTAAAAAGAAATTGACTATGGTGATGGTGGATAATGGAAATACCAACTTTTAGTTTTTAGTCAATAACTTTTTAACCGCACCTCATATATCACATTGAATTTTTCATAAAATTTCTCATAAAAACTAAAAACAAAAACTGCCTTGCTACTTGAGCGTTGCAAGTTTCTATAATATAACATTCAGGAAATAGGCCACCGTGTATACATCTATACATTCAAGTATAACCCGTTGGAGTAACCTTTAAACATAAAAAAGGTCTAGAAACTTTGAAAAAAAAATGAAAACTTCCTATTGATGATTTCAGAAAATATCATTCTTGAGTTTGTGCAGTCTTGAATATGGAAATTTCACTTTTTCTAAAAAAGTGATTTTTATGTATATTTTAAAATATTTTAAGAAATTTCTTTACATTTTCAGAAGATCAACTAATCTTGAATTTCCTCCGTGGATGCAAGTTTAGTCTTCAAAGGACAAAAGAAAAAATGGACATGTTGTACACAATTAAATCGCTTTTACCAGAATTTTATAGAAACAGAGATCCATTACGGCCAGAAATTCAAGAAGTGTTAAGACAAGGGTAAAAAGATTTTCATTCGTTTTCCCTAAAAGATTAACAAATAAATTGTAGGCCGTGTTTGCCCCTACCAAAAACAATAGGAGCGGATGGTTCCAGGATTGTTCTTATTCGATGCAAACATGGCGAGCTTAAACCAGATGCGTTTTCGAATGGTATAAAAGTAATCTTAATGTTAATCGATGTTCTGCTACTGGAGGATGATAATTTTATAATAGCCGGACAGCAAGGATGTATTGATCTTAAAGACATGACTCTAAATCATTTCCGTTTCTTCGATGTAGGTATTTGTAAAAAAGCTGCAGTTTGTCTCGAACGTGCTTATCCTACCAGGCCCCAAGGATTTCACTGCCTAAATTTTCCTGATTTTATGGTAAAAATTCTTAATATAATCAGATTTGTTCTATCGGAAAAACTGAAAAACAGGGTTAGTACCTTTTAAATTCTGATTAAATCCATTCTCCTAAATATAAAAATGAAAATTTTCAGATATCAGTCTATACAAAACAGAACGTCGCTGATATGTACAAAACAATTCCTCATTCTATTCTGCCTAAAGAATATGGAGGAGATGGAGAATCAGTTGATCAGCTTACAGGTTAGTAGGGAAAATGCATCAGGGATTATAAATAAACAGGGTTAATATTTTAGCTTACTGGAAAAAGAAAATTGAAGATAATAGGGAGTGGTTTTTGGAAGATGAAAAAAATTGTAGCGATGAAACCAAACGTGTGGATACTGCTAAAACGTCTGCTGAGTTATTTGGACTCAAAGGTTCTTTTAGAAAATTGGAAGTAGATTGAAATATAGACGCAGCATGCGCATAATAATTCGTGTAAAATTGTTTCAAAAGGCCATGAAACTAATTAATGAATGAAATTTTAGTTTAGTGAAATTCTCAGCAGTGATAATAGTGAACTCATATTAATGATAACTTAAGAAACCCATCTTGACTGATATTAACATAAATAACAATTTTAGAGCAACTTCCATCTCACTCTTTCACAAATTTGACGTGCATGTAATATCGGGATACGTCTACCTTAACATTGTGGGACGTATTTTCAACATATTTTTTTACAAAATCTATGCAACTGAGAAAAAAAAGGTATAAGAGTTTTTTATTACTTTTATCAACAGTAATATAACAAGTGATGCCGTTTTTCCGATAAATTTGGATCGGATAGTTTATGAGTGCTAGTTAATTTGACAATTTCACGAGCGAAATTTTCCACAATTAACTAGCACGAATTAATTATCCGATCTAAATTTATCACAGGAAAATCGGATCACGCGTTGTATTCGTTAAGACTATATCACGAACAGTTAATTACTATTTATGAATTGTTTTCACTTATTAAAACGCACGTGTGATTTTGTCACTTGAAAATTGTTTTTATTGGCTGTTGCTAAGGAAATCGATCAATCTGATTGGTTAAGCAAAATGTGAGTGGTATAGTCGTTATAAACCCACCCCTAAGGTTTGGTAGAAGCATTACCTAACACCCTGTATACCAAGCAACGGATTTTATAACTTCTTTTTGCAATTAGAAAATCATTTTATTAATAAATTTCAAGAATACGCCACGGGAAATATTGGTAACCCTTTTCTAAAAGATTTTAAGGAGTATTCGCCTAATTCTGTCACTTGCACAGAGTTCCCCATTATGTAGAATATAGATTATCAAATTACTCTTGAGAATGCGAATTTTTTATAGGTTAAAATCTATAAGTAGAAATTTTAAAGATATCTATCAAAAAACTAGGAAAAATCTTTACTTTAAGTCATTTGTAAAATTTAATAATTGTAAATTAAATTTGTACTGTAATCAGTGGTCGAAGTGGGGGGGGATGCGGGGGGATGGCATCCCCCTAGTTTGTTAAAAAAATTAAGCCGTTCCCCTACATTGAAAAGAAAATTAAACCATCCCTCTACTTTGAAAAAAAAATTAAGACATCCCAGTGCTAAACTACGGGGTTTCATCCTTCAAATATGATTTTTAAAATTAACTATTCAGTAGGTAGCCGGTATGTAAGTAACTAGTGTTCAATTCTTCAAAAAATATGATTCATTGTTTGGGTTTGGGCACTGCGCGGCTCCCGTAGAATTTATTTATTTTAAAATACCCACAGACAAAACAGCTATCCATTAGACCATTACTGATAAAGACACTCTTATCAATCTGCGTGTATTAAAAACTAAAAAAATTGGAGTATGTGGAATCAAGTATTAGATTCTTAAGTCAGGTTTTAAGTAACCAAATTAAAAAACTCAGCTTTATTTTTGTCTTTGTAGCATCGCCATTTTATTTTCCTAAAGTGATAAACTATCTCACACACGTAAAAAGGGGGGGGGGGGGGCACTAAATATTGGAAAATCTAGCATCCCCCTTGTAATGTTTTCCCACTTCGACCACTGACTGTAATAATTATTTATATCATCCTATAACGTTACCATGCTAATAACTCCTTAGCTACGAGTTATGTTATGATACATTTAACAGCACTAGTGCTGTAAAGCACGATATGGCTGATTTACGTTACTATTTATGAATTGTCATTGAACTGTCATTGAACTGTCACTGAAAATATTTTTTTATTTTTTGAAAAAAATTATTATAGGATGATATAAACCGTGTTACGACACGCGTAACGTTATTTGCTGGTTACATTACTCGAGAATTAAAAGAACTCGCTCCTTCGTCGCTCGTTCTTTCAAACTTTTCTCTCGTAATGTAAAATGCTTCATAACGTTACTAGTATCGTAAATTACTATTAAACTTTTGTATTACCATTGAAGGCATGAAAGAATTGGGTGAATAGTGAATAGTTGAAGATGGATATAAACTCCAAGGCCCTCAAGGGCAGAAGGAGATAACGACAAGAAGAAGCATTGCCATTAGTATTAATTATATTTTTATTAAACAAAATTTGTTAATATAAACTGATAAAGACAAAAACAGCTTTAATTATGTTAGCGGGGCGCAATAAAGAGAGTTAATTAATGTGCAAAACGGTTTATTAATATATAATAATGAACAGTAACTGAACAGTGTGGAACATAATCACAGTCTAGTAATATAACCAGTCGTCTCACTCGCCGGATTTTGTGGGTCCGAATTCCAGTGCGCCTGTGTAAAGTTTAGCCTAATGCGCAGTTAGAATAAAACGTGTTTGCCGTGCAGGCTGCAGTTGTTTGTTATTTAACAGCCATAAACCACGTTCTTGTATCTGTTTGAGTGGTACTTGTTATTCGTTCATTCAAAAATCGCGCCAAAATATTCATGATCCAGCCGAATGCGCACTGCACATTTCGGAGACATGAACATCAAAGGTACCGACACGAAGTGAGACGACTGGTTATATTACTAGACTGTGACATAATGCGCGACTTGTTTTGTTACTGTCAAAACACTACAACGAACACAGTTACATAGGTACTGAACCAACTGTTACAACATAAAATTAACTAACTACAAATATGTTACTAACGGAATCTTTCAAATTTTACCGCCAACACTCCCACGAGATTCCATTTGGTAGAAACGAGGTTACAACTTATGCTATTTTATAATATCTAACATACCCATCAGGCTTCTAAATTTGCTGAAAGAATTGAATGGTAAAGGTTTGGTAAATATGTCTGCAATTTGAAGCTTACTGGGTACAAATTCTACATTAATTTCACCATTGTTATATTTTTGTCTTATAAAATGGTAGCGCACATCAATGTGTTTTGTACGGTGTTGAAACACAGGATTTTTAAGAGTTTCAGAGCACTTTGATTGTCAACACAATTTTATTTCGCCAATATTTTCACCAAGTTCGTTTAATAACTGCTTAAGCCAAATTGCTTCTTTAGTAGCTTCGTAGCTTCTGATTCTGCTATATATTCTACTTCAGCTGTTGAGCACGTCACGCACTGTTGCCGTTGCGTTCTCCAGGTGATTGAGCCATTATTTGCTTGGAAAACATAACCTGATGTTGAGCGGCGTTCAGAGATATCACCAGCAAAATCAGGGTCTGAGTAGCCAACCACTTCAAAGGTATTTTCAGCGTTGTATTTGATGCAATAAGCTTTGGTATCCTTTAAATACTTCAACACACGTTTTGCTGCATTCCAGTGAATTTTTCCATAGTTATGCAGGTCTCTGCTGAGAACGTTTGTGATGTAGGCTATATCTGGACGAGCTGTAGTAGCTGCAAAGATGAGCGAGCCCACAAGTACTCGATAGGGTACGACCTCGTCCATTGTTTGTACTGTAGGATCGGTTAAACACACATTTGGGTCGGCTGGTATTTTATGACCAGTAGATTCTGCAAGTTTGAATCGATTCAATACACGTTCAATAAATGCACTTACCCTGATTGAAATGGAATGATCGTTGTCATCACGTTTTATTTCCAATCCTATAAAATAATCTGGTTCACCGATGGTTATATCGAATGCTGATTGAAGTTGCACTAATAATTATCTTGTCCAGCACAATTTTACTTCTAGCAAGTACTAGACCATCGTCGACATATAGTCTGCTTTTTATGAATAAAATGCAAATTATTTATTGCAGTTTTTTAGCCAATTCTTTCTTAAACAAGCAACAAATTCAAGTAAAGTAGTATCAATCCTATCAACTCAAACGGGGAGCAGGAATCTGCATACATACGATTTCCCATGCTATTTCCCTATGTTCGCCCCTTAAGTCAAACACCCGGTATAAAGTTATCAATAGAAATTATCTTTTTGCGTGGCGTGCTGCGTATTTATGAATGAACCTTCAGGTGTTAGTAGAAAAAAGAGCACTCAGTATACTTTACGTAATTAATTCCCTAACAAGTTAAAAAAGCGAAATCTTCTGAACTTTTAATTCTGATTTTATTCAAAAACTCTCCTTGGATTTCTAACCTCTGGGTTTTCCTTTTAAACATTTTAAACATTTCTAAATTTAACTACTATAATTAAAGAAAAAAGATTAAACATAATATAACAGTAAAAAAAATGTAAACGTCACATGCTTCCTAAATAAATATGTATAAGTAATACTTGTTTGTTAAAATTCCCAGAATCCAACAAATGGGGGAAAGTTTGCTTTTCGGCGTAACATTAATAGAATAAACAATACTGATTGATTTCTTTATGTAACATCAATATATTATGTGTCTTTTATAAATCAATTTATTCAAATCAGCATATTTAATTTATGTGCATATAATTTATTTGGATATTTTATACGCCACAAAACAATTTAAAAAAACTGTTGTTATCTATGTATATTCATTAATAGTTATTTGTACAACTAGGAATGAAAGCAATACTATTTTTCATGAGTTTGAAGTTTGATGCACGACGGCGAAGCCGGAGTGCATCAATCAAACGAGCGAAAAAAAGATGCTTTCATACGAGTTGTACACAATATTTTTTTGCATTTTGACATCTTAAATCTCTCAAAATAGGATAAAAGGGATTCGAGAATTTACAGTTGTCAAACTGACAATTTACAATATTTCGTTTACCATTTCAAAATATTGCATGCTAGTAGCGCAAACTGCCAGATAAAAATTTATGTTGATAAGTGTCATCATTAATAATAAAAATTGTTTTATGATTACAGGTATTTAAAGCATACTTACTTAATGCAAAATGTAAAAAAATGTTTAATAAAAACAGTTAAAAAAAGTGTTGCTTTCGTTATGATTTTTTAATAAAAAAAAGGCCACTTTTTTGTCAAAATGCAAAAAATATGTAAACACACTACGATACGTACATTTGTATCGACTTTTTTATTGTCCTAATCGGTATAGTAACCAAATAACGGATCATATAATTAACATGAAAAATTTGACCATTGCATCGTGATTAATAGTATTTTCAATTTTTTTAAGTTATTCCAAGGTAAACAATAATTGCGGTTTAACAACTACTTTCTTTTATTTTTTGCATTCTACCTAAAATATGCATATCTTTTGCTAACAAATCAGAGAAAAATGTACATTAATCTGGATTTTAAAGTTTTAATCCTAAACATTTCTTAAAATTCTCACTGCTTATTTAGATTACCATGTTTGCCACATTCACGTGCCATGCTCATACATATTTAAACATTAATGGCCATATTCATAAACAGTATTTAAAGTTAGTAGGGGTTTAGTAGCTACTAAACCAATATAATTAATATATGTTGCTATAGCAATTAGTAACATCTAACTTTAAACACTGTTTATGAATATGGCTCTACTGATTTATTATACAGTGAGCACGTAAAGGTTGGAATAAATTCGATAAAATCTTTATTGGGCAAGTAAGAAAATAATGCTCGGACACGTCGATTTTCTTTTTTAGATGCGCACTTTTTAGTATACGTATATTTTTTAGTACGTCATCCCTCTTCGAGTTATGACGTCATCATCAGTTTTTTTAAATAGCAACACCCTCTTTTGATAATACCATTTAAAAGAGCACATTTTTCTGGGTATAAACGCCAAATTTTGTGGTATGTTACATAACAATATTTTCGAAAAAAAACGTTTTAGAATTCATAACAATCTAATGAAATAACAATAGAAGAAATAATAAATACAACTAAAACCCATTAAATTAAACGTTGAAATTGCATATCATTCACCTCTTGACAATATCCATCTATTGGCGATTCAGATAATCACGCACAATCTGTGAATGATGTGGTGACGCGCCATCTTGTTGGTACCATATTGATTCGTCCGACATTTGGGGATTTTGATTATTTGGATATAGTGCTACAAGCGCGGGAATTATCTGTTGTTGTAAAAAACTCAAATGTTTTTCAGCATTTAATGCGCTGCCAATAAAAAATGGTGCAACAATTGTGGTACTAATTTCTCGAAAATATTGTCATGTAACATACCATAAAATTTGGCGTCTATACGCAGAAAAATGCGCTCTTTTAAATGGTACTATCAAAAGAGGGTATTGCCATTTAAAAAAACTGATGATGACGTCATAACTCGAACAGGGATGACGTAATAAAAAATATACGTATACTAAAAAATGCGCATCTAAAAAAGAAAATCGACGTGTCCGAGCATTATTTTCTTACTTGCCCAATAAATATTTTATCGAATTTATTTCAACCTTTACGTGCTCACTGTATATAATTAATAGTTAACTATTATTTTCACAGAAAAATTACCTTAATCTAGGCTTAATTATTCTAAACTTATCTTAAAATTTTGCTTACTCATTTAGATTATCATACTTGCCATAGGGAACGTTTTTAAGTGAAAACCAAATTCGACACCAAACAAGGTTAAATATTATGTTAACTATAAACTTTAATTATAAATCAGGAGTGCAGATTTTATGAGCAATTCCATGGTGTGAAGAAATTTTATATGCAAGGTGTCATTCACAAGATACTTTTTTTGTTAGCTTACCTAATTCGTTTATTTGTAAAATTACAAAAATATGCTCCAAATCATTATTTCTCAAATTTTCTCCAATTAATCATATACAATGTGATTTTTTAAAAACTCAATTGCAGCAAGCCGTATTCTGTCTTGATAACCTTGGAACTGTCTGTATTTAAGTCAGAATACGGCCTGCTGCAATTGAGTTTTTAAAAAATCACATGGTAGCTTCTATTACACGGTTGAAAACAAATAAAAAATGTGTTTCAGCTAAGCCACAGCCAACTACTACGTTTTCCATTTAAAAAGATACAATATTGGCCATTTACTCGAAAATGGTAAGAGTTGTCAAAAAATTATGTTCACAAAGCATATTTTTCGAATTTTAAAAACAATGGAAACAGTAATTTTTAGTTTTTAGCCAATAACTTTTTAACCGCACTTCGTACATCACATTGTATTTCTCATAAAAACTGCATTGCATTGTCTAGTTGGCAGTTTCTTTAGCACTTCCCATATAACAATCAAGAAATACATTCAAGTACAAGCCGTTGGAGTAAGCTTAAACATAAAAAAAGTTCAGCAAGTTTAAATAAAACGAAAACTTCCTATTATGATTTAACAGACTATACCACTCACATTTTGCTTTACCAATCAGATTGATCGATTTCCTTAGCAACAGCCAATAAAAACAATTTTCAAGTGAATAAATCACACGTGCGTTTTAATAAGTGAAAACAATTCAGAAATAGTAATTAACTGTTCGTGATATAGTCTTAACGAATACAACGCGTGATCCGATTTTCCTGTGATAAATTTGGATCGGATAATTAATTCGTGCTAGTTAATTTTGGAAAATTAGTGTCAAATTAACTAGCACTCATAAACTATCCGATCCAAATTTATCGGAAAAACGGCATCACTTGTTATATTTCTGTTGAAAATATTATTCTTGAGTTTAGGCAGGCTTAAATATAAAAATTTCGCTTAAACAATATCATCAAATGATTAACAAATTAAATGTTTGCCCTTACCATCAACAGTAGGAGCGGATGGTCCCAGGATTGTTCTTGTTCGATGCAAACATGACGAGCTTAAACCAGAGTCGTTTTCGGATGCTTTGAAAACAATGTTAATTATAATCGAGGTTCTGCTCCTGGAGGATGATAATTTTGTAATAGCCCGACAGCAAGGATTTACTGATCTTAAAGACATGAATTTAAATCATTTGCGTTTCTTAGATATAGGTATTTCTAAAAAAGCTACAGTTTGTCTCGAACGTGCTTATCCTACCAGGCCCCAAGGATTTCACTACCTACATTTTCCTGACTTTGTGGAAAAAATTCTTAATATAGTCAAATTTGTTCCATCAGAAAAACTGAGAAACAGGGTTAGTACCTTCTAAATTCTAGTTAAACCCATTCTCCTAAATACAAAAATTTTCAGATATTAATTAATCTACACAAAACAGAAACCCGCTGATATGTATAAAATATTCCTAATTCTGTTCTGCCTAAAGAATATGGAGGAGATGGAGAATCAGTTGATCAGCTTACAGGTTAGTAGAGAAAATGCATCAGTTCGGGGTTATAAATAAAGAGGGTTAATATTTTAACTTACCGGAAAAAGAAAGTTGAAGGTACTGCTAAAACGTCTGCTGAGTTATTTGGAGTCGAAAGTTCTTTTAGAAAATTGGTAGTAGATTGAAGTGTGGCCTATGTAGCATACGTATACTAATTCCAGTAAAAATGTTTCAAAGAAGATTGGCATAATGAACGGGAAATTAATTTTAGTTTCAGTTTTTAGCAGGGATAATAGTGACAACATGCGGTTGTTATTGATTGTTCCTCTTAGATAACCTATTAAGCGTACCTTGACTGAGATTAACATAAATAAAACATTTAAAGCAACTACAATAATTTACAATAACAACTTTTTAAACATAAACTGGTTCATCAATTCAAGGTGCCGATCATCACTAAACCATCTGTTAAGCTATTTAAACTCAAAGGTTCTTTTAGAGAATCAGAAGTAAACTGAATTAATAAACAATGTAACTGGAAAACTATAATAATTATTGTAAAAAGATATCGCTAGTACCTACTTAGTAGTACTTTTTAAATAAACCGAAAAAAATGATTTTTGTAAAATTCGGGGATACCTTGATTAAAATTAATATACATGGTGTCTCACTATATTTTGACTGATTTTACAAGCTTATATTTTCTAAATGGGATGAAGTATTAAGGTGCAGTTTTCACCAATGAGTTTTACATGAGCCCAAGTTTTTTTTATGGTTTTTACGAATATGCTATTCCTTCTTTAAAAACCGAAATAAAAATGGCATTATTTGGCAGACCATATACTTCATTTTTTTAAAATGCAACCCTATACTTATTTGCAGAAATAAGAATAGGCGCATATTTTAGCGTTCAAACGATATTTTAAAAATTAAAATCGGATGAGAAATGACCGAGATAAACGCTTATGAAGATACTACTGTAAAATCAAAAACGTAAACAACAAAACATTTAGCATGCCATGACTGACAAAAGAAGGAATAGCATATTCGTAAAAACCATAAAAAAACTTGGGCTCATGTAAAACACATTGGTGAAAACCGCACCTTAATACTTCATCCCATTTAGAAAATATAAGCTTGTAAAATCAGTCAAAATATAGTGAGACACCCTGTAAATAAAAATTTAAAAATGTATCTCCTTCTTCTTCTTATGCACTTTCTCTGTTTTCAGAGGTTGACTACCAATTCAGCTATTTTAAACGGCTGTCTTGCAGTCAATCCCGTCCAATTACGGATATTATTTATACATTATTATGTATGTATGTATTATCTGTAACATCTTATACATTTCGGTGTCGAGACTGGTGGTTAACGTATTATTTTATTTGTATTTAAATTTTGGTTGTTAATATCCATTTGGCTTTTTCTGCATTCACTTTTAGGCCCATTTCTTCACTTTCCTTATTTATCACGTTAACTAGAAGCTGCAGATCATCTAAGCTTTCAGTTAGACAGAATCATCTGTGTACCTTATATTATTTATAATTTCGGTTCTCCCCCATAGTACTTTTTGAAATCTACATTCGGAATATACAACAGGCTGTGTATAAATTAGCGAAAGAACTACACGTGCCGATGTTGGTCATAAAATTCTGAGTCGAAAATCTTAATACCAAAATATTGTACCATTCTTCCTGGGTATGCACGGGATCTCCAAAGTTTGAAAATGAAGTATTTTAATTCATTATCTGTTGATAGAAAGAGCTGCAAATTAGAAGAAAGAAGAATTGTAAAAATTATTTTTTCATAGATGTTGTTTTTCAGCCCCAAAAGCGTGTTTGAAGTATTTCTTCGTTAACTTATTATTGTAAAAAATACATATGGCAACATTCACGGAGTATTGTGATGTAACGGACATCCTTAGTTACCGTGCTATAACAAAACACCTGTGGTGTGTGTATCCAATGTTGTGAAATGTACGTTCCCTTAAAATGGTTCCTGAGGACAGAGGAAGCATTGTGCAACATTTTGGTATTAAGATTTTCGACTCAGAATTTTATGACCAACATCGCCACATGTAGTGTAAATTTAGTAAGTGAATCTCAAGAAAATCAAACTGATTCAGGGGAAGCAAATCGTATTTTAGACTGGGTTCTTCTAACTGTGTTTCATAATTTTGTTCCTGCGAAAACTCTTCCATCAGATAGAAATTGTAAAGTAAATGAGAATATTACGTCACATTTTAGCCCACTGCAAATTTTCCATAAAATTTTTCCTCACTCACTTTACTTGCAAATTGTAGAGTGTACCAATCAGCGCCTGGATATATGAATAAGGGTAGAAAACATAAAGAAAAGCACACCGATACAGGTAAAATTCAAAAATTACTGGGGTGCATATTTATAATGTCATACAATAAGCTGCCTGGTATCAAGCACTATTGGAGTGGGAAAGAGTCGCTAGGTAATCGTGCAATCGAAGAAGCTATGTCCCTAGATAGATTCATGATTCTAGTTTCGAAACTATATTTTGCTTCACCGGAAAAACCACCTAATCCATCGAAATCTTACTATATTGAGGAGCTATTATCGTGTCTAAAATACACATTTTCAAAATGTCGCCAAGATAGTGCTTATCAAAGCATCGATGAGAGCATGACGAAGTTCAAAGGGCGTTCCTCCCTCAAGCAGTATATGCCGCTCAAGCCGACGAAAAGAGGAATAAAGTTATGGCTTCGATGTGATGCTGATTCTGGCTATATATATGATATGAATATATTGAGGTGATATTGTTTTAATTGAATTTGGATAAAGTGAATGAACACCTTTTGAAAGTATGAAAATTTAGTGTAAATAAAATTGTAAATAGTTATAAGTTAGAAAATGAATATTGTAAATAAGTAGGATAGAATCTAGATAGTAATTTTGTAAATATGTCATAAAAATAATTTTGTAGAGTGTTAAAATTTAAGAAACTAGGGTAACAAATAAAAAACAAACAGTTGATTATTTTTTTGGAAAAACGTAAGTTGAGTTTTTTTAAAAACTCTTGAAAACGTATTAAAGTACCAAAAGAATATTCTGAAAACAAATTGTAAACAAATAAAGATTGAAAGGAAGTTATATTATATCAAAATAATTTGGAATTTTAATTTAATAAAAGTTTATTTGGAATAAAAATTATTATTTTTGAAGAAGTTTATATAAAAATTTGGATATTACACAAATATAAATAAAATCGAAAGAAGGAAATTGTGTTATTGGTGAAGTTGCAGTAAGGTTGGTGGAGTTGCAGTCAGGTTGGTGGAGTTGGAGTCAAAGGGGAAAGTCTTTCATTGTGAAAAGGTTGGTTCAACAGTTGGATACATTAGAAGTCAAGCCAGGGAGTGTTGTTTGTTCAAGTTGTTTTTTCAAATATAAAAAAAGATAGTTTATATTTTTAATTTTTAAAAAAATTGTTTAGTTTGTTATTAGAATTATTTATTGCTATTTCTTTGTAAAAGTTTATCATAATTTTGAAAGGTGTTATATTTTTTAAAATTTTATCTTGGTGAATTTTTATAAATTTTGAAATTCGTCAAAGGGAACCCTTTAAAGACCTTGATTTAGGAGATTCTGAAAGAAATTAATTAAATCTTATTATTGAGCTAGCCGGAAGAATAATTAAAAATTGTATGTAATTCTAATGAGTGGAAGAGCATAACAATATATTGCGGCAAAGAATCGTCTGCACGAGAAAATGAAGAGTCGCTTACCCTTGGAGAAAGAGTAGTAAAATCACTTGCATCTACAATCAAAGAGAAAGATGTTGTGCTCTATTTTGACAGATTCTTCACAAGTGTCCATTTATTAGAAACATCGAATTTTGCTGCTTTGGGAACCTGCATGTCTAACCGAAAAAATGTGCCAACCATGAAGGAAAAGCTACAACGAGGACAGTCCATATTTCGATGTACTAACAGTGGATTATTATGTATGAAATGGCAAGACACAAAAGAAGTTATAGTTATAAGTAATTGCCACAAGCCCGATTTGACTACTGTTTCTAAAAAAACAAAGACGGCAACCTATTGAATGCCCAGAAGCTATCTCATTTTATCGTCAGAAAATGGGAGTAGTTGACAGGGCAGACCAATTTGTAGGATTGCATGATCATGACAGAAAGTCAAATAAATGGTAGAAAAAAGTATTTTTTCTACTCCTTGTTTCGAAAGTAGGCTTTTGTTCCCTGAAATTAGGGCCGAAAGTAGGCAATGTCCTCCCTAGGGAGAAGAATTATAGCAACACTACCTTGGAAACGACGCACAACATACTGTATCTTGATAAACGAAATTCAGAAGGAAATCTAAAATAATAAATCATCGAAATGATTTTAAAAGTGAGTCGTAGAAAAAATTATATGTATAACACTGGAGGAAAGCCTTCTTCTCTCCCTTGGATGATTAATGCCCTCCGCTATCGCGTCGGGCATTAAACTTCATCCGCGGGAGAGAATACATGGCTTTCCTCCCTAGTTACACAAATAACTATTATACTTGCCTGAACATGTGTGCAGTAAATGCTTGGATACTTTACAATGACTTGAGATGCGAAAATAGAAAACCCCCTCCCTCTCTTTTCTCATAACACTTGCCGAAGAACTAATAGCTGAGGGCATACAAAATACTTCGTTACCTCCTCCAAAAAGAGGACCTCCAAGCAAAAAGAGAAAAATTTACGGTGCAGTACCCTTGCATCTTCCCGTGGAAGGGCAGACAAGAAGAAGATGTTCAAGGAGGGACGTCAGAAGCGGACAAAGGCAATTTGCCAGGAATGAAATATTCCTTTGTGCAAGGACTGTTTTATGTTGTACCATGTAAAGTAATAATTAGTTGGCTGTACTACTGAACATTAACTAAGAATAAATTTTCAAAATTCTTGCAGGATTATATTACACCTGATGGTACACAATTGTACCACATAAAAACCCAGTTGGTACATACTTGTACCACCTTCCTCCCCCTAAACCATGGGGTAAACAAAAATTCTGAGGGTAGAAATCTGTCATTTATAAGCAAATTAACAAAACCTTCACACTTTACTTATTCTTAGGTTAATATTTATATTCAGGGACGAAATGGTTAAACCTGTCACTAAAATATTTTGAAATTATTTCCTTTATCTACATGAATTAAATATACGTATGTACAGAAAGTTAAAATCGCCTTTTAGTCATTTATTATTAAATTTAAGATAGTTAGGTAATAAATTTAGTACAAAATTTGTGAAAATGTATATTAATTGTTTTTTTTTTCTAAAAATCTTGGAAACGAAACGTTCAATTATTTTTCTGAGTTTATCATTTTAATCAACAGAAAAATGCCGCTAAAATTTGCCTTTAACTGACTTCCTAACTCTAATAATAACAGCACGTTTCCAGTATAATCCAGGGGTTCTTTTTGAATCATCGCCCCGTCTCTATTGGGGTCGTCCTCTTGTTCTATGTCCCATGTACGGTCTCCATTGCTGAATTGTTGTATTCCATCTGTTATCTTCTGTCTAACTATGTGGCCTGCGAAGCCTAAAGCCTTTTGCCAGATACTTCTTCCTAGTATATTGAAAAAATTATATTTTTAACTACATAATTAAGTACATGTTTTAGTCTCTTTTTATTATACATGTATAGTGACCGGCCAAAAGTACGCAACATATGGGAAACATTTTTATTATTATAATATGGAAAATCTTTTCTGCGGGATGGATTCTGGTTAGATGACAAGATATCGAAGAAAATTATTTAAAAAGGTTACTTAGAATTTAATTTTAAGCCCATATACAAAACTTGTAATATTTTTCCTGGATATCTTCTAATTACGGAAACGAGGTTAACCTGAAAGTCTCGTCCCAACACGATGTTTGCCAAAATAAAGATTCTTCCAGAAATGGAAACCCCTTGGGTTTGGCAAAATTCTAATCGGGTGGTGCAAATGACCACAGTCGGGAGGTTGGAAATCCCTGGCACCCGCAAACCTATATTTCGCCTAATTAACAAACAAACAAATAAATCATTTGTATCGATTTTTTTATCGTCTAATCGGTATAGTAATGAAATAATGGATCGTATAATTAACTAACTAACTTTCACTGTCTTTCTTATAGTTGATTAGGTACGTATTTATTAAAACTGAAAATGCAATAAGAAATTTGGCCATCGCATCGTTATTAATTATTAATAGTATTTTCCATTTTTTTAAAGTTATTCCAAGGTAAACAATAACTGCGATTTAACAACTGCTTTCTTTTATCTTTTTACATTCTGCGTAAAATATGCGTGTGTCTTGTTAATAAATCACAGAAAAATGTTATACGTTAATCTAGATTTTAAAGTCTTAATACTAACCATTTCTCAAAATTTTCCATGCTTATACAGGGTGTATTAAAAATAGCGCAGAATATTTATATGAGGCGATTCTACGTCAAAATGCAAGCAAAAAACTCCAGTAGGTACCAATTTACTGTTAACTCTTTAGTTATGGAGTTATTGGCAGCCGTCGTATTCTGGTTTACTTGTCGTGTCATACTTTTACTAAATAATGATTTTGAGCTGTAGTTTAACCAACAAATGAAATAACTAATCTGTAATTATTGTACTCAACATACCCTTCGTAATTAGAATTTCCATCCGAAGTTTGAAATTTTTGCAGTGCTTGTGCTTTTCATAAATGTTGCAACGATGTACAATATACAATTATATTAAATCAAGTGGGTTGCTATTGGTGATATCTCAGGTGACGTAATATGACTGACCAAACCGTGTTGCTAAGTTTACAAAACTGTAATTAACAATTCTTCAGAAACTACACATGTTGGCCTAAAACAGTTATACAATTTTTTGTCCAGTTCTTAACGCAGAATCGCGTGGTGCGCCATTTTTAATACACCCTGTATAGATTATCATGTTTGCCATAAGAAACGCTTTTTCAATACGTTCACATACTATGCTCATACATATTTAAACACAAACTAGTTAATTTATCATGTATAATATTCGGTACGTTTTGTAAGTGAAAACCAAATTCGACACCAACTAGTTCCCAAGGTTAAATTTTACGTCAACTTAGGAAACGATTCGTGGATCTCCTTCGGGTTACACAACATACACAGACACAAGTTGTCTCCTAATTTAGTGCAGTAATAGAAGTGTCATCAAAAGGTGATAATGTCAATCCGTTCTATATCCAAAGAACTTCAAAAGAAAGCTGTAGAGGAACTCAATGAAGTTCCTAGTAGAATTCAGGAAGATATAAAACAAATAAGGCAATGGATCGCACAAGAAGCGCATCTCGCACATATAAAAATAGGTAAATATTTTTAATTTCAAGTGAAATACATATTTATGCGTAAAGACAAAGTAAAACTGTTAAATAAGCAAAGTAGTGCAGTTTTTATGAGGGACTCGATGGTGTCAAAAAATTTGATTCACGAGTTGTCATTAAAAAGTTATTGGCGAAAAACGAAAAAATCCCTTGGTCTATTATCTCACATGTTAATTTATTTTTTAAACTTTTTATGTTAATTGGTCAAAGTTCTATTTTTTTTTAATAGAAACTACAGTTTGCTGTGACCTTATTACTAAATCAAAACAGCCATGACAAAAAACACAGACCATAATATATATCACAAATATGTTATGAATTTACGTAAGAAACACGAACACACAATATAAGATAAAATATTAAACAAAATAGATAGATAGGTATTATTAAAAAACGTAAAACAATACTAGTTCTATAATAAATGTTGAGAATGTTCTCATTTGTGCATTTTGTTTAATATTTTATGTTAATATGAAAATATAGTGTTTCCTTAATAAATTTCTGTCTTTTCTGTAATGTATGGTTTGTGGGCAATCTCGATTCAGTAATGAAAAATTAAAAATCGTTATTTCTCAATTTTAAAACTAAACATACAGCTTAACTGTGTAACATGTACACGGTTGTAAAGAGAAAAAAAATACGTTACTAGATCGCAATAATAACTGTTATCAAAAAATCTTATAGCCTGTTTTATTCTCTGTAAAAAATTATCCAAAAAAGATCTATAATAATAGAAAAGCAATTTTTAATTTTTCGGCAATTTAATTATACCATTAAATATAGGGCTGCACTACTTTGCCTGTTTAGCCGGTTCTCTATCGTTACATATAAAAAAGTTCCCATATAAATAATAGGACACCTTACACATATTGCTAAGATTTTAACAATTTTTAAAATAAGCTGCTTTTCCTTTCATTTTAATACTGTTAAATTGGGTCGTCGTGAAGGTTCTGATTTTTGCTCAATTAATTAAACAACTTAAACTTAAATGCAGATTTATTACATAGCAATATCTTTTTTTATTCCCTATCTTATTTTTTAACTAAAATTAATAAACTCACTTTTAGATGTTTCACTGTTAAATTAATTTTTAAGTGTTTTTCTCATCTTTACACCAGTGCTTCTTTACAAGAATGAGCTCACCACAGAACTAAAACTCTTTTCTTAACAGCAAACTGCTTCTCTCCTCTTCATACAAGTGCTCCCGTACAAGAATGAGTTCATCACGGAACCCCTATTTTATTTAATATACTTTTTTCGCATTTCGTACTGTAATGTATTACTTTACGATACTCAAAATCGTGATGTAATGGGCCACTTTACAGCATAGCAACCATTACAGTATAGCAACGTCAGGTGTCATTAAAACGCAATTTGATAGCTTCTCGGGCAGCATTTAAAATATCTTCTGAATGGTTTTACAAGTTATTTTCGTCACTCAAGTCCATTTCGGAATTAGATTTCCAAAAATAAATGTATTTATTTGTTTGAATTGAATTCTGTTATGTCAAAAACAGTTCCTGTTAGATCAAGAATTCGCCTACTTTTTTCAGTGTTTTTATTAATTTTATTCAGAATGTATCTCAATAAATTTAGATAACTTTTTATGTGAGAATATAAAATGCGAAAAAATAGTATACGCGCCGCGTCCGAAAAGTGATTTAACTAGACTCGTACGGCATTTAAGTACTCGCTATCGCTCGTACTGAAACCTGCCATACTCGTCTAGTAAAAATCCACTTTTCGGCACTTGGTACGTAATCTACTATTAACAAACAATTGATAATTAATATCTTCAACTGGTAATTCAATCAGCTTTTATCCACACAAATTCTCGAATTAATTTCCGATTTGTTTGTTTACTTGTTATCCTCCTTTCGTTTGTCCTCGTAACCCCTGATTTTTTTATATAATATTCATCCAATTAAAAAAAATCCTCCTGTTGCTTGACAACAGTTAAAATAAATACTAATTTTCCCTAACATACCTATAATCCTCCTATTAACTAATAAAATTATGCACAATTCATTATCCTATTATTTATCCTGTCTATCTAATTTTACAATTTATTGTTTAATTAAATCTGCATTGATGTTAATATCAATTCTCATTTTATATATACCACTAATATCATCTCAATATATTACATTCAAGTTCAAACCATGGCAGTAATTTTTAAACATAAAAGCGCTTCAGAAAGTTTGACACTAAAGACAAATTTTCCATTACCGATTTAACAGAAAATATTATTCTTGAGTATGTGCAGTCTTGAAAATGAAAATTTCACTTAAACAACTTCATTGTAACATTGTGACGTACTATATTTAATTTTCAAAAACAGGTGCAAGAGGAAATTTTATTTATTTTGAAACACTTTAAGAAATTTGTTTAAATTTTCAGAAGATCAATTAATCTTGAATTTCCTACGTGGATGCAAGTTTAGTCTTCAAAGGACAAAAGAAAAAATGGACATGTTTTACACAATGAAATCGCTTTTACCAGAATTTTATAGAAACAGAGATCCATTACGGCCCGAAATTCAAGAAGTATTAGGATATGGGTAAAAAGATTTTCATTCGTCTTTTTCCAAAAGATTAACAACTAAATTTTAGGCCGTGTTTGCCCTTACCAAAAACAATAGAAGCGGATGGTCCCAGGATTGTTCTTCTTCGATTCAAACATGGCGAGCTTAAACCAGAGTCGCTTTCAAATGCTTTGAAAGCAATGCTAATGATAATCGAGGTTCTGCTCCTGGAGGATGATAACTTTATAATAGCCGGACAGCAAGGATTTATTGATCTTAAAGACATGACTTTAAATAATTTGCGTTTCATAGATGTGGGTATTAGTAGAAAACTTGTAGTTTTTCTGGAATGTGCTTATCCTACCAGGCTCCAAGGAATTCACTGCCTAAATTTTCCTGACTTTGTGGAAAAAATTCTTAATATAATCAGATTTGTTCTGTCAGAAAAACTGAGAAAAAGGGTTAGTACCTGTTAAACTATAATTAAACCCATTCTCCTAAACACAAAAATGAAAATTTTCAGATATTAGTCTACACAAAACAGAATGCCGCTGATGTATATAACACAATTCCTCGTTCTATTCTGCCCACAGAATATGGAGGAGATGGAGAATCAGTTGAGCAACTTACAGGTTAGTAGAGCAAATCACTTCGGGGTTTTAAATAAACAGGGTTAATATTTTAGCTTACTGGAAAAAGAAAGTTGAAGATAATAGGGAGTGGTTTTTGGAAGATGAAAAAAATTGTAGCGATGAAACTAAACGTGTGGGTACTGCTAAAACGTCTGCTGAGTTATTTGGAGTCGAAGGTTCTTTTAGAAAATTGGAAGTAGATTGAAGTATATACGCAGAATAATTCGTGTAAAAACTAACTCGTGAACGAGAATCAAATTTTAGTTTAGTTAAATTATTAGCAGTGATATTAGTGATATCATGTAGATATTGATGATTGTTCTTCTTAGATAACTTAGAAAACGTGCCTTGACTGAGGTTAACATTAATAAAATTTTGAAAGTAACTGTTTGAATTTTCCATATGAACCTTTTAAAGGCCGATTTAAACATAAAGGGTTGTGATTATCGCTAAACCATTTACTGAATCGGATTGCTAAAAACTTAATAACGTCAGTGAATTTTTCTGATTTATATGTTGCAGTTAATTAGGGCAAGGTAACAACCTTGCTGTCTAATAAATTTCTCTAGCCTAAAGTTTTTATAACAAACTATGTCAATTTCAAACTTTACAAATTTGACCAACAAAGTATTTTTTCTACTCCTTGTTTCGAAAGTAGGCTTTTGTTCCCTGAAATTAGGGCCGAAAATAGGCAATGTCCTCCGTAGGGAGAAAAATAAATAATTCTTCTCCCTAGGGAGGAAAATAAAATTTTCCTCCCTAGGGAGAAGAATTATAGCAATACTACCTTGGGAACGACGCACAACATACTGTATCTTGATAAACGAAATTCAGAAGGAAATCTAAAATAATAAATCATCGAAATGATTTTAAAAGTGAGTCGTAGAAAAAATTATATGTATAACACTGGAGGAAAGCCTTCTTCTCTCCCTTGGATGATTAATGCCCTCCGCTATCGCGTCGGGCATTAAACTTCATCCGCGGGAGAGAATACATGGCTTTCCTCCCTAGTTATACAAATAACTATTTTATTTAGCTGACGTAAATAAATAGCACTTTTTTCCTTGAAACGGTCCGTATATGACACCTAAGCCACAAGTCAGAAAAAATAAAAACGTTACTGTGGCATTCAGATTTTGATCGTGTTTTATTACTTAAAAATTATTTAATATTGTTTTAATTACATTGGGCTATTCTTTATAATATAACAATAACGCCATCTTAAATTTATTTAAACGGCGAAATTTGCAGGACATAAGAATTAAGTGCAAAACAATATTATACTTTATAATTAACACAATTTTTTGTAAAGGTATGTAACAATTGTCAAAGTAAAGTTGACTTTTATAAAAACCGCGTGCGCTTTTGCAATGGATACCTACAATTTAAATCGAAAAAAAAAAACAAATAGATTAGCTTAGGAGCCATATCAGAATCGTTGCTAATTTAAAGTCGCCATAAAATTTGCAGACAAAATCAGAACATCAAAGTAAATTCATTTACTCACTGTAATTCTTTTAAATTGTCTGGTTAAAGCGTAATTTTATTTTGCCTACTTTAAAGATTTCCTGGCTGCCTCACTGATACAGTTAAAAACATAAAAAGTACATAAATATATTTTTATAAACACCAAGTATTATTAGCGAGTTTGATTAATAGCCAAAAAATGTACAGAAAAATTAGGATATCCTAGTAAATCCATTTACATCTCTTTCAATAATTAAAAAACTAACGACATTCCTATTTGAAAACCACTGCCGTATTTAATGCTGTATTAAATATAAATGGCTTGACTTTCAGTCTTCCTAATTTGTAATTATAGATTTACACTAAATTGAAGCTTTTACCTTTTGTACCTACTTATCAGTAAACCAGAAGCGCTTACCCAAGTAAAAACTCACTGGAGTATTTACGTGATTCTATTTTAAAGCTTTTAGAATTTTTATCCGCAGGAAGTGCGTTAAATATACCGTGTGTCCGTAAAGAAACGTACAATGATAATAAATTTGTTTTCGGAGAAAAGCTGAAGTACGATTTATTAAACGACATATTTCTAAAGTGATAGATTTTTAGGAGTTTATTTTTAGAAGGCACATTACACCAGCGAATACATTTTTTTAATGGCGAGCTGTAAGCTGTAATGGGCGTAGGTTGTACAATAATATAAGAAAAAATTGAGACAGAAAAATATGAAAGTTTGAAAAACTTAATAAAATGAAAACAAAAATTAACTTAAATGTTTAAATTGCTTGCGATTCGCCGCCAAGCAGTGTCCTAAAAACAATGTAGATTCTTCTTGAACATTTTCATAAAGTCTAGGGGTAGGAGGATGAAGCGAACTTCTTACCAAGTCAGTTTCTTTAAACCTTCAGTTTTGATCTAGTATTTACATAAATCTTGCTTTTAAGTAATCCTAAAGGAACAAAATCGACCGGGGATACACCCGGCGAACTAGCTGGCCATTCCTTGGGTCTTCGTCTGACTATCCGTCTATTCGGAAACACTTTATTTAAATTTTACCCTAGTTCAATAAGGTTTATATAAACAAACCACCATGAAAATCAAAATGGAGATTAGAAGAACAAATGCTGTGCCAAATTTTTATTTACACATTAAATTTCTTAACTTTGATGATTTTTTTTCAAAAATTTCCTTATGAACCCTACTTCAATTTTTACAGCTAATAAATATTAAGAAAGGTAAGGACTATTTAATCATTAATAAAAAATATGGATTGCTATTAATTAATAGGTATTCACGTCATATCCCTTCCGAAAGTAAAAAAATCGATCACTTTAGAATAAATGCTTTTTTTTAGATGAATCTTTTGAGGTGTTTCAGCTGTTTTCTAATTATTACAATTTTAATGAATTTATGTGTTACTTTACGGATATTGGTATTTATACAGCTATAATATGGGCCCTTTACAACGAAAACTGCGAGAAAACTTGTATAACTATTTTAACCCCATTTTAGCAGTAGTTTTCGAGGAATTATTAAATTATGTTTTGCAAACATACCAACACGGTGTGGTACATCATATTTCTGAGAAGCACAACCAGCACTCTTTTTTTAATTATATTATCAGAGGAACGATATAGGCAAACCAAATATACGACAAACATAACTATGAATTATTTATTTATCTTATTGATTACGCTATACTTGGAAATAGTTATTTACAAGAAATATCCCGTGGCAAGCAAACCATTAGGTACCCATATAATACTTAAGTTAATGGTTTTTAACGTAGAGTGTTATACGCAAGATTTTTAAAATTAATATTACAAAGAGTTAGCGAATGTAAATTACGTATGGTTCCAAGTACCTATGCACTTTTGTAGCAAAATGTTTTTGTGAAAGAAGTACCAAGGTAAAATATCATATCTACTAAAATATCCTGACCTGAACCACGCCTTCGGCCGTGCAAATCAACACCTACATAGAAGATTTGACAACGAAGTCCTACAAACGAAAATAGAAATTTACTGAATCTGAACGACGCGGCACGGCACTGGAAATTAACATCGATAAATGCAAAGCCATGATAAGACAACTAGAACTACACAACCTAGAGGCAATTGAGGAAAACCTGAAATTTGGAAATTTTAAGATAAAACAAGTCAGAAAAATGAAGTACCTAGGAGCTTATATAACCAACACGCTGGCAAGACCAGCAACGGTAAGTCGACCGATCACATAGGCTCACCAAACTGCCCACGCCATACTACCCACACTACAACGGCATAAATTGCCTCCGAGACTGAAGAAAATAATCTACTCAACGATAATCTGAACAACGGCCCTATACGGACTACAAACCAGCGCAATGACAAGGAGAAATAGGTTGGAACTGCGAAGAATGGAGAACAAAATTCTAAAACTCTTCAGAATAAGGTCAAAAGAAAACAAAAAAAAGGCATATATTTAATCTAACAACAGACGCAATGAAGGTTGGGAAGAGTGGGCAAGGAACAAAACTAGGATGACGAGGGAAATGAATCGTATATGTGACTCAAGAGAAGAATCAGACCGCGAGGAAATAGAAGCAGAGGAAGAAGATCTAAATATCGAAGAATAATGCAGAAGAACGGCGAAGGAATTGATACCACAATAATAATGACAATAAAAAACAAGGAAACAAGGAATACATATACCTATGAAGTACAATTACAAAAAAAAAACTTAATAATGATAATAATAATAACTAGACTTAGCTAGCCCAAAGTAATATGTAAAAGGGCAGGCATGGCGACGCTAAGGCGTTTCATACCATATATCTAGGAAATTAGCCCTAATACTAGAAATACTATTAGTATAAGATGGAAAAAACATATTTAACCATCTCGGTGATATACTCAACTCCCATTGAATATGTGATCTACTAACTGCCTTGCACTGTAGAAGCGGTGTCCTGCGCCTGGCGTCACAGGCATGTTAACGTCCCTATCTATCATAACAAATTCCTTCACACCCTATTTGCATGGGGTGGGCCTGGCATAATCCAGGATTGATCCACAGGGATCTGCTCCATGTCAATTGTTGAAGATGATGATAATGAAATCGTAGTTTCTATCGTAAGTTCCAAGCATTTCAGAGACCCGTTTTCGTAAATAATTCTACTCACCTACTTTCATATTGGCAGTTGCAACCTAATACTATCAAAAACAATATTCAGACCCTTAAAACGACTTCCAAGAACAATAGAAAAAATTATGTCACTTTCTTGGTACACTTACGAGGGTATGTTGAAAAGTCTTTCCTCCTTCGCGATAACTTTATTAGTACTTAGATAAGATATACATTATATATACAAATATGCTAAATATTACCTATAAGCTGGGAATGTTCTATCAATGGGTGCCAACACACGCACACCAACGCTGAACAGGTTTTTTCATTCCCTTGGAGAAAAAATCGGGCGTCTACTGCCGGCACAAGTGGCGTACAAGTTCTTGTACCTCCTCATCATTAGTGTAACGCTGTCACCTTAGGTTTTCTTTCAGCTTCGCAAAAAGGAAAAATCGTGATATCCGGGCTGTGGGCTGTAGGGAGGTGCGATATGACTGTAATGCTTCCTGCGTTTGTCGACTGCAATGAAGACGAGCATTGCCATGTTGAAGAATTGCTTCGGTGCTAGATCTAACTCGCTGGCAGGGCGTTCCATTTAAAATAACAAAATTGAGGGTAATTCCGGCGAACTCGAAAGTGACAGAAACGTGTGTTCTATGTCAAAAATTGCCATTTAAAGAGTATATTACATATACCAAATTTCATTTTGATATTTTAAAATATAATTTAAAAAATAGGAGTGCCCCAGGGTAAATTGACACCCGGTATAAATTTGCCGCAACAAACAATTACTTCATTGCATTTGCGACACCAGCCGCGAGTTATTGTTTGGTTTTTGCTTGCTTCATCTCATCGATCCAGTGAAGAAAGTTAGGTTGTGGTGTGGGGCTCTAGACTCTGTAAAAAAACAGTTAATTAAATTTTGACAGGGGGCGCAGGGTTGATTTTCGCACCCCGGCGCAGAATATGCTTAAGACGGCCCTGGACTGTATCCTATACTACTCTACTACTCAGTAGTCTAAAGGAAATTTTTTAAAAAGAATTACCTTGTTGCGTGGCGTGCTGCCTATTTATGACCCTTCACGTATGAATAGAAAAAAGTGCACTCAGTATACTTTACGCAATTAATAATTCACCAACAAGTTAAAAAAGAGAAATCTTCTGAACTTTTAATTCTGATTTTATTTCAAACTCTCCTTGGATTTCTAACCAATGGGCTTTCCTTTTAAACATTTTAAACATTTCTGAATTTAACTACTATAATTTAAAAAAAAACATTAAATACAACAGTAACAAAAATTTAAACGTCACATGTTTCAGCTTCCTAAATATAAGTAATAAGTAATTCAATAAATGGGGGAAAATTTGCTTTTCGGCGTAACATCAATAGAATAACAATATTTACTGATTACTTTATTTAACATCAACGTATCTTGTGTCCGTTATAAATCAATTTATTCAAGTCAGCATATTAAATTAATGTGCATATAATTTACTTGGATATCTATACTCTACAAAACAACTTAAAAAAACTGTAGTTATTTATATTTATTAGCAGAGCGCGGAAAAGTATGCACTATAAAATCGAGAAATATGCATTTTATATGCGGTTAAAATTAAGCAAAATATGCTCCTTCATATGCAATTATAGACAAATATATGCTGTCACTACCTAAAAATTGACACTATACAGGGTGTCTCAGACATGACTCCCCAGGCCTATAACTTTGTTATTTTTAAAAATAACTATAATAAACTATATATATTCGTAAATGGGACCAAATTCTCTATAAGATGGGGAAAGAAAACGTTAGAAAATATGTACTCATATTATGGCAGCGATATTCAACTTTTTTTTTTCAAATTGCACACTATGCTTTTTTCGGTCATTCTGATAGTACTATTTATTCTCTTTACAACCATGTAAACCAATATGGGTCTTACATAAGAAAATTCTCGAAAAAATACGATTGAAAGTTGAAGTCTAGGTTTGCTATGGAAACAATTGATTTTTGTAATTTGTACTCGTCGGCGATGAAAATAATAGCGTGTAAGTAGCTGTAAAACAATTGCAATTTACGTTGCAAAGAATGACAGGTGTTCTTTCTGTATTTGTATGTTCTTGTTTAAAATCATAGGAGTATTAGAAATGAATTACGCTAATTCTGAAAGCTTGATATGATCCTTATTTATGGTTTATGCGAGAGGAATGCAAGAAGAGCAGCAAGGTTGTATGCAGAAAGGTATCCGCTATTGTTTTTATCACCGACGAGTACAAATTACAACAATCAGTTGATTCCATGGCAAACCTAGACTTCAACTTTCAATCGTATTTTGTTCGAGAATTTTCTTATGTAAGACCAATATTGGTTTACATGGTTATAAAGAGAATAAAAAGTACTACCAGAATGACCGGAAAAAGGCATAGTGTGCAATTTGAAAAAAAAAAAGTTGAATATTGCTGTCATAATATGAGTACAGATCTTCTAACATTTTCTTTTCCCATCTTATAGAGAATTTGCTCCCATTTACGAATATATATAGTTTATTATAGTTATTTTTAAAAATAACAAAAGTTATAGGCCTGGGGAGTCATGTCTGAGACACCCTGTATATGCACTGAAAAATCGCATACGAAATTTAAATATTTATTTCAATTTCTATATTCATACAAAACCACAAAAATAGGTATTCAATATAAAAATACAAATTAGTGGTATACATAAATTTGCAGGTCGCAATAAAATTTTTTTACTGCGACCTGCGAACAAAATTCCCGAGACCGAAAATATGAATAACATTTTTTAATTGTGACCTGGGAGACAGAATTATGCAATTAAGATGCTCGAAATCAGTTAAATATGCATGGATATGCATTTATGCGCTATTCCCTCAACATATGCATAAATATGCAAAATAAAATTTGCATAAATGGAATCCTTACGATGTGATTCGGATAGATAACCAGAAAATTTTATTGTGCATATAAGCACAATTACATGCAAATGCATATTTTTCCGCGCTCTGTTTATTAGTATATAATCACACTGTAATAAGTAATTAGTTGTTTCGCCTTTTTTATCGTGCTAATGGGCTAGTAACGAAATAACAGATCATATAATCACCTAATTATCTCTTACTGTCTTTCTTGTATTTGATTACGTATTGTCTTTTATTGAAACTGAAAGTTCAGTGAAACATTTGGCCCGCGCATCGTGATTCATAGTATTTTCTATTTTTTTAAGTTATTCCAAGGTAAACAATAATTGCGGTTTAACAACGGCTTTCTTTTATTTTTTACATTCTGCGTAAAATATGCATGTCTTCTATTAACAAATCGCAGAAAAATGTTATTCATTAATCTGGATTTTAAAGTCTTAATCCTAAACACTTCTTAAAATTTTCCTTGCTTATTTAAATTATCATGTTTGCCATAGGAGACGTTTTGTCAATACGTTCACATACCATGCTCATACATATTTAAACACAAACTAATTTATCGTATATAAAATTCAGTAGGTTTTGTACTTTTGTAAGTGAAAACCAAATTGGAAACCGAAAAGTTCCGAAGGTTAAATTTTACGTTATTTAGGGAACGATTCGTGATAAGTACTGTAGACCAACAGACGTAAGCTTCTTCGGGTTTTACACAACATACACAGACACAAGTTGTTTCCTAATTTAGTGCAGTAATAGAAGTGTGGCCAACAAGTGATAATGTCAATCCGTCCTATATCCAAAGAACTTCAAAAGAAAGCTGTAGATGAACTCAATGAAGTTCCCAGTAGAATTCAGGAAGATATAAAACAAATAAGGCAATGGATCGCACAAGAAGCGCATCTCGCACATATAAAAATAGGTAAATATTTTTAATTTCAAGTGAAATAAATATTTATTTTTAAAGGCAAAGAAAAACGGTTAAATAGGTAAAGTAGTGCAGTTTTTATGAGGGACTCGATGGTGTCAACAAATTTGATTCGCGAGGTGCCATTAAAAAGTTATTGGCGAAAAACGAAAAAATCCCCCTTTCTATTATCTCACATGTTAATTTATTTTTAAAACTTTTTATGTATAATAAAGGTAGGTACATAATGTTTTTGTAGCTCTTATCATTTTCGAGTAATTGGTCAAAGGTCTATTTTTTTTTAATGCTGGCTGTGACCTTGAAACGCATTTTCTTTTTTTTTCAAGCATGTAACAAAAGCCATGTTTAATGTTTAATTTGACAAAATTGAGAAATAACGATTTTTAGTTTTTTTATTACTAAATCAAAACAGCCATGACACGAAACACAGACCATATATCACAAATATCACGAACACACAATATTAACATAAAATATTACACAAAATACGTATTATTAAAAAAACGTAAAACAATACTATGTAGTTCTATAATAAATGTTGAGAATATTCTCATTTATGTATTTTGTTTAATATTTTATGTTAATAAAGATGTTCTTGTTTCCTTAATAAATTTCTGTATTTTCTGTAACGTATGGTTTGTGGGCTCTCGATTCAGCAATAGAAAATTAAAAACTCGTTATTTCTCAATTTTAAAACTAAGCATATCTACAGCTTAAATATGTTACACGGTTGCAAAGAGAAACCCAATTACTAGGTCACAATGATAACTTATCAAAAAATCAAATAGCCTGTTTTATTCTATGTAAAAAATTATCCAAAAAAGATCAACTGCTATTTTTCTAATTTTTAAACAAATTAACTATACTAACAGAAAAGCGATTTTTTTATTTTTCGGCAATAACTTTTTAACCGCAACTGCTTAGCCGGTTGTCTATCGTTACATAATAAAAAAAGTCCCCATATAAATAATAGGAAACCTTATACATTATACATATATTATATTACATTCAAGTACAAACCATGGCAGAAATTTTTAAACATAAAACAGTTCAGAAAGTTTTGACAATAAAAAAAAATTCCTATTACTGATTTCACAGAAAATATTATTCTTGAGTGTGTGCAGCATTGAAAATGAAAATTTCACTTAAACAACATCATTGTGACATTGTGACGTACTATTTAATTTTCCAAAATAAGTGCAAGAGGAAAATTTATTTATTTTGAAACATTTAAGAAAGGTGTTTAAATTTTCAGAAGATCAACTAATCTTGAATTTCCTACGTGGATGCAAGTTTAGTCTCCAAAGGACAAAAGAAAAAATGGACATGTTTTACACAATGAAATCGCTTTTACCAGAATTTTATAGAAACAGAGATCCATTACGGCCCGAAATTCAAGAAGTATTAAGATATGGGTAAAAAGATTTTCATTCGTCTTGTTCCAAAAGATTAACATCTAAATTGTAGGCCGTGTTTGCCCTTACCAAAAACAATAGGAGCGGATGGTCCCAGGATTGTTCTTGTTCGATGTAAACATGGCGAGCTTAAACCAGAGTCGTTTTCAAGTGCTTTGAAAGCAATGCTAATGATAATCGAGGTTCTGCTCCTGGAGGATGATAACTTTATAATAGCCGGACAGCAAGGATTTATTGATCTTAAAGACATGAATTTAAATCATTTGCGTTTCTTAGATATAGGCATTTGTAGAAAAGCTGCAGTTTTTCTCGAACGTGCTTATCCTACCAGGCCCCAAGGATTTCACTGCCTACATTTTCCTGACTTTATGGAAACAATTCTTAATATAGTTAAATTTGTTCTATCAGAAAAATTGAGGAACAGGGTTAGTACCTTTTAAATTCCAATTAAACCCATTCTCCTATATACAAAAATGAAAATTTTCAGATATCAATCTACACAAAACAGAACGCAGCTGATATGCATAAAGCAATTCCTCGTTCTGTTCTGCCTAAAGAATATGGAGGTGATGGAGAATCAGTTGATCAGCTTACAGGTTAGTAGGGAAATGCATCAACCCGCGATTATAAATAAACAAGGTTAATATTTTAGCTTACTGGAAAAAGAAGGTTGAAGATAATAGGGAGTGGTTTTTGGAAGATGAAAAAAATTGTAGCGATGAAACTAAACGTGGAGGTACTGCTAAAACATCTGCTCAGTTATTTGGGGTCGAAGGTTCTTTTAGAAAATTGGAAGTAGATTGAAGTATATACGCATAATAATTCGTGTAAAAACTAATACTCATGAACGAGAATGAAATGTTAGTTTAGTTAAATTATTAGCAGTAATAATAGTGATATCATGTAGGTATTGATGATTGTTCTTCTTAGATAACTTAGAAAACGTACCTTAACTGAGATTAACATAAATAAAATTTTGAAAGCAACTACGCGAATTTTCCATATGAATCTTTTAAAGGCTGATTTAAACATAAAGGTTTGTGATTATCGCTAAACCATCTGCTAATCAATTTAGATTTCACTGTTCTTTTAAAAAATTAGAAGAAAACTGAATCAGATTGCTAAAAACTTAATTGCCGTTAGTGGGTTTTTCAGATTTATATGTTTGCAGTTAATTAGGGCAAGGTAACAACCGTGCTGTGTAATAAATTTCTCTAGACTAAACTTTTTATAACATACTATGTCAATTTTAAACTTTAAAAATTTCACCAATAAGGTATTTTTTATCTAGCTGACGTAAATAAATAGCACTGTTTTCCTTGCAACGGTGCGTACATGACAACTAAGCCACAAATGAGACGAGAAAAAATAAAAAGATTAGTGTTGCATTGCATTCAGATTTTGTTCATGTTTTATTACTTACAGATTATTTAATATTGTTTTAATTACATTAAGGCTACTGAACTACACGTTTGAAAGCTATTTTTGTTTCATTTTCCTTAACCAGTTATTGATAAAATTGAGAATTATAAAACAATTCTTTGTCTATAATATAACAATAACGCCTTCTTAAATTTATTTAAACGATGAAATTGGCAGGACATAAGAATTAAGTTCAAAACAATATTATACTTCATAATTAACACAATTTTTTGTAAAGGTATTTAACAATTGTCAAAGTAAAGTTGACTTTTATAAAAACCGCGTGAGCTTTTTTAATAAATACCTACAATTTAAATCGAAAAAAAAAACAAATAAGTAGATTAGGATATGAGCCATATTAGAATCGTTGCTAATTTAAAGTCACCATAAAATTTCCAAACAAAATCAGGATATCAAGATAAATTCATTTACTCAACAGTAATATAACAAGTGATGCCGTTTTTCCGATAAATTTGGATCGGATAGTTTATGAGTGCAAATTAATTTGACAATTTCACGAGCCCGTAGGGCGAGTGAAATTTTCCAAAATTAACTAGCATGAATTAATTATCCGATCCAAATTTATCACAGGCAAATCGGATCACGCGTTGTATTCGTTAAGACTATATCACGAACAGTTAATTACTATTTATGAATTGTTTTCACTTATTTAAAATACCTAAGTGAAAAAAAGACGCGTGGTTTTTTCACTTATTAAAACGCACGTGTGATTTTTTCACTTGAAAATTGTTTTTATTGGCTGTTGCTAAGGAAATCGATCAATCTGATTGGTTAAGCAAAATGTGAGTGGTATAGTCACTGTAATTCTTTTAAATTGTCTGGTTAAAGCATAATTTTATTTTGCCAACTTTAAAGATTTCCGGCTGCCTCACTGATACAGTTAAAAATATAAAGAGTACAGTATTTTTCATCTAGCATTTGGGTTGTGACATCAACAAGCTCCGCCCAAAAACTGTATGGGTAGACACGCGTTCGTGCGCAGTAGGTAATGAAAACCTAGTTTAGAAAGAGATGAAGTATAGTTGGATTGTGAATTTATAAGCAGCGCGTTGACGTCACAACCCAAATCCTAGGTGAAAAATACTGTATATATTTTTTTAAACACCAAATATTCTTAGCGATTTTGATTAATCGCCAAAAAAATTCAGAAAAATTATGACATCAAAGTAAATTCATTTACATCAGTTTTAAATAATTAAAAAACTAACGAAATTTAACTACTACTGTATTTAAAGCTGTATTATTTGGAAATGCGGATAAATATAAATGACTTGGCAGCTTGACTTTCAGTCTTGCTAATTTGTAATTATAGATTTACACTAACTTGATTCATCAAAACGTTAGTATAATCGTTATTTATAAGAGTTTTAGTTTTTCTTTACAAGAGTTTAGAGTTCAGCTAGCGTAAGAGTAAACGATAAAATAACTAAATAAGTGTCAATAGAAAGAGGTGTGCGGCAAGGGTGCGTGCTGTCTCCTTTGCTATTTAACTTATATTCAGAACATATTTTCAATGGAAAAGTGATCAGTAATCTTCATTATGCAGATGATACAGATATAACAGCTGATAAACCAGGGGCATTACAAATAATGTTACTAGATAAACTGACATTTGCAGGTGACCAAATGAGTTTAAAAATAAATATAGACAAAACCAAAATAATAGTTATAGTAGGAGAAGTAATTTGCAACCAATAATAAATGTGTATAAAAAATTACCTCGGATCCTGAATTTCCTTCGACCTTGATCCTTTAACGTTGAAATCAGAAATCGAATTGAACATGCGAGATCAGTAGATCTACCTACCTATTCAATAAAATGCGACCTCTACTGTGAAACACATCCCTTAACCTAGATCTGAGATATCGCTTTGTACAATGTTACGTGTATTCTGTATTACTATATGGAAGTGAATATGGATGGACTGCTCAGAGATTGCAATGGAGTAGAATTTTCACCCCTAGGCTACGCGGATGACTTAGTCATAGTGGTAGAAGAAAAATACTGTAAGGAAACGCATTCAGTAGGACGGTAGCACGTATACGAAGTGAAAACTCTTATCTTTTTCTAGAAGTCCTTTTAGTAGAGGTTGGCAACAACCTCGGCGAATTTAGCAGCCTTCTGCTACTCTAAATATAGTATGAGCATTCATCCTGGTCCAATTTAGGATACTATTCAGCCAGGAGTGCTTTTTTTCCTATGCCACGTTTTCCACCTATTTTTCCTTCCATTACCAGTTTAAATAAGACAAAATTCGGGTGTCTGATGATATGGAATAAGTATGCAGTTTTTATTTTCTTTATTCTTAGTAATAAATCTCGTTTCCTAGTGCAACGTCTTAAGACCTCTTCGTTGGTAACATGGTTGGTCCATGAAATACGTAACATGCTTCTAAATATCCATAGCTCTAAACCTTCCAGTTTGTGCAGCATATCGACCTTCAGAGTTCATGATTCACTATCCATGACAAGGTCCATAGCAGTGGAGAAAAAGCTCACTCCTGCGAGTCCTGCGGAAAAATAATTAAAAGAGAAAGAACAAACAAAAAACAAAAAAAAATGGTATAAGAATTTTTTATTCCTTTTATCGTTACAAACCTACCCCTAAAGTTTAGCAGAAGGATTACCTAACACCCCGTATTTCCTATACGCCTAGAGTGCATCTTTAACAAATTGATTGAAAAGATCCGAAAATGCTAAAGAAGCAAGTTTTATCTTTTCACTGACTTCACATACATAATACATAATAGCATTTCAAATCATTCCTAGAAACACTTATGTTGCCAAGTCCAAATTTAACACGGAGTCTGATTCCTTTTTTCTTATCCATAAAAAAGCTTCAGAATGAACCATAGGAATTAATACCTAATTAAAAACAAACTGTACTTTTATAAAACATTAACGAACAAAAACGTGTTGTCTAAGTTAGTCGGTTTGCATAATTAGACAATGAACAGATTATTTCGAATATTTGCGTATACAAATAAAATCCGGATTTATATGCATTTTTTGATGATTCTCTCGACGATTTTCTGTTGCCTAACATATTTTATATGCATTTCATGTTCTTCAAAAAACCAATGGAACTATTTTTATCGTACAACCATTGCCAGAACACTTCTTCACCATCAAAATTAAACAACTCCTATTTTCTTATATTACCACGATATGAAAATTCTAATTAGTTCCCCTGCATCATTTAATGTCTATGCTTTCTTCTGCTCGGCAATAATTGTACATGACCTGATGTATTTGAATAATAAATTTCTATTTTTACAGTAGGTTCTTTTGTATGCATTTTTCAGCCTTCAGAAGCTCATCTTCTTCAAGTGCCCATTGTTCTTATCTTAGAACGTTTAAATTGGATTTATTTACTTTCTAAATATGGAGTAAGAGGAAGAGATAAGAATGGGACAACTATGTAACGAGAATGCATGACGAAAACCTAGTGAAATTAGCTAGAGATTATAGTCCAAAAGGACGCCCTTTTAAACGTTGGAAGGACAATCTGAACAAAAGAGACTAATAGCCTATTAACTAGAAGAAAAAAAAAGAAAATATTTTATATAGTGATAGAAAAGATTTGCCCCAAAGGTCTCAACAATCGTTTATTTAATCGTAACTCATTCCTTTGCTATGTAAATTTCATTTAATCTATTTTAAAACTATCAACAAAAAAAACACATTTAATTATACGAGTACATTCTACTGATTAGGTAGGTGATGTAGTTCTGTCTTTTGCATTTTTAATTTAAGTGAATCATATTTAAATGCGTGTGTTTATAAAAACATAGAAGGTCCATATTTCGTTACTTTTACTTGCATATAAATCCGAGATCGGCCTCTTGATTTAAAATTTAACAAATTTCTTTTCTACTTTGAATTAAGCTTTGCCGTTACTTTTAATAGAGGACGGAACTGAAAACCTAGACCTCAAATAGAGTTCTCAAGGTAATTGACCTACCGAAATACAGGTTTTCGATTAATCTCACGAACTATTCATTCTTTTATAGACATAAGTTTTTATGACGATTTAGTTTAAAGGCTGTTTCAGTACAAGCTTAAGCATGTGAGACAAGTGATTATGCCAATCCGTCCCGTATCTGAAGAACTTCAAAATAAAGCCAAAGGTTATATTTGCCATAGGAATCGTTTTGTTCATATTTAAACACACACTAATTTATCGTATATAATATTCAGTGCGTTTTGAAGTGACACGAACCGACCCATGGTTGAATTTTACGCTAACTTAAGGAAACGATTCGTGCTACTGTAGACCAACAGACGTAAAGTCCTTCGGGTTACATAACATACGCACACAAGTTGTTTCCTAATTTTGTTCAGTAATAGAAGTGTGACAAACAGGTGATAATGTCAATCCGTCCCATATCCAAAGAACTTCAAAAGAAAGCCGTAAAGGAGCTCAATGAGGTTCCCTGTAGAATTCAGGAAGATATAAAACAAATAAGAAAATGGATCGCACAAGAAGCGCACATTGCACATATAAAAATAGGTAAACATTTTGAGTTCTAATTAAAATGTACACAGTGTGGTTTAGATAGTTAGCAACAAATGGGAAACAGCATTAATTTATTATTGGCATCTTAAAATCAATTTTAATGAGTAGCAGAGGTTATATCACAACACTCTTAAAATTATAAACTATTCTATTTGAAAGAGACAAATAAGCTACATTTGTTGTTTATTTTTCAATTGATTGTTGGCATCGATAGCTTGGTTATTTAGCTAAACTGAACTTAATTTAAATGTAAGAGAACTAATATTTCATGGTTCGCCGAAACCTTTCCATACTACCGATGAGATTCCAACCCTGTGTGAGCTGCTAACAAAGCCCACTCTCATTCCAAATGGTTATTAAGTTTACTTATAAATTGGCACGAAAACGGAAAAAAGTTTAAACACATATTTTCCTTAAAAGTTCCGGCATTTAAATATTTTATATTTAACACAAGTTCCCTTAAGAAATTTTCTAAAATCTTCCACAGTTAGTGGAATTCAAAAATTCAAATTTCTCGCAAAAGGGTAGCTTGTAAGCACAATTTACATTTTCAAATATTCGTGAACTTCAAAATATAGAATAATTTTTGTGAGAAATCAATGAAAAGTTTATGAATTTTTGATCAAATTCCTGAACCACCCTGTATATGAGACTTTTAAATAATACAATGGGGAAACAGTACATTTTGTAGTTAAGAGTGCATACTGAAGTGATATAACTTTTAGAAAATTAATATTCTTTAATTAAAATACAAATTTGGGATAATACCCTTTTAGGATGCAAGTTTTAAATATTAATTATGTATTTTAAGCATTTATTGTTATTTATTGTGCGACCTGTATTATATTTATTGTTATCTATTGTAAATAGTAGCTATAGAAATGTTTATGTGTACGTATGTGAAAGGATGTTTGCTTTAAAATAAACCAAGGAGTGGGAGCTTTTTGGAATAACTAGGGATATTGAAAGACGTGTTTTTGAGTTTTCCTCTGAAAACTTATAATAATAAAATAATATCAACGGAAACTTGAATACTAATTAATAAAGACTAATTACAAGCTGGGATAAACTAATAATATTGAATTGGATTTATTGGATAAAAGTTTAAATGGAAATTGGTTAAAGAAACAATAATTACAAAGGATAATTTGAACAGATAATAATAAATTGGACAGGGAACTATATTTTGGTGGGACTTCTCAAAATTAAAGGAATAATTGTTTGCGCATGAGTATTTTTAGATTTAGATTTGTGTTAGTTTTTAAGTTTAGAAATAAGTTATTGTTGTAATAAATCTTAAAGTTGATCGAAATTATTACATTAATTATTTTTCAAAATTCAAAACGAATCCTTCAACGGCCATGAGGTCAAAATTTTTATTTTGGATAATTCATTTGAATTCATAATTTTATTTTAAATTAGATTTTGTTGACAATAATAATTGATAATTTGAGAGCTAGTTTGGGATATTGTTTGGAGCACCTTAATTAGGTTAAGTTAATCTTTCTTTCTATCGTTTATGTTTACCAAAAATACGTACTTATATTTGTTTACATTTTCAGAGGATCAACTGATCTTGAATTTCCTGCGTGGATGCAAGTTTAGTCTTCAAAGAACAAAAGAAAAAGTTGATATGTTTTACACAATGAAATCACTTTTACCCGAGTTTTATAGAGATAGAGATCCATTTCGGCCAGAAATTCAAGAAGCTTTAAATTCGGGGTAAAAAATTCAACATTATTTTTTCCAGAAGATTAACTGATTAATTTCAGGCCGTGTTTGCCCTTACCGAAAACAATAGAAGCGGATGGTCCCAGAATTGTTCTTATTAGATGCAAATGCGGCGAACTTAAGCAGGATACGTTTTTGATTACTGTAAAAACGATTTTAATGCTTATCGATATTCTGTTACGCGAAGACGATAATTTTATAATAGCTGGACAGCAAGGATTTATTGATCTTAACGACGTAACCATAAATCATTATCGTTTCTTAGATGTAGGTATTTGTAAAAAAGCTGCAGTTTGTCTCGAACGTGCTTATCCTACCAGGCCCCAAGGATTTCACTGCCTAAATTTTCCTAATTACATTGAAAAAATTCTTCATGTAGTTAAATTTGTTCTGTCAGAAAAACTGAGAAACAGGGTCAGTGCCTTTTACACCTAATTAAATCCATTCTATTAATTACAAAAATGAAAATTTTCAGATACTAATCTATACAAAACAAAACGCCGATGATATGTATAAAACAATTCCTCGTTCTATTTTGCCTAAAGAATATGGAGGAGATGGAGAATCAGTTGAGCAGCTTACAGGTTAGTAGAAAAAATTCATCAGCTCGTGATTATAAAGATAGGTAAACAGGGATAATATTTCAGCTTACTGGAAAAAGAAGGTTGAAGATAATAGGGAGTGGTTGATGGAAGATGAAAAAAATCGTAGCGACGAAACTAGACGTGTTGGTATCGCTAAAACAGCTGAGTTATTTGGAGTCGAAGGTTCGTTTAGAAAATTGGAAGTAGATTGAAGTATAGACCAAGCAAACGCATTAATGATTCGTGTAAAAATTAATTCATGAACGAGGACCGAATTGTAGTTTAGTTAAATTATTAGCAGTGATAATAGTGATATCAGTTATTAATGATTGTTCCTCTTAGATAACTTAGGAAACGTTGCCTGAGATTAACATAAATAAAATTTTTAAAGCACTTATGTGAATTTTCAGTATGAACTTTTTAGAGACTGATTTAAATTTAAAGTAGTTCAGCAATTCAGGGTTGTGAGTATCGCTCAACCATCTGCTAAACTATTGACATAAACGTTCTTTTAAAAAATTAGAAGAAAACTGAATTAGTAAATTATTGTAGCTGGAAAAGTATAATAACTATTGTAAAAAACACAAACGCATGAACGACAAGAATCCAAGTTTGAACTTAGTGAGATCTTAGCAGTGACAATAGTAATGTATAAAATGTATCATGTTAATAATCTTTCTTTTTAAATATGTCGAAGCTTAAAATAAAATGCAGGGATACCTTGATTAAGATTACCATTAATGGCAGTTTTCTTTTTAAAATTAAGATGATTGCCCTAATTTCACCATTACAAATCAGCTTGCTAAAAACTTAATTGCTACCTACTATTAACTGCAGTGGGTTTTTCAGATTTATATGTTGCAGTTAATTAGGGCAAGGTAACAACCATGTTGTATAATCAATTTCTCTAACCTAAACTTTTTATAACAAACTAGGCCAATTATAAGCTTTAAAAGTTTCACCAACAAGGTAATTTTTATTTATTGCCTTCTTAAATTTATTTAAATGGTGAAATTGGCAGGAAGTAAAAAATAAGTACAAAACAATATTGTACAGTATAATTAACATAATTTTTCGTAAACAATTGCCAAAGTAAAGTTCACTATCAAAAACAGCGTGCGCTTTTGTAATGAGTACCTACAATTTTAATCGAAAAAACAAATTGATTAGCTTATGAGCCATATCAGAATGGTTGCTAATTTAAAGTTACCATATAATTTGCAGATAAAATCAGGGCATCAAAGTAAATTCATTTACCCGCTATAATTCTTTTTAATGATCTGGTTAAAGCATAATTCTATTTTGTCTACTTTAAAGATATCCGACTGCCTCACTGATACAATTGAAAATATAATAATAAAGAGCGAATAATAATTATTTATGTAAACACCAAGTATTTGCAAAAAAAAATCAGGAAATCAAAGTAAATCCATTTACTTCTTCTTCTTCAGAGCTCTACAATCCTGTGTGGATCTTGGCTTCCTCCAGCATCTTGCCATCCTCTTCCAGTTGTTTACGTTCAGTTGTTTGAGGTCTCTTTCCACTGCATCCATCCATTTGTTCCTTGGTCTGCCAACTTTCCTTTTTCCTTCTGGTTTGCCATTCATGAGCTGTTTTGGTGTTCTTTTTTTCCCCATTCTGTGCACATGTCCCAGCCATCTTAATCTCTTACATTTTATATGCTTAATTATATCTGGTTCATCATATAGGGCTTTAATTTCGAAGTTATACCTCTTCCTCCATTGCCCTCCTTCTTGGATTGAACCATAAATTTTCCGCAGAATTTTCCTTTCTAACGTTTCTAATCTCTTTTCTTCTTTTTTGTTTAAACACCATGCTTCTGATCCGTAAGTGGTTACTGGTCTAATTAACGTCTTATACAGTTGTACTTTTGTCCTTCTTCTGATTGCATTTGACTTTAGTTGTTTAACCAGTCCGTAATAGCATCTGTTTCCGAATATTATTCTTTCATTTATTTCTTCCGCTAGATCGTTACTTGCATTTAGGTTTGTGCCGAGGTATTTGAAACTTCTGGCTGCTGTTTCTGTATCTTCCTGTTGTCATGAATTGTCGTTAACTTCCAGGCCTCTGTTCTTCGCTGCCCTTTCCAGGTTTACAAAATGTTCTTTGACTGTTTCTACAGATCTTCCCACTATGTCGATGTCATCTGCATATGCTAGGGTTTGAGTTGTCTTATATAGTATATTTCCCTCCGTTGTGATGAGCGCTTCCCTTATTATTTTTTCTAGCACTAAGTTAAACAGGAGAGTTGAAATTTTATCTCCCTGTTTAAGGCCTTTATTTATTTCGAATGGCTGAGATTGTTCATTCTATATTTTTATTGTGCTTTTCGTGTTTGTTAGTGTCATCTTTGTGAGTCTTATTAATTTTATTGGGAATCCAAACTCTTCTATGATTTTCCAGATTTCCTTTCTTGTTACAGAGTCATAAGCTGCCTTCATATCTATGAATAAGTGGTGGGTTTCCACACTGAATTCACCCATCTTCTCAAGTATTTGCCTTGCTGTAAATAGTTGGTCTGTTGTTGACCTGCCTGGCCGGAATCCACATTGATATTCTCCTGTGTTTTCTTCCGCGTAAGGTAATAACCTGTTGTATAGTATTTTTCCTAGTATCTTATACGTTATATTCAGGAGTGTGATTGGTCTATAATTCCTGCATTCCATCTTGTCTCCTTTCTTGTATATTGCACATATACTTCCTTTTGTCCAATCTTCAGGCATTCTTTCTTACTCCCATATTTCCTCCATTAATTTGTGCAGTCTTCGCCATAGCTTTGTGCCTCCGTGTTTTATTAACTCCGCTGCTTTCTGATCTGGCCCTGCTGCCTTACTATCTTTTAATCTTTTAATTGCCTCAACTACCTCCTCGTAGGTTGGCATCTCTGTGTAGGTTTCTGCTGTGTGGTATCTTGGTATTTCTTGCTGTCTATCTTCCTCTGTTTGGGTGTTTAATTGTTCCTGAAAGTGTTCCGCCCACCGTTCTAATACTTTTTCCCTTTCACTTATTATGTTACCTTCACTACCTTTACACAGATGCACTCTAGGTTTAAAAGCCTTTCCTTAGGCTGTTAGTTCTTTCATGAAATTTCCTTGTTTCGTTTTTATCCTTCATTGCTTGTAATTCTTATATTTCTCGATCTTCATAGTTCCTTAATATTTTGTTTGCATTTTTTCTTTTCCTCTTGTATTATTCTGTTGTGGCTCTCGTGGTTCTTGCGAGTGATCTTTTCCTGGCTTCATTTTTCTCCTTCAGTGCCTCCTCGCATTCATCATGGAACCACTGTTTTCTGCGTTGTTTTTTTTCTCTACCTACTACTTTTTCTGCCGTCACTATTATTGATTGTCTGATGTTGGCCCACTCTTCTTCGATTGTGTTAGTTTCTGCATCGTCTCCTAGTTTTGCTCCCAGTTGATTCTTGTATTCCTTTCTTACTTCTTCTTCATTTAGTTTTGATACATTTATCTTCTTTGTTGCTTGGCCTCTATCAGATTTTATTCTTGCCATTTTTTGTCTTACTTTTATTTTACTAGGTAGTGATCTGAGTCGATGTTTGCCCCTCTTTGCGATCTTACGTCTATTATACTTGAGAAATGCCTTCCTTCTATCAATACATGGTCTATCTGATTTTCATAGTTGCCGCCGGGTGCTTTCCATGTTACCTTATGCACATCTTTATGTTGGAAATATGTGCTTTTTATTGCTAGGTTCTTGGATGCAGCAAAGTTTATTAGCCGTGTGCCATTGTCATTACTTATGTTATGTAGACTATTTGGTCCTATCGTGGGTTTATATATTTCTTCTCGGCCAACTTTCGCGTTCATGTCTCCTAATACAATTTTCAGATCTCCATTCGCTATTTGGTCGTATACTCTTTCCAGCCTATCGTAAAATTCTTCTTTTTCTTCCTCTTCCTTTTCCTCTGTTGGGGCATGGACATTTACTATTGTTATGTTACGAAATCTTCCTTTAATGCGCAATGTACATAATCTCTCGTTTATGGCTGTGAAGCCTATTACATTTTCTTTAACTTTTCCTGACACTACAAAACCTGTGCCCAGTACATGCTGACCTGTGCTTGTTCCGCTAGAGTATATTCTCATTCCATCATAATCCATAACGTCCTTTCCTGCCCATCGCATCTCTCTTGCAGTCCGGTTATATCCATCTTGTATCTTTTAAGTTCTTTAATCAATTCCCTTACAGCTCCGACTCTGTAAAGCGTTCTCACGTTCCAAGTTCCAAAATGCATGTCCTTTTCTTTGCTATGTTGTCGTCTTGGGTTCCGTCCGGGTGTTTTGCTTTCGGTTTTCGTAACAATGTTTTTTTTTACGGGGTAGGGTGGTTAGCCCTATTCCCAACCCTCCTCCTTTATCCGGGCTTGGGACCGGCAGTGGTACTTACTGGGTTACTCAATCCAGCCAGCAGTTTCCACAGGCGGAGTTAAATCCATTTGCATCCCTTTCAATAATTAAAAAACTAACGAAATTCCTATTTGATAACCACTATTGTAGGTATTTAAAGCTGTATTATTTGGAAATGCGAATTAATATGTATAAATGGCTTTGCTTTCAGTCTTGCTAATTTGTATATAGTTTCACACTAAACTGATACATCAAAACATTAGTATAATGTTTCTTTATAAGAGTTTTACCTTTTCTTTAAGAGAGTCTAGAGTTCAGCTAACATAAGAGTAAAAAAAAAAGTTATCAGATCACAATTGTCAATTTTTGATTTTTAATGATGCACGTAAGGAGAACGTAAATGAAAGTCCAACAGAAATTCGTAGGCTTTTTACAAAAAAAATTGCCGGAAATTATACAACCTTTTAGCAAAGGCTGCATGGCACCCAGTACTGACTGAAAATGATGTTGACAAAAAACTCCATGCCTTTTATAACGAATTCAATAAACATTTTAACGCTGCCTTTCCACGAGTTACCGTTAAACTGTGTGATAACCGGGTTAGGAAAAGTTGGATCACAAAAGGCATCCGAATATCATGTAAAAGAAAGAGAGAATTAATTACGTTAAAAAAATTTAGCACCGACAATAACTTCATTAACTATGTAAATAAATATATTAAAATATTGCAGAAAACAATTACGCTGTCTAAACGTACGTATTTGAATAACAAAATTATAAATTCTAAAAATATTATGAAGGAAACTTGGAACATAATAAAACGCGAATGCGGCAAAAATTATTCTAAAACAACAAACAAAATTAAATTAATAGACAGCGACGCTAAAGAAATAAGCGATCCCTATTCAATAGCAAATACTTTTAATGACTATTATGTAGATGTGGCGCAAAAATTGCAACATAATATCAAAGCAAAAAGTTTTCCGATAAATTATCTAAATAACGTTAAACTTAACTATAACTCCTCATTTTTCATGGAACCTTGCACAGAAATTGAAATAAAACAAGTAGTTAATTCTTTTGCCGACAAAAGCTCCACTGGTTTGGACGAAATCCCGATTAAAATAATAAAACAAAATATTGAAAATTTAAAATTTGTTCTCACGGACATATTCAACACGTCATTCATAACTGGTACATTTCCAGACAAATTAAAAACTGCTCTTGTGATACCAATATATAAAAAAGGTGCTGAAACGCTAACCGAAAACTTCAGACCAATTTCCTTACTCTCTACACTTTCAAAAATATTAGAAAAACTTATGAAAAATAGATTAAATAAATTTATATTAAAAAACAAAATTTTAAATAACTCTCAATTTGGTTTTTCTCAAAATAAAAGCACTCATATGGCAACATTAAATTTCATAAATAACGTAGTAACCTCCCTTGAGAATAATTACCATACCCTAGGTATTTTTTGTGATCTCTCAAAGGCTTTTGATTGTGTAGACCATCAAATACTAATCGATAAATTGTACTTTTACGGTATCCGAGGATTGGCTGCAGATTGGTTTCGATCATATTTAAGAAACCGGTACCAGAAAGTATTAATACGGTGTCAAAGTAATAGCTACACCTCTGACGCTAAACAAATTACCTGTGGAGTACCTCAAGGCAGTATACTGGGTCCCATCCTGTTTTTGCTGTACATAAATGATCTGCCTTTGAGCTTGGACAATTGTGACTGCACTTTGTTCGCGGATGATACCAATCTCATAATCAAAGCTAACAATCCTTCGGAGCTCAAAAATAAAGCTATAATCACTTTAAATAAGGTATATGATTGGTTTTGTAGTAATAAACTAAAATTCAATTGTGATAAGTCATGTTGCATTGCTTTTCGTACTCCAAGAGGTGCGGCGGTTAATGAATTAGATATAGCGACCGATATGGGACAATTAAAATATGTTAACGTAACAAAGTTCCTGGGAATATATGTTGATGATAAGCTATCTTGGAAGTCACACATTAGCAATTTGAATAAATCACTCTGCACAGCGGTGTATGCATTAAGTCAGATCAAAAATCAAGTAGATAAGCACATTTGCAAAGTGGTCTATCACGCGTACTTTGAGAGCCAAATGTCATACGGAATTGAATTGTGGGGAAACTCTGCGGAATCTGATATAATCTTTAAAACTCAAAAGCGGGCCATAAGAATAATGTATAATATGAATAAACGTGACTCTTGTAAACAAAAATTCATTGAGGCCAAGATTTTAACAATGACTAACTTATACATTTTGAAAGTCACGCAACACATTTACAGGAACTTGCACTCCTTAAATAAACATCAAGATTTACATCACTATAACACACGGAATAAAACAAACATCGTTCTGCCAAAATTTAAATACACACATAGCCAAAATGGTCCTCTATATAGTGGCATAAAATTATTTCAAAAACTTCCATCTCCCATTACAGAAGCTCCAACGCTAAACAACTTCACCTCAAAACTCAAAAAAATGTTACTTACTATGCCTTGTTATAATTTGCAAGAATTCCTTACAGTCGTCAGCAATATAAATTAACATGTATTGACTAAGAAAGCGAATGCGTTTCCCATACGCCCGAAATCGGGCTCAGGCATGCACATGATGTCCATATTTATGTTGGTTTATTTGTATTTGTACCTGATGTACACATGTATATGCTTGTTCTTTTGGGAAATAAATTTATTATTATTATTATTATTATAAACGATAAAATAACTATGTAAACAACCGTCAATAGAAAGGGGTGTACGGCAAGGGTGCGTGTTTGTCTCCCTTTCTATTTAAGTATTTAACCTATATTCAGAACAAATTTTCGATGAAGTACTGAAGAACATAGAACAGGAAATCAAAATCAATCGAAAAGTGATCAGTAATCTTTGTTATGCAGATTATACAGATATAACAGCTGATAAACCGGGGGCATTACAAATGTTACTAGATAAACTGACATCTGCAGGCAAAACCAAAATAATGGTTATTAGCAGGAGAACTAATTTACAACCAATAATAAATGTGTACGGAACCACCTATTGAAGTGGTTTAAAAATCAAGTACCTCGGATCCTGAATTACATTCGACCTTGATCCTACCGTTGAAATCAGAAATGGAATTGAACAAGCGAGATCAGTGCCTATTCAATACAATGCGACCTCTACTGTGGAACACATCCCTTAACCTAGATCTGAGATATCGCTTTGTACAATGTTAGCTGTATTCTGTATTATTATATGGAAGTGAATCATGGACTCTGAAGGTCGATATGCTGCACAAACTGGAAGTTTTCGAGCTATGGATATTTAGCAGGATGTTACCTATTTCATGGACCGACCATGTCACCAACGAAGAAGTCTTAAGACGTTGCACTAAGGATTACTAACAATAAAGAAAATAAAAACAGCATACTTAGGCCACATCATCAGACACCCGAATTTTGTCTTATTTAAACTAATAATAGAAAGCAAAATAGAAGGAAAACGTGGCATAGGAAAAAATGCACTCCTGGCTGAATAATATCCGAGACTGGACGAGAATGAATGCTCATACTTTATTTAGAGTAGCAGAAGACTGCTAAATTCGCTGAGGTTGTTGCCAACCTCCACTAAAATGACTACTAGAAAAATATAAGAGTTTTCACTTCGTATACGTGCTACCGTCCTACTGAATGCGCTCCCTTACAGTGTTATTAAATTTTCCTTCTACCACAATGAGTAAGTCATCTACGTAGCCTAGGGGCGAAAATTCTATACCATTGCAATCTCTGAGCAGTCCATCCATGGCAAAGTGCAATAGCAGTGGAGAAAGAGCTCTCTCCTGCGGATAACCCCTGCCGCTTGCTGAAGTCAACCAGAATCGTATAGACACCCTGCCCCTAAGCGCACAATTTATAGACAACCAACAATACACGCATGTTGTTATGTATGTAACAATTTATTGTAAGCATTTCAAGGGCTAACTGCATCTCGTACGATATAGCTAAGATATGCATTTAAATTTTCATTGCAAATGCAGAGTACAAAAATTTGTTATAATCCTGAAGGAATGAGTTATTAACAGGTTTTATTTTATTTTCTTTGTCTTCTTAATGTAGATATCATGTTGTGTTTTAAGGGTCTCCGATAGAAACATAAGAATACTTAGATTAAATTTGATGATATCCAAGAAAATGCCTTCCAGAAGTTAGTCATTAAAAATTATTCTAGGATCAAAACAGAGTTAATATAATTTTTATATGTCTCGCAGATAAAGAAACAAGTTTTCTTCTGTTCTATTTTACAAATCATAATTAGATAAAATTTAACTGAAAGTAGAGACCGCCCTTAGATCACCTAAATAATACAGAGTGTTAGGTAATGCTTCTGCCAAACTTTGGGAATAGCTTTATAATATTATAATGACAACTGGAGCAAAAAAGTATTATATACATTTTTTCTAATATGCATAGTTTCTGAGAAAAAGTATGCGTTAATTTTACTTTTTATTCTCGGGAAAAACAAAAACAAAAGGGTTAAAGATACAGGAACAAAATTTTTACGGATAAATAAGAGTCTAATGCATCAAGTAACAATAAAACTTTATTAACAACCACAAAATAATTAAAGGAAAAAAATGCAACTGAGAAAAAAATGGTATAAGAATTTTTTATTCCTTTTATCGTTACAAACCCACCCCGTCTGCACCTTGCCATTGTGTTCTTACTTTCATTTTCTCCTGTAAAGGCTTCCAAACAATATAAAACAGTAGGGTCTTGTACTGAACCTTGTCGTTTTTTTGTACTATCTTCGATACCAATAAGGCTTTTGATCACAGCCTCTTTAAATTCTAAAAGCCGAAGTTTCTTCTTGCAGTATTTATTAAAAAGATAATTGGCATTCCATACACATATGTATATCTAGAAGTCTAAAAAAAAATTTTCTGTACCAACATATGGTTTTTCTAGGGGTGGAATAATAGCTTAACATTTGATCTGAGCGATCAATTCCAGACATATTGGTATTGTAGTTTAATACGCATTCGGGATAATTTTTCTGTAAGACCGGTTTTGTAGTAATTTCAACCATATTAAGTGTGTGAATCGTAGTAATCATTCGTACGTCCCTCTTGTCTTTCCATTTTGTAACCAAAAATTTTCCTCTTCTTTTCCATACAGCTTCACCTTTTTTTAATTTTGTCTTTAAAAGTTTCTTTGGATTTCCTTTGCGGTTTTCTCTAAGTGTACCAATAAGACCGGTTTTTCTTGCTAATAGACTTTCAGCCAAAGAGACGCTAGCATAAAAGTTATCCATGTAAATTACGTGACCTTTATCCAAGTAATCTTTAAGAAGATCCATAACAATTTATTTTGTGTGCGAGTTTTCATTTGAAACGAATGAACCTTTTCTGCAATAAACAATCAGTTTTAAAATGTACCCATCATGGGTTGTGAGTTCGTACAGCTTTATTCCATACCTACTTATGGCGTTTATTGGAAATGTATTGGCGGAAAAGTATCCTTCCACTCGTGATAATTTATTTTGGGTGGCTCAAAGTACTGAGAGAATGTAAACAAATAATATTATAGGCACAGTTTGTCTGACGGTATAGGTACAAACGGTAACTATATACAGAGGCGGATTAAAATTTTCAGTGGTTGTTAATGTATTATTATAAATACAACAATTACTGTTTATACACAAAATCTAGTCTTCTGTCTTTCTGAGAAATAAATGTTCGATAACTTTTTCGTCAAAATTGTTTATGTTTTTCCTCTAATGGAAGAGTTTTAAAATTCATTTTCAGAATACACTTTATATTATTTTCGAATTTTCGGTCATTTTGTACCACCTAAAACTGAGGACACGAATTCGAATTCAAGTTTCAAGCTGACAAACAACTAAACCGTAAACCGCAACCGCAGTAAATTTTCACGAGTTCTAATTGCTATCAAAATAATATACTTCATTCTAAGTCAAAACATATCAAATACTCCTATGGCTTACGTCCCGACGGACTAGTATACACTAAACCTACTGCGCGAATAAAATATAAATAGTTTTGGTAATTGGAAGCCATCGAAGCCAAAACTCAAATAAGGTTTAGATTTTACTGAAGAGTAAATAAATTTTAAGGGAATAAATACCAATTTATATCTATCTCTAGGTTTAGTTCAAGCAATATTTTATTATAGTAATGTTTGTTTGTTTTTTTTTTTTAATACATATAGTTTTATAATTTTATGTTTTTATTTAAACCGTTCTTGAACACCGTTCTAAAAGTCTCACTAGTTAGTTTTTATTTCTTGCGGTAAAAAATATATCTGCTCTCATGCTGGCTCCAAAATCGGGAGCCTTCGGGTAACTTAAGAAAGCAGTAGAGCATCCGCAATCGGCAATTTCCGACATTTCCGTTCACAGTTAGTTTTTACATATATTTCTTATGCGGAGCCCTAACGATTTAAAATATAGGTAGCCATCGCGTCGCAAGCGGATAATAATATGTGTTATACAGTAGTAATGCTTTATATAGATATTAGATATGCAAAATTTGTATTGTAATAATTAACAATAAATTGTATGTTATAATTAAATAAGTAAATTACTTTTATTCTTTCCTAAGAATGGTTTTGAGAGGCTCGAGCTCTTAAACCCCTATGGAGCAGCCGCCACTGCTTCCACGCCATAAAATCATAGCTTCGTCGATGGGCAAATTTTGTCCTGGACTAAATACGTTTTTTATATTTTGTATGATCTTATGGAGTACGTTTCTTACCTTATATAAACGATCATCAGTATTTGCAGTGGCATGATTCACAAATCTCAGCATTTTTAAAATTACCCCAAAACGAATTCTACTCATTACTTTTCCAAAAACTGGATGATTGTAAATATTGTCCGTACTCCACTGCTTATAGAGAACTGGAAATTTAACAACTCCTCTTAACAAAGAAAGTCCAAGAATTTTTTTCATTTCGTCGCTAGTTATATCCTTCCACTTTCTTTGTTGTTTATTCTTTGGATTTCGACGCGTACATACAGGCATCCTGTCCATTCTCTATCAGCTTCATTGTTACTCTCCGGGTCTATATGACTTGTCTCAGCATGGTCTGTATCAGGATTGTCCGATAACACACTTTCACTTGAAGAAATTATTTCGTTTTTGCCCCCTGAATCTCCGCCACTACTTGGTGAATAAGTTTCGTCTCTAACTGAATCTTCATCATTCTTCGAAGCTTTATGTCTGAAAAATCGGAACAATAGGAAAGGTTTTCTAGCTCTTGTATAGACAGGGGACATTTTTTTCTAGTGATTTTCGATCACATAATTTTCCTTTTGTTCCAGAGCTACACCTAAAAAAAATCTTACAAATCTTCTGTTAATGATTACAGATTACAGAACAGCTTTGGTAGGTACTATAATAAATTCGATATAGCTCAGAATTTAAACTAATTAGAAAAATATTTTTAGGTTAGGTAGGTAGGTATATTCCCGAACTTAGACAAAAATAATAATGAAAACACAATTTAAATACTTATCCAGGTTTGTTATTATCTTCCATGTCAATAGTGATAGTTTAAACACAACAATTTACTTGAGAACAGTATAAAATACCTTTTAAAAGTATAATTTCTCTCGGCGGCCCTGGATATTGTTGATGGTATTATTATTATTAAGGGTTTTATTGTTATTAATTTGAGAGCAACGACAAGGGTCCGCGGGTAGTTTGAGACACGGGCCCGCGCAAGCCTCACTACGCCACTGATATGAACAAAAACCTGTTCACCTGAAATTATGGGTTTGCAGACCTGAACGATTAAAAGATTAGTTCACATATTTGCATATTATTACAAATAAACGTCCGGATTTACATGAATTTTTATGTGTTTTTCTGTTGCCTGACAAATTTTCTCTAACTCCTTGCTTTTATTAGATGACAAATTTCAACACTTAGACGTCAACAAGAGTATTCAAGGTAATCTTCTACAGAAATACTGGTTTACAATACATTTTTGCAATTAAATAGTATTAATTTAGAAGGTTTGTGGTTTTAGTATAAGATAAAGTATGCAACAAGCAAGTAATTATGTCAATCCGTCCCATATCTGAAGAACTTCAAAAGATAGCCATAGAAGAGCTGCATGAAGTGCCCAGTAGAATTCAGGCAGATATAAAACACATAAGGGAATGGATCATACAAGAAGCGCATCTTGCACATATAAACATAGGTAAATATTTTGAAATTTAAGACAGTAGACTAAATATACCGTATCGTACACGCTAGAACATGCATTGGAATCCCAGGAATTTTTTATTAAATTTCAAAATGATTGCTATTTCAAACTATCCGATGATCAAAAGAATTTCAGATTAGGGTAGGCGCTGTAAGTGCAGAGCATGTCTTAGAATACTGCAGCGCACTATAATTTATATTGGTTTGTTGTTTTGACAATTCATAAAACAAAATATTTAAGATTAAACTAAGACATGCTTAAAAAATAAATAGCCTACTAAATGTGAAATTCATTTGATCACCCGTTATATTAATTATGAATGGTTATATAATTTTACTTTAAAATGTATAAATTTACAGAAGAGCAAATGATTTTAAATTTCCTTCGGGGATGTAAATTCAGCCTTCAAAAGACCAAGGAAAAAATGGACATGTTTTACACAATGAAATCCCTTTTACCAGAATTTTACAGTAACAGGGACCCACTTCGACCAGAACTTCAAAAAGTATTGAATTTTGCGTAAACGATGATATTTATTTATTATTCTAGGAAATTAATAGATAAATTTTAGGACTTGCCTGCCTTTATTCAAAACGACAGCAAATGATGGACCTGCGGTTATCCTCGTTAGATGTAAAGATCCAGAACCTACAAGAGAATTTATAATAGCACATTTTAAAGTTGCCTTCATGATAATCGATATTTTGCTACAAGAAAGCGACAATGTGATCATAAGCGGACAACATTCCTTTAATGATTTTCAAGAATTGAACTTAAAGCAAATATTCGCTTTGGACATAAATACCTTCAGAAAAGCCATTGTTTGTGGCGAACGTGCTTATCCAAGCAGAGTTAAAGCAGTACACTTCCTAAACGTTCCCGATTTTGTCGAAATGTTCCTTAGTCTACTTAGATCTGTTCTATCTGAAAAAATGAAAAGCAGGGTTAGTGTATTTTTAAATAACAGATATATGTATTTAATGGTATGTAATACAAAAAGGAAAACATTACAGATATTCGTTTACAAAGAGCAAAACTCCGGCGATATTTTTAAAACAATTCCTCGACCTCTTCTGCCTAAAGATTATGGTGGCGACGGAGAATCGCTTGAGCAACTTGCAGGTTCGTTGTGAACATTCATGCATTTATGATCATCAAAAATAAAGTTAATATTTTAGCTTACTGGAAGAAGAAAGTTGAAGATTATAGGGAATGGTTTTTAGAGGATGAAAAAAATCGTAGTGATGAAAGCAAACGTGTCGGTACCCCTCGAACATCTGCTGAATTATTTGGAATGGAAGGTTCCTTTAGAAAATTAGAAGTAGATTAAAGTATGAATTGTACGGTTAAAAAATAAACCATTAAATGAATTTTCAAAAGGTGTAAAGTTGATTCACTTATCTCTAAAATTAAAATTTAAAAGTACATGTTGGCCAGTTTGGTTTTATAAATAATATAAACAGTTATTTATCCACAAGAACCCGGCAAATCTTAAAAGCTTCATTAACTAAAGTTAGTACTTATCATAAAATCAAAGAAAAACTTTCAATAAAAACCTTTCGGAGACTATGGGCATCATAGGTTGTGGATTTGAGCCTCCGGTTTAGACTTAAAATATTTTATATTTTGCATTATCTAAGCATAACTAAACCGATGGACTCATTGGTCCTTATCGTATCAGCGAGCAGATAAAATAGAGCCGTTTCTAATTACATCTAGTGTCAAAAATATAATCAATTTAATTCCGAGTTTAAGCACAAATTATTTTTTGGTTTAAGCAAAGAATACATTTAAGTTAAGTTAGGTTAATGGCCAACCACCGATTCTCAACTATTACTAAATTGAACAACGTCATGCCAAACTTTGGTTGGTGCAATCGGTTATTACATAGTCGTAGGTCGTAGGTGTGTGTAATCGACTATTTGTTTCATTTGACGCCATTAACCATTTAAAAATAAAAATAAAAACTCTAAAATTAATTAAACTAGTTTAATAATTCAGGGTCAAAATTATCATTTTCTAATTTAATTTATTTATTTATCTACAATCTGTCTTATAGAGACATTAAGTAGGTGATATGACAATAGGCAAGAAAAACAAGACATGTAGTAAACAAACCAATGTTAGTTCCCATTTAATAACTCGGTAGTTTTGTATTGTATTTTGCATTGCCCTCACTTACACAGAACGTACTACACACCGTCACTCAAAGCGGTGTAGGAGGTCGGAGAGTTTTATTCTTTTGAGTCTCTAGGATGGACGGCATCTTCTTCTAAGAGGGGCTCGATTAGTAAGTTTGGGAGAGTACTAAGACGAGTAGTATAACGGACACTATATTTTTGGATTTCGTCTGTGATAGAGGAGATGTTCAAGTCACGTTGAATAACTTCATTTGGGATAAACCAGGGAGCGTTTACCATAGATCGTAGAACTTTAGACTGAAAGCGCCTTAGAATGTCAATATTGGAGTTGCTCGCTGTTCCCCAGAGTTGTATGCCATAACTCCAAATTGGTTTTATGATGGCTTTATAGAGCAAAATTTTATTATTAATGGACAGTTGAGATTTTCGGCCTAAAAACCAATACATTTTTTGAATCTTAAGACCCAGCTGTTCCCTTTTCATGAAAATATGCCTTCTCCAAGTCAGGCGTTTGTCTAAATGGAGTCCTAAATATCTTACGCATTCATCTTGCGGTACTGGTCTGCCGTTTAGCATAACGGAAGGACAAGTACCCCTTCTTAAGGTAAAGGTCACTTGTACTGACTTTTCTTCATTTACTTTTATCCGCCATTTGTTAAACCAGAGCTCTAGCTTGTGTAAATGATCCTGTAGAAAGTGACTTGCCACATGGGGTTCGCAGTGTGAAGAGAGTACTGCAGTGTCATCTGCAAATGTGGCTACCACAGTGGACTCAGAGGTGGGAAGGTCAGCCGTAAAAAGTAAGTATAATAATGGGCTGAAACATGAATCACCATTGGCGTTTTCCAACTAATACTTGGACGAGAATGTGATTGCATTTCTTAAATCGCCTGTTATGAAGACTTGAGAGTCAAGGGATCCCCCAATATTATAAAATCCCATTTGTATTTGATAGGTACGCTTTATACCCGAATTAAAGTTTCAAAATTTCTTTTTGAGATTTTGATTTAGAATTAAAAAAAAGTTATTGATATATCGATATAGCACTCGCAACAGCTAATTGTCCTTGCCATGAATAAAGATTAAGTACGTGAAAACATAATTTTGTATTTTGTACTTATTAAATATCAAAGTGTATTATTGTTTCGTCGTTGCTGGTTTTGCTTGCCCAGAACCCCTGACGATTTAAAATTTCTAATTCAACATCAATCAAAAATTTAGTAGGTATTTTGTTACTGCTCTAGGGCTGGGCGATACTAAAAAAGTTATAGAAAATATCGATATCAAAAAAATATGGATAAAACCCATATATCTATAACTATTGTGATGGTGAGAATTTCTTTTCCAACGGGCTGGTACCAAGTTAGAAGAGAGGAGTACTATTGTGAAGGAATGATCGGACTATGTTGCATGTTTACAGAAGAATTGATTTTTGTGCTTGTATTTGTATGAAGGGGTCTAGCTGGAGTTGTTTGAGGTGCTGAACGAACGTGTTTGGGATAATTCCCGTTGCTGATATGATAAATGGGAGTATAGTATATGTATATACCTGTTCTTGTTTCCATATTCGCTCTATTTCAAGTCCTAGGGGTTTGTATTTTTCTGTTTTTTCGTTGGACTTCGATGTGATGTTTGTATCTATTGGTACTGATATATCTATGATGTATGTTGTGTTCTGTTTTTATCTTGAAATGTAATGTCTGGTCTATTATGTACTATAGTTTTATCTGTGTGTATTGTTACATCCCAGTATAGTTTATATTCGTCGTTTTCTATTATGTTGTTGCTGCTCCCTCTCTGCTCCCTGCCTGCTCCCTCTCTGTTCCCTGCCAGCTCTCTGTCTGCTCCCTGCCTGCTCCCTCATCGTTACCCTTTCCGCTGCCTCTCCGTTCTCCCGTACGCAATTTTATTACGATATTTGTATTTAAACAAATATAATACATATCCAAATTACCATACAATGATATCGGCAGATCTTAGGAGGGAATTTTCAATACTAGTTTAGGATATCGAAGAAATATGGCAATGACACAACTAGGGTATAAATTGTGGAATAACAAAATTAATCAGCCCTATCTCCTTTCACTTACAACTGTAAAAGTGCCCATAAGACCGCGTAGGACAGACTATGTTTCATGTACCTACTGTACTTTTCTGTTACAATTCCCCTATCCTCGTGATACTTCGTTTACTAAATGAATTAATAACGTTAGGAGATTTGGAATTAACAATGCCCTGTAGTTCATTTTCAAAACTTGTAAAACAATATGGACCAAATTCTGAAGAAAAGCAAAGAGAGAACGCTGAACACAAAGTTTGGACACTGGAGAATGGAAGACGTAAACCTCCAAAGTCTTGTGTATGCGGATGACATTGTGCTGATGGCGGACACCGTTAGGAAACTACAAGCCGCAGTCAACAAACGGAACAGCAATATACAAAGTGCAGGAATGGAAATAAACGCAAAGAAAAGCAAAATAATGAAAATTAGTAAACAAACAGCTAACGAGGAAGAAGACATAAACACCAGATGTGGACAGAATAGATACAGGTAGTAAACTACTACGAGTACTTGGGAGTCATGATAAGCAATGATGGAACAATAGAACAAGAAATACGAAACAGAACATCAAAAGCAATAAAAATGTACCATCAAATCATTACAACATTAATAAATAAAAAGGAACTTGGAAGAGAAACAAAGCTGCACTTGTACAAATCAGTATACGTACCAACGCTCATTTATGGAGCGGAAACGTGGTCAATGCAAGACAAACACAAGAGTAAAGTAACAGCTGCAAAAATGAGATACCTACCTTAGACGAATACTAGGCAGGACTAGAAGAGATAGAGTTAGAAATATACCCACAAGGGAAGAACTAGAGGTAGATCCCATAGTGGACACTATTCAAAAAAGACAGCTGCAATGGTACGGACATGTGGTCCGAATGGAAGAAAAGAGACTTCCAAGGAGGATGATGGAAGCAAGAGGAGAAGGGAAGAGAGGACGGGGGAGACCCAGAACAAAGTGGATAGATAACATCAAAAATATGGTACAGCAGAGAGGAATGAATATCGAGGAAGTAAAGAGGATGGCGCTAAATAGAAGGGAATACCAGAAATGGATCGAGGACCCGACACCTTAGGGTATAAGGGAATAGGCAAAGAAGAAGAAGTAAAACAATATTATACCTTGGAATAACAAACACCAGTTATGAATTGTTTCTTAGTTTACCCGTTCGTTTGCATCGTAGTTCACTGTAACCTGAATTTTTTTAAGTGTTTAATTACTTATTATACATTTCTAAATCGTTAAATTCGCATGCAGCATTTATTTTAAATTAAGTTAGTATATATGACACTCCAGGTAATAAGGTACACAAACCTGTTTCTATAAATAAATAAATAAATAAATAACCGCAATGCAGGTTATCTTTAAAACACTCAACTGGAATTAGAAGGGAGTAAACATAGAGGAGTATACTTGATCCATTTAAGATTCGCCGAAAATATAGTCTTGATAGGTAATAGTACCGAAGAGTTACAAGAGATGATAGACGATCTTAACACACGATCTAAACCAAAACGAACACAAGAAAATTTAGAGTAACCCAGCGTGCTATGGCGAGGCGGCGAGGCAAATATTAAATATAACCCTGAGAGACCTCAAACAGAATGAATGGATAAGACAGCAAACCAAGATAGAAGACGTGATACAGAGAGCAGCACAATTAAAGTAGAACTGGGCTGGTCACGTGCCAAGGATTACAGACGATAGATGGACTAAGAGAATATTAGATTGGAAATCAAGGATCGGAAAACAGCGGTCGGCCGAAGATGAGATGAAGGGACGACGTCAAAAAGATAGCGGGCACTAAAATGGATGACTGTAACTCAAAATCGAGGGGAATGGAAAAGATTGGGGAAGGGCCTACGTCCTGCAGTGGACCGAATTAGGTTGTTAGTGATAATGAATTACATAATATTTTGCTTACGCCTAGGTTGTGTTTAAAAAATTTTTTTGACAGTTTAGAAAAGGTTTTATCAAAGGGACGCTAACTTCATATGGGGCAGGTGTCTAAATTAATGGTGTTATTGCAAAAACATAAAAATAATAGCATTCTTAGATATACAGGGCGAATAAAAAGTAAGGAACCTCGATGCTGGAGCCTTTATTATTAGTTTTAGAAAAAAAAAGTTTTAGATAAAAGGTTTATAACAAATTATTTCCCACAAACTGATGGTTTTAAATATTTTTTTCAAGGTCATACCTTTGCGCTATGACGTCATCTATACTTTTTTTAAATGGCAACCTTTATTTTTTAGGTCGAAATTTTATAGCATTTTTTTTTCTCTTTGTGACCATCTAAAAATATCATACGGTTGAATAAGCGAAATTTCTAGAAAAATCAAGTTGAATGTTATTCGCACCCGTATTTAATGTACGTACTTTTATCACTTTACTTACAGATGTGATTATTAGTGATCACAGAATTGTGAGGACGGAAGTAAGGGGAAAAGAAGTTTACAATTGTAGCAGACTAAGTAGGGTAAAAAGATATGACGAACAAGAATTCAAAAGGCAAGTTAGTAGAGTTAATAGTAGTTTTAACTTTAGGGAAAAAAATATCTGTATAAAGTACAATGAATTTTATAGTAACATAATAAAAATAATAAATGAAATGATGCCAGTGCGTGAAATAACAGTGCGTTGTGGAACACTGGTCGAATGGTTTAATAAAGATATTTTATGTGCAATAAAACAAATAGATCTATCGTATAAAAGGTTCCTATTATCCAAAGATATAAGTGATTGGGAGCAGTACAAACAAGAAAGGAATAAGGTTGTGAAATTGAGTAGGGTAGCCAAAAATGAATATTATGAACAAACCATAGACAATTGTAAATATGACTCGAAAAGAATGTGGAAAACGTTAAAGAAATTTGTATCAGGCTCAAAATCAGAGCAGTACAACGAAATTGTATTTGAGGATAAAGTAAGTACACCTAAACAAGAAATAGCAGAAGAATTTAATAGGTATTATATTAACAGTATAAGTAGTATAGTTAATTCGATTGAACCAGCACAAAGAGCAAATCAGTTGGCTACATCTGTCGTTAAATTAAGGAACTTCCGACTTTTACAAATTGCTGAACTTAAAGAGATTGTGTATAAAATGCCAAATAAAACCAGTCCAGATGACCTAAATCTGAAAATATTGAAAGATAACTTTGATGAACTGCAAGAAATGCTGATCAATATAGTAAACAGTCCACTAGAAACGGGTATTGTTCCAAAACAATTAAAGGTATCTACAATCATACCCACAAGAAAAGTAAAAAACACAACAAAAGCGGAAGAATTTCGTCCCATAAATATGTTATGTGCAATAGAAAAAATATTAGAAAAGGCGGTTTATCTACAGTTAATAGATTATGTAAGAACAAATGATATTCTGACAGAATATCAGTCAGGACTCAGAAAGGGTTATAGTTGTGAAACTGCATTTAATTACCTATTACATGAATGGAAAGTTGCGATAGATGAGAACAATTCAGTAGCTGTGGTATTTTTAGACCTTAAGAGAGCCTTTGAAACTATAGATAAGAATATTTTAATAGAAAAAATGAAGAGTTATGGAGTGGGTGGTGTGGTTTTACAATGGCTAGAAAGTTATCTAAGAGAAAGGAAGCAAAGAGTAAAATGCAATGAAGTGATATCAGGAGAAGAAATAGTTGAGCTGGGAGTGCCACAGGATAGTGTCCTGGGACCATTGTTATTTATAATATATATAAATGATATTGCGAATGTATTAGCTGAATGCAAATTTCACATGTTTGCAGATGATACAATTCTGTATATACAAAAAACAAATAGTAGAGATGCAGTGGAAAGACTAAATATAGAACTATGTGAGGTTGTGCAATGGTTAAACTGGAATAAATTGAAACTAAATGCAGGTAAAACAAAGGCTATGATTATCACACCAGTAATAGAAAACAGTAAGCAGGTGCAAAGAGAATTGAAAATAAAGCTAGATGACCAAGATATTGAGATAGTGAGCAAAATTAAGTATCTAGGCTTTGTAGTAGACAAGCAATTAAAATTTACTGGCCACATGGATTATAGGTACATGTAAAAAAAATTCGACAAAAATAGGAGTCTTGAACAGATGCAGTGGCTTCCTGTCATTACAAACCAGACTTACAATATACAATACAATAGTGCTACCTCACTTTCTTTATTCTGCAACGATAATTTATATTGCGCAAAAAAAAGATGTTCGGAGATTACAAGTATTGCAAAACAGGGCAATGCGCGTAATTCTCAAATGTAATAGATACACTGCAATAGACTCCATGTTAAAAACATTACAATGGCTGAATGTTCAGCAATTTACACAATTTCAAGTACTAATATTTCTGCACAAAATTAAATTAGGTCTGTGTCCTGATTATTTGAAGAACAGAATAGTGACATTTGAACAAATGCACAGTTACGGAACAAGACATAAAAACAACTGTATTCTACGACATACGAATAAGATGTCAACACATAACTGTATTTTTTAACGGTCTTATTCAATACAATAAATTAGCGCACTCGATAAGGCAGCTTAAATCAATAGATAGTTTTAAGATTAATGTTAGGAATATATTAGCATTAGAGTAGATATAAGTAATTATATAATTATTTTTAAGAAAATGTAAATGTATAGCTTCTTAGCTAAATAAATGTTATTATTATTATTAAGTCCTCTCTGGAGTAGAAGTGCAAGGGCTTCCGTGGTTCGGAGCCCGAGTTAAGCTGTAGGTCCCCTATGTCTGTAGGCTACTTGACACGCACACCACAGACATATGGAGAGAAGATTGGCAACGCCCTATAAAGGGCACGCCACTTCTAGAAGAAGATATAAATGTTATGTAACAGAAATGCCAAAAAATGGTCTCTCCTAATTAGGTAGATGATATAATTGTGTCCTTTGTAATTCCAATTTTTATGAGTCATATTCAAATGCGCATCTGATATTTTTTAAGTGCGTATTAGGCCCGAATTTGTTATCCTCAAATGCATACAAGCCCGATTTTTAACTCATAAATAAGACAAGACAAATAAAAACGTTAAAATAAATTTGAATAGACGAAACTCAACAATTAAACATCGATAAAACAGTTCTCAAGGTAATTAACTTCTACCGAAATACTGGTTTATAATAATTAATCTCGGGAGCGGTTCGCCCTGCTGCTGACATAAATTTTTTCGGTTAGATAGTATAAACTTAAAAGGTTTTAGTACAAAATCCACTACGTAACAAACAAGTGATCATGTCAATCCGTCCCATATCTGAAGAACTTCAAAATAAAGCTATAGAAGAGCTCTACGAAGTTCCCACTAGAATTCAGGCAGATATAAAACACATAAGGGAATGGATCATACAAGAAGCCCATCTTGCACATATCAAAATAGGTAAATATTTTTAATTTCAAGACGGTAGACTAAATAAACCGTACGTACGCGAGCAAAGAAGCGTTCAAATTCTAACCGTGACTGGAATCTTTTTTTGTTAAAGTCAAAATCAAAGTGATCTCGATTTCAAACTGTATCAATTACGAATTGTTATATATTTGTAGTACAAAATATATAAATTTACAGAAGATCAAAAGATTTTGAATTTCCTTCGAGGATGCAAATTCAGCCTTCAAAAGACCAAGGAAAAAATGGACATGTTTTACACAATGAAATCCCTTTTACCAGAATTCTACAGCAACAGAGATCCATTTCGGCCAGAACTTCAAGAAGCATTGAATTTTGCGTAAAGCGATGATATTTATTTATTATTCTAAGAAATTAATAGATACATTTTAGGACTTGCTTGCCTTTATTCAAAACGACAGCAAAGGACGGGCCTGTGGTTATCCTCGTTAGATGTAAACCTCCAGAACCTACAAGAGAATCTTTTATAAATAATTTTAAAATTGCCTTAATGATAATCGATATTTTGGTACTAGAAAACGACAATTTCATCATAAGTGGACAACATGTGTTTAATGATTTTCAAGAATTTAATTTAAAGCACTTATTCGTTTTGGACATAAATATCTTCAGAAAAGCCATTATTTGTCTCGAACGTGCTTATCCAGTAAGGCCTAAAGCAATGCACTATCTAAACGTTCCTGATTTTATCGAAAAGTTCCTTAATTTACTTAAATCTGTGCTATCTGAAAAAATGAAAGGCAGGGTTAGTGTATTTTAAATGATAAAAATATGTATTTAATGGTATGTAATACAAAAAAATTCCAGATATTCGTCTACAAAGAGAAAAACTCCGGTGATGTTTTTAAAACAATTCCTCGATCTATTCTGCCTAAAGATTACGGCGGAAACCGAGAATCAGTTGAGCAACTTACAGGTTCGTTGTAAAAATTCATGCATTTATGATCATCAAAAAACAGGTTAATATTTTAGTCTACTGGAAGAAGAAAGTTGAAGATTATCGGGAATGGTTTTTAGAGGATGAAAGAAATCGTAGTGATGAAAGTAAACGTGTCGGTATCCCTAAAACATCTGCTGAGTTATTTGGAATGGAAGGTTCCTTTAGAAAATTAGAAGTAGATTAAAGTATGAATTGTACGGCTAAAAAATAAACCATTAAATGAAGTTTCAAAAGGTATTAAGTTGATTTACTTGCCTCTAAAAGTGAAACTATAAGTAAAAGTAATTGTCGGCCAATTTGGTTTTATAAATAATATAAACATTCATTTATCTACAGAACCTCCCGCAAAGTTTACCTAAGCTTCATTAGCTAAAGTTAGTATTATAAAATCAAAACATTCAATAAAAACCTTTAGGGGTCTATAGGTATCATAGCAAATACGTTTTAAAGTTCGGGTCAAAAATATAATCAATTTAGTTCCGCATTTAAGCACAGCCTATTCTTTGGTTTAAGTTAAGTTATGAACCCTCATAATGCCAGTGGAGAGTGGACAGACCCCACAGTCTGTTAATTTTATTACATTTTATAAAATATCTCATTTTATACTTTTACCTTTACAGTAGCTTTATTTTTTGGTTTTCTTAATATGTTACAAACATTTAATTTCACTTCCGCCGCTTCAACTAATTATTTTTATTGGTTTTTTTTAACTGGAATCTTAGTAGACCCTATTTGGTATTTAAGGTTGTTGCATTTTTGAAATTCGCGTCATGTTTCAAACCTAAAATTGGTAAAATTTATTGCTATTATTGATTCCTGTAAAATTTTGAACCTACAATTTCTTCTTGATATCGTGTCGGTGGGGTGTAGGTGAACTCTGGCGTTTTATTACCGTTGTAGTGAATTGAAACTGTATGTCATCAAAATCAGGAATTGTCTTTCGTAATGCGAATACACTCACAGATAGAAAGTTTGCTACATGAAGTGGAAGACTAGAAATTTTATAATTTCTTTGACAGGTTACAAGACAGTGTAAGTGAGAATGAAGACAATTTGGTTTCAAAGGAAGATGTAGTCGACGTTATCGAAGTGGAGGATGTGATATCTGAAAATATTAGGTTACTAAGAGAGCTGTAGATACTATACAGTAATTGGCAAAGCAGTATACAATAAATAGATAAACAGGCAGATGGCCCATGGTCATATTTCTTCACTTACTTGATATTGCATCCATCAACGCATATAAAATATTGCTACTAAAAAGTCCGGGGTACAGTATGGATGACCACGGGAAGCTGATAGTAGAACTTTGTAAAACACTTATGAAGGAAAATATGGTGCTATTTAAATAAATATTCTTTTAGCAAATGTGTAATAGTATATTGTGTAACAAGTATGTGAAGCTGACCTTTTTATACGAGTGTGCAGTTTGCGACGCGAGCCGAAAGGCGACTGTCACAGGCACACGAGTATAAAAAAGGCTTCACGTATGTGTAGCACAATATACTATTACACATTTGCTAAAAGAATATTTATTTAAATAGCACCATATTTTCCTATGTTAAGTTTATTACGCAATCTACAATGTTAACATAATAACTGAACTAATCTGAAATAACTCTAACAAGTTTATTTTATGTTAATATTAATCTGGATACAACAAAAAAAAAATGAAACTACTATAAATGTTCAAATTGAGCACCGTTCACAGCCTGGCAGTGATAAATTCTACGTTGAAATTCATCAATCGCATTTGAAACAGATTCAGGTTTGATGGTCCTCATCTCTGTACGAATGCGATTTTTTAAGCCCTCAATGTCTCCCGGCCTATTTACGTAAACCTTATTTTTAAGGTCGCCCCAAAGGAAGAAATCCAGCGGACTTAAATCTGGTGACCGAGCTGCACATTCTACTGGACCTCTTTTGCCTATCCAACGATTTGGAAAGGTACAATGTGATTTTTTAAAAACTCAATTGCAGCAGGCCGTATTCTGTCTTAATAACCTTAGAACTGTCTGTATTAAGTCAGACTACGGCCTACTGCAATTATTGAGTTTTTAAAAAATCACATTGTATCATTAAGGTACTGGCGGACATTAATCCCAAAATGTGGAGGGGCCCCGTCTTGCTGGAACCATATTCCCTCGTGGGGTATATCCGGATCGTCTTCATTTGGGTATAAAACAGCTAATGCAGAAACTACCTCAAATCTTAGAAAATTTAGATAAACCACGGCCGTTAAATTACCCTCAAAAAAATAAGGTCCGAAAATTTGGTTTCCCATCATTCCTGCCCACACATTGACTTTCTGCTGGTACTGGGTGTGTCCTTCTAGATACCAGTTAGGATTTGTTGAAGACCAGTATCGTGTGTTTTGCTTATTAACTGTGCCGTTTAAGCAAAACGTTGCCTCGTCAGTAAACAGAATATTTTTGTGAAAATTTGCATTGCCTTCAAGTTGGTGGGTTATTTCTTCACAAAATTCCAATCTGCGATCCAAGTCGTCTGCAAATAACTCCTGAACTACACAAACTTTGTATTGGTGCCACTTTCAGTGCCGTATCTAGGCAGTGTTGCGCCCTGGGCAAACTTGATTCCTTGCGCCCCCCCCCCCCCCCCGTTACCCCGGATCTTAATTATTTCTTATCAACAAAAAAATATTAATAAGGATTATCTGAAAAAACATGTACGAAAGAGTCTGAATTTGCGCCCCCTCTGATTTTGCGCCCTCGGCAGGTGCCCCTATGGCCCTGCCCTAGATACGGCACTGGCCACTTTTCCTTTTTTAGGATGCTGTGTACAGTGGATTTGCTTGTATTACAATCTCGCGCAATTTGTCTAACGGAAACATGTGGATTTTCCACGACGGCCAACATCACATTTTCACTTTCTTCATTATTTAAAGCTGTAGCTCTGCCCGTTTTTGGTAAATCTTTAACAGAGCCTGTATCTTGAAATTTGTGGCAAATTTTACTTACAGTAGATTGCGTAATGTGAAATTCGGGGTACAAATTGTTAAACAAATTGCAAACTTCTGTCTGCGTCCTCCTTCTTTCTCCATATCCCAGCATCATTAAAATTTCAGTACATTGCCTTTCGGCACACACGGATAGCTATCTTCATGCCCATTCACACTATCATTATTGTCATCAGTAGTCTTTGGCCTTCAGGCTGGTTTATCGCAGCTTTCCATATACACTTCTATCTAAACATTTCTTCTTCATTTCTCTGTAACTAGTACATCCTGTGTCGTTCATGATTTGTCTGATATAGGTATTCAAGTTTGGGTCTTCACACTATAATCGCACACAAAAACACCTACAACATGCCTTGTTCTGACGGTTTAGTGTACACTGAATAAACGGGTCGCTCAGTGTACACACGTATCCGTGAACACAAACGTCGCTTGAAATCAGGTCTTCTTTCACCCTCAGCACACTGGCCATAAGATCTTGTTTGAAAAATCATCGATCATTACCATTTATCAGCAAGAAAATTAGTGAAGCTACTTAAGGTATCTGTTATCTGTCGGACATATCCAAGTTTGTCATCGCGAATGGCCCCACTACGTCGATTCCTGACCAATCGCCATCTTCGTCCGACACGTTTGACTGGTTACAGTGCCTTTCGGCACCATGTCAGAATTTTTGAAAATTTTTCTGTAATAGTTTTCTCCTAAAATATATTAAATTTTTATTGAATTTGGCGATATTTTCTGTTTTATCATATTAATGTTAAGTACAAAAAAAACAATATTTTCAAAAGACAGTAACTTAATTTTACTTCATTGTTATGTACCTAATAAAAAAAAATGCAGACTAGACTTATCCTTTAAAAATACATTTAATGGAGTCGTAGAACTTACATTTCAGTCCACTTCTAATTTTCTAACCTTCCATTCTAAACAACACAGTAGATGTTTTAGGGATACCAACGCGTTTACTTTCATCACTACGATTTTTTCATCTTCCAAAAACCACTCCCTATAATCTTCAACCCAGGGCCGAGCCGTGCCGGGGGTGCAAGGGGTGCACAGCACCCGGGCGGCGACCTACTAGGGGCGGCAAAATGAGAGATCGTTTTCAAAATTAAAAATAATAAAAATATTTGAGGTCTACTATGAGCCAGAATATACTTACAAATTTGGCTGTAATAAGCATCGAGGAAGAGATCTGAGAGGCGTTAAATATAACGAATTTAATTAGAGAATTTGCAATTAAAACAGCAAGAAAAGTCGCGTTTGATATTTAAATTTAGAATTTATGTAGTTTAGTTCATGTTTATAAGTTCTAAGTTAATAATAATAAACAATATAAGGTGTACTTTGTTATAACTATTAAAGCATTATGTTTATTGTTTTAAATATTTTATTTTTTTTAAATTTATACAAATAATAAAGTTTATAGAAACCTTAGTAATTATTTATTTTTTAAACAAGTTAACAGTTATCAAGGAAATGCAGAATTTTACAATTAACACTATTTATGCCTAAGGAGGTATAGGGGCGGCAAATTATAACTTGCACCCGGGCGGCAATTACCCTTGGCTCGGTCCTGCTTCAACCTTCTTCTCTCAGTAAGCTAAAATGTTTAACCTGTTTTCTGGCAATCACAAATTGATGAATTTTTACGACAAAAACCTGTAGGTTGCTCAATAGATTCTCCATCTCCACCGTAGTCTTTAGGTAGAATGGAATTAGGAATAGTTCTATAAACCTCTTCTACTTCTTTTGCATTGTAGACCATTATCTGAAATTTTTTACGTTCTTGAATATTGAAAATTACAGGTTCAAAGGCACTGACCCTGATGCTTCGCAGTTTGGCTGAGAGGACAGCTCTGACTCCATTAAGGATCTTTTTGACAAAATCTGGAGTACGTACGTACCTAATGTATTCCTTTAGGCCTGACTAGATAAGCTCGTTCCAGACAAATTAAGCCTTTTTTAAAAAATATTTATATCCAAAACCTGACTTGCTAGAAGCAATTTCTCTTTAACATTATAATTATAACTAGAAAACAAAAATAAATTGTACAGTATTTTTCATCTAGCATTTGGGTTGACGTCAACTTGCCCCGTCCAAAAACTGTCTGTTTAGACACGCATTCGTGCGCAGTAGGTAATGAACACCTAGTTTAGAAAGAGATAAAGTATAGAGTATAGTTGGATTGTGAATTTATCAACGCACTGTTGATAAATTCACAATCCAACTGACGACACAACCCAAATCCTAGGTGAAAAATACTGTATATAGATAGTAAAGAAAAAATGAAAAGTTAAAAATGTGTTACCCTATGTAGTTGTCGTTCGTTTCTTCCTTTTTTTTATAAAACAAACATAGACATATCTAAAGAACATAAAAGCTTTTTCGATAATATAAGAATAATAGAACCAAATATGTATTTTTACGGCTAGGCTTCCTTCCTCAGTGAAAAAGGAACTTTCTCTAAAAAGTTGACTGGAGTCAGTCTATGAAGATATACTCTTCACTGAATTACAAAAGTAAAATTGGCTGAAACAGAACTTCGAAAGTTATCAGAGAAAGAAGCTCAGATAACTAATTATGCATCATTCAACTTCGAGCTGCAGTGCGGGTAATACTTACTTATAAGTTAATTAGAATATTAATTAAATTTAGCTATTTTTTTAATTTAACACTAAAATTATTAACGTTTTCAGAGCATATGCATGCATACGCGTCCTAGAGCAGCTCGGTTGGATTGCCACGTGATCTATGCATGCCTTTGCTTTAATTTACTACAGCTCGAAGTTGAATGATGTATAGATGAAAAACATAAATTATGGAGAAATGTCTCACCCAACTTAAATATATAATTCAGAAACATTTTCTTTATTAAAACAAAGAGGAGGTGTGGCGTAAATCGCTTTGTTAAAGAATTTATTCTGCAATTAGTAATGCATGTTCATTAAAAACAAAAACCTTAATAGCAACCCATGGAACGAACCCCATTCCAGAGGTTAGCAAGTTCTGCTATCACGGGGGTTGGCCGTACCACGCCCTCGGCGGCCCTGGAAGCCCTTCTTAACCTAACGCCTCTTCACAGTGTGATTGAGGCGGAAGCACGAAAGTTGGCCTTCAGACTATTTATCAGCGGCCTTTGGGAGGGTGATGGGAGGCTGAAGGGTCACGTTCAGATTCTGTTTCGTTTGTTAAAGTCTGGCCCGTGCTTAACGCCCGCAGACATGTAGTGCCTCCCTGCTATTCCTTCACCAGAAATTACCAGATAACTATTTCTGCAAAGGACGAATGCGCACCACTGCTCAGGGAACGCGTCAGATCTTCTCATCTGTGGTTCACAGATGGATCGAAAACATATGCAGGCTTTGGTGCTAGTATTTACGGTAACCAACCTATAATGAGACTGTCTCTCGCACTAGACAAGTTTCCTACCGTTTTCCAGACAGGGGTCTTTGCAATCTTAGTCTGTGCCCAGGAAAACCTCGCCAAAGGATACCAGAACAGGCATACCTATATACAGCCATGGCCAAAAGTATTAGACACCATAAAAATATCCAAGTAACTGGTCTACTTGTAAAAGAGGGGTAAAATGATACTAAATAACTTTAATATCGTTATCTCTTATATAAAAAAATCAATATTTCGTAGGCCCACCTTGATCTTGATAACGGCAGCAATTCGTTCTGGTAAATTCTGCACTATTTTGCGACACTGCTTAGAACATTAATTTTTAACGCTTCTTTTGAAGTGATGTTGGTTCTTGGATCTTACGCTTTAAAATTACCCATACATGTAAATGTTCTTTGAGAAGCACTTTATTGTAACCGCCGATTTGTGACACAGAGCATTGTCTTGTTGCAATTTTACTCCATCCATAACAGTGTCGCAAAAAAAAATTGAAAATGACTAAAACAAGGCAGTTTCAAGTACATTTATGTACCTTTGGGAGTTCATGCAACCTTCACAAACGAATATTTCGCCGACTCCGTTGGACGTCATGCATTCCCAGTTCATTACATTCCCTTCACCTGACAGTCAATATCACACACTCAGGAAGGAGTTCTTCACTCCACGTAGGACACACTTGGGTTTTCAAACACCTAAGAATAGGTAAAAAAAAACATTACTATATCTGGATACCACTTTGAATATAAAGCTACAGGAAGGAGGCTACACAAAATATACGTGAGACCAAGATAGATGATGCAAATGGCGGCTGAATGTTTCCGGTATGTCAGTGGCGTACTTTTCAGATTGAATACGGGATACGTTAACCTTTGAATATAAAATATTTAAAGGCGTAAACTGACAAAAAATGTAGTAAAAGTATGAATGAACAAAAATTAGAAGCTGCAAGAAATAAAATATTATAATACTGACGGTTAAAACAGTTTTTTAAATATATATTTTGCAAAGTGCTAATCTATATAAAATACAATGTGACTTTTTAAAAACTCAATTGCAGCAGGCCGTATTCTGACTTAATACAAACAGTTCTAAGGTTATTAAGACAGAATTCGGCCTGCTGCAATTGAGTTTTTAAAAAATCACATTGTATGTATGTGACACTTACGATATTCACTCGTGACCTTTCTTTGACATTGAAATTACAACATCAAATTGTTCTTAAATATTATTCGTATTCAACATAGTAGCATTAAATGAAGGTAAATACTTACTTACGGATTGTTAATCCTAAATTTTTATTTGTCCTTGTTGGAGAAAAACCACAAACAGCACAACTAACCTATTATTTGTCAGCTGTCAGTCTCAAAACTATGACTACAAATAGATGATCAAAATGGCGACTTCCGTCGCACTTTTTGTATAACTACTAGAGCGATACTCTCATTCCTGTAGCTTTATATTCAAAGGGATACCATAGCAAGTAGAAAATGGTAATTGGTATTAGTAAACGATTTATTAAGATCATACTTCGAAATTTTATTCGTCGGACCATACAACATTTGACCAATGTGCTTCAGTTAGATGTTAATGCCTTTCAAAACTCTCAGATAATGTCGCAATGAGCTCAAAAGAGTTTTTTTTTGTTTCTTAAGGATTCTCTGATAAGTCGTCGGTCTTCACGTTTTGTATCCAGCCTGTCCTAGGTTTGTTTTCGCGGCTACCAGTCTCGGCAAAATGTTTTGAGGAATAATAAACATCTTCTCGACTAATAGTTTGCAACTATTCGGCAGCTGCTAATGGACAAATGTCCAGTGGACATCTTTTATTACATATAATATTGCACAAAATAAACAACCATCTTCTAGTCCAGTCAAATGGTAGTAATTTAGCTTTGCATTTTGGGTAGGCAGAAATTTTTTTTTATCGGTGTGTAGAGAGATCAGTGGTGAATCTAAATCAGAGTTTTCGGGATGGCAACCCCCTCCATTTGGCCGCCATCTTGAAAAGAAGAGTTAATTCGTTTTTTGGATATACCTCTGTAGTCGAGAATCTTACAAAAAGTTTGTATAAAGCTTTTTTGTAGAGAATCGTATTATCTATTATTTATTATTAATAACTTTTTTACATAGCATTAATAATAAAAAAGTTATAAGCCGGAAAAGACAAAAAATTTAGAGGTTACAACTTTTTTATAATTAATGCTACGTAAAAAAGTTATTAATAAAACTTATAGAGAATGCGATTTCCTACAAAAACCTTTTGAACAAAATTTTTGTAAGGCTCACGGATACAGAGATATACACGAAAAACTAATTAACCCTTCTTTTCAAGATGGCGGCCAAATGGAGAAAATCCTCATTTAGACTTACCACTGACCCCCATACACATCGTCAAAAATCGCTGCCTACCCAAAATGCAAAGTTAACCATTTTATTTCAACCATTTGATTGGACCAGTCCAGTCAGTCGTGGTTCCTCACGCTCGCTAACGCTCGCGTTCGGAATCTTCCACTCGTATCGAATTTTCATTCTAACCTTGTTACAGAATATACTATTCTCAAACAAACAATTATTGAAAGACAAAAAGCTTAGTCAAAAGACTAAAATGAAAAATACACGACAACCATTAGACCTATTCACCTATTGTTACGTATGCGGCCGAAGCAGCAAACTTGACACAGAAAGGAGAAAAACAGCTTAAGGTTTTTGAAAGGAAAATAATCAGAACTATAATGGACCCCAAAAGAATAAATGAAGAAGAGACAATGCCTTTGTTGAAATACGAAATTGATGAATTGTTAAATCGTAAAAATATAGTTAGAATAATTAAGGCACAGAGAATCAGGTGGTATGGACACATAATCAGAAGAATCCAACACGTTAATAGGATTTTTATTTTTCAAACAGCTACAATTTCTACAGAAATCTCTAGCTTGTTAATAAAATAATACTACAAAATATATAAATGTTATAATAGATGCCAAATAATTCGTAAATACAAACGTGTAAATTGAATACAGAGCCTAATTCTTCATTTCCTGCTCATTAAAAAAAAAGAACGTTTCAAGAATAACCACTGGAATTATAATATCTGATTAAAAACTGAAAGAAAAATAAACGAATAAAGGATTAATGAACAAAAACCTGTTGCGTAAGCTAGTAATTTGAAATCATCGGTTTGCATTTCTGAACGATTAAAAACACGGATTTATAAGCATTTTTATGTGTCTCTCTGGGCGCTTTTCTGTCGCCTGGAAAATTTCCTTTGCATTTTACGTGCTTCAAAAAAAGCAATAGCACTTTATTTATTGTACAATCATTTCCAGAGAGAACGTATTCACTTACTAACTATCAAATTAAAACATTAAAACCATATAAAAATTGTAATTAAGGTGTCCTACATCATTAATATCATACAGAGTGATCATTATCGGTGTAGGCCTCACTTTTTTCTAGTAATGGCCATACACATATTGGCATATCTGGATATTAAATTCCGAAATTATAACAAATACGTATATGGAGCATCGACCGTAAGTATTTTTTTGTATGCATACTTATTTTCTAAATACATATAAATCTTTTATCATGTGACATCCACTGCGGAAAATCTGAAAAATCGCGTATTTGATCGTGTCATATAACTTTAATATCAAATGTTATGTAAAAAAAAATACCAACAAACAAATATTCAGCACTAATCTCTTCTAATTAGGTAGGTGATATAATGCTATCCTTTGCAATTCCAATTTGTATGAGTTATATTCAAATACGTATCTGATATTTTTAAATACGTATTAGGTCTCCAATCTGTTACCTTCAAAATACATACAAATCCGATTTTCCACTCATAAATTAAAACTTGTTTTTGAATTTGAATTTGGCTTTGTTTTGACGAAATTCACCAATCAAACGTCAATAAGAGTTCTCAAGGTAGTCTTCTTTTACCAACGTACTAGGTTACCATTAATGTCGCGAACGGTTAGCTCGGCTGCTGACATAAATTTTTACCATTAAATAGTATAAACTTAGAAGGTTTGTGGTTTTAGTACAAGATTAAGTGTGTAACAAGCAAGTGATTATGTCAATCCGTTCAATATCTGAAAAACTTCAAAAGCAAGCAATAGAAGAGCTTAACGAAGTTCCCAGTCGAATTCAGGCAGATATAAAACACATAAGGGAATGGATCCTACAAGAAGCGCATCTTGCACATATAAAAATAGGTACCTAGTAAATATTTTGAAGCCGTTATTAAACTTCAAAGTGATTGCGATTTCAAACTGTATCAATTATGAATGGTTTTTAATATTTCTAAAAAATGTATAAATTTACAGAAGATCAAAAGATTTTGAGTTTCCTTCGAGGATGCAAATTCAGCCTTCAAAAGACCAAGGAAAAAATTGACATGTTTTACACAATGAAATCCCTTTTACCAGAATTTTACAGCAACAGAGACCCATTTCGGCCAGAACTACAAGAAGCATTAAATTTTGCGTAAGTCTATGGTTTCTTATTTATTATTCTAGGAAATTAACAGATAAATTTTAGGACTTTCTTGCCTTTATTCAAAACGATAACAAATGATGAGCCTGTGATTATCCTCATTAGATTTAAACCTCCAGAACCTACAAGAGAATCGATTATAAATAGTTTTAAAGTTGCCTTAATGATAAGCGATATTCTGTTACAAGAAAACGACGATCTCATTATAAGCGGACAACAAGTATTTAACGATTGTCAAGAATTGAACTTAAAGCAGTTATTCGCTTTGGATATAAATATCTATAAAAAAGTCATTATTTGTCTCGAACGTGCTTATCCAAGCAGACCTAAAGTAATACTCTATCTAAACGTTCCTGATTTTATCGAAAAGCTCCTTAATTTACTTAAATCTGTTCTATCTGAAAAACTTAAAAGCAGGGTTAGTCAATTTTTAAATAATAAAATATGTATTTAATTGTATGTATTGCAAAAAAAATTACAGATAATCGTCTACAAAAAGCAAAACTCTGGCGATGTTTTTAAAACAATTCCTCGGCCTTTTGTGCCTAAAGATTACGGCGGTGACGGAGAATCGCTTGAACTTCTTGCAGGTTCGTTGTAAAAATGCATGCATTTATGAACATCAAAAACCAAGTTAATATTTTAGCCTATTGGAAGAAGAAAGTTGAAGATTATAGGGAATGGTTTTTAGAGGATGAAAGAAATCGTAGTGATGAAAGTAAACGTGTCGGTATCCCTAAAACATCTGCTGAGTTATTTGGAATGGAAGGTTCCTTTAGAAAATTAGACGTGGACTGAAATGTGATTTCTACGACTCTTATCAGAATCATCCATTAAATGTATTTTTAAATGGGCTAAAGTTGATTCACAAACCGCAGAAATTTAAATTAAATTTACATCATTCTGAATTGTTAACTCGATTTTATCATTATTAAGTAGTCGTTACTATACCAGTAGAATAATGTATGAATTGTACGGCTAAAAAATAAACCATTAAATGAATTTTCAAAAGGTGTAAAGTTTTGTAAATAATATAATTATTCATTTATCTACAAAAACCTCGGCAAAGTTTAAGCTTCGTTAGCTAAAGTTGGTGTCATTAAAAAAAAATCGATAAAAATCTTTAGGGGTATAAGGGCATCATAGTAGATGCGTTTCAAGGCCCGAACACCCGAACTGAACCACCGAGCTAACGAACTAAATTTAATCGGCCGAATCGTTGGAAACTAATCATGAACCAGTCAGATTTATTTCAAGTTTTAGGTTGTGGATTTGGACCTTAGGTTTAGACTCAAAATATTTCATATTTTGCATTGTTTAAACATAACTAAACCAATGGCTCATGAGTCCTTATCATATCAGCGAGCAAATAATCAAGTTAGTTCAGGGTACGCCAAACACCGATTCTCAACCATTGGTTAATTGAACAATATCGCATCAAACTTGATTCAAGGGACCTACGGTTAAAGTAATGGGTATAAAACAGTCTCAAGTCTGAGGTGGCGCCATTGGCCTTTTAAAACTAAAAATAAAAACTCTAAAATTTGCCTCAAACTGGTTTAGTAATTCAGGGTCAAAATTATCATAAATTAGTTACGTATTACAGAAACCTGGTGTCTCTTAAACGTCTGTACAAAACGCTAGCACATACTCCTGCGAACAAAATTTATTGATTTGTTGACTAAATTATAAAAAATTGAAATAACATTAAATGAGAGGCATATTTAATAAAGGATTATATTTTCAAAAATCTTAAGGGAGATAAACAGCATATGGCCCGTCATTACTAGCCAGGCGAAGCTTGGATTTAAAGTGTTCAAAGCGATCTTTTCCAGGCTCATTTCAAATTTGTTTCGAAATTCTTGTTTAATTTTTCTTAAATTATGTAATATCAGCAGTCACAAATTTTGTGTGTATTATTCGACGCTTGCACAGCTCTTAGAAATTTCGATGGGTTTGTTATGCTAAAATGTAATAGGATTATCGATCTTACTCTTACTGACATACAAGAAGGGTAATTGTTGCATCGACATAGTGGACAGAAGCTTTATCGGGTTAAAACAAACTCTTTTTGTGCGTGTTACAGGGGCGGCTCGTATCCAATATTTTTGGGTGTTCTGCATTAAAAAAAAAGTAACAATACATACATAAACAAAATAAAACATTTTTCCTACTACAATGAGAGCCAATTCTTAAATATGTTGAACCTTAAATATACAGGGTAATTCATTCGCCTCTTTACAAACTTTAGCAATAAAAACTAGATGTAATTTTATGAAGAGATGTTCATATAAATATAGGTTCTATCTCTCTTTGTTAAGAAGTTATAAGGCTTTAAAAAAATTTTGGCATAACAAAAGCCTCACCGAGGAAGGCAAGTGACCGAACGGCTGCATACTCATTTTCCAAATAAATGGATTGGTAACAGAGGTCCTATACTATGGCCACCTAGATCACCCTACTTAAGTCTTTGCGATTTTTATTTATGGGGTCACTTCAAGCAACTTGTTTGTGCCTTGGAAATAAATGAACGTCATTATTACAGAGGATTCGAGATGCTGAAACTCATTAGAAATAATATGAATTTATTACGAGTGCAAAAGAGTTTAGTTCGTCGTTGCCAGTTGTGTATTCAGAAGAATGGACTAATTTTTGAACATTTACTGTGGTCTAAATGTTTCTTTCTGTTTGTTACAATAAATGATTTTGATTTTCTTAAAATATGATTACTCATTAGAGTCATTAGTATTCAAAGAGATAATATATATAATACTGTTTACAGCTGTCGTGGCCATTTTAAAATAAAAACCCTATATCTTCTTAACAAATAAAGACAGAAATTCATATGAATATTTCTTAATGAAATTACATCTAGTTTTCATTGCCAAAGTTTGTAAAGAGGCTAATGAATCCCCCTGTATATCTTTATGAAAGTCTCTTTCATAAGCTTTTACTTGACTACTTATTGCTAACACTTTCAATATTTAATTCCAGTTGTAGGGCGTTCTTTTGCCTTTATTATTAATTAGTTTTGATAATTAAGTGTAGGAAACTTATTTTCCTTTCATTTAAATGTAGCATCTATTTTATAAGCATAGTCGTACAAAAAAAAGGCAAATTCACGAAATTGAGCTGCATCACATGCTTTTATTTGCCTTTAATTTTGATTTCAGGCTCAATCGTAACGCAGCGATGTCTACCGAACAAGCAGATTTTCGAACGCAGCACGAGTATAACAAAATAGGGCAGCTGTTTCATGAACGTTGCATAGCGGACTTATATTGAAATATTGATTTGGTTGACTGGCTCAACAATTTCAATAGGTTTAACATTAAAAAAAGCGCAAGGATAGGCTGTGAATTATTCTATTTTATTACTAGGTAATTTATTGTTTTAATTTTAAGCTTATTTTTGGTGGTTCTGCAGCTCTGCAGCTCTTAAAGGCGAGCCGCCCCTGGCCTGTTAAGAGATCTTATCCGAGGAATTAGAATTTTTTCGGACACTGATTTTCATAACTTTCGCCTATTAGATCGCTCTTTTCACATTTCATCACAAAAGCAGGGGAGATCTGACCATCTTGTGCAATAGCCTACCGACCCATAATTTTAACAGGGAATTTTGACTTTGAAATGGTTTTAGCTTGTATAGTGGATGAGTTATGTACATGGAACAATCGAAACATGACTGTATGAAAGCAGTTCGCTGGAATCGAGTGTCACGTAAGTCTCATTATCCATAACGACAAAAGAAATCACCACCAGAAGGAACAATTTTCTAGTAGACTTTCCTACAGTTAGATTTTGCCTTTTCGATATCATCCTGACGCATCTTGGCAACTTTCTGTCTCTAGCGTGATCGAATCACAATCTCCTTTCTGTTCCTGGCCACAGATTCAATTTCAATCTTTAGCTGCTTTTCTGATTGATGTTTGGATTTTTAACAAAAAAAAAACTGTTTTGTCTTTTTAACCATCCGCTTGCTTCTGACAGTACAGACAGGTCCCGATTTTATATTATAAGTCTCTGCTATTCATCGTTACACGTACGTTTTCTTACTGAAAGTGTTGATGCAGTCGATCGAATTCTTGCTCCTAGAAAAACTGTGCAATTTGCTGCGAAAACGTTGCTGAAATTTTGAACAACTCCGAAGACAAAGAAAAAGAAATCGAAACGGGACTCAATACACTGCCAGCATACGATAACGATAAGGAAGAGGATTCCGAAGAAGAGATTAAAGAAGAGGAGGATGCCACTCAACCAAACACTATCGAAGTAGACGTGAGCACACCTGGTCCATCCAGAGTTGCGAAACGGAGGAAGGTATAAAGGTGAATCCAAAGCAAAGACGTGGATTAGGCCTACTGGGAAAACCACAATAAAAAAAACGCGCCGGCTACTCTACCTCATGATGGTGTGGAAACGAGTAAAAATGACAATTGATAATAACTAAATCGATAGCGAGTAAAATTTCGGGTGACAAGGTAGCATAGCATTTACGTAGTTTTGAAAAATACACTGCAGTTCAAATGCGATTAATCCAAACACAATTTATTTTGGAAAAAAAAATTGTAGAGAAATTACTCATCTACAATTTGTGTAATAGGTATTTTCTGTGTAGGACGTCTTGAAAGGGAGATATTATCAAAAAACTGGATTTTGGCCGCCATTTTCTAATATGGCGGAGAAAGCGTACGCCCGCCAAGGTCGCAAATATAGTATGTTGGTCGGGTCACTAAACTGAGTAAAATTGCCAATTTTCAAAACTCCTTGAATTTTTTCCAGGTAAAACTACCTATTGCTTGGGCTATCAATTAAATTTAGCTATTTTTTTAATTTAACACTAAAATTATTAATAGCCGCACGTGTTTTGACTGTTCGAGGTTAAGTCTGTTTTTGCGTTTGAAAAACTGTTCTTTTCAGGTCAAAACCTGCGTTTTAGTGTCGAGTTCTTAGAGTTTAACATGCCTAAACCATTGAGTAGCCAATCCAAGCAACTTGTTGCCAAGTTGATAGGTTATTTCGAGCGTGAACGAGATAATGGAGGGCCCTTGCTTCCACTTACTGCAGTTAGAGAGGTATGTGAATAAAAGATTTAGTAGAAATTTTAAGCATAACATGTAATTTGTAATTTCGGAGGGTTGCAGATGCATTACAACTGAGCAGATCTGCTGTTTCATCAGTTTCACAAGCTGTTAAAAGCAACGAAGTTCTTCGCAGCCCAAAGAAAAAGAGACCACGCCGCAAACCTGTGAGAGATGTTGATGATTTTCACTCAACTGCGATACGGAATGTTATTTATGAAATGTATGAAACCAGTAAGTATCACAATATTGAAAAAATCTGCAAATATCAGCAATTAATTTGTATGCTGTTATGCTGTTGGGATAAAAGTGTTTGCAAAATATAAAATATCGTCACCCTAATCTAATAAACGATTATATTATCATTAGGTAGTTTTCTTTTATTAACTGTAAATTATTGTCATTTTTTAGAACAACACGTAACAAGGCAGACACTGTTGCAAAAATTAAAAGAACGCGACATTTTTCAAGGTGGCAAGTCATCCTTAGGTTACGCTTTAAGGAACATAGGATTTCGGTGGAAGAAGGATGACCCTCGTAGAGGCTTAATGGAACTAGCCCACGTTACATTTGCAAGAGCAAAGTTTCTGCAATCATATGTTAGAAACTTAAATTCAGACCGTCCATTAGAATTTGTGTTTATTGATGAGACATGGGTGTTTGAAAATGGAACGGTTTTAAGATCCTGGCAGGATGATAATAAGAAAAGCGTCAAAAGGATAAAGGTCGATGGACATAGGTATACATTTTAGATTTATTGAAGTGTAGTATTTGCTTACAGCTATGTCTTTTCAGGTACATTGTGTTACACGCAGGAAACAGAAGAGGGTTTATTCCTGGAGCCTCTTTAGTATTTTCGTCAAAAACGAAAAATCCTGATAATCATGGGGAAATGAACCATGAAAACTTTTTAACTTGGTTAGAAGAACAACTACTAAAAAATTTAGAAGAACCTTCTATTATAGTGATGGACAATGCGCCCTACCATAACACTCTGGTGGAAAAAATACCAAACACCGGTTGGACAAAGCCTCAAATAAAGGAGTGGCTGCAAATCCGTGGTATTGAATTTGAAGATACTTTATTGAAAATTCAATTATTAGACCTAGTATCACGGTATGCGACCAAGAAAATAACTTGTTATAATTATATTTATCTCGGTATATATTTTTAGAAATAAGCCTCCGAAGTTATATGTATGTTGCTGACCAGTTGGTAGAAAAATATGGCCATAAAATCTTACGACTTCCCCCATATCATTGAATATTTAATGCAATTGAAAATATTTGGGGAATCACAAAGTCGTACTATAGTAACTACATCGGTAGAGATGGCTATGGTACCGAGAAAACTTTACTAATGTGGAAAGAAGCATTAGAAACGGTAACACCACAAATATGGTCAAATACCATAGAGCATACAGAAAAGGAAATCAAAAGATGGTGGGAAAGAGAAATTGGGTTTGATAGGGAAGAAATATGTCCCCTAATAATAAATTTAAATGAAAATAGCAGTAGCGATAGTGATGTTAGTAGTGACGATGAATCTTAAAATTGTTTAATTGTTATTTTTATATTTGTCTATATATTTATATTTATTATAAATGTTAATTGGACTTTTCATACACTCTGTAGGCTTAAATTGTATTGTGATATAGTGCATGGTTATATTAATTCCTTGTTTTATATACAACGTGTACAAATATGTTTGAGATCAAGGTCAAAAGAACCGCAAAAAATTCAAAATTTAGGATGGTAATAAAGAAATATCCCTAACAGTTGACAATGTTGACATTGGTTAAACAACCAGTTGCTGCTGTCAAATCGTGTTGTCTTTTTGATTTTCGCTTCCTGGTCGCTTTTTCGTGTTTTTGTTGGATTAATCTGTGAAAAATCAGAGCTATTGAGCCTATTTTGGCACTTGAGGTAAGATTCTACCGCAGTACTTTGAACGCTTCTAATCGTTTGATTTCTGCAGGTCCACGTCTCATCTGAAATTCGACGATTCCAGCTTCGTCCATTCTGTGAGGTAAGACTACGGACTTAATTATAAATTATAGCTAATTTCTCCATGGAGAAACCTTTAAACTCCCGGCTTCGGTGTGTGCAACTTTTGTGTTTTCACGTCGTGTTCACGCGTCTGTTGTGTACGGCTGCTCGCCAGTGTGAAAACACAAAATTTAGTTGCAATAAATTACATTTTATGTTGCAGTTACTACATTTACATAATTTAATTTCAGCAAACAGAAAAAATATGGTGTTTACATCGGAGCAAGACGCTTTTAATTTTAATGGGTCATTATCGCAGTGCAACTCTAAATCTTGGGGCTATAACTTGGAGTCTTGCATTCAACAATTTATGCAGCAGTTTCCTGATGTACAATTTAATCGTCACAATTTTGTAAACCACAAACACAATATTATCCACTGATTTGAAGAAAAAATCTGCATTTGTAAGGGAAAGTCTTCTGGGCGACCAACAAAATTAACAGCAGAGACACTAGACGATATCGAACATCGCATGACGACCAGCCCGAAAAAATCTTTGAGACAATTATCAGCTCAAACAGGTATTAACTGAACTTAAACATTTTAAAAAAATACAGCTATGCAATAAGTTATTAAAATAATTTCAAGATTGACAGTCGGTACTGTTCACACAGCTTTAAAGAAGAAGCTTCATTGGTATCCCTACAAAGTCAGTGTGGTGCAGCAACTCTTACCACCTGATTTTGCAATCCGTATGAGATCCCCATGAATTTGTTGAAACCACTTTACATCCCCAGAAGATTGGAGTGTGGGTTGCTGTTTCAAGAAGGCGTATAATAGGACCTGTGCTTTTTCCAGAAACTATAACAGCTGAAAGGTATCGGAAGATTATTTTACAAGAATTTTTTGAACAAATTCACGATGATAAATTAAACAATGGTTTCTTTCAACAAGATAAGAATTAAGCAATCGCATTTAGTTCAAATTTAGTATTGTTCTGTTTTTAGTAATTAATAAAAAATAATTATCAATAGACTGAGTAATTAATTTATCTGCACTTTGTATAAACCTTTTTGGGGATTTTTTTTCTATTAAATACCAATCATGTGTAATGTGTTGCCTATAGTCTCATCTCAGACATTTTCGAACACGCTGTAGTCATAATGTAGTCTATATTGTAGTAAATTATGTAGTTTGTACTTTGTAGTTAGTTATGTAGATTATGATCATACGTTGTATATGTTATGGACCAAGTGATTAATAGGGCATTATTCATAATGACTGGCCAATGTGATAAATCCGGTCAGTATTAATAATGACCGGTCAATATGCATAATGCCCGGTCATTATGAATAATGACCGGTCATTATTAATACGGACCGGATTTATCACATTGACCGGTCATTATTAATAATGACCGGTCAATGTGATTAATGTACTTTTATAAAAAAAAAAACTGTTCTTCCTCTACCTCTAACCTTCAATAAATGCCTCTGCCAAAACAGTAGAGGTGTTTATTGGAGGTTAGAGGTAGAGGAAGAACAGTTTTTTTTTTATAAAAGTACATTAAGCACATTGACCAGATTTATCACATTGACCAGTCATTATAAATAATGACTATTAATCACTTGGTCCGGATTTATCACATTGACCAGTCATTATGAATAATGCCCTATTAATCACTTCGTCCATAACATATACATTGCATGTTATATTGATAAGCATTACTATACAAATATTGTACGCTTCCCATACGAAAAATATATAAAAAATATATTTGTAAAATTAAGTAATTCATAGCATGTTTATCACAGTGTAGTATTGTTATTGTGGACTTACTGTACAAATAAATATTAAAAAAGAAAATTAGATTTACATTACACTTCTTATGCACAATCCGCTTCTACGGTTTTATCAAACTTGCAATACTTCATTGCACAATAATAACGGCATTTTATTATTTTAACTCGGAATACAGAATTTCCATTAAACTTGTGAAAAACTCCAGCACCGTGTCGTTGGTTGCCTATACTATACTGTGTCGTTGGTTGCCTATACTATCAGGAAATTATAATCGTTCTTGGGATATATAGAAACATACTATGTTTTATGACGTCATTACTCTTGATGACGTCTGTCGTCTGACTCCGTGCTCCTACTTTAGTTATTTATGTATCAAGGGCGTAAGGATAACCACTGCAGAGAACACATTTCCCTAGTATAAGAGGAATATAACAAAGTTCACGACGCCAAGTCGTTTAAAAATGTGGCTTGCCCCCCCCCCCCCCGTGAGCGTCCTTAAGAGGACATGGCACAGAAGAAGAAGATGAAACCTGGATTTGCCAAAATGGGCCACCATTGCGCATGTGGGTTCAGGATTCTAATGTGGACTTTAAAATCAAAATTAAAAGTGAAACTGGATGTTCTGAAAGGTTTTTAGATGGGCGCAGCTTAATTTTAGACAACAAAATTGAATACAGTACAATATAAAAACACGAATGGCGAGATTTTTAAGAAAAGGATTAAAGATCAGTTAATTCCAGCTTTCCGGGGTAGGAAAAGAAGATGTGTACTGGAGTAATATGCAAATATGGAGAATAAAACAATAATAATAATAATGGTAGAAGGTTAATCAATTCTTCTTGTTCTTTATTCAGCCTTTCTCTGCCACTTGTGAACATACGCCTCTCCCAATTTATTCGGCCCTGTGCTGTTGTTATCCATTTCCTTCGGTAGGACTTTAGTTATTGTTCCATCCTCATTTTGAAGTTGGTTTATTACCTACTCAGTTGTTGTTATTTAGATTTCTTCTGAATATTTTCAAACTTTTGTTCTCCTCTATTGTTCTTTATATCAAATCCTCGTTGTTTTTATATACGTCTATCTTTACCTTTTTTCTAATCACTTTATGAAGTTCAACATGTTCTACCAGCTCCGTTCTTATTTTTATTAGACCTTTGGTTTCTTCACTACTTTTTTCGTTCTTTACTCTTTTGTATGGTTTTGATATTTCAATGCCCAATTTTACTGCTGCATTTGTTATTTTCTCATTTATTTCATGTACCATACGAACAAAAATTATTTTGATAAAGCGTGGCTTTGGAATTCTGAACGTACGTTGCATGTTTGATTCATCATCAGTAGTTGAAATTATATAGGTTATGTAAGCTCTTCAGCTTGTCAAATAAAACTTAGTTATTAAACTAAGGGTTTATTTTCAATTTATTACATTAGATGTTGAAAATGGCCATCATTCTCATGCAAACATAAATTTACACGCCTTTTTATGTTTTCAAATGCGTTTCGGAGCATTTCGGGTATGATATTAGCACATTCTTCGACTATTCGGTTTCGCAAACTCAGGAAGTGTGTGAACTGGTGTCTTAAAAATTATGTTTTTCAAATGTGGAAAAACGAAGTAATCTAGGATAGTCAAATCTGGTGATCTTGGCGGGAATTCAGGTACGCAACGTAAACTGATCAGACGATCGCCAAAAATTGTCGTAAATAAGCGATAGATTGCGAAGTCGTGTGAGAAGTGGCACCATCATTTTGGTAATATCCCTGTTGTAGCTCGTCTTCGTGAAGTTGGTTTATGAAGGGTTCTAAGATGTTGTCTCGGTACCTTTGGGCATTGATGGTTCCTTCAAAGAATATGGGTATCAATCGTCGGTGAGAAATACCAATCCATACCCCAACTTTCTGGGAATGCAACGGAGACGCACGAAATATGTGAGGGTTTTCAGCACTCCACATCCTCATGGTTTGTGAATTGAACCAGGCAAGCTCGAGTACTGTATATCCATTCCCCATTTTCAAGATTTCCATTACGAAAATAAGATTCAATGATGAATCGCTTATATAATTGCGAGAATACCATGATGAATAAAAATTCAAATCGAAACTGACATTTAATTGACATGTAGAACCAACAACAAGCTGAACCTATCAAAGACAATGATTTTGTTCACCATAGCCATCCCTTATCTAAATAATTTTTGTTCATATGGTATAATACCTAACACTACTAATGTCAGAAATAAAACGCTAAGCGCCAGTCTTTCCATCTCCTAATAAAGTAGCCAGTAACTGAGGGTCGAATAAACTTATGGCAAAGAGCATAAATATACTGCTCTTTGCTTATGGCCTACTTTTATATGATAGATATGTTGGTCTACTCGTGGTTCCTCACGCTCGCTAACGCTCGCGTTCGGAATCTTCCACTCGTATCGAATTTTCATTCTAACCTTGTTACAGAATATGCTATTCTCAAACAAACAATTATTGAAAGACAAAAAGCTTAGTCAAAAGACTAAAATGAAAATGTACACGACAACCATTAGACCTATTCACCTATTGTTACGTATGCGGCCGAAGCAGCAAACTTGACACAGAAAGGAGAAAAACACTTAAGGTTTTTGAAAGGAAAATAATCAGAACTATAATGGACCCCAAAAGAATAAATGAAGAAGAGACAATGCTTTTGTTGAAATACGAAATTGATGAATTGTTAAATCGTAAAAATATAGTTAGAATAATTAAGGCACAAAGAAGCAGGTGGTATGGACACATAATCAGAAGAATCCAACACGTTAATAGGATTTTTAATTTTCAAGCAGCTACAATTTCTACAGAAATCTATAGCTTGTTAATAAAATAATACTACAAAATGTATAAATGTTGTAATAGATGCCAAATAATTCGTAAATACAAATGTGTAAATTGAATACAGAGTCTAATTCTTCATTTCCTGCTCATTAAAGCAAAAGAACGTTTCAAGAATAACCACTGGAATTATAATATCTGATTAAAAACTGAAACCAAATAAACAAATAAAGGATTAATGAACAAAAACCTGTTGCATAAGCTAGTAATTTGAAATTATCGGTTTGCATTTCTGAACGATTAAAAACAGGTTTTTGCATAAACGAATAAAGTCCGGATTTATAAGCATTTTTATGTGTTTTTCTGGGCGGTTTTCTGTCGCCTGGAAAATTTCCTTTGCATTTTACATGCTTCAAAAAAAGCAATGGCACTTTATTTATTGTACAATCATTGTCGGAGAGAACGTATTCACTTACTAACTATCAAATTAAAACATTAAAACCATATAAAAATTGTAATTAAGGTCTCCTACATCATTATTATTATACAGAGTTATCATTATCGGTGTAGGCCTCACTTTTTTCCAGTAATGACCATACACATATTGGCATATCTGGATAATAAATTCCGCAATTATAACAAATACGTATATGGAGCATCGACCGTAAGTATGTTTTTGTATGCATACTTATTTTCGAAATACATATAAATCTTTTATCATGTGACATCCACTGCGGAAAATCTGAAAAATCCCGTAATTCCAATTTGTATGAGTTATATTCAAATACGCATCTGATATTTTTAAATACGTATTAGGTCTCCAATTTGTTACCTTCAAAATACATACAAATCCGATTTTCCACTCATAAATTAAAACTAGTTTTTGAATTTGAATTTGGCTTTGTTTTTGCTTTTAATAGATGACGAAATTCACCAATAATACGTCAATAAGAGTTCTCAAGGTACTTAACTTCTTCCAACGTACTGGGTTGCTATTAATCTCGCGAACGGTTCGCTCAGCTGCTGACATAAATTTTTACCATTAAATAGTATAAACTTAGAGGGTTTGTGGTTTTAGTACAAGATTAAGTGTGTAACAAGCAAGTGATTATGTCAATCCGTCCAATATCTGAAAAACTTCAAAAGCAAGCATTAGAAGAGCTTAACGAAGTTCCCAGTAGAATTCAGGCAGATATAAAACACATAAGGGAATGGATCCTACAAGAAGCGCATCTTGCAGATATAAAAATAGGTACCTAGTAAATATTTTGAAGCCGTTATTAAACTTCAAAGTGATTGCAATTTCAAACTGTATTAATTATGAATGGTTTTTAATATTTCTAAAAAATGTATACATTTACAGAAGATCAAAAGATTTTGAGTTTCCTTCGAGGATGCAAATTCAGCCTTCAAAAGACCAAGGAAAAAATTGACATGTTTTACACAATGAAATCCCTTTTACCAGAATTTTACAGCAACAGAGACCCATTTAGGCCAGAACTGCAAGAAGCATTAAATTTTGCGTAAATCTATAGTTTCTTATTTATTATTCTAGGAAATTAACAGATATATTTTAGGAATTTCTTGCCTTTATTCACAACGATAACAAATGATGCGCCTGTGATTATCCTCATTAGATGTAAACCTCCAGAACCTACAAGAGAATCGATTATAAATAGTTTTAAAGCTGCCTTAATGATAAGCGATATTCTGTTACAAGAAAACGACAATCTCATTATAAGCGGACAACAAGTATTTCACGATTTTCAAGAATTGAACTTAAAGCACTTCTTCGCTTTGGATATAAATATCTTTAGAAAAGTCGTTATTTGTCTCGAACGTGCTTATCCAACTAGACCTAAAGCACTAGTCTATCTAAACGCTCCTGATTTTATCGAAAAGTTCCTTAATTTACTTAAATCTGTTTTATCTGAAAAACTTAGAGGCAGGGTTAGTCAATTTTAAATAATAAAATATGTATTTAATTGTATGTATTGCAAAAAAATTACAGATAATCGTCTACAAAAAGCAAAACTCTGGCGATATTTTTAAAACAATTCCTCGGCCTTTTCTGCCTAAAGATTACGGTGGTGACGGAGAATCGCTTGAACTTCTTGCAGGTTCGTTGTAAAAATGCATGCATTTATGAACATCAAAAACCAAGTTAATATTTTAGCCTATTGGAAGAAGAAAGTTGAAGATTATAGGGAATGGTTTTTAGAGGATGAAAAAAATCGTAGTGATGAAAGTAAACGTGTCGGTATCCCTAAAACATCTGCTGAGTTATTTGGAATGGAAGGTTCCTTTAGAAAATTAGACGTGGACTGAAATGTGATTTCTACGGCTCTTATCAGAATCATCCATTAAATGTATTTTTAAATAGGCTAAAGTTGATTCACAAACCTCAGAAATTTAATTTAAAATTACATAATTCTGAATTGTTAACTCGATTTCATCATTATTAAGTAGTCGTTATTATACCAGTAGAATAATGTGCGAATTGTACGGCTAAAAAATAAACCATTAAATGAATTTTCAAAAGGTGTAAAGTTGATTCGCTTACCTGTAAAATTGAAACTATAATAATAAAATAAACTAAAAGTACTTGTTGGACAACCCAGTTTTGTAAATAATATAATTATTCATTTATCTACAAAAACCCCGGCAAAGTTTAAGCTTCGTTAGCTAAAGTTGGTGTAATTAAAAAAAAATCGATAAAAATCTTTAGGGGTCTAAGGGCATCATAGTAGATGCGTTTGAAGGCCCGAACTGTACCACCGAGCTAACGAACTAAATTTAATCGGCCGAATCGTGGGTAACTAATCATGAACCAGTCATATTTATTTCAAGTTTTAGGTTGTGGATTTGGACCTTAGGTTTAGACTCAAAATATTTCATATTTTGCATTGTTTAAACATAACTAAACCAATGGCTCATTAGTCCTTATCATATCAGCGAGCAAATAATCAAGTTAGTTCGGGGTTTAAGCACAGAATATTCTTTGGTTTAAGTTAAGTTCGGTTAACGGCCCATTATGCCAAACACCGATTCTCAACCATTGGATAATTGAACAATATCGCATCAAACTTGATTCAAGGTTAAAGTAATCGGCGAACCATGGGTATAAAACAGCAGTGTTGTAACAGGTACTTCTTTTTTGGTACCTAGGTAAAGGTACAGGTACACAGAGAAAAAATTACCTAGTTACAGGTACAGGTATACTTTTACAAAAATACCTAGGTAAAAATACAGTTACCGTAAAAATGTACCTAAATATTGTAGGTACAGGTTTAGGTACAACCGCACAAATAATTTTTTTGATCGATTGTTAAAATTTAAATATAAAAAATACTACCATTTTTTAAATAAAATAAAAATTTTTCTTAAACATACCCACATCATTTATATTATTTATTTTTTTTGAAGAACAATAGAGTTTCAAGAGCCTCATCATAAAGCCTATTTCGTTTGGAAGTTAAAATTAAATTTGTCCTCCTGTACTAAACAGTCTTTCAATAGGAGCTGATGAGAGTATGATTGTATTATTTATTATTTAAAAATTCTTAAAATGATTTCATAATTAAATAGGGATTTTAAATTTTTTGACTTATTTTCAAAATACTTCGCTATATTTTGATAATATTAATGGCATCATCATTCTCTTTCACTTACACAAAATACCCAAATGACGCCAATAAAATTCGAACTATATGAATATATTGATATTCTCTTTATATCCACAATTATTGTTTAAATTTTTTTACGTAGTTTCACAGAGAAAATAGAATTTACGTTGTACCTTAAGTTTTTATGTTTTTTAGGTACAAGGTAACTCTAAAAAATACCTAGGTATAGGTAAAGGTAATTCTAAAAATATGGACCTTTTAGTATACGAAGGTACAAGAGAAGTACCTAGGTACTTGTACCTAGGTACATTTACCTAGGTACGTCTCAACACTGTAAAACAGTCTCAAGTCTGAGGTGGCGCCATTGGCCTTTTAAAACTAAAAATAAAAACTCTAAAATTTGCCTTAAACTAGTTTATTAGTAATTCAGGGTCAAAATTATCATAAATTAGGATTTACGTATTACAGAAACCTGGTGTCTCTTAAACGACTGTACAAAGCGCTAGCACATACTCCTGCGAACAAAATTTATTGATTTGTTGACTAAATTATAAAAAATTGAAATAACATTAAATGAGAGGTATATTTAATAAAGGATTATATTTTCAAAAATCTTAAGGGAGATAAACAGCATATGGCCCGTCATTACTAGCCAAGCGAAGCTTGGATTTCAAGTGTTCAAAGCGATCTTTTCCAGACTCATTTCAAATTTGTTTCGAAATTCTTGTTTAATTTTTCTTAAATTGTTTAATATCAGCAGTCACAAATTTTGTGTGTAGTATTCGACGCTTCCACAGCGCTTAGAGATTTCGATGGGCTTGTTTTGCTAAAATGTAATAAGATTATCGATCTTACTCTTACTGACATACAAGAAGGGCAATTGTTGCATCGACATAGTGGACAGAAGCTTTATCGGGCCAAAACAGACTCTTTTTATGCGTGTTACAGGGGCGGCTCGTATCCAATATTTTTGGGTGTTCTGCATTAAAAAAAAGTAACAATACATACATAAACAAAATAAAACATTTTTCCTACTACAATGAGAGCCAATTCTTAAATATGTTGAACCTTAAATATACAGGGTAATTCATTCGCCTCTTTACAAACTTTAGCAATAAAAACTAGATGTAATTTTATGAAGAGATGTTCATATAAATGTAGGTTCTATCTCTCTTTGTTAAGAAGTTATAAGGCTTTAAAAAAATTTAAGTTGAAAAACCGCAGTAGCCACGGTTTGGCATAACAAAAGCCTCACCGAGGAAGACAAGTGACCGAATGGCTGCATACTAATTTTCCAAATAAATGGATTGGTAACAGAGGTCCTATACTATGGCAACCTAGATCACCCTACTTAAATCCTTGCGATTTTTATTTATGGGGTCACTTCAAGCAACTTGTTTATGCCGTGGAAATAAATGAACGTCATTATTACAGTGGATTCGAGATGCTGAAACTCATTAGAAATAATATGAATTTATTACGCGTGCAAGAGAGTTTAGTTCGTCGTTTTCAGTTGTGTATTCAGAAGAATGGACTAATTTTTGAACATTTACTGTAGTCTAAATGTTTATTACTGTTTGTTACAATAAATGATTTTGATTTTCTTAAAATATAATTACTCCTTAGAGTCATTAGTACTATATATATAGAGTGGGCGATAATCCGCACCCTTGTCTTACCCCTTGGTTAATATTAATTTTGTTAGTTTTTAAAAGACCTGTATTTATTACAATATTTGTGTTCTCATATAGGCTTTTGATGCTTTTTATCAGATGTTCCGGATATCCGGTGTCTTGCATTATTCTCCATAATTTATTTTGGTCTACGGTATCAAAAGCTTTTTATAAATCTACAAACGCCAAGTGAGTCGTCTCGAGGTTGTACTCTCTGCGCTTTTCCACAATCTGTTTAATCGCAAAGACATTGTCAGTGTAAGATCGACCTTTTCTGAAGCACTCTGCTCTTCTAACATAAGAACTTCTGTTATCTTTTGTATTCGTTCGTTTAGAATTTTGCTGTATACTTTGTATGCTGTATTTAGAAGACTAATACCTCTATAATTGTCGCAGCAGCTATAGTGGCTATTTTCCATGCTTCCGGTGTTTTGAATTTTTGCCAGCATTTATTTATTAGGTGCAAGAATCGTAACTTGAAGATTAACCCTCCGTATTTTAATAATTCGGCATTGAGACCATCCGGGCCCGTCCGATTTTTCGTTTTCTGAAGTACAACATTTAATTCTTCTATAGTGATTGGATCTACTCCAAATTGTCGTTTTTGATTCTCTTCTGCCTGTTCTTCATCTTCAGTGTGTTTTCTGGGTCGTGCCATAGTTGTTTGTAATATTTTATCCATTGTTCTTCTCGTATTACGTGTATATCTGCTACGTCTTTCTCTGCTTTCTTTAGGTGTTTCATCACCTTGTATGCTACCTGCTGTCGGCCAAATATATCTGGCTCTATTTTATTAACGAATTTTTCCCAAGATTCCATGTGTGCTTTTCTCACTATAGATTTTGCAGCATTTCTTTTATTTTTATATATTTGCTTGGTTTGTTCCGTATTTGTTTGCAAGTGGTTTTCGTAAGCTTTTTGTTTCTCTTTTACCGCTTCTGCTATTTCTTGTTTTTCGTTTTCTTTTTCTTACTTAAGACTTCGTATGCTGCTTTATTTATACTTGTTTGAATTATTTCCCATTCTTCATTTATACCGTTGGAGGTTGGAAGTTTCGTTATGTATTGTTCGAGTCTTTGTTGGCAAAGTTTCTTAATACTAGGTTCTTCTAGAAGATGTATTTTGAAAATCTCTTGTGTTTTGTCAGGTTGTTTCTTAATTCGGTCCTGTGCTGTTGTTATATGCATTTCGCAACTGACCTTCCGTCGGACTTTAGTTATTGTTCCTTCCTCATTTTCAATTTGGTTTATTACTAATTTGTTGTTATTTAGATTTCTTCTGAATAGTTTCAAACTTTTGTTCTCCTCTATTGTTCTTTATATCAAATTCTCGTTGTTTTTATATACGTCTATCTTAACCTTTTTCCTAATTAGTTTATTAAGTTCAACATGTTCTATTGTTTCTCGTTTTACTTCCTTAACCAGCTCCGTTCTTATTTTTATTACACTTTTGGTTTCTTCACTAATTTTTTCGTTCTTTACTCTTTTGTATGGTTTTGATATTTCAATGCCAAATTTTACAATTGTTATTTTCTCATTTATTTCATTGTATTTTATATTTTTATTTCACAGATTTTTTCTCGGTTCTCTCTTTAAACGCTTCTCGATCTATTTTTATGGTGATTTTCTTTTTAATCTTTCTTCTTTTTGTTTTTATATTAAGGCCAAGTCTCTGATAATGAGGTAGTGTTTTTTTTTTCGTCAATTGCATCCTCATAGAAACATTCTATCTCGTCTTCTTCATAGTTTGAGCGATATTGTACACATTTCTACTATATTGTTCTCTAGCTTCTTGTGTATGATGAATCCGATTCCTCCTGCTCTGTTAGAATTGTTTTCGATTATACTGGCTGACTCGTAGAAGAGGTGCCGCCCCGTTGATCTTTTTGTGCATCTTTCTTCTGGCCTTCTTGTTTCACTGGTTCCTATTACATCTCGACTCTTGTCTTTTATTTCTTCTTCGAGTTCCATCATTTTTTTAGTTGTTCGTAGAGCGTTTGCATTAGACGTAGCAATGGTTGGTGATCTACGGCAGCCTTTCCTTATCCGGGGATTCGTAACACCCTCTGATTTCCAACCGAGTTCACCGCCGCCTTGGCCGTCAGTTTGAAATCTGCCGGAGACTGAGGGCTTTCTCTTTGTCTTGTAATTTTATTTGGGACGTTATTGGCCTTAACTCGCCATGCGTTCTTTGCGTGTTTGTAAGTGCGAAGGATATGTTTAAGATTAGGTTCTGAGTAGAACAAGGGAGAAGGATATGATCTCCCCTGGTGTTAGGAGGTGGAGAGATTCATGGCTCGCATAGGCATGGTCGCGCGTCTGAAGTAACGCTTCCTTCCACTTCCTTATGTTAATCGATTATTAATCTTCTAAATTATTTAATAGTAACTTCATTTTATAATCACATAAATGTATAATAGACTACGTATTAATAGAAAAAGAAAGAAGAAGAGAAATACAGGATGTGTCAAGCGGGGCCCTAAAGTATACACTGATCATTATATGTTAGCAGTAAAAATTAAAAAAAAAAAACGAAGATGCAAGAAAAATACTACAAACCAACGATGGAAATACTGAAATACTGAATATGAAAGTATAAAGATGTTAAAGAAATTGGGTATTTTTACCCTAGTAAGTTGGCTACCCTTACGTTACCAAGGTTGGCTACGCCACCCTGTAGATCCGCTTAGCGAAATCTGTCTTGTACCAACCACCGCAGAAGCAACACGCAAGCAGTAAGTAAGTCAAGTTTGTGCCGGTCCACGTGTTTTATATTTCTATTCGTTTTTAAGTTATTGTAATCCATACAAACAGTTTAATACTATACGTTTATTCAATTCAACTACGTGAATTTATTTATGTTCCCGGCGTCTCATGTGAGCTCTAATCCAGCATCTCACAGAGCCGGTCCTGCAAATAATACTACAACGAACCAGCGTTCAAAAACTACACAATCTTCAACATTTGGTCTTACACACCAGATAATTTTCATCAAAAGATATATAAATCAAGATAAGAACAAACCACATACTGAAATACAAAGAATCAGTAAAGAATAAAATAGGAATTATTGACATCGGCAATAAACACATGAAGGAATTATGGAAATCATTCAAGAATAATTAAAAACTGAAACAGCAAAGGAAATATGTGGTACATTGAAAATAAATCAAAAGGGAAAACAAGCAGCATAGTGGAACTCTGAAATAAAGCAAGCAGTGAAAATAAAGAACAAGAGATGGAAAGAATACCTGCGATAAAGGACAGAAATTAGAAATGAGGCTTACAAAAACCAACGAGATAAAGTAAAAAGGATGGTAAGAGAAATTGGACAAAGTATGCTAAAAAAATGAAAATTGGTAGTAAAGATAATCTAAAGATATTTTATAAAAACCAGGAAGAGGGGCTCAAGATTTAATATTTAGTCTCAGAATATTTAGTTAAAAGCTTATACAAAATAATGGCCAATACTATCACGCCTTCATAGACTTACAGAAAACCTTCGATAGCGTCCCTAGAGAAAATATTTGGAAGGTTCTGGAACAAATACGTATTGATGAACACAATGGTTGAAGTGATTAAAAGTATATATCGAAAAACTATGAACTACATAAGGTACAACAACACCTGTACAAGACAATTTCAGACATACAAAGGAGTTCGTCAAGGGAGTAAGCTAAGTCCGCTGCTGTTCTTGGTATTAATTTATGAAAGAGTAGAGGTGAGAAACTTAGAGCCAGTATTGCTAAGCGAATTCATGTACGCGGATGACTTAGTTTTGATAACATAAAACCCAGCACATCTTCAAGATAACCTATATGGAAGGAAAAACTGGCTGATTTTGGAAATAATACTTATTAATACTGAAAAACAGAAGTTATATGGAAATAAGATGATCTGAGAGTACATTCGAGATAACGATAGACAATTCTTCAATTATACAAGTGAACAACTTTAAATATTGTGGCGGGGCCGTTGATTGGTTTATTGTTAGAAATTAATAGAAATAAGTTACTGTTATACGAGTATTTTGGTAGAGTCTTTACCAACGTCGACACTTGGTATATTGCTTGACTTTTAACGAGAGGTTTCTTATTCGAAGTTAAATTCAACTAACATCATGTATTTCATATCTGTGCTTTAGTTTTACAAAATGATATAAATTGTACTAAGTTTCAATTCAAAGTAAACTGATACAAATTATTATAAGTCCTGGTCCATAAAAATAATTTAAATAATTCACACAAATATTTTACAAGTCTTGAATTTAAAGTTAAGTTAACATAAAACAATCTGGAATCATCGCCTTGGAGGGTGTCAATTCTCTCGTACATACTGCTTCTTCGATGGCCGGACATAAACCATGCCTTTACTGTATTTCAGCTTAGTATTTATACACAAAATTGGCTCCCTTCTCTCAATATTCAGTATCTTATCTTATACGCGTGGGGAGTGTTGAATTACCTAGTGGCTCGTGTCCTCGTGTGAGGTATCGAATGTCACAGTTCGTGCATCTTGCATTCTTAAAAGATGCAACTTCGATACGTCGCCACGTGTAGCTAGCCAGTGAATGACCTTATCAAATGACGTCATCCTACTTGCTTGTCCGCTTAAGTTATAATATTTGATATTTGTACATTCGCCTTTGCTACAATATCTCGGTTCGGTTTTTTAGGAAATGAGAAGTCGGTGAGGAAACGAAAGTAAGGATGTATAGACCTGTATTTGTGCCAGAACTTCTCTTTGGATGTGGGGTGAGAATATTAAGGAAAACAGAGGGGGCCACACGAATGGACCGGATTCATAACGAAGAAATAAGAAGAAAGTTAAATGTCAAATCGCCGAATGCTATTATAACAAAAAGCAGACTTAGATGGTTTGGTCATTTAGTGAGAATGGACAACAGTAGAAATGTGAAGAAAATCTGGGGAATGGGTACAGACAAAAAGAGGAGGAAAGGGAGGTCTAACAAGTCCTGAAATGAAGAAATTTCTAGATCACAAAATCAGCTGAAATATTCATGGTTAAATGCCAAGCTGATAGCAAGGTGTTTGTTGACAGAGTATGACTAGTAAGTCAGGTGAAGTGCACCTCACACCAAAAGGTAGAAGAGCGCCGGATTATGTATGCAAAAACTTTATAAACAGTGTTTAGGAACCATATGGCTCTTTAGTTGTTATATACCAGTTTATTTCCCTTTTTGTGGACATAGCAAATAATTCCTAATTTCCATTCATATGGTATATTCAGTCCTCCAAACCTTAGTCATCAGTTTATGTATTGCTTTTGTCGTCTTTCCCGCTCCAACTTTAAATAATTCGGCTGGTATATCAGTTCCCGATGCTTTGTTGTTGCATAGGTGTTTAATGGGTTTCTATACTTCTGTCAGTGTAGGTTCTTCTATGTCTTATTCTTCATCATAATGTTGCCCTGCCTGTTGCTGTTCCTAATTTTGTATCGTCTTCATTTTCTTCATAACGTAGGGGCTGTCCATCACCATTTACAACTTCTATAAAATGTTGAGCTCATCTCTCTAATATCTTATTCTCGTTGAAAAGCCGTTTCCCATTTCTATCCAAAGAGATATTACCTCTAGGTTGAAAACCTTTTCTAATCAGATCTCACCGTCTTGTACATACTTCAAGTTTGATTTGTGTTTATGGTATTCTTCTTTATGGTTTTTCTCTATCTTTTTCTGTAAATATTGCCTTTTTTACTCTACAGTTTGCATACCTTCCTCTTCTCTTCAGCATACTTTGCTATTTTGCTTCTGGTCTCAATTCTCAACACTTCAGCCATGGCTTGTTTGTAGTCTATTCTTAGTTGCCTCTTTATATTCTTCATACAGCTTGTGCTTATACCTAATTCTTTGTTTTTTGTTTTCCTAATGTCGTTTCTGCGGCTCCCAAGATTATTATTTGTTTTATGGAGCTCTATTTTCTTTCTAATGTTTCTTGGTACTGGGATAAATGTTCTTATGTCTCTAATATTTGGACTTCCTGCTGAAGTTTATTTTCTCCGTTGAGTTCAAACGTGTTTGAGATTCAATCAAGATATGATCAATCTGGTTTGTGGTAGTTCTATCAGTCCAGGTACCCTTGTGTATGCTTTTGTGTGGGAAGGAGGTTCCTCTAATTTGTAGGCCATTAGTCCATCATCTGTTTCTTCTTGTCAGCTATATTTACCAGTTGTAAATTATAGAAAATCCTCCTTGCCTACCTTGGCATTAAAATAACTAAGTGTGATCTTCATAGAAATGTTCTTGCATCTACCTATTTCTTCTAATTTATAGTAGAGCTCATTTTCATCTTTGCCTTCTGCCTCTTCTGTCGGGGCATAAACGCAAACAAGGGTTGTATTTCAAAATGTACCTCTTAATGCAAAGTCTTTAATTAATTGCTTCGAAATGTATTACTGTCTCTAATAGTGTTATTCACTAGGAAGCCCATTCCACATTCGTGTTTACCTATACTGTCTCTGATATACATACATTTTGAATATCTTTCTCTGGCCATGTTACTTCTTGTAAAGCTGCTATTTCTATTTTGTATTTGAAAATTTCTAAGACCAGGTCAAAAACTTGATACGTTCCATGATTCTATGTTCAAATCCCTCCTCCGTTGCTGGGGTCGATTCCCCTTAGCCCATCCGTTCATTCGAGGTTGCCGTTTATAACTTCAATCAACTTAAAAATAGAGTGGATGTAAACAATGACAGGCGCGTGATCAATGCATGATCAGTACCTGTGCTGCATTTTGGCTAATGCGAATGGGTGAAGGTGAACCCTAACCGCTGCAACCGGGTATTGCACGTCGTTGATATCAGTCCATGTCCGGCTTAAAATGATTTTGCTCATTTGCTCTTATTATTTTATTATTAACATTATTTAAAACTAGTTTTTATTTTATTAATTTATTGAAATGGTTTTTTAAATATTTTTTGCTATACTGATTTGTATACAAATCTTTACGAACGTTACGGAGTCTCACGTTCTCGTGTTCCTTAATACTACCCTGCTCCTTTCAACTCCGTGAACAGCGCATGCATTTGTTTATATCCATTCTATCTTTAAGTTGAATGAAGTATAGCTTTCGTAATAAGGTATTTTTTAAAAGCATGCGATTATCAGCCAACATGCCAACCTTTCTTTACCTGGGCTTAGGACCAGCAGGACGCCGTAATACAACCGTCACGTCCTTGCTAGAAGTGGACGCAGATACTTCAATTCACTACATTCTTTAATATAACATTTAACAGACATATTTAGAAAATCTAGAAATTAGTATTTCCATTTATTTGGCTGCAATTGTTCAATGAAATTTAATAAAACAGGTAACTTCTCCATAATAATCCCGAAGTTTTATTTTTGAATTATTTTTATAGATTAGTTAATACGAATACTGGAGTTAGTTAAACTGTATTAAAATGACATATTTTAGTTTTTTGCGAATACCCAAGTCCTAGTAGTAAGCTATAATTGTTGACTAATGTAGTACTTAAAATAAATCTAAAAATCATGAAAATTAATGTTAAACTTTAGTAAAAATAAAAACCAGTGAGGTATTGGCTAAGATGAACATTAAAGAATTTAATTGTCAATATGGTTAGTATCGTCATTAGCGCAGTTTCAACTCCAAGCCAGGTTAGATAGATTTTTCAAACTAAAAACAAAAGTTAAAACCAAATCCTTTCAAATACAAGGTAAAATAGTTGATTCATACTACCTAGCTCCCTACCACAGGTAACACCTTGCAGATTTGGTGACCCCTTTTAAAATTCTCCTTGACTTTGACAAGCCTCTAATTAACACCATTTTTATTGTACAATTCTTGGTAATGTTAAATATTTTATTATTTCATAACAAATGCATACTTCTATCATATAACTATTTTTGTTGTTTTTTTTTAATACATCCTTCGGAATTTTAAAGGTCGTCCAGTGATTTCTAAACATGCATTACACATTCTTTTGTTTATTTACTTTCTAAACATAAAATTCAATAAGAAATAAAATTTTACTTCAGAAAAACCCGAAGAATCGTTTAGTTTGGAAGTTTAATCCCGATTACCCGATTGCGACTAAAATACGAATTACTTCTTTTTCTATTAACTTGCATTTTCACATTTTCTGTGTATGCGCCTGTTTTAAGTACATATTAAGTCTGCATTTTTTAATCTCCTGGGGCATTAATAGTACTGACCTTTTAGGCGTAAGTATGCTAAAACAAAGTTGACCAAATCTTGCAGTTTAAATTCGGTTATGCTTTTACTTTTAATAGAGGACGAAGCTAAACACTTAAACCTTCTCAGAAGTAGTTCTCAAGGTGCTAACAAAAATACTAGTTCGCATTTAATCTAGCAATCGATTTGTGTAAGTCCAGTCTTAAAAAAAATTTATTATATAATATAAACAAAGTTTGTGGATTTAGTACGAAATTAAGTGTGTAACTTACCAGTGATTATGTCAATCCGTCCTATATCTGACGAGCTTCAAAAGAAAGCCATAGAGGAGCTCAATGAGGTTCCTAGTAGAATTAAGGAAGATATAAAACAAATAAGAGAATGGTTGGCTCAAGAAGCGCATCTTGCACATATAAAAATAGGTAAATTCGTAATTTTAAATTAAATAATTATGGAATTTCAGTACAACGGTAAAGCAAATGCTTCGCCTCGTAATCGAGGAGACATGCATTTGAGCCTCAGGTGCCTAGAATTTTTAAATTACTTTCATTTACAGAAGATCAAAAGATTTTAAGTTTCCTGCGTGGTTGCAAATTCAGTCTTCAGAAGACGAAGCAGAAATTAGACATGTTTTATACGATGAAATCGCTTTTGCCAGAATTTTACAGCAACAGAGACCCACTTCGATCAGAACTTCAAGAAACATTAAGCTTAGGGTACAAACATCTTATTATATGTTATTACCTATTTTATTTCTTCTTTTTCTAATAAATTAATAACTAAATTTCAGGGTATGCTTGCCTTTATTAAAAACGGCAAACAATGGCCTTACAATTATACTCGCTAGATGTCAGCCTCCAGAACCGAAACCAGAGCTGTTTTTAAATGTTTTCAAAATTTTCCTAATGATGTTCGAAATTTTGATAGAAGAAGACGACAACTTTATCATAACCGGGCAACATGGATTTGTCGACCTTAAAGAAATTACTCTGAAGCATTTACTGTATTTGGACATAAATATTTTTAAAAAAGGCGCAATTTGTCTCGAACGAGCTTATCCAATCAGGCCTAAAGGAATACATTACCTACGTACGCCAGATTTTATCGAAAAGTTTCTTAATGTAGTCAGAGCTCTCCTCTCCGCCAAACTGCGAAGCAGGGTCAGTGCCTTTGAACCTATAATTTTCAATATTCAAAAATGTAAAAAATTTCAGATGAAAGTCCACAATGCAAAAGAAGTAGATGAGGTTTATAAAACTATTCCTAATTCCATTTTACCTAAAGACTACGGTGGAGATGGAGAATCTATTGAGGAACTTACAGGTTTGTCGTAAAAATTCATCAATTTGTGATTGCCAAAATACAAGTTAAACATTTTAGCTTACTGGAAGAAGAAGGTTGAAGATTATAGGGAGTGGTTTTTGGAAGATGAAAAAAATCGTAGCGATGAAAGTAAACGCGTTGGTATCCCTAAAACATCTGCTGACTTATTTGGAATGGAAGGTTCCTTTAGAAAATTAGAAGTGGACTAAAATGTGAATTCTACGACTCATGTTAGAATCATCCATTAAATATATTTTTAAAAAGGCTAAAACTGATTAGGAAAACTCTGAAATTTAACTTAAAGTTGCATAATTCTGAATTGTTAACTTCGCTTTATTATTATTATTATTATGTAGCCGTTAATAGCTCTGTTTAGTTATTAATTTTTTTAGTTATGTAGAACCGTCGATAAAACTAAAATTAAATATAAATACCGGGTGTCAACGAAACCTGGGGCACCCCTACAATTTTTTTATTTTTTAAGATATCAAAATGAAATTTGGTATATATAATATACTCTTTGAATGGCGTTTATTGACATAGGAAATAAGTTTCTGTCGCTTCCGGTTTCGCCGGAATTGACATCAACTTTGTTATTTTAAATGGAACACCCTATATATTTATACATTTTTGGAATCTTCTTGGAATATTAATATATTCAGTATATTTGGGTAATTTCCATGTTGTTATTTACAAGTATGTAGGTAATAACGGATTCTAATTAAATTTCAATTTTGAAAAACCCGTTTTTGTAGAAAACATAACTTCAATTTTCCGTTGTTACCTTACTACGTAACATAGGGAAATATTTAATACAATCACTTTCTCGATAAGATAATAATTGCCCTTTCGTAATTTCTGTTTTCTTATTCTTAAGATGTTTGTTAATTAAATAATTCGAAATAGTACGAAAGATAAAAATTTTCAACAGCAAACACAGAAAAATAAAGTGAATCTTTAAATTATTTTGCGTAATTAAGGTAGTACAAAGCCTTTAAAAATATATATTGTAATGATATTTAATCACTCATAAAAAAAATTTTAAAATTACTTAAATGAACGTTCATGCCACACGTTGGTGAGCCAAATAAATGTTGTGTAATCTCTTCACTTAAAAAAATTAATAAAATACTTATTTGAAATTACTGTTGAACTTATTTAATAAATTGACGTGTATCTCAGGGTATGTATAAGGTGTTTAGTTATACGAATTATAATTGATAGAATACAATTAAATAACATGAAACTCCTGCAAAACAACGGTACACAATACAGATAACATATCGAATCGAGTAAAACACAACATAAATTAAATATTAAATTAAATACGTGAATTCTCTTGAGTTTAGAATTTTAATTACAAGAAAAATGATAAAAAGAAATTAATTGATAGGAATTAGAAAAGCTTAATACTTGAAAATCAGTTCTCCTCATAAATTTAACAAAATTATCTTTTTACATTAATTACACAAATAACACAAAATATTGCTGACTTGAAAAATTCAACAATAAAATATAATTTTTTTTTTTTATTATTACTATCAACGACTAACTATTTACAATCTGCTACTTAGCATTAAGTAAGTTCTTTAAATGAAAAGATGACATGCAAAGTAATCATCCAGTGATGACACTTTCAGTTGCTTAACTTAATTAATAGAAATGTTTACCTTAAACTATTACATTTAAAATATATCTTCCATAACAGAATGAAGAAGTTTGATATTATGTGTTCACTGTCTAACAGTGTTAGGTAACATGCTAATTAAATCTATATGGTAAATCTAGGGTGTAATATCTCTTAAGTCTGCGATTGTCCTCACTATTGTCAAGTAAATTTAACGCTAGACTATTCGGATGTATTTGTAATTTCTCACTTACGCGCACTATTTCACTTTTTATTGTATTCATTTTAAGGTCGGTGTTTATTTCGGCGTTGGTAATAAACTGTGGAGCGTTGGTGATGGTCCGTAATATCTTTGATTGGAAATATTGGAATCTCTCTAGGATGGATAGGTTCGAATATGACGCTGTCCCCCATATTTGGATTCCATAGAGCCAAACAGGTTTAAAGATCACTTTATATATTAACAATTTATTGTCCATGCTAAGATGTGAGTTTCTGCCTAACAACCAGTAGTAGCTTTTCGTTTTAATCCAACGTAATAAAAGTTCGCAGCAAAGAGATTTTAAAAACGTAATCATAAAATATATTTTGGCAACTTTTGGTACAAAAAGAAAACCTTGAGTCAACCAAAAACATAAAATATTCAAAGAACATCGGCATCAATACCGAACAATCAGATTAAATTGCACATTTACGTACTTCCCGCGCTTTCTTATATTATTAATAATACATATTATCAATCCTTAAGTATTGTTTTATGCACGGTTTAATTGACACACTCACTCATTAAAAACAAAGCATTTTCTTCTTATCAATCAAGTACTATTACAGCGATAAAAAGAAATAATTATCATCTCTAGACTTAACAACTCGAGTTTGTAGTGATAACTGGATAAGGGAACGATAAAACCTATACTATTTTCACTCTTGCATACGAACACTTTAGTTCCTATCTATTAAACGCATTCGTAAGTAACGCTAAGAATATTAAGCGAAATGCAAATTCGTTCCTTACCAGCTGAATTACAAATTAAAGCTGAAAATGAACTTAACGAAGTGCCATCAAGAATACAAGACGACTTGAAACATATTAACGAATGGCTGGCCAAACAACCCCATTTAAATGCTAGAACAGGTAACTACAAATTCTTGTATAAACAAATATTGACCACATATTTTCAGATGATCAGTGGCTTTTGACCTTTCTGCGTACCTGTAAATTCAGTCTGGAACAAACCAAAGAAAAACTTGATCTATTTTATAGCATGAGAAGCCTTGTGCCGGAGTTTTTTGCTAACAGGGATCCACTTTTGCCTGAATTACAAGAACTTTTGGAATTTGGGTAATCTTTGTTTTTTATTTTGGTATCATTTGGTGTAACTATAACAGTATTGGACGGCATAGTGGTTAGTGTGGTTGTCTTGTAAACCAACGGTCTTTTGGATTCAAAGTAAAACAGTAAAATATTGAATTTCTTGTCGATGTAATATTTGGCACGATATTGTTAGTAATGCAACAACCTCGACATCAAAAAGTATAAAAGATTTATTATAATAATACAGTTATTAAGAATTCATGTCTAAATCTAAATAGTTCTAACTGACTTCTGAAATGCTTGGCAGCTAACCAATTGTAATCCTAAATCCCAACCAAAATCCTAAACACTATCCATCGTAACTTAAACAGTCTTTCTATCCTATAAATATAAACAGAAAACAAAAACCAAAATACCAGTTAAAGAATAAAAAAAAATCTAAACTTACTGAACAAATATTTTTAAAATAATTCTCATTTTAGAACCTGCATACCTTTACCAAAGACATCGGATCCAACTTCGAAAGCAACAATTTTGATACGTCATAAATCAGTAAACACTGAGAAAATTCACATTATGGATGTTCTAAAATTAGTTCTAATGACTTTAGATATATTAATTATGGAAGATGATAACTTTGCGGTTTGTGGAATCGATTCCATACAAGACCTTAGGAACATCCCGTTAACCCATTTAATGCAAATGACACCAAGTAATGCAAAAAAAACGATGATGTGTTTTCAAAGTGCTTATCCTGTAATACCACAAAAAATTTACTTTTTAAATATTTCTTCCCCTGTCGAATCGCTTCTGAAGATGGTTAAACTGTTCATGACAGACGATGTAACTAACAGTGTATGTATCTTTAATCTTTATCGTATTCTTATAATTGTAACTCAAGAAAACTAATTCTTTCAGATAACTACTTACGGTGAAAACCGTATAAATGAACTGCAGGATTCTGTTTCTTCAGATATCCTTCCAGAGGAATACGGAGGTAGTGCTGGCTCAGTTGAAAAATTAGCAGGTAAGTCAATAACGGTTTAACAAGACTACAAGACAGATTTGTATAATTTGCAGAGGAGTGGAAAAGAAAAGTTGAAAGTTATCGAAACTGGTTTCTAGAAGATGCTAAATATTATTCTGATGAAAGTAGAAGGCTTGGAAAACCTAAAACATCGGCTGATGTGTTTGGTGTTGATGGTTCCTTCCGAAAGTTAGAAGTAGACTGATAAGAATTTCAGTAGTTACAAAATATATAAATAAGTATTTCAGCATATTGTACTATGCTAAGTTTTAATTACTATTTACCATAAAATTGTTGACTTGTAATAGAAATTTGAGTCACCTTTTTCATATTTTTATATACTGTCAACACACACTTTTTTAATCGCACTGAACATCATCAATTACAATGATTATATGTATAATTAGCATATTAACTTCATAAGCCAAAGCGCTTTGGTTAAACTCTTGATCCGCTGGGATTTTTTAATGTGCAAAAACTTAATTCAGTTACAAAATAAAACCAGAGGTTATATGTCAATATAGTGTCCTTACCAGGGTAGAAGCACCCTAGATGAAAAAATTCTGTAGGACAGTGCTAATCCACCAAAGTAATCTTCTTCTTCATCATCATTTAAATAGGAATAATCTTGTTTTCTTCACGCTTCGAACCTTAGGTAGATTCCGCTGATGCTGTCATCCAGGTATCTACCCATCTTTTGAGTGATCTGCCTGGTCCTCTTCTTCCAATTGGTATTGATTTCTTTGCCACCTTTATAATTCTGTTCTCTGGTGCTCTTTCAACATGGTCATTGCATTGATCTCTGACGTCCTGGTTTCTTACCTTGTCTACTCTGGTTTTACCTATAATGCTTCTTATAGAGTGTTTATCTGAGCAGTGCGTAGTAGGTAGTTGTTTTGTTCTTTTTGTGTCAGCGCGGGTTTTTGCTCCGTAAGTCAAGATGGGTCTTATGCAGTGGCGGCTCGTCAAATGAGGCACCATCCTGGCATGCCAGTACAAACCCCTCAGTCTCGGACTTCAGACCGGCCGACTTTAAGAAGGCGAAGGTAAGTTCTCGAGAAAGACCCTCTCGCTCCACATGACGAAAGAACTGGGAGTGTATCGCCTTTCCCATATGTTCTCTCATCGCGATCGTATTCTGCCTTCTTCGTTCTTGAGTTGACGGTTGTCACATGCTCCTCAAGATTATGAGCGCCGTCGGCCATATGCCGATCTGGTGAAAGCTCTTGTAGTCCGAGCTTTTCTGCAGCCCTGCGGGATGCTTGAAAAAGAAAGGTCCCGTTCCCCGCTTGCTAATGTGACCTGACAAACAACATGAGCGGATCATTACCTCTTAATACACGGTGACATGTATCCACAACGACACGATCGTGCAGACACTCCAGGCTTAAAAGACCCCTTCCTCCAAGATGACGTGGGAGGTAAATGCGCTGAACGGAGGACTTCGGATGCAAACTGCGATTGATGTTCATGATCTTTCTGGTTTCTCGGTCGAGCGTTTGTAACTCTACGACGTTCCACTTCGTAGCGCCGAAAGAGTACAGAAGAATCGGGACAGCAAGCATATTCGTCGCGGCGACCTTATTCTTACCCGACAGTTGCGATCGCCAAATCTGTCGGAGACGCGATTTATACTTGCTGCGGAGAGCCTTTTTTACAGTGGACCCATCCTGCATAAAGTTAGAACACTAGCAGACAACGACAGACTGGACGAGTTAGAGGAAGAAATAAAAAACTTAAAATGGCATATAATAGGACTAGCAGAAGTCAGAAGAAAGGAAGAAAAGCTATTAAAACTGAACTCGAGAAACATACTCTATCATACACACACGGATGATACAAAAGTAGGAGGAATGGGCTTTCTAATAAACAAATCAGTAGCAAAGCAAATGACACTATTCCAACAGATATTCAACAGAGTTGCACTCAAAATGAACAACAATCAACAACTAAAAATAATCCAAGTATATTCTCCCACATCGGCCTACGACGAAGAACACATAGATGCATTCTACGAAGAAATAAGAAACGCAATCGATAGCAACCCAACCAAATATTACCTAGTTATTGGAGACTTCAACGCCAAACTAGGATATAGAACAGAAGATAGCGAAACAAAGATGGGACAATTCGGATACGGCACAAGGAATGAACGAGGAAACACCCTATACAACTTCCTTGAAAACCAGAATCTGTATGTAATGAACTCCTTCTTCAAAAAGAAACCACAACGAAAGTGGACTTGGATTAGCCCAGACTCCATAGCTAAAAACGAAATTGACTACATATTAAGCCCAATGAGAGAAATAATAATAGATGTAACAGTTATCAATAAAATAAGCGTAGGAAGCGACCACAGAATCGTACGGGCTAAAGTAGAAATACCGGAAAAAACAACACACAACAAAAAAGTAAGGAAACACAAAATAAAAATAGATAACGAAGCACTAATCGAAAAAAGAGACGAATACCAACATGAAATAAAGAAAAGGTTACAACTAAAATTTAACCAAAATATGAACATAGAAAATATGCAAGACATAATCACAAATACAGTACAAAAAGCAGTTCAGAAAATAAGACCCCGCAGCAAAAAGGAGAACATAATTTCGGAAGAAGCAAGGAATATGCTCAAACAACGTAGAGGACAAAGTAAGGACAAAAGAGGCACAATCAAATATGTCGAATTAAATAAACTAATACGAAGAACTATAAAAGAAGACAACAGGAAAAGAAAAGCAAATACTAGAAGTAATCGAAAATGGATTACTGTCTTTCATTCTTTGTATATGCCCAATGGAGATTTTACATACCGGTAAGAAGAATTCGTTGGAAGCTATTATAAGAGCATATTCTGCAGCTATGGAAGATACTGATATTTGTTGAAATATATACGCATTCACCTAGTTTGCTTGATTTCATATTATGATATATATTATTATGACAGTCTCTGATTTTGTTTTAAGTAGTTGTTGTTGTTTATAAAAATTAATTAACTTGTCAATATATTCTAAAAGTGTCCCTGTGTGTTTATACTGCGTTGTATTTATTATTGACTATTAGTTGACTGTCGTCACAGGAATTCTAACAGGTTATGGGTACAGCATCTAGTTGAAAAGGATAGTGAAGGCGATCGTTTGCGAACGTTCGTGACGTGCAAAAATTATGGCACATGAAAATGTAAAAATGAACATTGCCCTTTTAAACGGCGGAAACTATGTTTTCTGGAAGACAAAATTGAGAGCAATTTTGATTCGCGACGATCTGTGGAACGTTGTATGCGAACCAAAATCAGAAATAGATGCAAGTAATGATTGGCAAAAACAAAATAACAAGGCGATGGCGTATATTACACTGAGTGTAGAAGACAGTCAACTAATACACTTTGCACATCTTGATGATGCCCATGAAATATGGGGGGCATTAAAGAAGAAATATGAACGGTCTACATTTGGCAGCCGTTTATATTTGAGACGAAAGCTGTATGGTTTTCAGTACCGGGACGGATCAATGAGTGATCATATTGATTCAATCATGGAGGTCGTAAGTTTACTCCGTGGATCCGGTAAACCACTCGAAGACGAGGAAGTAGTAGCAGTATTTCTAGTAAGTTTACCAGAATCGTATTCAGTGCTTGTTACAGCGCTTGAAGGTAGAGACGAAACTGATTTGACAGTCGAGTATGTGACCGGTAAAATAATGGATGAATACCAAAGCTTGTCAGTCAGGCGACAGCAAGAAAAATATTTCCGAGACAGCAATGAAATTATCAACTTCAACATTTAAAAAGAGTGACACATATCATCAGGTTGGTTCAGGCAAGAGTGAAAAAGGAGGAAGAATAAGAAAATGCGAGAAAAATAAGGAGTCCAGAGTTTGCTTCTTTTGTAAGAAACCAGGTTATTTAAAAGCAAATTGTTTTTCTTTTAAAAGGCAGAAAGAAACATCTACAGAGTAAGCGAAATCTTCTGTGGCTGTAAAAGGAAGTACTGTCAACTGTCACGTAACCTTCAGAGCAAGTTGGGAAAGAAAATACATGAATGTGACAGGGTGGTGCATAGACTCCGGCGCGACGAATCACATGACCAATGAACGCAAATTTTTCTCAGAACTGTGTAATACAGATACCTCAGTTTTTCTTGCAGATGGATCGTCGGTGAAGGCAGCGGGAATTGGAAATGGTTGGTTGAAATGTAAACTTCCTGATGGTTGTATTCAACGTATAGAGCTGAAAGATGTGTTCTATGTTCCAAAACTCGCTGATAGATTTCTATCCGTGCAGAGAATTACGGAAAAAGGTCATCGAATTATCTTCGAGGGAAATACTTGCAACATCTACCAAGGACAACAAGTTGTTGCACAGGCAAATAAAAGAGGAAATTTATTTAGACTCAACGTGGTAGGACATGAAGAATCAGCTAGTATTGCAAGTGCAGCAGTAAGTCTTCACCAATGGCATCGTCGTTTAGGACACAAAAATTTAGCAACAATTAAGCGTTTGGTTAAGGAAAAACAAGCCACCGGCATCAAAATTTCATCATGGTCAGATGATGTTATCTGCGAAGATTGTATCAAAGGGAAATTGATACAAAAGTAATTTCCAGAAAACGTATCTACTTTTGAAATAGAATTTAATATTCCTGACAGCAAGAAACAAGAAAGAGATACAGTAAGAGAAAAATATTCCGAAGATGAAGATACTTCACAAGTTTCTCCTGTCAAGCTTGAAAGACGAATTTCAAGAAGAGAAAGTAAAGGTATTCCACCAGAAAGACTTCTATATAAGGTAGAAGTAGGTTTTGTTAATGAACCGAATTCTTGGAATGAGATGCTGAAATTACCACTTCGAGAACGGAACTTATAGATTGCTGCTGCAGAAGAAGAAATAAGGTCCCTGAAGAAATATAAAGTATGGGAATTATCTAATCTTCCGCAGGGAAGAAAAGCAGTGACATGTAAGTGGGTTTTCAAGGCTAAGTTGGACACCAAAGGACAGGTGCATACATATAAAACTCGTTTGGTTGCTCGAGGATTCTCTCAACGTTTCGGCGAAGACTATGACAATATGTTTGCACCGGTAACGACATGAAACCATCAGAGCATTGTTTGTCGTGGCAGCTCAGAAGAAGTTGCACGTGCGCCAGTTAGATGTGAAGAGTGCATGTCTAAATGGCGAATTAGATGAGGAAATATATATGGAACAACCTCCAGGTTTTGTGCAGACTGAATGTGAGACGAAAGTATTAAGACTATATAAGAGTCTTTATGGTTTGAAGCAGTCTGCACGGGTATGGAATAAAAAGGCTATCGAGGTACTCACTGGTTTAGGTTTTCAAATAGGAACCGCCGATCAATGTCTTTTTACCAGACAGCAGAAAGATGGTAACTTAAGTTATGTACTACTTTACGTTGATGACATATTGGTAGCTGGTGTGTCAGTAAAATTAACCAAAGAAATAAGTAAAGAAATTACTGGTTATTTTGACATTAAAGATATGGGAAATGTCAGTCATTATTTTGGAATAGAAGTTGAACATGCAGCAGACGGATCATTTCTTCTATCTCAGAGAGCAAAGATTGCAAGAGTTCTTGAGAATTGCGGCATGCTGGAGCCAAGACCAGTAGCAACTCCGATGGAAACTGGTTTTCTGGCTGACAAGATAGAAGACAGTCCAAGATTATCAAACAATTCACAGTACAGACAAGTAATAGGCTCATTACTTTACATCGCTACTGTTTCCAGACCTGACATCTCTTCTGCCGTGGGAATTTTATGTAGAAGTGTAGAAAATCCAACTGAAAGAGACTGGAAGGCAGTGAAACGTGTTCTGCGCTATTTAGCATCCACAGTCAACAAGAAGTTGAAATTATCTTCGGAAGGAAATCTGGAACTGAGATGTTATATCGATGCAGATTGGGCTGGGGACAGGAAAGATCGGAAGTCAACCAGTGGCTACATATTTCAGTTAGGCAATGGAACAGTGGCGTGGTCCAGTCGCAAACAGACTTCTGTGGCAATGTTATCTACAGAAGCCGAATATGCGGCAGCGTCATATGCGAGCAGAGAACTTCTTTGGCTGAGACGATTGCTACAAGACATGAGTGTGCTTGCCGTAGGTCCAACAACTGTCTACAAAGACAATCAAGGGTGTATCCATTTAATAGATATGAATAGAAGCGGAGCTCGAACTAAGCACATAGACGTCTGTCATCATCTGCTTCGAGATTTGAAAGAAAAAGCGGTGATCAAAGTTCAGTACTGCCCATCAACCGAAATGATAGCAGATTTGTTTACCAAACGCTTGGCAAAGGAACGTTTTCTGGAATTAACCAGAAGAATAGGACTACAATAAGTAAAACTTGCTGAAGCGAGAAGGGGTGTTGAAATATATACGCATTCAGCTAGTTTGCTTGATTTCATATTATGATATATATTATCATGACAGTCTCTGATTTTGTTTTAAGTAGTTGTTGTTGTTTATAAAAATTATGTATAAAAATTAATTAACTTGTCAATATATTCTAAAAGTGTCCCTGTGTGTTTATACTGCGTTGTATTTATTATTGACTTTTAGTTAACTGTCGTCACAGGAATTCTAACAATATTATAATACAATTTGAAAATTTGACAGGAAATGAAATATCACACTATCTTTTTGACAAATTTCATATCTGTTTCTTAAGGTTATGAGTGTGCAATGTGCTAAATAAGGGGGTTATTGCTTTCAACCTTTGAGCGAAAATAAAAAAATACTTTATGCCCAAACCGGCTTATGGCGCCTTTCGGCGCCCATCAAACTTTGCCACCTTTCGGAGGCCCTTCGAACCTAGCGCCTGTGTGCACTGCACACGTGAACGGTGCGACCCTGATAACAGCATATTAAACACAAAGGTTATAGTAATTAACGTCACAAGTCCGGGAACTCATATTTTACAGTACGAGTCAGATGTTTAAAGACGAGGCGACGTAAGGAGCCGAGTCTTGAAACTCGAAACGAGTACTGTAAAAAGAGTTCACGGACGAATGTCGTTATGTATTTTATTTCATACTGTAAACAATTTGATTTTTAATTTTTACATGTGACACTTTTTCAATAACGTCAACATGTGACATTACTGTATCAAGGCCGGTAGGTGCGGCTTGGTTACTTTTACGGGCTCTGATTGGGTGCATAAAATAACAGTCCGGAAAATGTTGCTAGGTAACACTTTCCGGCTCTGATACCGTAATAGCTCACTTTCCGGACTCAAAATGGCGTCGGAAAGCTGAATTTACCAGACAGTATGAAATAAAAATACATACATCATTTTGGTCAAAAAATTGGATTTATTTAGTTTAATACAAGCCGCTTTTTAAAGTAAATAACTTTAAATTGGAGTTAAATAAATCACATTAATACAAAACGTACTAATTACACTAAAAAAAATATTGTTTTACTTTTAACGCTACTGACAAATAAATCTTTATTTCTTCTAATCACCTTCCGATTTCATTGTGCATTAGTTAGTCGATGCTGCAAAGTGTGAGTCGTGTTGTGATTTACGTATTGAAATTGCATATATAGTTTAATTATTGTTTTGGATTATGTAAAGTGGATAGTGATAGTATTGTTCTTCTTCCTTTTCATCAAGGACCCTGGTACCCTAATTAATCGGGGATAGTCTTGTTAACATCTTAAAAGATTCGAAAATTTGATCGATACTTTTACAGTAAGTATTTTCTAAAGAGAGTTCCATTACTTATTTAAACAAATATTTAAGAAAAACTTGTCCACATACATGCAAATTCTTTATCTGCTACCCATATTTGAACCGTTGGAACATTCATCACAGGATGTGGTCAAACACTTAGCAACGGCTGTAACGTGTGTTTGCTGCAGTGTACCACAAAAAAAAAACAGTTATCTTAATTTTAATGCTCTTTTTTTAAGGCTGTCACTTTTAACCCCAACTACTCCTTTAAATTGTATCACTAAGAGTACTCATATTTATGTAATGTCATATTGTCTTTAGTTACGCTCCTGTACTCACATACATTACAGCTAAACAGTTTATCTCCAGTATGAACATGCATATGTCTTTTCAAATTGTTTTCAGTTACACTCTTGTATTTACATGAATTACAAGCAAACGGTTTTTTTTCCAACATGAATTTTCATATGTCTATTCAGCTTACTTTTGATTACACTCTTGTATTTACATAAATTACAGGCAAACGGCTTTTCTCCCCTATGAATATACATAATATGTGTTTTCAGTTGGACTTTAGTTACACTCTTGTATTCACATAAATTACAACCAAATGCTTTTTCTCCAGTATGAAATTTCATATGCAATTTCAGATAGCTTTTAGTTACGCTCTTGTATTCACATAAATTACAAGCAAACGGTTGATCTCCAGTATGAATACTCATGTGAAATTTCAGCTGAGGTTTAGTTACACTCTTGTATTCACATAAATTACAAGCAAACGGTTTATCTCCAGTATGAATACTCATGTGCAATTTCAGCTGGCGTTTAGTTAGACTCCTGTATTCACATAAATTACAGGCAAATGGTTTATCTCCAGTATGAATATTCATATGTCTATTTAGATTTCTTTTGATTACACTCTTGTATTCACATAAATTACAGGCAAATGGTTTATCTCTAGTATGAATATTCATATGTCTAGTTAGATTTCTTTTGGTTACACTCTTGTATTCACATAAATTACAGGCAAACCGCTTTTCTCCCCTATGAATATTCATATGTGTTTTCAGATGGTCTTTAGTTACACTCTTGTATTCACATAATTTACAACCAAATGGTTTTTCTCTAGTATGAATATTCATATGTCTTTTTAGATTGCTTTCAGTTACACTCTTGTATTTACATGAATTACAAGCAAACGGTTTTTCTCCAACATGAATTTTCATATGTCTATTCAGCTGGCCTTTGTTTACACTCTTGTATTCACATAAATTACAGGCAAATGGTTTATCTCCAGTATGATTATTCATATGTCTATTTAGATCTCTTTTAGTTACACTCTTGAATTCGCATAAATTACAAGCAAACTGTTTTTCTCCGGTATGAATACACAAATGCCATGCAAAATGGCTTTTAGAAGTAGCCCTATAATCACATACATTGCAAATAAATGGCTTTTTTATTAAATGCATATTTTTATGAGTTTGAAGATTGGATCTACGAGTCGTTTTAAATTCACAAACCTCACAGGCAAAACTTTTCCCTTTATTTTTATTTTGGTCATCCTCTTCAAAAGGATTAACTCTATCAGTTGTTTCGACTTTTATTTTGTCCACTTCATCTGTACTATTCTCCATCATTGCAGTTTCCTCCCTTGTGTTCTGTTCAAAATTTTGGCTAATAACACTAGGGTTAGTTTCATTGAAATTATGTTTTTGTTCAGTATTGTACTGGATATCATCACCGAATTCACTTTTTATGTCGTCCAAGTGGGGTTCAAGTTTGATTTCTTCTTTGACGATATCCAAATCGACATCACATTCGAGATTAGCCTTTGAATTTATTTCAGACATTTTTTATGCAATTTCCTGTAATAATACAAATTACAAAGAATATTACAAACAGCATTTGGTAACTAGTGACTAACCTGTAATTATTTAAAAATTGTATCTCTACACACACACAAAACACGAAGCAACAAACAGATAACAATAATTGGGTATTCTTTTCTTACTAGTTAACACACCAATAAACTATGACGTGACTATGACAAAGAAATAGGATCAGTTTTGGAAGTGGTTAGTATATCGGCGCCGTAGACGATTATACAAGGTAATTAAAACATATCTGGTTGACTGAATTTCTCCTATAAAATAAAAAGTAGACTCGTTAAAAGATGATAGGCGGATAAAACGTATAGTTGAGTAGAGACCCAGAAAAGACGCCTATAGAAGTATAAGTAGACCTCCAACAAGAACGTCAAGAACTAAACTGATGATGTGATGACCAGTGGCGTTCCTATCTTTGGGAGGCGGAGGGGGCAATATGTCTTGAAGGCGCCTTAGGACCCTTATACAGGGTGGTGACTCGAACACCCGAACATAGGGATTTAACATGTAAAATCATATTTTCATAATTTCCTGCTCCCCTAATTATTTTAGGTAAAAAAGTTTCAAATAAAAGTTTTAGAGCATAAAATTCTGCATCTGAATCAATAAACAAAATTAATTTTGCGTGCCTTGTAACCTCAGAAATTAGATATGAAAATGACGTAAATCACCCCAAAAATAGGGATAGCCATGAAATTCAAACAAAAATTAACAAATGTTAACGGTTTATCTGCCAAGTTACGCGGCGTTAGTTTATTTTTATTATTACTTGTAATTACTGTTAAAGTGAAAATATGGCCAACAATTATACAATAAGTGAAAAAAATCAATTTTTAATAGTATATTATTATATGAGCGATTATGACAGCCATTATTCACGAAGATGACGTTTGAGCCCACGAGCCGTCAGGCGAGTGGCACAAATCATCTGAGCGAATAATGGCCATAATCGCGAATGTAATACGATACTTTTTCTACACCTATTAACCAAATATATTAGACTCAAATTAGTCAAATTTGATAACTTTGTAAACAAGCAATATGACAACACACTTGGGCGTGTCACGCGAGTCGATTGTCAGCCACAGAAGGAGTTGATCGCGGGCGATTTAAAATATGATTGGATTAGCGAAATATTGATTTTTGGATTTGTATTTGTGATTGGCCGAAATCATAATTCACTGCAGTGAATTATGAATCCATAATTCACTGCAGTGAATTATAGGTACTATTTTTCACAAAAAAAATGCTAATAATTGCAATATAATTAAATAGGTGTAGAAAAAGTTATTTTACAGTGGTAATAGTATAAGACAAGTGCGAGATCTATTTGCAAATTTACATCGTCATATACCAATTCCGTCGGCATCAACAATCCATACCATCATCAATAATCAAACAAAATATGGGTCAGTGTTCGTCCCTTGCAAGAGTTGTACTAAAAAACAAATAAATATTGCACTAGAAGAAGATATTGAAGCTGAAGATCATAAATCATAACGCTAACGAAATCAATGTATTAGCTGCGGTATCAAATAATCCAAATGTGAGCCTTAGAGAAATTTGATCTGCATTAGGTTTGCACCACACCACGGCCCTAAAAAAATTAAAAAAACACAAATTTAAATCTTTAAATTTTCCGTCCACATTGAAATTTGACAGATAAACCGTTAACATTTGTTAATTTTTGTTTGAATTCCATGGGTATCGCTATTTTTGGGGTGATCTACGTCATTTTCATACCTAATTTCTGAGGTTACAAGGCACGCAAAATTAATTTTGTTTATTGATTCAAATGCAGGATTTTATGCTCTACAACTTTTATTTGAAGCTTTTTTACCTAAAATAATTAGGGGAGCAGGAAATTACGAAAATATGATTTTATATGTTAAATCCCTATGTTCGGGTGTTCGAGTCACCACCCTGTAGATATTATAGGAAAAAAATGACAGGCGAAAATTTTGGTTTGGACTAGTAGCGCGTTTTTTTGTCTATTTTTTGCACTTGAACAACGACTTTTTTTTGTTTTTTTAAATATACTAGTTCTCGTTCAGTTAAAACAATTAAAATACGTTTTAAGCACGGAACATAATATAAGCAAATCTTTACTCTACAAAATCAAACTGCAAATTGTCGATATGAAAAACAGAACACTGTACACTGCTCTATTCTTTTTAATTTTTTATACATTACGTTTACATTTTGACGGATCGACGGCTCTTTAAAAATAAAGTTGCACATAAAAGGGGTTCTTTGCCGTAAATCGTAAATAATGTACTTTGTATAAATATTATCGGGAAAGACGATATGAGGACAAAGGACAAAAGTTACCGCTGCCGACGCCAACCAGTGCGACGGCATCGGCAGGTTGCTAGATAATTATTTCTTTGTATAGAAAATTAAAGCGGCCACACCGCCCCTAGTTAACAATATTTAAAATGAATGCAGACCTTATTTATCAGGGCGGTAAAAAATAAAATAAATACAATGTGGGGGTTCGATTGTTATAAGGAATATAAAGATCTTGCTCACTGTGCCATTTTGATTTTATCACGTGTATAGAATTATGTAATAAGAATAATTATATTTTTTATTTTGGTTGAATTAAAAAATAAAATATCAAAAAATGCACAGCGCCAAAAGGATGAACCCCCCCGTAGGTACGCCACTGCTTTAAGCGCGTAAACATGCTACTAAAACCAAACCCACCCTTGTTGAATGAAGCATAGTTGTAGCTGTGGAAACATGTATGTTGGGTTGCATTTGAAACTTTTACGCAAATCACCCAGTATAAAAGGAAGATTGTAAGAAAAATATTTGGGCAGAAGAAAACAGAAGATGGAAGTAAGGGAAATTTTAAAAGAAGACGTAGTAAAAATAATAATAGTCCAAAAAAGACGATGGTATGGGCATATACAAAGAATGAAAGACAGTAAAGAATTGAACAGGATAACACAGTGGAAACCATATGACAACAGACCAAGAGGGAGACCTAAAAGCAGATGGGAGGACCAGCTAGTAAAGGATATAAAAAGTATAGAATTACAAAGATGGAGAAGGCAAATGTAGGACAGGAGTAAATGGAGAAAAATGAATTAACAGAACTCAATGGAGTAGCTACTATTCCACTTGGAATGTATAGCTTTGAATATATTCCGTGTGCCCATTTTAAATTGTGATTCCTTACTGCTCTGAATATGCAACCCATACTACGTTACAGGTATAGACTATACATGTAATGTAATATGGGTTGCATACTCAGAGCCAGTAAGGGGTCACGATTTAAAATGGGCACACCGTACTTAATCATATATGAAATTATTAATTAATTAATCACATAAACAGCAATAAAGAACACTTCAAAATCTACAAAATACAACCTTGAGACTCAAAGCTAGGCGCTTTTACGACTGTTTCAATGAACTTCTCAAAAAATGGTATAAAACACATTAATCAAATTAAATACCTTTATTCATTGCTCTGGTATAATAAAGCATATAAACTTATGGAACATCCTGGTTGAAAAATAAGAAGAAAATTAACTTTTGAAATAATTTATTTCAACATAAATAAATATTTTCTTACATTTATTTGGTGTAAACATGTATGTATATATTATGAATATAATAACACAAGTGCAAGAGCTCTTTTACAACTTAAAACACCGCTTTTTTAAAACTTAAAACACTGGGATAAATAAAATATACCACATCAAAATTTTGAAATTATACAGTACATCACTTTTACATACTTCAAGCAATTTTCAATAATTTTTGAAATGCTTATCATTACAAAGACATTTAACGACAATAGGAGAAATACCAAAAAAAAAAGGGTATGTTAAACAGTAATACGCAACGTCATTATAATTTTACTATCGGTTGCTTTGGATTAAATTGGCATTTCGAAGTTAACATCCAACTTAGCAGAACGTGCTAAGCTGATAATGTTAGAAAGTTTCACTGCCAAACGTGCAGCTTCATCCAAATTATCAACAGGCAAAATCTTCATACCTGAGTTTGCAATTAATACCTTTGCATCATCCACATTAGTGCCTTGCAAGCGACAAATAATTGGTACCTTTATGCTCAATTCTTTTGTGGCCGCTATGATACCTTCAGCTATAACATCACACCTCATTATACCACCGAATATATTAACTAAAATAGCATGTACTTTTGGATCAGCCGTAATAATTTTAAAAGCCTCTTTAACAGCCTGTGCATTTGCACCACCCCCTACATCTAAAAAGTTAGCAGGTGAACCACCACGAAGAGTAATTATATCCATCGTTGCCATAGCTAAACCAGCACCGTTGACCATGCACCCAATATTTCCATCTAATGCAATGTAATTAAGGTCAAATTTGGCTGCTTGCACCTCCTTTTCATCTTCTTGGGTATAATCTCGTAAAGCAAAGAGTTCTTTCTGTCGGAAAGCAGCATTGTCGTCAAAACGAAATTTTGCATCTAACGCAAAATCTAAAAAGTTTTTATAATATATAAATAAACATTTGCATTAATGATTTGTTTAATTAGCCATTAGCAATATTAAAATCAACTTAATTAATTTTAATTACCATTCCGTTTAAATATTTATACTTACATGTATCTCCAGTATCTTCAGCATATGGATTTATTTCAATTAATAATGCATCTTTATCTAAGAATAACTTATACATATTCAGAAGCATTTCTGCAGTTTTCTCTTTCTGAGCATCTAAACCTACTTTATTGGCTATTTTGTATGCTTGTTCTTTACTAAGACCTTTAGTTATATCGATTGGTTCGTAATAAATAGCATCGGGATTTTCAGCGGCTACTTCCTCTATATTAACACCACCTTGCGATGATGCAATAACAACAGGACCCTACAATATTATTCAATTAATACTTCCTGCTTTGACTAAATTAAAACAGGGCTACAGTTTATTAATCATTTAATGGACAGTTTAAGGTTTGAAGGTGGATCGAATTAATTCGAAATACATACATTAAAAGCTCGCTCCATCATAATAGCGAAATAAAACTCCCTTCTTGGAAATTTTCTTTCAGTGACCATAACGGAATTACATATTCTTCCCTTTTCACCGGTTTGTTTTGTTACTAATAACTGTCCAATCATTTTACCAACAATTTCTGCCGCCTCATCAGGCCTACAATTGTCATAATGTTAATAGTTGCATACAAAATACAACGAAGGACTTACGTATAAACCATACGAACACCACTTTTAAGACCATTTTTAAAATGACCTTTACCACGACCACCTGCGAGTACTTGTGCTTTTAATACGATATCTTTCGTTTGTAAACCTGCAGCAATCTCTTTTGCTTCCTGTCCACTTTTCGCTACCCCAAACTTTGGAACGCTTATACCGGCTTGTCGAAGAAGTGTATAACTTATATGTTCGTGTACATTTAAATTTCGAGATTGTTGCTGTTGCGGTTGCCATCGGCTAGTAGAAACGGAACCTAAAATCTAAAATATAATTCAAGTTTTTAAATTATATAAGAGCTAGTTATATTTTTTTTATCAAGGTGCCTCCCAAACTATTTAACTAAATAATGGTCCTCTTAACACTTAACGTTTTTAATAACTTTGTAACAATCGTTGTTATGGGTGATTAAATAAAAACAAAAGGCAGTATATTACCTTAGGGCCGTGTTTAATCACCAAATTTTCCGCCAAGGTGATGCTTCGCAACATCGTCGCCATTTTCTTTACCTTTAATTAGTGCGGACTTCTTTGACGCGAAGTTGCAGTGGTGGTTCTGTTTACTAAACCTAAACGTGCCCGGTAACAATTCCAGTTTGTGATCTTCTTCCGGATTCTGAACGGCTGAAAATATTTATTCTCTACGTACATACTCAGACTTTGGAATTTATGATTAATCATTAATCAAGGGTCAGTAAAAATTGGACTTTCATCTAATTCACTTTATTTCATAACCATTAGGAAAGACTTGCATTACTGCAGTGTAATAGATTTAAATTTAATTGCGTAATTTGTCGCAAATTCATTCCGTAAATAAGATATCAATTAGACACATGGTGTCTAATAATAATAAATTATCTTTATAAGTTAGTTAATTAAAAAGTAAACACTTAAACTTGCTAAACGTCAATTTGACATTTAATAAAATTACTGCCAGCGACATCTATATATGAATAAACGAAGTAGCGCCAACAATATGTTCAAGGTGGTTCGGTAGCAAGGCCTGCCGAATTAAATATTGCATATTAAGGCCACTTTATTTAGCCAAGACACAATTTAAAAAGGACGATGGCGCCATTTGAGGTGAACTATACATTTGTCCCTTTAAACCAAGGAAGTTTAAGTAACTGGAAGGAGCATACTCGAGAAACGTGTGTCGGTTCCTGTTACTACATCTCAGCAGACGTTTTTGTACTTATCTCTTTTTCACCAACATAGTTGTAGTGGGCTATCTCTGTTGTAGCCACACAAGTATGAACGCTTGTGTTTTCTTGTCATGCACATTAATGTGTGATGTTTATGTTGTAATAAAAATAGGTATCTGTGTCTGTATTTTTATTGTTAATAATAGCTTAATTTCTTTTTTTTTTTTCTTATAACTGTATTAAGTGTAAAAAAGTATCTGTTCTAATAAATTTTTACTATTACTGTACGTATATTATTATATTTCACACAGAATTTATAGAATATACTGTGGTCATCTTAAATGTTCGAACTTTTTACTGAGATGTAGGTAACACACACTTCTAACCACAGCAATCTATGCGTATCATTTAACAAAAAATTATAATTGCGTTCAAGTTTGTTTCTTTTAAGTTACTAATTTGAATTTTCGCGCCATATAAACTGGCAACAGCTTTAAAGGCAGCAATGCGCAAGTCTGTGGCTAAGATAAGGACAGCAAACCAGAAATACGTACAACAGAAAAAAATAGACGAAGAAAGTTTGTCCTTGCTATATGGTAACATAACCAACTGCCGTATGCTCCTTCCAGTTACTTAAACTTCCTTGCTTTAAACACGGCCAACTTCATTCATATCCACTAACGTGTATATATGGCCGTCCCAATTCCATTTCTAAATATTTTTGACAGGTCCTCCTGTCAGCGCCCTCTCCGGCATTTAAACTATGTAATAGATGTCGCCACAGGGAGGACCAATGGCCTACTTTCTTAAAACCTGTTTTTAGCTGAATTGGAACGGCCATATATACACGTTAGTGGATATGAATGAAGTTGGCCGTGCTTTAAAATGTATAGTTCGCCCCAAATGGCGCCACCGTCCTTTCTAAATTGCGTCTTGGCTAAATGAAGTGGGCAGGCCTTAATATGCAATATTTAATTCCTAATACGAACTAGGCGGTAATTGAGGGCGGGTTGGATTATACTCAAGTCCCTGGTAATTTAACTTTTCTTAGAAATATTATATTCCTATGCAAAACAATATTGCTGTAAATATAAAAGCGTTTGACTTCGAGCTGTTATGAATCTTTATACTTATTTAGTGTTTAAGAACTAATTTTACTAACTTTTGGTTGAAACATGTTTTTTTTTAATTAAAAGCGCATCAAAATATTAATTAAAATGCATCTTCAAAACAATTAAAACTAAACTGTATTCAAGTTAAAGATAGAGTGGATGTAAACAAATACATACGCTGTTCACGTGCTTGAAAGAAGCAGGGTAGTATTAAGGAAATTCGTAAAGATTTGCATACAAACCAGTATAGCAAAAAAATATTTAAAAAACCAAATAAAAACAAATTTGAAATGATGTTAATAAGGCATTTGGTAGTGAATAATATTTTATAAAGAACATTTTATTCGATGATAAAGTTAGGTACAATAAATAAAAAATAAAATGAAAATAAAATAATTTTAAGCCGGACATTGACTGATATCAACGATGATAAAGTTAGGTACAATAAATAAAAAATAAAATGAAAATAAAATAATTTTAAGCCGGACATGGACTGATATCAACGACGTGTAATTGACGGGTGCAGTGGTGAGGGTTCAGCCAATCGCATTAGCCAAAATGCAGTGCAGGTGCTGATCATGCATTGATCACGCGCCGATCATTGTTTACATCCCCTTTATCTTTAACTTGAATGAAGTATAGGTAATTAAGATTAATGAAATCAATTAGCAGTTTGTCATTTTGTTTAATTTTGTCATTCGATCTTACATGTAAGTAAAAATAAGTTTAATGTACTTATATAAATATATTATTATAGGTAATAATTCTGCAGATCGTGAGAACACTAGGTTGTACCACATGCGGCTTAAAATTAAAAACAACATTGCTAAGCAATATGTCACCAGTTGTGATTACTGAATTAATTGACTGAGAATATTAGGTACATACAGTGTGACCCCGGATTGAGTTCACTATAGGTATAATCAGTGGCGGCTCGTGAGTTTTTTTAGTGGGAGGGCACATCAAAACCGAGCTGGAAACATTATCTAAAAACACTTACCTTCCTCCTTAAATAGAAAGTTCATCCTTGTTCTTCTTTCTGCTGAATACATCAATAACTTTATTGTCGAAATCGGGGATCGATTATATAAACTTTTTTTCAATCGGCAACACTGCCAATGCAATGTTTTTATGCGCTTTAAATTTAAATAAAGTCGGCGAAATATTCGGTTATACCGAATATTACGACTGCCGAATAGTTAACGGAATATTCGTTTTCGTTTCACCTCTATAAAATAATACATACATAATTATGTTTAAGTATGTACAATGTGATTTTTAAAAACTCAATTGCAGCAGGCCGTATTCTGACATAATACAGAAAGTTCTAAGGTTATTAAGACAGAATACGGCCTGCTGCAATTGAGTTTTTAAAAAATCACATTGTATTTTATTTAATAACCAAAAGTCTTGATTCGAGTTATAGAAGTTCGACTGTAATTTATTAGTTTCTAAAAACACTCTTTTGAAATTAGTATCAGCAATAAACACCACCTATGCTACACATATCGTCTCTTTTTTTTAACTTTAAACACTTTCGCGTCCTTCAAAAAATGTATTGCAAGGACAGAATCTAATTCCGCAGCCAAGTTAATTAAGCCTACATAAATACCTGGATTATCTGAAGTACTTGTCCCACCATGGCCCCGCAAGGCCAATTCAAAAGCTTCACAAAATTGAATACACATTATTAATCGACGTAAAATATGCCGATTTTTCAATTTATGCTGCAAATAAGCACTATTCAATTGTTCACGAATATTAAAGTCCATATAAGAGTTAAGATGAGAAACAGAACGCGCCTAACCTTAAAGACAATCGCATAAACAGCTGTTACGCAGTTACGCGCACGAGTTGCACTATTGAACTACGTTCAATCTGTCAGGGTAACGATTCAATGTGCCCCAAAGCCGATCGATAATATGCGAGTTTTACTGCATATTTCCCACCGCGGTTGCGCAATCGCCACCAAAAAATAGGTAGCATTTTCATCTTGTCCCCGGACGAAAGTTTTGATAACTTCGTTTCGGCAGGCGACGCGGCAGTGGAATATAATATTGATATTATAGGTATAATAATAGATTGTTGTGTTACTTGTGTTAAAAAAAATAAAAGTTAGAAGTGTTATTAAAAACCGCTTTCTTTTATTATTTGTGCCAACAACTCGTGAGCACATATTTACCAGCCATCTGGATTTCTAAAGGTATTGGTTCTCAATTGAAGAAATCGGAAAAATTAAATTTCGGCGATTACAGTGCTATCTATCACGAATCGAAAAAATGTTACGAATAAAAGTTTCATATTTGTTGACGTGCTATCCGAATCTGCAATAAAAAAATGGGGGTTCCTATTTAAGATTTCAAAGTTACCCCCCACTCCATCCACAAGGGCGAAGAAGGGGGCTAATTTTAGCACTAGTGAATTTCCCCCACGCAAATATTAACTTTTTATTTCGGACGGAATAATAATCGAAAAACTTTTGTAAAAAAAATAATTTGAACTAGTTATTTCAGAAAACGCTTGCAAAGGAAATGTTTTTAGATTATTACTCGAAAACAGTTTGTCCTACCAGAAAAACTCAAGAGGCCTTTTCTTTTTAGAATTAGTTTCCGATTAAGAAACAAATACATATTTTGAAAAAAAGCAGTGGCGTCCTATTTTTTTCGTCAGAATTATTTATTTTTTTGCTGTCACACACGCCACTGCTGGAATTATCAAAACCAGTTGGACCGAAAAAGAGTCTCTTCATGCCAGTATAGTGCATACCAAAGCTCAATTTAATATCTTAAATCGTTTTCGAGATATTAAAAAAAAAGCTTATTTCTTGGACACCCTGTATCTCGAAAAGGAAGTATATTTCAGTAATCCTTAATTTTCCTTCTACCTTCGTTTTACTGTTCTCAAAGATAATTAATAATTTTGTTTCAACAGATTCAGTTGACAAAAAAAAAATTACTTGCAAGGTGCAGACCATGTCGCAGAACAAAACTAAAATTGTTATTCGAAAAGCTGCAAGAGAAGACATGCAACAAGTGTGTCAATTAATAAAGGTAGGTAGCATTTAACGTGAATTAAAATTAATATTAATTATTATTAGGATCTTGCAGCATTTGAAAAACTCGAGCAACAGGTGAAAATAACAACCGAAACACTGATTAAAGATGGTTTCGATACAAATCCTCCAGCTTTCGGATGTTTTGTTGCCGAACTTCACGGCAATAAAATTATAGGCTATGCGATTTACTATACGTGTTATTCTACATGGCTAGGTAAATCGATATTTTTGGAAGACCTTTATGTAGATCCAAATTATCGTAAGAGTGGCGTTGGTAAAGAATTAATGTTATGCGTTGCAAAAATAGCTTTTGAAACCAGTAAACGATTAGATTTTCATGTGTTGTCTTGGAACCCAGCTGTTAATTTCTATAAAAGAATCGGTGCTGCTAATTTGACAAAATCGGAAGAATGGCAATTATTTCGCTTGGACGAAAGTTGTTTACAGAAATTGTTTAAAAATTGAAAAAGTATATTAAAAATTGTTATACATATAAAGGTCCAAAGATGTATAAAGTAGAATGTATTGATAGATGTTTAAAATAAATATACAAAAAGTGCAATAATTCAGAGTCTTATTACATCAGTGATTCATCAACATAACAACAAAAAAAACCTAAAACGATTTTTTAATCTTTTTGACTTCATTTTAATATGATTACAATTCTTCATAAATTAATATTGCAACTATAAATATAATAGAAGCTCGATTATCCGAAATAATATGAGCCGAAGACATTTTATATATTTGAGATTATTTTGGTATGAGGCTCTAAGCGCGAGTTACGAAGTTGGTGCGCCGTTTATACCTACATACTGCACAATGTGTAGTGTATGTGTGTGTACGTACGGTATTCGGAGGAGGGCGTCATTAATTAGGTGCCCAACGACGAATGGTCACCAGGGGGATTCGAACCAAGGACTAGCGCAACGCTAGCCTGACGCTCTACCACTGCGCGCGTCACGCTGGCTACTAAAATCAGTTATGTATTACTAGAAAATTACCAAGGAAAAGCAAAGAGAATTTTTATTGAAGGAAAAATATCAGAGAACCGGGGAGACGTAAGACAAGAGATAAATAAACAAGATTGAAATTATCTTCTCACAAAGGAACACTTATTTCTTTTGGGAAGGAAAATATAATAAAGTAATTAAGTCTGAAATATTAGTTTAAGAAAAGGAGAATAGTACTTTCCTAAACGAAAGAATAAAATAATTAAATAATTAATTGGTACTTTGTTGGAAAGAAAAATAGTAATCTCTTATAAAAGAGGTCAAAATAAATAACTGGTTGTTATTCTTCTGAGAGAAAAAGGTTTGGTCCGGTTTATATTGGACGTTGCAGAAGTTGAAGATGAATTGAAAATTATTAAATGTTGGATATGAATATGAAATTGTGATTAAAGTTGATTTGGATACTGAACAAGTGATATGTGAGCTAATTTAATACTGTTATAATTTATGATCTATAATAAGTAAATAGATAGGGAAATAGAGATTAGTAAAAGATGTAATAAATCTGCATAGAAAAATCAAGTTGTTCTGATTATTGTTATATAACATAAAAGTATTAATATTCACTTATTAAAGTAAAAGAACCTCTTAACGACCAAATGACTGAGCTAACCGGCTGTTAATAATTGTAAACAAAGGTAACATTACAATATATTCAAAATGAATTGTTTCAGTTACAAATCAAGTTTAATTTTGAATCATGATCCGGATAACCGAGCTTTTATTGTAAATTTGAAATTTAGGATATTTAGTTCCTTTAAAAACATGATTAATAAGTAGGTTCAGGAGCACTTTCCACTTTTAAGTTATCATAGCTAGTAGGCCAACCATTGTCGCTTTTTATAAATAACTGTTGAATGTAAGGAACATCAGTCTCTATGAGTTTTTGATGATCTCTGGTCATATGCTCATCTAATTTTAATCTTCTGTTATATGCCGTCCCACAAATTTGACATCTGTAATAATTTATTATTGAAAATAAACAAAATAAACGAAAACATTGATTAAAAATTAGATCCATTTTTCCAAGCATATACAGAATTAAACGAAAAAGTGGATAAGCAGAAGAAAAGAGTTAACTACTTAGGAAAACAATTGAAACACAAATAATATTGTGATACATGGCTTACAAACAGCACACAATGAAAAATATTTTGAAGTGGAAACAAAAGTCATCGAGTTAATTACGAGGACTGTTCAATAGAAACACGCTTAAAGGCCGTAAAGCAATTTTTATTCAATGAATTTAAAAGAAATCTCCATTAACATTAAGGCATGAGGCTTACTGGTGCATTAATCTATAGATTCACTGCTACTAAAATTCCTACGGCTGTTTGCGGAACCATTCTCTAACAGCAAACTCTACCTCAGCGTCCGAGTTGAACCACCGGGACAAACATGTGGAAATCGCACGGAGACAAGTGGATGTTGTAAGACTTCCCAACGCATACGGGTAAGCAGATCTTGAACCGTTCGGGCTACATTCATTCGGGGCGAGCATTATTGTGCAGAAGGGGTGAGGTTCCCGGGATGTTTATTCTTGATGCTAGCACGTAAACAGTTTAAGGTAAAAGCAGCACAAGTATGTGCTTATTATAGATGATGTAGCAGTGATCACCAGAAGCTACAATGAAATGGTACCACTACTTGAAAAACTCGACCAATGAGCCTGCAGATAAATCAAGGAAAAACTAAATAGTCCAGGAATACAAGTTCAAAGCTGTAGAGAAATAAGCAAATTTGAACAAGTATACGAGTTCAATTATAATAGAAATGACATCAGTGACGAGATCAGGAATAGAATACGATTTAGAGCCTATTATGCAAACAACAAGCTCCTGACAAATAAACTAATAAGCAAAGATACTAAATTAAAAATCTACAAAACCTTAATACGACCAGTCATTGTTTACGGAGTAGAAACTTGGGTGCTTACAAAAAAGTATGAGGATTAATTGAAAGTAGCAGAAAGGAAAATAATGAGAAAAGTATTGCACTCCACAAAGATCTAGGAAACGAAAACATCACAAATTTTATTTTAAATCACAAAGCTCAAGATGGTTAGGTCTCACCTGGAGAAGTGAATCTCAAGCACTAAAAGAAGACAAGGAAGACCTAAGGTAACATGGATAAACAATGTTAAAAATGACCTTCAAATAATGGAAGAATATGAGTGGAAGGAAAAACAAGGGATAGAAAAGCATAGAAAAACATAGTACATAAAGCGAAAACACACAACCACCTCTACGTTTTAAATAAAGTGCAGTGAAAAATATAAAGTGAAACGACAAACATAAACAAATACGAGTGAAGCGAAAACAAATGAAACAACTGAAAAAAAAATCAGTTTAAGTGAAGAGCTGAAAATGGAAAAGCAGGGATTTAGGAGCCATCAATCAATCAATAATTTATTAACATATAACGATATGATGGGTATTAAAAATGAGATATGTTCTTTAGCTATATTTAAAAAAAAACAAACTGTAAATAAAAATATGTTACCTACCGATGATTTCTTTTAAAGGCTGCGTTAGACGATGACTTTTCATGAAGTTTTTGATGCGAAACGAGATTATATCGTTCTGCAAATCGTTTATCACATAAATTACATGCATAGTTTCTTTCTCCGGTATGCACACGCATATGTCTTTTTAAGTGAGATCCCGAAAGTAAGGCTAAACCACACTGGGCACACTTATAATCTTTCTGACCCGAATGAGAAAGCTGATGAATATTAAATGATGTATGATGAACAAAACGTTTGCCACATAAATCACACTGGTATGGCGTTTCTCCTAAAAATTTAATAATTATTGATCGTTCGAAAGAAACTTTGAAACTTAAAAAGATACCTGTATGAATCGGCATGTGCCTTTGTAGTGCCCCCTTTTGAGTAAAGGATTTTTTACAATATGTACATCTAAATGGATAAATTCCATTGTGCATTCCAACATGTACATCCAAAGCTGTTTTATGTTTATAAGCTTGTCCACAAATTTCACATACAAATGGTCGTATATTACTATGTGCAGAAAGATGATTTTTAAGTTCTCCTAATGTCTTCCACGTCTTAGGACAAGATGTGCATTTATACGGTTTCAAAACACCGGGATGTTTCTTTTTACGCCCTCGGCTACCCTTTTGAGATTTGTTAACTTCATCTTTATTATCAATATTAAAATCGTCAGTATTCTCATCACAGTTATTATCGCTATTAAAATTCACCACATTTTGCTCTCCCATATTTTCTTCGTTATTTGTAGTATCAGGATGAATAAGAGTGTCTCTAAACAAAAATGTTTCATCTTGGTCTTCTACAAAATCTTCATTAGTTTTCGAAATTAAATTACCGTGCAACCTTTTCATATGCGTACCGAGTCCATTTTTTGTAATAAATTTTTTAAAACAAACATGACATTCGAATTTCTTAAATGCAGATTTATCGCTCAAATTTTCATTTTCGTCATCTTGCTCATCGGTAACGGTTTCTTCTATACCTTTGTTTTTACCATGCACATCATACTCTAACACATTTTCTATAAAAACATCAGTCTGGCAGTACGCATTAGATTTGCTAGCGGTGTAAGAGTTATAATCCAAATAACCCAATACTTTCTGTCGAAGATTTTTGTACGAACTCTCCGCTAAATCTAAGTCATTTAATAGATCCCTACATTTCGTACAAACGTACAAATCTGCTCCTAATATAATTTTTTGTTCAAAAACACTCTCCAAAACGACACGTAAAGATAAAGTTGAATATTTGGTAAAGTCCTGGTCAATATTGAACTTAACTATATTTACTAAATCTTTACATAACATGCATAATATTTCACTCATTTTTTAAAAGATAATTAACTACATGTTTTATTTTAAAAAGTACTAGCTTAATTTAGTTTCTTAACGAAATCGTTTACAATAAAACACATTTCCCGTTGTCTTGACTAAAGTGAGGTTATGTTGGCTTATTCTTTGTTATTTATTTAGGTTCTTCATGAAGCTAGCAACAGTAATTAATGATAGCCAACGCTTAGAATTTCGGAGTTAACAATTACTAACCACGTAAACAAATTGTGAAAACCAGATTAGTTCGATCAGTTGAAGAACGTGAAGTATAGAAAAATGAGCAGCCAAAATTTAACAAAGGAACAGCAAGATTTTTTGGAGGAATGCCTGTTAGAGTTTTCTGATAGGTATACAGATTCAGATTTGGAATACAAGGAAACTTACGATGCAGGTATACCCGCACCACCAATCATGCACCCCTGGTATGGTCGTCCCAAACTAACAGCCCGTAGGGATAGGGACAGGGATGGTGATAGGGATAGGGATAATCAATCTGGTAGGGGTTACCGTTCTGGATATCGTGAACGTCGGTTTGAAAACAATTCTCAAGACCGTGATCAATACAGAGAGGACGACAGGGATAGAGATCGCAGACATCAAGATTACCGTAGATATAAGCCATATTAAAAGTGTTTAAAGTTGTATTATTTTAAATAAACTTATTTAATAATCATGATTACTTTATTTATTTTCGAATTTCCCTTGGTTACTAAACTTTTTATTGTAATGGTGGCACTACCTGTTTGTTTTGACTTTCAAAAGGATCAATTTTGAGATTTTGTTTGGGTTGTGTCAAAGTCCAGTTAAAGCTGGTTAGGGGGGAATGGGTGAAAATATTAAAATTTCCGGTTATAATCCACTGAGCGGCATGGGACCTAAGGAGATATTTAATTATGTAGTTTTTGATAATCCTATTTCCAAAACTGTATTAAAAGTAAGTATGTACAACCTACAAATATAAGAACACTTTAATAGCAGTGGGTATTTTTAGCCATTTACCAAATCCACAGCAAGTATCGCTAGTGCACCGATAAAAATTGTTGCGGAGCATATGCCACTTTGGCAATTAGCGGCTAAACAAGGACCATTCATACGAATTGCTGGTGTTTGCGGTGCTTCCGCTGTCATATTAGGAGCTTACGGATCTCATAAATCTTATCCAAAGGACAGAGTTAAGGAACTGAAAGCTATATATGAAACAGGAAATAAATTTCATTTTCTACATACTTTAGCTTTATTGGGAGTACCTTTATGCAGATATCCTAAAATGGTATGATTCAATTCCCAATACGTTAACAAGTTTTTAACTAAAATTAATTGTTACAGAGTGGATCATTAATGATTATGGGAACCATTCTTTTCTGCGGTCCTTGTTATTATCATGCTTTTACTGGTGAAGATAAATTTGGACGATTGGCTCCTGTTGGTGGTACATTTTTAATTATAGCATGGCTTTCCTTTGTACTTTAATGTCTTAATTTAATTTGTAAATGAAATAAAACTATGCAATTTCATTGTACACAATGTTTTAACAAATAAATGTTTTTGCGTTTATTTAAAACAACTTGGGCAATTTATGTATGTACAGACTGTAAGGAATTGAATGCAGACAAATTATTGTATTATCTGCAACCTCTTATACCTTCGGTGTCGAGGCTGGTGCGTTAACGACTGAGGCTCTACGCGTGTAATGCACGACCCGGCCCGTCTCTACGGGTTACGAAGTTGAATACAGACAAATCACTGAAGTCAAAAGCATAGTAAGATAAATATTATTAGAAAAATAGTTACTGCATTCTTTATGTTTAATGAGTATTGCCTTGGGTTGAGGTTTTCAGATAAATTTTTTTTACCTCCGGGTTGGTTCGAGTCCTGAACGAACTATTGTGCTCCCGTTAAAGTCTGGCACTAAAGTGGCAACTCAAGATGCTGTTTATACAAATGTATTTCAGTTTCCCCAAAATGTTTTTGTCCGAGGCCTGTTAGGTCCTTGCAATAGCATAAACAGTAGATGGGGATCTCGTTCTCATCTTCACAGAACCTGCACAGTCATGTTTTTGAGTGCCCCAGTCTGTGTAAGTGTCATATGCATTTTTTCCCTATTAAAACTTAAACGTTTTTGAGTGCCAGTCTCTGATGGCTCTCCTTAAGATCTTTGGGGGTATTCTTCCCACATGTGTCCATGGCTTCTTCTGAGCCATCTATTGTTTTCAATAGCAATGGTGTAAACCGCATGTAGGTTCTGGTTCCATCATTTGTCTAGCACTAGCATTTTGTGCTAACTTATCGGCATTTGCATTGCCCTTTATACCTTGCCCATACAAGGGAAAGTTTGTTATGTTCGCTCAGTTGCACTAATTTCCTGTGGCATTCCAATATAACCTTTGAGTTGATCCGGTTTGACATCAATGCTGCCTAGCTGTCTGATACTATACAGATTCGCTTACCTCTGTAAGCCCTCTGTATCATCTCTTGAGCACAGGTAAGAATTGCAATGATTTCAATCTGAAATACTGTTGCATATCATCCAAGATTTATGCTTATCGCATTCTCTGGTTCTGTTTCATATATTTTTAGACTTGTATCATTGTCTGTTTTGGATCTATCTGTGTACCTGATTTTCCCATTAATTTTTCTAAGGAAGTACTGTAGCAATTAGATTAATTTTATTGGGGGTAAAAACAAATTTTTTCTATCGTAGGTACCAAGATACCTTTATTCAACAAGATAACACCAAACCTCACTCTAGTGATAATGATGCAGATTTATTGGCCGAATTGTTTTAAAACAATAATGTTTTTGCATTTATTTAAGACATTAACTTGGCAATTTATAGCCAGGGTGGCACAGTGGTAAAGCGCTAGGCTAGTCCTTGATGCGACTCGACCTACACATAGTGCAGTATGTACGTATAAACAGTAAGCCAACTTTATAAACCGCAGTGAAGGGTCCGGTTGTGCATTGCACATGTAGTGCATCATACATTAACGCACCAGCCCCGACACCAAAATGTATAAAAGGTTACAGATAATACATACATACAATTGGCAATTTATATATGTAGCAACTGTAAAGAATTGAATGCCGATAAGTTACTGAAGTTAAAAACAGAATATTTTATAGCAAGATAAATACGATTTAAGGAAATAGTTGCTGCATGCTTTGTATTTAATAAGCAATTCCTTGGGTTGCGGTCTCCAGGTATCTTAAAATGTATTGTCGCTTGGCAGGTAAAACTTCCTATATGCTAAAAACAAAATTTTCAAGGAGCAAAAAACGCTTTGTACTGCTCATACATATGGGCGCCGTTTAGGCGCTTGCCCCCCCCTGGAAGTTAAGTTCAACCACTAATTTTTTTTAGAAACAATTTCAGATTTGTTCAATAACGGCCCTAAAATCTTCTATATTTTGTATATGTCATTAAAGGCTGTATATGAATATTTAATTTAACATTTATTAGTATGCAAAATGCAAGTGCACAAAATAAACATTTCGGGTTCGGACATAATGTACAAGCATAATTCGGCGCCTGTCCATGTACATGTATCTACTCGCGCGCATGTGCGTTTGCTTGCTACGTCATAAGAAAACGAATTGTTACAGAAGTGAATTAAAGTGTTGAATTTTCGCTTTTAGCTGATGAAACAGCTGATATTGCTGGAGTAGAACAACTTTCACTTGGGGTAAGGTATGTCGATAAAAACAACATAGCCAAAGAAGATTTTCTGGGTTTACCGACTTAAAATCGATGAATGCCCAAGCAACATCTGAAACTATCTTAACATTCGCCAGGGATTGTGGTCTTAATCTAAACAAGTTAATAGGTTTAGGATTTGATGGATGCTCCACCATGGCTGGAAGAGAAAACGGTGTTCAGAAGTTAATTAGAGATGAACATCCTCGAGCAACGTTTTTCCATTGTTCTTCTCACCGATTGAATCTCGTTGTTAATGATCTCAATTCCGTCCAAGAAGCCCAAAATTGCATTGGTACTATTAAGGAAGTTATTAAATTCTTTAGAGAAAGCTTTAAAAAGCGAAACTTAGTTTAGAATATTACTGTGCTATGTGAGGCTAGGTGGACGGCAAAATATAAATCTATAAGATTGTTTGCTGAAAATTTTTACTCTATTAAGTCTACGTTGCAAGAAATAGCTACTAATAAGGAAAACTTTAACAATCAAAGTTGAGCCAAAGCGAATCAGTTCTATTGTTCTACTTCAACGCCTCAATTTCTAATCTGTCTCAAAATAATAGCAAGATATTTGTCACAACTAGAACCAGTAACAAACAAGTTGCAAGGAGTAGCAATAGATTTGTTGGGTGTACAAAAACATATTGAAGATTTAATTTCATCATTTAAGGAAGAAAGGGAAAATTCAGAAGAATTTTTAAAAGCAGCGTAGAGTTAGCTGCGGAATTTGATATTGAAATTAAAGTTCCAAGGATGACAAACTCACAGAAGAAATGTTGTAGCAAAGACGGCAGAAGAATATTTTAGAATAACCATTTTCAACCCTTACTTGGACTCTGTCCTATCTTCTTTGGAATTACGTTTTTCTCAACATACTAGTGTTGCGTTTTCCATAGCTCGTTTACACCCGGTTAACATCAAGACGCATGCTGTCGATCCAGATTTCGTGAAGAAAATCGCAGAGAAGAATATTTAACGTTGTTGCACATTTGGAAGGAAAAAGAAGTAGCAGAAAGTATGGATTTTGTAAAACTAATTTCAGAAGAATGCGACTTTTTTCCCGCTATGAAAATTGCTTTCCAAATTTTTTTGACAATGCCACCAACATGTTCAATAGAGCATTCTTTCTCTAGTCTAAGGAGAGTGAAGAATTGGCTTAGGCCTACAATGGAAGAAAATCGGCTGTCCGGATTATGCCTATTAAGGGTTCATAGAAAGAAGGTGGAAGAAAATAAAGAACAATTAATAGAAGAGGTTATAGAAGTTTTTGGCACAAAACGAAGAAATCTTCGTTTTTGTTTTATTAATCTAAAAATTCAATTTAATAAAAAGTTATAAACATGAAAAGTTTGTTTTGTTATTACCTACAAGTAAGAAATATACGAGTATGTATCTACTTATTTTGAAATTCTTTCAAATGTACCTTGTTTGCCCTCCCTTGGATTTTAGGTTAACGGCGTCCATGCTCATACAACTTTAATATTATTCTGAAAATTATTTCTAATAATTTTTATACACCACTTAGCACGTAGGAGGTTTTACCAAACACTGCAGAAAGGCCCTATTTCAGAACAAAATGACACATAGGTTTTGTCAGCCAAGCGACGACATGGATTTTCTACACATTGTTATACGACGCAGAGCTTCGATTTTTGCTTTTCATCTCAAACACAATTTTAAATTTTTCCAAACATGCAACAATTTGGTGACAAACAACCACAATTACCTCTCAATTTTAATAATTTCGATTTAGAAAATATGTTATAATTTTAAATAATAGTTTTACATTGTATAGTTTTTAACAAGCATTTTTGATTATCTTTTACAATTCAATGACATAAAATACGTATAATTGCGCCACTTGTTTTAATTACTTATATATTTTCAACAAACTAACAACTTTATTTCGATTATGGTATAATTTACAACAAAATACACTTCTTGTTGCTCGATTAATTCTAAGATTGGGGTTTGTGTACTTACCAAGTGCAAACATATACTACAAAGCAGAAGAGTAAATCAGAAATTTTGTACATTAGGTATACAAACTTTATTGAAACAATACAGTTGCACTTGACTTTATAATCAAAAATTACACTTAAGTTATTATGGGCTGCAGATGTAACCTTCAGAAAAATGATGATTTGCAGCTATAGAGAAATAAACTATACATTTGGCAAAATTCGCACAGTCGTGCTCACAGTTCGTTGCGTTATCACTCACACTGTGTCCATTGCACAACTCAGTCGTGTGGCCCCATCAAACCATACACTGCAGTGAACACCAAAAATAATACAGGTGCCAAGTATGCAACGGTACTGAAACTATAAATGCTACAACTTTCTCGTTCTGAAAGCCAATCAATCCTAAAAACAAAATTAGATTCGATTTTAATTTTGGAATTTTTTGCTTAAACACAAGTCAGGGTCTACAATAATCAAAGTTAAAAACAAAACTAAAAAGAAAACATTGTTACGTTCAAATATCATAAACTACTTCAAATGCTTTCATACAATGACACCTGTACACTTCAAAATAAACTAATTAAATAATATTTATAATAATAATAATATAGAGGGGCTGGCTAACTAACATCTTATTAAAAAAGACAGTAGAGAAAGGATTGTATGTACAACCACTAAAGTACTTGCAAGTTTTAGATGAATTACCATCGTTCGTAAATTATAATTTACACTACTTTTATTATCAGTTCGTAAGACGAGTTCAACCACTTTATCATATGCTCGAGTCTTTAAGAGAGATGGAACGAGTGTTGACCTTCAGAAGCCGCAATTCGCAATTTTTCCCGTAACACTTCGATACTAGAATAATCGGGAAGTTTGAGGTAGTTGACACACGTCATCACAGAAGGTAGAAAATCGTCTGCATTCTGAGTTGGTTCCAGTGTTGTACGTACTACCGTTAACGGAGGCGACAAGGCTTTAAATCCTGCAAAAAAGACGCCCAACTAGCTATTAAAAATTTTCGTACGAAAAGCATACCCAACATCAGAATATCGTTAACTTATACAAAAAAAACACATAAATTATGATAATCTCACCTCCTACTGGTAAACGTGGAGTTCCAGTTAAAAACTGAATAAACAACCGTTGTTCTTCACGATGGTAGGAACTGAGTACTTCGAATAAGAATTTTATGGCTCTAGAATCAGAAGTGTAACCATGATCAGGTTTACAGCACTCCATAAGTGTTTTAACATCCCATCCGGTTAGTGTATCTCTTGGATTGCCACAAAATACGGCCTCTAGTTCTTCCGGGTGGAACATCCGCAGATTTTGAATTGGGAAGACTGACTCGAAACCTTCTCGTAGTGCCTCCATCTGTCGACCAACTCCTTCTACTAAGAACCAATGAGTTACAAGGTTGGTATACTGATGAATGTTATGAATCGACACATGAGTTGTCTTGCCGTTCTTCATTAACTCAACGTTATATCCGGGCAGTACGAAATCTATACTGAGATCTTCGATGGAGCAGCCGTCAAAATCTAACTTTTCAATCTACAATTATAAAAATTGATAATTTATCACATACAAGGATTAGTGTTAAACATCACTTACTTGAGCAGTCTTTTCTGTACTAGTAAGATCTGTATTTTCAAAAATGGCATCTCGTTGCCGTGCGATACCTTGCATTTTTCTTAAAGTCCTATGAATTTCGGGAGATATATGAAGCAAATCCGCAACAGTAAGGCAATGTTCTTGTCCCAGCAGCCAACGATAAAACGTAAGAGAGAAAGGTAGATCCAGCTGCATTAAAAGAAAAAGGGGTTTAATGTACAAGTTTATAATAGTTTACACCAACTTACCATTCTAGAATCCATGACTGCTTTGGCCATAAACTTCCCAAGAAAACGAAATTTATTTTTTGACTTACTAATCTGACCAACTTTAGCTCCGCGTCCAAGCGGTGAAGGAAACAAGCCCATCGCATGATATGCGTACTCTTTTCCAACAGAATCCGGTGCATGCCACAATTCCAAATCAGTGCGTTGAAGTTCTTTCGATACTAAAGCGTAAAATTCCAATGTGGGTCCTAAACCGGTACCCACTTCGTCTTCGTACTGAACTTCCAATAAGGCTTTTGAGCTAGCAAGATCCTGAATTACTTGTTCGGCTTGTTTAAGAATATCGTCACGTGAAATAGTTCGTTTTCTACGATCCAGGCGGGGAGTAACACGTTCTTGAGAATCAGCCGAAGTTAATTCAGGAGACATATCTAATAATCGTTGCAAGGCACGATCTCTATCGAACGATGTAACATAAAACAGGAGTTGACGTGTTTCAAAGGGAAACAGGAAAGGACATACGGATGCGATTTGTTGCAGCCAGCTGGGAAGGTTACCTGTCATAATAACCAACGGATCTTGTAATTGTCTACTCGCTTTAGCCGCAATCTTGCTATTTAAAAAGTCGGACGTGGGAAGGATAGGTTTATATTCTAGGGCTGGATATAAATAATTCCAGTACAAATTTAAAGCATTTAAAATACGCAGCAAACATAAAACTTCTAGAGAGGCATCTTGAATATCTACAGATTCTGGTAACTTTGTTTTCAAAAACGGTGCAATGGGTGATTGCACGGCTGGGGTTAAGCCTTCTGAAAAAAAAATAAATTACTAATAATCGGAATACATAAAACGTCAATAATTTTAATACCATTCCACAAATCATCGGCTTTCCGACGAGATATACTTTTACTACTGGACCCTTTACCTTTTCGGCTTGAATGGCTGGAGCTGCTACTACTACTTGTTTTATGTGCTACTGAAGGTTCTTCTCGTGTCGGCTTATAATATATAGTATGAGTTTGTACCCAAATACCTGCATTTCCTGAAAGAAATATATCTGTATGTAAATTAATTTGTATATAAGCAATATGAATTGTAGAATATTTACCTAAAGGTGTTTCATTATCTGTATCAGTCTCACTTTGATCGTTTCCACTACTGCTATACTGACGAATAGCTTGATATACTGTCATATTGTACGGTAAAACATGATTTCCGATGAGGAACTGCAACTTGTGTTTGGCTCCAGACTGCGAAATCACAACGGCAGCAAGCGTATCATCTATATCATCATCAGAATCTGCATCATCACTATCAGCACTATCTTTATCTCTTATCCTACCATATCCTCGTACAACTAAATAACGCTCTATGGCCTGCACTAAAGCAAGAGGATCAATTTTCACAGTACCTCCCTTCCACTGCTTCAAATTGGTGCAATCAGGATGACGTTGCAGGTTACACTACAAATTTCCATTAACAAACAACAATAAAAACTTATCTACGATAACTTTACCTTTAATTGATGTGTATTGAAAAACTTAAGAGCACTGGTTCCACCACGACCTGCACCAGAACTGGCAGGCAAATCGTGCACTTTAACAGGAAACTGTTCAAGTTGAGAAACGCAACCGCTAAGTTTCATAACGAGAGCTCCCATCCATGCCGAATTTAGTTCTCCAACGTCCCTGGAACTTCTTTCTACAGGCAAGGCAGCGAAACAATTTAAAAATATCCGTATTCGCTGATCACGATCAAACGATCCATCGAATTCGGCTAAATAATTCAATAACGCTTTTATAAGGCCCGAGTGGTTTACTTCAAATGGAGATATATCAGACTCCATCAAAATCTCACGTAATTCTTCGAGTGCTTTACCACAATCAACCGTTGAAAGTTTCTGAATTGATGAAGTTAATCTAGACAATACATTCAAAGCGGGATGCGGTGGTCCTGTCATTTCATTTCCTGAATATGAATCTATGAATTTTGAAGCCTAAAATATATAATATTGGATAATAAATAATTTTCTAAAAATAGTAAATAAGTCATACTTGTTCTCTAATCCAGGTTCTTGTTTTCTCCCTATTCCCAGCGGTGAGGTTGGAATTAGATGCAGATTTTCCAAGGCAACTATTGAGTGTATCTTTAGGGTAATTACGATCATGGGAAGACGTGTTCATGCTTCTACCCCAACGAACTGGATTTAAACTCGACAAGAAGCTGCCAGTTTTTGAACTTGATCCAGAGTAACGTGGGCGTGATGAATTACTAAAAAAAAAATCAACGTGATTAATACTGTATTAACACAAGTTTATAGTTTATTATTAACAAACTGACATGGACTCTAAGGAAAAGTAACCAACATGAACTTGACGGATGGGAAAGAAAGATATTAAGGAAAATTTATGGTGATGGGTTAGAAGAACAAATCATTACCTTGGAAGAAGAGTGACACAACTCCAAACACTTATTTTTGAGAAAAATCACTTCAAAACGCAAAATACGCAAGTGCGTATAGCGACAGATTTCTAAAGGTGGCAAAATCTTTAATAAAATGACAGAGCGGATAAACATTTTTGTCAGCTATTATTTCCGAGCTCCACTTGACACATCAATAAACTAAAACTATATACGCGCCGATAAGAACTGTATACATTCCGATTTCAAATAGGGGTTTCTTTTGTTTGTAGCAGCGACGTGCTTTTTTTGCCTTTGTCGATGTGCCAACGTTTTTATAGAATAGACAAAACACAAAATGAAATTCGGAATTTCTATTACTCTAAAAAGCTAGGTCAGTTTATTCGAACATATCGTCACGTTTTCTTAATAAGACTGTATTTACTAGAAAACTTTTAAACGCAGAACAATATCCAAGAAAATATCTTATATATTCTCCTTTGAGACAAAACATATTTTGTATTCCATGTCGACTTTTTGGTGAAACTACAAAAATAGCTACCCAAGGAATCAATGATTGGAGCAATGTAAATAAGGTAATATATTCTCACGAAAATTCTCCAGAACACGCCAAGTGTCAAATTGCTCTGTTAAACAGAATAGATGCTGTTTTGTACCAACAAATAAAAAATGAAACAGAGTATTGGTAAAATGTTTTGCAAGGAGTCGTTGTCGTTATAAAAAATCTGGCCTCCAGAGGTCTACCTTAGAGAAACGGAAAAATTTTTGGAAGCTTAAAAAAAATTGAAATTATATTGTAACGAACTGCATCAGCAGTCACGGAAAGCAGGTGCGAGATCACATGCGTCATCCACCACCAGAAGTATCTTGGCGCAATCGATAATTCTAGGCACCCCTAGAAAATACTAGAATTGGATAGTTCTAGATTAGAAGCTCGCGTATATATAAGATGCATTCTCTTAGCGAACTTTAGTCGAATCCAATCTATAAAACGGTCGCGAAGTTAATATAAATATCCGTGAATAGTCTTGAACTAATAATCGCGGCGTGTTTGTGAATACGTAGAAATAAATTGTTAAATAAATAAACTGTTATAAATAAATTACTTTAGCGTTCGGTTTTAATATTAGTGTTCCGTTTAGTTTTACGTTAGTGTTTAATTGTTGTTCTTTATAATTATTTCGTACTTTAAGTTTGTTTAATAAATTAATTTACACCACGAACCGAGTTTATTTTGAATAAACGTAGTAAAAACGTTACAATATGATGTGCTTAGAGATTATGGCTGAAGTTGATCCATTTTTAGCCAGACACATATCGCAGTGTGGAAACCCTGGGAGAGGGAATACATCTTATTTATCTTCTGCAATTTGCGAAGAATTCATTGAGTTAATGTCTTTGACAGTTATAAATAATATTATTCAATTATTGTTGACTCGATGCCGGATTATTCGCACGTTGATCAGTTATCATTCATCATTAGATATGTTAAAGAAAACGGGGAACCGGAGGAACGTTTTATTGGCTTTTTACCAAACGTACATAGGACATAAATCCGAAGATTTAGAAAATTCTGTAATTTCTAAATTTAGCAGGCATGGCATAGAACTAAAATATTGTCGCGGCCAATCTTATGATAATGCCAGCAATATGTCTGGCCGTTATACTGGCTTGCAAGCTAGGATAATGAAGCATAATCCACTTGCGCTTTATGTACCTTGTGCCGCTCATTCTTTGAATTTGGTTGGTGTGTGCGCGGCGGAGTGTTAAAGCGGCTACATCCTTTTTTGAAATCTTACAACATCTGTATACCTTTTTCTCAGCATCTACTAGTCGCTGGCAATTTTTGCTGTCAAAATTAAAAGCTAGTGCTAAACTTCCAAAACGTGCGGATACAAGAAGGTGGTCTTTACAACACGATGCTTTAATGAGTTTATGTGTTAGTTGGAACGAGTACTTGGTTGCTTTAGATTCAATAAAAGAAAATTTATCTGAAAAAGCAGTTGTTCGAGCAGAGGTAGCTGGAATTAAACAACAATTAAATCGTTTTGATATGTGCGTTTTTTGGGAGGCGATATTAGAGCGATTTTATAACTACACCGATTCAGTTGTTGTGACACTTTTATACTCATCTCTGATAGATTTTGTACAGTCTCTAAGGAATGAAGATATGTTTAATATGTACGTAAATAAATTTGAAAAATATGTCAAAGAATCGTATGAATACGAATGCTATCGCAAGCGTAAACTATTGCCAGGAGAATCAAGAGAAAACGAAATAGTGTTAACTGGGAGAGAAAAATTGAAGGTAGAAGTGTTTTATACCATATTTGACAATTTTAGAATTGAAGAAGATATTTTCAGTAAATTTAGTATATTTTTTTAAATGAAAAATTGTTCACAAGAAACATTAATCCAAAAGGCTAATTGTTTACAAGAATATGTATTATTTCTTATTTATTTATTTAACCAGCAATTAAACAGAAATCTCCAATTACATAATGCTGGATACATAACTTCTCAAATGAACTTACAAAAATTAACCTTAATTCAACAGTACTTTAAATATAAATATAAACTTAAACTTAATATTATAAACTTAAACTTAAGTTATTATAAAAATGATTTAGAAATAACTTTCATAACAGAATGCTTACATTTTTCTGAGCTATTAAAAGGAAGTGACTTAAGTGAAACATATTCGGTAGAGCTGTCAATTTTTAATTTTTTGTCTGATAATCGGTTAACATAATTTATAACCGGTTTTCAAAAAAAAAAAACGGTTTTTACCGATTAATGGTTTTGACCGATTATCCGATATGACCGGTTATCGGTTTTGCTCGATTATCAGAAATGACTGGTTAATCCGTTTTGACCGATTATCGAATTCGACGGATAACCGTATTTTTAACCGACAATCGCATTTAATCGGATATTGATTTTGGTCAGTTGTTAGTTTTAACCTTTTAACCAGCTTTATGTTATCTAAATATTTTAATTATTTCTGCTCAAAATCGGTTTGTTAATTGTAATCGTGCTCAATTTTAGCTTCTCAACTGTTTTATAATTCTGCCTGTTACTAGCTTTTTAACGACAACTCGTGTGCTGAATTATTTTACGTAATCCGATTTATATTTACTTAATCTGAATTTTAGAAAAGTTCTCATGTTTTTACGTAACTATTTTAATTACAGTATTTTAAGTATAGATTTTAATTACTAATTTGTAATTATCGCCAAAATTAATACAGCATGTACAAGTAATGTACATTGAATGTAATTTTTAAATAACAACAGAGCTCCTTACTACTGCAACAACCGTTAACTATTGCAAGCTAAATTTTCTATAAATTAAGATACACTTTCTTAACATTCATATTGTACAATACAGAAAAGAATATACAGGGTGGGCTCTTGAAAACTTAACACAGCGAATAACTCTCAGGAAAATTATTTTTCCGAAAAACGCTGACGGTCGATTTTTGATCGAAGGAGGACATCTTTTCACATAAATTTCTTGTTACAGACTTTACCCCCCTAAGGAGGAGGGGCACCCCACCAAAAATATTAATAGGGAAGGAGTGTTAAGTGACACATCATTTGAAAGGTATTCTAATTCTCTACACAACCGTGTTTTATTTTTTGAATTTGGCCGATTAGTTTTGGAGATACAGGTTGTTAATAAAAAAACCTACTTTTTACAAATTTATTTGCAAACTTTTTTTCTCCTTATTATGTTTAACGTACTTAGTCGCATTTTTATGGACCACAGCCTGCTAAAATTAGTCGTCCCTCGTCAGCCCTTATGTCAGAGTGACATTTCCTTTTACTGTTCGTAATAAATTGAAATAATAAATAATACTATCAGAACGGGTATTGAGTGAATTATTATTTTATTGTTACCTGTACAGTTGCTCAACATTATGGTTTATTCAATTCCAGAAAGGGTGGAAATAATTGCATTCTTTTATGGAAATAATCAGTGTGCTAATAGGACAGCAGAAATCTTTAATCAGCAGCACTTGGATAAACATGTTCACAGGAAGTACATTTTGGAGTTAGTGGCCAAGTTTAAGGAGACCGGATCTGTAGGTAATAAAAAGCGACATCCCGAAAGAAATGAAGCAGTTCTTGGCCATCTTGCTATAAATCCCAGAACAAGTACGAGGCAACTGGCAGCTGAATTCGGTTTTGGGCGAAACAAAATTCGCAAAATTTTGAAACATCATAAATTTCAACCATACAAAATTCACCTTGCACAGGAACTTAATGAAGATGACTTTGACCGCCGACTACAATTTTGTGAAATTATAAGTGAACGAGCTATTAACAATCCTGATTTTATTTTTAATATCTGCTTCTCGGATGAGTGTTCTTTTTCTGTTAATGGCACCGTCAATCGTCATAATTGTCGTTATTGGTCCGATTCTAACCCCAGGAGAGAACATGTGAGAAGACAGGCTAAATTCGCTAGCAGTTTTAGCGATAGAAAGTGACCTAACAGTAAATAATATTGATTTTGGACCTTGCATCCAAAAAATTACGGCGGAAACAATTTTGACAAGGTAAGTTTTAATGTGCGTAAAGCGGCAAATTCTTTAATCCGGCACTGGCGCGAGCAACTGAACGAGTAAAAAGTATGAACTATAAACTGTTTGGGTTGTGGAGTTGTTTGACACCAAAAGCTAAAATATTAAAATTTTTGAGTTGTGTTGCTCTTCTTCCAAAGCGAAATGCAGAAATATATAGTTTGTATGGAGAAGCTGGTGTAATAAAATTAGCGAAACAGCAACAGTTACAATGGTTAGGTCATTTGAAGCGGTTATCAGGAAATAAGAGTTTCTAAAATTGTGTGAAGAGGGGGACTGATAGGGATTAAAAGAAGAACAAGGCCAAGGAAGAGATGGAGAAAGACATTACTGTATTAGGTATAAGAAACTGGAGAAAGACAAAGCCCTAGGCCTTTAAGGCCTGTTGCGCTTACGTTAATTTAAAAAAAAATTTTTACCTGGGTGTTGAATTACCCAACGAAGCAGCTTTTGTAAACAGATCTTGCATAAGTGAAGGTGAAAGTGGCAGATCTTCATGTCTCGATTTAGAGCGACTACCACTAGATCGTTTAGGGGCTCTCTTTCTTTTCAAAACATCGCTAAGACGAACATGCGAAGGGCTCGGTGAACGTACCTACAATAACAATTGTTAAGAATTAAATAAAGTTTGCGTTTCAATTTTACTAACTCTAACCCCTTCAGGAGTAGATGTAAATACGACAGGTCCGGTTGGTGTTCCAGCTGGCGTAATGGTAGCGTTACCATTAGCCGTTGAAATATTACTACCAGAAGGTTGAGATGGGCCTGGTTGAGACTCACTTAAAGTCATAGATGAAAACGAAGAAGTACTGAAAGTTGTTAATTTTGGTGGACTAACACCCAGTGGTACCTTTAAACAAAAAGCGTTAAAATTTAAAGCTTAATTTTTTTATTCGTTAACGTACTTCAGGATCAGCAAGCTGAGTTATTTGATGCATTACACCTTCTCTTCGGAAATGAACCCCAAAAACTTCCGGTAGTTTAGTCATTAGAATTTCTGCCATTTGTAAAGCACCAACTACTATTCGAAGGTCAGTGGAGGCCATCATTCCAGCGATATGGCTACTAACAACTTGATTTTTGAGAACTTCCTTCAACAACTCTGGAGTAGCGTAATAAACCATACGTAAAAGAGCCTTTAAGCATTTACAACGCACAGCTGGACCGGCGCTTGAAGAATAAACCTCGTACAAAACTGAGAATAAGGACCGGATAAACGAAGCTGCTAATCCATGTTCTTCTCTTAAGCATGCGACACGAGCATCACCATTGGTAGCCAATAGATTGCCGCCTTGAACAGGATCTGAAGAACTTCCTTGAGAAGTTGGAGCGTAACGACGTTGTACCGGTCTTGATGTCCCAGTGTCCTCGTTAATTTGCTGCATTGAGTGGAAGTCGATAGTATATGTGCGGCCTAAAGTGTTTAAACTCACTTCGTCGTCACCGCTAATGTGAGCAGTTTCAATGGTACGACTGTCGGCACTGCTGTACGGATGCCACATCCCACGATCATCCCGCCACTGCCAGGCTGGTTGTTCTTTGCAAAGTGTTGATGGTCGTTCTAGAAGTGTATCTACAGCAAAAATGCCATCTACAGGCAACTTTGGCATTAGTTCCCCTATTAATGCCGTTATTTCATATAATTCCTGGGGTTGCCTATTAGAAAATATTATAAAAACATTACAGTTATTATAACAACGTTTTAATCTATGCAAATAAGTATCAACTTCAATGCAATGCAAGCAACAGCTGGCAACAAACCGGAAATAATATTTACTGAATGCTTGTTGCACAAAATAACTGCTGCTTGCATTGAACACACCTGAGTGTAAATATATTTTCAGCAGCATTTCACATGTGCATATAATTAAAGAAAAAAACAAACCTTGGAACTAACTCCACTTCATCTTGATTAATTTCAACAGAACCGGTGAGCAGATACAGCAATGTCTCAGCGATATTTTGTTTGAGAAGAGTGAAAGCAAGATCAGGACAACTGGCACACATGATCGACAGCATACGTAATACAGAAATAAAGGTGGCGGTGCTTATAACAGGAGGAGTTACGACTAAGAGTTGTTGCAGATTGGTAAGCAAATCAGTTCCAGCAATTTCTTGTAGACGTGATGGTTCAGCTTGAAAACTATCTACCAATCTAGAAAATGCCAAACAGACCGATTCCACACTCTTTTTATCCTGTTGTGTAAGACGATTTGCAAGAAGCGATAAAGATTCCGATACGAATTGGAATTCTTCCGAAGTTAGATTTAAACAACAGTTTGCTGTTATTGATAATGCATTACGCTGAGCATTTATTGAAAAGAAATCCAAGTACATCAAGCATGCCTGTACTCCTCTCTGTAATGACAAATAAATGTATTCAAGAGAATTGTAATGTTTTTTTATCAACTAAGACTTACAGCTTGCAATATGGCTTTAGAATGTCGTCGAGATAACATGTCAAGTGCAGTCAATGATTGTTCCGCAACGTCCATGCATTGTATCACTTGTAATTTTTCTAAAAATACAGGCACTGCATCTACCACTACTGCAGAAGAACGGGGCAGGGCTTCCATCATATATGTAAGAGCCCGACAAGCATGGTTCATCTGTAATTTAAACGATAATTACAAATTAACACATTTACGCTGCAGTATGTAGGTATTAAATGGCGCACTAATCACATAACCCGCATAGTCGGGCCAGATTGTGCACATTAACGCACCAGCTTTGACATCTAAAAGGTGTAAGAGGTCGATGTATTTGCATGTAACTTACCATATCAAAATTGTGTTCAACTTGTAATAGATTTATAAGCGCAGGGACAACTTGTTTTATCGGAAATCCAGTAAGTGTATCTTCATTTCCCATTACTAGCAGCTGACACATTTCGATAACTGCTTGCAACTGTTGCCCTTCATCACCTGTTGCTTGTAAACCTTGTAACAACTGTTGTGCCTTTGTAACAGCTGAAAAAACTAAAACATGTAAAGAACTTAAGTCGAGCTGAAGAAATTGTTTCATATGCCCAAAAAATTTTGAAGTATATAATTTATTAATTAATACGGAAAGTACTCAATAAATACTTACAACTATTAGCACCCATGCTGCGATGTAAGAGATGTTGCATGCGTGGACCAAGGGCACCAAAAAGATGAGGGGGTAATCCTCTGGCTTCAAGAAGAGCCTGTAAGCGGCCGACTTCACTGTCGTCACTTTCGGAATCTGCTCCTGGTCCAGAAGGTCCGCCACTAGTTGCTAAAGCTTGTGCCGCTTCTTGAGGAGAAGGAAGTTCCTCAGATACTGAAAGAAAGAAAATTGATAAAATCACAATAGAATTGTATATTAATTTAAATGTCCCTTGTAACATGTGAACACGTTTTCGATGCATTTCATACCTTATACAACAAAGTAAAAGGAAACTTTTTACATGATGTTTCAAAATTTCCCTATTTCTGAACTTTATAATCTTCTTTGAATCTTAACCATCAACAATTAAAGATTAAGGTAATGTATTAAGCTGCTTACTGTGTACAAAAAGTCTTAAGGATAAGATTATCGAAAGGCTAACTGTGTAACCCTTTAAACCCTCTTTTAATTAAGGTATGGAAATTCCATGATCTTCAGTTTTATTGAGCACTTGAAGCAAGAGTGTGGTTTGAAATGGTCAAATGAAGTCCTAATTATCTCACAAGAAAATATTAAAGGCATAGAGGAAAAGGACATTCCAGTACATTGAGACGATAATTTGTAAAAATTACGAAAGCATTCTTAAATAAAGTGGAGAGTGATTCAGTCAAAAAAAAATTACAGTATATTTATATGAAGTAACCAATGAAGCTGTTTTAAAGAAGATGAAAAAGGCAAGAGTTAACAACATTTCTGGTGGTTTAATTTTAAATTGTTAATTTGAATTATCTAAAATAACAATTGAAAACTAGTATATTATTTCCATTATTGTCCTAGGAACTTAATTGGCAGTATTATTTCCCGTTGTCAAAGAGAATCTAATAAACAAATGTTATAAACAACTTACGATCCTATTATCCGTATTCTTAAGTTATGCTTACGTTGACGGTAGTGGAAATTTTTTTTTTAGCATTGTATTAGTTTTAAATTGGTCAGTCTTTGGGCAAAACTTATTACTTAAAATATTTTCGGTTTTTTCCCTGACTTTTCAGAAAATTCCCTGACCTTTCCAGGAATAAAAAATTCCCTGACTTTTCCAGGTTTTTTAAGGTTTTTCCAGAAATCGCCACCCTGCATAAGGTGGAGCATTTTCAACCTGGAATTCGCAGATTATATCTGCTTGATATCAGAAAAGAGACGGCATATGCAGAGTTAGAAGAATTGGAATAAAAATTAATGAAGATTAATACACCATGGGAAATGGGAATTTATGTAGATGGACAAGAAATTGAGAATGTTGGAAAAATTTGCTATTTAGGAAGTATGCCGGACAGTAAAGGTACAATAGAAGATGATGTCAAAAGTCGAATAAATAACGCAAGAATTGTATAAAACATGTTAAGAAACATATGGAAATCCAGAGAATTATCAATGAAAACAAAAATTAGAATATAAGTCTGATTTTATATGGATTGAAAACATGAGTATAAATAAAATATAGCTTTTCATTAATAATTGCCTTAGGAGCATTATTGAAATGTACTGGCCCAACCAAATTTCAAATGTAGAATTATGGGAAAGAACAACACAGGAACCAATAAGTAAGATTATGAAGCAAAGGAAGTGGATTGGCCACACATTAAGACAGCACTCGAGCATATCTCATGTGAAAACAAAAAAAATGGAAAACCTACAGAAACCCGGAAAGGAGTGTATTCAGAAAATTGGAAGAAAGAACTAATGTCAATTATATTATAGAAGACGATAAGACGGTTTGTTTTACACAAATTTTGAGTGTTTTGAAGTCATAATAAAAAAAAAGTTACTCCGCACAAGATGTACACAGAACTAAGACTCAACACTCACTGAACGATATGCAAGCACTGTGGGATAAGAAATACTGGAGAGGTTTACATGCAGGTCTCAACCTGTTGCCATTACTCACACTGCGCTGTACGGAATTATGCGAGTTTCAGCTTCTAAAGAGGAGAGGACAAAAGTGACCCAAACAACCTACATATGTGTGTAAAGTACTAAAAAACTGAAACGAACATTTCTCCGATAACTACAAAATCGTGAAGCTATATTAATTACAACTAAAGTCCTAAGAGCTCAAATTTCTAGAACAAGAAATAAAAGTTTAGGCGATAAATAAAGCAGCAACTGGGTCGAAAAGGACCCGAACGACGCACCAAGGTTAAACTAAAGTATAATACAGAAAACACCATCAAAGAACAATTACGAGATTAACAAATGAAATACCAACAACATAACAAAATCCTTAGCAAATTGGCACCAGAGCAGAAAGTAGCAGTACAAAGTGTCAAAGTAATCCTGGAAAGGGCGGAAGAATCGCAATCCTATAAAATCAAACTTGAAAACGACAGAGCAATAAGAAGGAATAGAGTCGTCCATCCTCGACCAACACATGGAGAGGAAGTACCCAAAGCGACAGATGTTAGAACTAAACCACCGAGTCAAGCTCTACTAAAGAAAAAAATGAGATTCGACCACCAACCTAATTAAAAGAGTCATATAAAAAAAGGAAACGTGTAACATAACCTTCAGTTTGTAGTGTAGTCATATCATAGAAGAGTTAGTCTACTTTGTACTAAGATGACGACAAATGAATGTAAAAAAAACAATTATTATTGACGTATTGAAACAACACCCACATAAGAAATTAATAAAGATATTAAAAGTAGTTCTTTACAACTTAAACTATTAAAGTACGTAACAAGAACCATGTTACTTCTGACGGTATAGCATATGTAGCAGCAATAAGAGATACGAGATTGGAGTAATATATGACAAATGTAACGTAATACCCCTCAACACCAAACAGTAGAATGAAGTTATAGATAAATAAGTGTGAAACATAATACATAATACACCTACATACTGCTAAATAAAACACCAATTTCACTGTTAAATTCAACAACAAAAAAGTGACGACAGATGTTTTTACTTTTAGTTTCTATCTCTACAAAACAAACAGGTTATAACTCCGAAATAGCTATCCGAAAAATTCAATTTTTGCCTGCAGCTCGGTTTGCACCATTAAATTTATCTTAACATGTTCGCTGCCAATCATGCCGAGACGTAGTGTCAGCAATCTAGTGCTACATGCCGAATAAGCCGTGAGTCGTAATACACATTTGCTAATTATTTGTTACTGTTTGTCTGGCATTGCCGACTAGACTATCTGCTTGTGTCGGCATTTGGCAAATTCAGGCCTTCACAAGCAGATAGTCTAGCCACCAATGGCAGACAAACAGTAAAATAGCAAATGTGGTTGCCGACTGTGCCGCGGCAGTGAACGTGTTAAAAATTTGGCCTGAGATACCAGTATTATTTTTTACGTAGGTGCAATAATTAGGGAGACAGCCTGGAATTCCTTCGAAAATGATGAAACTAAAAAGGTGGTGGTAAGTAAATTGAGTAGGGGAATAATTAGTACAGCTAGCACCCCTTAGCGGATACATTATGTTGATTAACTATGTACTAAACAGCCTTAAAGCCTTTGTTTAATTATCGCCAAGTTCTCAGATAATGCAGTGCAGTTGACATGCAACATCTAACCTAACAAAACGAAATCATGACCAATTGCAAGATAAAAAGATCGTAAATGGAGTATTAATTAAATTCGTAAACAAGACTCAAATTGTGGTTGTATTAATTCTCTAATAATTCAAAGGTTAGCATAACTGAAAGTGCTTAAACTAATCACTGACATTTATTGTTTATGTTTATTCTGTCATACATGACAATTAATGACAACATTCAACAACAGCAGTTTCCAATTTTAGGAGTAATTAACACTGCTACTAACCGATTTTACGATCACAAGAAAGGGATTAGTTGCTTACCTAGAAACCCATACATTTGATTAATTTCCAATAGTAGATCCAACAAATCCATCTTCAGTTAGGAAATTACTTATTTTTAATTTGTAAAAATTAAGGTTTGCATGTTCAGCTCCCGAAAGGAGACATTCTTTTGTAAAATAATACACTCAGTTACAAGTTACAACACAATTAAAAAAGGTATGATTATAAATGGCTTTAGAAACCAATACATTTTTGACAAAATGACAGGACACGAACCTTGAATTTTCAAATTTTATTTAGACAAGACCTGACAATAACCACACACTTGATTACTCTATAAGCGCTGTTGTAATGATGCAATCAATTGAAATATTCTTAGCTGTTAATATGACTAAGTACGAAGTTTCGTACAAGACTTGAAAGCATGTATCTGTTGTTACAACAAACCTATTATTTTGTATGTAAATTTAGAAGTTAATAATACTTAAGAAACTAAGTTTTATAAACCAACCTTTACTACTGTATATTAATTAAACATACATTTCAGCCGTTTCCTTGTAATTCTTCCAACTTTTCTGTTGAAACATTTTAACCAAACTGATACACTACTACCCCCAAAGAAATAGCACAATGTCAATGAATATCCAAATTATCATTGTAAATAAATACGTACAAGATTATCTTGTTAATTTGGACTTAAAAACGGAAAACTTTCAATTCTTAAATAAAATTGTATAAATATAGAAATACTAATAAAACAAACCTTTCTTACCTGCTAAACCATTATTAGACATTTCTGGTTGATCAGCAGCCATAGCAGCAGCCACGTGTGGAGCAGTAGTAGTGAGTGGTGCAGGGGCTGCGGCCCCCACCTTATGTTGGCGGGCTGCTCGTCTCGAGCTACTGCCGCTGCCACTGGCACCACTCGAGCTCGCACAGGAACCCGTTGTTGAGCTGTGTCCTACAAAAAAAAATTTATTTAGTAAAATCAGTCGTCAAACAACTTACTTTTGTGGGCATTTCGTCACGAAAAAATCTTTGATTTTATCCCAACCAGCTTCGAAGCAAAAAAATAACGTTTAAAAAACATCTAATAACCTTCTTGTTTTGAGGGGTGCATTTTAGAATAATTTCACGATATTATGTTAGGTAAACAATAATGCGTAACTTCTTAAGCGAATTCGCATTTCAAACTAACATACGTGACACACCTTTAAGTGGTACAGTAAACAAGAAAATTCATTGGTTCATTCGACTGAGAAACTACCTTAAATCGACCAATCAAATCCAATTCCTACACATGAAATATTTCTGACGTTACAGAAATTACTTATCACTATGAAACATACACATGCTTATAAATTCTTGGACGATGAATTAAACTTAATGGAATTGAATGACTACAATTAAAACGATAACATAATAAAGTGATAATCTTATAAATGTAAATGTTCTGATAATATAAACACTGATAAAGTCTATTAATTGCAGTAGGGTTGTCGTTTTCTATTTAAAAAGGGAATTGGATTCTGTCTGCAGTTCCTTTTTAAAATACAGTTTTTTGAAATTAAATTAAATTGGTCATTTATTCCACCTAACAGAATTGCTTCAGATTTTTCAAAATCTGACCATGATGTGCCTGTGTTCTCTTAGTGACAAAGCAGGAGGCACTAGGGCATTACAATGCTGTTTTATTTTTTTGTTACTATTAATGACAACAATAAAACCAATAGTGCTAAGGCAACCAAAGAAACACAAAAAAGACTAGCCAAACAAAGGTGGTTACAAAAAAAATGGCTGAATAAAAGCAGGAAACAGAATCTTTTGGAGGTACCAAAAATTATTTAGACTGAGAATCTACAAAGCTGCAATTAGACCAATAGTATACTATACATCAGAAACAATGTGTATTACCAACAAAGAACAGGAAAAACTAAGAATCTTTGAAAGAAAAGTTCTAAGAAGAATACTGGGAACAAGTACAAACAATGAAGGAGAACAAAGAATCCTAATGAACCAGGAAATGGAAGGAGAAGATACGGTGACGGTCATCAAAGCCAACAAAATAAGATGGTTGGGACATATACAACGAAGAACCAATAAGAAGAATTACAAGCTGGAGACCAGTGGAGAACAGACCCAGAAAGAGATGTTAAGACCAGGCAATAGAAGACATAAAAAAGCTAGGAATAAAGGATTGGAGGAAGATTGTGACGGACAGGAAAGAGTGGAGGAAAATAGTAACCAAAGCCAAATCACACGAAAACCTTTAAGTTAAGTAGAACAGAAGCAAAGAAATACAGAGTGATTCACCATAGAGAAGAATCAGAAGAGTTCCAAGGAACGGCTACCATTCCGACAGGAGTGCCAAAATTACAGAGGAATTACATTACTGAGTACCACATATAAAATTCTCTCAACAATTATCAATAGCTGGCTAGATACATTTACTGAAGAAGTAGTAGGCGACTATCAAAACGAGTTTAGACCAAATTAATCTACAATAAATGGAGTACATATTATGAGACACCTGATACAGAAGAGATATTAAATGCAAATGAAAAAGTACCAGAAGGGTTACAAACAAAGGTGAATGAGAGTAAACCAGAAGTGACCGAAAATACAAACAAGACCTGGGAAAACACAAAGAACTGTATAACAGAAGGACTGATTAAGGGAGAGGGTGGGTAAAATCAATCAAAATCCAAGAAAACCATTAATAACCCAAAAATAATAAATTTGATACAAGAAGAAAATACAAAAGTAGCAAAAAAATGTATAGACAATTGAGAAACAAAATAAATAGACAGGCAAGAATAGCGAAAGAATATGTGGCGCAAACATCTGCGAAGAAATAAGACAGGAAATAATGATAAATAGAGCGAGAGAGGAAAAAATGCAGTGTAAAGTGACAAAATTTACACTAAAAAAATCACATAAATATGCACTTATTAGGCAATAAAAACTGAATATATGCACCAACATTGACATACATGCAGTTAATGTGCACTTATAAAAAAAGATGATTATAAGGATTTAACCGCGTAAATAATAGTATGTATATTAAAACACAAGTTACAGAAGGCAACCTTTTCGCGCACGAGTTTGAAATTTGGACACGACTTTTATACTATTTTCTCTGTTTCAGCTTCCACTTACATTATTTATTTGTGTTTCTTTTTACAAAACTACTTGACAATTTCCAGTTGGGGAAATTTTGGTAAAATAGTAGGTTGGTAATAGCGATTATTACTTGACAGTTGATAGAGGTTTGACATTTGACGTTTTTGTTGCCTAACACCTGAATGGTTACCTAGGTATTTTGTGTATTATTTGATACAGTATCACCAATTTCTGAAAACAAAATATCACCAAAAATCGTTAAATAATGAAGCTCATTAAAGCACCAAAATGTGTGCTAGAATAACGTCATTCTAACGCCGAAACAGAGAAAATAATATCTAGAAATTCACGATTTATTTTTAAATATACAATATATGTGACATCTAAAACTATTCACATAAAAATACCTTCGAAATTAAAATGTTTACTAAATGAAAGCTGGAGAATATAAATGAAGTAAAATGTCCCTCAGTGTTTCTGTTTTCAGAAATGGTCAGTGGAAATTCCCATAATGTACCTAAGTAACTTTGCCTTAGTATTTGTTTAAGGGTGATTGTAAAGGATTTAGAATTTCCAACTATACATACAGGGTGTTCGAAAAATAGACGGAGATATTTCAGGGGGTGATTCCTTGTCATAAAATATTTAAAAAAGTTCCTATAAACTTGGGTCCGGAAATGCATAGTTTTCAAGATACAGGGTATTAAACTTAAAAAAAAAAATCGGTTTTTTATTAATATCTTAAAAAATATTTACTCGAATCTGTTGAAATTTGGCAATATCATTTGATGGTGGACATTTCCAACATTTATTGTAGTGTGCTTTATGTTAAAAACCGATTTTTTTTTTTATATTTTAACACCCTGTATCTTGAAAACTATGCATTTCCGGACCCATGTTTATAGGAATTTTTTTTTCATATTTTATGACAAGGAATCACCCCCTGAAATATCTCCGTCTATTTTTCGAACACCCTGTATATAAACTTTTATACAATAGGAGCTATGTGAAGCTATTTATGTGACAGTAAGTATGGCTTAAGTTCTTTCTAATCCATCACTTGTCTTCAATGGTCTTTCCAAAAAACGTAAAATATGCGTTGCAGATGTTGTAACACATTGAAATATGCTCACTTAATTCGGATAAATACCAAAAATTACAGCTCTGCGTATAAGTATAATAATTATATGCAAATGCATATATTTCCGAGCTCTAGTGACAAAGCATACAGGTAAATCAAGAAGATAATTGGGGAAAAGAAATGAATAAGTCGTGGAATACAGAAGTAGGAGACAGATGGAAGCAATACATAGAAAACTTATATACCGAGAATTTACTATAACACGCAATATTAAAACTGGGAGTTGCTAGACAACGATTTTCTACAATAATGTAGTAATATTGTTGTGTATATGTAGTCATAGAAACTATAACTCTCATATTGCGCGTAATGATAAATTCCCGGTATTATAAAGACAACAGCTCAAAGGTAATACAGTTAGAAAAAGAAGAAGAAACAAATGATGATACGAAAGGGTCGTCGATACTAAGATATGAATTTGACAAAACCCTAAAAAATCTCACCAACAATAAAGCATCAGATACTAACAAAATTCAGGCTGAAATTTTCAAATGCCTTAGACAAAAGGTTAAAGAATTACTATTCAAACTCACAGAGATAATATATGAAACTAGACATATCCTACAGGACTTTTTAAAAAGCATAATAACATCTATACCAAAAAGATCCGGAAGTTATAAGGGTGAAGAGTACAAAACAATAAGTTTAGTAACGCACATCTCAAAAGTAATAACAAAGATAGTATACCAAAGAATAAAAAGAAAGATCGAGGAAAATCTAACCGAAGGTTAATTCTGCTTCCGGAAAGGAACTGGCTCAAGAGAGGCAATTTTAGTACTAAGATTGATTATAGAGAAGGTGCTAGAAGCTAGCTTTCATAGATGCAGAAAAAGCTTCTGATAATATAAAATGGGATGAAACTATTCACCATACTAGTTAACATACGGATAGATTACAAAGACAAAAGGTTGGTTTATATATAATATGTAATCTGAAGTGACCAAAAAGGAACGATAAAAATTAATGAAGAAGAGAGAGAGTAATAATTAATATAGGTAAGGGAATGAGACAAGGATGCGCACATACATCTCTGCTTTTTAACATATATTCGCAACAAGCTATAGACTAAATTTACTAAGAAATTTAGAATGTGAAGAAGGAATCAAGATTCACGTTAGGTTTACAGATGACATTGCCTTTCTTTCAAACGCTGAAGCCGGCCTGCAGCACAATCTAAACAAACTGGAAACCCTACTTAAACAAGAATGTAACCGACAACTAAATAAGAAAAAGACGAAAATTATAGTGTACACAAGAACACATAGAATCAAAACAAATGTAACAACAGACGGCGAAAAACTAGCTGAAGTAGATGAATTTCCATATTTAGGTAGTATAATTACCAAAGATGGAAGATGTAAAAGAGAAATAAGGAGTCATATTCGGCAAGCAACTTAATGATGTCTAACAATATCTCCCTCCAAGTGAGAACCTTTTTTGCAAACTTTTGTATGGAGTGTTGCCCTGTATAGTTGTGAATGTTGGACTTTAGGAACATCAGAAACAAAACACTTTGAAGTGCTTGCATTATGGTGCTACAAGAGAATGCTTAGGATCAACTGGACAGAACGAATATGAGAGGAAAGAAAGATTACCAAGATAATATAAAAAAGAAGAAGCCAATTAATAGGACGTACAATGTGATTTTTTAAAAAGTCAATTGCAGCAAGCTTCGAAAATTGTTAGGTTTCTAACAGTTTTTTTCAAGAAATTTGTAAAGTCAGGTATTAAAACTGCTCTCGGCCCGCAGTGCGAATGTGATAGCATGTGCTACGCTTGAGTACATATACAACCTTCTACATGAAGGCAAGCTTCAAATTATTTCATTTTAATTATTTTAAATTTGCAATTTGTCACAATAAATGACATTGTCATGTACCAAGTGATCAACGGAATTTATAATTAGAACAGGCTGTGATATTTACCATAAAGTTGGCAACACAGGCTTGCAGCTTATATAAAAATTGTGAATTTATTATTCATTTCTCAGTGTGTTCAACCACACAGCATAAAATAGCACCAATCGCAGCCTCCTCTAATTATGAATTCCGTTGATCACCTGGTATATCATGGTAAGGTTGATATTAAAACATACTGTAACTAAGGTAACGAGTATAGACAAGCATTACAATATTTTAATAAAATGCTTAGGCCGTAAAGCGTGCCTTAAGACGTAAAACATGCACTTTACGTCCTATCTTGAAGTATTAAAACCAACATTTTATGGTGGGAAGTGCAAAAAGAATATTGTTAAACACTGTCCCATTGGTTAGTAGCTGTTTATTTGAAGTACATTATCTAAGCAAATTCTTTCTGTTTCTTCTCAGATAAAATATCTAACACATTCTAAATTAACAAATAAATCTACATAATTCTGGATAATTAGAGCAGTTAGTAAGATAAGGCTAGTAAGTTAAACTAACAAAGAAAATTCTAAAAAAACTTACAAGATTTGGCAATCACTGATAATCACAACCCTTCAGCTTTGTAGAACAAGAGAAACCGACCATCCACACAAATAGGTGTAGTCAATATGAATTTAAAATATTTAGAGAACATATTTATTATACCTATTTGCCTAATTTAACTTTAAACCCATTAGAAAGTAGATATATTACACAATAATTGAGAATTAACCCTTAACTATCAGAAAGTATTTACCTACTTTCTTGAATATGATTTAAGCAAACAGATAAGCTAATTACTTTCTGGGAGAGCAATTAGTTGTTAGTGTTACTCATGTATTATAATAAACAAATATTTATTTATATTTAAAATGAACTTCGGTTATAAGTCATGAAAATGAGTTTTAGTCTTTCCTTGTGCATTGGTTTCCTTTGTCTGTTAGTCAGAATTTTGGGTTTACATCATCACAATTTTTCATTCAATAAAAAATCAGGGATTATTCAATTTTGTTAAGCTGTGGAATTTTTCCTTGCAGTCCTCAATTTGTATGTAATTATCAATTATTTATACTCAACATTGGAACTTTAATTAATCCATTGAAACCTTTGCCCTAATTGACTTAAACAATTAACTGAAACATCATGTAAGTGTTGCTAGGCTACTCCATAAACTAATTAACCACAAATTAGGGAAAAGATAGATATCTCACTTATTAATTATTAGTGGTTAGAGCAGTCATTACTGTATACATGTGCCTTTCTTATGCTGTATAATAAATTTTCCTTATGCTGCCATGTTAAAGTATCTGTTTTAACAAATTGGGCTTGAACTTTACTTGCAACATACTACAGCACGCAACTGGTTTAATCTTCGTCTCTTCGCAGAAGACGTTTCCCAAACAGACGCCGTACATCTTTAAGCAAGCATTGTTTGAGTCGTGGGCTTCCTTCAGAGTTTCTGACATTTTTAAAGTTAAACTACGTATTTCAATAATGTTTTGTTGTTGCTTCCGCATTTTACTCAATTTGGATACATACTATACAAAAATAATAGGAGTATCATATAACTTACAGTTAATAGTAGATAATTATTTATCTATATTTTATATTTATAGTGGCCGTTTCACCGGTATTTTTTTAATCAGCTCTGAGATGGCCGACTTGCCTTACTTCCAATAATAATGCGAATATTAAGTAGTAAATCTAGGTAGAGATAGAAATTTATGGTTGCGATATAGTCACAGTAAAGAACTAACATGAGGTAGCAAAACAACTAAATTTAAAAGGCTTGTCGATTCACACTGTCATTCTCCTTCGCTTGTTAAGACTGGCCAAAGAAATATAATACGTGCGGTGGTTGGTTAATAGGAAGCATGCTTTGAGTTTCCTAGCATTTTGCAGTGTTTGTTGAACCAACTGGTTATTATTTGAGAATATCAACAAGAAATTAAAAGTAATGTTGTGTATCTCAATTCAGGTAATACTACATCCATTTGGCTTAACAAGTACTCCAAATAAAAATAATTAACCTTCCGTTAGTCTGGTGGGGTTTGAACTATTTTCTTAATATTTCCGTAAATAACAGTCCCACGAAATTTAGTTAATTAATTGCGTTAGTAAATAAGCTGCTAAAACCGTTTTCTTCTAGCTAATTTGGGAGTTGTTTAAAATACCGTTTCTGCAGTTTTTTGTTTTGTTGTTTAGTTTACCTATTTTTGCAAATATGAACTGAATAATGGGTGATTACGAAAGGGACCAAGGGGGATGAAATTGAATCGGATATTCTTGAAATGCAAGACCATAATTCTGACATTGAACATGATAATTATACGATGAATAATAAACCTGCATTTATAGTAAAAGACGGCAATACCAAGTGGCTAAAACAAGTGCCTGAACGAACTGTAAGAATGCATTCTGAAAATGTAGTACTAGTTCTTGTACCAGGAGTGAAACGTTATTTCAAAAATGCTGTTACACCAACTGATATGTGGAAATTATGTGTAAATAATTCAAGAAAAAGCCGAATCATACCTGAAAATCAGCCTCAATAAGGTCAAACTAACAAACACAAGCGAAATATTGGCTATGATAAGACTACTGTACTTTGCAGGCTGCTACAGATCTAACAGTTAGAGTTTGAATGATCTCTGTCAAAGCAATCGCACTGGCGTTGACATATTTAGACAAACTATGACTTTGCAAAGATTTAGCTTTTCTTATATCATCCTCAAGGTTTGATGATTTAAATAGTTGTGAAGCACGATTGATTAGGGAAGTATTTGATCATTTTGAACAAAACTAAATCTATTTACACATCTATTGAGCACCTGACAGTGGATGCGAAGCTGGAGGCATTTCAAGGGCGATGCAGCTTTAGACACTAAATTCCGAACAAGCCAACAAAACATCCCTTGAAAACTTTTGCCCCTGTTGATGCTCAGTGTTTTTATACTGTGAACACCAGCCTGAAGGTCCATTTAGGGTGAGCAATTCTCCAGAAGAAATTGTATTGTAACGAAAACCAGACCCCCTCACAACACTTACAGACGAACAACAAGGCTTTCAATTTGGAAGGTCATGTACAAATCCAGTATTTGTAATAGGACAGGTTATACAGACATCCATTGAATATAATAAACCTGTATACTTGTGCTTCATTGATTTACAAAAAGTGTTTAATCAAATATAAATCAACGATATACATCTACTTCATAACAGAGGAATACCAACAAACTTCCTAAAAACCATCAAAAATATATATTCTAATTCCAATAATAAAATTCAAGCTAAAGTGGAATCGAAATTAACTAAACCCATAACCTATGAAGTCCTTTACTATTCCACATAATTATGGACGAAATTATTAAAAAAATAAGAAAGGGAAAAGGATATGGAATGAGTAATAAAGAAGTTAAAGCCCTATGCTACACGGACGATGCTGTTCTCCAGGCAAATAATAAAGATGCCCTGCAAGAACTACTGCACATTTTCAATACAGCAGCATGGTTATTTCTCCAGAAAAAAACAAGTGCATGACAACCTCAGTAGACCAGATAAGGTGTAAATTTGAAGTAGATGGTAAACCTTTAAATACTTAGAAACTGAATTATTTAGTTGTGGAAATACCGAAAAGGAGGTCAGACGGTAAGTTATAAAAGCGAATAAAATATGAAGCTGTCTCATTGACACCTTCAAAGGCAATAATATACAAAGCAATAATTAGACCAATTTTAACCTACACGGCAGAAACGAGACTGGATACGTCCAGAATAAAAAGGCTCCTGGAGACAACAAAAATGAGAATCCTAAGGAAAATATCAAGGAAAACCTTATTCGACAGAGACAGAAGCAAAAATATCAGGAGAAAATGCAATGTAGAAGATATAAGACCTGGTTCGAAAAAAATTTACACATCTCCCAAGCTTATGTTCTCATTTATACGAATAATAATCATAGTGACCGCTTATCTTTATGGTAGCTGAATGTAAACAGTATTCATTCATTTTCAAAATGTCAACAAAAGAAATTGAAGTGCGAGAAAAAATTGTGCAATTTTACATTGAAAATACTGATATTTCATTTTTTAAGATAGCTAAAAATGTGGGATGTTGTAAAAAAATCTGTGTATAATGTCATAAAAAAACTTCTTTGACACCAACACTTTAAAAAGAAAGTCTAGAAGTGGACGAATAAGAGGATCCAATAATAAAAACATTGAAAAGAAGATAACGCAGTGACGTTGTGTACATTAACGAATGCTTGAAAAAAAGTTACTCCCTCTATTAAGAAATCACACATCCCCTACACTATTTTGGCCTGATTTAGCCCCAGCACACTATTCTAATACTACACAGCAATGGCTTCAAGATAATAATGTGTCTTATGTACCCAAAGGTATGAATCCGCTGAACGTCTCAGAACTAAGACCCACCGAACGATGGTCTATACTTAAAGCAAATTTGAGGAAGGATGAAACAACAACAGAATCGGATATAGATTTTTCTAGAACTTTTCTAGAACTGTTAAAAAGTTAGTGGTAGGATTATATCTGATATTGTGCAAAATTTAATGGCGCATATTAAAAAGAAAATTAGAGAATTTTCCAGGAAGGCTTTGAAAAAATAGTTCTCTGCAATACGCATCAATTACTTACTATGTAGTTCAATAATCAATAAAACTTTTGTACAAAATATATTTACAGTGAAACTTGTTAAAGCGGAACTTGTATAAAACGGAAAACTGCCTTAACGGAAATAATATCAGCTTCCTATTATTGCGCAAACTGTGCGATATATCCCTATACGTGTTCATATCGCACGGGTTGTTCATTTGTTTTGCGAAAGTCAATCGCACGGGTGATATTGTCAACTTTCGCGCCTAGTTTGTTGTGCGTTAGGAGCGACTTTCTTATATGGTCGTGGGAAAAAGCAGTTTTAAAACATGTCGGGAATGAAAGGAGTTAAACACAACAATTTAGGTTTAAATAGAAAGATTGAAGTCATAAAAATGTTTGAAAATAATGTTCCTGTTAAATTATGTTTGCAAAAATTAAAAAATTAGTTTTGAAAATTGAACTTATTTATAATAAAATTAAGTCAAAATACTGATACGTATACAAATACCTAATGTTTGATTGTGTCTAAAAATTACAAACCTTTAAATACGGAAACTTGCCTAAACGAACAAATTTTTCCGGTCCCACGAGTTTCCGTTTTAACAAGTTTCACTGTACATCTTATTTAAAAATCTAAATATAATAGTGTAAATTTTTTTTGAACCAGGCCGTAAATGAATGGATTTACAAACAAAAACAAGAATGGAACAGACATATAACATATAACCAGAATGGACGTAGAAAAATTGCATATTTATAAATTTTCTTTTTTATTGTTTTTGTTGTATTATATATTAGCAGTATGCTAAATAAAGGTTTATTATTATTATTATATAGAAGTCAGATGGCATGAGAACTTGAGCACAGAATAACCGAGGAAATATATTGAAGGCTTCAGCCTAGGAAGAAAGACGAAGAAGATAACTAGTTTATGTCGTGTGGACTTATAACTCATTTACTTTCGGAACACAAGCTTACAGCAGTTGCAACTATGAAAAAGAATAAGAAGAAAATCCCCGAAATCTTTATATCAGTAAAAAACAGGCCACTAAAATCTAGCGTCTTTGGCTTTCAAAGTCTGTCTTATCTTCCCATAATGAACAAGAATGTGTTGCTAATTTCATCATTATATCACAATGATAACATAGAAAAAGCGACTGGAGTTAAGAAGAAACCCAAGATAATAACATTTTATAATTTGACTAAAGGAGGCATCAGAGAGATACTAGATGTTGAGCTTGTGGTAAATAAAATCGAAAACCGACAGTTAAAATGGTTTGGACCTGTATATAGGATGAAGGAACTGTGATAAAAGTTGAAGGAAAAAGACAGCGAGGCAAACCGTGGATTTTATAGAAAACGCACACTGAAGATTTGCAAGCGGGAAGACACTACCAGAAGCAAGAGAGCTAGCTAGAGATAAAAAAAGGATTTAGGAAATGGATAGGAGAGAAGTAAAGATTAAAATATTCCCTACGCTTAATGGCATAAGGTATGGAGAAAGAAGAAGACTAAAGGAGACATTGCTACAATGGATAAATTGTCTGCTTCATACAATGTTTCTAGAAACAGAAGCTCTGGCCCCTTAATATTTTTTGCAATACTGAACACCGCCGGAATAAATGCAGAAGTGATATACAGAAATCTTTACAACTTATCAATGATTTCAAGTAGAGTTGTGCTTAGCGATACGATATATCGATATCATATCGATTCAGAAAATAAGCAGACAATATCGATACACAATTTAAATATCGATACAGGATCGATATGTATCGTTATAATTATTATTTTTTGCGTTTCGCATTTTTACAAAATAAGTTTTTTACATAGTTGTTTTAATATTTATAAGCCGACTTTACCCGATCGACGTCGTACAAGTTTACTCTTGTAAATTGTTTCTTTTACGAAATATGCAGTTTCAATATATGCCTTAATATTAATTAGTGCTTTATTTATAAAAAATATCGTATCAATATCGATAATTACCAAGGAATACAATATCGATACAATAACTAAATATCGATATCGTATCGGTATCGTATCGAATGTCAAAAATATCGATAAGCACAACTCTAATTTCAAGCTTGACAGGCAAAAAAATGTTAATAATCGGTGAAGTTCAACAGGAAGAACAACCAGATGGACCTTCGCCACCAAAAAGAAGATGTCAAATTTGTCCACGAAAACGAGATAGGAAAACAAATGCTCCGAAAAGGATATTTAGTTGATTATAAATTTATAAAATACCTGTAATTATTGCGTTACTTTTTGAATTTTTTTACGGTATACGAATACGATTCTTCAAATAAAAATATTTTTATAACATAGTAATAAATCACTAACGCTATAAATTACCTAAAATCCACCAATGAATTACTAATTTATGAGACCCAACCAGATTAACGAAAGGTTAAAACCGAGGAAGTTTTGGCAAAAGCTTAGGGAATTCAAAACATCGAACTTGATTTAATAGGTAACCTTCAAGCGATGCCCAAGAGTATAAAGGAATTGGCAAATGGTATGAATGCAGTACTTGAAAATTCTGAGGTTATGTGTTTTCATTTTATATTTTGTCAGCATGACATTTGCTGAATCTAACTAAAACGTGAATTTTAATTTCATGGCCACCTGAAAATGACTTTAAATTGGTTCTCTTGCTATTTAATTTGGAGGGATACCTATATTTCTATTTCATGTACCAACACAAGATGGTTTCTGTCCTCTGAATTTTCCAACAAATGATGAGGGCTTAAGACTGTTCTCCCAAAATATTTTAACATTTTATAAATGAATTCTTCTATTTTGAGGCAACTGTAAAATGTTTCCAATGGGACTAGTAAGGGTGATTTATGATAGTTGTATTTAAACCTTATAATCCACCAGTAAGTTGTAAAATGCTAAACTATTTTGCAGGCCCAAAAGAACAGACTATAACAAATTTAAAGGGACAGGGTCAAAGAAAGCCTTGCTCAAAGATGTACTTATTCTGTTTGGTTGCAATGCAACAATAACAAGTTTCCCTTAAGCTGCTGTCCCAATCATAACTGTAAATATTTCAGGCATTGTGTCTTAAAAGGCCCTTGCCAAGGTCAAGACTTCAGGTAAATACTCAACAAAATGGCTTGGGCAAGGATTAATGTGAAGAGACAATTGATTTAGTTTAAATTCTTTGAAAACATTCCTAAGCTTGCCATGCAATTCTTTAAAATACAGGGAAATGCAGAAAGAGAAAATAATGAAACAACAGCACATGGCTGAGCAGGTAGTTTTCCAATAATTTCGAAAAATACCTAAGCAGGCTCAAACATGTTTGATGGAAAAATACTTGACCAGTATGAAACTACAGAATGGAAATTGTATATAAGAACACTTTGTATGGCACCCCTTTTTTTACAATTCTTTAAAAAACATTGTCTGTAGCTTTAGCTTGCCTTCAGGCTCTGTATGGCATCCATCTGCTGCTATACATATTACACTTAACATAATTCCTAACTAACAAATCAACCCCTTCAATAAATTTGACTGGAATCTAACCCATATCAAAGGGTTAAACAGCAAGCACTTACTGAACTAATTCAACTTTACCAGTTTAATACTTGTACTTGATAATATTAATAAAAATCACGTTTCACATACCTTTATTTCTTGTGCTGCGTCGTAACACAGCTCCACTGCGGGTGAGGCGAGACGACTCGTTCTCCTCCCGCGTAACCTGCTGACTACTGCTGGCCCCCAGCGCTCTGAGTTCACGGCTTCTCCGTTTTTCTGCGGCTTTTCGAATAAGTTGTAGCGCTATAGACTGATCGGTAGACAATCTTCCTTGGCTACGTAGTGGATATTTGTGAGATGTAGTAGGATATGTGGCGTTAAATTGAGAAGAGCTCGCTTCTGAATTAGTTAAATTCAAAGAGCTATTCAGGGCGTTGCTTGTACTGGGACCTTCACGTGTATGCGACGATGTTAAACTCGTGTTACTTCTTGTTCGCGATGTTTCCGATATTCTTTTACGAAGGGTCTTGTTTTTCAATCCCGCTATATCTAAGTCGGGTGGTGTAGTGCCTTTATGTTTTTCAGTATTATATTTATCTTTATGATGCTTACTCGTGGAATTCCTATGCTTTATGTTATTTCCTGTGCTAATCTTTGTACTACTACTAGTACTAGGCTTTGAAGCGTGTTTATATTTTGAATCAGGGCTACTTCGTGGTTGCGAACTTGAATTCTTCAGTTTGTATTTTGTGTTAGACTTAGTGTTTGGTTTAACACTACTAGTCTCTGCGTTGTATACACAAGTTGTACTTTCAGAATTATCTTTAGTAGAAGTACTGGTACTTAGTTTACTAGTTTTAGAATCTGTTTCAAATGTAGCGGCTTGCAGAATATTTCGCGGTGTAATTAAGGTATTTCGTGTATCTCTCTTTTGTTTATAGGGTGAATTATCAAAGGCAATCTCTAATTCTGCAGCGTTTGTGGGATTTGAACGCGAGGAACGACGAGCTTTCAAAATTGGTATGAAACTACGTCTTCTTTCTGAAGCTGACACCTGACAGGTTGAAATGTCACTATGTGAACGTGTTGATGTACTTGGGCCTTCAATGGCTTGTAAACCGTGTGTATTATTGTTGGGGAGCACGGTACTTGATGCTTTTGTCTAAAAAAAATTAAATTGTTTGCATTAGCATCGATGTTCTAGCAACGGTTAAAATATTTGCGAATTATTGCACCGTCATGTTTTAAATCAATAATAATTAAATAATATGAAAAGGTTAATGAACGTTATTTCTTTATCAATAACAGTGCAAGAATACAAAGCCTAAATGGAACTGAATCATCCAAATATTTTAAAAGACAAAATCACAAATTCAACAAAGAATTTGTTAAATATTATTACTCATCTTCTTAAAATTTTGTAGTAAACTCAAAAGGAAATTTAAGCATCCATTTTCTTCACTGATCTTACTAATAAAGATATCAAGAAAGGATATAGGGAGATAATCATAAATTGCATAATTTTGACCTATCCACATTCAACAAAGTGCTATTAAAAAGATAATACGCCTAAAAATAGCAACATTCCTCTTTTTTAGATTTTATATGTACTTTTAAAATTGTCACCAAGGTAAAAATTACTAACAGAAAGTTAATGTATTTAAGGTAAAAATGAACTGCCAAAAATTCCTTCCTTGATATGTGATTCAGCCACTATAATTGCGATAAATTTAACAGAAGCACCTTAATATGTTCATTCAATAGGTAAGATAATTTCAACAACGAATTACTTTGCAGTTATTTTTATAAGAAGTTCAGGGTATAAACTATTTTTTCCAAATCAAAACATTCCAAAAATAACTCAATTTTAAACATTACCAAGGCATTTGTGCCTATTTTTATAAACGTTTAAAACATGCCCAATAAGCCAACAACTAAATTTTTTGTCATTTGTTAATATTTCAGAATTTTATAACACTTGACATTTTGTGGTGGTATTTTCAAGGTTAAACAATTCAGTTGGATATTACATCAAACGGTGGCATCTCTTCTGGCATCGCTGAACCAAAAATAAGCCTCAAGGTTTTTATAGAGAATAATAAACTTGTAGCTTAAGTTCGATTAAAAAGAAAGCCAATCTGGTAAATTAAACAATCTTTCACCGTCATCATGTTGCCGTTCTTCTAAAGTTGCAATTCTTAACGCAAAAAGTAAACGACACAAAAAAATGAAGTAAATCGAAGCCAAATTACTGAAAATTGATTTTTACGTAATGCGAAGTCGCGACATACGATCGAATTAAAATGTGAATAGAAAAAGTTACCTTGTTAGAATGTTTAGTTGATTCGTGAGGTAAACAACTTCTGGAAGTCCGAGCTTCTTGAGAAGCAGTGCGAAGGCGCTTGGCCTCGATACGTGGCTGCAGAGGCAACGCACGCTTTCGGCGGCTTGTGCTGTCAGCAGCGGGTGTGTTAGCTGGATCTGCCATAGACGATGCGTTCACGGCACACCCACTTACCAGCGACACTCATTCCCTTGTATCTTCAATTTCTTCTGGTTCTGTGATGGTCGACTGTAATATGAAATGAACATGATATGAAGTTACTTGACAATTTTATAACAAGGTTAAAGTTAAAATGTTTTCACTGTTTATAGTCAAATACTAAGGATGCTTGATTATATATAAGATAATTTGGTGATCTATTCTAAATTTTCCGCGATTAAAATGATAAATGATTTTTAACATGAAGATATTTCCGTTCGGGATGGTATCTTTTTGGTAACAAAAAATATATACGAAGAAATGATGGGGGTCACTTTACACAGAAGTCTAAAAATAATTATTGGCTAAATATCTCGCTATCTCTAAACAAATAAAGTTTATATGGACAAAGAAATAACAAAGCTCCATTACATGAACTTCGCTCAAATACGACATTGAAGTATCAAAATGCAATAAAACCAGAAAACCAAGAATGGGTGCAGATGTTGACTGCAAGAAACCATGCTATAAAAAAACGCTTTGCGGACGTACCTAAATCGTTTATCATGTTCCAGAAGCAACGGGCGAAACCTAAATAACTTGTACTTGAATGCAACAACTCAATTTGTCTACTAAAACCTTCCCAACTAGCGAATTTTTGGAAAACTGTCAACTGTACAGCTCACGGCTGTTTAGTATAACTAAAAAATCCAGTTTACACCCAACAAAAATACGTCCTTACCGTTTGACAAAAAAACCAGTTTTAGATAACCGAAGACGGGAATCCTTTCGATTTTTACATATAATAAATAATCGTACTTACATTTTCCACGCCTGCGGAACAAAGGAATTAACACAAAAGTGCTAACTTAAAAAAATAATATAAAACTAATTCTTTGGTGTGATGCGTGTATTCTACACACGAACGTACAATAACAGCGACTGCTACGCCATCTGTTAACCAAATTCCAAAAAAATCCTTGGGATAGGAAACTTCACACCGACAAAAACCCCGTCGGTTCTTAAGTCAATGCTGCCGACTATCGACAACTAAAAAACAACTTCAAATCAACCCCCAAAATTTAAACGCCATAAAATCGTAAAAACACGGAAATTATTAACGCCGATTAACTTTACTTTCATTAACTATGTCAAATTATTATAGCCGAACGTTAAAATATCATTATTAATTGATGACGAACAAACCGAAAAAAGTCTATTAAATATTAGAGATTACAAATAGGTCCAATAAGGGCATTTATTTTATCAGAAGTGGGATACGAGCGATCGATGCGCCCGGTCCAGGCGTCTGTCGAGGCGCCGTCCTCCCAGGCTACCTATTAGTATCCGAGAAAGCGTGGCGAGATAACACGGCGTCGCGGCGCTCTTCGCGAACGGTAAGAATACGAAACATGTGTTATGTTTTGAACAGTCTTTTTTATTAAAGATTTGAATATTACTCTCGCATTCTTTAACAGACGTGAGTATAAATAACATATTTTTTATGGCCTGTCAAAATGCGAGCTTTTAATAAATTATAAATTTTGGAAAATATGAATTTTTTTTCAAAAATAATTCCGCGGGAAAAGGAAATTTCAACCCAAAATTATTAGCCCACGCACGGATTAGTTCGTATTAACTTCAACAAGAGACAATATTTTCATTCCGAAGTAATCAGATACTAAGGAAAATTACAATTAATTCGAAAAAATTTGTTAATTCGTCTTAAGATTATTAGCTCGCATGTATGTTTTGTATTTATTAAAAAAAATATATAAATTGTAAATAAAAGTAACTTCAATGTTCATAGCGAAAAATCAGCTGTACACACGAAGAAAAAAATTGGAAGCATTTCCAATTTACTCCTAGGAATTAATTTACATTACTTTATTTGAATTAATTACGCTGGCTTTTAATAGTTTTAGAAGAAATAGGTTAACTAAGGTCAGATGTCAACCTTGAATGTCCAAAAATTAATTATTCTCAATCCGTGAAAATGTTCATATTGTTGGAGTAATGCTTTTTATCGATAATTTACTACAATAAAACACTTAAAATTAAGATCCTTTAAATTCAGGATTTTAAATAATTTGTTTCATTAATCTATTTATAGGTATCTGACTGGCATTCCAGATTCTTTAACTTTAGGCTCAGGAAGGTTTTTCAGTTAGTAGGTAATTTAAATTTAATTTACGGTTTGCATTCAAGACAAGAGAATGATTTAACCTTTTTAATTAATTAAATTGATTGTAATTTACTTCTGTATTCATAGCTTTTAATTTGGTGCCGTTTATTTAATTACATTGTATAAATGCTGTAAATACTTACGAATTATTAAAGTGTAAATATACGAGGGAATGTTAAAATATAAAAGCAAATTATGAATTAAACATTAATGGTTTGAAGTGTCAAATAGCCATAAATTGCTATGAACAAAAAATGTTCTTTGAGAGAATGAAAAAACTTGAAGGTTTATACAAGGCGGTTTAAAAGTATTGTCATTAAATTAATTGGGTACCTACCTGCTGACCTTAGTACACAGCAAAAATTTAAAGTTTATTGCGATTTTTGTTTGTTTTAAATTTTGTTACACACTTTTGAGTTCCGCTGGATAATATGCATTTAAAAAACTTGCGATAGAAATTTGATCCTCCAAAATAAATGAAACATTACACAATTATGTAATGAATTGGCGTTAACCTACGTACACATACCTGGACTCTCTTATCAGTATGAACAAGAAAGGCGTTTGATAAATTTAGATTTTGAACGTACCTATTTCAGTGGCCCCCAACCAATTTTTGTATTGATCTTTTTAATTTTGTCTGAGCTTACCGTTTATTTGCGACACATAATTTATTGAGAAAAGTTGTTATGTTTGATATGCTCTAACCTACCCTTAAAATTAATGACAATACTTTTGAATCACCCTGCAGAATTCAAATTTGTAAGGGATTATTGAAATACAAACTGAAATTACTTGTTAACTCTCTTGTATCAATGCACGACAGAGGAATATATAAAATTAATAAATAAAATTAAATTAATTCGATAATTGTTTTACCATTTTTTAATGGACATTAGCCCATAATAATTAGACAATTATCCCATGGCCCACGACATGCACGTCGAATTTGTGAAAGAGTGAGGTGGAAGTCTAATGGTGAAACCTAAAAACATGCGGCACTCAGGAAAAAGCGTGTGAAATTTGAAACTGTTATCTTTATGAAATTGAAAATAAATACATTTATTAGCTGCCACCTATATTGCAAGTTTCTCAGCTTATTATAACATAAAGATAGGTCCCATTTATCCCATTATAGCGTTGGGTTCCTCTGTCCATCTTCGGTATTTATTTTTTGTCTCTTGCCATTCTTTTTATTTCATTTAATGTTTTTCCTCTCTTCTGTGCTATTTCTCTTATGTTTCCTTCCATTCCAATGTCAAGAATTTTCCTGGGCATTCGTTCGTTTCCTATTCTTGCTAGGTGGGCATACAATTTTAATTGTTTCTTTTCGATTTCGTCGACTAATCGTGTTAGTTTCAGCTCATCTCTTATGCCCTTATTTCTTATTCTATTTCTTCTCGTTTTCTTCGTGACTTTTCTCAAATACCTCATTTCTACCATGGTTATTTTGGACCTATATTTGTCGATCATTGGCCATCATTCAGCCACGTACGTCAAAATTGCTGTATAGATTATAGTCGTAGTTTGATGTTGGTACTTACTTCCTTCTTACCTTCTTCTTCTTGCGTCCCTTTTTATATCCATTCCTGGATATAGGCCTTCCCTAACTCTTCCCACCTGTCGCGATTTGTGCGATATGGATCCAGTTTAATGCAGCCGTTTTCTTGAAGTCGTGATACCAGCGCATAGGCGGATGTCATCTTCCTCCTTTATAGTAGTCTCCATTCGATTATTTTGCGATTCCATTTATTGGTATTACTTCCAGCAACGTGTCCCGCATAATTCCATTTAAGTTGGGCAATTTTGGTTCCAACATCTATCACTTTGGTGATTGACCTAAATCTTTCATTCCGGATTTTATCCTTTCTAGTTACGTTTAACATTGCTCTTACCATTCCCCGCTGAGCTATTCTAATCGTTTCTACGTTACTTTTGGTAGTTGCCCAATTTTCTGCTCCATATATCATAAGACACATTTGTCGAACACTTTAGTTTTAAGGTATTTTATTTCTTTCTTTTCGCTATGTTTTCCTAGTTCTATTCTTTGGCCGAGATGTATATATTCTGTTACTCTTTTCAATTTGCGTGCCTTCTACTCTAACTTCCGTTTCTTGACCGGGATACATTATTTTAGTTTTTTGTAGGTTCATCTTTAAACTTGTTCTAAATATTTCATATTTTGTGCTAAAAGGATGATGTTCACATTTATTCCCGTTTCAGACCAATCTATTTTCTTAAATATATCTTCCAGCGTCAGAGTAAATAGTTTTGGCGAAACTGTGTCGCCTTGCCTTACTCCTCTCCTAAATGGTACAGGTTTAGTTTTATCGTTTTTTGTAACAAGGGGTCGGGTCGGCTACAGCTCCCCTAGCACTGAAAACACAACCGGTTTATAGTGGGCCCCTAGATGCTTTCTACAAGCCTACTGTACATCCCTGAAGAAATTCAGTATGTCTTTGTAAGCGGTGTTCGCCATCTCTTCGGGTCTCAAGTAGCCTTTTTGGCTCCCGCTTAGAACAATCGCAGAGAATATGTTCTACCGTTTCATCCTCCTCCTCGCATATTCTGCAGGTAGGGTCCTCTTCTACACCTATTATATGTAAATGTCTTCTGAGCTTGCAATGTCCCGTTTTGTCGTGTAAAATATACATATGTTGCTGTGGCTTCTTCATTTAATTGTTTTGTAAGTTGGATATATCTTTGTTCTATTCGGCTATTCGCTAGTGCTCCATATATCGCCCAGTGCTCGATGCTATCAAATGCTTTCTCGCAGTGGATTAAGGCGACATATAAGGGGAATCCATATTCGTTCGATTTTTCAATTATTTCTTTCATTGTTAGTAGGTGGTCCCTAGTGCTATAGTTTTTCCTCAATCCTGCTTGCTCTTGGGGTTGGTATTTGTCTAATTTTTTTCTCGATCTGTTGGTGATGTTCTTTGTTAACAACTTATAAGTACATATCCTTCTTACTTATTAGTGTATTATTTAATTGAAAATTGCTTGCTTTCTGTATTCTACTTTGTATTTCCCTATCTATTTTCCATCTTTTGTTAGAATTGTTCCTAGGTATTCATACATATGTCTACTACGTCAAGCCCTTATTCTTTGTTTATTCTCTTCTCTTACGTCGTTTTTGTTTATTGATAGTATCTTGCTATTGTTTATATTAATCTTCAGTCCTCTCTTCTCTACGCATGTTTTCCATATGTTGACGCTGTTTTGGTATTAGCTATAAGCGCGATGTCATCTGCGTATAGTAGGTTAAAAGCCTTGACCGGATTTAGATTATGTAATTTCCTATTGTGATTTTGTCTTACATTCTTTTGGAATTTGGTCCGTAAAGATTATAAATATGAGTGGGTTTAGGCTGTCTCCCTGTTTCATGCCCTTTTCCATATTGAAAGTTCCTGATGTTTCACCATTTAGTCGGACAATTCCTTGTACTTTCCTATAAATACTTTTTATAATTTTTATGAGTTTGTTGTTCACTTATAATGAATGCTTGCAGGGCATTCTATGTTTCCTCCTTTGGGACCGAAGCGAAAACCGCCGTCAGATCCAGGAAAGCTATATACCTGTGTTTTTGTCCTTATCTATTAATGTTCTTAATGTGTAATTGTGATCATGTGTCTGTCAATTTGGGCGGAAGGCCGCTTGTTCTTCGTCTAATTTTCTTCTCTTAGTCTTTTTTCGATTATTTTTGTGCAGATTTTAAGGCTGTTGATGATAAGCAGATGGCCCAATCTTTGTTGCAATTAGTTGTTTTCCCTTTTTTGTGAGTCGGTAGGGGAGCGGGAGTCTAGTTGTCACAATTTTCATATTTTGTACCTACTTATTATACAGATTGTCTGCAGTCAAAATTGAAAAATAATAATAACCGATTTCGACTATTTATTAAACATTAAATACATTAATTCAAGATTGTCATAGTTCTTACGTTTAATTTATTTCCTTTTTCTAATGTTATGCAAACCATGTCAGCATTTTTTTTTTAAGAAATACAGTTATCTTCTGAATGTAACAATATTTCCATTTTATTTGTTTGTATCTAGTTACCATGTGTACCTAGTACCCGCAGGCAATCTATATACAGGGAATTTTTCTTTTTAGTATACATATCCCCTATGTATACTTTTATAATAAACGCAAATAGGCAACCCACTGTACACTATAAACGTCACGTCACGTGGTGCGTAAAGGTTATGTTTTATATTTGTAAATAAAAAATAAATCAAAATTAGTGGAATATCAACATAATTTTAATTCAACGATTATCTAAAACATAAAATATCAACAATACAAAACAGAAAGGAAAATAAAAACAGCAACAGTTAAAGACTAATTTTTTGACATTAACTTAATTTGATGATTTTTGCCAGAGCATGCTAATTTTTTAACGTTTATAGTGTATAGTGGGTTGCCTATTTGCGTTTATTATAAAAGTATACATAGGGTATATGTATACTAAAAAGAAAATTTCCCTGTATAACAACGTTAAGCTTATCATGATGTTTTTTTTTAAATTAAAATTAAGCACTCTTCCCTTAGTGCTTTGCTACATACAAAATTCCATAAAATTTTATTAAAAATATGCTATTTATTCGATTTATATGGTTGCAACGTATAAATGTGACAATAAACCCCACGAAGTGGATTAGTTGTCTCAATGGACGGGGCAAGTGGTCTCATAATAAAATAAACAAAGTCCTACATGTAAAAAAATACAACAAAGTAGGTAGGTCTTTATTAGAAACATTTTAATCGTTAATTTAGATGTCATCATCGGAATTACAATTCACACATACATAGAAAACGGTGTTATCCCCAGAGCATTTATTATGAGCCCACAAGCCACATTTCGTTTGGTTTGCTTGTTGACCATGACTCTCCACAGACTAAACAGCAGGTGTCTTCCTCATCAGCACTATCGTCACTAAATGTTGGGGTTTACTGCACCGTTTTGGCCACTCTTTGTTTTTTGTAAACTCAGGAAGCTCTGGTCGTTTCTTAGGTTTTTTGCATGATTTCTTTTTTAATTCCGTGAATGCATTTTTAACTAGTGCATCTGTTAGAAACCCTCTATTTGTTCTACCGTTAGATTTCCTAGCTTCGGCTTTTGGAAGTGGTCGAATGCTCTCTGGTGTAGGAATTACAGATCCTGAATTAATTCTTGATGGAGTTGTTTCATCTTTTTTCTGAGCAGATGTGTCTGGCTGCGGAGATGCTGATCTCCTTCATGTTCCTGTCTTCTTCTATAACATCTTCGGCTGGCTCTTGTTCATCCCTTATCTCTACGTTTTGGAATTTTTCCGCGCAGTACTCTTTCCATGTTCTTAAAATTGCTTGGGTGGTCGTTTTCAGGTCATTATTGTTATCTCCGATTATTACGATCAATTATTATTAATTACATGAAGTGTTTTTCTACAGTATGCGGCTAAGAGGGTTTTAAGAGGAAGAAAGAACTTTAAATTTTATTTTAAATTGTGAAAGCAACATTTTTCTTCAATTTGAAACAAACAGCAAAAATAAAACGTGTTTTGCACATTGAAATTAAATGATTTTATTTTATTTCACAAAAATAATAAATAATAAACCACACGTGAAAATAAAAATACATACATGCATAATCAATTTCGTTTTTTACTGCAATGCAGTGTCGACTGTGTCGAGGCTCATTCACACTTGTTAGTGTGCAGTGCAGGTGATGGGTTCATTTTTAGACTTGCATCATGCTCCAACCAGCTTGCATCCACAACACATTCCATACACCTTAAGCCTAAGCCTTAACTAACAAATTCCACCCAAATCGGCCCAATAATACTATGGCCACCGCTGGAATCGAACCCGTGTCAGCAGGCTATCTAGCAGACACTTACCTGACGCTGCTATTATTATTTAAACATTGGTTTAAAAAAGTTTTCAATTCGAGTTTTCATTTCTTTCAGTTAAGGGCGAAGAGGCAAAAATAAGCAAAAACTAGCGAATTTTCCATATCAATCGCTCTTGTTTAAAAAATAAATTAATTATTTACGAATTTTGGAAAACCTAACATATTTTTATTTAAAAGAAAGAGGCCAACATAAAATACAAAACAACAAAACCCAAAGGCTTGTTCTATTGTAACAGAGCTCTTTCGTTATTTTTTGAAACACCCAAAATTTATTATAAATTTACAATTAGAAAAACGCAGCATGCAAAACCCCCCAACTCAAAATTCAACAAATTCCCTAATTAGATTGTTTTACTATTTTGATCTAGGCTTAAGTTATAAATACAATGAAACCTTTCAAGTTTTGTGATCAAAATATATTAACTCATGTTTATTGATTAAGAGAAAGGCGCAGGGCCTTGAAACAAAATAGTAGAGAAATAAAACTGATGTTTTGGTTTACCATATGAAAGCTTTGCCATTCGCAATTTCACGGAGTAATTTACGAGTGGCTTAAAATTTCCACTTGTGACATCCATTTTCATATGATGACGATTAAGATTGCGGAGAAACTCAGGGTTTCTTATTATCATTATTATTATTAACGTCATAAGTTGGCGTGCTGACTTGTCGACGAACTAAAATTAGCTAGGTATAAACACTCTGACAAACTTGATGCCTAACCAAAGAAATATTTTTGACTAATTTATTTATATATCAACAAATAAATGATAATTATTGCATAACAAAAATTAAGTTAATTATTTTTCTAATAAATGTTTCTTCAAGTTATTTCCCTAAGTAACAAAGGTTAATGCAATTGTTTTCAAAGAAAGTATTAATTATTATTATTAGGCAGTGGAAATACCGTATCTAAGTTAATTATTTTAAGTAGTAATGAAAAATCACTTTATTATTATTAACGACACGCAAAATTAATGGACGTTCGTGTAGTAGTCTTACTTTTGTGATTCCATCGTAATTTTAATTTAGTAATGTTTTAAATGCAGATGGGACCTGTTTATTTAATTAATTAATACGAGTGTCTCATAAAAGTCCACAATAAAATAAGTACCTATGTTTTTACTGTGTGACCTTTCTTGCATTATGAGCGAACTATTTTTATTATTGAAATATTTAATTTCCTTTCAGAAGTTTCTATTTGTTTAATTACTTTAACGGTGCTTTCGAAAATTCTTTTAAAAGCAAAATTATTTGGTTAAACAAAGTTACCAAAGAGTATATTTTGGTGTGTTACTGATTGGAACAACTAAATACACAGAAAAGTATTCTCCAACACTAATATTATTTTGTTTTTCTGTGAGGAATTTAATTTCTATAATTGCATTTGCTGTAGAGATAACAAATAATATAATCAGCAAATTGATTTTTTGTTGTAAAATGGGGTTGAATGTACAGGATAATTCACCTAAGAGCCTTTCCTTTTTTTGTAATTACTCAGTTAAGTAGGTATAGGAAAAGATAAGAAACGCAAAAAGTCATCCATTTTTATGCGGGGTGTTTAATTTACTCAGTCCAATGATCAACTTTTTTTTGAACGAGAACATCCCATATGTTAGGGTCTCTAAAATGGCGTGATTCTTTGGTATAAAATAAATAATTAAATTCAATATCGATTTGCCCTAAAGTGTTTAGTTTTTGAGATATTTATATTTAAAGTTTATTGGCTTTATTATGCACCTGCATTTAACAGAATTACTACTAATATAACAGTAGGTGTGTTTAAGACCACATTAAACAAATACCAAATATAAAATGGAATCATCATTTTCCACTTAAGATTCTAAAGTGAAAAACGGGCTGTACTTATATACTTTCGTCTGAAAGTTAAACTTAGGCAACACATTATACACTAAACGATAAATTTTTAGGTGGGAACGAGCTCAGTCTTTGCTATCATAGAGCAACTATTTTAAATGGCAGTTTAACGGGATGGTTTGAAATCCTGAGTAATATTTTGGCACATTTATGTGAACATATTACAAACCTTTTTCCTTGTTTGTGGCTCTGAATATTTTTTCAGTAGAACTTTCAAAGAAATGATGCCACTAACATGAATAAAGCGGCTTCATAAGTAGTAGATTATGTTTGGATAATATAGGTACATTGTGTCAGGAAATTGGTAGAAAAGAAAAAGTCGAAAAATATAGAAACATAATTGTATAACCTTCATGGTCTTAAAAAAGCATGTGGTAGCGTTCCCAGAAACAAACTGTGGTAGACTCTGACAAAATTAAATTTGACAGAAAGATGGATTAATTTGATAAAACAAAGACCGCATGCAAACTATGGGAAGAAATGCTACGAGAACATTCATCATTTTCAGCCTTCTTTGTTTCATCTTTGGGCATAGGCCTCCCCTATTTTTCGCTACTTAATACGGTCCACGGTTTTTGTTGTCTATTGTGATCCAGCCACATTCTTGATGTCGTCTCGCCACCGAGTTCTAGGCCTGCCACGATCTCTTCTTCTCGTTCTGGGTCTCCATTTTGTGACCTTGCGGCTCCACCTATCATCTTCTCTTCGCATCAGGTGTCCTGATACGTTGCACGTCGTCTTCTACTCTTGTTTTATTCCGAATCCAAGTATTGAGCTTTCTGTCTTGTAGTCGCACCCCAAGCATTGATCTTTACATGTCCTTTCCGCTACTTTCAGCTTTTCCATCCTAGTTTTGGTTAGTGCCCATGTTTCTGCAGCGTACTAGGTTAAAACTGGTAAAATGTACTAGTTGAAGACGTTGGTTTTTAGATGTTGTGGATATGGTCCTTTGAATACATTTCGTAATTTCTCAAGCTAATCGAATTCTTCGTTCTGTTTCTGCCTGCTTCTTAGGTGTCGCCTAGTGTTGTTAACTTTTGACCTAAATAAATGTACTCATCAACGACCTCTATAATGTTGTTCTCGATGTTGAGTGGTATTGCATCATGTATATTTAGTATTTGAGGTGCTCATTCTTAGCCCGACTTTACGTGCTGAACCATCAGGATCTACTAGCATCGCACTGCAAGTCGCGCATATTATTTGTCAACAAGATAACGTCGTCTGCGAAACGTAAGTTATTCAGATATTCCCCATGGATGTTGATCCTGAATTCCTCCCAGGTCATGGTTTTGAAGACGTCTTGTAAGAGGTTTGTAAAAAACTTTGAAGTTATGGTATCTCCTTGCCTGATACCACGTCTCACATTTATCGGGTTCGTCTGATGGAATATCTGCACCGTGATAGTTGCTTTTTCACACAGCAATCAGCAATCAGAATTTTTTACATTCTATAGCCTAATATGATAGCATAAGACCTAAACGTTATGAGTCCTTTTGGCAGGACGTGAACTCTTCCAGTCAGAGGTCCACTTGTTTATCTTCTGAGGTCGGCTGGCCAACATCTATTTAATCTTCTGATTTCTTGTTGTTGTAATAGTGGTGCCTGTTGTAGACATGTATGTAACCTTAGTTATAAGTGTGTAAAGCAAGTTGCCTATCCTAAAATGTAACTATATTGTAACTGTATTTAGTATAATAAAGTCAGTCTTGAACTCATCCTCTTCTAATGAACATCAGAACTTACAACATGGCGCAGTCGCTTGGTTTATAAATTAAATTAAATACCTAAGTGCGTAAAAAGAAAAAATAATAAGAACACGTGACAATTAAATAAATTAAACTATAATGGAAAATAGTAGGCCGCCAATACAGCCTCTAAATTTAAAAGGAAACGTGTCCGAGAATTGGAAAACGTGGTTGCAGCGTTTTGAAATCTACTCAACAGCAACAGACTTAGATTCAAAGTCGCAAAAAGTACAATGTGCCCAATTATTGTACTGCCTGGGTGAAGAAGCTATAAATATATACAACACGTTTACTTTCGAAGATAATCAAACGAATCAAATAGATATATTAAAGAAAAAATTCTCCGACCACTTCACGCCGAAGAAAAATACAACATACGAAAGGTATAAGTTTTTCACATCAAGGCAGAATGGTGAGCAAGTGGAAAAATTCATAACCGAGTTGAAAATTCAGGCAAAACAGTGTGAATTTGGGGATTCGAAATTGATGGACGAAATGATTAAAACGATGATTATAATTGGCATTAGAGATGATCCTCTCCGAGAAAAACTGCTCGAAAATGAAGAATTATCCGTGGATAAGGTCATAGAATGCTGCATAATAACTGAAAGTTCCAGGAAGAATTTAAAGTTCATGAAGGACAAAGAAGCGTCAACTTCCAGTGGAAATTTACCAGCCCAGCAGGTGGACGCGGTAAGGCGAACTTCCCATGAACCACGCGCAGACCGGAACCGCATGGGCATTCCAAATTACAATGGCGGATCATCATCAAGGACAAGGTCAAATTCAAGAAACTCAAGGCGAACAATAAGAGGTTGCACTCGATGCGGTAAAAACCACAAAGTTAATGAGTGTCCAGCCTATGGTAAAACCTGCAACAAGTGTTTGGCTCCAAATCATTTTGCCCAAATGTGTAAAAATAAATCAAAGCGCATAAATGAAATTATTCAAGGGCAAAATGGATATGAAGTTGAATACTTGTCGATAAATTCCATTAATTCAAATAATATTAACTATTGTTTTGTAGATTTATCCATTAGCAGTAAGTTAAGTTTAAAAACTAGGTTTAAGGTGGACACAGGTGCTTGTACAAATATAATCACATTAAGTAAATTACGAGAAGCAGAGTTTGACACGAGGAAAATTCAGAGGAACACGGAAACGTTGGTAACCTACACAGGCGAGAAAATCCCGATCATAGGTAAATGCTTGTTAAATTTAAAATTCAACAAAAAGTATTATGTCAATGCAGAATTTAACGTGATAGAAGGTAGACATGAATCCATCTTAGGGTTAAAAACGAGTGTAGAATTAGGTATAATTAAAATAGAAAAGGATCCAAACATTAAAGTTGTAAATGTAATCAAAAGCGAAGTGAATTTAGATTATCAACAATTAATTAATGAATATATAGATGTTTTTCAAGGCATAGGTAAAATTGGTAGAAATTACAAAATTGAACTCAAAGAAAATGCTATTCCAGTGTCGCATCCAATTAGAAACGTACCAATTCCATTACAAAATCAATTTGAACAATGTTTGGACCAGTTGGTAAATTTAAAAATAATAGAAAGAGTGCATGGGAGTACAGATTGGTTAAATTCATATGTAGTAGTTCGAAAATCAAATGGTTCATTAAGAATATGCTTAGATCCAAAAGACCTTAATGATGCAATCAAAACGCACACATATAAATTACCTACAGTTGAACAAATTTGTGCAAAATTAAATGGATCATCGTATTATTCAAAATTAGACGCGACAAGTGGATTTTGGAACATTCCGCTTGATGAAGAATCATCTAAATTATGTACATTTGGAACTCCTTACGGCAGATTTCAATTCTTGAGGTTACCTTTTGGAATCAAGACTGCCAGTGAGGTTTTTCAAGAATACTTTCAAAAAATTTTCAATTTAAATAATGTTCAAATGTATATAGATGATATTTTAATCCATGGGCAAACTAAAGAAGAACATGATGAAACATTACAGAAAGTTCTTAAAATTGCTAGGGAACAAAACATCAAATTTAATCTAGAAAAATCTGAATTTGGCATGCAATCAGTGAAATATTTAGGTTATAAGTTCTCAAAAAACGGAGTAGAAATTGATGATGAATACATGAAGGCCATAAATAAAATGCCCGTTCCAAAAGACAAAAAGGAAGTGCAAAAATTTTTAGGACTTGTAACTTACGTAGGGAAATTTATAAACAATCTTTCAGAAATTACTAAACCACTCCGAGATTTAATAAAACACGATAGCACGTTTTCATGGAACAACGCTCAAGAAAGTGCTTTTAATAAATTAAAAAAATTAATATGTGGTAGACCTGTTCTAAAGTATTTTGATGTAAATAAATGCACTACGATATCAGTAGATGCTTCGAAATTCGCTGTGGGAGCTGTAATTTTGCAAGACAATCAACCGTGCGCTTATGCATCAAAAGCATTAAACGAAACTCAAACACGTTACGCGCAGATTGAGAAAGAACTGTTAGCCATCTGTTTTGGAGTAAACAAATTTTACCAATTTATTTACGGAAAACAATTCATTGTCCAAACAGATCACAAACCTCTTTTGGCCATTTTCAAAAAATCCCTTAATGCATGTCCAGCAAGATTGCAACGCATGATGCTGTCTTTACAAAAATACGACATAGAATTAGTACATAAACCAGGAAAAGAACTAGTAGTTGCTGATACGCTCTCTCGATTAAACCTAAATGAAAAATTAGATGATAGTTTGGAGCTTGAAGCTCACGTTTGTCTAATTGAAAAAAACGTAACAATCTCAAATGAAAGAAATAAAGAATTAATTAAAGCCACAGAGGAGGACGAGGAGTTAAAAATTATTAAGACATATATTCACAATGATTGGCCAAAAAGTATAACTAAAATTCCGGAGCTTGTAAAACCGTATTATAGCATAAGATCAGAAATAACAGAAAGCGCAAACAAGTTAATTTATTTTGGGCAAAGAATAATTATACCAAAAAGCTGGAGAACTAAAATTTTAAAAGACATACACACTGGACACCTAGGAAAAAGTAAATGCATTTCACGTGCAAATTTTACTGTATATTGGCCAAACATCAACAAAGAAATAATAGATTTAGTTGCTCAGTGCAATGTATGTAACAAGTATGCTAATTCAAATTCGAAAGAACCCATGTTAAATCATCAAGTAATACCCGCTCCATGGCAAAAAATAGGCATAGATTTATTTGAAATAAAAAACGAAACATTCTTACTAGCTGTAGATTATTATTCTAAATTTCCAGAAATAGAAAACTTACATAACAATTTAACATCAGCAAATGTCATTACAAAACTGAAATCAATGTTTGCTAGGCATGGAATTCCTAAAATTGTAGTATCAGATTCAGGGAGACAGTTCACCAGTCAAGAATTTCAAAATTTTGCAAAACTATGGAATTTTCAAAGTCAGATGACTTCACCTCACTATCAACAAGCAAACGGGTTAAGTGAACGTACAATCCAAACGGTCAAAAAGCTATTAAAAAAATGTAGTGATGAAAATGAAGACATATATTTAGCCTTATTGGCATTTAGAAATACACCAGTTCAAAATTCTTATGCACCTTCACAAATTCTAATGTCTCGTTATCTAAGAGATAATTTACCAATTGATGACAAACATTTGAATCCAAAAACCATAAGATCGGATAAGTTTAAAAACAAAATTAAAAACTCTAGCGAAAAGGCAAAAAAGTGGTATGACAAAAAAGGTGTCAAGACCAGGGATGAATTTCCAAATCATTCGCTAATTTGGTACCAGTATGCACCAAAGAGCATATGGAAAAAGGGTAAAATTATAGAGAAAATTAGAGACCGAACTTACAAAATTGAAAGGGAAGATGGAAGATGGCTTATAAGAAATAAATTTTACCTTCGTTTACGTCATGAAAGTAAACCAACGTCAAGCCTTCCAACTTTCCAAAGCAATTTTGTTTTTGTACCTAAAACCAGTAATAGTTGTAAAAATATTAATAATCAAAACGTTTCACATAAACACGTAAGATTTGCAGACAATGTTCTATGTGAAAATCCAACTGCACAAGATAATTCAAACATAACAAACAGTAGACCGAAAAGGCAAATGTGTACGCCAAATAGATTTAACGATTATGTATTATTTAAGAAGTAACTTTGTTAAAGTAATTTCTTTTGTGAATAAGGGAGATGTTGTAGACATGTATGTAACCTTAGTTATAAGTGTGTAAAGCAAGTTGCCTATCCTAAAATGTAACTATATTGTAACTGTATTTAGTATAATAAAGTCAGTCTTGAACTCATCCTCTTCTAATGAACATCAGAACTTACAACAGTGCCATTAGGGGTTACTGCGAGATTCTAGTCTGGCGTAATGCTTGTTACTGCGTCCTTGAACGACATCTTTCACAAATGGGATCCTAAGGTCATCGTGAAGCGTTTGGTTTATAAACCAAGGAGCATTGGTCATTGTTCGAAGAATCTTGGCATCTTTAGAGGATCGATATATTGGACTTGCTTGCACAACCCTATATAGTTCGATATCATAAGTCCATATGGGTTTGATAACTGCCTTGTAGATCAGGATTTTATTTTCGAGGGACAGTTGAGATGTAAGGTTTGTTTGTTTCCTTTTCTTAAATATATGTTCCTTACAATTGAGTTTTTAATTTACGTGTAATCCTAGATAACGTACTACTGACGATACAGGAATGATTATGTTGTTGATAGAAACTGGAGGGCAAAGCATTAGCGCAAAGGTTATCTGCGTTGACTTGGTTTCAGTAATCTTGATTTTCCACATGCTTGTAAGAGGTTTGAGTGATCTTGTACATATGAAGATGCATTTATCGGATTTGCATGGCTTGCAAGGATGATCGTGTCGTCGGCGAAGATCCCAGTTAGAGTATTGGTTGCGGTGGGCAGGTCAGATGTATACACTATACAGTATGTAAAGTGATTGGAAAGGTGTTCGAGTATTCGCTGTTAACCTTGGTTTTGAATTGGCGGTTGCTTAAGCACAATTTAAAAAGGTTGAAGTATGATGGAAGTGCTAGTTTAATTTTATAGAGCAGCCCTTCATACCATATCTTGTCAAATGTCATGCTGATGTCCAAAAATACAGAAGTGCAAAATTTTGTATCTTCAAAGGATTTGTTTTTTTGCATGGACTACGCAATGACACTGTTGGGACCGGTGAGTGGTGTTGGCGGAATCCAAATAAACAAATCAAAGTATAATACGAACTTGCATAAAAGGGATTAGAAACAACATTTACTGGCTAATCAATACTTAGAGTTACCAAAACCATAGTTCCCAGCTGGTTAGAGCTGTCCTACACAGAAACCACCGGAACGATGTGGAAAAACCCATAGGTACATAGCAAGACAATGCTAAGAATATCATCAACAAAAAACGGACAAATGACACACTGCGATTAAGCAGATATCAAATTACGCCTAGTGATAGGGTTAATAACCAGGCCAGGTACTGGGTCTCTGCGTCAGACAATAAGTATACTTAGTGAAGCACCCATATGCAGACTTTGTAATAAAGAGAACGAAACAATCTTGTCCATCATCTTCTTGGGTAGAGTCAACTCTCAAGAATCTTTCTAACAAGACATGACTTGGTCAAAACGTTACTAAACCTGATAAAGATGGCCAATAAGTTGAGTAATACAGTAAGCCTAAAGGCTGCAGCATTAGTGGTACTCAACACCTCATCATTAATCACACAAAACACACAATAACGTGGGTGAAATGGAACCGAACGATGGTTAAAGAAAATCATAGAATGGACACTAACAGTAAATAAAAGATTAAGGGGGGGGGGGTCTTTCACTAGGTGGGCAATGAAGTTCTTCGATTCCAAAGTTGGATATCCTAACATGTCATACGTTTCCTTTAACGTACTAGTACCAGTGCATAGGTAACTGTTTCTGGTTTCTTGCAAGAGAATCTCCAATCAGTTGATATGGATTTACAGCTACCTCCTCTGTTAGAAGATTTGTTATAATTCGCGGTATATCCTACCTAGCGAAAGTAGTTCTGCAGTTTCCTTATCGTAAGGTTCTTTTATAAACTCCTTGTTATGCTTGAGTTCTTCTCTGGTTGCAGATGAAGTTCCGGATTGCGTTTCTTGGAATAATCAGGAGAGGTTCTGGCCCGAAATATACCTCGGTTGATCCTTGCCTGGCTAATTCATAGACCCTCTCGTTGCCTAAAATATGCCATGATGACCTGGAACCCACAACAATCTCACGGTGTTACATTCTGACAGATCATTGACATCAATAACACCTGTCGCCAAGTCTTGTGGAACTCTTCCTTCATTTCAAACCTTATTACATATTTCTGTTAACATCCGAACACCTTTTTCGCCTATATTTTTCAGCATTTCTCCAGTTATGCCATCGTGCCCGGCGGCCCTTTCCTCCTTTAGCCTCTTTATGGCACCCTCAATGTCTTTCAATGTATATGTTCTCTTGGATTTTGGATGTCTTCTATATTGCATTCTCGTTCATTATTCTTCTTGCTCAGCAGTTTTTTTAAATATCTTTTCCGCCTTTGTATTAAGTCTTCCTCATTTGTTAGTATTGTTCTACTTTGCTAAATTGCCCCTTTGTTGTTCTCAAATCTTAAATTCTTCAGTGTTTTGTAAAACCATTTTTCTATTTTCTTCCGAAATCCTCCTTTTTGCTTCTAATATCATTTGCTTGACATTTTCTCTCTTTCTCTTGTACTCTTGGTGCGCAGCATTATTTCTAATGCGTAGATAAGTTTTTCAGTTTCTTCCGTTATTTTTACTTCTTTCTGTACATTGTCATTCTACCAGACAGTTTGCTTTCTATTTCTGTTTATTTCCGTTGTGCCCCATATATTCTCTTTCTGCACTAATTATGTTTCTGAATATTTCCCATGCTTTCTCTACACTACCGTTTTTAGTATTTCTTGTCTCAGCCACCATTTCCTCAACTTTATCGCTGTACTTATGCGTTAGTTCTCTGTTGGATAGTTGGTGAATCTTTATTATATCTTTACTGTTATTAGTTTGCAGCTCTACTTTATTGCTATTATTGCTGGATTCCCGGCTTCCTCTCTATCGTCATCGTCAAATTTACTCTATTCGTTTCTCCTATTAGAAATTCAATTTTCGTTGTTCTTTCGGACATTCAATCTCATCCCGTTATGTACTTTGTTATATTTTTGTGCACGATATACTCAACTCCTTCTTTAGTCTTCTCTCACCTTAATATCATCATGTGCCGTTCTTCCAGCACTATGAACTTTCCCTTTATTTTTGGTTTCTGTGATTGCTAACATATTTTTACTTCTGATTTTTCCTGTTAGGGTCAAAGCCTAGGCCAATGGCCTGTTAGTAACTCGAAAGAACGAGTTGTGTGAGCCCTTTTACATGTATGCCTGGCAGGAGGCTAGCCTTACCCATCGAAATAAGGGGAAGAAGATCGACCGAGGCCTTTTACATGCTGTTATCCGCTCTTCCTTGCTATTTTTATTTATTTCTTCGAACTCCTTAACTAGTTCCTTTTCATCTCCATTTAGGGTTCTGATGTTACATGTTGGTAAATTTATCCCTCGTTAACTATATCTGTACCGTGTTTTCCCTATCACTCACTGCGTTCTGGTAATCGTTTTTTGGGACATTATAGTCTGCCTTCTTTGGTGTTTTGCTTTATGATTTTACTAGTTTTTATTCATCGTTGTTCCATTTCCATTCTTAATTGTTAATTATTATTTCCTAATAACCTATTTTTATTTTCTTCTCCTCCTTCTTTTACTGTAAAGCGGCCCATTTCTTGATTTTTTCTTTTCTCTCTCATCTTCCGTCGAATCATCTTTGATGTATACTTTTCCTTCTTTGTAGTTTCTTAGTTTATTTTTATTGTGTATAACTTTTTTCATTATTTGTGCTGTCGAGTTCGACGAAGTTTTCATGCCTAGTTTTACGGCCGATTTTATATCTACATCGAGGCTAGTAAACATCGGGTTTTTCATGAAATTTTTCATTAATTCCTTTGTTGTTAGCGTCTCAGTCTCATCTAACATTAATTCTTGTACAACAATATTATTTCTTTTTCCATCGTACCCAGTCTAGCATTTATTATCTAAATTATTTCTTTTATTATTTATTACTAATTTATCGACAAAATTTTCAAGAAAAGCTTTTATAATTTTTTCTGGGTTCCTCAATGAATTAATTCTGAAAATTTGTCAGGTGAAAGACAGAAATCAAAACTGTCACTGGTTTAAATTTAGCCTAGTGGAAAATTAAAGAAAAAATGTAAATTTTAGACAAATACCACAGGTCACAGGTTTAACTCTTGGTCGACCTTAAATGTCAGTTCCATAATCAATTTTGGCCTCATTATACCGTAAACCAAGCGTTACAAGAAGAAATTGTTTACGGTGTCCTGATTTAACAATTTTAGTAGTATCGTAATTTATGAGGGCTTTTATTCGGTATTAATTACAGTTTCGAAGTTATATCGATTTTAACTCTATTGTTACTATCGTTGTTTAGTTATATTAAAGGCTTACTAACGTGTTCCTTCTATAAATTATTATTCTGGTGGATGTTACTGTAATTACCTTTAACAAAAAGGGTTCATTGTTTTATTTTTAGTTTACCTAATTTATTGTTGCTTTATTGGAAATGAATTGGTTTACTTCGATTAAATCGATTACAAAAATTACAACAAATTGTTTGAAGTTAGCAATTGCAAACTTTTTATTTAATCTGTGCACGAAAAGTTTTAAATGTCGAGCTTTTTCTTGATTCTGCGAAGTAAAACAAATGTTTAGAAAGCTCACAACCTAGCATTAAGTAATTTAAACCGTAAATACCAAAAAATTAAATTACAGAAACTTTAAGAAACATTTTCGTATAAAGTATGACATTTTTCTTTGTAAACTAATTGTAGACGCCGAAAAGAAATAGAAAAATTTGGAATGATAAAGCAATTTAAACTTCTGAAACTTTGTATAAAGTTGAAACCCTGAGTTTCCTACCGAAGAACTTCTTATATCAAAGACTGCAGGGCAATACTGGGAATCCATAAACTCCAGAAAATAATGTAAATAAAAATAGCTTGATGTGGTTTTCAGTTTTTCAATATTCTTCGTTTGACCTTTTGTTCTATAAGTAATTTATACGAAGAAGACGATATGAATTAAACAAAGGCTTAACAAGCGCCGAACTGTTCTCTTCATTAGAAGGATGACAACTACCGACAAGTAGATAAACAAAGCTCCCTAGGGAGTTCAGAATTTGGTGTTGACACTCTATTAGATTGACTACATCCTGATAACGAACTCGAGTTTTGCGTCTGTAAAGTTTATAGGAAAATTTAATTAAAATATTCATTAATTTTTAATTGTTATACAAATATTCCATTATGGCAGTGTGGAACTAAATTTATTCCTGGCATATTTCCCAGCTTTCAATAAAAACTCGAAAATTATAATGAGACTGCGATATTATTTACGATAAGTTTAACAAGAGAGTGTAAGGTTTAGTTTTAAAACTAATATTCATAGGTTAATAAAAATCGTTGTAATTTACAAATCTGGCTGATTTGGTGGGATTCATATGACGGCGTCCAAAGAAATTTTCTGTTGCTTCTACTAAGATAATTAAAAATAATCTTAGAAATTAGTTTACTTTTGAAATACCTAAAAGTAATTGATTGTTCGAGATTGTTGTCGTTTCATACTGTTTTAGTGTGGAATAAAACAAGGATGTCAAAAAAGGACAAAATGAAACCCTTTGATGTAAGTTCCGTTCGCAGAATTATTAGGCGCCTACATCGCATCCTTTCAACTTTTGCTTTGATTTCGGTAGCGCAATGAATTGAAAACATATCACCCCGTTTTCTATAAATAAGGCGTAGATAGTTTGTTGCGAGTTCCGGTTTTAGGAATGTTCTTTTTGTGACACACATTTTAAACATTTTTAAGAATGGTATTCAGAATAATTATTTTTTTCTATGACTTCCTTTTTAACTTGTGGGGTCGACTGTTAAAATCATTAGCTAACCTAATTTTACTGACCTGAGTTGGATCTCAGTTGAACCGAATTTAAAAATTAGGCTACAACCGGGATTTGAATCTGTGTTCCCCGTTGGCGAAGCGGATGCCTAATTCATTTCGCAATGACAGACGCCTTCAGTATTTCTATCTCTTTCTAGCGTTAACTAAATCCAATAACATACGTTGAGCACTGAATCCATACATATTCCAAAGGTATCGCAAATCCTTTCTGAAAAAATACATTGGTATTTCCCTATGTTGCGTTTTACCTGAGACACCCGATATAGCATTTATAGATTTAAATAGAAAAAGCCTTTGACAACGTCCAGTGGTCTAAAATCTAAAATATACTAAAAGAAATTGGAATTAAATACAAAGACAGAAGAGTAGTCTATAACACATTCGTATATAAATCAAACAGCGGCAATACAAGTCGACGAATACCAGCAAGTAGCGAAAATAAGAAAGGGAGTCCCACAAGGACGTGCCCTATCACCGCCACTGTTTAATATATACATACAACGAGCACTAGAGAAACTAAGAGATACGGTGAACGTTGGGGTGAAGATACAAGGAGAAAAGATCGATGTTAAAATACGCGGATGACATCGCACTAATTACAGATAACGGAGAAGACCTAGAACTAGCACTTAATGAAATGGAAAGAATACTACTAAACAACTACAAAATGGGATAAACAAAACCAAAATAAAAGTAATGGTCTGCGGAAAGAATTACGGAAGAAATATAAATATAAGGCTAGGAAATACAATTATAGACGAAGACAATTTCTCTTACCTAGATAAACTAATGTAGAATCCGGCAGGCCAAGGAAGCCTTCTACGATATGAAGAAACTGACATCAAACAACATCTCAACATCAAGCAGAAAACAATTTATAAAAACATACATCTGGAGCGTGGCACTATATGGATGCTAGGCTTGGACCATTGGAAAAGTAGAAAAGAGAAGATTAGAAGCGTTTGAAATAATATGGTGCCATAGACGAATGATGAAGATTAGCTGGATCGATAGAATAACAAATGACGAAGTTCTACAAATTCTTTATGTGTTGCCAAAGAAAGAAGACGACTGTGGCAACACATAAAGAAGAGACGACATCAGCTAATAGGGCACCTACTTAGACGGGATTCATTAATGAAGATCATAATAGAAGGGCAAAAAAGACCGCGTCTCCAGTACATTAACCAAATCATGGAAGATGGGAACTGTAACACTTATGAACCGCCAAGAATGGATAGCTGGACAAACCAGCCTACGGGCTGAAGACTTAAGAAGAAACCCTATCCCTTAAGTTTAGTCCCACCATTGATCTTTCCATTTTTCATTGCTGATATTCTGGTGAGGGTGTCACGTGCTAATTCCGCACTAAGGTAACCTATAGGGCGACGTCAAAGTCGGTTGGCTCGCGGCTAGCAAGCAGTGGAGAAAAAGGGGGTTCGAAACGCTTAACCCTTCAGGTGGGAGGTCGTAATCAGGGGGGAAAATGGGCGCCACTGCGGATGTCACAAAGGATGGTCTCGAGGAACATACTGCAGATGGTTACTTCTGGGCCCGAAGGGGTTGGGGTGGCTGCACCCTACTGCTGGATGTTACTTACCCTTTCTTACTGAAAGAAAACACTGCTACTGGTATGCAGGCTCACAAGGCTGTACACAATTATTACAATCAACACAACACACAAATAAAAGGCAGTAATGAAGTTTAATGCATATAAGAAATATTTAAAATGAGACACGGAATGAATCTATAAGGTCTATCTTAATTTACTACGTGAAAGGGGGATTGAGGGATGCTACATTTACTCAAGCTACGGCAAAGCTAGTTAACAACTAGGCTCGAAATCAAATGAGTGGTAATGACAAAACTTAAACTAAAAATCTGATTACAAGTAATTTTTAAATATGCAACACGAAATTGGTAATCATCGCGGCAGTTCGCACTGTTTCGAATCGTTATCACTGAAGCAAATATAATACGCACTGATTGAAGAATTGAACACTTCACCTGAACGGATTAAACAAAAAAAGGACGCTTGATGTACTTAAATTACAGACAAAGTTAACTGGTGTCTGTCTACAAGTAAACCGTGATATACGGTACTGAATGGGGTTGAATCTGGTACAATTGCAATCGGCAAGTAAAACTGGCAGCCTGAAATATCGTTACCTGGGAGAGGGTTTCGTTGAGGCTGGCTCAGTGGGAGCGATGGTAGGCTCCGAGTTCCAGGGAAAGTAGCAGCGGTCCGACAAGTATGTCGTAAAATAGTTTTCCAAAACTAAAACGAGAACGAGAGGTTTCTTCGGGATTTTTCTTACCAAGGGCCGGAACGAAAATTCGCTATCGAACGACTGATTTGGAAGTTAGCTATACTCTGATTTGTTTCTTTTCTTTTCCGTAAGACAAACAGCATGTTAGAACAAGATGAACAAACGCGCCTTTCGGTACACGGGATGGAAGTTTCCTTTCACTCGGTGCTTCCCCGAACTTTTTAACAAAGAAATTCACTGAACAAATTATTAGATCATCATATTCGGTCATCATATTTGGGATTTCTTCGAAATATTTCGCAACACAAGAATACGCCAATCTGGCATTACTCGCGCGGATTCCGCAAGCTTCAGGTGAGCTTAAACTTCGAACAACAGGGACGTATTACACTTAATTCACGCAAATTCTCAAAAGGCGTGACAAGGGTTAGGGTTTCTGCATCATACGTAAGTACCGGTAAGACACACTAGTTGAAAGCGCTTCTTTCCAAGGCGATGGGTATGTTGGTCTTGATGGCTTAATGTTATCCTTCTACATAGTTAATTCAACTGTTTGGTTGTCCCTATTTATTTTTAGTTCGTGGCCAAGATACGTGTATTTCTCAAACAGATTGATTTGTGTTTAATCGACTTCTATTAGCCGGTCATCATTCTCGTTTTTGCGTAATTCATTTTCAGACCCACTTTATGTGCAGCAACTTCTCGGTGATCATATAACATATCTCTGATATTTATTAAATTGTCTGCTATAATGACAATATTAACAGCGAAACGGTGGTGGCTAAGTGTTTCCCTATCGATTCCCATGCCTTTCTTCCCATTTCGTCATTTTGAAATGGTGTTCTAGATCTGCTGTGAAAAGTTTCGGGGAGAGAGTGTCGTCCTGTCTGACACCTCTTTTAATTTGTATTTTCTTTATTGTGTCGCGTATTTTCACTGTTGTTGTTGGGTTTTCATATATGTTTTGAATGATATTTGAGTATCTGTGGTCAATTTGACACTCTTCCAGCGTCTCTAAGATAGCAGGTAGTCAGGTAGTTCAACTGTGACGAAGGCTTTGTGAAAATCAACGAAGATGAGCGCCAAAGGCCTTTTATACAAAACAAAAACAAAAAAGAATTGAAAAACTCTAGAAGGATAGTAATTGAAACAACAAAAAATTTTGTTAGTAATAAATCTTCGAATAATGTTAAAACCCTGAATGTAGTTAAAATTAAATTAACCTGCACAACTCACGCTGTAAAAACCGCAATATTAATGTAAATAAATGTGTGTCAAAACATATGACAATCATAAAAATTGTTATTAACTCAAACAACTACATTTGGTAATTAACATTTAAGGGGGTTTAAAATTCATTTAAAAAATATTTATACGCATCACATAAAATGTTTTGGAGGCTGCGTGTTTTTGGCAAGGTTTAAATATTTCACTGTGTTTCCACAATGTCAGCAATAGCTGTAAAGTTTATGCGAGCCCTAAACAACAATAACGAGTATTATGGACGTGCTCTTGTCATGATAATTTGAATCAGTAAATTTCAAGGCAAGCGTTATCAAATCGTTTCAAAAAATAGCAGTTTTAGTGTCGTTAGACAACTGTAATTTTATTTTCTGTATTTTTAGAACCAGTTTTTTTATGATACGGGAACACGAATATTTAATTTTTACTAAGCATCGAATAAATACAAAGTAAAGAAACAATTTTGAGGTTTTCTATTTAAATCCAGTAAAATATTGTATAAACGGATTGTAATAAAAATTTTAACATTTGTTTCTGTTACAGATGTACGTGCTCTTAAGAAATACGTTTAACAAGACTGAAAAACGATGAGCTGGATAACCTGAAGGAGTCTGAGGCACTTGCTGCCATGCCTCGCTGAAGAGGATGCCATGGCGGGCCTCCTACTTCTATGGCTGTTAATCTACGCCCCTCTGGCATCCGCTGAATCACCTACTTTAATTTTATCCGAGATGTGTTATCACCCTATTAATTTAGATTATGTACAACAACAACTTAGGAATATTTCCTTGAAAATAGCATCGAGCGAAGGTAAGACGACCTTTATATTTTAAAATTTAATGTCAATTGTTTTTTGTTTTTATTTGGAAAGCATAAAATAGAGTCTATGGTCTGAACTAATGGAACGCTAATGAACTTTAAAAACTACTGAAACCTGTGGTTTCTTTAGTGCATTAGCAGTCTGTTTATGGAGTTCCGCTATAATTTTATATGTAAAATACTGTAACAATCAATGATGCCAAAAAATTAAAACGATTTTAATATATGTACAATGTGTCCACGGATAGGTGGTACAAGAGGAACAACTTTTTTATTATTGATTTCTCAGAAAATTTTATTCTTGATAATAATTTTTGCTGTGTTTAATAGTCTTATTTCTCATGTTACTTTTCCTGCAGGTAATCATTTAAGACTTAAATTCACAATTTTCCTCAGTTTTGGACTTTGAAAAAATTTCTGAAATTTTTATAATCAGATCAAGCAGACACTACAACAACTTTTGAATAATTTTGATATTTGTGTTTCCTTTATTCTTGAAACTTTCAATTTAAAATAAAGTTTTCGAAATAACATATCCTAATTTTGTGTTTTTGAAGCGTCTACGAGCACAACAAAAGCTTTAAACTAACAAAAATCAATTATGTCTGAACAATTTCAAATTTTGTATACAAGCGCAATTTTGTGTTCTGAACAACTTTACACAGATGCCTCGATTTAAAAAAATCGAAAGTCTGCTTAAAATGAACTTAAGAACAAGCAGGGATAGACTACCAAACAGCGTATTGATATCTAAAAAATTTTGGTCATTTATACCTCTTGTATCACCTATCCGTGGACACATTGTACAACATAAGAATGCTATGTCGTCGGCATATGCTAAACACTGGTAAATTTGATTGGTTATTTTACAAATAAAAAAGGATCGCCCTGCTTTAAGCCTTTCCTGGTGCCAAAGGACTTTAATAAAATGCTAGTTGTTACTGTGTCATATGTGCCACTTATCGAATTAGGTCTTCTAATATTCTTGGTTTATTCATTGCTTTGTACAGGTTCTCCCATTTCTTTGAAGCTCAAAACTTAGTCCATGGTATTAGGTATTACTTTGATACCTGCTTCTGTGATCTCCAACTATCTCTTCTTAAGGCTGGAATTTACACCAGGAAATATACCTCATTTTAAGCACATTTTGTTCCATTTTTTTAGACTCATTTTTTAAGCGGGAACGGCAGAGCATTTTTTTTTGTAATGATGCATGTCTTTTCTGTCTATTGACAGAAAGATTTTTTTTAATTTCTAAAAACCAACTTTACAGTATTAAAAAATCTAAAGCTCTATTTTACTTCAAAATTTTCAAATAGTTTTTACAAAAAAATCTCTCTATCAGTAGAAGGATACAACCACTGTCTTTTAAAGCCACAAGAAAAAAAATTTCAAAATGCAAATTATTCCAGAAAAAGTGGAAATAAAGTTCTATAAAAATCGGTTTAAATTTCCCATTTCTAATTTAGCGTATAGACAACACAAATAGCACAGTACTTATCGGCTTTAAATCCGAACTTTAAGGAAACTTGATAAGGAGATTACAATTTAAATACAACAGAAAATCGTAATTTTGTTTTTGCCATATCTTTTACAGTAATAACACAAATAACTATGTAAATATGCAAATTTTCAAGTATGAATTTTACCCAATTGTTGACCTCTAACCTCAACTCGTTTTTGACGTTCTGCTAAACGCGCCCGCTTTAATTGTTTCTTATAACATTTTGATTTTTTAAGTAGTTATGCAACTTTAGATACGTCAAATAGAAAGTGACTGTATGTAAATGCCAGCCTTAAGAGATATCCTGTAATTTGTTTTTAAGTAAGGTTGCCAGAATTTGATAGACGGAATCTCCCTTTTTGTATATGGGAATCAGAACTGCTTCTCTTCACTATTCTAATATTTTATTAAGTCACTTATTTGTTCTTGTCGTTTTTTCTAAACTCTGCCGCTATCCTGTTTTTCTTGGAGACGTCCCTTTTTTATGTATGTTATTTCCTTTTTTATTTTTGAGTTTTTTACTTCGTTTACTATCTATCTCTACATTGGATTTTCTTCTTCAGCGCCCTTTTTTACTTCTTCATTTAAGCTCTCACCAAAATACTTTTTTTTATCGTTGTATCATTTCTGATTTCTCTCCTATTAAATTTCCATGTTTATCATTACAAAATGAAGTTCTCTGACGAAAACTTTTGCCTGTGTTTTTGACCTTTTGATAGACGTTTCTTATTTCTTTTCTTCTATATTCTGTTTCCATTTCGTTGATTATTTATTTGAGAAATTCTATTTGTTCTTCTATATATGGCGTTTGAAGACTTGATTCCCGTTATTTTTCTTCGTCTACTAAAGAACCAGAGTGTAACATTTTTGCTCTTGTTTTCTGTCTTTCTTTTCATGCTGTTTAGCATTCCCTATTGAATTTGCTTTCTCTCCGCTTTCTTATTTTCTTCTGCAGTGCTTCCTCTTCGTCCGTTTTTATTTTATTCTCGTTTCTTGTTGCAGTATTATCTTAGATTACTTGCGTAGTAGGTGGTTTCTTAATACTAATCTTTCATGTTTAATTATTGGTCATATCAGAAAATGGTCTGATCCCATATCTGCTCCTTTGTATGATCTAACTTTTTTTTACTAACTTTCCATGCTATGATCTATTCGGTTTATCGTTCTGTCGCGTGGGAACTTCCACATTCCTTTGTAGATTTCTTTGGAGCTGCATATGTGTACGTATGATACGGCAGTTTTCAGTCTATTTTCATTCGTGTTTGCTCCATCTACCCATTGTTGGAAAGTAAATTTCTTCTTTGGCCAATTTCGCGTAGTAGTCCTAATTATGATTTTTATTCCTTGGTTTAATAGACTGCCGTAAAACTATCCCATAAAAAATGTTCTTATTTGTTCCTTTAATCTGCAAGTGACACATTTTTTTCTGAAAAAGGTGCGAACTTGATTTAGGGTTTTGTTGACTAAGAAACATGTCCAAAATATTCTAGTTTGATTGTAGCTATTAAAATACATATAATGTTCTAACGCATTGATTTTTTTGACTTTGTAAAGCTTGAAACTCTGAGAAGACCTTTATTAAACTAAGTACGTTTCCAGGATTTATACCAAATCCGAATTTTGTTGGGTTTCGAATTGACAAGGGACATTAAAAGTTAACTCTCAAATTACGCCGTCGTCCAGTCACCCCCATAATCCTATTGGTATATTGGGGTTAATCTTCTGAACGTTAATCGTTCCTCTTTGGTCTGAATTTACGTTCGGGAGTTTATGTTTTGGTGTTTGTCTCACAAAGCGGTTGCTCATTAAATTTAACTTCAATTTAAAATTCATTGTATTTAAGTTAACCCTCACACCCTAAATGGTTTAAAGGGGAGAAGTTGAAAGAAACATAAAAAATAAATTTTCCGGAAATGCAGAGGAAACTTATTAAATCATAAACCAAACTGACGCAATACAAGAAATAACCCTCAAGAGAACAATTACGTTTCCCTAAATAAATCAGCTTGATTCAGAATGATTTATGAGTTTCTAACCGTACTATTAATGTTGGCTGCTACAACGGTAATTGCTTGAGAGGGAATTTTTGGTCTTCGCTTTAGTTCCTCTATCAACATCGATGTCTTTATAACACGTTTAATGAAAATATATCTAACCACTGAAAAGCAACTTTATCTAGAAATACCTAAACAGGGTCGTTGAGAATCTTGTGAAATACCAGCTTTACCTTTTGCGTTGATGAGAATCATTTAATTATTTTTTTTAGCAACTCGACGAGTTTATAATTATAGACATATAAAATTTAACGGATCGTATAATTTTTATGTGCCATATACGCTGCGAAGTAACGACAACGTTAATTTTTAAACCAGTCAGTACCAAAAAGAAATGTATTATAACGTAATATAGACCGGCTGTGGTTTATTTCACAAGTCATTGAATGAACAATGAGGTATGATATTAAACTTGTTAAAAATGTTTGTGTCTCTACAGGATTTACAAAAATAACGTAACAAATCTTAGGCGTCATTTTCCAAACTTCAGAATTATTTTTTCAAAGAAACTAAAGATCATTCAGGATACGAACGAAAGTCCTGAAACATTTAGTTTAATAACTTTTCATTTGGGTTACACAAATTACATGCAAGCCTTTTCCAGTTGCTCCTCAACGTTCCCTTTGTGTAATCCAGTAACAGCAGCAATTTTTTGAATTTCATGGTAATTTAACAATTTCGTTGGTTACCTCCACATAAAAGAATTTCCCATGAAATTTCATTTAAAACTCAGAATACTTAATAAAGTAACCTAAACACTTTCCACGAGAAATATCATAAGTAATTCTATTTCGTTCAGCACAAAACTCGTTAATATACTGAAAAGATTTTATTTACATAACAAATGGAGTTGTTGTAAATCACCTGGGGAGTCTGCGTTCCAGTTGTTCCTTACCTTTTTTTTTATTTTGTAGCAAATTTCTGCGTTTACCTATTTGTCAGGTATCCAGTATAATTCTGAGAGAACGTTTGTTTAACGTACGTGAGAGGTTTACCAAAATATGTTCGAGATTTTGTATGTACGTCTAGCAGATTCGCTCTTCCTACGTTTGAATGTTAATTTTAGTAAAATTTGCCGTTGTTTATTGGTTATTATTTTAGTAATGAATGTAATTTGTTATAATTATAGGGAGATGTATTTAGGAAAAAGCTTGGGGGTTTTGTTTGGGGATTAACTGAAGGATTGCGTTTCTTATTAATATTCCGAGTTCGTTCGGAGTTTACAGCTTTTTTGGCTTTCGATTTTTGGTATGGATTTATTTCTACCATTATAATGATGAAGTGGAAGTATCGCATTTAGGAAACATTATACAGTTCATTCATAAAGTTTGCAATAAATTCGATAAAGTCGCAACAGTTGATATTTCTGCAAAAAGTTCTAGAACACAATTTTGCTTTCAAAAAACACATATTTTTCTATATTTTAATTAAATTTTGAGACGTCATTGAATGTTTTTAAAATGGAAACCATTTCCATTTAATGTGATGTAGATTTAAATTATCTTTACAGTGATTTGAAATGTTCGAGTTTACGTAACAATATTTTGTAGAAAATCTTCACGGAATATTATTTTATCGCAGAATTTAGCAAGTATTTAAGGTTTAAGTAATAGTTTTCAAAATCCACGGAAACTGATGCTTATTCTAATTAGTGATAAGCTAATAACAGACTGACAGTTTTTCGGGTGCCATTTTAATGAAGATGAACTTTTTACTTTTTTTTTAACTAAAAACTATTTTAGTTTAATATTATTGCTAACATTTTAATTTTGATTTGATTTGCCATCATTTTGATTTTACAGTATTCATTTTACTTTCGAAGCGAATAGACGGGTAATCATTACTCCGATTGCAAGAAATTGTTACTGTTAGCATAACCGCGCGCGATAAACGCGAGGTTAATAATTTTATTTTAAATTTGTAAATGTATATGTTGTGAAAACACAAATATATGAAAAATTATGCCAATCAATAATGGTCCCGGGTGAGGTAATATATTGTTCCTTTATTTAGCAAATGCATCAAACACCAATTAATGCACAGTATCACATGCCAAACTGGGACTTCGACATTTAAAGGGGGGTGATAAAGTCCCTCAGGCACGCGGCTAGCTAAAACAGTGGAGATGGGCGGTTCGAAACGGTAAAACCCTTATTTAAATAAGGGTGTAGTCATAATGGGGATGAAATTGGGCACCACTGTGATATGTCACCCTGAGTTCTAAATAGGAACCCACCACAGAAGATTCCCAAAGGGCTCGGACAAAAGGGCTGTCGTAGCTGCATCCTACTGCAAGATGTGACTTACATTGCTACTGAAATTACTTACTGAAATACTTAAATACTTGTAGGCAGGCTAACACTTTACACATAAATATTTAACAAAACACCATTACACAAATCGGGGAACACTGAACACAAATAACAAGACCAAGCTACATTGACAATGAAATATTTAATGAATCAAAAGACAAAAATGAATACAAGGAAATTACACAAAAGACAATCAAAGATATGTTAGGTACGTTAAAAACATAATAAAGATTACACTTACTTCAGGGGACGATAGAATTGAGGGTGCTACATTTACGTTAGGTACTGCAAAACATTTCCAAACTTAGCCCCTGAATCCCCAGGCAAAAACATAAGGAACAACAAATCTTAAATTAACAATTCAACAAGCACCGTAAAATTTACACACATGCAACAAGACACCAAATAATATCTAAACTTAACTTAACACTTGAACTATACTTTGAACCCGAAAATCTTTACTTGAACACAAAATTACGAAGACAAACTGGTCAATTCTGGTTGGCAGCAGCCTCAAACTTTACAATGTGAATTTTAGATCCGCCCAAAGTGAGATTCACAAAGCCTTCACATAATTCGCTGGACAAAACGGATTGACCACGAAATCGGCTTACTACTTTACAAGTTGCAAACCAAAGGCCAGAGGCGAAACCCTTCAGAAGGGTTTCGCCTCTGGCTTGGTTGACAAGTTGAGTTACCGTTACCTTTCTGCCTCTTGCTAAAAGAGTTTCGCCTCTGGTGTGGTTGACACGTTGAGTTACCGTGCTCTTTTAGTGCTCTTTTTCTCCTGAAGAAGCCCCTTATAAAAGTGGGCGAAACGTTGAGTCTTGTCTCAAAATGACACGGTCCCAATCCGGAAGACGTTTTGTTAATACTGACACTGACCGTGGAAGTCTTCGAATTCATCACAAATTTATTGTTTGTAGATCTCTGCGCTACAAATTGTTTTTGTTTCTAAAGTCATTTTTATTATGTTTGCTGATGGGTGTTGTGGAGTGTTGGTGTCGGAAACCGAATTGATGACTTGGTAACCATTTTCTTGTGACGTGTTCTCGCTTATTCTCTTTTGAACCAGTTTTTCAAACAGCTTCGAGATTAACGGATGTGGTACGTAGTATTCCATTAAAGAGGATTCATAGAAATTTAATCCCTTTCATTGGTACCTAAATGTTTTTATAGGTTTCTGCGATGAGATCTTGCCCAGGTAATTATTATGTTATGTTATTTAACAATGTTATTTCGTTTTCTGTCTGATTCGCTGTAAAGTTTCACATTGGAAGTAATAACTGCAACGCTGATTGTGAGTTCTCTTCGATTCCGAGGTTGACTTCATCAGAGTTTGGTTTAAACACTTCTTCTAGGTGATCATTGGCGAAAGCTTCGACCTTTTGCTTTTCGATTCTTACCCAGTTACCTCTTTCATCTCTCCGGGAGGAGAATGCGTCTTCGGTTGTTTACATTTTAAAACATCCAGCGGCCGTCCATAGAGAATGATTATTCGGAGAAAGAGTTTATACAAAAATGACTCATTGCGAATTTCTTTTAGTCAGAAATACTGAATTTGTTGTTGAGCTGATTAAATGTTATTTTATCATTCATTAATGTTAGGTTGCCACCTAGCCCTGGTCCTTCTTTTTTGTTTAACTAGTTCCATTATTTATTTGGAAACCTTGAAGTTATTAACCCGTAGCTGGTTTTGTGACGTGACATTGCACCCAGATTCTTGTTTAGTTGTTATAAGCTTAAATTTATATCAAGAAGTTGATTAATATCATTTTCAAAGCAGTTCCAATTTCTATGTTTGTTGCTGGCAGTAGGTTTAGGTTCTCTGTTCTCTATAGATTATCGTTATGCTTATGATAAGATGGATAGGTCGTTGTTGGATTCTTCATCTATATAGTTTGTAGCGAGACCCACAACGAAAAAGTCCAAAAAGTCAGGAACTTTGTTATGATCTGATGGCCAATGCAACAATGCTGTTTTTCTGAATTATAATCACCACCTACTATGAACCCAGGCCCTAAGAAGCCAAAAAAGGGCTGTAATAACTGTTTAGTAATAATATGACTTGGTGGACAGTAGACTGCCAATATGACTTACAATAGTTGTAGCTTGTATGAAATCTGTTTCAAATGACGGTAATTCGTCGTCCCATCAGAAGGTTCTGTGTGATAAATGGAGAAGTATGGTATTCTTAAGTAGGATCGTGGCGCAGTTGGTTCAGCGTGCGTCTGACCACTGACACTGAGATGGCCTGGGTTCGATTCCCAGGGTCATATATACTCATATACACCGAAAATACCCGGTCGCTTCCCTCGAAAGGCAATGGCAAACCGCCGAGGTGTATTCTGCCCAGTAAAGTCCTCTCAGGAGTAGAAGTGCAAGCACTTTCGTGGTTCGGAATCCACGTTAAGCTGTAGGTCCCCTATGTCTGTGGGCTACTTGACACGCACACCACAGGCATATGGATAGAGGATCGGCAACGCCCTGTAAAGGATATGCCACTCTAAGAAGTAGGATCCCTCAGTGAAGTATGTTGCCGAAATCAGTAAAATGTCAATGTTGTTTACATGTAACTACGACATTGGCGTTCCACAATCCAATCCGTAGAAATTTAGTCATTCTTAGATTAATTTGTGAATGACAGTGGTCAACATATTTAAAATCATACTATTCTATTTTTAAATTCATCCAAAAATTGACTAAGACTTATGTCTGTTAGTTTAACAAAAACTAATTAACGTGTCAAACTTGTGATTTCAAATTCAACTCTGGTGCGTTCGAATAAAATGTTAAATATTTTGGGAACGCTAATTAATGACATTTAAACACTACATAACCATAACTTTGAGTATAAGCAAGTTGAATCTTTTCTAAGACATTATGTGCAGCAAAAATAATAATTTTTAAGAGCTACATTAAAATCAATGAAGGATTATTGTTTCCCATCAAAAAAAAACTTTAAATCATAGAGGGAAATTAAAATATTCTTTGACACGTTGTATCTTTTTAATATTAACTTTTGGACTAGGGTAATCCTAGGTAAACTGCAATATTTTAACCTCACGAATCTACTGTTGGCCTGCAACCCGTTGCTTATGGATCACCCTTCACTCTATAAAGAAGTTAAATATAACTGAAAACAGTGGAAAGACCATTATACTTTCTACTGGCTTTGATGGTAGTAAACAAATAATGTGGTTTTTAGTCAGTGTTTAGTTAGGTTTATTGTGCCAGTTGATGTTTCTTTTCGACGAATAAAATTACTCATTCTGTTCTTTTACGATCTTTCCTGTTTCTTAATTTCAAGTTTTAATCCCCTTTGCGTCTTTTTCCTTTTAAGCGTTTTGTTCATTGGTTTGTTAACATACAGTTTCTGTATTTTTTTTTAAATTTCCTCAAAACTACAGATCTTTATGCTATTTTGCTTTGCAGAGTCATACGCTATCAATGCAGTGTTGAGACGTACCTAGGTAAATGTACCTAGGTACAAGTACCTAGGTACTTCTCTTGTACCTTCGTATACTAAAGGTCCATATTTTTAGAATTACCTTTACCTATACCTAGGTATTTTTTAGAGTTACCTTGTACCTAAAAAACATAAAAACTTAAGGTACAACGTAAATTCTATTTTCTCTGTAAAACTACGTAAAAAAATTTAAACAATAATTGTGGATATAAAGAGAATATCAATATATTCATATAGTTCGAATTTTATTGGTGCCATTTGGGTATTTTGTGTAGCGTATTTAACGGTAAAGTGAAAGAGAATGATGATGCCATTAATATTATCAAAATATAGTGAAGTATTTTGAAGATAAGTCAAAAAATTTAAAATCCCTATTTAATTATGAAATCATTTTAAGAATTTTTAAATAGTAAATAATACAATCATACTCTCATCAGCTCCTATTGAAAGACTGTTTAGTACAGGAGGACAAATTTAATTTTAACTTCCAAACGAAATAGGATTTATGATGAGGCTTTTGAAACTCTATTGTTCTTCAAGAAAAATAAATACTTAATATAAATGTGTGTAGGTATGTTTAAGAAAAAATTTTATTTTATTTAAAAAATGGTAGTATTTTTTATATTTAAATTTTAACAATCGATCAAAAAAATTATTTGTGCGGTTGTACCTAAACCTGTACCTACAATATTTAGGTACATTTTTACGGTAACTGTATTTTTACCTAGGTATTTTTGTAAAAGTATACCTGTACCTGTAACTAGGTAATTTTTTCTCTGTGTACCTGTACCTTTACCTAGGTACCAAAAAAGAAGTACCTGTTACAACACTGTATCAATGATTGGTATTATAATTCCAAACCTTTTGCTAAAACCTAAATGCCATAATATATGTAACTTAAAACAGAGCTTCTTGACCACTTCGTGTTTGCGCCCCCTTTTTTAATATCATAATTTTTCTGTTGAAAGCTTCAGAAAGAATTATATGTTTTTGTTGTTTCAAAAAACAATAGTATATTGTGTTATTAGGAGTAAAAGTGTCATTTTGTGTGCCGAGCATGACGTTTGAACGACGAGCGCTAGCGAGTCGGACATTCATGCGAGGCACACAAAATCACTTTTACTCCGAATAACACATGTTATTTTTTCTTCAAACGCATAAATTAAAAGCAATTCAGCAAGAAAATTTAAAAAAAGTCAAAAATGAACGTCATACCAGCTGTCGTTGCTTTGTTATAAAAAATAAAAATTACGAGTTGCCATTGGCTCATTAAGTGTCACTTTTACTCCTAGGAGTAAAAGTGAATGTTTATGTCACTTTTACTCCTAGGAGTAAAAGTGAATGTTTAACTGTGTGTATCCAAGGACACAAAGTCGTGTTTTTCTGACGTTTGAAGAAAAAATTACTTTTCGTTTGCATTTTTTTCGCGGTAACCTTTTAAATATTTCGTGCCCTACAGGTTGAGAAACACTGACTTAAATTAGGGTTCAACCTCAACGAATTATAAAAATAAAATCTTAAAATACCGTAGTAAAACCTAATAAATTACGAATCTGGCAGAGAATACTTTTCAAGTAAAGTGTTGATCGAAAAACCTGTAGAAACTTTGAACTATGGAAAAAACAATAAATGCGAATAAAACAGAGAATAAACAAATTCTTGGCATTATTTAGGTACAGTCTGTAATAATAAAGTTATGTAAAATATCCTGAGGGGGAGAAATGAGCATAAAAGGTCAAGAAAGGAAAGCACTGAGAAAGTATACTGAACGAGACATTAAATGACACTACATGGGAAAAACCTTATGGAAAAATACCAATTTCAAACGAACTTCTTATCTTGTAAATAACAGTAGTTTGTAAGATAATTTTTATACTTTCTAGTTATTTCACAAAGCTGAAATTTTATGTTAATATTTATTAAGGCATTGTTTTTTTTTATCAAAAATTTTACAACATATTTCGTATAGCTCTGTGCTTACTGCTTAACTAGCTCGATTTGAGAATTTCTAGGAATTTCTGTTTAAAAATATTTTTCAATTATGTATGCCATTTTAATAAACGTGTATCATACAAATGAAACAATTTTAAAGTTTTCTCCTGAACTCATATAAAACTGTACATTTAATTAAACCTGGGGGCTGTTATTGTTTTTCTACGAATTTCATTTTCTTTACAGTGAAGTAGTACATAAACAGAGCAAATCATTTCGCCTGCGGCTTTTGACATAAACATGGTTTATATACGTAGAAGGAAATGACATAAACTGAAAAAATGTGTTTTATTGAATTTCCTAAAGAGAAAGTTGCCAGGATAAAGATTGGTTGACGTTTGATGCCCGTCAAAAATTTATTTGGAATGAGTATCTCGTATCGTAGCTGTATGAAATACGATGCTTTTAAAATTCCTGAAAAATCGGAGTTACCCGGAGTAACACCGATTTTTCCGGAAAAATAAATAAAAAAATATGAGTATCTTTTACAATATTGTATGAACAAATATTTGCTCCTTTATTTTGCAACGATGTTATTTGATTAATAAAGTGTGCGATGGCTCATAGCAGGCGGTACGGAAAAACAGAAACGCGAATGAGTTTTAATGTAATTTAAAATTTTTATTTTTCTTTTCCTACTGCAGTAAGGCCCGCTTTCGTGCTTTTAATTGTGAATGTTATCATTTAAGCCTAATAAATATAAATTTGCGCTAAACAAGTTATGAAAATTAACACTTCTTGTTACAGACACGTGTAATGAACAACAAAAAATTCTTGAAACAATTTCGGCCTCGTCGGAACCTATTTTGGGATCTTTAGAGCCGGCGTTGTGTTCTGCCGCTTATTTAATGGCTAAATTCCATAACAGGACACTTATCACATGGAATTGTCCGCAGGTAATATAAAATGACAGATTAATGGAAAGGTTAAGCCAAACGTTTTTCCTTTTTTTATAGAATACGAAGGAAGAAGAAAAGTCTAGCAAAATAAGTCCACCGATAGCCTACATCGCTCAAGCTTTTTCAAGAATTGTCGCCAGCATGAGGTGGAAATCTTTGGCTATTGTGTCCAGTAGTAAGTATTAAGAATTTACATACTTTTATTGTTTATTGCCTTCATATTCGAAAGTGAACATTTTCAGTTCAGATTTTACATTTACTAATTAAATTACACTTTCAGGCAGAGGGCTTAATTTACAAGCATTTTCTATTAATTTTTTATGTTTTTGCGCTTTGTATTTGCAGCTGTAGGTATAATTAATTCAAAACATTGCCAACACTGAAAAAAACCTGAAAGATTAACATATTGTTAATTTCCTTACAACTGCATTGAAAAGTACAGGCCCCACCACTAACCCTGTGGAACTTCACTTTTAATATAGCTATAATAAGCAGGCATCTATCAGTATTCAAAATCGGTTTGCGAACGTAAGTCGTGCCATTTAATAGGTTCTCCTAGGAATTGAATTTAAATTACAAGCTAAAATTTCAAACGGCGTGGCGATTCAATTTCTAGGCTTTGTTAAGAAAATTTTTAAACCACGAATTCGAATTAAAACTTGAAATCTTAATCCAAATTCAATCGCCAGATAAATCATCCGGGTTTAGGTTTGAAATTTGCATTTAAAATTGAAAATTTTATATTCGATTTGGACTTAGTTTGAACTTACACTTCACAGTTTAGGATTTACGTATAAACCTGTAATAATTAGAATGGCAACATAATATAGCTAATAAAAGGTAAAGTTAAAGGTTGGTGGCCAACATGGAGGGTTAAGGCCTCCTCAGTCGCTTTTCATATCTTGGTTGTTTTGCACGTTGTACATACGGGATTGTGTGGTAAGCACCACGCCTTTCACGAACGCCTTCCTTCTCTACTCCACCACTGTGTTTCGGTTTACATTTATTTTCAGTGACTAGGCTCGGGTTTGACCCCGAGACCGTCCGCGCTGTAGTCGAATGCTTTAACCACTCGGCCACTCCGGTGATGCAATACAGATGTGGCCATATTATTAGAAACTGAATTAAAATTGAAGAAATCTCAGATAGGACGTTTTGTAAGACCTTTATTTTATTTTATTTTTATTTTTTTGTTTTATTAAAGTAACTATTTGCAATCTGTATTAAATACAATAAGCAAAATTTTATGGTACAATATATAAAATGGCATGTTTAAAATATGGGAGAGGCATTCCTGTGAAAGACACTCTTTTGTTACTGCTCGCGCACAAAGATGAATTTATTAATTGAATCTACATATATGGTAATTCAAGTGGTTTAAATCGATTTAGCCTATAGGTTTGTAAACTATTGTCAAACAGATTCACTGCATAGGCGTTGGTGTGGTACGTCAGTTTATTTAGGTATTTTTCACTGCATTTACTTATTTCCTCTCTCACTGTGTTCACTTTTAGGTCTTTTATAATATCTGCGTTTCTCACAAAGTACGGTGCGTCACACAATGCACGAAGCGTTTTATTTTGAAACCTTTCAATAATTTGGATGGTTGAATTTGCTTCTGTACCCCATAACTGTAGACCGTATGTTCATATTGGTTTAAATGCAATATTGTAAACTAATAGCTTGTTTGAGAGGAATAACCGAGATCTGCGTCTGAGTAGCCAATAGTGTTTCCTGAATTTGAGTCCCAGTTGTCTGCGCTTTTCCAGACATGGGTTTTCCAGGTCATTCCTTTGTCTAAATGCACCCCTAAGTATTTTATTTCATCAACTTGTGTCAGCGGAGTATTGTTTATGAAGACGGGGGGTGAGACGCCTTTACATTTGGTGAATGTTATATCAGCTGATTTCTCCTCATTAATCTTAACTCTCCATTTTCTGGCCCATTTTTCAACTTCATACAAGTTCAGTTGGAGAAGTGTAGCAGCTACTGTGGGATCTTTATGTCTGACTAATACGGCCATGTCTTCGGCAAACGTTGCAGTAATTGAATGCCTGTTTGTAGGAAAATATGCTGTAAACAATAGGTACAACATTGGGCTAAGTATACTCCCTTGTGGGACTCCTGCTTTAATTAGGTACAGCTCTGACAGTTCTTGGCCATATTTCACCTGAAAGTATCTTTCTTCCAAGACTGATTTGAGGATGATAAAGTAACAGTGTGGAATCGTTTTTTTTTAAGTTTATATAAAAGCCCTTCATGCCACACTCGGTCGAAAGCCGAATTGGTGGTCCGGTATAAGGTTCATGTCCTCTATAATTGGTTCTAGTCTCTTGGCGAGTAATTTTTCGAAAAGTTTGCCCATGATAGGCAAGAGACTGATAGGTCTGTAGGAAGAGACCTCGTTTTACGGTTTAGCGGGTTTACGTATGAGGATTATTTGAGAGACCTTCCATTGAGCCGGGAAGTACCCTAACCTCTAACCTTAACACTGCATTGTATATTACAGTTAGCATGACGACACCTTTACGGGGGAGTTCTTTGAACAATTGTCCGGTGATGAGGTCGTAGCCTGGGGATTTCTTGGGATTTGGGTTATTTTTAATCATTTTGGAAGTGGTGTCATCTGGTAAGGTGCTTTTAGTATTTCGTTTATTTCTTGTTCCTCGTCCGTGGTTATTAGGGAGGGTAGTGGTTGGCTGGTGGTATTGGCTGATGCTGGCATTTAATGCTTTCTGTTGCATTCCATAACGCAAAGTCGGAGTCTGCTGTGGCACTCTGGCACTCAGATTTTATAGGTACTCTTGAAAGGAGTCATTTTTTAACTGTTTTATTAATTCTTTCAGTTCCGAGGCAGCCTGGTTATACAGCCTTTTGTCTGAAGGATAATGTATGGATTGCCAAATTCTTCTCAACCATCTTTTCTCGGCAATTTTTTGCGTTATTACTAGAGGGCCCTGTTTTACTGGTTTTTCTTTTTCAATGATGGAGGTGCTTACTGTAGGTACGACGGGGGAGTGGTCAGAATGTAAGTCCCAGTTTGGTACGATATTCAGATAGCCAGGTGCGATTCCCTTTGTTAGAAAAAAGTCATGGAGATCCGGTTTCTTCCCTGGGTCAGTAGGCCAATAGGCTGGTTGATATGTTGACAGGTGGCCTAATTGAAGTTCTTGTACCACTTGATAAAGCGCTTTTCCTCTACCTGGTGGTGATAGCCTGGAGCCCCATAGTGTGTGTTTCGAGTTATAGTCTCCGCCAATCAGGAATCTGCTTCCTAGGGAACGGAAAAAATTTACAAAGCCTTCTTTATTTGTAGAATAATTTGGTGGGCGGTATACAGCTGAGATCGTTAAGGGTACATGCCATTCTTCTACCATAACGTTAGTAGCTTGCAGGAAGTCTTCTTTAACTTCCGGAAGTTGGTGGTGTTTAATTTGTTTTCTAGTAATGATGGCTGATCCGCCTCTTGCGAATCTTTCTGTGTCCGGATGATTTGTTGTGTAGATGAAATAATTTGGAATTTTAAAGAAGTTTTTACTTGAGCAATGTGTTTCAGAAATCAGAAGTATGTCAATATCGTTGTGTTTAAGGAATATTTCAATTTCTTGTTTGTGGTTTGGGAGGCCGTTTGCGTTCCATAACGCTATTTTAAACATTTGAGCCATTATTTCCCAGCCAAGTCTTCTCTGAGGAGTTTAATTTGTTATGCTAGGTCGTTTATGGTTTGTTGCTGGGCTTAAATGGTTTGTTGCATTGCTAGTATAATTGCTGTTAGGTTGTTTGATTGTTGGTCTGATGATTGAGGAGATTTATGATGAATTTGTGGTAAAGGGGGAAATTGGGTGTAAGATGTTCCTATTTGAGTATGTCTAAGTTTCTGAGATACATTTTGAAACTGGTGGATGTTGTTTTGTTCGGGATTAATGTTGACTTTGGCGTGAGTGAGGAGCCATTGCTTGGGCATTGTGTATTGGATGCGGGGCTAGTTGTTTGATTTGGTATGCGCTGAGCTGGTGGTGATTAGGAAATTTTCTGCTTAATATGTCAATATGAACTTTGCAGCCTTTGTAGTTTGCTGGGTGATCGCCTTGACACAAAACGCATTTGGCTGGTTTACCATCTTTTTTATTTTTGGTGTAGGAGCGGTAGTCGTGTAGTTCAGCGCATTTTACGCTTCGCGCTCCCCCCCCCCCCCCCCTGGAGGACGTGTGACCATAGCATTGGCAATTTTTACATTGTGGGATTTGTTGTTTTCTTCTTGGTTCTTCAAACTCGACCACTGCGTTACCTATGCGTTTAATGTTAAATATCTCTTTGTTGTTAGATTTATGTAAAATATCAATGAAAAATAAGTTCTTCTTTTGTTTAGTCTCTGTTCATTATGTTTACAACTTCGTGACCTTCTGTTTTTAGGAAGTCTTTAATGAGTTGTTCGCTGGTAGAGTGGTGTAAGTTGCTTAGTACCACTCTATACTTTTTTCTACATCTAAGCTGTATGTGTGTCTGGCAACTTTATGCTGATCCAGTACGTTACGTATCTTCTTGTACTCGGCTATATTGTTAATTTGCAATTTTACTTTGTTACCTTGCATTAGTTGATACCAATAGTTTGTTTTGTTGATATGAGATTCAATTAATGCAATCAACGGGTTTATGGCTGTTACGTAGTGTAAGATAAATACCGGAACTTTCTCGTTATTTTTTGTTGTTGTTTCGTTGCTGGTTTTGTTGATCCTTTGCTAATAAGGGTTGGAATCTGTTTTGAGTTTTTGTTGCCATATTTTGCGTATTTTGGGGGTTGTTGGCTTTTCTTCTTTTGTTTCTTGGTTTTACTTCTTGAAAGTCGTTTAGTAGGTACAATAGTTTCTGTGTCATCGCTAGTGATTGACATATTGTCTGAGTTAATGGCTGTCACGTTAGATATTGATTGGGACAGTGTGGAAGTGGAAGGTGTATAATAGTTCGTATGAGGTGCAGCTAGCACTGGCTGATAGATGAATGATGTCTGATTGTTGGTTGGAAGTTCTTGAGGATAGATAGAACTGTGGGGTGCTGTGGAGTACACCTCTGATTGCTGTTGATAACCTTGTAGTGGCATAGGTGGCCACTGTAGCATCTGGCTATATGTACTATGTAGGGTTTGAAGGATTGAGTTGGTTCGTGAATATTGGATTATGTGAATTTAGGAAGCCGTGTGAAATCATATAATTTTGTTGCGTTGGTGTTTGCTTGTTTTTTAAGAATTGACCAAATATTTTCAATGGGATTCATATCCGGGCTACTTTCTGGCAATTCAAGTAGATCAATTTGTTTCTGTCTTAGATATTCTGTGATTATTTGTGACATGGTACGCCATCTTGCATGGACACTCCATCTTTTCTAAACCATTATTTCATTTTTGATATAAGGAAACTGCCTAAAGTAGGTACTTTTGTAACTATTAGAATTTATTATACCATCCACATTGTAAATATCCCTAAAGCCCTTGAGTGGCAGCCCAAACCATCAATTTTGTAGGAAACTTCACATTTTGTTTGTCTAAGTTTTAGTTTCAGTTTTTAATAATATGACCGTACCTATCTGTATATTTAGTAAGTAGTCAAAAATTCAAATTCAAACTCGACGCAGTTTTCCAATCCGCAGTGATTGACTTGTTACGAATTAAATTTAAATTATTGCTTTAGAACCAAAATTACATTTTCTCCTGGAAAGCACTAAATATGTTTAGAAAAGTAGTACGTACAACCTATAATTAAGACCAAACCATGCTGTTTGAAGGTCAAAATTCAAATTCGAGTTTCTATTTTGAATAGGGGAATTCTAAATTCAGGGATTCAGAGTCGAAAATCTGAATATTTTCGAATCTTGACGTATTACGTTTCTTTTAATTGGTATTTTCAAATATATTAAAATTCGTATAATCGAATTTCATTAAAATGGGAGCCTTATTTTAATGAATGCTATAATTTGGTAATTTTGATTGGGTATTTTAGCAAAATAATTAAATATTCATAGATAAACAAAAAAAAATGATATGAAAATATAAGTACATATGAAAATTTGGAAAGTTGTACCCTAAAAAGTTTCTTCAGGCAGTTTGAAGAATGTTAAAATTATTTACGAATGGCCGCAGGTAAATACAAGGTTGCATAAACGGCAGGCGCTTAAATCGCTATGAAACATATTTAATTTCGAACGAGTGGGATTTTCAGTGTTAAGATTAATATAGGATATAGGTATAACAGAAAACAGCTTAAAGTTATTAGATATTGTTTTTTGTAAAAGTAATTAAAATGCTTTCTTTGGCGTTTGTAATTCCAAAGAAAACCAAAAAATTGTTAAACAAATCCTTTAGATACTTCCTTCAGCGTTTATACGAGAATAATTTGAGGATTGTTGGTTTTGCTTGGGTTTATTATCATTTAATAAATAATTCATAACCTTTCAGACATGCAACGTCCTGAATTGGTTTTATTGCTGCAGTGCAGAACTAAGCATGGCAGTACGTAATTACGTAATTTATATTTCATGCTGCTTTGGGTTAAGGGATTATTTCATCCATCGATCATAAGTGGACCTCATCTAAGTCCGATAAACTTAAAAACCGTCTAACTTTATAAACGTATTTTTAGGCTTTTAATCTTTTCGGCAAAAAACTATTAGTAAAAAACCTCTTCCGGAATATCCGACATCGCGTTTCTAGCCTTTGTAGTAGTAGTGAATACATCATTGGAAATTGATTTTCAGAAAATATAGTTTGAAATGCCGTGTGCACTATCAAGGGATTCTGTATGAAAAGAATTGACTTGTATGTTTGCTTTTAAAGGTAATTGAAATGTTCGTGGCACATTTGCTCGACTGCACTAAAGGTACTTACATACGCGTTTCGAATATCTTTTCTGCAGCCTTCAACCTGCACTAAACAGGCGGGCAAAAATCCTTAAACGAATGAAATTGTTATTTCATGCAAAATTGCTCTGAGAAATACAACTCGTAACATCATGTAACGCAAATAGTAATAGTCCCATAGGGATATTGCGTTTTGTGAACATTACCAGACAGAATTTATATCCTCTTACATTGAACTTGACATTGTTTTATGATTAATGAACACGGTGGATCAGGTGCTAAACTGTTACGATAAAGCATAGAACCATTAAGAAACCTTTCACGGCTTGCTTAATCACTCTTTTAATCTTTATCATTTCTAAATTTAGACTTGGGAAACTTTGTTAAGAATACATACTTTAACAGATGTGAATTTTTCAACTAATATTTTAATTGCTTCAAATACTTGTGTTCTACAACGTACCACATCAAACCTTCCAAGTTAATCATTAGATAAGTCTTTTGAAGTCTTATACCTCTAACTGATCATTATCCAATACGATTGTTGATTGACTATGGCAACAAAATAAAGGTGAGTTAATAGAACGCTCAGTTTAAAAATTAAGTTCAGAATGTTAATGATTTTGAAAAATTATATAAAAGGCTGACAAAGGAAACCTGGGCCTGGGAATGTGTCATAATAATTAATTATACGGACAGAGCAGTTGATTTTTTCATCAGGAGGTTATAATTCTAAATATAAAAACTCAAAACCTTAGGTGACTAATTGAATTTTGAAGTTAGTAAGGCATCGAGATAATTTACCTAAGCAGACTTTTAAACTACATTCAATCCAGATTTAATTGCAAAATACAAAGAATATTTAAATATTCTAATTAATTTAAATAAAATAACTAACTATGTATAACCAGTTTAAACTAAAAGTTGATAAAGTTAAAGGCGATATTAAAAAAACTTATAAACGCGGCTATTACTCTTCCTAAAATTGACGATCAATGAAATATAATCGATTGTGACAGTGATAAAGCTAGGTAGCTATTTCAATATTTTTGGAATATTGGTATTGAGCTGGCGAGTAAAATTTCAAATTCAAATATTAAAGAGGTATTTCAAGACACTTTTACTTCAAACTCAATATTAATTTTACCAATACGTGAAGAAGAAACAGATAATTATATTAGATCTTTAAAAGACAGCAATTCTTGGGGAATTGCTTGGATTACGATTAAATGCATTAAAAAACCTTGCTACATTTATATTAAGGCCAATTGTATATAGGGTATACATGTTGAATTATAATTATTATTACTTTTTTTACGGGGTTAAGTGGAAGAGCAGCGGCATTATTTCTAGCCACTTGAACTTCACTCCTTTGGGCTACAATGCGCAAATAGGGTCAGCATTCATAATTTCATTAGTACTTAATTTAATTTAATTTTAAATATGTTTAAAATGTTAAAATTTATGTATCTTGCATTGGGCCCAATAAATGGCATTATTATTATTATTATTATTATTATAATCCTGAAAATGTGACATCTTATCGGCCAACTATATACAAGGTGACTGAGAAGCTCATACCCAAAAGAATGAAACCTATACTGAAACAAAGACATATAATCCCAGAACATCAGTTTGTCTTTAGGGAGTAATACACAACCACAGAATAAGACATCGAGCGATTCGTTAAATTAATTCTGATTCAGAAAAAGGCTTATCTACAGTCTACTTTACAAGGAAGTATTAAGTAAATGTGATGGTAGAGACCTTTTCACGGCAGGTTGATCACAGCAAGTCGTGAGGCAACGTCTTCTTCAGACGTCTTATCGGCAAATGATCTGTAGACAGCTGTCGAATTAGTTCTACAAACGTGGCAATTACAGTTTCTTATTTTCTGGTAAGGCAGCTGTATATATGAGATAAAGGAGGGGGCCCAAAACATTGTCCTGAGGGACACCGGATTTGATAGGATGATATTCGAATAGCTCATTATCGTGTTAGACAGAGAAGTATCGATCTGTAAAGTAGGTTTAAAAAGTAGGTAGTAATAGCTTGGTACCAGGGCTGGAACTAGAACAAAATATGGTGTGGGCAAGATCTAAAAATGACACCTCCCCCCCCCCCCCAAAGATTATTAATAGGAATAATTGTAGACTGGCAATTTTTTGAAAAATGTACTTTATATAACTATGTATAAGAATACTCTATATTTCACAAAAAAAATAACAAAAATAAAATAGTACAATAAATAAATTAAATCTCACTCTGATAATGAATATCAAAAAAACCTAAATAAAGAACATATTTTAATATAATTTCAAAACAAAAATAAATCACAGACTGCATAAGAATCATAAGAAGAATATAAAAAGCACGTGTGAGTTGTGACTTATGAAGAACTTGGTGATTTCTGAAATACTAAATTGCACTTTTCTTGCCTTTGCTTGAGCAAATCTCCTGATCACTGTCGTATAATCTATTTTTGAGCGATATGACGTTCAATCGACAGCATAGAAAGTCCAACAAGTTTTTCTTGAGACAAAGTTGATCTCAGATAGTTTTTAATCAATTTTAATTTGGAAAATGATCTTTCCCCACTCGCCACACTTATTGGTAAGGTCCGGATTTATATGCGATTACATATCCTTTTTGCTATTATCTAGAACACTAACATTTGGGATATTTTCATTTTAGCATTCGAGTAACTTATTTACAAAGTTTTATTTCTCATATAACTACATATTTAGGCTATTTACCACATATTTACATATTTCGCCTTATAGCAACATATATTCTGCATATTTTGATATGGGAGTTAAATTTTAATTCATTTTAAAGTTTGTGGTTTTAAATACCTAGAATTCTTCAAAGGAGAAAACTGTAGTTAAAATTTTGTTGATTTGTAGATAATATCTTCAAGCTTCTTTCAATTATTTTTATTTATCTGAATGTGATTCACTGTTTAGAAGATTCGCTGGAATTATAACTTGTCTTATTCTCTGAGGGATATTGTAACTCAAAGTACAGAGCTAATCTTGACAGGTTGTACCTTGAAATTCCAACCCGGGGTTTTCCTGGAATTTAGATGGTTTTTCTCCTGTTCTAAGCAGAAGAACTAAAATTTTTACCGGAAATTTTTACTATATCTGCATATTTAAGAACATATTTGGGATGATTTTTTCTGCATAAAAACTACATATATCACCACTTTTTAGCGCATATAAATCCGGGCCCTAATTATTGGCAATGTTAGTAACAATCTTAAAACTATTTGTACGTTTGGAAATAGACTCTTCAAGTTCTGTTTATAAATATAATTTAGTACCTCTTTCGTCGGGAAGTATGGCTAAAGACTGGAGTTCTATATGTAGGCTCATCTGCATCAAAATCGTGGTTAATTTTATCTTTATCGGTAAACATTAATTCGACATTTTTGCATATAGTATATACTTCGGATAATTATTAATATATTAGATAAGTGATAATTTTAAATAACTCAACTCTAAAAATAATACGAGTATGTATATTAAATATTTGTCTAAATAAATTTTGTGAATCGCCGCCCCTTGCAAACTTTGGGGTGGGCTATCGCCCACCTCGCCCACCCCTAGATCCGGCCCTGCGAACTACAGTGGTAAATTAGTGACACACCTCGACGTTTAAACCGTTGGATATTCCAAACAGATTATAAAAGACTGCCAATTTCTATAGTGTTGTAGTAGTATTTAGTAGGTGTAACAAAAAGTCTTATTTAAGATGTGAAATGTATACGCACGAATCATTGGACGATTGACTACGTGATATGTTCTTGTCAATGCTATTTCATTTATTTAATATCCATCTTTGTTGTTAGCCTATTTTTTGCTCCATTGAATAGCGCTATTGCTCTATAATTTTTACATTCTATTTTGGCTGTTTTCTTATACTCGTATATAGGACATGTTATTGCCTTGTCCGAAATCCAATCTAAACATACAAAAATTAATGAGTGCAACAAGGAAGATAAACAATATGGGTAGCACAACAAAGATAGAATGAAATCATGGCTAGGTAAATTTTTAAACTAAAATCTCTCGCCAATAACAAGCAATATTTATGACAGATGTTTTTGCTTGCTTGCTTGTGAGAGATCTTTAGTTTAAAAATTTACCTAGCCATGATTTCATTCCATCTTTGTCGTGCTACCCATATTGTTTATGTCTTCCCTGTTGTACTCATTAATTTTTGTATGTTTAGATTGGATTTCGGACAATCTGTATACACAAATGACAAACCTGAAGTGAACGTTAGTAGACAATTCGGAACAAAACCATTTTTTCCACCAGCGTGCACCTTTAGAAATTGGCCATTTCACATCACTTTTTGAACCATCTCTCCAACATTTATTTAGAACATGGGAACTATGAATGTATGATTCATCAGTAAAATTAATATCTCTGTTCTCTTCAGAGTACTGATGTAACTGCCTCAAATAATTTATTCGTTTCAAGCGGATATCGTATGATTCAACCAAGACTTGTCTGTTGTCTGACGTTTTTTCATCTGTTATCAATAAAAAAAACATGTTATAAAAATCAGAATATATTTTAAAGTCTAAGTGACTTAGTTGAAACCCATTTTACTAATGATCTTGGACAAAGTCGGGATTTTTGCAGTGAAATCTATTTCCGATACCATTACTTCGTATGTCTTTTAGACTCGGAAGTTTCTTTACTATTATAGGGTATTCGTCTATTCGTCTATAGTGCGAGTAACTTTAATTTGTCCTTCAGACGGGTTACTTTTTGGACGAGTTAGACCCCCTTAACCGCAGTTAAAGAATGATGATAACAAAACTTAAGCTAGAAAATTCAATTACAAATGGTTTTACACATGAAACATGAAATACGTAAAAATGACACGGCAATTCGCAAAGTTTCTAAACTGTTAACACTAAAACAAACGGTAACACGCACTAGTTGAAGACTTAACACTTGTTGAACGAATTAACGAAAGAAGAAAGTATGCTTAAAGTACTTGAATTATTGACAGTAAATTTAACTAATGCCTTTCCACGAGTAAACACAAAAATTAATAAACCAACCTAGCCAATCGTTTGCCCGCGGCCCTCAACCTTTACAATGTGAATGTTCAATCCGACAAAGCAGGTGCAGCGTAAAAGGAAAGCAGATTACCTGGCAAGATGTTCGTACTTAAACGAAAAACCAGGGAGTACGTGACGGACGTGAGATTGGGAAGAGCTATGATGTTTCTTTTTCCAAAACGGGCCCAAAACAACGAAGAATAATCCAGAGGCTGTGGGTTTTCTTGATCCCTATTAAGGAAACTGTGTGAGAAACGGTACTCCAACTATCACTAAACTTTCCACACAAAACTATGTCTTTACGGAATTATATATGGTACCTACTCTCTTGTAGAATCCGACCAAGTCGTAAATGTAATTCTCCACGAGAATTACCGGTATAGAGGCCTTTCCTGTGATTTAAATACCCAAGCAGGAAACAATAAACTTGCACAATTGTCTTAAAAGACGTCCGATAAGGTCGAAAAACTATCACGTCCTAACGAGGGGAGGTGTAGAAGACTCGAAAGGACGCTGAGACAGGTCAGCTGACATAGCCTGGCGTGCAGGGGATTCCCCGAACCGTATCATGAGGAGCTGCATTCAATGAAACAAGATGAGATCATGCGTCGACAAAATACACGTGAACTAGGTCACCTTGGGATTTTTAACAAAGAAAAACTTCTACAACGTCAGCGCTGAGTTGGCGTAACCTTGGATGCCCTACAGACTAAAATGAATTTAAACTGTAGCAAAAACAACAATAATTAATACGGGATTAAAATTAAAAAAACAGCACCGTACTAAATAATTTTACCAAGAATTCAAAATGACGCAAAAGTCAAAAAGTAACACAGAATTGCAAAACCACGTGACAAGCCTGCCGTCTTCTTTTTGTTTTCTGTATTTCTTGGTAAAAGTTCCTGATTTCTTTATTTTTAAAATCTTGCTCTATCTTTTCAATTATTTTTATCTTGTGTTTTCGTTTCTTTTTTCTACAAAACCTTTTGCATTTTCGTCAGAGTTCATTGTATTCGTTGATGCTTTCATCCGTTCTGCTTTCTAACATTTTTTTCCTTGCTGTCATCTTTTCCTCTATAGTTTCTTTTCAAACTGCTAGTCATGCCTTTGCTTTCTTCTTTTATTTTCCGCTTTAGCAATTCTTTACGCTGCTCACACTATGGCTTTGTTTATAAAGTAGCATTGTTCTTCGATACTTTGTTTCCCTTCATGGCTTGTTATTTCTTTTTGAATTTTTGAGGATACTTATGCTGCTTAATTTCCTGGTGCAATTCGCTAATTCTAATTCTTTTCAATTTCCTCTGCTTGGTAATTGTGTTTATTGGTATTATTTGCTTCAATCTTATTCCCACCACAAAATTATCCGAGTCTGTTTTCGATTCTCTACAACTGCTTACGTCTGTGATACATCTTTGATTGATTCTATTTGGTTTGTGTTGCTCTTATCTGGAGAAATGCATGTTTCTTTATAAATATTTTTATGCTCAAAGTACGTACTTTTTATTTTCGTATTGAGTAGGTACTTCCTCATGCAGAATCTGTTAAAAATTTACTATTTTCCTTACTCTTGGCATGTTTACTTATTTCCATATAAATTTCTTCTTTTCCAATTTGTGCATTAAAATTTTCCAACTCTGTTTTTAGATCAAACTACCATATTCCATTTCTAATTGATCATAAAATTCTTCCTTTGTAGTTAACTGCGCATCTTCCGTTGGCGCATGCATGTTTATTAAAGTTATTTTCTGAAATCTACCCCTTTTTGCGTACATACTCTTTCTGATATTGTAACGAAGTGCTTTTGCATTTATTGATTAAGATGGTAGAGACTTATAGCAACTTGATTACGAGTGTTTATGCTTTGCTTTTGCAAGAGGTTATATTAAAGTACACGGTTAACTAACATCAGATATATTGTTATAACTTTAAATACAAACACAATTTAACTGTTCAACAAACATGATCCAAATACTTAACAAGTCTTAGAACGGCGTACAAAACATTATCATCAAGTTATAATAAACATTTAGTTACTTGCAGAACTTCAAGAAGACACACATCTTTGTAATAACCAACCCCTGGCTTATGGCCAGGGTTGGTTCTGAAAGGGCCTCTCGTCTGAGTATTAATCAGGCATCGTAGTGAGACTCAATCAAGAGACTGATTTCCCTATGGCAGAGTTTCTATATTTATACTCTCAAGATGTGTTCTTTCTCTCTTACATTTAAACATCTGCTTATGTTAGTAAAAGAGTTCCATTCATTCTTACAATGTATGAATATAGGTCAGCTAGTATAAACTAATGCAACTTTGTATTACAATGTTATGATTGTGCAATACAACCAGCTGCGTCGTATGACTCATATTTATACAAGTGCATCTTTAGTTAGTAAACAGAATTAACGATCCTTACTTTGTAGTGATTGCACAACTTATTATATCAGACCACACCTAAATGTTAACTTATTTAACTCATTTATTATGACAACGTTTCGAGTTATCATTTAAGTAATCCACTATCTTACAATATTGCCTTAAAATTTATAACTGCGGGTTTTAATCTTTCCCTTTTACTTACATTTTAGAATTATAATTGTGTTCTTCTGTTATTATAATTAGGAGTAAAAAATAAATCATAATAATTTGTATATAATTTAATGTTAATTAGTTGCATAAATTCCCCAGATCTAATTTCTAAATAAATTTAGTTACCCGAATAGTAATTTTATTTTTTTTTTGTTTCTGAATATTTTAACAGGCTATGAAACTTTAAAGTGATGGATATTTTTCCATAATTTGAAAAATATTCAGCAACTAATTTGAAGAAAATGTCCCTTTGTTCTGCATCTAAACTAAAAGCTGTTCCTTGTATATTCGAAGAGCTTTCGTGATTGAATATCTCGCAAATACGGCACTTCCGTTATAAATATTTGAGTAGTACGTAAATGTCAGACAAGCAACTAAATCAGTTCTAAGTCTGTCGTAATATCACTGAGCTTTGCGAACATTTATTTTAAAATGCGCAACTTTCAAACAAATAATACTCGGCATCATTAATTTCGAAACTGCTTAACCGGAGTTGCGCCTTTTCCCTGTAAAACCCACAAATAAAAAGAAATCCCTCTGTTAATAATTAAACACACCCGAGTGAAGTTTTACTGTTTCGCTTATTTCTAAAACGCATTCTACCAGTTAAAAGAAAAAGCCTGGAATCGTTTATTTCTGTTCAGTTTTACTAGGAACAAACATGGAGCGTTTGTGGTAACGGAGGCATCCAATGAATTTTTAAACGGCAGAAGTGTCTCATAAAGTGAAAGAAAAATGGTCGACCCCTTTACTTATTCCTTGTTCCTTCAAATACTGCGTCGTATTTTGTTTAGAATTATTTATAACTTTAACAAAAATGTCTTCGCCGATCTCTTAATTGAATGGCGCCCTTTTCTTCTCCCTTTTAATTTGTGAGCTCAAGTTTTAATTACAAGAATTCTCCAACAAACCGTGAGGTTTTCTTAGAGTTTTTTTCCATCTTCGGTCTAGAATGAAACTTTCAGAAAACTGTTTACAACTTTTTTATTAAGAAACGTATTTGTGGACTTTTCTTGTACAACAAGACACCCTTATAAACTGTGGAATATTAAATCTTTCGAGGTGTAAATTGATTTTACCATTTTGGAAATCAAGCAAGTCATCGTCAGTTTTCTAATTTAATTTGCGTGACTTGCGGTTTCCAAATTCCCGATTATGTAGTTGCCTAAGGATAAACCCATATATCCTTAGCAGACTCTGAAAGCGCCCCGGAAAGCTTTTAAAACTAACTTTGGAAAGCACACATACGTCAGCTGGACCTTAATTTTTAATTGGGCAGTTTCCGCCAAATTCCAGAATTACGTTAAAAATGCAAATACGAGGCGAACGTGAAAAATGCGTTGTAAAGTGGGACTTAAGCGGTTTTTCCTTAAGGTTACCACATCTGTCTTTAAATTATTAATCAAGAACGAACTTCCCCCCGAAACAAACCGAGAATTTTATTTGTAATAAATCTGTCTTCAGAAGAACTCATTTTAAAATTTAAAGCGAAATATCGAACAAAATTACTTTGGAGTTTGCGCAATTAGATTGGATTTCTACTACATTTAATTCAATTTACGAAAGCGACAAACCAGGACTATTCCCCTTTTATATAATTTTAAATTAATTCGAATTAAATTTATCGGAGGGAATTAAATTAATTTCTGTTTGTTATTTATAGGTGGAAGCGAATTTATTATTAATGGAAAATCGTTTAAATACGAACGAGGAATCGTTTCTAGCGGAAATGATGTCTTATTTACGTAACCAAATGTAATGTCTTACCCGCAATTTTCCTTTCTAACCCTCCAGACGTATTTATTCGATAAAAGTAAATACGACGTAAACCTACGCTGTGTATTTACCACGAAATTACACTACATTACAATTTCTGTTGGCATTTCAGTGGTATTTTGTAGTTTGTATCGTTAAAATTCTTCTTCCTTTAAATTAAAAATATTGTAACGGTTTTAAAACGTTTATTTAAAACTTCGGTTCGTTGTGTGAATTATTTATTAACAAATATTAAAATTATTAAGCAACGAAGAAATACGAAATAACAACTTAACACTAAACACAACACTAATATTAATTCTAATATAAAACACTAATATTAACCCGTAACACTAATTAATTTATTTGTACAGTTTGTTTATTTATAACTATTCACGTATATTTATATTAACTTTACCGACGTACATAATTTCGCCACCGTTTATGTAGGCTGAATTAGACTGAAATCTCGTAAGCGAGCGCGCCTTAAATATAGGCAGGCTTTCATTCTGGTACGTTCCACGTTACTGTAGAATGATTAGTCATAGATCCTTCGAGAACAGGTGACGCATGGGCGTGAAGTGATTCACCGAACGCCTGACACCTGCCGCTCGTTACAATATTCTTTTCGGGAGAAGTGTAAAAATATTGTTTGATCATAAGTCATAAAGTATACAGAACTCATACTTAGGAGTTGATAACAATCTATTGACCTAAGTTTCAGTCATAAGAGAAAAAAGAACAAGAGTATACAGGGTGCCCAAACTAATCGGCTCCCCAATGGGTTCTCAAAAATTGTAAGAGGTAGAGCTTCGCTTAAATTAAACAAAATGCACCTTTCAATGTTATATGGTTATATCTGTTTCGAAAATTCGAAAATTTTAGCTAACTGGCTTTGGAATTGTAAACAAAAAACTAAAGTTGTCTTCATTATTTCGCTGTTTGGAAAGACATGGTGACGACTTACTTACATTATTTGGGCACTCTTTTACGTAGATTTCAAATATTTAATTTACAATTATCTATCGATTCTGGATTGTGAGATTGTAGTACCAACTCTGTTATATTAAATGTAAATCCTGGCACCGGCCATGGTCCGCCGCAAAGCGTTTGTCCTGATAGCCTTTGCCTTACCATGGGTGGCCATAACACGGTCAAAAGTATCATTTTCCCCGATTTTAAAAATGTATAGTTTAGTTAAATATCAACACTAAATTTGAACGCGGTTTCAACACCCAAAGAGAAGAAGATATACAACCAGGAGACGTAGCAAGCTATCTAATTGACTACGTCTTAGTACAAAGAAAACATAAAAATCAAATTAGACAATGTAAAACCTTATTACAAGTTCTTTGTAATATATTTAATATTTATAAGCTTGATTTTATAAGCAAGTTGAAGTTAGGCAATTCTTGAAGCTTAGCAGTATTTTTGGGTTGCATATCTTCAATTTTGGTTTGTTGTCCTTCATAGGAAATTTCCATTATTAGGAATTTTGTAAATTTTGAATTGGTCTTCCTAGATCATTTTCGATTTCCTGTTCTTCTTGCAAGTCGTGTCTTCGTAGTTGGACGTGTTCTTGATAGCTGGAATTAGAATTTATTAATAGACGTTTATGGGGGTCTTCGCAGCTTCTAAATCATTATTTTGTATTTATGGAAGTAATTTATGGAGAGTTCTATTGGCTCGTGTAAGGATTTTATGTGTTAGAAACTTCCGAAATTCAAGCGCATGGTGCGGTTTTCTTTCCAACGTTACTTTACTCGACTTGTGGGCTTTTCTACCTTATAGGGTATGCTACTGCCCGTTTTATGGCCAGTGAATTTTCGGGAAGTTAGTAATTGGAAACCTTTTAGGCTGGTAGTTTTATGGCCAGATTTGGTATTTGGTATTGCGACCAGGCTTAATGTAAATACCTGTTATGTGGTTCCGTCCCTTGTTCGTGGCATGTCGTTGTACTGATTATTGAAACCGAGAAGATTTCCGCAGATTGATATTGGTCTACAAAAATTTCTGTCCTACAACTTAGTGAAGTTCAACGCCTGTTGACCTGTAAGGTAGATCTGTTATAATTTCATTCGTTACGAGGATGTATGGGTCGTTATAACCAACCCCTTTACTTATTATAATACTTACCCCATATACATACAATGTGATTTTTTAAAAACTCAATTGCAGCAGGCGGTATTCTGTCTTAATAACCTTAGAACTGTCTGTATTAAGTCAGAATACGGCCTGCTGCAATTGAGTTTTTAAAAAATCACATTGTATATGTAAATTCAGATTACCGAATAGGTTAAATAGCATTTATTTTACGTAGGGTTCCTTCGTAACCTATATTCCAAATTGCACCATTACTTACGGTCAAATTGTATCACAGCTATTCTGTGTATCTGTGCCCTACGTTCAACACTTAGGCACGTTTTAGATAGCAACCGTATTATACCATGGTAACTTTACGTATTGCCATTTTGTTATAGATAATTTAAGCTTTTTCCTTCGAAGTTCAAAATTAACTACGGCATTTCTTGTTAATATCAAGACACATTGAGTTCTCGTTACCCCGAAATCTTTAAGGTGGCGCAGGTACGTTGTGTAATTGCTAAATGCGTAGCAATTAAATAGCTAGTTTATTTTAAGTTTAAGGGGCGCGATTTTCGGGAAGCGAATGATACATGCCTGAATCTCTGCGATTCCTTACGTTTACTTGAGAATTTCATTCTTGCGACATTAGTTTCCATTCGGCGACTCACTTGTACGCGGTATACTTTAACTGTATTAAGTTTATTTAGCTTTGATTTAAATATTGTATGGTAACTCAAATTAGGGCAGCGTGAATTAATCTAACCCCCTGGCTTAAGTTACAGAGTTTTATTTCTTTGTTATTCTTACCTTCAATAGTTTAAATATTTGCATATCTCCGATTTTAGTCATTCCGCTTTGATTCCTCAAATTACCCTGTCATTTATTATTTAAATATTTAATTGATTACCTATTATACATATGTATATGTACAGTCTTGGTCATATGTTTTGTCACTCGGAGCCTAAATGCATAGGCAGCACACTGTACGGGCGGCTGTTAGCTACGACACGCGGTCCCCGGAGCAGGCTTCTTTACCTTTATTACATATTATTAATCTATTTTATATTAAATATCTGAACGATTTGAGAGTGCTTTTATTGGGTGTTTGTGTTTTGAAGTATTTTCAGGGAACTGGTTATCAGTTGCGGTTCCTATTTTTCTGAAGGACACGCTTGCAACTGATTGGCGCCCAATCATCTTTTACAGCTTATTACAAGAACCCCGACCTTCCAACTGGCAGTCGGCGGCGTGTTCCCGGGAGCTACCTCGGTCTCCCTCCTCTTTTTGTCGTAGGAACCTTCCAGGAGCAGATATATGTACAGATCACAATCTATTGAGTATAAAATATAATCTAAAATAGAAAAGAAAATTTAAGCAAAGATAAAAAAATAAAAAACTGGGCAACCAAAAAACTAAATGAGGGAAATATGCTAAGAAATTTTCAGAAAAGGACAGAAGCAAAATAGGAAAAAATAGAAGAAGCATCATTTAAGCAAAAATTGAAAATGATTAAATCAGCTATCACGAAGGGACCCGAAGAAACAATATAATATTACAGTCGAAATAACCCACAAAAACATTGGATAAATGATTATGTTATAAATTTGAAAGAAGAAAGAAGAAAACACAAACATGAAATAAACAAAGAAGAATATAACAGAATTGGAAGTCTAGTGAACAGAGAAATAAAAAAGACAAAAGAAGAATGGTTCGAAGAATACACAGCAGAGATAGAAATCGACTTTAACCGAGGAACTATGGAAAAAGCTTACAGAAAGATAAGAAAACAATTCACAAAATTTAAAGCTAAAAATAGAGTAATCAAAACGAAGGAAGGTCTCATCGACAGTAATGCTGATTATTGGAAACGATATGTCGAAGAACTATGCAATGCACCAAATGGAACCATTAACATCGAAGGAGAAGAAATCATAGAAGAGGATCAATTAGGCCCACCAATAACAAAAGACGAATTTAATAAAGCATTAAAAGAATTAAATTTAGGTAAAGCCTACACAGTAGATAAGATATCAGGAGAACTACTCCAAGCACTAAAAAAAGACGAGAAAGACTATATTTACTCACTTACCAGAGATTATATAACACAGGAAGTGTACCTATGGATTTCAAAAAGAGTGTCATGGTGATGCAAAAAAAATAAGGCAATCAGAATATAGAACCCCTAGTTTACTCACGCATGTCTCAAAAATACTAACTAGGATAATAAACAACAAAATGAAATTGACTCCAACTTAAATTAGGATTAGTACGGATTCAGAAAAAATAATGGCGCTAGAGAAGCGATATTCTGTCTCCGGAATTTAATCGAAAAAAGCTTTAAAGTACAGCGAACATTAGAATGTATGGACGAAGTATTCAGGAAATATAAGATGGAGATCATTAAAAAAAGACAGAAGTGATGATGTGCTCTAGAACGCCAGAAGAATTCAAAATAACAATTGGTGACGATATTCTCAAACAAGCAACATCATATAAGTACCTAGGTAGTATTATAAGTGAAGATGACAGAAGTACAGAGGAAATTAAAAACAGAATAAGGCAAGCTAAAATCGCGTATAACAACAAAAATCATTATTTGCATTCAACAATATAAATCTATCGATAAGTAAAAGACTAATTAAAACATGTATTTGGAGTAGTACTGAATTATATGGGTCAGAAACGTGGATACTGAGAAAAAAGGAAGAAAGGGTATTGGAAGTCTTCGATATGTGGGTATGGAGAAGAACAATGAAAATAAAATGGGCAGAAAAAGTTTCCAACAAGAAAGTATTAGAACTAACTAGTCAGTAGAAGAAGATAGGCAGTTACTAAGTAGATACTATAAAACAAAGAAGACATACATGGATAGGAAATATGTACAGATTACAGAAATCCCCGTATATAGTACAGATGATACCTTAGAAGGTTCCGTAAAATGAGAAAAAGTTAGAATTCATGAAACAAGTCATTAGTTATAAAGGTGCTGAAAATTATGCAGATTTAAAGGAAGTGACTTGTGATCGCCAGAAGTGAAAAGCTGCCAATCAATCTAAGAATTGAAGTTCCAGAGAGATACGAATCAAATGACGACAATATATATAAGACAAACGAAAATATCAAGGAAAAATATCAATAACGTGGTGGACAATAAACCTGTAAATAAACATGAAAGGCTTAAAGAAAGCTCTAAAAGACTTATACAAGAACGAAGGAAATTAGGAATAGATTGAAAAATATAGTAATATGAAAACACTGAGATCCAAACTAAGTACTGAAAATAAGAAAATATTTAAAATATGAAAACCAGATAAAACAAAAACGTCAAATAGGAAAGAAATAATGCAGGCAATTGGAAACTTTTACTTAGAGTTATACAAAACACGATTGGATCCAGCCCAGCAACATGTGACCGAATTACAGAAACACAACTCACAGTGAGAATTTATGGGACCTACCACATTCGAAAGATATAGAAAACTTATCGCTTGGAACGTAAAAGAAAAATGATTCTGCTTTATGGCTAAACATATGACAAATTTATGATAACGTGTTACCTTACTTATCACCAAAAAACAAATTGACCGTGGTAAAAACAGAATTAAATTCAATATGTTACCATTTACCTATACTGCTAGTACAACCAATTGTTTATGACAAAATTTTCAGATAGACATGTAAAAACATTATTCTGATCGCGTCTCTTTAAATGGGGCTCAAACGTATTTTTGTCATTCCTCATTTTCTTGTCTTGTTTTGATCCCCTGAATTCCCAGAGATGAAATGTTACTTTTGCAAACCCTGTATATTTTTAAAATAGCAGTAGTTCTTAGGTAGTCGCTAATGTTGCATTTACTTAAATCATTCTTCTTCTTCTTTGTACCCCTTTGCTCCTTAGTGTCGGATTGGATTCCATACACCCCATTTCCTTGGTCCACCCTTTCCATGTCTTTTTCTGCCTCTACCACTCCTTTTTACTTTTTGCTGGGTTCATTTTGTTATATGACCATGCCAAAGGTCTACTTTCCGTTCTCGTCATATCTGATTATTGTTTAGTCATATTCCTTATTTCATACTCTATCAAATTTTATCTTTCCCGTTATTCTTCCCAGGTATTTCAGTTTTAGCGCATTTATTTGAGGTTCATGTTTTTGTAGTCGATTCTATTTCATTTTTCTGAAAGATAGTTTTATTTACTACCCGATATACCGGGTGTCAATGAGACCTGGGGCACTCCAACTGTTTTGAAATTTGGTATGCGCAATATGCTCTTATAACCTCATTATTTGATGTAGAACACAAGTTTCTGTCACTTCTAGTTTCGCTGAAATTAACCTCAACTTTGTTATTTTAAATAAGAGACAGTGAATACGTATCTTACATTTTTGGAATCTCTATTTAATTTTACGTATGTTAGTTATCAAGTTTGAAATATTTTGACGACAAAGTAAATTTTTACAGAAACATTTATTTATTAATCTAGAAAGCATTATAATAACGTATTATTAACTATAGACTTTTCTTAGAACATTTGATGTAATTTAAACGCAGCAAATAGTAAATGGCAATCCGTTTCTTTTTTCTACATTTTTTGAGTTAACCAGAACATGTCACTGCACGAACGCTTTATTTTAAACTCGTTTTGTAAGTCGTTTTCCATTGAGGCTATTATATTAACTCTTATTAATTTGTAGTCTTTCCCATTTTTTCTTTCTCCTGTAATTTGGGCATAAATCAGGCCTTTGTACATTTTCAGTCTCCATTTTATGTAATAATTTCCTTCATTTCCCTAAGTGGACATCTGTTTTTTAACATTTTTTTTCCCAGTTCATACTTACTTGTAAACTGTTTTTTCTTTAAATTTGGTTAATACTATTTTGTCTCTTCCTAGCGCTAAAGCTTTTATAATATATCGTCTGAAAGGGCCTTTAAGTAGGCATCCAAGTAAATTAATCCATCTGACCAAACAAAAGTTAACTTAAAATGTCTACCAAAAAATTGCGTTTATTTATTATCAGAATCTTTCCTTTAAATAATCACTAATGCTATTCTAAAGTATCAGTGATGAGATGTTTTCAATAACTTTTTTAATGCCTCAGGCGTTTTTGTTTTAGGTGTTCTACTTGAGGTTTACTTATAAAAGTTACTCTTCATAACACCTTCTATTTGAAATTAAATGCATTCGGCGCTCATAAATACATAAATAATATTTAAACAAATTTCCAACAGAGCAGAACATAATTCAATTTCATATACTTTAAAATTTATTGCTATTGATTGGTTTCCTCGTTCTTCACAGTCTAATATGTCAATATGTGCTATCTGTCTGCTGGGTTGTCACAGTTGCGACATATGCAGCTATCTAATGGGTGATTGAAGTATGTTTTGGCGCATAAGAAGTGATGGTAACCATGTTAAGATCACTTATGATATGAGCTAAGATGTGCGTTCAGATTTTCAAGCAAGCCTCAATTAAAATAATAATAATAATTACTAGAAATAGTGCTGGTATAAGAGGAAGAAAAAACTTGTTTAACCATCTCGGTCAGATATTCAACTCCCATTGAATATGTGATCTACTAACTGCCTTGCACTGTAGAAGCGGTGTCTAGCGGCTAGCGCCACAGACATGTTAACGTTATACAGTGCTTCCAATCCCCACCTATCATTAAAAAATCCCTTCACACCCTACTGGCATGGGGTGGACCTGGCGTAATCCACAGAGATCTGCTCCATGTCAATTGATGATGATGATGATGATGAAATCACCTGATACACGATAACCGCGAATGTGTGTACCTTTAGCATTTTTTAGTTGTAAAAGAAGCGACTTAATTGTCTAAACCTTAAATCTAAAATAAATCGTTTTTTAATAAGACCAACTCCATTTACTCGATCACAAATTAAGAAGTGACTGATTTATGCGTTTTCCAATTTTTTTTTGTAAGGTCACAGATGTTGCCAACCCTGAAAATCCATTACGCGGTTTAGATTAGAATCTACTTTATAATCGTAGTAACGAGATTAATTTCTTCTCTCCAGCTTTTAAAATGTAATCTTGTTTTGAGATTAATTTGTAACGAAATGGTTCATCCGGAGTTTTTAATAAATCAAAATTTCGGAAGCGCTGTTGCGTACAAAATGTAATATGCGTATGTTTATTAAAGTCAAACGGATAGTAAGCTTTCACTCCATCAAACTTTTTGTTTTATTTGCTCTTGTATATGCAGTCTATTTCTGTTGCTCATTTTTTTGCAGATTGCATCCTTCTTTTCTTATTGTATAAATTTTATCAAATCTAATGTATGCTTTATCAGTTAATAGTAAAATAAGTTTAGAGGTTAAGTTTTATTACAGAGTTTCTATATTTAAAGGGTTGAAAAGTATGTACCAAAATATCCTAAAAATGCTAAAATACTAACACAAGAAAGGTACAAAAAATCGCACCAAATGACCACACTGTGATTTGAGGACTAAGCGTTGTTTTTACACAGATTATCTTTCACGTGGAAATGGCAGTTTTGTTTTTACGAGGCACGCAGTTAAACAGCACAACAATCTACGAACATTTTTAAAAACGAAATTTGGTCGTAAAGTATTTTATTATAGCGCGTATAGCTAAAAAAAAAGAATACAAGAGAGTGAAATCTTAATAACCCGCAATTCTAGATGTACATTTGACGATTCTGATAAAATGTTATGCTTTTAAGGTTTCCTGCATACCCGCATTTTCCCTTTTCAATAATCGCGCGGTATTAGGGAGTAACTTAGGAAGATATTACCGCTTCGGGGTTGAATCAGGACTCGTTATCAAACCTCGACCCGCTCAACTAAGTATTGATGCGGCGCTCATTTCGTGTTTCCTCAAAACAAAACGCCCCTACGTAAACCAGGAGGATAACTTCGTTAAAGCGAACGAATGTAGAGGGAAAGATACTGTGACAGAAAGTTTTCTGTGCTGGGATTACTTCAATTCATTCTAAACTTCGATAAAATCTGATTTAAAAGTTGGTGAAGTGCTGACGTCGCTCAAGCTCTATTTAGTATTGACACAACTCGACACTTTTCTATCATTCGTTTTTGGTATTTCTTAGATTCCTAGTAGTTCAAAAATTCAATTGAGTTCTCAGATTTTGGTTTTCAGCAATTAAAAGTTTTGAATCGGCCCAAACTAACAAAGCGCAGATTCGTTTAAAATTCCTGGGGCGAAGTGAAGCGTTTATTTCCATTTTTGCAACCCTCGCAACTAAATTGTATTTTAAAAGAGATTACCGAAACAAAATAAAAAGGCAAAAGATTAGAAACCTATAAGAAGCCGTCATATATTCGAGGAAAATTATATTTTACACGAAAACAATAAAGTTAAGTTAGTGTCGAATTAAAAATATTGGATTTTTATTTTAAGGGAGTCACATAAAGCTGTCTGAGAATCGATTCTTTTAAATTTTGTTTTTAATTCTGAATATTCTTTCAGGAGTTGGATGGTGGCCTAGTTTATCGCAGTTACTGGATATGCATTTAAGGGAAATCGGTGTTATCTCCAAACACTTCTTTATGATTTCCGAGACCATGTCCAAGGACCAAATCGAAAATAAATTGAAAATATTGAAGAAAAATCATTGCAGAGGTAAGTGGATTTTCCTTTCTATCATGTCGAAGATAAATCCTTAGAAGTTCAATCTGTTGGAGGGAGAATCGAAATTTTAAACCTTTTCGCCTAATATCGCTTAAAATTGTCCTCGCTAAAATTTAAAATGTTTTAAAAGCTTAAAATGTTAGAGCTTTACGCAGAGTAGAAAAACACTTAGACTTTCGATCATTCATTATTTATACGTTTAGAAGTAACAGCGAATATTAATTAAATATGCCAAAAAAAGCAATTTGAAAAAGATTATATGACGAATTAAAATTTTAGTTGATTTAATTAATACTGGCACTTATCCACAATAGCAGAATTGCACTTCGTCTAAACTTATCCCCACCATATCTCGAAGATAAATTATTCAAATCTTATAAGCTTGTCAGAACCAAGGCCCGCTGGATTAATATTGCATATAAGGCCTGCCCACTTCATTTAGCCAAGACGCAATTAGAAAGGATGATAGCGCCATTTGAAGTGAACTATACATTTTTTAAGGACCTTGGTCAGAACACCCCAAAAGCTTTACTTAAATTATTGAAGTTAGATTTTAAAATGGCGTTTGCAAAAAAATTGATTACAGCAAAATTCGCCCTTGTGGAAAATTAATTTTCTAATATTTCAGATGCATGCAATTGCCCAATTAGGATAAAGGTATCGATGTAGATCAGGCAATCTCACTTAGCAAATTAATTACAAAAAACCCATTGCAGTCAAAAGTTGCAGTATTAACTCAATACCTGTTTTATAATTTGTCAGGTGAGGCTGCCTGGTACGACACTGTACATCAATACTCCTACCCTGATTCGCCTTCGATCCATCTTTAAATTAGCGATCTACCGATAGTTTTACCCTAACTGGTTTAGTGTACATGATCCAGCGATCTACAACATGAAAAAAATCCTTAAAACCTCTACCCTTTATTGATCACACGTGCAATACCTAAATCCTAAACCAACAACTACTTTCCTTTGAAAATTATACAATCCCAACCAATTCGCCAACAAAAAAATACCAAATAACCAACCAACCAACCAGTCAACAAAATAATTAACTAAGCAAACAACCAAACATTAATGGCAAAGATAAAAGAAATAAACAAGGTGGAGGTCATACAACCAGTCCACCACGGTCTATCCACCTTTCTTGGTACTGTTTGTTAAGATGTCCCCGAATTGGTACTGCGAAATGTCCTAGAACACCTTCATCAGTAGCGAAGACAACATATCCATCTAAAAAAAAATTGATATCAGACCATTTAATCATTTCGGAAAAATGTGGACTTCTTGATCATCATCTTCAAGTAATGAGCTTTATGGGCGTTATGTCGCTTATTGTGATTTCCCTGTATAATAACTAGTGGCATTAGTCCCACCAAAAAGGCTTACAACATAACATAAATGTTATAAAAAGGGAATTAGAAAAGTTGGACTGTGCATCAATGCGAAGAAGGCCAAAGTAATATTAGTAGTGACTGACGAAGAGCTAGAAAACAGAATTTAAATAGGCGACTCGCCTATTGAACAGGTTTAGAATTTCAAATACTTGGGAAACTATGTAGAACAGAATGGTGGTATTGATCAGGAAAGGATAGAATGTAAGAGGTGTTACAAAAGAACAAGTAGGTAGCTGTATACATATAAAACCGTTTACATACCAATGTTAACATATATGCTTGTAGGATCGAATAAGAAAGGAAACGTTTTATGGGGATTTACAAGTGAAACCTTTTGGCACGATTATTCAACAGTCACAGATGTGCTGGTTTGGCCAGGAAAAAAATGGAGAAAGAAAGAGTACCAAAACAAGTCCTTGAGATGGAAACAGTACGCAAAAGAAACCGTAGAACAGCGAAGAAAACATGAATCTAGGACAGGGGTGGCCAACCATTTATAGTTTATGCGTCAATTTCTTCATTTTTTAGTTAAGATGCGCCATACAATCTTATATCCCTTTTAAAATATGGCTATATGGACATATTTAACAGTTATACAAGAATAACCCCAAGCAAGAATACCATATGTCTGCTCACAAACACTAGCACTTAGAAAATCTTTAAATTAAAAAAAAAAAATACTTCAATGAACATGTCAAGAATTTGGAACTACTTTGGATTGAAGTACAGCAAAATATCTAGGAGATGCTGTAACTCAACATCCATAGCCATGACTATTTTGAAACAAAATACTTGCAGCACATAGGAAAAGAGTATGCAGAAGATTTGAAATACATTGAAGACTACAAGAAATTAACACACAACTCAAGAACGTGGCTCAGAAATCGAACAAAATCTGAAGCTAATGGAAAAATACATAAAGATTAAGCAATTGGCCTAGGTACTGGATCAAAGAAGAACACGGAATTACAGCAGAAGGCTACAGGTCGATACGAGTTCCTTCAAATGAAAATTAATAAGAAATGGGAAATCATCTCTAACATTCACTTACAATAAATTTCAACTATCTACAGAACAAGCCACATCCACGTACACCACCTGGTATGGTAATGGTAAATGAGGTAAACCAAACAATCTAATATTGTTTTATCACAAATTATGCTTCCAATATTTGAGGAAGGTTGTGAAGAATGGGCTACATTTCAAGATTTATTAGAAGCCATAAAGAAAATGCAGTACTTATCTAGAAACACACGTTAAAGGCCAGCCGAGTCATTCACACTGATAACTTGTTCTAATTATGAAGTAGCTCGGGAAATGTTGAAGAAGCAATCAACGATTACTAACTATTGCTTAAACTGTCGAACAAAATATTAGTCATTCTCAGAATCCAACAAGAATCGGCAGAAAAGGCCAAACAACTCTATGACATAATAACTGAATGTTTAAAAGTAATTAACCATGGGAATAGACGTAGCTTCATATGGCCTAATCATTAATCGTATATTAACTTGGAAATGGAATAATGAAACCGATAAAATATGCTGCTCAACATTTGAAGTAGGTAGTACACTTAGAAGAATATATACATATAAACAATAATTTACTTCTTCTTGTATAATTGATAGTATAGGATTCTGGGAAACATAATGGTATTAAAGAACAAAACTTAAATAATAAATGTCTTAATTTAAAAAAATTAAATCTTCATTAATATTGCAGAGAAGTTTTTTTCTGCAATAAAATAATAACCTTTTGAATGTAATGCTAGAGAATATTTGGTACCTAGTTATTTAATTGGAACCGCTCCTTCTGTTCTTACCAACCTTTTCAGTTAATTCCACACGTTTCTTATAGGATTAAGTTCCAAAGAGTTGTCTGGCTAATCCATGTGCATAATATTATTATCCTCAAAAAATGAAATTGATATGATTTGTTATATGAGGGGGCGCGTTATCATGAACAATATCATCCCATATTTTTGACAAATAGCCACACTACAAGTTGTAATACATCGTTAAGGTAGTGCCTGGTACTGTTCACTGTAGCATTTTCAAACATAATCAATTCTCAGAAATATCTCCCCAAACCGCAATAGAACCAACTCCAGAACTATAATGGGAAGTCATCTGGTTCTCAATATAGTCTTCTACTTTATTTCCCTACGCTCCTCTACACTCCTATTCTTCAAACTGAGCTATAGTGACCAACTCTGGTCTTGTTACTAAATAAACAACGACTACAAACTTTAGTATTCCAACCTTTACGTTGATGACCCACCCTAACGTTGTCTTTTCAATGGTTAACAATGAACAGTTTTTAGAAGATCTGGCCCTTAACTTTATTTTATAGGACCTTGTTATTATTGCGTGACTGGATATTTTAGTACCTGTTGCATTCAATAGCTGATTCTGGAGCCCATTCGCAGTGGAAAATTTTCTTGTAAAACTTGGTAAAAGGATCAGCGTCGATGAGCTCAGTATCTGCACCTATAAGAGATAATAATAACAAACAACAACTGAATCGCAATTGTAAAGCCATAGGCATTTTTACATTCAGAAACACCGCCCTGATCATGTAGTAAGTCATGCATAATACTAATAGAGAGTTATCGCAAGTACTACGTTAAATTTCCGTTAACGCTAAAATCATGTGATGTTATACGCTATTTTATTTTTACGGTAAATGACATTTTAGAGTTATCGCACGCCGCTATTTTACCGTACGCTATAAACACAGTCACTTAACCTCAACACATAAAATTACTTGTTTATAAACACAACAACATAACCTCACCACTCAAAATAACGTACACAAAAACTCTCCGCTATTTTATGAAAATACCGGACCGCGGTTATTTCTTTAACGTACGCTAAATGTAGACGCATTCGCATTCGTCCGATTGTAGGAAAATAACGTACGCTAAATTTAGCGTTGTACTTGCGATTACTCTCCAATATCTAAGAAGAGTTGTTCACTTTTACTGCATGTTACATAAGTGTACCAGTTCAAATGTTGAGCATTGTATACGAATTATTATTGAAAACTTCTCACAAAATCGAAAGCTCTGAAGAGCTGATGCAGTTTTCACACACAAGATTTCAAGCATTAGAAGTAATACAAGATGCAAAAAAGAAGACAACGAACACCATCTCACTGCATTTCCTGTCTACCAAGAATTATTCTAAATATTGCAAACAACCACATCAAATCTATGGCTGCTTAAAATTCAAGGTGCTGTTAAGAGCTACCAAGATGAAAGTTGTAAAAGTCCGAAAACTTTGCTGCAAGTGCCTCTACCATGACTCCATGATTGGTGGTGTCACATCTGTAAACACCAACACCATATTCTTCAACAAAGTGAGATAATCCAGCAGTCAAAACTACCTTCCAAAATAATACCCAATATAATTACTTTTGCCATAGAATCCAAGGTCTCCAAACAAGAAAAACTCGTTTTTTCAAATCACGTTGGACGCCAAACTACTAATAAGACGCCAAAACGATGTAAACTGGAAACCGAGGGATGCACAATAGAACAAGTCTCACAGAGCAATTCTTTGGGCGTAAGGATTACCAGTTCTGTTATGGAATACCAAAAGAACAAATATTAGCACAAGTAACAAAAGCCAATAGAGTATTTTCTTCTTCTTTTTCTTCTTCCCCAGTCTTTGTTTGTCCACTGCTGGACATAGACCTCCTCAAGTCGTTTCCAAGCTATTCTGTCCTGTGTTTTCTGTATCCATCAATTTCCTGCAATCTTCTTTATATCTTTTAGGTGGTCTTCCCATGCTTCTCTTAGATATGATAGGGCGCCATTATAGATTGCGGTTTGGCCACTCTGCTGATGTTTTTCGATCAACATGTCCTGCCCAACTCCACTGTAGTTTCGTTATCCTATCTAGTTACAACATCTGTAGCACCTGATCTTGTTCTGATGCCGATGTTCTTTAGTTTGTCTCTTAGGCTTACTCCCAACAACCTCCTCTGCCATAGCTCTTTGCGTGACCTTTAATTTTTTCGCTGTTTTGCGGATGGTGTTGTTGTTTCCATACCGTATGTCAGGACAGGCAGAATGCGCATATCAAAAACTTTGCTTTTTAAGCATATAGGTATGTCATGATTTTTCAAAATATATGATAGACGTCCAAAAGCCATCTAACCCAAACCAATTGATTTTGTTTTCCAAGATTCACTATACTCATACTAACACCTTTGATAACCGTTAACCTCGCAACACTGCGGGTCGATCTTATTCACCTCTCTCGATGGGTTAGGTTAGCCTCCTGCCCAGCATACGTGCAAAGAGGGCTCACAGAACTCGTTCTTATGAGTTTCTAACAGGCCATCATCGGCCTAGGCTTCGGTCATAAGAGGAAGAAGATTCACAGCATGACTCAGATTTGATAGAGCATCAGGAGCTCTAAATGAAACAATATGGAGAAATAAATATCTAAACAGAGAAATCAAGGCTAGATCATATAAAACTACTGTAAGGCCTATTTTAACTTACGTCGCTGAGGAGGATGTGACACTTCGCGAATCAAACAACTGATAGAAACTACCGAAATGAAAACACTAGGGAAAATTGTGAATAAACCACGAAGGGACCGAGAGACAAGCCGGTATGTAAGAGAGCAGTGTGGAATTCGACCCATCAAGCAGTGGATACAAATTCGAAGAATAGAATGGGATCAACATGTATCTAGAATGGGCATGGAAAGGGCAGTCAGAGTAGCATGCGACAAATCTCTTCGAAGCAGAAGGAGCGTAGGAAGACCCCAAAAGCGATGGAGGTAAACATACCTAACATAACGACAGAAGAAGAAGAAGAGCACTAATGAGAGCTAAAAGGGCAATTGCAGCCCTGGAGTATTTACGTGGTCTAATGGATCCAGGCCCCTACGCATCAGTCACAACAGGAGAAACAACGAACCTCGTACGAGAAAAAATAGAACCTGAGGTAACAGATGTCTAACTAGAAAATTTAGGTACCACGTCATCCTCGTTATCTAAGTAACTTCACTATAATTACTGCGCTACTGATTTTACCCAAGTTAACCCAAAATTTACCTAAAGAGCCATTACACTTTTTTGTAAACTAGGCCTGGGTATGAAAGAGCATGGTCAAATCATTCTAAATGTACTGAAGAATCCAACAATGGTTTCATCATAACCAGCGTTCATATATTCCATCTCTGGACATACGCCTTCCCAAGCATTCGCATTCGCCATTCGTCGCGATTGTCCGCTTTCCTCATCCATTGGTTTCGAGCTAATTTTTGAATATCGTCCCTCCATCGGGTTTTGGGTCTACCACGGTCTCTCTTCCCTGTTCTCGGCCTCCACTCGGTTACCTTTCTGGTCCATCTATGATCCGTTGTTCTCATAATGTGGCCCGCCCATTTCCACGTTAGTCTTACAATGTGTTCCGTCGCGTCTATTGCTCCAGTTTTATTTCTTATCCAATCTTTTGACCTTCTGTCTTTGAGTCTAATGCCCAGCCTCGATCTCTCCATTTTTCTTTGGGCGACTTTTACTTTTTCTATCATAGTTTTTACCAGACTCCAGGTTTCTGATGCGTAGGTAATTATTGGGAGAACCTATTGGTTGAATATTCTTGTTTTCAAGTGTTGGGGGAAGTCCGATTTAAATATATTCCTAAGCTTTCCATATGCAGCCCACTCCAGTTGTATTCTTCTCTCTGTTTCTTCTCTTTGGCAGACTTTTGTTATTGATATTTTTTGTCCTAGGTATATGTACTCTATAGTAATGTGGCCTTGTCTAAAGCCTGCATGTTCTGATGGTTGGAAGGTCTTTTTGTAATCCTATTGGTTATAATCTTTGCCAACAGTTTGTATATGTGTGACAATAGTGTTATAGTCCTGTAATTCTTCAAATTTTCCTTATTTCTCTTTTTGTATATTAGTATTGCTTTAGCCGGATTTAGCTTTCCATGTGTCAGGTATGGTTCCTTCTTCCAAGCAAATGTTGAATAGTCTTGTGATATGTTTAACTAAGTTTTTGACACCCATTTTTATTTATTCAATGACAATTTCATCCAACCCTGCTGATTTATTATTTCTCATTGGTTTCATGGCATTTTTTACCTCATAAATACTAATTGGAGGCATATCTTCGGAATAGTTTTTTGTTAGGGATGCTCGTTTATCTCTTGGATTGATCGGTGGCTATGTCCTTTTTGAGGAGTATAGTTCTTTATAGAATGTTTCGATGTGTTTTAATATTTCTTCACGTTCATGCAGTATATTTCCTTTCTCATCTATTAACCCAGTAATTTCCTTTTTACCTTCACTGGTTTTCTTTCTAAATACGCGTAGTCCCTTATTCTGTTTTATTATTTCTAAAGCTATTCTTTCATTATGTTCAGCGGCATCCTTCCTTACCTGTCGTCTTATATCTTAAAGAGATGGATTACAAATACAAATATTGCAACATTAAACGTAAGATCGATTAAATCGAAAGATAAACTACTACAACTAGAGGAGGAAATATCACATGTAAAATGAGACATCGTCGGTTTGAGCCAAGTTAGGAGAAGAGGAGAAGAATTATTGATAACGCTGAAGTCAGGGAACATGCTATACTATAAAGGGGAGGAAGAAAATAGCAAAAACGGAGTCGGTTTTCTAATACATAAAAGATGGAAAGAATATATCACCTCTACAGTATCAATATCATCGAGAGTGACATATATTATTATACAAATAACCACCAGATATCACATAAAAGTGATTCAGGTATATGCTCCAACCTCAGAATACTCAGAAGACGAGGTAGAAGAATTCTACGACGATATAAGAAAAGCAACAAAGGAAATGAAGGGAGTGAAAGTGAGATACACCCTGATAGTAGTAGATTTTAACTCCAAGATCGGAAAACAACGTAAAGGAGAAAACTGTGTGGGGACCTATGGCTTCAAAAATGGAAATGATAGTGGGCAAACCCTAGTGAGCTTTCTAGAAGAATACCAACTTGAAGCAATGAACACATTTTTCAACAAAGAGGGAAACCGGAAATGGACATGGCAGAGCCGTGATGGCAAGACATAACGAAATAGACTTTATTATTACAACTCATAAGAATACAGTACAACATGTGTCAGTTTTAAATTGTATTAACACAAGTGATCATAGAATGGTGAGAGCTAAGATAAGACTTAATACAAAGCTGGAAAGTAGAAAGCTAGTGGAGAAAAATACAAAAAATATAAACCTTGCCTCACTGAAGAATTTGGGACAAGAATATAAAACAGAACTGGAAAATAGATTACAAACAAATATGGTAGGCGAAATAAACAATGTGAATGATATAAATGAACAAATAACAAAAAAATATATAAAGGACGCGATAAATAATATTGTAGTAAAGTGGGCGATATCAAAAAACATGTAAAAACATCGTCATAAGAAATGCATTAAATACGTTAACATTTAGGTGTGGTCTGATATAATAAGTTGTGCAATTATTGCAAAGTAAGGATCGTTATTTCTGTTTACTAACTAAAGATGCACTTGCATGAATATGAGTCATACGACGCAGCTGGTTGTATTGCGCAATCATAATATTGTAATACAAAGTTCCATTAGTTTATGCTAGCTGACCTATCTTCATACAATGTAAGAATGAATGGAACCCTTGTACTAACATAAGCAGATGTTAAATGTAAGAGAGAAAGAATACATCTTGAGAGTATAAATATAGAAACCCTACCATAGGGAAGTCAGTCTCTTGATAGAGTCTCACTACGATGCCTGATTAATCACTCAGACGAGAGACTCTACCAGGACCAAGAGCTACCAAAGGCGAGATCAATAGTAAGCACAAGACACATATCGAAGACGGCCAACAAGATTTTGGGCGTTGGAAGAAGTGCTATCCCTAAGAAAATTGACAGAATATGAAATAGCATGTGAAGAACATTTCATCAAGAACGTCAAGCGTAACTACAATGGAACACACATCCTATTCAAACCTAACCATTGTAACCTTGGGAACTCTAAACATTAAGCAATAGCTAGGTTACCAAATTCTGCTCGAAGAACCATATACAGTTAAAAATATCCATGCAATGTCGTACCAACAGCCTCGCCTGGTAAATTATAAAAAAGACGTGGAGTGACACTGCTGTAGTAACTGTTTGAATATTAATTCAGTACTCCAAGCCTTTTTTATAATTTACTAGGGGAGGCTGCCAGATATGACACTGTACCGACACTTTTACTCTAACTGGGTGATTTTCTAAATTTTTGATCATACCTTACCAATGAGGAACAAATCTTAGGTTAGTTTACGCACTTACTTAATTAATTTGTCACATTGACATCAAAGTCACTTGTGATAGAGCAAAGACATGCGTTAGAAATGAAAAGATCGCCCGTTACTTCATTAACGTAAAAGTAGGCGTAGGTTTTGAGCTAAAAATATATGCTTTGATAAAACATCTGACGTGTTAATATTTTGTTATCGCTTTTTCTTTTTTGTCTCGTTTTTGTGTTGGGACACGCAAGGTATTCAGTAAATCAGAGATGTTTTTTGGGAGTGTTCTTTATTTTGCTATTTACTAGAACGAATTTCGCTTCTACCTCCGCTATATTTACTTTCGAACTTCGAACACTGCGATCGATCTTGTACACTTGAATGCATTTTTATTTTACAGCTGTGATTGTCTGTGCTTCTGCGACTGAAGTAGGGAAGATGATTTTGGCGGCTGTCGATCATCTGAACTTAGCTAGGGATCACAATACTCTGACGATTTTTATAGATGCATCGTCTCTTCCGTCTTGGTTGTCGAGTTTTAGTGGCGATGTCGATATGATTTCTAACACAACTAGTATTCTAAATAATTCTCAAGTTTCGTACGGAACGTATAAAGAACCAAATATGACAAACTATTTTGATAAAGTTTCAGTTATTACGAAGAAATACGTGCTCGTGTTTAGTGAGAACGTTTTCGGGGATGTAAGTTCGAACTACACTTACAATGTGAGTGTTGAGAGTGTCGTCGTACACAGAATAAAACGGTCTCTTTCGGTTTTAAGCGGTGAAAGAAACGAAGACGCAAAATTTGTATTATTAGATTTAAAAGGTGAGGATAGCTGGAGACCCCTCCTGAACGTAGGTCGGAGCAATTACAGTGAATTTTTAGTGGCGAGAATTTTAGACAATTTGGACGAATGGACCCTTAAACATAAACATAACGACGAGTGCGAAGGCTGTGAAAGTGAACTTACGAAACTTATGAGTGTTTTAATAATATTGGGGTGCTCTTTCATTTTCGTCTCGGTACTGATGGGAATAGCCGTTTTAGCGAGAAATCAGGTACTCAAGAAGAAATTATCCAAAGGCCCTTATAAGGTGCTGCTGACGGCTACGGACTTCGTTTTTCCTCAGCTAGCTGACAGTCGTAGGGTGAGTGAAAAATGTTTACTTAGATTCATTTAGATTTAAGGGATGAAACCGAATGCTGGTAAGTACCTTATGTCAGAATTTGCGCTCCGTTCCCCCTACAAACAACGTTAACAAGTTTAATTGAGTTCGCTAATTGCGTTGGAGCGACCTGGGACCGTGAATATTTGACAGCGTAACTTCTAGAATCAATTCTTGTAAATAAGTTCCGTATTTGGAAACCGTATTTTGGTATTCGTTATATAATTACACATTTAAACTCTTAATTTATTGTTGCCTCGTAATTGATAGGAAATGTATACAAAGGTTCATAACATTTATTACTTCCATAGTACTTATATTAATTGTACAGGGTTCTCCAACAGGTATGACCTATTTTCATGAGGCTATAAAAACATAATTAAAGGGTAAAATGAAATAACTCTGCGATATTTAAAAACGTTATATTATGCAATTTTAAACTTCAAAATAACATCAGATAAATGACTACCATTGGCCGTTAAACGCTGCCTCAAACGATTTTTAAAATTTTCCATAACTCGCACTAGCAACTCGTCAGGAATACTATTGATTTCTTGAGAAATATTGTCTTTCAATCGTACGTGGTCGGTTTTTAGAGGCTTTATCTTTTAAGTAGCCCCACAAGAAGAAGTCAGCTGGTGTCAAATCCGGCGATCTTGCTGGCCAATTAATGTCTTCATATTTGGAAATCAATTTGTTTGGAAACATTGGTTGCAGAAAATTACGACTAGCTATTGCTGTATGGGTAGTGGCCCCGTCTTGTTGAAACCAGATGTTTATTCGTCGTAATCTTTGCAATTCAGGCACCATGAAATGCTCTAACATATGAACATAACGTTCAGAATTTACAGTAACTGCTCGATTATTTTCTTCAAACCAATAAGGTCCAATAATGGCAAATGCCGACACAGCACACCACACCACACTGTAACCTTTGGATTACGAAGTGATTTTTGATGAAGTTGTTTGGGGTTTTCTGACGCCCAATATCGGAAATTTTGTTTGTTAACAAATCCATTTAAATGGAAGTGGGCTTCATCCGCCACGAATAAATTATGCAGTGCATCTTCATCGTTATTCAAAATTTGCAAAAACTCTCGGCAGAAATTCATTCGATTGATCGTCTCATCAGGAGTTAAACTTTGGCAAACTTGAATTTTATACGGATAAATCTTTGTGAAGGATTCTCGACAAGCTTTGTTTGAGAGATTTCTAGCGCAGCAGCATGTTTCTTTGCAGATCGTTGTGGACTTTCAAAGGCTTCACGGACAAGTTGAATGTTTTCTGGTGTTCGTACAGTTCGAACACCACCTTTAAACCTACACGTGTTAAAATCATTCACCCAGCGTAAAATTGTTTTTTCGTGTACTAGATAGAAATCAAGTACATTGTTCAATCAAAAATCGTAAAGAAAAGTGGTACTTTTCTTGTTAGCAACACTTTTCTTCATAGCAACACTTTTTTTCATTCATTCAATTGATTTGTATAAATATTCGTAAATGTACAATTGTTCAAATTATTAAACGAAGTGCAAATTTCAAACGCGTATCTTAATAATGCATTATCACACGTGCAGGGACGGATTGGGACGCCGGGAAACGGGATTTTCCCGAGAGGCCGGTAGAATCTGAGGCCGCTTGGCCGGTCATTAAAAAAATTGTAGCTAAGTTGGTACCACAGTCATAATTTATCTATGACTGTGGTTGGTATATAGAAACAAACGAATCGGCCCACTCGACATCGACGAAAGTGTCAAGCGGCTTCCGATAGCAATAAAGAAGTCGAATTTATGACCGTCCCGAAATATGAGATTGAATGAAACACTGAGGCCGCCAAGTTTTGATATTTACTTCCGACAATGTGTCCATATGTCGTATCCCTTACTATAAAACAAAAAATGCCTCTCTTCTCTCTCTCTTCCTCTTATCGCCGAAGCCTAGGCCGATGGCCTGTTATACACTCGTAAGGACGAGTTCTGTGAGCCCTCTTAGCACGTATGCTGGGCAGGAGGCTAACCTAACCCATCTAGAGAGGTGAAGAAGACCAACCCGCAGTGTTGCGAGGTTAACGGTTATCAAAGGTGCAGATATTTGAATTGCTTATGGTTTGAAGTGAAGATCCTTCCTTCAAATCAGTCTCACTTTCCCTCTGTTCATGCTGTGTTTGTTGAGTTTTGGTTACAGTCACGATGAACTATAGTCTCGCCTACAATGTTTTTTAAGGAGATTTTTCGGACATATTTTTCTTTTCGGCCTGAGTGTTTCATTGTGTATTGTGTCATAAATATGTGATAATGTTATAAACAGTTTAAAACAGCGATTTAAACATCAAGGCAAATATGTCATGTTTAGATCGGAATCATTTTTATGAAAACGCAAATTTACCAGAAACTTGCTTTCATCATTTCAGTTTCACATTTAGAGCGACTTGATGGTAATTTCGACAAAAATGAATTCATTGATGAACTTAAAGACTTCCCCATGAAATGGAATACTTTTAAAAATAATTTATTAGATGAATGCATCTAACTCTGGCACCGACGAAAATGTCGAGGATCTTAACGACAAGACCGATTGCAATAATTGTAAAAATTGTGTCGTGTGTTGCTTTTACGTCTTAAGAAAATTTAATATGCACAGTATAGCATGTAAAAACTTATTTTTAGCATATCAATATCTGTTAACTCTATTTTGTTCTGAAGTTTCTTGCGAGCGAACTAATTCAAAAATTTACACTCGCTGGAAAACTCTCACTTTTCTCAACTTGTAAAACAATCTACTATTTCTTGATGGTATTCTTCCATGCCGTGCAACATCAAAATTACGACAGAAACTTCTCTAACTAACGTAACTGAGTTTGTTTTAATAAATTCTATTACCACAAAAACGCGTTGATGATGTGGAAATCTACCAATCTTAGAAGAAATTGCATGTATCACTGTACAATAATGTCGCTCTGACAGATAGCAACTATTGTTTGATTTTCCATGGCAATCTATTAAAAGTGGATCATACCTGTTGGAGAACCCTGTACTTTGCTATAAATATGCTTAGCAGAAAATCCTCCATTAACAAAAACATTAAATTCATAACAGACCGTTGAAAAAATATATCAATTTCTGGAAATTAAACGTTTCGTTATATTTCAAAACCTTGACTTTGACGAAAATTTTACAAAACTTCATTTTAAGGTTATTAAGTAAGTAATCTTGCCAACCTTTAGCCTTAAAAAGAAAAAAATATATTTTCTCTTTCTACGTCTTTTATTTTTCTTTTCCTCTTCTTCGTCTTTTTCTTCCCCGACTTCAATTTATTGAGTACATTTTGCATAAAACCCTCTTTTTGCCTTTCTATTTCTCGTCTACACTATTTGTTTTCGTTATCAGTTATACTATTAAATTGATTTGTTTTTGTTTTCTTCATGTTTACTTCTTCGCCCAAACTTAGTATATAAAATAAATGAGGTTATGTTTTGGTTTTTGGAAGCTCACATGGTGAGCATGTGCAGTATAACTGAATTTAAATTAACTTCACAGTTTTACTTTTGTGGAATTAATAGTTATGGTTTTTTACAGCTGGATATTATTATGAAATTTGTGGCGACACAATGCAAGTAATGATTGTCACGCAGTTGAACCTCAGAAATCTTCGAATATATGAGATTAAAAAGCTGTTTTATGATCTTTTTATTGTTAGTTTATTTTAACAGTCAGAAAACATATAATTCTATGAGTTAAATTTTTGTCTGTAAATGTCTTTATACGAGAGCCTCCAATGATGCTACCATGGATACCTCCATATTAGAAGCTACAGGCACTATTTGTAAAACACAGTTTATCATTCGCTATACACTGGTTAACATATTGAGATTGAGATTGAGAGACACACACTAACACAAACACTAATACTAGTTTACGCTTAAAGCATCTACATGGCTCTCGGGTTATTGGCTCTAGGAGTTCCTTTGGCTGGACCGCTATTCTTCCTTTGTGCTTTACAGATCTTTCAGCGATGCCTTTATTGATGAATGTAATTTTGAGGTCATTGTGTAAGGTCTGATTTGACACATACACATACCAAGGTGCGTCAGTAATGATCTGAGTGCTTTGGAATGAAATTTCTGTATAATATCGATGTTAGATTTGCACGAACAATCTCCACAGCTCTACACTATAAGTCCAAATTTGCTTAATTATTGCTTTGTAAATTATAACTTTCTTCTCTTAGAATAGTGGTGATCGTCTTCCTATAAGCCATTAAATTTCTTTTACCTTGATGTCCATTTCTTTGAGCTTTTTCTTGGCGCGATACTTCCATGTTTGCTTAGAGTTGAAATGCATACCTAGATACTTTACTTGGATGGAATTACTGTATCATCTGCAAAGGTACCTGTTTGAGTTTCTTGAGTAGGCCCCAGTATACTCTCTTGTGGCACTCCAGAGGTTATTGGGTGAATTTGCCAAACATCTTCTGTATACCGAACTTGGAAGTAACGATCAGATAAGTATGATTGGAAGATTGAAAGTACTGGTGTGGAAAACTCGTTCTTATCTTATAAAGTAGCTCACTATGACAGACTTTACCAAAGGCCTGGCTGATATCAATACTTTTTTTCTTCTAAAGCGGTTCATATTACGTTTACTACACGAAGACACTGCTATATGGTGGAGGGTTCTTTCTCAAACCCGAATTGATGTAATGGTAGCCAGTTTCTTTGTAGATCATTTTCCTTTATTCCTTTGTACACCAGCTTCTCTAGGAGTTTTGAGATTACAGGTGGGAGGTTAAGGTTACTTCGGTAGGTGATTTAAGGTAGGCGTACTAAAAATTTGCACTATTTTGGAACATTATTTATTTAAAAACAAGTGGTAAATACAAAGGCGCCTCAATACAAACCAAGAATATATTTTTGGTTTGTATTTATCACTTGTTTTTTAAATAAATAATGTTTCAAACTACTGCTAATTTTTAGTTCGCCTATTTTACCCGGTTTGGGGATTAGGATAGTGTGAATTTCAGCTGTTTGGACCAATATGTTAGTCTTAGAACTGAGTTAAATATTATATTAAGGATTGTTATTCCCTTTCTGGGTAATTCCTTTAGCACTTCAGCTGTTATCAAATCATATTCCGGTACTTTTTTGTTGTGTAAGTGTTTAATTTCTTTGCGTATCTCAACAGGAGAAAATGCGACGATGGGTGATGATAGTTGCAAAGGAACTTGTAGAAAATTTGTAATGCTATCATCTAGTTGAACAGAGTGTGGTTTGAATACTTATGAATCTTATGATAAATAAATGCTAGGTAAACAGTTTTAATCCAGCTTCATTACGTAGTGGTGGAATGTGATTTTGTGATTTTATGTTCCTTGTGGCTTTCCAAATGGAGTTATCATGTTTATTAAGGATTTCCACGTGAAGTCTGAAAGACTCGTTTCTTGTTTCTTTAGTTTTAGATTTTAACTTATTTCCTAATCTATAATGCATTGATCGATCTTTTGGAGTACGAGTCCTTTGCCATAGCTTTTTTGCCCTTCGTTTCTCTACAGCCAGTGTCTTTACTTATAAGAGAACATTCGAGTTACCCGGTGGGTGATTGTTTATGGTTATAGGAGTTGCATGCCACGCTGCGTTTTGGATTATACATTGAAGATGATTTGTTGCAACTCCAAACTCTTCCGATATTTTTATTCTCAAGTCAAGTGTTAAGTTGTCATTTATCTTCTTCTTCTTCTATCGGGTTCTTCTTTTACCATTGTAGAATAGCTTCCAGCTATTCTTCTCCTTCGCTCTCAACAGTGTTTGTTACTTTCTCATACCACGTTTTCTTTGGTCTTCCTATTGTTCGTTTCTTATCCAAGCTCATTTTCCACAGTTCTTTAGTTTTTTTATGAGTAAGCTTCTTGCCATGTGCTTTGGCGTCCTTTCATGTTATGATGCTTTTTTGAAGCTCCATTTTGCTATTTGCGAAAAGTAGTTTACTCTTTCACAGTCTCCCATCGGAGTTTAGCACCGACTTGATTAAATGTTTCACTGTCTTTCTCTGTTGATCTGAGCCACCTGAGGAGCTCCTAAATGTTTATGTCAGTTCAGTTCTTTCCTAGAACTCTTTGTTGACACTTCTTTGTATTCTCGATTTCCATCCTTTTAACTTTTGGATTCCTACGCGGTTTAACTAATTGCTTACGTAATCCTGGAAACCATCTGCTTTTCAGTATAGGGCTGAATAAGTGGGGCAGTATTTCTTGTATTTCCACTATTTCTTTATTCCGCTGTTCTTCAGATATGGTCCCATTAATTTGACTCTTTGAATCATTGCCGTTCTTTACACTTTTTCCCTTTCTAATGTTCATGGTCTTTCTCTTTTCTTTCTAACCTTTTTTTGCCTTATGCTTTCTTTGTTAATATTTCTTTTCGTATCCGTTATTTACGCCACATCCATCTTAGTTATGCCTTGTATAATGAAGTTTGCCAGTACTATTTATAACTACCTACTCTTTAAGCGTCCTTCTCTGAATTGTTCCCCATTGTTCATAGAAGTCTCATTTCCGTTGCAGTTACTTTGCTTTTATGTTTTTCCATTGTATAGCACTTTCGCTGCCGAAGATTTGAATTTCTTTGGTTTTACTAGTTATCTTTTTTCTAAGTATTTCTGTTTGCCTTGCCGTAGGTACTTCTTTTATTCGCTTGATTTTTGCCATTTTCATTCATTTCATCCTCAAAGTTTCCTTTACTATTTATGAATCCACCTAGCTGAGTATATCTTTCTACTTGTTCTATTTTGTGGCTTTCTACTTTCATATCCTGTATTGGGTCTGATTTTCCAACGACCATAGCTCCATCCCTCTCTTTGATGCTATGCATATTTATGTTTTTTAGCTGATTATTAAAAATGTTTAAATTGTGGATTCTGGATTCTGAATTATCGTAGGAAGGTAAAGTAAGTTTACACGTACACGTATGAGCTTATTGTGCTACCGCCAGGGAACGATATCCACATTCATGCGACCTTGGCCAACTCACTTAAGTCATCCTACCCTTTCAATGGACTTGAGAGTGCCAGGGGAGTCTAAGGTCAGAACTCCCCCAACATGAGTCCTCTAAGTCTGGCGAGGACAGGACAATCACAAAGAATGTGCTCTGCTATTTCGTTTTCTAGGCAGTATCCTCTACTAGTTGTGTCAGAAGACATAATTTCTTTCCTGGCAAACTTACACAAAACCTTGTCAACTCTCGCAAGGGGGTAGCAGTAGCTATTCTAGAATGATGGTATTTGGTTATATTAAGCCACCTATGCTGTGACGATTGTGGGTTTTCTCCTAGACTATGCTTTGAATCATTGCGTTGTTGATGAAGGTGCAAGAGCTGGTTAAGGCCCGCAGAAGGGTTGGTCCAACAGACAAATTCAAAGACTTGTAATTGATCAAGGCCAAAAGGGAAGCTCTACTATCTCTGTATATTCTGACGGTTTTGTTATGGATATCGCATTCCGGAATAGTGTTCGCACCTTGTACAATAGCTACAACCTCTAATTGAAAATCAGTGGTGAGCTTGCCTTAGTACTATAATAATTTGGTTTAGGTCTTCTAAAAAAACACCTGCCTCTAAATCCTATTTTTACAAATACGTCTTCAGCATCCATGTCCACATTGTGCGATAGATCTTTTTCAGTAGCTCGATGATTGTTATGTCGTCTGTGCCGTATAATAATAATTTTCCAGTACCCTACAGTGTTCGTATTTTTTAATTTACTTAAAGAGCATTGGGCTGATAGTTTATTCTCTCTAGTCTTTTCTTCTAGTCCTAGTCCATATCCTCTTCTTATTCCATCGACCACTTTTTTGAATTCTATGAAACATACAGTGTGTCCCAGGATAGATGTTACAATAGGTGTGATGGACTAAAAATTTTAGAATTTTATTTTAAGATTGCGGAATTGAGCCCTGCTTGGTTTGAAGAGAATTTTAAGAATATTTTCAGTTTTTGAAAAACAAGTCAGCCTTGACATTGAAGCGAAAACTATTTTCTTTTCAGGTAAAGTACCCTTTTTGTTCATGATACGGCAAAATTTGACTAAGAAAAGTTGTTCATAATAAGAAATTATGGCCCTATGCAAAATTTCAGGAAGATTAGTCAACGATATTTTTTTCATGGCCTCCTGGCAGTTATGTGGAATAAATAATTTATTGTAGATCAGTGTTATTATTATGTTTCGTAAGTTAAATTTCTTGTAAATGCTATTTGTTTCGTTCAATGTTCTACAAAGAAAATTTTGAATAAATACAATTTATTTTGTTTAATCTAAAATGTGACGGTTTAATCAAAGTAGGTAGATCTTCCTGAAATTTTGCATAGGGCCATAATTTCGTATTATGAACAACTTTTCTTAGTAAAATTTTGCCGTATCATGAACAAAAAGGGTAATTTACCTGAAAAGAAAATAGTTTTCGCTTCAATGTCAAGGCCGACTTGTTTTTCAAAAACTGAAAATATTCTTAAAATTCTCTTCAAACCAAGCAGGGCTTAATTCCACAATCTTAAAATAAAATTCAAAAATTTTTTGTCCATCACACCTATTGTAACATCTATCCTGGGACACGCTGTATATGTATCACTTCCTGTCCTACGTGTTTCACATATTTGTCTCGGAATAAATAATTGATTTTATATTCTTTTACCTTGGAGAAATCTCGCTTGTGCTTGGCCCGAAGACTTTTTTGTTCTCTTCTCTTGTCTTATTTGATTGATTAACAAGTTAGGTAATTCATTTTCTAAAAATAAGGCAATTATTTTCGCAAAGGTCAGTCGGCCGCAGCATACGACCATATTTTTAGTTAATGACTAGGAACTTTATTATTTCACTATAGGGCTATTAGACCAGGGCTGAAGCCTTTGAAAATGGTAAAAAGTGAAAAAAAATAATAGTAGGATGAAACCCATTGGAAAAGGAAGAGAATATAACAAAAATGAAAGGAAAAATAATTTACGGGCGATCTGAGGTCGGGAAGTGGAAGGGGGTGAGTTTTTAAGGGTAGAAAACTGTTTATCTCGATTTCCGGCAAAACTACAAGTCCTATGGAAAACAGTTAAATAGCAAAGTTGTAGGTAATAAAAAGATCTAAAACTTTTATATTTACACTTTTTTCACATAACCTCAAAATTTATGTGAAAAATTCAAATAACCAAGTTTTTGGTTTTTTATTTTTATCTTTTACAAAAAAATTTTTTTTTTCACGAAATTTGGTGAAAACTTACCTTTTTATGTCCCAAACACACTGTACTTTTTTTGATTTAAAATAATTATTTTTTCACCTTATTTTGAGTTAATATCGAAAAAACACCCTAATTTTCAATCGAAAATTCTCGCGTCAAAATATCTGCTTTTTTAAAAAACTCGGTGGGCTTTTTGTTCGTTGAAATCTCTACTTTTTGATGGTGTAAAAAAAATATACATTACTTTGGTAAATGTTCTCAAAAAATGCAAAGAAACGAAAAAAACTCGAATCCGAAATTTATTTTTTTTAAATCATCATGTACAATTTTGAGCTATTTATTAAAATTTATACTTTAATTACTCGAAAAACGTAAGATTCCATGTTACATTGATAAACAAAAAATTGCAAGTCGAAATATACTACTATAATTAACAACCAAATAAGTTAATAAAGTTAATATTTAATTCGGATTCGAGTTTTTTTCGTTTCTTTGCATTTTTTGAGAACATTTACCATAGTAATGTATATTTTTTTTACACCATCAAAAAGTAGAGATTTCAACGAACAAAAAGCCCACCGAGTTTTTTAAAAAAGCAGATATTTTGACGCGAGAATTTTCGATTGAAAATTAGGGTGCTTTTTCGATATTAAGTCAAAATAAGGTGAAAAAATAAATATTTTAAATCAAAAAAATTACAGTGTGTTTGGGACATAAAAAGGTAAGTTTTCACCAAATTTCGTGAAAAAAAAATTTTTTTTGTAAAAGATAAAAATAAAAAACCAAAAACTTGGTTATTTGAATTTTTCACATAAATTTTGAGGTTATGTGAAAAAAGTGTAAATATAAAAGTTGTAGATCTTTTTATTACCTACAACTTTCCCATTTAACTGTTTGCCATAGGACTTGTAGTTTTGCCGGAAATCGAGATAAACAGTTTTCTACCCCTAAAAACTCACCCCCTTCCACTTCCCGACCTCAGATCGCCCGTAAATTATTTTTCCTTTCATTTTTGTTATATTCTCCTCCTTTTCCAATGGGTTTCATCCTACTATTATTTTTTTTGGTTTAAAAAATTATCGACCCTGGTCTATATATTTTTGTTTATTAAATGGTACACATCTGAGTTATAAATATTTCTGTATTTATAATTTTCTATTAAAAATGAGTAATTTATATTTGACTTCATGGTGCGGGAAGTTTATCATTTCACTCGTAATTATGTTCCTCCAAGCGGTTTTCTAGTTTTCATCTCTGCTGGCGCGTCATTCAGTTCTTCTTTTATGTGCAATACTTTCCTGCTTTGTTTCTTTCTATTTACGTTGCCATCCTCAGTTCGTCGTCGTGACGCTTCTTTTTATTTTCATTTCCTTCTAAGGAGTTTTTAAAATACTCTAGAAATCATTAATATATTATGGCGAAGCCGATTTGGCCGATAATGTTAGAAGTAAATAGAAATAAGTTACTTTAATATTTAGGTAGAGTCTTTGACCAACGTCGCCACTTGAATCTTTGCTTGGCTTTTACGAGAGGTTTTTATTCAAAGTCAAATTCAACTATCATCATGTATTTCATATTTGTGTTTTAGTTTTACAAAATGGTACAACTGATTCTAAGTCCAAGTTTAAAGTGAAGTGATACAAATTATTCTAAGTTCCAATTCAAAGTAAACTGATACGAACTATTCTAAGTCCGGAGTACATTTGAAACGGCTAAGTCCATAAAAAGAATTTAAATATTTTACGCAAATATTTCCCAAGTCTTGAATTACAGTTAAGTTAAAATAAAACAGTCTTACATGCATATTACTGGAACATCGTCTTGGAGGGTGCTAATTCTACGTAGAAACTGCTTCTTTGATGGCTGGATCTTAACCATGCTTTTTGCGTATTTCCAGCAGTATTTATATAGAAAATTGACTACTTTCTTCTCGATTTTCAGTCGCTTATTTATGCTCGTACGAGGTGTCCAATTTTACAGTACGCTGCACTTCAATGTGTACGTGCTTTTCTTGCATTCTTAAAAGACGCGACATCGATACGTCGCACATGTAGCTAGCCACTGGACGACCTTATCAAATGACGTGTAGGGTGTACTTGCTTGTCCGCTTAAATTATAATATTTGATATTTGAACATTCGCCTTTGTTACAATATATTTTAAGTTTTCCTCCAACTCTTTCCCAATCATATTTTTCAGACCCCATTTTAAATATTTTTCTGTGCTTATTGTTTCTTATTCGTTGCAGATTTACATTGCCCTTAATTTTTTAATCCTTACATAATCTCTTGTTGTGATTTCCATCACCTTTCGTAAACACTGCCTTTCTATTGTCTAATTGTTCATTTACTTAGCTGCCATACTTCAGCTGTACTATTCTTTGAAATATCTGATAATTTTCTGTCTTCTGAGAAATACTGCATTACGTCGCTGGTATTTTAAGTATTCTTTCTAATAGCCTTACTTCAGATTCTTATAATGTTTTCAGTGAATTAATTTTTATTTGATTTTTAGGTTAAAATTCAGTTCTTGATTACGGTTCCGGAGCTAAGCATTCATTTGAAAGACACTAAGTTTTCCACTTAGTTCAATTCGATTATCGATATGTGGTGGTAAGTCCTGGATGGCTAAAATCATTATTTTAGTTTTGTTCTTATTTAAATCTTCTTCTTCGGCGGTGCAAAGTAGCAGCACTCAGGCCCTAAGCCCATTGTGCATCCGCTGCAAATTAAGGGATGCCTTCATACAGACCGGAACCCAACCTAAAGGCCAGGATCTTGTCCAACGTCGGGCTCTAAAAGACCAGCTCCAAGTAATCGATGCCTCAGAAGAAGTAATATAGGGCATCGTAGAAGGTTTCATCTACCTCGTCGCAGAATCTGCAACTTGGTTCGTTGGAGAGGCCCTTCTTTTAAAGAGGCCATGGCCTGTAAGGAGGCCTATAACTATCCTGGTGTGCTTCCTACTGAACCTATAAGAAGCTGTTCGAACTTGGTTTTAGAAGGTCTGTGGATGAGTAGCTTCGCTTGTCTCAGCCCAGGATGCGAAGCACAGTATGAGATTAACTGAGTGTGAATCCAGTCTCTAATTGCTTGCTAAATGCTTCGTTTGGGTAGGCCGAGGGACAGTTCAGGGCCTAAACCGGGTTCCGAAGAGCCCTCCTTAGCCAGGCGGTTGGCCTCTTTGTTGCCAGAAATGTTACTGTGACTGGGAACCCAGTTGTTTAAATTGAGCCTTTCCAGGGTCACTCTACCACGGGTGGGCGGTCCATGGAATCGATGGAAGCACCGCTTCCCTTGCCTTCATTGATAAGGAAGGCAAGGGAAGCGGTGCTTCCTTTCGTTTCCATGGACCGCACGCCAGTGCTGACTCGACATTCCTTGGCCAGTTTTGATTTGTTTTTACAGAACTCAAAGCTTTGAGTGCTGCTTTAACTCAGTAAATTTGCTGCAGAGAATACGGACGTAATCGTCAGAATGTCCCAAATCGTTTATGATTCCTCAATTTGTAAGCATTTGGCAGCATTTTGTACGGCAATTTAAAAAACTATTTTTGGATACACATCGAACAACAACAGTAATAGCGTACAAAGTTACTTCATTGTTCTTTATATATTAATATTATTCGCGATTGAATTTGCAGTTTTTAGTATTTGAGTTCAATAAAGTTGTTTGAGGAATGTTATTATATTTCTATTTAATGCTTTTGTTTGTGCTATTGGGTGAATATTTCACTTAGGCAAAGGTTTTTCATAGTTCAAAAAGGTATAGCGCGTTCCGCAAGGCTGTTGTTGTTCCAAATTTAGATTGAAATTAAATTATACCTACATTTAATGGCTAACGAAAGTCAACAACTTCGAAACCATGCTCGTACGCTGCGGATTTTATTTGTATTGAATTTGTTAACATATTACCACAGCTTAGCGTGCAAAAGGTTTCTTAGAAATTCTTTTTGATATATTTAATGGTTATTTGCTTTGGCTTTAAAATTTTATTAGTTTTTACGATCATATTCAAGATATTCCATAAAACGTAAATACTTCTTTTCTTGCATATGTATAACTTCTTTATCGTTTTTGCCATATCTTCGATTACTGTTTTAGTTATATTTTGTATATCTTCAGAGACTTACAATTACGTCTTATTTAGCATTAGGCGTTGTTTATTGTTTTTCAGCACCCTTGTTTTAAATTTTACAATACTTAACTTGAAAACCCTTCATATATTATGTCCCAAACGTTAACTAAATCTTGTTGCCAATAAAAGGTTGGGACAACCCTTATACTTCATTTTTACGTGTTGTTTTGATTGTTAAATATTACTTGTTGGTTATTGTGTGTTATAGAAAATCATTTAGAAAGTGCCAAAGATTGGTTTAAAATATTAAAATAAATAATTTGTGCTATCCGACCTTTCATTGGTAACGATAGTATTTCTCTAACATTTTGAACTAAGTATTTCTTGTTCACAGTTTCGCAATTTCTTATAAAACTTGGCTTCTCTGGTAGGTGGTAGAATTTCATTAGTCTGAGGATAATTATTTTAGTTCAAAGTTTACAACCTTGGAGTGTTAAAGTTACACTCTGTAATTTTCTCTTGACGTAGCGAAACTATTACACCATTATTTCACCTCTTGGTATTTTCCTAACTTTGTTTTAAACTTTGTCTTTTTCACTTTAACAACTAACAGTATTCTACATTTTCTGTATTTTTTCCTTCTATCTACTGCTTTTTATACGTTTTACTTTTCCCAAAGATCCTTATGTTTTAACGTTTCAGACTATATAATATTGGCAAAGATTTTAATGCACTCTCGTACATCACATCTTATCTTTTATATTTTGCAAATATTACCTACATCATCACTCATTATAAAACAGCCCTGGCAATTCAAATGCGAGGAGTTACATTATAATCGATGGGACGCATCTGGTTTGTGAATATATGGAAAGGAGGGTATCTGAATAATTTATACACGGTATTCAAGTATCGCAACATTATTTGCTCCACAGCTAGTGAGTAATATCTTCAATATATTGATATCAATATGTTGAATGAATACATAACTTCAATAAAAACTGTTGATTTATTTTAGAAGGGTTCGATTATCCTTTTAAAGGTTTTTTGAGTGTTTATTATGTGATAGAATTATTTTGGGGATTTTAAACTGTTTTCAGGAATTATTTAACTGTGTTTAGTCTGCTAAGAGTTCGTCGATGTTTATTTTTTCAACAAATTTCAGAAATGACAATAAGGAACTAAATTCTAAAATAGCTTTAATTTCTAATGAATAGGTGAGGCTCCAAATCAATTCCAAAATGGACTTGAGGTAATGTGTTACCTTAACAAAACGACAATCAATCAACAAATACTTATCGAAAGGATTCTTAAGGACGTTCGTGTATAAACTCATAAATATAAAACGTGACTGTTCTCGTAATCTCAAAACCGTTAAGCTTTCTGCTGTTTCTTAATATCGATTAAACATAAGGCTTAATATATTGGAAGGCAAGTCCTTTAATTTATGACGTTCCCTGATTTTATCGATTTGGGACGTGGAAAAAACTAGGAAAAAATAAAATTCAATTTATATGAAAAAGAAAATAATTTAAATTCGCTGATTTAATTCGAATCAGTATGAAAAAGATAGAAGTTCTGAAGTTTTGTAGAAAATTGTGCAAAGATTTAATCGTTTCAATGAACGAACATTAGTTCTTGTTAGCAGTTGAAGAGCTTTGTTCTAAAACAATGATCATTTATATAACAGATCTTGTTATAATCAAGAATAGAAAGACGTAAGCTTTTCAACGGGTAGTAGAGAAACAATTCGAGATGACTGGTAATTCAAAGTAATGGTAATGTTACGATTATTCTAACAGAAATTCCTTTAGCTTTAAGCGAACTTTCTGCACATCAACGCGTTGCAGAAAACGTCAGCTAACCACGTTCGGGTTTCTTCAAAATTCTGTGGCGAAACTCTTTATAAAACTAAATTTAATCAGTCTGTTTTGTATGCGTAAGTTTCTTTTACATATATAAAGTGAGAATTCTTCGGGAATTTTAAAAAGGGGGCAATGTTATATTAGGACAAGGTGAACCCGATCATTTGATCAATCATTTGCCTTTCAGCTTATGCATTTTTTACTTTAAACCTTAAACCCAAACTGTATGGATGGGAATATGGGAAATCTGTTTCGTAATTTTGTTTTTAAAGGCATCGTTTTACTATGCCCTTGGGCTATTTAATATCCTGGTTGCTTTCAACGAGGTTTTTGTAAAGCGAAAAGAGTACCTCTAGTTCGAGAATAATTAATTACGATAACCCATACATGGATGTAGTTTCTTGTTCGTTATTCGATTAAAATTAATTTTGGTAATAATAATTCAGTTACATTTTAAAGGGAGTTAAGATTTAATTTCTGAGTTTAGCTGTGCTTACGCATAACTCATAGATTTCAGATGCCGGATGCTGAGTTGTTTTTACATTTCAAATTGTTGACTTGTTCATTAGAACGGTTCTTTACCTTTTGTTGTCGTCTTGTAGCAGTTCTAAACATAAAAATTTTACTCTGAAATATATAAAACAAACCAATCTGCATGAAAAATTGATAACGTAACCTCAAAATATCACTATGACAACTGGATTTAATAATGTAGAAGATTCACAATTTTGAAAGTATGGTTGGTGGATGTCAAAATTTATTGATCGTAGGACACTAATATTATACAGAGCGGAAATAACAGGCTGTTTAGCTCCCAAGTAATTTTTTATATGTCTTATATTACAAGGTATAACTACCTAACTAAATAGAAATTAAAGATGTATTGTTTTGCAGGCAAAAATGCCCTACAAATTATAACAACCATTCACATATTTAAAAACGATAATATGGTATATAAAACTACAAACATACATCACTACTTTCTATATTTTTAAAATACTACTTCCAACAAAAATTAGTTTTTTGCGACTTTTCAATATGAATTTCGTACAGATAGATCTACAGTTGATACTCGGTTTGTACTCGGTACGCAGCGGACGTGTTTGGTATAAGAATGTTCACTATTTTTCGCCGACTTGAGCGCAGAATAAAAGAGTGTGTTCAAGCTTGTCGGGCTTGAAATTATCATTCCCCTATCGTAGTCAATATGAGTAATCCTAACCTGGATGCTACTGACAACAGGAATATCAGTTATTCCCTTACCAATCAAAATAACTTAACCTTTGCCTCTGTTGCACAGTCAAACACTTGTATGTTCCCAAAGAGACCAAGCAATAATTATTGATGCAATAGAAGGGGTAACACATAAAGATTATATCCAAGCTGTAGGTAAGATTGTAAACTCAAATTATATACGATTCACATCCAAAATAGCGAACAATGGTTTCTGCGTGTACCTTGCAAGTAAATCTGTAGTGGATGAGGTCATAAATTAGCACAACTGTTTAAAAATAGACAATGTTGAAACGCCGATTAATTTCCCCAGCAATTCGAGTTGTATTCTCAAATGTTTCACATACAATACCACATTCGGTCATTGAACAAGACTTTATAAGTAGAGGAATCAAAACAGTTTCACCGATGTCATTTTCACCAGAGGAAGGATATTACTGGCGACGTGCCATGTTTACAGATGAGTTTAGGTTCCTTCTGTCAGGTAATGATGGACGTTTACGTGTATGGAGAAGCCCAGGAGAACGTTACCTTCCCAATACAATGCGTGAAACTATTCCTTCTGGTGGAAGATCGATATTGGTATGGGGTTGCATCACATTAGATACCTGTATTGAGCTTGTGATTGTTCGAAATGAATTTTAGTCGGGAATTTCTCTACCAGATGTCGTAAACCTAGTGATACATTATCAAGATCAAGACTTTCAAACAATGAATTGGCCGGCATGTAGTCCAGATATTAATCCCATAGAGCACATGTGGGATATACCGGGAAGAGCTGTTCACACTCGTCCAAATATCCCACGAACCCTTGTTCAGTTGGAACAAGCTCTGATAGAAGAATGGCAGTGCATCCCACAGGATGAGATTCGTAGGCTAATTCGAAGCACGCCAAGACGCTGTCAAGTAGTAATTCGAGCAAGAGGAGACAATACTTCGTATTGAATTTATTGATACCATAAATAATGAAGTGAAACTAACTTAAGATATGATATTTTGTTATCAGAAATTTCCTAGATTATTTTAATTTTTGTTGGTAAGACAAATTGTTTTAGAGCTTCGTTAGTGTATCAGAATGACCTAAAGTGGAAAAATAATTTTTTTAGAATAGCATTTTTATTTAAATGATACTATGATGGTACACCAGGATATTAAAATAGAGCGGTGTTGAAGGATTTAATTGATGTCAATAATGTAGGATTAATATGCAAATTTAATTTGCAATAACACTCTTCAATAGAAAAACGGTATTTCAAAATCTTGACCTTTCCATACCCCAGTTAACTTCACTTTATCAAGAGAAGGTGGTCGCCAATAATTTGCTTTTATTTATTATTCGAATCGACGGAAATTTTTCTAATTATAAACTTAAATTCCAAATTAATCAATGCATGAATAATTTTTCTTTCTAATTCGATAATTCCATTTTTGATTTTTAACAAAGTAGACGACTTTTAATTTTGCTGCTAAATTTAGTCCCGGAATTAAATTCTGGTGTCAGAGTTTAATGTTGAAGTTCGTAATGTGAAACTCCGAATACGAATGTAAATAAGCCAGCTACACACGACCATAAATCCTACATTCACGTCTAAATTGGCATTCAATCTAAAACGCGTTTCGTTTCATAGTTTGCCATTGTATGCATCTATTTCATAATTCATATGGTTTTGAAATCTATTTAAAGACACAATAGAGATTCAATTCTTGTTGAAAATATAAAAGAATGCCAAAAACTAAAGCCAATTTACGAAGTAACATCAAGTAGATAGTGAAAATAAATTGCAGCAACCAAAAGCTTGTGGACCGGTGGAAGGTCTGTACGAACCACGCTGACAAAAAGATTAAATTGTCTTAGTACAATCTGTTTCATTTTTTCGTAATTCAGAGTGACCTTTGCATTGATATTTTGCAACACTGTGATTTTGTATTAATATTAAAAACTTCTGAAATTTTACCGAACTTTACTCTTCTTCTTCTTCTCCTTCCTCTTTTTCTAGGCGTCATAGCCTGTGATTCTTCACATTTGTTGTAATGCTTTCTCTCCACCTTTTCGGAGGTTGCCCCGGATTACGCTTTCCACCTTGTTTTAAGTTATAATTATGCCACAAACATTAGCTGCTCAATCTTAAAAGGCTTTTAAATATAATAAAAATGGGCAATTAGCAAATTTAGTCTGTGTGTTGCTAACATCTTTTCAGTTGAAACCTTATTTTATTTTTCTAACACTAATATCTTATACTGTTTCTATCGTGCATAAGAGCTCACTTGTTATGTTGCCTTTAAAATACGCTTTTCTCTATAAAATACGTCGTCAATGACAACGTATGTAAGTAAGTAAGGTAGAAGATAGTAACTTTTATGTGCAGCTTAGGTAAAATTAATTCAAGTTCATTAAAATATATCTCTCAAGGAGTCAATACTTAAAAATTGTATGTTTAATACTAGAATAAATTGAAGTTATGATAGTCCATAAGTTATTAGTTGTAATACGTTTTACATAAAAAAAGATTTGCTAAAGATTATCTGTATAAAACTTATCATAGAATACATCAGTTTGAAGTTTGTAAAACTACGGTACTTCATCCGTGAATACACTGTTGATTTTGTTAGTCTTCAGTTCCAGGTGGGTTTTCCTCTTCACTTTTGTTTCTTTATTTAGTTGTAGTTAATTCACTGGGCGAGATGTAGGCTTAGGACCGGTTGCAAAAAGCTTTTGTTATAAATTAACGAATGATCAAAGTTGACAAAAGATTTACTAATTTTGTTCACTTTAATGAATGATTAATTTGACAAAGCTCTTAAATCATCTTTGTGTGCGTTTACTGCTATGTACGAGGTCGCATTTTTATGTTAGTATTTACCTAGCCATGAAACAAAAAGGCGACGATATCAAACCAATTATTAAAAAATAGCTATGATATTTAGAAGTTGTGTTTAATTTGTGCGGTTTATAGAGATTTAGGAAGGTTTACTTCTTGATAAAATGACCGAAATCAAGGTAGAGCATCGCAATGCCATAAAGTTCATAAAGTCAGATAAAATCAATGATTGCGGGTTCATAGAGTTAAGGCATTCACTTTTAGCCCTGATCTAGCTCCGTCGGATATCTTTCTATTCAAAAACTTAAAAACGCCTCTCAGAGGAAAGCGTTTTGCATCTGATGAAGTACCTACTCAAAGAAACTGCGGAACAATATTTTGCAGAGTTGCCGTAAGGAATTTTTTTCTGTGGGTATAGGACATTTGGAAAAAGATGGAATAAGTGTATAAGTGTTGAAGGGAGTTGCGTAGAAAAATAAAGGGTTTTTGTTTTTCATGGCTAGGTAGATAACACAACCCCAACTAAAAGCCAAGGGATTTTTACTTTTGCTATTTCTATCATGTGGATCTACGATTTTACCTCTTATCCTAAGGAAAGGGAAATTTTAGATGTTCTACCGAATTAATAAAGTTGCTACTTTTCTATACCATCAAGACCATCGTCTTGATTTTTACCTTTTATCTTTCATTCTGTATTCACAGTTTCTTTAATATTGGTAGTTCTTAAGCAACTTTGTCATCTTCCTTTTTTCTTGCCTTTTTTTAGTGATAGAGACAACTCAAGCTAATGGTTTCAGGAGCAAATTATCTATTAGGCATTAGGTAACATAGACTGAAGCCTAGTGTCCAAAATATTTGTCTTTATACTGCACAAAAAAATATAAGAGTCGGTTTTCTACTGAAGTTTTAGCGTTACATTTTAGCTCATGTTTTTATTCAAGTGAATTTCGTTTTACGCCAAATTTCGAACTAACTAATATTTAGTTGAATATGTTCCTAAATTAAAGATTAATGATAAAACTGCATTCGACTTACAATCCATTTTAAAATTAATCCACTCCTGTGTGGCGAAGCTGTTTGACCGTTAACGTTAGAAGTAAATAGAAATAATATTTAGGTAGAGTCTTTGACCAACGTCGCCACCTAATATTTTGCTTGGTTTGTACGAGACGTTTTTATTCAAAGTAAAATTCAAATAACAACATGTAATTCACATCTGTGCTTTAGTTTTACAAAAGGTACAAATTGTTCTAAGTCCCAGTTCAAAGTAAACTGATACAAATTATTCTAAGTCCCGATTCGAAGTAAAACGATATAAATTGTTCTAAGTCCCAATTACATTTAAAACGTCCATAAAGTCCATAAACAAAATTTAAATATTTCACACAAACATTTTACAAGTCTTGATTTAAAGTTAAGTTAAAATAAAACAGTCTTACATGTAATTACTGGAACATCGTCTTGGAGGTTGTCAATTCTTCGTAGATACTGCTTCTTTGATAGCTGGATCTCAACCATGCATTTAGCGTATTTCCAGTAGTATTTATACAGAAAATTGACTCCCTTCTGCTCGATTTTCAGTATCTTATCTATGCGCACGTGTGAGGTATCGAGTTTCACAGTACATTGCACTTCATGTACGTGCTTTTCTTGCATTTTTAAAAGATGTAACGTAGCACGTGTAGGTCGCTAGGGCAATGGCCTTATAAAACTGACGTCATCCTGCTTGCTTAGATTATAATATTTGTTATTTGTTCATTCGCCTTTGTTACAACTGAATGGTCTGTTCAAATATATCTACAACAGTAGCAAATTCTGGAATCTAAAACGTCACTTTAATATTTAATTACCTGTGTTTTTAAACATAAAAGAAAGTTTGTGGCGTGATCCAATGGCATGCTGAATATCCCTATATAAACAACTAAGTTGTCGAAATACGTTTTTGGTTTTTTAATACCCCTTTTTCGCAATTTAGCTGGTGTGCTTGTTACATTCTCGAAATCTTTTTGTTACCTTCATTGCTTATGTTTTTTATATAAAATTATTCCTCAGTTGCTAAGATCGAATGCCTTATATTCCTGTTTTTATGGGAATTTTTTCAATGTTTATTAAAATAAGTCGTTGACGTAAATCAATACTGAAATTAAAAACCAAACAAATATTTCTTTAATATCGTTTTGCATAGTTGGCAAAACTTTGAAGTGTGTTTAAAAGACAGACTCAAAATGTCATGACAGCTGGCGTAATCTCAAATGCCATTAGCCATCCCTTAAGTAGACTAAACAAATTAGTATAACATGTTTTAATAATAATTATTGTATTACAAGTCACAATTTATGCCCTCCTTTAATCAGATTTTATTTTATTTTATTATTTACAGATTTTAAAAATGTTACAAATTATGATAATTTCTTTGGACTTTGCTCCATTCGTATACATATAATTAAAGAGTTGCTCCAGTTAATGTATTAAGTGTTGGTTGCATAAAATTTTTGTTAAATCAAAGTATGGCCAAAGTTAACAAATGTACAAATGTATTATTTGCCAGATACATTTAAATTTTAATTCGATTTTCTTCATTTTGACGAATAATTATTAATTACTTATTAAATACCACTTTTATCATTTTGGCTTAATTAAAATTATTCTAAACATACTCTCGTTACAATGTATAGATGTAAACTTGATCTGAAGAGAAATGTTTTTTTTTTAAATAATCGTATGAAAAATGGCGAACAAAGGCGCAGCATATACTTTTAGGTTAATAATTTGACAATAGCTCAAAGCTAGAGGTTGGAACGAATCCTCAATACTCGATCTCGGCTCGGGTCGGCTTGGCTCGAGCTTTAAGCCAGATCGAGCCTAAAATTTGTTGATATAAATTGCTTATAAACCTCGGTGCTCTTTCCAAGCCCCCGAAACTCGGCGAAAGCTTGAATTTCGGTAAATGCCGGACATTCAATTAAATTCAAGAAGGTGATTCTCTATAAAGACTCCAATCTTAGGAAAGGTTCGAAACTTGATGTAAGCTTAAAGCTCGGCAAAGACTCACAACTTCATAAGAATTGTAGGTCTGGAAAAGCTCGATGCTCAGTAAAAACCCGAAGCTAGATAGCCGAGCCGAGCCGAGAATACTTGACATTTTCTCCGAGCCAAGCTGAGCATGTTTCAAATTTTCCCTGAATCTTGTCGAAGCGAGCCGAGCCGAGTCGAGCTTACAGAAAACTAAAAATTTACCCTGTACTCAGAACCACTAATACTAGAAAACCTTGTTTTCCAAAAATTAAAACTAGCTGGCCAAGTAGCTTGAAATATCTTTCATTCACACTGTATAAGAAAATCCTAAAGCCCAGGCCCAGTACTAAAGACCACTGGTTTCAAATTGACTATAAATTGAAGCGACTAATCAATTAACACTTTAAATGACCAGTTGGCCCTAATTTCCTGTTCAAGACTCCATTTTAAAAATTGCAACATTCGATCATCAATTTCCTTCATTCCATTAGTTGAAAGTCGTAACCTGCACTACCAAAAAGCAAAGTATCCACTAAAAATGTGCGTTTTTGTTGTAAGTTGAGTTGCTTGTGTGCGTTTATGAGTATTTTACAACCACGGGGGTATATTCGTGAACTTTCTAACTTTTACCTGCTCTGTTTTTAGAAAGGTTGTGAACTCAACAATATATCATGTGACTACGTGTTTAAGGAAACACAAAAACATGGGTGTTTTATAACTCATAAAAGTTATTACGAAATCATTATAACTCTCACAACATTGCTGTGCATATAACGATTTCGTTTGTTTGTTATTTAGATTTTATAATACCCAATCTGAAATTTACCGATTTTACTACTAATTTGCTACTGTAAATTTATTAGAAAGCTGCTAGTTTTGTAGACGTAGAAAAGGTCGATATAAGCTATTTCGAAACCCACATTGATTGCTAGGTAGTAGGTGATCTTTTTCAAATAAGCATACTACCTTTTTATGTATGGGAATTAATATAGGGGGAACAAACGATAAATTGAATAATTTGGTTAGTGGTTTCACCATCAAATCTTCTTCTTCGTCTTTAATTTAGGCATTTGTAGCCTGTGATTCTTCACGCTTGCTATGGTCGTTCTCCTGATATTGAGGTCCAACCTACTCTCCATCTTTTTTGAGTTCGCCTTGGATTACGTCTTCCTGCTAGCTTTCGTCACGTGGTATTCGAATAGGTCTATCGTTTTATGCTCTTTCAACGTGGTTGTTTTTGTTCCTTTTGTCTGTGTTTTGTAAATTTCACAATATCAGCATTGCGTATTCCAGCTGTTCTTAGAAGTTGATTTATTTTAGCAGTTTTTGCGGGGGGTTACGGTTCCGTTTCTACTGAAATTGGTTTGTTTCTCCACGTGACATCGCCAAGACAGCCAGATATTCTTGAATCCTGCATTAAATCCTACGTTAAACAACATAGGACTCACTGAGTCGCAGGCGAGTTTCTATATTTTCGGTTAGCTCGACTTCCACCTTTATTCTTGTTTTGGCGTTTGTGATTAGATTGTTTATTAGTGTTAATAGATTTTATCATTTTATGGTATCTGCTTATCTTTAAGTATTTCTAATATTACTTGTCTAACTATGAAAATATCGTCTGTTGATGCATGCCTTTTATACTTTACCGTTATGTTAATTTTATAATAATATATGCTTAACTTCAACACGGAGGAAAATGATTCCTCGAATTTAATTATTATTTTACGGTAATCACATTTTGTTGTTTTTACTCACTATCATACCAGTAACTATGTTGAAAGGAAGATCCCGTGTTATTAGTCGCCTTTTTAGTCTTATATGAATTATTATCCTACCTAATTATTGAATAACAATATTATCGCTGCAGTGCAAGTTGTTCAAAAATGCTTTTGTAGTTCTTTTAATAAAGTACCGATTTTTTTAAAACGGCTATTTAAAACTTCGGTCGTAATGTGAATTATTTATTAACAAATTTAAACAATGTAACAATTAACACGAAATCACAAATTAAACACTAAAACACAACACTAATATTAACCCGTAACACTAACTAATTTATTTATACAGTTTATTTATTTATATTCATGTATCCGCGCACATTTATATTAACCGAGCATTTGATTACGACGTATAGCTTACCAATTAATCGCGTCTTATATATCCATGCTGCCGCCTTCCAGCACAGTGTGGATCGCCCTAGAACGATGAGTCATGCAACAGCCTGGAACAGCTGACGCATACGCGCGAAGTGATTCACGTTCCGTCTGACAGCTAGCGCGTCTAGTTACAATAAATTATCCGATTATGTGGATTCATGGGTTTAGACAATCGTGTCTCAGCGGTGTATTCCGACTTATCAGTGGAAAGAGTTGCCTTAATCTGGCATAACCTTGGTTAAGTTTATTATTTACATAAATTCTCCAAGTAAGTCGTGTGTCAAGGTGTTATCCAAGATATTTTACTGCTTCTTTTAGAGAGTTCCAGGTAACGTCAGTTTCATTTATGGTAATATTTTGGTGTTCTCTAAAACGTTTTAGTGTAAATATCTTTGTTACGCATTTATTCGGATTTAGAGATATAAACCACTTACTAAGGCATTTGTTTAATGAGTCAGTAGCAGATTGGAGCTGAGAGATTGCCGTATGTAGTTCTTTGTGTCTTGTAGGGGTAATTGTACCATTGGCAAAAAGTACGACGCTGCTTATTTTGGTATAGAGATTTCGTGAGTGGGGGACCCCTGCGTTTATGCTCGTCACAGGAGATATAGAAGCGTTGATCCGGATAGAGAACGTTCGGTATTCCAAGAACGAGTAAATTATTGTGATTAGATACGGAGGTAGTTTTGTGTGTAATAGTTTGTACTTAAGCGCTTCTACCCATACTTTATTAAAGGGCTTATCGATATCTGTACTATTTGTATTCATAATTCTATGTAGTTTCTGTATCGTTGGCAGACCTTTCCTAAATCCAAACTGAATTGATGGTACTAGTTGTTCTTCTTCAGCAAATGGAAGTAAATGACAAGAAATTGTCTTTTGACTTTAAAGACATCTCCTTCAGCCTTCAGCTGAATGAGTCTTGGTTAGGTATGCTATATCTATATTGTATCAAGCTAAGAATGATATAAAGATTGATCTTTGGGTATTAATTCCATTGGCATTCCAGTCAGTTCAGAATAGTGAAATTTCGAAAAGCTCTGGACAAGTTAACCATTGAAGAGATTAGGTAGGATATTAGCTATGATAAATTATTTAATTTTTGATAAATGAGGAATAATTAATTGCTGCCTATTAATGAAGACGGTAATGACTGGGTGTTTAGTTTGGGTGACTGATTGGCTTGCTGTGGTTTTGGTCTTTGGGTTTAAGACTTGGCTAGTTAGGGCAAGCTGTTAGGTGTGTTTGAATAGGATTCGGTGTATTTAGGTATAATATGTGGGTGTCTAAGGAGTTAACATTGTTTTGGAAATTCTTTATGATGTGGACATCTGGATGAGTTCCTCCACAATTAACACAATATGGGGGTGTGATATTTTTTTTATCGCAGGAGTTGAGCGGGTGTTCTGTTTGACACTTAATGCGACAAGGGTTAGCTGCACAGTAGTTTTTTGTATGTCCATATTGTTGGCATTTATAACAGTGTGGTATGTTGCTTGTTCTTTTCCTTGCTTCAAATATTATTATTGAATGGAACAGTTAGGCTGTATATTTCTTTTGCTGCTTTTGTTACCGTTAATATAACCGCTAATAGATATATCCTTGTTTTGTATTCGTGTCACACTCATTACTAATAGATGTTTGGCTATGAGTTCCACCTTAATTTCATCGCCTATAAGTGATATTGGCACGTTTTTTAATACCACAGATAAGTAAGTGCCTTTCATTGGGTTTTAGAATGTGTGGTATTCCACTTGATTGTGGGTATACAATTTAGTAAACTTACGGTAGTCATCACTAGTTGTTAAATTAACTTTCAGGTGTTTACTGCTGTATGACGTTGTAAATTCCTTGTTCCCAGTAATTTTTTTAATATTAGTTATAATTTCTTGATAATTGTTAACATTGTGAATAAATATTGGAGGAATCATTGTTGTTATTGAGTTGCTATTTTGGTTTGTTGATTGTGAGACGTTGTCAGACGGGGTTTGCGTCTTTGATAATGAATAATAGCGAATTTTTTTGGTTAGTCCATCCTGATTCAAGGTATACCATTTAACTACATCACTTGTTATTGGTGGAGACAGGTGGTCGGAATTAAGTTTTTGTTGGCTGTTTAAATTCATTGATTAGGTTAAAGTTAAAGTGTGGATTGCTACAATTTGATGTAAAAATTTTTAGTTCACTTATTTTAGAATAGTCCAACTGAATTGGTAAGCACATGCTGCTTGAGATATCTTGACCTCGCCTTATTACAGCACGAGAGCGACTCCAGTTTTGCAAAACTAACGTGATAAATCTTTTTACATTTTGTACCAATAATAACATTCTTTTACACTTTCTTCAAACTGAACTAACAAAACTATGTTCAATCGTGGCCATCTTAAGGTGCCAATCTTCCTGAGACAATTTAAGTATCGCTTTTGTAGGTTTGTCGTTTAAATGCTGTTTTACATCTCGACAGTCTTCGTTCCGAAAGATCGGCCGTCCACTACATTTTTTTTACATTCAAAGCAGCCTGTGGTTTCTAAATACATAGTTCGATGATGTTTGTAAGGTTAACACATACATTTTGAACATCCACAGTGGTGGAAGATATTTACGAAACTCATTTATATGAGACAATTTTTGCAGTCCTATTTCGTAATTAATATTCAATTGTGGATTTCTTCCTTGCCGAAAGGCGATGTTAAAACTGGTATAAAAAGGAATTCTTAACGGAACGGAATGACAGTTAATTGTAAATTACTCTGTGAATTAATCGAAGACACTGATTTGGTCTTTCATAGTAGTAAAATAAAATCCAGAAAAGCTCATATTTGCCACAGTTGTGACTCCCGTAAAATAACCCCAGAGTTTCCGATGGAGAATTGAAAATTCTTAGATAAATATTTTATCGTCTATTGTTTACTATACAACAGAAAACACGGGATTTATTTTCAATTTAGGTCTTCTCGTAAATTTGTAACTAAAAATATAAAAGCGGCAGAAACTGAGAAGCATTCATTTTTGGCGGTGTAAGCTTTACAGCAGTACTTTTTTGTGCTCCCAAATGAATTCTATCAGCGAATTTTGACGTCAAATGGAAAGCCGATCATGAAAAATATTGCCTCGCTTTTTACTTATAGATAAACGGCTTTAGGCGCTATATTATATAAAAAAAAGTTCTTTGCGTATGTTTACGGCAGACGTCAGTTAGGATTTGTCGTTCTTAATGCTTTCACGACAACTTCCGTACCGTTTTCATCCAAATGTCAGCGTCATTTTCCCATTCGAAGGGATAAATACGAATTGAAGAAAATGCCAGAAACGGATAAAAACAATTCCTTTATATAAAACGGGGGACCGTGTTAAACCGGAGTTAACGTAAAACAATTGTCCTTTATTTTCGATTCATTTTTCCTTCGGCGAACGCTGTTTCGCATTTTCGGGCCGGCTGCAGAGATACTTCTTGAAATTTTAATGAAACTTTAAGACTGTCATCTTTTATTTAAAGCCTTTCCATTTTAAAATACGCCCGAATAACTGAATTAAGTAATCTGAAACATAAATTCCGGATTATAAAATTACGAACTTGTTTTCTTACTTTGCATATTTACAGCTGTCACTGGCAAACAAAGTTTTTCCGAATTTAATTTAAGCGTATTTTTACGTACGAATTAAACCTAAATATACGTTGTTATATTTTAATTACCTAAAACGCAGGTAAACAAATTTTATAACGAAATATTAATTAGCCAGAATGAAGTACAAACGCTAAATTAAATAAAACAAGGAAGTTAAATATGAGGTTAAATAACATATAAAATTGAAACATAAACACACATTAAAATTTGCCACATTTCAAAGTTATTAATGTTTAATTTATTGTTAACATAAAAAATTTATCTTACTTTATATTAGTGTTGGAAAAGGCAGATAATTAATTTGTATATAATTTTCAATTCTGCGTACGTTTACCTCGTACTTTCAGTTAATTAGAACCAAGAGAAACCACTAATTATTTATTAGGCTGCAAACAAAACACCTACCCAGTTCAGGAAACATTTTCCTTGTTAATTATACGTATGTAATTAACTTCCAGTGGTTAAACACATTTTTATGATCATTTTTTTTAGTTCGCAAAAATATTAGTTGAAACGCTTGAAAGGCCAAACATTTCAAAATGCTTAAATGTTACAGCAAAGGCGGAAGTTTTTATCCATATTTTGTTTCCGAAGTAATAAAGTTGAACTTTGACAATTAAAAGCTATCTGTTTTGCTACGTCTTCCTACATAGAAAATTTTCGTGACATTTTAAAGTCAACATGGTGAGCGTTGTTTATTTTAAATAACTTAACTTAGCTTTATTAAAAGGTATAATGTAGAACTCATGAATTTATATCGAACATAAATATACGAGTAAATCTACGAATTTTGAACAATTTGTGGATTTTCAGCTTCAATTTAACATTTCACCTAAATAGTTAGAATTCTAAGAACTCATGCAGTTTCAGTTAAAATTAAATGTTAGTTGTGTTGCAAACCAAAGGTTTTTATCGAAACAAATCCAAATCCTGAATTATTTATGAAACCTCAATAATCTCTGAATGTTATTTGTAACAACTGCCTAAAAATAAAATGTGAAAACTGTGAAGTTATTAATCTGATTTAAGTCGGAATCCCATTTAAATCTCAATTTGGACATGAATTTGGTTTCTAAAATTTTCAGTAATGTAAGTTGCGTAAAAACCTTAACCCAATTTAAACTTAGTATTATCATACTATCTCTTAGAAATTATTTCAAACCAACGAATTGAACAGCGAGTTCTGGTGATCAAAATTTCAATATTAACTAGGCGTAAGCTTAGGTTTAAGTTCGTATATTTATTTAAGGAAGCCATTATGGAAGCAAAAAAATTAAATAAGACACAGGTAGGGATAGCGCAGACATCCCAACTGCTCACCCCAGAAACAGATGTTGGGAATACGACTACGACGAGATATGCAAATGGAAATGAAAAAGGATTATACAGGAAAGGAAAAGGGAAAAGCAAAATGAAACAAATAAAAACATAGTGATAACAATAGATACGTGGAATGTCAGAGGTATAAATAAAGAAGGCAAGTTAAAGCATTTCGGAGGAATATTACGAACGTATAAAATAGATAGCTATCCAAGAGACAAAACAAAAACAGAAGCGACGTATTAGAAGTGGGGGGTTATATTCTTTTAAATAGTGGGTGCAGAAATAAGATTTTATGATTTATAAGAAATGGAAACATGCAGTGACAAAATTCGAAGCAATGTCGAACAGAGTATGCTACTTACGCATTAAGGAAAATACAGGAGAAATACCTACCAATAAATAAATAAATAAATACCAATGCGCCGGCGGAGGTCAAAAGCATGGAAGAGAAGAGTGAATTTGATGAAGGATTGGAGGAGGTTTATACAGGCATACCAGGGCGCAATATGAAAATTGTGTACAGTGATTGTAATGCACAAGTGGGGAGGGAAGAAATCAAGACGTATACAGCCCCATTATTGAAAAATATAGGTAGTTTACACGAAATAAGAAACCAAAACGGAGATAGGGAAAAGGAAAATGGAAAGGTATAGAAAGAGCTGTAAAGAATAAACTAAAGCTATTCAAAGAGAACCAACAGTATAGAACCAAAGGCTGATTTGACAAAGAGTGCAAAGGGCTGAAGGAGAGAAAAGAAGCAAGAATAAAGATGATGAATTACACAGAAAAACAGAAAGTTGTAAAACAAATGTGTTATTTAGAAGTGAAGCAGGAAAGAATTAAAAAGGAATACACAAACAAAAACATTAAAAGATTCTATAAAAAAATCAACAACGAAAGGAAAGGATACCAGTCAAAAACAGTGTTATATCAAGACGAGGAAGGAAAATTAATAGGAGGGGATAGTGAAATTAAAGAGAAGTGGAAAGACCACTTTCAAAAATTGTTAGAAGGGAAACAACAAATAGAAGAGATTGAAATGGGGACAAAGCAAAAAAAAGTTGGTAATGGAAAATGGACCGGAAGAAAAATAGAAATAGAAAGAATTGTACATGAAGGAGGTGGTAACGAAGAAGAAATAAGAGAAAGGCTGAAGGATGGTAGTGTGAATGCGGGGGGCATTAATGAAAGTATTGACCTCGAAAATACTTATAAAAAAGTATAAAATAGTGGTGCGCCCGACGGTACTGTTCACGTGTGAAACGGGTTTCAAACAAACGTGGCTAAACTGGAAGTGGTGGGAACATAAGATGTTATGAAGAATCTATGGGGGTAAAGGGGGTAAGGGTAGCGGTAGGTGGGAAAGGAGAATGAATAAAGAACTGTATGATGTGAACCAAAATCTCATCTACAGTGCTTAAGAGCCTAGCGAATACGGTGGCTGGGACACATAACGCGAGCGGAAGGAAGAATGGCGAAAGCTGTGGAAAGAATGATATTCGACAACCGAGAAAGAGGGAGACTAAGAAATAGGTGGATGGACCAAGTAAGAAAAATTTACGAGAATTAGGGAGAGAATCATGGGAGAGAAAAAGCACACCTTAGAAAGGAATGGAAGAAAGTCGTTTAAAAAGCCTTGGGCCTATAGGCCGATTGAACTCTATATACAGGGTTGTCCATAAGTAATGGGACACAGACCAACATTAGATTTGTGAGACCAAAATATTACGATTTACCTACGATTACCTTAGTCCAAAGGTTAATATTTAGAGAGATACAGGATGTCAACGTCGAAATTTTTGAATTTTGGAATTACAGTAGAAAATTAAAATAAAAATCTTGACTTTGACATTAACTTTTGGACTAAGGTAATCGTAGGTAAATCGTAATATTTTGGCCTCACGAATTTACTGTTGGTCTGTGTCCTAGTACTTATGGACCATCCTGTACAGTTGTTATTTACAAATAAAGAAAGTAAACCTGTGAATTTCAAACTAAAAATTAGTTTTTCTTTTTACGATTGAATTTTATTCGAACTGCTTGTCTTAGTACCTTAAATTTAAACCTGAATTATTTAACATGCATCTAATTTTGATATAATTAAATTTAAGTCAAACTTGATTTAAATTGGGCTCAAATCCTAAAATAATTATCACAACTGCAAACATAAATACCGAATTATTTCTGTATTTTCAAATTTAATTGATTTAGTTGATGACGGATTGATTTAATTGAAATTCAATTTTAATACAGATTTGACTTGAATTTGATTTAAATTGTGGTCTTACGAACAGTTGCCACAACACTAAAAAAAAGCTGAATTATTTGTGGATGGCCAAGTTCAAATTAAAATTCAAATTTTGGAATTCCATCTAATCTGGATATAAATGCGGATCGAAATTGAATTGAATTTGATTGAAGTCTCGAAGAAAACTGTATGTATGGTAAACGTACAAGTGAAACCATAAGTAAATGGTGTTCAAATTTGTGGTAAAAATTTAATTTTTCAATGAAATAGATAAATTATTTGAAATGTCCAAATATTTTTATGGAAAATGGAAGAATAAAATATGTTCCGGTTATTATAAGAATGTAAAGCAATATGAGACAGATGACCTCCTCTGCTACTTCGGCAAGCCAGCATCTTTTTACCAAAATTTTCTATTACATTTTGGCATAAATGCGAGACAATTAATTTCAGTAATGTCCTCAACTGTATTGTCCTTAAGCTTCTGAATCGTTTCAGAATTGTTAGCATACACTTTACGCTTCAAGAAACTCCATAAGAAGAATTCCAAACGTTGTAAAATTGTACGATCTAGGCCAATTCATGTCTCCTTCTTGATAAATTATTCGGTTACCAAATCTCTCTCGCAAGAGATGGATTGTTATGTTGGCTGTATGAGAGGTAGCACCGTCCTGGTTAAACCATATTATTATGTTCTCTACATTCATGTCTTCCAATTTTTCCCATAAGAAGTTTGTTATCACTGTTTGATATCAAGCTCCAGACACGTAACCGCATTGCCAGTTTCATTTTCGAAGAAATAAAGTGCAATCACTCCATCAGCGCAAAAACCACACTATACATACTTTTTGTGGATGCATCGGTTTTTCCAGTATTTCTCGTTGATTTTCTTCACCCCATATTCGACAGTTTTGTTTGTTTATGTATCCACCCAGTTCAAAAATAGCTCCGTTGCTGAAAATGATTTATTTGAAAAATCACATTTTCTTCTTTTTTTTTGTATGGCCCAATTAACAAATTTACGACGTAATCCGTGATCTTGTAAGCCTTTAAATGAAGATCTTTGTATAAAATGTCAAACAAAGTCGTTTGTTAATGTTTAATTGCTTTGCCCGATTTCGAATTGATGTGTTTGGATTTTCAGCAACACTAACACTAACAGCTACAATATTTTCTTCTGAACGATCACTAGAACTGTAGGGTTTGCTTCTTTGATCTTGTACTGAACCACTTTCGTCAAATTTCATTGGGACATCTCCAATAGCTTTTTCTCTATCGCATTTTGTATGAAATTTTCTACTAACTTCTGTAAAACTTGCACCAAATTTATAATAATTTTTACAATAAACACGCGTGGTTCAATCGTAGAACTCTCTATATTTACTTTCTTTCTTTTTGTGTGTGTCTTGTATGCGTGTATAGCCAATCTGCTCGGAATCGCCTTTAGGTATTACTTCAAGTTAGACGGCTGTGTCATGTGTGTGTTACTATGTGTTTTTGTTTTTTTAATACATTTATGCTATCCAGCATGCTCCATTATACAGTAATATTACATGCATTAGAAACTTAAACAAAACCATTAACTTATCTTTATACTTGATACTTAATCTAAAACTTTAAACAAATGCCATTAATTGTAAAAACTTACAGATCAACTAAGTCATCCTAAAACTATTTACTACGAATGTTACAAGTCTTCAAATTTAATGCTTTTCACAAATATTAAAAATTCTTTTAAATATTTACTAACTAAGAGATCTTCTCCAAACTGGCCAAACTCCATCGCTTTTAATTATTTCACCTTTCAATTAACTACGTTGTGTGTATAATTTAGCACAGTTGAACAATAAATGATCGACAGACTGTTCTTCTAATCTGCACGAACACATGGGACTATCTGATAATTTAAATCTATGTAGATAAGCTTTTAATCTCCCGTGACCCGTAACCATCACTAACTCCGCACTAACAGGTAGTTTAGCTATTTTCTCTTTTAATCTGCACTGCGGTATTGGGAAGAAACTCCTGGTAACCGCACCGTTATCTGTGTTTTGCCATTCATCTCGCCACTTAGATTCACCTTTACTTCTCATTTGTGTAATCACTTCACTTCTGAGTATACGCGAATATTGTGTGTTGTCTTCCGGCAAATTAGCCGCTTCTTTAGCTAATGTGTCAGCTCGCTCATTTCATTGTATGACTTGATGTCCTCTGATCTGTTTCAGGTATACCTTTCACCCTTCTTCTGCTACTGTAGCCATTTTCCTCCGTATGTCTTCAATAATTTGTCCATGATTTTTCCTTTTTTTAAGCATCTACGGTGATTCTGCTATCTGTATATATTGCCACTTTTCTTTCTTGTCTTGGAATACCCTCCAACTTCTTCAGGAATTTAATTGCTTTGAAGATTGCCAATCCTTCTGCTTGGTTATTGAAGCATCTATCGTCTAGCTTACTTCTTATTTCTTTTATATTTTCATTATCTTTGTATATGACTATACCCAATCCTACCTCCCCATCTATTTTACTGCCATCAGTATACATACTAATGGAAGCTTCTATATCACCATCTGATTCTTCAATGTTATGAACACCTGCAGGATGTAACCAATTTTGACTAGGTGTTGCTCTATCATATACTATCTCGTCTTTGTTCATTCATTTATTTTTTTTATATATGTATATTCGCTATTTGTTCTAGCTCAATCGCTATTGGTTTCTGGTCGGCTACAATACATGATGCCTCATAAGAAATTGTTCGACACGCTTTCCTTATACTTATATTGATGGCTCTTTGCAAGCGCTTTAAAAGCATTTTAGTTTGATTATGTCTTCATTATGAGTTGGAAGACTGAAACACCATATGATAGAAGAGGCACTATGGCTCCTTTATAAATTATTGCCAAAACCTCATGCTTGAATCCTCAATTTACCCTAGCTGTTCTGGCTAACGCTCATGCATCTGTCGATCGTTCTGGTGAGATGAACTTGGAATGTAAATCTGCAATCTAAATATACTACCAGATACTTTAGTTCTGTAGCCTGTTCAAGTATTTCGTTATTTAGATAAATTCCTAAGACCTTATCACGTGATTGTTTTTCGATATAATCATGGACTTCGATTTTTGTTCATTAAAACTCATTTTATTTCTTTTTGCCCAATTCTCAATCTTCGCCCGTTCTATATTAGCTCGATTTTCTGCTTCAATTACTATATCCCCCTTTACCAATATTAAGAGATCGTCCGCAAAGGCTAGCACTTTTATATTCTTCCCATACTTCATATTGAGAAGGGAGTTATACAATATACACCAGAATCTAGGCCTACAGCATGAACCATGGGGACATCCTTTAGTTACCCCCCTTTGCTCACTTTCAAAATTCATATCCAGTCTTGCATTTCTGTTTCTGAAATAGTCTACACTCAGTAAATACAGATTTTTTGAACATCTTAACTCCTTGAGAGAGTCTACAACGGCCGGCCACCAAGCAGCGTCAAACGCGCCTTTAACATCAAGGCTTACTATAATTATATCTTTTTTCCTTTTCAACGTTTCATCCACAAACTCCTTAACTGCCATCAATGCATCCCCTTTGCGGTTGAAATCCATATTAGTTTAGATTTAATAAATTCTTAGTATGTAAGTAATACATTGTTCTAGATATCAATAACTTTTCTAAAATGTTTCCTTCAATATTAAGCAGACTTATCGGACGAAATTTGCTTGGATCGTTGCTCTCTTCTTTCCCTGGTTTCACAATGGGAATAATACTCGAAATTTTCCAAATTTTTGGGAATATTCCTTTATTTAGACACTCGTTGTTATCATTCTTGGGAACAATTTATACATCCTCATCCATATGCCACTTCCTATTCCATCCATTCCTGAAGATTTCTTGATGTCAAAGCTAGCTATAGTGTCTCTTATCTCTTCCTGTGTAAATTCCTTGTCGTTTTGTGTGTTGATATCTTGTTTAGCCTTTCTTCTTATATCTGTGTGGATTTCTGTGTCATCATCTTGTAGATCTTCTGGAACAAATTGTTCTATTAGGCATTGCAGTGCATCTTTTAAGGTTGTTGTACAAGTTCCATCTTTTCTTTTGAGAGTAGTCATTGATGTGGTTTTCTTTATTTTACCAGAAGCAATTTTGTGTGCATGATTCCAAGAATTTGACTCTTTTATTAAGTTACAATATTGTTTCCACGAGTTCCACTTTTGTTTTTCAATTTCCTGTAAGTGCTTTTTTTTCTTCCACGTACTCTACTTTTCTCTTTCTTCTCAGGTCGTCATTTTTTGTCCTCTGAAAATGTCTCCTCAGGGCATTTACCTTTTTTTCTATTAACTGTAAGATCCATGTTCCACCAGGGAACAGTTCGTCCATGTATTTCTAGATCTGGATACTCTGATAGATTTCTTACAAGCTGTGATTAAGCAATCTTGAAACAACTTCATGAAGACTTCTTACTACGTGTGTAGTGGTCTTGTTACTCTATCTCATAGACCAGTCTTCCGAGTAGAGCACAGTTAATTAAGCCCAACTGTGAATGGTCGCACCAGGCCTAGTACCGATCCCAGAGGCCTGAGATCTCTATATTTACTAACAGGAATGCCTCTACTTGCCATCTGTCAAACGTGCCAGCGCACTCTAGTCTGAAAAACATAAATGACGGCAAATTAAAATTTTTACCTCAAATTTGAACACCCTTTATATGGATTTTCAAATGGAAATAAAGAATTTCAAGTGAAATATCCAAATTTTGGAATCGACTTTAATATTAAAGAATACAACGAATATAACACGCCATCTAATGTGAGACTGAAGTCTAATAACTTCAATCTAACATATTTAATACAAATAAACGTACATATAAATGCTGAACTATTTATGGATTATCAAACTTGAATTGGGGATTTGAACTAAAACAATTGAATTTCGAAAATTTGGAATTTACTTTTAATCAGATTTTAACTACGGTATTTTTCATCTAGCATTTGGGTTGTAACGTCAATAAGCCCCGCCCAAAAACTGTATGGGTAGACACGCGTTCCTGCGCAGTAAGTAATGAAAACCTAGTTTAGAAAGAGATGAAGTATAGTTGGATTGTGAATTTACGTATAAGCAGCGCGTTGACGTCACAACCCAAATCCTAGGTGGAAAATACTGTACGTTGAAATCTTAAAATAAAAAACATTTTTTTCTACGTAGTATGCTAACTGAAAACTTTGAATCTTTCAAGCCTGAAGTAAATCAAATTTATTTTCAATGACATGGTATTGTTGGAATTTAAAAAATTTGTTACTATAAATCTAAATCTTAAATTAGAAATTAAACCCTAGTACCCTAGAGTTCCAGATTTTCAATTAAAAGTAAAGAGTTCAAAGTTAGGAGTCGACTTTCAAGTTCTTGGTCTGACTTGAACCTATATCTATTCAAATATCAGAACTATTTATTATGTCAAATCTAATCCTGAAATTTAAAAATCTTTGAATGTTTTGTTTTAATCATCTCCAGGAAAATATGTCTTTATACATTTATCTAATTACTGAAACGAGTCGACCTCTAATATAACTTTTACCTGTTGGTTGGACGTTTGTATAAATGAAATAAATAAATAAATCAAATAAAACTTTCTAAAGAATTTATATTTACTTTGAACACATAAATTAAACCTTACTTCAAAATCAAATTGAATACGAAAATTTGTATTTTATTTCAAAGATGTAAATGTTTTGCAAACAGTTCGTAATTTGGATTCGAATTGGAAGATTAGTAATATTATTTTATATGAATTGGAAATTTGACAGCTTTAAAATTTAGAATTCGTTTAAAGATGGTTTTTAGGTTAACTTTTATAGCCAATACATTCTTTAAAAAATAGACAATAAGTGAATCTGTTCAGAGCGTTCAGCCCACATTGTTTTACTATTTCGCTCGAATTGCTGTCGGTTATTTGGTATATTAAGAAATAATTAGTTGGTTTAAAATGAACAGCAAATATTTAATGTTGTGTTTTAACAAAATCTTAAGAGGGTTGGTTATTTACCCGAATCCTGGAATTTCCTCCAGACGGCGGAAAGGATAACAGAAAATGAGAAAGCTAATATTAGAGTACGGCAAATATTTCAGAAATAATACGAAACAGTAAACATCTTCCAGAGTTTTGATTAAAAATATTACAAATGGAAAACGGTAAGTCGTAGGTCGCTCCATCCGCAAATCCTTTACTTGGTTAAGTCTGTAGAGTCTAAGATAAGATAACTTCTTTTTTCAGTTATCAAAGATGTGTTCTGTCCAGGTAGACGAAGGCATAGAGGCGATGTTATGTTGTTGGCTTCAGCAACTTCAAGAATTCGGCGGTCCCGAGGTAGACAAGCCCGACCTTCTCCAAGGATCCGGTGGATCGATGCGTACTCCTCACCGAGTGGGTTCGAGTCCAAACCTAGCTAAACAACTTATTGTTGACCCTCGCGTCAGATATAATGTAAGATATTCGGACAGGGTTAGCGCGCGAAATAGGATAACTGTCTGGTCATATTATGCAGGGTGATTTAGTGCAAATGAAGCCGTTACCTCCGGGGAATATCGAACTGAAGGCGAAGGCCGTAGAAGTACTAGTTATTCTGCACGGGTTACGCCACGAGAACCTCAATCCCTTGATCGGATGTTTGGCAGAACCCCCTCGAGCTGCATTGGTCGCCGAATGGTGTTCCAGAGGATCACTTCAAGATGTCCTCCAGCAAGACGAGATCAAATTAGACTGGTCCTTTCGACTCAGTTTATTAACGGACTTAGTTCGGGTAAGACTTTTTTCACTTTTCCATTTCGCTCGTTCGCTTGTTGTTTTCCTTTTTTGTACGATATGTGTACCGAATATAAAACAAATTTAGAAATTTTACGAAAACCGTAAGCTCACTAATGAAAATAGCGCGAGGGTTTTTGTACAGCTCTCGCATTTTTAACACATTTATACAGGGTCGTCCTTAAACATGAGATACATGGGATGTTACATTACTTACTTCAATAAAAAAAATCTTGGAAGTTGTTAACTTCGACGACACTTAAACAGCATAACTTTTTTGTACTTAGAAAAAATAAGGCATTTTTAAAGATATTAAGAGTAACACAAGATTAAAATCAAAGATCCGCCACAAAAAAGTTAGTTTCACAAATTTTCTTAACAATATTTCCAAAACTCTTGAAATATCAGAAGAAAATTAAAGTTAAAACTTTGACTTTGACATCATTTATCTCATTGAATATTAACTTTTGAACTAAGTTAATCCTAGGTAAATCGTAATATTTGACCACACGAATTTTTTGTTAGTATGTGTTCCGTTACTTAAAGACCGCCCTATATAATTAAAAATAATACCCAATAAGAGTAAAATAATAACTAAAATTAACATAAGTATGCCGAGTATATATGTTAATCTCGGTGCCATGTATGGTTCACAAGAACTACTTAAAGTTCTAATGTGTCTAAATAAGAGACGCCTCAGAGATTAGATTAACGTTAGTAGGAAAATAATACGCCGCTCGTGTTGCTAGGACTCGAAAGTTATGTACGATAGGGAAGTCTGAAAACAAGGGTGTTTTGTAACTGACATATACAAAGAGCTATAAAGTCTGCTCTGACTCCCACGTTTTAGACGGGAAAGTAGACATACTGACCACGCATATTATATTGTTTAACATAACTAAACTCAAAAAGGTCGGTAATAAAACCGTATGAAGGACAAAATTCGTGTGGAAGACACTTTGCTTATTGATTAAAAATAGCGTATTCAGTTGAAAGAAATAATCTTGTTTATTTATTGAATAACATGTCAGTAATAGTAAGGTAATAAAACTCCATTATAAGCGTCCAAAATTCTATTTCGTGAAATTTTCGTATCTTTCTTGTGGTCTTTGAAGTAGTAAGTTTCGTTTAGCCAATAATAAAAATAAAAACTAAAGGAACGTTACACCAAAATACAACAAAAAAACTTTAGCATGTTCTTTCTTCTGAGCTCAATTTTGCCAACAATTTTTTATAGTTTATGGTCTGCAAATCCACAAAGGAATAAGAAACAAGTTAAGTAGTCCTTGGCAAGTTTCAGCGATTTCTGAAAAACTCTTTCTGCTATGAATTACGCACTGGATTTATTCCCAAAATTTCATTCACATTCATAATGTTTCCTAATTCGCTTTTTTCCTTAAAATATTAATTTTTTTTCACTTGCCAGGCCTTAGCTTAATTACACAGCAACTGAAAAACAAATACCAGCTAATTAATATAGTAAATAGAATATAAATAAAGAAAAACCCAAAAGGACTTAAAGAAGAGATTCAATTGTGCAAATAAAAATAGTTCTTATTTTTATGTATTAATTTACCACTGCATTTTTAGACTGCTGAAAAAGTCATGCCAAAGGTATCTATCTACCTCTGGTGTCAGAATGTATTAAACGTAATACACATGTGTTAATTTCCCACATTATTTTGTGTTTCTCCAACAGTGGCACTCAGGAAGATCCAAAATTCTTTCCTTGCTAGATTAACATCCAACATGTTTAGTTTATTGTTCTTAACTTCGGGAATATCTACCCATCATAAATGGGCTGTAATTTTTTAGCACTTTGGTGTGGTATTCCCAGGATTTTTATGTAATACGTCGTATCGCAATTGAAAGAATGGCAGATCTGCACATTTTTAGACACCTAATAACGCAAAAGAAAATTCTAAGGCTGAACAGAACATCGAGTTCAAAATTTAAAATTAAATTCTTAGTATTCCGCCAGCTTTTAATAACGTTAAGTAATAACTGAGAGTTTTACAAGGTTTTGTTTGTGTTCAGCCTTGCAAATAGAAAACTAAAAAGGGAATTCAAACACTATAGTACCTGGAACGAGTTATTCGGTGTACAAGAAAATGTAAATAAGTATATTGCAGGTTGTTCAGCCACTGAAATAATAAATACACTTCATTTCATAAATTCTTTGACATTTTAAAATATACCTTTTAAAAATGCTATTATTTAGTTGAGTTGAGGTATAAACCGCTGAGTAATGTAAAAATAGTAGAAAAATCCTGGAAACTACTTCAAAAATAGATGTGCGTTTCAAAGTTTTTAATTTGCCTTTTTACATGTCGAAAGTTAAATTTCGGCAACGTTTAACTTAACGTATATTTTAGGATTATTTTGGCCATTTTTAATTTAGTTTAGGAACGCTTTCGAAATTTGAGGTTTCAAAAACAGGGACTTTTTGTATGTAATTTAATCTAACACTTGCTAATAATTTGGATTTAACACTTTGTCTCATTCTATAAACTTTCATGATTATAAATTGTCTAAGTGTTTAATTGTAACTTTAATTTTTAATAGTATTTGTAAAACCTAATTCAAAGTTCGGACATATATATTATGTTATGTTAGTAAAACCTTTCGCAGCAAAGCAAACCTCATGTGACGTAGCTGGTTAAATAATTATATCTAAATCTAATCAACTTATTTTTAGTAACTTTTAACATTATTGGTAAAAGCTACTACGTTACATTTGGTGAAGGCGCGGCTTCTTTTTCGGGTATTAGTTTGGTGACGGTTTCATTTTCATGTATGATCAATCCATTTGGCAAATAACTATCAGCATTTTATGAAAAGAAAGATCAAGCCAAAAAGAGAATAATTTACCCTGTTGTAGAAGAGATGAATATTGTCCAATAAAATAATTTTTTTTTTACATCAAATTTATTTAGTTTAATTGCAGACGTTTCGGGAGTATTACTCCCTTCTTCAGTGCGTTGTCATACATATTAAAATTGGTGTAGAGTTAAAAATACAGAAATTTTTCTTTCTTTTTTTTTGCGGTATCTACAATAAAACAATAAATATTTTTTATAATTTGACTAAATATAGATATGTGAAAGACTTTTAACAAATTATTATATGATAATCATACTTACAAAAACAAGATAGCTTATGGAAATTTATAATTAGGAAGGTTGTATCTTCCATCTAATAATAGAGAATGTAAGAATAGTAAGTATGATTATCATATAATAATTTGTTAAAAGTCTTTCACATATCTATATTTAGTCAAATTATAAAAAATATTTATTGTTTTATTGTAGATACCGCCAAAAAAAAGAAAGAAAATTTTTCCGTATTTTTAACTCTACACCAATTTTAATATGTATGACAACGCACTGAAGAAGGGAGTAATACTCCCGAAACGTCTGCAATTAAACTAAATAAATTTGATGTAAAAAAAAATTTATTTTATTGGACAATATTCATCTCTTCTACAACAGGATACCAACTAACTTTGTCCATTACTCCTAATCAAATCAGAATAATTTATTCTACATTTTTGTCATTAATTATTTATTATATCCGGTATTATATAATTAAATATTCTAACAAAAGTCAAGGTAATTGAATGTCTTCTTGCCGTGCTTTAGTAGAAGCCAAGAAACCAACTCATGATAAACACTCAGACAGTTTCAAAGGTAAATTCCAATTACATACAATCAACAATGTCAATGAAAAGAATTAAGGTGGTTTGTCCAAACAATTAGCAAGTGTTAAACTAAATTAAATACAAGAATGATCTTACATAAAAATCGCAGGAGACATCGTCTCGAAGGACCTGAAATCTTGGAAAGGCAACTTCTTCAATGATGGTACTAACCATGACCGAGCTCTTATTCGAGCAGTTGCTTATATACATGAAGTCAGCTCCCACTTACACGTATCGTTTTACGCCGAGTTCAGCATCTTATAAAAAATGCTGTTATCAGCGCATCTGCAAGAGGTATCGTATTTCATGTATTCATCTTGCAAGTGCACATATCATATTTCAGTGCATGCCTTTACCTTGACTCGTGTAATGACCCTGACTAATACGTCATATCAACTGCTCTTGGCAAGTGCATAACATAATGCATGCTAGAAGGTCGCTTTATCACATTATTATTATTATTGTTACTTATTTTTAATGCAAAACAGCCAAAAATATTGGATATGAGCCGCCCCTGATCTAAGATCTAATAGTTTTGATATAAAAACTTACTTATTTTAAAATTTCGGGATTCTTAAACCCCCTTCTTCGCCTTATATCTTTTAAAACTTATTAAGATTTCTACGTTTTCAGGATGTCTAAACTTTTGTGCTTGTATAGTTTTGTAAAATTAACATTTTAAAAATTTTCCTCTTTAGAAACTCAAAAAACTCGTAGAATTTCAATGTTGAAATATTTGAAAATTTCTGAAAAAACAGAGGCCCTGTAATTATTATGTAAATGTATGTCGACTTCTTGTAGTAAATTTAATTTCAAGGTATCTGAAAATGACAGAAGGGTCTGTGAAAGTTTCAGTTTCAGTTTTGTTTTAGATTTCAAATATTTGTGAATTCGTATATTATGAAATAACCTAAAATTGCAGAAGTTTCCTGCAAATTTCTTTTACCCATGGATTTTTTATTTTTAAGTTCCATTGTGTTGCTAGTAACATCAATAAACAGGTTGCCTAAAAGTGATGCACAGTTTTAGGCAATGTAAGGTATAGATAACGTTTGAAAATATGCACCGTATTAATAGTAATTTTTGGAAAAAAATCCCAAACAAGTGAATTTTGTTAAGCAAAAACATTTTCTTTTATATAAGCGACTTCTTTCTACAGCGTTTGTTTTTCAAGTAATGATATCATCAATATTTTTTAACAGCAACCTATACATTTGATGATATTGATTTTATCCCTCTTTTCAACAATATATATCTTTTGAAATGCCGTCTTCAGTGAGTCAAAAGTTTTGTGTGGCTGTGGGGATACCTTGTTTTCCAGGATTGGCCTGATGGACTAATTCATCGAATTTAGATTGGGAGTGATTTGGGAGGCCACCCTCTCAATAAGAGGAAGAAAGGGAAGTTCTGCTTGCACCATTATTGTACAATTTGAGCTTTATGAGCCGGAGTTCCATCCTGCTGTAAAAATCAATAACAGTTTCCAAAATGGTAAATGGACCAGGGTAAGGCTTCTGTCTGTAACATGTCAAGATAGTTTTACCTGTTTACCTTGGCACAAAGGCAAGAGGCGTCTTTCTGTCGAATGTGATTGTCACGTGCTAATTCCGCAGTACGGCAACGTCGATGTCCTGTGGCTCTCGGCTAGCAAACAGTGAAGAAGGGGGCTTCGAAACGCTAAACTCTTCAAATAAGGGTGGTCGTAATCGGGATCAAAATTGGGCGCCACTACGGAAAATCACCCGAGATGATGATGAAGAACGTACCGCAGATTGTTCCTCTGGGCTCGAAGGGGGTTGAGGTGGCTGCATCCTACTGCTGGAGGTACTTACTGTTACTTTACTGAAATAAAACTGGAACTGGTGGATAGGCTCACAAATTATACACAAATATTAAAACAAAACACAAAGACACAAATCAAAGGCGAGAATGAATTATCAATAAAATTTAATGAATGCAAATAATATTCAAAAATATGACACAAAGGGGTTCATAAATTCTATCTTAATTTATATGAAAAGGTGATTAAGGGAGGCCACATTTATTTAGTTTAAGGCAAATATAATTAACAAATAGGTTCCCGTAATTGCAGTCAAAAGGATGATGATAACAAAAGCACGAGTGGATAACCAAAAATACGGTACTGAATTAGAGCTTGAATCGGTACACTCACAACCGACAGTAAAGGCAGCCTAAAGTATTTACTTTTACCTGGGAAGGGCTTAGTTGTCAGGGCCCTTAGAAGCTTGGAAGTTTTAAACCTCAGGGAGAGATAGCAGCAGTCGTCGTAGAAAAGAAGGAATGGGGACCTGCTTCCGGAAGTAGATGTGAAGACAACAAGATGTCCTTAACTGGTAGATTTTTAATTCAAAAACGAAAATTGCGAGGAACGGAAACTTCACCAAACGTCGAACTTAAACGGAACTTCCAACACAGAACTTATTGACACTTTCTGGGATAATCCGACAATATGTCGTACGAGTTGTTCTACGAAAAACTACACGAAAGCGAGAGGCCGACACATAAAAACGGGAATTTCTACCAAAGCCCGAACGGTAAATCGCCATCGACCGACGGATGTCAAAGTTTGCTATTCTCTGAAGTGCCTAGTTATTTTCTTTCGTAAAACGAAGGATGTAAAAAAGAGATGCACAAACGCTCCTGCTGCACGCGGGGGGAACCTTGAATATCGTTACTCTAGCGTTACCCCGTGATCCACTGGTGCTTCCCCGAGTTCTTGATGATGGAATCAAGCGAACAAATGCTACATTACTATATATGGTCAATGGTCATGCATTTAGGATTTCTTCGAATTATTACGCAGCCCAAAAAGGAATGTGCTAAATTGGCATTATTCACGTAGACTCTGCAAGCTACAGGGCCGGCTCAAAGCTTCGAAAAACAGGGCCGTATTATACTAATTTACGTAAAATTCAAAAAGCCGTGACATGATTCTGCCAAAAGCTATAACGGATGCAGATTGCGATGCGCGAAAAACGACAATGTAGGGATTGGAAGTACTGTACACGCGATCGTTCTGCTTGTTGAGTACTTGTTCCACTGTAAATAAAAGTCTTTTCGCCAATGAAATCGTTTGTCTGGTGGGCGTTGTGTTGAATTTTTTTCAAGAAAGCAATAATTTATCACTTTAAGCACCATTCAACTACAAGGGTACATTCTACTACCGTATGGATTAAAAATACCCACGGTATTTATCATGGAGTGAAAGGTACAACCCTTCTGACTAGAGCTACACCAATAAATCTACAGAATTCTTTAAATATGTGTCTTATATTCATGTAAAAAGCATCAAAAGTTCAATAAATTATGTAAATTCTTGTTGATTTCCAATCTAAATTTACAGAAACAGAAAAGGCCACTTTTCTCAATAAAAATCAGAAGTAACAAAGATCTCTTCGCAGAAATTGAAATTAATTAGCGACGATTAATAAATTTGAATGATAAATAAACGAGCGAATACAGTCATAGAACACGCAACTTTGACCCTACTAAAACTACCTCCTTTTCGGATATTACGGAAAACCGACATTCAGATTTATCGCTTCAGTAAAGTTAATTTTAATTAGGAGCTTGGTTTTAGAACGAACATTAAGTTCTATCCAAAACTTAATCAGCTGTTTTATTTTCAAAATAAGCCTAATTAGATTTTACACTGTACAGTGCATACGGTTATTGTGGAAAGATTGTTTATAAAATTTGATTTTACCTTTTTACCCTTTTCAAGGTTTAATGACACTGCGTTTAGTTTTGACGGTTGCAAACTCTGGGATAAGTTAAACCGGAAACGAATTAATCAATTTTTTTTAACCAAAGCACTTTTTAAAGATAATTAAGGGAAATCGCTGCATACCGGAGATAAGAGAAACAGCAAAACTTGACTTCATCCTATTCCACGACAGTCTGGGATCGATTTCTAAAATTAAATTTCCGAGGTTTGCATGCAGCATCATTTAGTATTACTCTATTTCTATTTGGTGAAGGAAACCCCTATCCGGTCACAAGCACAACATTCAAGAGCGTTCAGGAAACCGTATAAAACGAAGTTGTTTTTATTTTTTAAGCATATCATTTCCGTTCTAAAGCTGCATTGAAATAAAAATAAAATAATAAGGCATTATAAACTAAATTCCAGTGTTTATCTTATAAGTTATTCCTCGCAATTTAGCAAATGCAAATGGAAAACTTCATCTTTTGCGAGGGCTAAACTTGCAACTTTTAGGCAAATATGTATCCAACAAATCTCCTTTCTGAAGAAATCATTCCATTAGCTTGGTTGATGGTGAATCGCGGAATCCGTTGATCCTCAGGTTAAGTTATTAAGTCAAATCAAATAATCTAGCCTGAACTTTTGTACTTATTAATTTTTTTGTTATTACACCACAAAACATCTAAAGGCGAAAAATCGAACTTCAGCTGTTCAACTGACCGAAATAAATCTGTCCGTTTTTCTGACATTGGAAAAAAGTAAGCGTTGGTCTTTAAGCTAAAATATCGGATTTCGTTAGCAATAAATAGCCCAGCATTGGCTTGCTGTATGATTTTAGTAATCGTACAGAAATCCCTGGAATGTATCTGACGAAACGATTGCTGACTGCTGAGCAGTGACTCAAGGGAATTATTGATAAATTAATTTCGTTCCTGAAAATGATAAACGTAATTACCGACAGCAGGAAAATCCAGGTTAAATCTTAATATCCTTCTAAACCCATCGGAGTAAATAACCTAATTTCTAAATTTAGAAAAATAAATAAGCTTCTTAATAATTTTTCTTGTAAATAACAGGATTGTCCTCAAGGATATTCTATACGAAATATATAAAAAAAAAACGAAAATAACATCTGGGACACAGCTTGTAGTTTTATTTTGTTTGTTCTGTATGAAGTATTTCCACAAACAAGCGGCTCTGACATTTCGTATAGATTTCGTATTATTTAAAGCTGACGAATTCAGGAAGGATTTTCAAGCGGATATGGGTCGGACCCCGAATTTTGGTACTAAACCTTCAATCTCAGACAAATTCAGTATTTAATTCCATTCGAATATTTGTAGATACATTCTGATATTTAAATTATGTAGAGAAAATTTTGGAAACAGACGCGATTTACATTTGAATTTTAAATTTATAACAAATCCAAATTGGTTTTTAAATACAGAAAGTTTCAAATTGTAGAATAATGATACCACCGCGGGGAATCGAATCACCGACATAAGGTTAAACGCACCAATGCTCTCACCATTGAGCTACGGAGGTAGGTCCCCGAGAAAGCGTCAAACTTCTACACATGAAACTGTAAATTGAAATCTATTCTAAAAGTCGCATATAAAGTCAAAGAGTCGCTTACACTGCGCATTCACAATGACTAATTAAGACAGCACAGACTTCCTTTTAGTTGAAAAAATCCCCATCCAAAATGTTTAAATACATAAATATATAAATATTAGAAACTAATAGGAAGATTGCCCTACCAAGCAAATTAAATACAGAAAGTTTCAAATTGTAGAAAAATGATACCACCGCGGGGAATCGAACCACCGACATAAGGTTAAACGCACCAATGCTCTCACCATTGAGCTATGGAGGTAGGTCCCCGAGAAAGCATCAAACTTCTACACATGAAACTGTAAATTGAAAAATTGGTTTTTATCTGCGTTGTAAAATTTTGAAGTTGATCTCGTTCAATGGTTCCAAAGAATTCTAAAAATCAAAATTCTATTACTTAAAACTTCAGATTTAAGTGTTTTAATTTTATTATGAATTTGAAATTTTAAATAAATTTTCGATTAGGTATAGAGAACTGAAAGATCTGAAATACAAAATTTTAATTGATACTCATTTTATAAACTTTGAAAACATTTCAGGGCAATTTCAAAAATTTGAATTCAGAATGTGGAAACACTGCAAATTTCACTACGAAGTCAAAACTCAAAAATGACTATGGACTCGAAGAACTACATCTTCAATCTAGATTAAAAATCAATCCGGATTAAAAAATCGAATTTTGAATCACCTCATATTAGAAACGTAAATTTTGATAAAACTCGTAGTTTTTCTGTTAATTTTATTATGATTTCGAAAGTTTAGACTGTTTAAAGTTCGAAAAAGTAGAAAGGCTTGCGACTCATCTTCTAAACTCGAGGTTCCATATTTTAAATATCGAAATTTCAAAAATCGGAATTCAAGTATAAAATTGTGCGTCTTGAGCATCAAACTATGATGCAGATCGAAAAATTATACGCTTATCTAAACAAAATATAAATGCGAGATCCAATTTCGAACCTATTCAAAATTTGCATCATTGCTTTAATAATTTTACTGACCTACATTCTGAAATTCAATTTATGATAATTCAAACTTGTTATTCAAAGTAGTGTAACTCGAAATTCTTTTTCCAATAAGAATTCGGACTCCAAATCCGAAATTGTTTGGAAGGCACAAACATTCAATGTAAAAAGTCCAAATTACGACTCAAAACATTCAGTTTTAAATGTAACATGTTTTTGTAGTAGAAAACTAATAGCGCTCAAAATGAATGTTTCGTGCCTTGCTTGTCGATTTTTAATAACAATGGGTAATCGAATGTTTTATTAAAAAATTCGTTTTAATAGTTTTCAATAATTTGAAAACATTTCAGATTGGAATTCTGAATATTAACAGAATTCGAATTGTGAACTCCAGGATTAGAACTCGAATATTCGACTCCAAGTCCACGTTGCAACTCACTAAATTCAGATTGAAAGTTGAAATAAATAATTGTAAATATTCGAATTTAAATACTCAAGTTATGGCCCAAATCATTCCAAAATCTGTTGGATTCGAATTCTAAATAATAATGAACTTAGAATCTTTATTACTTTTATCTTTATTTTATGCTCCGGCTAACTCATATATTTCTTAAGGGCGTTGATGAGGTTCTTAATTTGAGATTTATTTTAATTCTTAATTCTTTCTGTTATTTTGTATGAATAATACCAAGTCAAAATTATAATACAGATTTATTAACAATTTTCAAGTTATGAATTAACAAACTTAGAATTCTAACAATGCCCTAGCTAAATATTAGGATCTAATTTAATGATTATTAAAAATTCGCTCACGTTTGTTGATTTTTTTATTAAATGTTCCCACTTTCTAATCCATAATAACTTTCCGACTTCTTCCAGTTCAATTAAATATGCTTCCCATTCCAAATTCTGCCATTAAGCTTCTATTTTTCCTTTGTACACTTCACTATCCAAATATCTTTAATCACTTAATTTTTATTATTATAATAATTTTTATTTAAACCACTAACAGGCTTCATATCTTCTTTATGGTCTTCATATAATTAATTTCATTTATTAATCTTGCTTTTTAATTAATTTATATTCAAATCGTTTCTTATTACAAAATTTGAAATAACAATTTTTCAGAATTTTCATCTGTTATTATCTTATAAAAATTCTCGTTGTCCTGGTTAAATTATTCATTTTCGTTTACTTGATTTTCAAATACATATTATGATTAAATCAGATCCTTCTACCTATTTAACTTATTTATTTACATTTTTTATTATATTAAATCCTAGTTAAATTAATTCATGAAATATGCAACATTGCAATATGTACAAATATTCGAATTTAAATTTCCTAGTTAGAGTCTAAAAGATCCTGTTTACCCTCTATAAGTTTTTTCTAATTTGAAACTTAATAGCATTCTTCAAAATCAAAATAATATTGCATGCTTCGAAAAGAAAGTTTTATTAAAAAGGAACGGCATGGGTGCCAACATTCGAAAAAATTTTGAATTCAAATTGTGGTTAGTAACAGAATTCGAATCTTGACTCTGGAATTAGAACTCGAATATTAGAAACCACATTCGAGCTGCTATTTACTAAAATCAGATATGTAGAAACATTCGAATTTATGGCAGAAGTAAGGGTCCAAAAAATCTAGTTTATTTTATATATTTTTTAATTTTATCGCTAATAATATTTCGAGCCAGGGTGGCGCAGAGGTAAGAGCGTCAGGTTAGCGTTACGTTAGTCTTCGGTTCGAATCTCCCGTAGGTCGATATCGAGTCCTGATGACCATTCGTCGTTGGGCACCAAGTTAACGAGGCTCTACTCCAAATATAGGCCTAAGAGGTAGAGTCACACATGTAGGCACTGTCACGTGCTAATTCCGTACTACGACACTTATAGGGGACGTCGAAGTCCTGTGGCTCTTGGCTACTAACAGTCGAAAAAGGGGTGGTTCGAAACGCTAAACCCTTCAAATAGGGGTGGTAATCGGGTTCGTAATCGGGATGAAAATGGGCGCCACTACGGAAAATCACCCAAGATGATGATCAGGAGCGTACCGCAGATTGCTCCTACTGGGCTCGAAGGGGTTGGGGATGGCTGTACCCTACTGTTGAAAGTACTTACCCTTGCTTACTGAAATAAAACTCGAACTGGTGGCCAGGCTCACAGCTATACACAGTTATTACACAATAGACATAAAGCACAAATAAAAGACGATAATGAATTGACAATGAAATTTAATGAATGTAAGTAATATTTAAAATATGACACAAAATGAATCTATAAGTTCTATCTTAAATTACGTGAAAAGGGGACTTTGTTGGTGGTTCTTTAAAAGGCAATATTCATTTGCATGATTGTCAACATGCTTAAGAAGTAGAGTAACAAGGTCCTACACGTACGCACAAATATACTATACACATGGTGCAGTATGTAGGTATGTAACCCTAGCATACCCTTTAACGCATCAGCTTCGACACACGACAAGGTAAAAGAGGTTACAGATACAGAACAGATACTGATGATTCTCAACATTCGAAAACGTTTCGAACTCGAATTTTAAATATTCACAAAATTAGAATCTTGAACAGGTTCGAATTGCAACTCACTAAAATCAGATTAAATATTGCAATATATGAATAAAGGATTGAATTGTAAACTTCTAAATGAAGATTTGATACTGAATTTCGCAGTGATAATATCAATTTTTAGTTTTCAATTAGAAAGCTCAGAAAGCTGAATCATTTTTTGCAAATTCGGTGGTCGTTTTTATACATTTAATCAATTTTTATTTTGAATCAAGAATAACAAAATTTTTATTAATTAAATCTTGGGTTTAAATTTGGATCTTATTTTTGTTTTTGATGTCAACCGGGGATTTCTAATCTTTTACCTTTCTTTATTTTCCTTTTGCCCTCTTATACTTTTATAATGTCGAGGCTTTTTTTATAAAATTAAAAAAAAAAACAAATTCAGCCTGGAAAATGTGACAATAAAAATACAATTTGAAACTCCAAATTAAATATACATAAAGTCCGATTGTAAAGCAATTATTTGAGAATTAGTGGACAATTCGAGTGATATTCTATACATACTTGCTATCCCAAATATTCAGAATTCTGATTACAAAATTTAGCTAAAATTCGAACTAAAATCAAGTTATAATGAATTCGAAGACTTTCGCGGTCTATGTCAGTGTTAAAAGAGCGTCTTCCGGGTTGGGATAGTGTCATTGTTGAGACAGAAGAACTCACTGTTTTGCCCGCTTTTTTAAGGGGCTTCTTTAGGAAGAAAAGAGGGCACTAAAAGAGCATAGTAACTCAACGTGTCAACCACGCCAGAATATAATACATATATTATAATCATAATAATACCAAAGATCTGTACAGATTAATAAGAAAGATCAACCATCGATTTAGCCTAAGAACCTGGTCTATTCGGAATAAATGTGGAGAAAAAAATAACAGATATACAAGATATACTAGAAGTATGGATACATTACTGTGAGGAGTTATTTCAAGACCAAGATCCTAACATCAATATAAATCCCGAGAAATAAGAACCACAAATATTGAAGGATGAAATCACAGAAGCAATAAGAAAATTAAAACCCGACAAAGCCGCACGTATTGGTAAAATAGCGACAGAAGTCATGGATGAAAATGGAACAGATATTCTCTATAAGATCTGTCAAAAAATACGGATAACTGGAAAGTGGCCAATCGACTGGACTACATCTATATTTGTTCCGATACACAAGAAAGGATCAAAGGAAAATTATAGACTCATAGCATTGATGTCACACGCCAGCAAAATCTTACTTATGATCATAAAAGGTAGGATCAAAGCATAGGTACTTATCCTGACAAATAACACAACAACAAGCAGGATTCGTCAAAGGAAGAGGAACACCCGAAAAAATACTTAATCTAAGGCAAATTATTGAAAAATCTCTAATATGCAATTTATATGTACAGAGTAATGCGGTAATGCAAATAGATAAAGAAATGTCAAAACTCCGCAAGCTCTAAAAAGGTGCAAGACAAGGGCGCATCCTATCGCCAATACTTTTTAACATATACGGAGAATACATGATGAGAAGAACCCTTGAAAACTGGAACAATGGTGTTATAATAAATAATCTGCGGTACGTACATGATACTGTCTGGTTGGCAAATACACCCGCAGAATTGGAGCAATTGATAGCAAGATTAGAAGAAGAGAGTAGAATACATGGACTGAACATGTCATAAACTATGAAAAAATAAAAACCATGATAATAGACAGAAAAAATAATAACAGACCTGACATCACTCACATACGACAATGCCAAGTTGTTAGTCAATACACATACTTGGGAGCAATTATATCAAATGAAGGTGGAAGTTCGCTTGAAATAAGACGAAGATGGGAAATAGCCAAAAGAGCAACAAAAGATTTACATCGAACATGGACGAATAAAGGGATCACACCAAACACAAAAAAACAAATAATAAAAACCTTGGTATTTCCAATAGTACTTTAGGGAGCGGAATCATGGACCATTAAGGCAGCAATGGATAGGAAGAAAGTCGATACACTAGAAATGTGGTGCTGGAGAAAACTATTGCGTATCTCCTGGACGGCAAGAGAAACAGATGAATCGGCCCTAAGAAAAATAAAAGAACCACAACGGTTTTCACATATTATCTACTCACGTACGTGTATACTAAAATTCTTTGGGCATATTTCAAGAAAAGGAAAAATTAAAGGCGTATGACCAAGAGGAACATCGCCAAAACGATGTGTGACCAACTAAAACAGCTTACAGAATGTTCAGTTCATCAAGCTGCCCAACAGGCTAGACACAGAGATAGATGGAGGAAGCTAGTAAGACAAGCCACGAACACAAAAGAGTAACATACGATCACTTCTGCAGAGAAGTTGCGACGAAGAAGCAGAAGAATATAATCAAGTTAACTTTAAAGCGATTGTCAAAGCCAGCCTTGATATTAAAAAACTAAAATTAGATCGAATTCGAAATTACAGTCTATATTCGATTTTACAACCCTATTCTAAATTGGAACTTAAATTCGATCATCAAGATTTGAATCCATCAAAGTTAACTTTGAAAGCAAAGTTTGCATTCGAGGTTTGAATCCTATCTTAAAGAAGATTAAAATTTACAATTATGGTGGCCATCAGATTAGGATGAGTCGTGGTGAGGCTGTCGATGGGAATGCACGCGTTCGTGCGATAGACCTAAACGCTTCCAGAGCTTTTGTTAGAAAACGTACTATTATTGAAAAATAAATCTTATAACTACCGGGGCAATAACAAGGCTCTGGTAATTATAATAATAACAGTAATAATTGTAATAACAACAAAACGGGCGAATAAATAAATAAATAATCTAAAAGTGTTGTGCAAGTGCAACGGGAAGGATTACAGGCGGAAATCACACACCCCCCACACTTGAGAGCCGCACCAAATCATAGGTGAATGCAGGTGCAAGCATACCTGCACGAAGCTAAGTGTATTATATATTACTGTAACATTACAATCACAATACCATTAGTTTACAATAATACAATAATAGTACTAACAGCATTAGCGCACAATAGCAAATGTACAGATTGGTAGTGTATGTAAGGCAGAGGTACACAAACGCAGCAGTAATTACAATCAAGGGGTGCGCGGCGTCCCAAAGTTTAATTGTTAGTGTCACTTAACAGTAAATTACGTCGTAAATCAACGTAAACTATACCAGAAGCAGGAAGACAGGCAGCAAGAAAAAGCACAAGCAACAGAATGGACGGAGAAACAATGTACACCACCAACCACAAAATTCAAGTAAGGAAAATGGCAGGCGACGAAAGCTTTCTATTTGCAGCAACCTAACTAAATGGATAGAAATTGCAGAAAGCTTAACTACAGCAGTGCAGAAAACACTTCCAGGCCAACATCCCCAATGTCACCCAGAACGAGGAAAGCGCAGGCAAAATACCAACAAGCGCTCTTCAGAAACAATACGAGGAAAAATGCAGAAATCAAGGAGAAATTAACGAATCTATAAGAAACAGGAAAAAAAACCCAAGAAGAACACAAAGCTGAGAAGTGGGAAAAATTCTTCAAAGAAATACAATCACTTTCACCAGAGTCAAGAATCCAGGAAACATACGAATAGGTACATCAAGAAACAGAGGAGAGCTGCCACCGCATCTAAAATTCAATGCATTCCAATGATCAGCTGGGAAAAAGAACTAAACATATCGGAAGAACACCAGGGAACGTCAGAAATAAAAGAAGCGAACCACTGGTCTCTAAGCAGGCCTCCAACGCTAGAAGGGACAGCCGAGATCATCCAACAAATGAAAAAGAGTAGAAACAGAACTGCTACAGAATGCCCCACAATCCGCTATAAAGAGAATACACAAAATAATAAAGGAAACATGGGAAAACAATACAGCACCGGAAGAATAGAAGACGACAATACAAATCCTGCTCCCAAAAGTCAGGAACCCCAAAACAACATCAGAATACCGGAAGATAAGCCTCTGCAGTGTGGGATATAAGATCTACGCAAAACACCCACTGAAGACCCTGGATGACACAATTCAAGAAATGCCATCATACCAAGCGGCGTTCCTCAGCGGAAGATCAATGGAGAGATTTAAATTCTTACGATTGAGAGTTGGTATTTCAGTTTAGGTTTGAATAGAAGATGAATTTAAATTACGGCTTAAGTTAACTCGCTCTACACTTAAACTGTAGTTTAAGCCCACTTAACCCAAGCTTCTGACTAAACTGGGTCTTAATGTAAAATTTGAATATCAAATTCAAATTTGTGCTCAAATGGCATTATAACCGAGGTAAAATAGTTTTTTTACCTTTCACAAAAAGCTTTATTGGTTAAGCATAAAGGTTTTCCCAAAGCTTTAGGTAGGTAATAAATTTCGAATTAAAATGGAGCTCATTCGACCGTAACTTCAAATAAAGGAATTTACAATGATTATCACTATTAACGACCTGCCTGTTAGTGAAAGTTATGGAGATTTGTTCATTTAAGTCGTGCCAGGGTTTAAAACGTTTGCGGTAATGCCATTAACGTTGATCTGGCTTTGGTCCACGTGGAAGGGTTTTCAAATTCGACCGACGATTGTTGCTTTTTACTGAATTAATATAAAGGTACTTGGGTTGATTAAAATATTTAGTTTAAGCTTGCCCTTGTTTGTTTTTGTACCTACATGATAATTAAATTGGTGACGCGTTATTTGATAACCATATTTTCCTTGCTGTTATGTTTGTACGCCCTATTATTTGCAGTTGTTGCTTCGGAGAACCCTGAAGGATTTATTTTTACGCAAGAAAACAGAACTTTATTTAATGGAAAAACACAATGTTTTTATTAGTTTAACAACAGCGATTTTGTTTGTGTTATCGTCAAGTTAATTGGTGGTGTGATGGAAACATTAAGTCGAAATCATCCTAATAACACAGGTAAATTAATGGATTGCTTGTTTAAATTTGCTTTGTTTCTCTGTTTATGCTCGTACCGACAAGTAAATTTAGATTAGATCTTTAGCCGTTCTCTGTATGTAAAGCATTCGGTGTGCTCCGATTTTCTAAGCTTCCCTTTTCCCAAAACGCGTAAGGCATTCTAGGTCAAGGATAGTATTACGTGAAAGTATTTTTACAGCTACGTAATACGTGTGCTCAAATAGACCGATAAAATTATCCCGAACCGATATTTTTCGAAAAATTCGTTCAGATTATATGCTGCATTTTCTGTTTAAATATCCTTTTAATACGGCCCTCGAAAAAGAATTACCCCCAAGATTTTCCAGCGTGTCCTAGTCCCTTTGATAAACATTCAGTAACATCCAGGATATTTCACAGATTTTATTAAATCCGCTTTACTACAGCTGCGCTGTATTGATTTCAGTGGTGGCACTGAGTATTTTTTGTTTGGGGACAAGTTCCACTTTATAAAGAGGAGATTATTATTTGCAAAAGAGCGATTAGTTGATTTTATGTGAATTAAATCCGCGTTCCTTTGATATTACACCGCGATAGTTTTTGAAAAAAGTAAAGTAAAGGATTAATGCTTTTAAAACGATTACATTTTTTGTAATACAAGTAAATGCTTTTTCATGAAGGATTTATGAATACAGTCACCAGTTATTAGACTTCGTAATTGAACATTTGTTCACGATACCGTCGACGTGTATTTACTTAAAAATGCGAACTCGTTTGGTAATTTATAACTGCTGTTTTCTTTATTTACCTTTCTTTAAACTGATGAGGGTTTACCTCCTTAATTTATGAGGTGTAAGACTTCCTAAGTCAACTTTCCCACACAAAAGACCCTAAATGGATAAGCTCCAATTTATTTGCTTAGTAACTTAATTTCTCCAATATCTTATTTAGGGAGGGATTCGGCATAGTTTTCTTCGAGGGGTTGGCCATAGTTGCACCTTAGGGATACAAAAACTTTTTACCTTATACTGCCTCCGAATGTCCTTAAAATTATTTCGGTTTCTCCAAAGTTTCTGTGTAAATATACCAATTATAACTAAATGTCATTCGGTCTTCTTAAAAGGGCTACAGATTGCCCCAAATTGTGTGTATGTTCCTTCATTAAGGACCAAGAGGTTGCCTCAGTAGACGACCTTTCGGTTTTCTCATTCCTAAATTTAACACATCTTGCTAAATATTACCTCTTATCTTACTTAAGAATAATACTCCTAAAGCCTTAATAAGAAATGAAATGTTCAACAAAAACTGATTTTTTCATTTCCATGATCTCGTGGAGTCGTTATTTTGTGAGTAAACGAGCTTCAACACCAACCTAAGTGATAATGTTTTACCCGGAACTAAAACCTCGTTAAAATAGAGAGGCTTTTCGAAGAGCATCCATGATATTGTTTATCGATTTGCCAGTCCCAAAGGTAAAACTACGTAATTTAGAAAAAGTCGTTTAACAGCATTTTGTTAATTTCCACCGCAACAGATGTTGGAAACGTCGATCGCCCTCTTTCTTAACAAGAGCTTAATCGATAATCTTTCGTCGCTCTAATTTCTGGAAACTACTTAGTTTCTCGTATAGTTCGCGTTTATAATTATTCGAAGTTGCAGCTTTATAACGAGTACGTATTTCTGAGATCCAGCAAATTAATTAGGTCAAATCAGGGAAGTTAGCTGATCTGAGAAGGCTTCATCTAAATCTTAGGAAGGAATGGGAGCTCCATGTAGATATGTCATCTACTTATAAATTTTCTTTTCTTGAGATCATTTAAAACTTTCTACAGAAAAGTCGAAATATTTGTTTGCTTAGTGGAACTCAAAAATGTATTTGATAGAGTAAAACTAGCCAATGTTTTAGATATACTCCCAGAACCGAAGATCGACCACAACTATATTAAAGTTATTGAACAGATTAATATGAACAATTGAGAACAACTAAAATGAAAATACTGAGTAACTCTAAGGGTTCAAGTAAGAAGTGCAACAATACAAGAAGAACTCCAGGTAGACGTAGTAAGGTTTACAAAAGAGAGGTGCCGACCCTGGAGGGATCATATTAATAGAATGGAGGAAGATTGATGGGAAAAATGGACAAAAGATGAAAATCCAATATAAGACCTCCCGACCGACCACCTAAAAGAGAAAGTCAGACCTCCACCGCAAGAGAGGCTGAATAAAATAAGACAAAGTCTTAAATAAAAGAGGAAGCAGAAGAAGAAGGTACCATGAATGCAATTTGCACAAATTTAGTAATTTTTGATATTCTCTGCAAAGGATTTATTATTGTTTTACTACTTACATAATTCGCTATAGTTGTATTGTTTATTGTAAGCGTTAATCCTGGAAATTGTAATTTCAAACATTAATAATTATGAAATTAAATGTTGTGAAATTGTATGTGAATTTGATAACAAACCTCTGCACAGAATTTCTTTAAATTTCAATGAAAAAAAAAACAATATCAAATACATAAAAAATATATTTATAATTTATTCTGGGTATTTCGCCACCAGCTGCTACAAATAAAGATTAAATTAAACTAATAAAACTCGGAGACATGTCTCTTTCTCCATATTAAACAAATTAAGAAAGGTTTTTGAAATAGAAATAGTTTTGTGTCAAACGAAACTATACATATGTGTTTCTGTATTTGTTGATTATAGAAACTTTCAGAAAATGTATTCTGCTGTGTTTAACACTATTTGTATTTAATTTTTTTAAATAAATATTTATAAACAGAGTAGCATATCGTGGGCTTACAAGCAGAACGCACTAAGTCAAAAATGTTAAAAAATGACAATTTTGACCCTCTTTTATGAAATTTTGCCATCCGTCGACTGCAAGAACGCATTAAGTCCTATATTCAATGTAAAGGGAGTTATAGACTTGTACCAAATGCATTAAAGTACTTCCAACATAATAGTATACCGGCACAAAGCACTAAGTCACTTAATGCGTTTTAGCTGCATCGAATATGACAAGGGTTTTGGGTAAAAACGCACTAAGTGACTTAGTGTATTTTGCCGGTCGTAAATAAGAGTACCGAAAGTATGAGAAGTCGACTTATTGCCTTCCTTCAATCAGCATGCTTGTTTTATGTTGTGGTCAGTGTAGGTTATGATTATGGCATGTGCTGTATTCTTGAAAACAGGCGGTTTTTGAGGTTTAGTACCTACTACTTGATAGTTTTTTTAGTTGTGCGTGCGGTCTGTGAGAGGATACAATGAATAATATTAATAAGAGAACTGCTAAAATATTTTCATTGCTGCAAAACAACAAACGCCAGGAAAATATACTAGGTAAATTTTGAGGTTATGCTATTAATTTTTCCAAGTGTTGTGTACAATTTTTGATTATCTAAATGAAATTACAACTAAATCAAAAGTAAGTTATCTAAATAAGGACAACTTCTTATTATGTAATAAAGGAAGAGTAATTAACAGCTTTTGCATTATAACTTAAGGTAATCTACAAAGTATCACTAGTTTGAATTTGCCAGAAAAATGACAATTTTTATTCAGCTCCAACTCTTTACATTTTTTTAGTATCTCTCAATTCTTTCTGGCAGTTTATATAAATAACTAAATTAATTAAATTTATCATGACGTTGATTTATATCAGTATTTCTTCTAAATTAAATATTGGAGTAGTACAGTCTTAACATTGTTATTTCTTTGCTACTGTAGATGAAGATGGTTTGCATAGTAAGAGTTTTGAACCTTGGAAAGAGCCACTACATTTTAATATGAGTAACCCTACGCAAACACAAGTTCATAGCTACACACCAGTTAATAACGATGCAAACTTAATGCAGTTAACAGCAGAAGATTCAGAATTAACATGTAATAATATTATAAGCCCCGTGCAAATGGAAATGGAACCAATGAATCATGCTCTTGATATGACCCCTTGTGAAGACGACTTGACAGACTCACAACCTCTAAACTGCAGTGACTATAGTGAAACTACCGATACTGCAGCAGTATTTTCTGCTACATTTGAAGACTTTGGAAGTAACTATAAAAGTGACATGCCGGAATTCAATGAAGATGAAGATCTCTACAATGACAATTCTGACAATGATAAGGACTACGTTCCAAATTTTGCAGATGAGTCTTCTGACGGCGAAAATGATGGTACAAACAAAGAAGCAGAGAAGGAAAGTGACAAAGAAAAATCAGATAGGGGTAAATCAAGATGGAAAGAATCCAGGCCGCAAACGTGGAAGAGGCAGAAAAACAGAATTCTCAAGAGCCAAAGTCTCCCGTACGACAATTATAAAGGAGTTAGGCAACCCGCCAAAGGCCCTAAAACAGTAAATTGTACAAAATGTAAATTTGCATGTACAAAAAAGTTTTCAGAAGAGGAGCGGAAGGTAATATGCCAAAAATATTGGATGCTATCGACTTACGAACGCAAAAAAGACTTTATTCTCCAAAACGTTTCAAGTGGCCCTCCTTCATCACGCAGACCTAGAAAAGAAAATGCATTACAAAGGAAAAACGCAAAACGTTGTTTTATTACCAAAAGCGATGAGAATATGCAGGTTTGTCAAAACTTTTTTATGAAAACATTAAACATCTCGAATCGTGTTATTCTTACCGCTTTTATGGGAAAAGATGAATTAGGACACTTTTCTGGATGTGATATGAGAGGGAAAAAGACTCCACCAAACAAGACAAAGGTTGAAATAGTAGCTAAAGTGAAGACACATATAGAATCATTTCCGTGTATGGAAAGTCACTATACTCGCAAATCTTCATCCAGGAAATATTTAGACAGCTGTTTAACTATCAGTAAAATGTATTCTTTGTATAAAGAACAATGCCAAGAACAAGGAGACCGTGAAGTTGCGAGTCTAATAACATATCGTAAAATCTTCTGCAAAAATTACAACTTATCTTTTTTCCACCCTAAAAAGGATCAATGTCTTACTTGTGTATCATATCGGCAAAGTACTCCAGAAGGGAAAGTAAGTATGGAGGCGGATTACAATAATCATCTGAGAAGGAAGAAAGAGGCACAGGAAGAGAAATTAGCAGACAAAGAAAGAGCCAGAATCGACAAATCATTTATGTCAGTAACTTATGATTTACAAAGTGTACTACAGATACCTTCGTCGGAAGTTTCATTGGCTTATTATTTGCGGAAATTAAATATGTATAACTTAACGGTATATGAAGCAGTTACTCCTAACAGAGCATTCTGATTTTGTTGGACCGAAGTGAATGGACGAAGAGGAAGTTGTGAAATTGGTACTTGCTTGATAAGATATATGCACAATTTGCCACCTGAGGTAAAGGAAATTTCATTTTTCTCAGATACATGTGGCGGCCAAAACAGAAATGTACAAATATCTGCACTTTTTCTTAATTTGGTTCAAAAAACCAATCTGGAAGTAATAGAACAGAAATTCTTAGAGAGCGGGCATTCGTTTATGGAAGTCGACTCAATGCATAGCGCAATTGAGCGACAAAAAAGATTTCTACCTGTGTATTGTGTTAACGACTGGATAAACATTTTTAAACTTGCCCGTTCGACAAGGGGGCGAAACAAAGACAAACCACCTTACATAACTCAAGAAATCAAGTTGAAATCAAGTTTGATGAATTTCTAGATCTAAAAATGTTGTCCGAAACATTAGTAAAAAATAGGAATTTAGATGAAGATGGTCAAAAGGTAAACTGGCTTAAAGTGAAATGTTTTAAGTACGAAAAAGCAAAGCCTCATGTTCTTCAGTATAAGTACGACTACAACACTGCTTATAAAAGCATCAATGTTCGGGCAAAACGAGCTGGACGACGTTCAACTTCTAATTTTGTAAAAGTAGATGATCTTCCATGTCTATATTCCGAACAACTGAAAATTAGCCAGCTGAAAAAGATGAACCTATTGACCATGTGCCAAAAAACAGTGATTCCTGAGATATTCCACTCCTGGATCAACAGTCTACCCTCTGATGAAGAAGTTAAGGATGTATTGCCAGAAGCGGACATGCATGATTCTGATATGGAAGAAACATAAATACCTACTAAATATTATTTTTTCAAAATTTAAACACTCTTGTAAGATTTTTTTAACCTACGTAATGTTAAAATAACATTTTTTTGTTGTTATTTAGGTTAATCCATTAGTTAAGTTATTATTATTACTATTTTTATGTATTTTTCTATGTAAAATAAAAATTATAAAATTTCACTTCAAATTCAATAGCAATCTATTATATTATTATTAAAACTAAAATTATTATGCAGTTACTTGTGAATATTATTATTAATTAAAACGTGTTAAGGCTAAATTTTCAGTTTCTTATCAGGTAAACAGCACTAAGTCGGTGCTTTCACTACTTGAAAATGTGTAAAACAGGTTTTTTTTAAACATTAAGGTTTTTATTAATTAAATACATTTATCAAAACATATTTGTCTTTATTTTAGGGTATAAAAAGTATGCGGATTATTTCAAGAATAATTATGGAAGACTCACAAATGTTAAAATGCGATTTACTCAAAACTGTCTTTTACGACTTAGTGCCTTCTGCTTGTAAGCCCACGATATATTACTCGCAATCCTATTTATGTTGTGGGCGATTTTTTTTGTACATGGTGGCGGTACAAAAAATGTTCCAGTTTTGTTTCGAAAGGCTGCTCTAAATAATTTTTCGGGATGTATACAATGTAATAATCAAATTGTTGGTAGCTATTTTTAGGAGCTAAATCGTAGGTAGCAGACTGGATGAATTTCTGTTCTGTATAACTTTGAAAGCTTGTAATTCATATAATCGCTTCCTTTCACCTTTCACCCCCAAATTTTTCCTTAGCAGGAGGAAATCTTATGGATTAGTGTTATACCTTATGGAAAGCAGTGATTAGATACGAATACGTAAATCAAGACACTTTTCTTCCCTCATTATAAAAAAGCACAGCAAAACACAGAGTAGCAAATATGGATTCTCATTTAACTTAGTTTTAAAAAACAAACCTAATTTGGTAAAATCACCTCATCTATGTTTTACAGAAATGGTGGCCATCAATATACATTAAAGATTGCACACTTTATTTGACATAATAGTATTAAATGTAATGGTAATATTAGTAAATCATCTAATTTATAATAAATACAAATTGATGGATCAGACTAAAGATTAACATAAAATTGATAAACATGCAAACCGATATTCAGCATGTATAAATGTAATTATTATTTGACCTAATAACTCCATCTGGTTTTGTATTGTTTCCGTTAAAGGTGGGCTACGGTTCTACACTGTAGGATTTATGCATTAGGAATTCTTAAAATTTAATGTAAAACTCGTGCCCTTTTGACATTGCCTGCCTTTTACGTTTGCAACATGTTTTTCCCGAGTAACTCCGTAGGGTTTATTAATGAAAACAGCAGGAAACATCTGTGGGTGTGTTGAAAAACGTACCTTCAAACGTATTCAAGTGTTCGATAGACTTTTCTAAAAAATAAGGGTCGCGTCATTGCAATAAGTTACGTCGTTTCAAAACAGCAAAAACATCCCCAAAATGGAGAGTTCATCCCTGAATAAGTTTTCACGTGAGATAGGTAACTAAACCATTCATCAATAAGGGAAAAGTTCTGAAACGTTCAGCTTACTAGTTGTTTACTTAACGAAATTACAAACTCCTATTAACCCTGTTTACTGAAAATTTATATTACAAACAAAACCTTACATTTAACAAGCTCAGGTTTCGTATCGATATTTGAAACTGTAATAATAATAATAGTAATAATAAATGTAGAAGCGCGAATAAAGCGTAAACCTTTACCTACATAAAAGCCTCTTAAAAGGGAATTTTGATTAAATGTATGTCGAAGAGCATGTATCGCCATTCTAAACAACTTAGAAGAGGAAAACGTGGGTTAAAATATGCTACATTTTCATAAACCCAGATGAATTTATTCAAAGTGGCCTGGTTTCGCCAGGGGACATGTTGATACACTATAGATGTCAGCTGCTCGAACGTTAAATGTACGTTTTATTGGCAGTCTCGAATAAGATTTCCGTACATATAAATTGTTACAATTGAGATTTAAATTCAATAAACGAACATAAAGCTCGCACATTACTAACGAATAACGATTGTTTAAGGTTCGAGAAAGGGTGCCCTATTTTAACTGAAGATGATCAAAGTATAATTAAATTTATACGAAGTAACGAGCAACTCCAGAGAAACGCGTGAATGGAACTTTAAGCAATTAATGTGAACATAAAAATCTAATAAAATGGCAAGTCGTAAATTATATCATTATGTACAAGGACGTTAATGGAGTTACGTCTATTTTTAAAATTAATTTTTAATAATCAATTTCACTTTTTAAAAATAACGATTGTGACACTTAAAATTAAAATGAACATAACAAACTGATTAGATTCTTATCAAAACTGGGAATATTAATTATAAATGAAATTAAATAACTGGTTAAAATGAATATGATTGTGCTTAGGGAGTTTTGTTATGAAAATTTCAAGGAAAGCTTCTACGGTGAGTACCGAATTTATTGCCTTTTATTGCTGTGGACTTGGAAATGTAATATTAAATCACCATACCCAAGCAAAACGTTTTGGTTAGGAGTGAGGATCGTTCTAAGACTTCCAAAAGTTTAGCCAGACTTTTTTTGGGGATTTCTACAGAAACGAAAGTATGCAATTCTAAATCTAACATAAATTAGATTTAAGTGGGTAGTCATTAATTATAACTTCCATTACAACATCGACAATTCAATACAGTAATAAATAAACCCCAAGAACCAATAATTACCATAAAATTATTTAAAGGACCATAATTTAAGAGTGCGCATTTAATTTTTGTAAAAGCCTCTAAATTTAGTTGGCTCTATTCAGATCTCTTCTTTATTAGATACTTTTTTTTTCAGAACGTCTTGGTTCGTACTGTCACTCACATAAATGTTATCTGCTCCTTTGTGTGACACTTTTTTTTTAGCTTTTTATTAGAAAAGAGTTGAGCCGGAGATATGATATCGTTTTTCATTACTTCGACGCTTATACTACAGACGTATAGTAGGTACATTTCAATGAATAAAGCATTTTCCCTCTAACGAGATGTTTCTGGGAAAATGAATTCAAAGGTGGATAAAATACTGCTGCATCCGTGTTATTTTATGTTGCATTGATTATTAAAGTTGATAGCTTGTATGGTATCTGTGTACTTTAATAAAGTATCTCAACGCGGTAAATTTTTAACAATTTTTAATCAATTTAATCAACGTAATTCAGAAAACTTTTCTCACTTATTGTACCTTCTTCAGGGAATCAAATACCTGCACTCCACTCCAGTACGAGTTCATGGTTATTTAACCTCAAGAAATTGCGTTATTGATGCAAGATGGGTTCTGAAAATTACCGATTATGGATTGCCAGCGTTTTATGAAGCTCAGGGTATACCTCCACCTCAGAAAAGCGCCAGGGGTGAGTGAATCTTTTACTTTGATTTCATAATGTGTTAAAAAAATTAAAACCATATCAGGCCGATTATTTTAATAATAACCGAAACACCATCAAATTTAATAATTATTATTTGTGCGAATACCATGCGATCAACAAAATTCCACTATGCTCTTAAAAACGTATGTCATCGTGAATCCTCCTCATTAAACAGATGCAACTGTCATAATGAGGTTGAGGTTATGTTCTTAAGTTTTCGTCGAGCTTGATTTATTTTTTGCGTTTTATATCAAAGTAGTTAAAAATAGTTAAAGATGAATCGCAGAAGTAGATAGGCAAAGCCATACTGCCCCAATAAGAATGAGCCAAGTCCACAAAAAATTACAAGGTACAGGATATGAGCCGGGCGTTGGAAACAGGTCAGAGACAGCTTTAAGCAGGTCAGAAACAGATTTAAATAGGTCAGAAGCAGGTATGCTACAGCTGATGCTGTTTTAAAGCTGTTTCTTACCTGTTTAAATCCTAAACCTTTCAATTTTTGACGGACTTGGCTCATTTCTAGTGAGGCAGTAATGGCCTTGCTTATCTAATTGCAGATAACCGTTTTATTTGCTAAATTTCGATGTGAAACGAAAAAAATTCCCGAAGACTTGGTAATATAACTTCAACATTAAATCAACGTTCTCGATAATTCCAAAATATAATTTCAAAATTAAATCAAAGCCCGTAAAAACTAAATATGAATAATAAATTTGAATTGGACCCAAGATGCTTATTTTCCACTCTTCTGCTATGCATTCTCTTTTCCAAACATTAATAAGTAATGAGTGTAAGGTTCTCCGTCATATTTTAAAAGTTTTGCAGGGATGTCATCATTACCAGGACATTTGTTCTTTTTTAGTCTGTGGATTGCTCTTTGGGCTTCTTCGAACGTTACACTCACTACATTAACATTTAATTTCCTTATTTTTAATCGTCGCCATTTAGGAGTCCATTAAGGTATTCCGGCCATCTCTCAATGGCTTGTTGTTTATCACAAATTAAACTTCCATCTTTGCTTCTACACATGTTATTGCGTGCTGAAATACTTTTTTAATGGAATCCACACCTTTGCACAGATCCCTAGTTTGATTGTTCCGGTAACATTCTTCTAGCTCTTCTACCCTTCTATTCACATTCATAAAGACTCTTTTCGTTTTCTTAATATTTTACAAGTTTTATCTTTCTTCTTCTTCTTTTTCTTCTTTTAGACTAGGACTGGGTCCTGTTTGTCTATGCCTCGCTATTACGCGGATGAAGAAAACCAGCTTTGCTGCCATCTTTTGGGCGGTCGTCCAGGAAGTCTCTTCGACGGTGACATTTTGTTTTTGCAGATTTTTTCCAATCTATCATCGTCCATTCTTTTCTTCGTGAATTTCACCACGTCTTCTATTTCACATATTCGTCTTATTTCTTCGCTTCGAATGTGGTCTCGTAAGCTTACGCCGCCCAGTATTCGTCTTAATATTTTTAGTTCTAAGCTTTTGTTTGGTTTTTGTTGTTTCTGCTCGTGTTTCGTTCGCATAGGTGATTATTAGGGTGGCCCTTAATTGTGGCTGAAACAAATTTTGACCGGGTCACCCCCCAAATCAATTCTAAAAAAATAAAAAGTAATTTTAAGATTTGCCAGACCTCTAAATTCCATCGTTAAGAGGTGCCTCAAGGAGCCTGCATTTTCCCATTTAAATAACATAGGTTTTCAGCACACTTCTGGTTATTATTTTTTTACAAAAGTATGTGTGCCTGAAAAAATCTGGCGAGTGCTGCGATTCATTGCTCACTGATGCCCCTTTCACGGAAAAAATCATGGGAGCCAGGTGTCATATCTTAACAACTGGATGCAACCGAGAAAAACGACAATATTTTAAAATTACCCCTTTCGTCACCCCCCATTTATTTGCTTACGATATGACACTTGGCTCCCATAATTTTTTTATGAAAGGGGCACCAGTGAGCAATGAATCGCAGTACTCGCCGGATTGTTTCAGGCACACGTACTTTTGTAAAAAATAAAACCCAGAAGTGTGCTGAAAACCTATGTTATTTAAATGGGAAAAAGCGCGCTCCTTGGGGCACCCCTTAACGATGGAATTGAGAGGTCTGGCAAATCTTAAAATTACTTTTTATTTTTTTAGAATCGATTTGGGGGGTGACCCGGTCAAAATTTGTTTCAACCATAATTAAGGGCCACCCTAGTGATTATAGGTCGAATCATGGATATACGAATCTTATGACTGAGTTGGATACACTTGTTGCGCCATATTGCGCTGCTTCGTGATCCGGCTATTTGGATCACTTTAAATATCTGTCTTTGTGCTTCAAAGGAGAAATTTCGGTCACTTATCAATTCAACACCCAAGTAGTTAACTTGTGCCACTTGTTCTATTATCTTGTCATTTACAACCAGTTTGCATCTTATCGGTTCCTTTTTTACCACCATCGTTTTTGTTTTACCTGATGATACTTCCATGTTATATTTTTTGGTCGTTTTATTAAACGCATATAATAGTCGTCAGATAGCTTTCTACTTGATGTAAAAAACAATAAAGAGCTCACAGTAATGAAACCAAACCTCGGAATCGATCGGATCTAATAACGACGAAAACGGCTAATGAATAAGGAAAAACCGCTAAGAATATGTAGCTTCATGGAATGTACGCTCGTGGAACGTTAAAGAACAGGAAATAATATTAGAGATACAACAACATACATAGAAATATGTGCACTTAGTGAAACGAAAAGGAAATGAAAAGGAGTTTTATCTCTCAATTCCTTATATTTTTCTGACCTTTTTCTTGTACCTATCTGGAACATTTCTATCCACACTCTTTTCCTCCTTTCCACAGCTTCTTGACACTTAGAGTCGAACCAATCTTTCTGTATTCGTTTAGGCTGTCTACGTATTGCATTTCTTCTGCTGTTTCTAAGATATTCTTTTTGATCAGATTACACTGTGAGTTCATATCTATTTCATTCAGGTTATCCATATTGTTACTTCGCAATTTCCTGATCGATTTTCTTCAGATGATAGCTTTTACAGGTTCTATTTTTCTTTCTACTCCCTTTCTTCTCAAATATTCTAGATATTCTCTTCCTGATTCTACTTCTAACAAGGAAGTGATCTGAGGCGCCCTCCGCACCTCTTTGGCTCCTTACGTCAAGCAAACTGGTGGCGTGTGTTGAGTCTATTAGTATATGGTCTGTTTGGTTATAGGTATTACCAGCGGCCGACTTCCCCATGGCTTGGTGGATGGTTTTGTAAAAGGTTCCTCCTATTCTCATGTTGGTCTGTAATGCAAAATCAACCAGTCGCAATCTGTTATCGCTGCATATATTATGTAAGCTATAAATTCCAATCGCTGGGGAGTGTTTCTTAGTCTACCTTAGCGTTAAAGTCCCCAATAACAATGGTCATATCGTTTCTACTTGCACATATGTATAAGTTGGTTTAGAGTAGAACTGATCGTTGATATGTTGATCCTTGTCTTCGGTGGTTCGGTGGGAGCATGCTCGCATATAATCACTATGTTCTGAAGCCGGCAGTGAAGTTTTATTTTGCACAATCATCGTTCATTAATAGCCTGAAAGTCAATTATTTGGCCGACAATCTTATTGTTGACTGGAAATCCGGTTCCGTATTCATGTTTCTCTTGTTCTTTGCCACTATAGAACAGCGTGTAGTTTCTCATTCATAGGCAATCTCTTCCTTGCCAACGTATTTCCTGTAGAGCAGCTATGCTAATATTGTATCTATATAGTTACTGTATCATGTATAAGCTGAGTACATTCCAGCTTCCTAAATTCCATTTCATGTCCCTTAGCTTATGTCGTTGTAAGATCCGTCCATTACGAGGCTGTTGTGTTGATTTCTTAACTTAACCCTTTTAACCTGGGGGTAAAATAGTCAGCTTCAGCCCCCAACCTTCCCCTTTTATCTGGACTTGGGACCAGCAGAGTGCCGCAATACAGGTGTCATACGCTGGCAACATAACCTCAAACATTTTTTATTTTTTTATATCGATTTAATTAGCAATAAAAAATACGAAGTATTCTACAAGCTAATCTGTTAACCTAAAATCTCAGTATTAAGTATTTACCTAGATCGATAAAAACATGATGAGGTCTCCTCTATTGATCTGATCTCTTAGTCCATTTTATAGGTCAGCTGGCCATTGTCTTTTTATTATTTTTTTAATTGTAGTATCTTCTAGTAAGGGCTGCATTAGTGGATTTATATGTGTTTCTAATTTTCTACAGTAGGTGATGCTTCTCTCGTGGATGACTTCCTTTATAGTTGGTATCTTCAAATCTTTGTGGATGATTTCATTTGTTACGTCTCATGGGACGTTTACTATTGTTCTTAGTATTTTGGACTGTCACCTTTGGATTATTTCCACGTTTGGTTTGCTGGCACAGTCCCACAGCTCTATTCCATGAGTCCATATGGGTTTGATTAGACTTGTACGACAATATTTTATTTTCAATAGATAACCGACCAACCAACCAATATAGTTCTCTCTGTTTTAATTCCATTTGCTTTTTTTCCTTGATGTGGTCTCACCAGTTTAACTTAGTATCTAAGTGCAATTCCAGGTATTTTACTATTACAGGTTGTGGTATTTCTATGTTGTTTAAGTATATGGATGGGCATGGATCTTTTTCTTAGAGTGAATGTTACATGCGCAGATTTGGTCTTATTTATTTTTACATTCCATTGTTAAGCCAATGTTCTAGATTATGCAGATATACTTGTTATAGAGCGTGTGCTCGGAGAACTTCATTGTGACTAGTGACTAGCCAGTATGACGGTATCATCAGCAAATGTGCCTATTGTGATGTTTGGTGAAACTGGAAACCCAGAACACTGCCCTGAGGTACCCCGAAGTTGATTGGGAGTACTTCCTGTCTTACTCTTGTTCTGAAGTGCCGATCACTTAAATTTGATTTAAGTAATTTGAAGAATTCTGGTAGGTGGTTTTTAATTTTCTACAGTAGTCCTGGATGCCATCGTCTGTCAAAAGCCTGGCTTTGAAATTGATAATTGAGTATCAATTTCTTTAAATACTAATTTTTCAAGTAATTTTGAAACAGCTAACAATAGACTTATGGGATGACATAATTGTACATTATTTAGATCTTTACCAAGCTTTAGAATTAAAATTATCTCTGCGGTTTTTAATTTTTGGGGCCAGTACTGTATCTGAAGGATTGCATTAAAGATATAGATCAGTAATACTATACCTTTTTTGGCAGCCCTTTTGGCGTTTTTGCTGTTGCTAGATCCATACCCGGTGCTTTTCTTACATTCAGGAATCTTATTTCTTCTTTTATTTTTTAGGTGTGATGGGATTAATTGGTTTTGTTACTGGCATGGGTGACTCTAAAATTTCTAACATTTCTTCATCTGAGTTATTTTTGTGAGGCTGAACTACGTCAACAGGTGTTTTGTAAATGATTCTGCTTTCTTCTAATCACTTTTTGCCCACTGTTCTTGTGATGGCTGTTCAATTTTTAAAGCAGGAAGAGTTGTAGGTTTCTTTTTAGCTTTGATAACCTCAAAATTGACCCAAAATAATTAAACCAGCGGCTTCGAAAACTAGGCAATGTAACCACAAAATTACATTTTGACAGTTTCATTGCACGATGTCATGATGTGGTATGTTCACAATAACATATATTTTCGAAAAGCCGTAAAACTGTTGCTCGCATGGTAAAAACTAGAAATTTAATATTATGAAATACTACAACATATTCCGCTTACAGCTTAAAGGTTTATATGGTTTACCACTGCAAAGCACGATTGCTTTCAGGAAATTTGGCCCGTAATTTAATCGTTTGCCGGGCATTATAATTCTATTGGCGGTCTTTCAGTGAACGCTTGGAATCCAGAACATTTCTGGTAGGAACTCAGGTATATTTATTTTGTATTAAACAGCTAACCTCATAGATGACAGCAAATCGTTTTTTCAAAAACCTTCCTTTCTTAAGCTTTTGAAAATAACATTTTTGTAAATGGGGATCATTCATCTGCGAGGATATTTATAAATTTTACATCTTTGTTGGTTGCTTTATTATTCTGTATGACCTTAACTAACCAATCGTTATATCTAAAAGGAATATTCCAAATAGTTCCATAAAAGAAACAAAGCTCTCAGGCTTTTAATTCGAAAACTTACGTTTTGAAAATCATCATTCTAGATTTCAGAATCTGTCACTATTAGAAATTTTCCCATCCTCAGTCGTCGCTTATTGATTCTCCACCCCAAAGCAATTGTAATCATTAAAGCCCACTTTATTCTTGTGCAGCAATTTTTAGTCAGATTTTTTTGTTTCATAAAAGCATTTTTCAGCAATACTTTTAAGAAATTTCTTAAGAACAATATTAAACTCCCCAGTTTGTAATAAAACTTAATTAAAAATCACCCTCTTTATTTAAAAATAGTCTAAAATAATCCCCCATGTTGTAATTATTATGAAATTAAAGTTACGAAATGTTTGGGAATCAACTTTCCTAAATATTTACGTTGCCGAGCAAATAATTAGACATTTGAGCTAACACAATTTAGTAGGTATGCAAATAATCCCCGTGTTTCCTTTAACTGGACTAACTTCTTGGTGATATTCCGAGTTGAATTTGGAGCTAAATTTGTTACCGTTCCGATAGGGTTTCCTCGACCCAACTCTTCGCTTCCTATACTAGAAACAATCCCTTGTTTAAGTTCTGGTAAACATCTCACCTTGTCTTTGTTAGGTCTTGTTAACAATATCTTCGCCTCAATTATTAAGTTATGGAAATGCAAAGTTCTTGTAAGTTGTTGTAGTAAGTAAATCGTAATAAGAATTGAGAATACAGTCAGTGCCGATCTTCGTTGCCTTAAATCGTTTAAAATTATAGATTATTTTATTATAAAATGTTTCAAAAGATTTCCATCCATTAATTCAAAATTAATTTATACGTGCAGGCAAAATTACCAAGAAAAAACCTAGTGAGAATTAAATATAAATGGTTGTTAACCAGAAGTTTTCCTCAAAAGTTTTAATTTACTTACTAAAAGTAAAAGTAGGGCTGAATTAAAATTCTAATTAAGGTTACTTGGTTTGATTTGACTTTCCATGGTACCTAATTATTCTATTCTTTGGTAAGCCCAAAGCGCTGTTGGTTTTTGTTTTGAATTAAAAACAAGTTAACAAAGAGAAGGTTTAGTTACTGTAATACTTGGTATATTCAGTAACTACAAACATTTTCTTATCGTGAAGGCATTATCATAATCATATAAATAACAAAACAGCGAGAAAGAAAACCCCTTATCATCCCACATCTACTTGGCTAATGACATCGGCTTTCAGTTTATCCCTTATCACCCTCGTTATTCGAACCCATGTCTTTAACTTTAAAATTTAAAGCCGACGTTTTCGTATCAGTTCCTAAGAAAATGGGTTATGATCCTTTTTGATTTTCTTTTACATACATTAATTTAAGATAAATGAAATTCTGATCCGTAACCTTCAATAAATTTTAATTTAAAATTTAATATTAACTAAGCAGTAAACATACAGGGTGGTTTAAAAGAGTCGTCAGAAGGAAATTGTTTTCCCTAAATAAATTTACAATTTACCCCTTAACACTCGGCCATCGTAGGACGATTTTGGAAATTAATAGTTATTAGAATTATTTGCTATTGCTGTGTTTTTTTAGTAGTAGTAAATCCAGGAAAACTTGGTTCTCAGTTTTAATATTTAATATACAGGGAGGTTCACATGTTTGCAACAAACAAACAAACTTTTTCGTTAGTGATTTATTAAAGAAATTTATTATTGTTATATAGGGTGTTTGCGCACCCTTGAAACTCTAAATTGTGTTTAAAAATAAAATGCATTTCAATTTCGTTGCAATTTTGTCAATTTCTTGATTAAAGTGCTAGGAATTTACCTTTCTAAATACACATTCTTTTATTTTAAAATGTGTTTTCTACGAGGTTTTCTGGAATATTCTTCCTCTTTTCCTTTTACCCTCTCATACCTATACAGTGTCGAGGGGGCCGAACACACCAAGCCGAGTGGTCACCCATTCAAGTTCTGAACCAAGCAGGTCTTTGCTTAACTTTATATATTTCAGTACTACGTGCGCTCCCACTCTGCCGTACTGCCGGCCCACCTTATTCTGGAATATTAAAAAAGTTAAATTAAAAAATATATTGCCAAATTCAAAATAGAAACTGGAGAAAAGTAGGAACAAACTGGGAATCGAAAATGTCTATATGTCATATAGTTTTTGCAACTTTTTTTAATTCGTTTTTCAAAAATTGTCCGGCTAAGCATAATTTGGTGTTGGACCTGTTTTAAATAATTCAAATTTCACGTACGTTATAGGTAATAAATTTTTTTGCAATTTATATTTTCAGTGGTTGATTTGTTGCAAAATTCCTGTACCATACCGTATAAACCAAGGGTGGGCACGCATGAGGTCAATGAGAGCCGCATTCCGGTTTTTCATATATTATAAAGAGCCACACCATAGTTACATAGTATTAAATACACAAATTCAAATTTAATTTAATTTAATTAATACGGTTACATATTCTACACAAGTCTTAAGTGCTATGTAAAGTACACATATAAGAAAATATAATTAAGAGAAAGAAAATACAAAATAATTATTTCAAAATTTAATAATCAAAATGTATTAATAAAAAGTGTAACATTTAACGAAGACCTTTGAAATTTGGCGTGAAATTTGTTAAAGCCATCCGCAGCAATTCTGTGAGATAATGATTGGTCAACTGTGAACGATATTTTGACTTCAGGAACTTCATTGTGGAGTACAATGATTCACAGCAATATGTTGTACCAAAAATTGAAATTAGACGGCAAGCAACTTTCTTTAAGTGTGGATATTTTGATTCTGGCACGAGTTTTCAAAATTCAATAATAGATGTAAATTTGTACTGCATTTGCAATGCCTGATCCTCTTTCATCTCTAATAACTCCAATCCCCCAGCCGCTTTTTCAACAAGTACTATTTCAGAAATTGGAAATCCATCTTCAATAGTATTACAAATAAATGGGTTCACAAAATATGCAAATGTAGATTTCAAACTTTTCAAATCTTCAAACCTATGTTTGCGCCGCATTCCTACTACCCCCTCCAACGTGCGGAGTGGGTATACGGTTTGCGCACACAATGGTGTATATTACTTACTTACTTACTCACTTACGCAGCGGCGCTACAGTCCATATCGGACCTTTGGCCTCCCCTATTTTCTTTCGCCACTTATCCCTGTCCTCTGCCCATTTCCTCCAGTTGTTTATTCGCAGGATGGTTTTGGCAGAGGCACTTCGTACACTCCATGTTCCGATGTGAATGTCCCTTTCCCTTAATCGTCGCCTTATTCTTTGCTTGGTTTGTTGTCCATATATCCGTCCGGTCCGAGGCTCCAGTTGGGGTTTCGTAACAATAATGGTTTTACGGTGATAAGGTTGTTAACCCTATTCCAACCCTCCTCCTTTATTTGGGCTTGGAACCAGCAGGGTGCCGTTTAGAATCGTCACACCCTGGCGGTGTATATTACGCGATACAAAACGAGACTAAACACATTCGACGAGACTATTACGTACGACTTGAACGCTTCATTTTTACTCAGTCAATTTAACAAGATTCACGAAAAAAGTTCTGAAATAACAAAAAAAAGCCACATTTGCCCACCCCTGGTATAAACAATTGAATTTCGGTTTACCATCAAATCTATCAAATTAGCCCAGTGGCCAAGTACATTTTACCTGACAAAAGGTCATGTAGTTTTGGATTTTGGATATGTTGTACGTACCTGAGCCCTTATTAAAAATCCAAGTTTTCTAATTTGACCACTTTTGTGTCACTTTTTTTGGTTTTTGCTCGATAACTCTTTACTAGTGCGTCCTACAGAAAATATTATTCTTACCTTCTTTGTATAGCAATTTGCTACAATTTACTCCAATAACCTGCTTTTCTAAACCTCATAGTTACCGAAATACAAAGCATCAAAGCACAAAATTTCCCCAAAAGTTAGGGAAAACTACCACAAAAAAAACATTGTCCATCATCTTAACGGTTCATTGGTTCAATTTAAAGACAAAACGAGTAACATTTTGTAGCCATATGGTAGATATGTGCATAACAAATTAAAAATAAGACCACAATACATGGAATATATTATATATAAATTGGCTCAAACAATACATTTACAAATAAGGCGTAGGTTGAATATACAAACAAAAAGAAACAAATTAGTTCCAAGGCCAGGAAGTCCGAGAACATCAACTGATGAGCGAAGTGTGAAACTTGTGTCGGACTTTATTGACAAAGATCGTCAAGCGACGTGCGATGAGATATCGGCAGCTACCGGAATTTCAACAGCATCTGTATTCTGTATTTTAAAGAATGATTTGCAGAACAGAAAAATTGCGGCCCGATGGGTTCCGCACTGCCTGACAACTTGTGCACTTGGAGAAAATTTGCTGCGTCGGTACGAGTGGGGAGTGTTACTTCACCCACCATACAGTCCAGACATGAGTCCACCAGACTTCGACTTGTTCCCGAAGTTAATGGAGGCCATGCGTGGAAGGCGTGTTTCCACCCTGGAAGAGCTTTCCGCAGCGGTTACCCGGTGCATTCGAGACCTGAACAAAGGTAGTGACCTCACTTGAATAGACGTTTGAAATCAGTTATTGAGCAGCAGAGGGACTATATAGAAGGATTATAAAGAGATATTGCCTAAAATAAAATATACATGTGAGTACAAAAATAGTGTGCACTATTTATGAAATAAATAAATAAATAAGTAGGTATATTAAGCGAGTCCTAGGCTTCTAACTTATGACAAAAAATATTGCGTTTGCCATATCGCTCTATGTTAAACTCAAGGTTTTATTTAAAATGAAATTTGGCGAAGGAGATATCATCAAGACTTCATTATAATTTGACTGAATCATTAAAAACCCTTTTTGTGATATTCACGTTTACGTTTGCAAAAAATAATATGTTTAAATTAAGATTCCCACAAATCGTGCACAGTTTTAAAATTTGACGTACGCATATATATATTATGCAAACGAAGTGTGCGGATGACATGTGAACTCGAGCGAATCAGACTGAAATTGCCATTGTGCAAAATTTCAACTCAATCAGCAAAACCAATATGGGTGTTTTAATTCGATTTTATAAATTTTCGATATGAGACTGACAAAGACTAGCAAAAAGACAAACAATGAGGATTTATATGAGCTTTGTGTATTTGTTTGTTTTCCGTGAATTCAAAATATTTTACAGTTTGTCAGATAAACTGACAACCGTACGTATTGATTTATTGGGCTGCAAACTTTTAATTCCTACGAAGAGGTGTTCAAGAATTTTCCCCAATTGTAGTTCATTAAATTTTTATAATTTTGTCTAACAACGGACGTTCGAATTATTCTTTTCAGATGAATCTTGTTGCCTTGCCTACCTTCGTCCGGAAATATATTGGAAAAATTCGATAAAAAGAATAAATTCTTCCGCATTGCATTTGCTGAACAATAACGGAAGCACGAAGGCGTAAAGACAAACATGTCTTCTCGCTTTATTCTCTTTTTCTACCTCTTTTATCGGTTAACAAGGATGCCCGAACACAGAAAATCGTCAAAAGTAGCTTGGAAATCCTCGGTCCGTATAAAATCGCTAAGAATTTAAAGCAATTTACTTGAAGAATGTGAGGAAGTAGTCTTCGTGTTAAGTTCCTCAGTTTGAAGTTAAAGGCAGTCAACGGGTCTCTTTATATATTTATGATGCAATTATGGGAAGCCGGAGTTGGAAGATGATTAATAGCTTCAATTTGTCGGTTCACAGGGTTGGTTGTACTACATCTGTAACTTCTAGAACCCAATGAATGTCGACAACTAAAGTTATTTCCGATTTTAATATTGGAAAAATAATTGATATTTTTAATTCAACAAATTTTGAAGGGTACTTTAATAAATGCCGACGACTTACCCGATGCCAATTTTATGGTATTAGAACCTTCTTATTTTTATTAGTTTTGCTTAAATCAATAACACTCTTAAATAAAGTCTGTTTTTTAAAATGTCAGAATTGTGAAATTCTACGTTTTGTTTAACAGATTTGTTATTAACGGCGAATTCTTTAAAATTCTGAATATAAAATCATAATCTAAGTCAATTTTAACTAGGTTGAAGGTATAATAAAATCAAATCCTGAAACTGAAACAGCGCAAAGCATAAAAGATAAAGTAAACTTGTTTAACGAAAAGTACGATAAAAAAGAAAATGTTGGTAGTGGAAATAGAGGAAAAAAGATATGACGAAAAAACAAAGAAATAGTTAAATTCAAAAATTAAGAGATAAACAAAAACCGAACACACTATCAAAGGGACGAAAGAAAACATAACTGGCAAGTGGGGGAAATAATGAAAAATATTCTAACTTATACAAGTGATTTAACTCCGTGGAAGTAATTTTTGGTACGATTTATTGCAGGAAATATTCATAAATATCATCTATAAAAGTTTTATAGCAAAACGTGCATATACAGATACGTACAAAAAGTAATCATTGCAGGCGTAATCCCTGGCAATCTTTAGACAAATGTAACCTTTCGTACATCTATTTGAGCTGGAGTTGACTTTGATTTTTCGGATTAATTCTAAGAAGTATAATAAGAAAAATATATCCAAGAATATTAAAAGACGGAATAAGAAAAAAATCGATGAAACCATAGAAGGGAATCAAAACCAAATAATAAAATAAATAAAGACTCCGTAAAAAATCAATTAAATTGGGAAGGTTTGTAAGATATAAAGCCTTTAACGAAGTACGAAGAGAATACTTCAGAGAAGTACTGGAAGGCGGAGAAATTGAAAAGGGCCTGATAGATTGTATTAAAAGCTTTTATGAAAATACAGAGAGTTACGAAACAGTAAAGACTGAAAGATGTGAAACGTTTGCCAGCAAAATCGGACTGAAACAAAGGTGTACGACATACAGTCTCAAGCATGCCTATCAACGACATTGGTAAATTTTGGCCTTTTTATAAAAAGCCTTGTAACTACTTTATTTTCCTATACAAGTTTAAGTGGAAGTTCAGATTAAATATGCCTGAATTAGGGCTGTCTTCTAATTTAAGCCACCTTAAGTTAACTTTTAATTTAAACTTGCATTAAAATACAGATCATTAGTGCCTTAGTAACTTGCATTTTGTACTTACTTGCTTAGGGTTGCAGCGTTGCAACTTCAACTTATATGGTTGACTTCTTCTTTTTAGAGTGGCATACCCTTTCCAGGGCGTTGCCGATCCTCTCTCCATATGCCTGTGGTGTGCATCGTTGACTATTAAACACATAAAGAGTTTACAATCTAAGGAATAACTACAAGAAAAAACGAAGAGTATAGTATAAGTAAAAGGGACAATACCAACTACTCCATATAAAACGCTTCACGTTATAGCGGCTTTATCGATGATTCCGCTTCCAAAAAAACCTGTATATTATGAAATGGGGTGTCTTCTTCTATAATCGGATTCAAAGAAAACAGTTTTTACGACTGTCAACCTTTATTGATGATTTCATCGAAATGTTTTTTAAACTTTACGGTACCTATAACCTTTTAGACATGTTCGATAGAGTCTTGAGGTTTATGATGTTACAGCTACGTAGATATAAAATTTGTTTCTGTTTGAAATATATCTTAGTAAATTAGAATCTCATCCTAACGTTCTGGCCCTAAATTTACTAGACAATAGTGCTCATATACAAAGATTAAACAGACACAAACCATTGGACCTGCCATATAGTTTTTAGTGTTATATGTAACATGTAACTTCGCAACTTATGCTGCATAGAAAATTTGCACATAATATTCTCAAGATGTATCTCAGTGTAAATCATTGGATTTACACTCATGTCATTGTTAACGTCACTAAATACCTTCTGTCATATGTTTTGCTTATTGTAAATGTCTTCTTCTTCTTCTTCATTAGCCTTTCATCGTCCATCCTTGGACATAGGCCTCTTCCAATTCATGCCAATGTTTTCGGTTCTGAGCTGTTCTCATCCATACAAAGCCAGCTACTCTTTTCAGGTCATCGACCCATCTCATTTGAGGTCTTCCTCTGATCCTTTTACCCATGTATGGTCTCCATCTTTGTATCACAGCATTCCATCTTTGATCATTCTGCCTTGCATTGTGGCCTGCGAAGCTCCACTTCAGTTTTGCTACATGTTCAGCTACATCTTTTACTTTTGTTTTTTGTCGGATCCAGGTGTTAGTTTTCCTGTCTTTCAAACTGATATGCAACATAGATCTTTCTATTGCTCTTTGTGTCTTAATGAGCTTGTCAATATTTGCTTTCGTGAAGGTCCATGTCTGGCAGGCGTAGGTCAGTACTGGCAGCACACACTGATCAAAAACTCGAGTTTTTAAATATTGCGGTAGTTTATTGCTTGTGAGGATGTATTTTAGTTTTCCGAAGCTTGCCCACGCGAGTCTTATTCTTCTTTTAATTTCAGCCGTTTGGTTTTCTCTGTCGAGTTTTATTACTTGTCCCAAATATACATATTCCGGCACATTTACAATGATTTGATCTTTTACACTGATGTTTCTTGGATCGTTGGTATTCGTCATCATTTTTGTTTTTGTAATATTTACGTTTAATCCAACTTTCTCAGAGGCTTCCACTAATTGTGTCAACATGATTTGTAGGTCCTCATAATTGTCAGTGATCAGGATGATGTCATCGGCAAATCGTAGATTGTTTAGTCGTTTACCGTTGATTTCTATGCCTTTTTGTTCCCATGACAGAGTCTTAAAGATGTCCTCCAATGCCAACGTAAAGAGTTTTGGTGAGATTACGTCTCCCTGTCTTACACCTCGGTGGATTGGTATAGGTTTCGTAGTTACCTCTAGTCTAATTGTCATACATGCTTCTTTATAGATATTATGTATTAGGTCCCTGTAACGGGAGTCAATTCTACTGTTGTTTAAGGCACATTTTATCGCCCACAGTTCCACCGTGTCGAAGGCCTTTTCATAGTCGACTAAGGCCAAGTATAGTGGTAGGTGATACTCATTCGTTTTTTCTATAAGGGTTTTTACAGTTAGCAGGTGGTCGGAAGTGCTGTAACCCTTTCGGAAGCCGGCCTGTTCAACTGGTTGGTAGGCATCCATTTTATCACTTAAACGGTTTGTAATTATTTTCATGAACAACTTATAAATTTGCGACAGCAGGGAGATTGGTCTATAGTTTGTTAATTCGCGCTTATCTCCTTTCTTGTGTAATAGGATGGTCACTGCTTCGTTCCAACTGCTGGGAATCTTTCCGTAACGCAAGCAGTCATTGAATAGTTGTTTAACATTTCCCATTAGTTCTTGCTCACCTTCCTTCAACATTTCTGCTGTTATTTCATCCTGTCCTGGTGCCTTGTTGTTCTTCATTTCTCTTAGGGCTTTTATTATTTCATAATTCTCTATGTCAGGTAAATCCTCAGAGTTTACGTTCATAATTTTTCTTGTTAGTTGTTGTTTTATTTCCTCATCTGGAATTGTCTTAGAGCTATATAGATTCGTGTAGTACTTTTCTGTTATTGTGGTTATTTGTTGTTTACCCCTGTATTCTCTACCATCTGAACTTTTTAACGCGATTATTTGTGTTTTACCTAGTGTTGGCCGTAGGCTTTTCATTCCTCTATTATTCTGTATTACTTTTTCTATTCTTTGTTCGTTATGTTTTTTAATATCTTCTTTAATCATTTCCTTTATTGTTTTGTTCATTTCTGTAAATTCCGCTGTGTTTCGTTTCCCCTGTTTTATTAATTTTCGTCTTTGTTTCATCATGTCTTTTGTATTACTGCTGATTTTTTCTTCCTTTCTTCCTTTCTTTTTTGCTACTTTCAATCCCGCTTTCAAAATGTAAATGTAAATGTACAGATTGCAAATAGATATTTACATACAGGGTGTCTCTAAAATGCGTGGATATGGCTTAACCACAGATTCCTGTGCGCAAAATAAGATGATTTAACCCAACTTACCTATATCCAAATTCGTTTCGTTAAGCCAGTATTCTGCTTCAAAGTTCTTTAAAAAAAATTTAATTTTTCTTATAACAACAAAACGCTTGAATCGATTTGGATGATATTTTGTATGACGTTCTATACGGGTATAACACATCTTTTGAGATGATAATGGTTATTATCAATGGACCACTAGTGTATGCAACATAGGTGTCACAGCACATATCTAACAGTAACTCTTTAACGGCAAAACTGATAATTAAAATAATTCCACTTTTCTTATTATTTCTTTCAAGACTTGATTGAAAAGAATTGCTGATGTTGAGTCTTCTTGTTTAACGCCTTTATTTCTTCTTATTCCTTGTATTTGTACCATTGTTACATTATTCTTCAATGTCATATTTACAAGTTTCCGTAACTTATCTTATTCCTTTTTATTGAATCAAAAGCCTGTCTAAAGTTTATTGAAATCTTTGAAGGCTTGCAAGACTTCTTCCAGACTGGTATGGGAATGCCTAGAGGAACTCAATGACTTGACAGAACAGAATGTCGTGAGACTGTTCTGGGTACCAGTTCTTTCTGACATAGACGGTAATGACAAAGCCGACGAATTAGCAAGGCAGGGATCGACTGAGGCTTACCTTGGCCCATGCCCAGCCTTAGGCATTTCAAGAAGTGCCACTCGAGAATACACAAGTGACTGGATTGGCACTCAACACGAAAGATACTAGACTAACAGACCAGGACAAAACCATAGCAAGGTATTTATAAACAGACCTGTTGAACTACTTCTTATGGGTAGGGTACAACTCAGAATCCTCACAGCTTTACTAACAGGACATGCAACTGTTAAGGAACACCTGTGGAAGATTGGTAAATATAAAGGAGACCTTACTTGTAGACTTTACAATGAAGAAACAGAGGCAGCAACGCATATTTTATGTGTCTGTGATGCGTTGATGAGGAAAATACAGTGCATATTCGGGAAACCTATTATGGAATCGAAGGAGTCTGTTAGACACCCGGTGAAGGACCTTTATCTCTTGATACAGGGAACAAAGATCACCGAATTGGCGTGATCAATAAATCAGGGTATGCACAATAAGCCTTTGCTGCAGTGCTTCCCGGAGTCAAAGATAGACTGGCCCTGATACATGTTAAAAAAAGTCTATGAATGTTATGAATAAATTCTAAAATTTGTTCTAATACATGCATAGCATCTACTGTTGATCGACTTGGTATGAAACCCTAGACAATAGGCTTATAGGTCTATAAACTTTTATTTTATTTATTTTTCCTTTTTTAAAGATTATTGTAGATTTGTTGTTGTAGTTTCTACTACAAATTTGTCATCTTCTGGTGCTCGCTTTTCTTTAAGTTTTTATTTCATCTTTCGTAATTTCGAGGATTTTTACAGATCCTATGCTCTTAATTTTCTTTCTATCTTCTTCATCTTATCCAGGAAGGGGTTCTTTTTTTACTTTCATAGGATGTTCGATAATATGCTCGAAGCTTCTCTGCTAGTTTTTCAACTTCGTGATTTCTTTGTTTTCTTCATTAATTAATTTTGATGCTTTCCCTCTCTCATTTTCAATCGTAGGTCTTTTAAACGTTGTTCTTCTAGGATTTCTTTTGCTTTTAAATTTTTATATTGCCTTGTTATCTTGCCTTGCTTTTTCCTTATCTTCTTATTTACTTCAGCTAATTTCATCTTATTAGATACTCTGTTTTGTAATAGTCTTCCTGCATTTCCATGCTTGGTTTGTTTACTTTTTTTATGCTGTTTTATTACTTCAGTAGCATTCTGTATTCTAAATCTAAATCTAGTTGATCTACTATCCTTTGCATGCTTCCATCTACTGTATTTTCACATTTAGTTATTTGTTCTCTTATGGACGCTACCAGGTGCAATTTGGTATTTTATCTAAGGTTGAGACGGGCTGTAGTAATAGATACAAATAAACTCAACTCCAAACTAGCTTTACATCGCAAGATAAAAAGGCCTTTGAGACCAAGTAAATAAGTATGAACTCTTCTGGAATTTTGATGCTTTAAATAAAGGTAAAACTTTATTAAAAAAACTGTATTTGTTCGTTACCTACAATTTCAATTTTCCAATTTTCAGCGCATTATGCAAATGAATATTAACATATTATGCTAAAACAAATATATGCACATAAACAGCATAAACCAATTACAGAACGAAATCACTACCGGATCTGCTTATTAATTAACTGCCTCGGAATTTAATTAACATACTGGTATTACGGAAAGCAGAATTTCATTACATAATTTCAAAATAATCATAAATATTTCAGGTACATTCGAGTTTAAAAATTAAACACTGTTAATTACTAAATTAATAAACTTTCAGCTTTAACACAAAACATAAGGGAAAGTCTTTAAAGGCGAAAGAACGTAAGGGAAGACGAACGAACTAAGTATCACTAATCAGCTAATAAGTAATAACGTAAGCGTCTACGGGTTTTACTGGTATATTACGTTACATTGGGGGAATTACTAAGTTAAAATAAATGGTTAGTAGGTAGATTAACGATGCCAAAAACTAATTTATAATGCTTCGAACATCAAATTTAGACATTCATTTCTTCTTTGGTCAAACCGAATTGAAACGAATATCTGCTATTTCTTTGGAAATAATTCTTTATTATTTTATATCGCTTTTGAAATAACCGAAGTAATTTATAATCCTAAAAAGATTCTTGCTTTTGTGTGCCTTGCACCGATATAAAGGCCTATATTTCCATAAATATTCCAGTATCGGTTATTGTTAGAGGAAACAGGGCGTGATCTTCATAATTATGTAAATAAATGCAAATAGATTTATCGAAAATAAATAAAAAGTTTACCTAAATTGCTGAGTTAAGTGAAACTGAGAGGTTTTTAATAAAATTTGCAAACACGCATTTTATTATCCTCAGAATAAATTAAAACATGTATTTATTCTTTTTTAAGAATGGCTTACATGAAGAAAACCTGAACTTAAAATTAGCTAAATATGTTTTTATTTGAAAGCCCATCGAAATTTATTCTAATTTATAGAATTCAGAGTTAAAAGCGTCGATCTTTTTTAACCTTTTCGATAACCAATTTGAGCTAAGTCAACTGAAGTAAATACCGACTGGATTATTTACATAATCAATAACGCTTTGCTTATTAATTTTCAGATTTCCCTACACAAAGATAAAATAATATTATTTTTATCCCAACTTTATTTTAGCTGTCTTGAAGAATTCATTTGATTTTAAAACTGTTTAGTTTAGTTCAGCTGGGCACAAATTCCAGCAGGATGGGTTTAACTTTTACGCATTAAAAAGTTATCTTGAAATCATCATTTAAATGAGATGCAGGGTTTCGTCCTTTCTTTATCTGATACGTTTTTGTAAGAATACACCGGAGACTTGCATTTGTTCTCATTTTTGAAGGGCAAGAGCTGCCCAGCCGTGCAAAGTAAAAGCATTATAAACAAATAATAACAGTCTGATTAGAAAGCTACTTTATACAGAGTACTTTGTGGCTAAGACGCCTGCTTCGTCACGAAAGAACACAGATTCGAATCCTAGTGGTCGGATTTTTAAAAATTCTGGATAAGAGCGGCCAAGCAACTTCGCTTCATTATAAATAAATAATTACAAACTAAATTTGGAAATCCTTTAAAAAAACTTTAAACATAGTTTAGTGTTGTGTGTGATAGTTGCGCACACAAACTCAGCGTAAGAGCGACCAAGCAAACCTTTTGAATAACTAATTAGTTTGATTTGAATGCTGCTTTAAAAGGCTTCTTGGTTAGACGTCTGTTTTGTGTCAAGGAGAACACAGATTCGAATTCCAGTAGTGGTCGCATTTTTAAAAATCGACCCCCTGACTTTAATAAACTCAACTGAAACAATACTAAACTCCAATCTCCAAGTGCAGAATTTATACTCAAGAAAATATTACGTACATTTGAAAATTATTTCCCTTCGTGGTTTAGTTTACAAAGGATATCAGAAGTTTTTCCAAAGAAAAGAAGCAAAAGTGTAACGCAAACACTTGCACGAACTTTTAAGTTTGTGGACGAATGTAAAAATTCTAGGCTTCAGCTTACATTTGAAATCCCAAAAGAAGTTTTCTGAATATAAATACTTTTTTCAGAAGTGAACACTCGACTTCCTTCGTAAATGTCATTTAACAGGGTTTCTTGCTTGAGAAAACTTGGAAAGTGTAGGTCACTTAACATTTTACGATCGTTTTTAGTAAAATTTTACTTTGACTCGCAGTAATTTTTTATCTAATAATATTTTTAAAGCTTTTTTAATAAACATACTCGAAAGAAATAATTGGGAACTAAACATTTAATAAAAACTGCAAAAAGCTTGTTTTTAGGAGCTTATTGGCTTTATTCATTGAACAAGTGAAAATTAATCATATATTATGATTTCTAGCAAGGAATGTTTTTATAGTAAATATTAGATATACATGATGTTTTCAAAGTAATGCCCATGACTCAGCCAAAGCAGTTTATCGTGAAAACTGTATAAAAAGGCTTTAAGACACTGTGTTGGTAATGCAACTATTTTTAAGTTGTTTACCCTCCATCACTTTTCTGTTCCAATACTCGTTCACCATAGATATAAAAGTGTGTGAAGTTATAGTCGCCGCCAAGGTAAATGGTTAAAACCACTTGAGCCGTACATCTATAATCCCTTGTAAAACCTACCGAAAGCGTGAACCGCACTTAAAAATTCTATGTAAAAGAAGGAAAATTCTAAACAGATGAAATGTCCTTTAATTGCTACACTAAGATTTAACAATACGGTCTACGACGACAATCCGTTTAAGAGCCTCTTGTTACTAGCTTTAGATTTAAGTCTCAAGTGCTTTTAACCATTTACCTTGACGGCGACTATATACACGTGCTTTCGGGCATGCGCACAAAAATCAGGTTGCGTATTGAGGATACCAAGGTGGCGAAACTCATGTAAATGGCCGCCATGCGAGGTACACAAAACGTCCCTTTTTATAATTCTTTAAGTAATTCAAAATATAAATGACACGAATATTCGCCATGCACACCAAACTGTTCTCGATAAAATTCTGCACGTTTCCCAAGAAAAAGTAAATGCCGTCTTGCACATAGAATTGAATAAATAATCCTTAAAGTACACGGACATTCACGTGGAGCACGTAGACGAGCTTCGCGCGCCAATCCTAAATTATTTTAAAATATACAAAACTTAGGTGATACGAATACAAAATCGGTATGGTAATAGCTTTACTATATATCCGCGAAATATGGAGTGCATTGCTTATCGAAAAATGTCTAAAAATGGGAATCGAAGTTGAAGCTGTTGGTCTGCTTTCCTACTTTAGCAGTTTCCATTTTGAAGGGAGCTTTTACATTATTAGTATTATTAGAGCAGGAATTGGTACGAAAATTTTAATGAAACTATAAAATAGCATAACAAATCGTTTGATATGCATGAGAATCATTCGTGTCATCTAGTTATTTCAGATTTTATTCAATTATCTTGAACAGATTAGGACATAAAGATGGTCGGCTTTCGTGCCTTAGCAGTTTCCACTTCGAAGTGTTTTTTATATTAGTAGCATTATTAGCACAGGAATTGACATGGAAGCTTTATGGAAACTGTAAACCAGCATATCCGATCGTTTAACATAAACGAGAATAATTCGCGTCTCTTAAATTTGATGAAATTAATTTCAGTAAATTATCGTGTAAGTATGCCAGCCTTTTACCAATAATTAGAAGTTCACAGTTACATTTGTGTGTTATTTGCAAACGAATCGATTCCAAAATCGTAATGAGTCTTTAAAACAACATAACAAATCGTTCAGTATGGGTGAGAATCATTCGTGTCGCTTAGATTTGATATAGGTAATTATCATTTAAAGATTATCAGCTTAATGGACTCTTCCTTTTCAAACTCCATATTTCGCTTAGAGTTACAAAAGGATATGATAAAATGATTACAATACTGATTTTTTTATTCCGGTTACATTCTAACATAATTTAGGAATAGCCCGCAGGGCCCATTCACATGCTCCACGTGACTGTCCGTGGGTTGGTTATTCAGTTCTACCTGCATGACAGCGTTTACTTTTACTTGGGAAACATGCAGAATTTTACTGACAACAGTTTAGCGTGCATAGCGAATATTCGTGTCATTTAGATTTTGAATTATTTAAAGAATTATGAAAAGGGGAGTTTTATTTACCTGTCGGGGCGGTCATTTAGATGCCCGAAAGCTCGTGTAAAACTTCATACACCTTAGATATAAACATACATACCGTGTGTCCACGAGACTACGCAATGGCGCTGGAGTGATGCTAGTTTATTTTAAAGATCTACTCTTCCGGTAGCAATTTATAGTCAAACGGTTGCTAAGCATTGACCATTAAAATTGAATTTGCAAGTAACAAATAATATACAAAAATCAAAAACAACAAAAATAAATAATTTAATAAATTTCGCAGCCAAACAAATTACAACTGGAGTATTCAAATTAAATATTCAAATAAGTTTCCATTACAGTATTCTAACCTATCATAAAAATTATGTCTAACATTATCTAACAATCGGGGACTAATATTAAAATACACTTCGGTAATTTTATCTTTAAGAGAATCTAAATTAGGATGAACTCGGGAAGAGTAAACTTTAGATTTTAAGTAAGGCCATAAGAAAAAATCGTTCGGAGCCAAATCAGGGGACCGCGCGGGCCAACCAATTGGACCTCCACGACCACGACCTGGGTTTCATGAAAAGTATTGTTTAGGAATTCTTTAACTACTGCTTAATTGTGTGCGGGACAGCCGTCGTGTTGGTACCATATCGGTCGCTCATCTCCAAGCATTGTATCTTCAATTGCAGGACAAATAGTTTCAGTTAAAAGTTCTAAATAAGTCTATCCGGTTAACGTTCCGTTAATAAAATAAGGTCCACTTACAACGTTATTTAATATTCCACACCAAACATTAACCTTCTGTGGATATTGTGTGTGTGTTTTTACAATTAAATGAGAATTGTCGGTACTCCAATATCGAAAATTTTGATAATGTAGTTGATTATTTAAAGTAAATGTACATTCGTCAGTAAAGCACACTCTTTCTAGAAAATCAAGTTCATTGTTGCATTTATCCATCATAATTTGACAAAATGCAGATCTGTTTTCGGAATCTCCCTCCCGCAGTTCTTGGTGAGGCTGATATTTATACGATTTAAATTTATGTTTCTTTAATATTTTATGTACGTAACTTTTACTTAACCCATTTTCTGCACTTAATTGCCGCACTGATATGTTGGGATTGGCACGAACAGCTGCCATTATATCAATTTCACGATCATGAACCGCAGGATTAATGATATCAGGTGCTACAAATCTTGAGCAAGCATTACCAGTATTTTCAAATCTGCTTATGATTTTTCCAACAGTAGTGTGTGCAGGACGAGGTCTGTTGAGATATATCGTTGCAAATCGTCTACACTGTTTCTCTGTAACTGTTTCCAGTGTAGACCCATTTCACTATTTGAACTTTTTCTTCTACAGTGTAAATATTTATGACGATTTTAGTATAAATTCAAATAGGACTTGATTTGTTTTAAACCATACGTCAAGTTGAATGCCACTTAATCGTTTATTGCCACAGAAAAATAAATATAATAGATAGGGTTTGTTGTTAAGCTGTTTTCGTAAAAGCAAGAGCTGATCTTTGGGATCAATTAACGAATAGTTTAAAACCGTTTAAAATGGATTAAATCGCACAAAAATTGGACTTTACGACAATGGCTTACGGTGATTTGGAGTGATGAGTCCAAATTTGATGTGTGCGTAGAGGACACTGGGAAACGCTTATTACGTACATCAGCGGAAACATACCATACCGACTGTTTGATTAAAAAGGTCAAGTTTCCAGCATCCGTCATGGTCTGGGGCTGTATGTCTGGAAAGGAAATGGGAAAGCTACAGATCATCCACGGTACTGTTAACGCCGATAAATATAAAACCATTCTTACTGAAAGTTTTTTGTCATCTATTCCGATATGCCAATCCGCCGAAGGGGACTTTGTTTTCCAGCAGGATGGTGCTCGGTGCCATACGACAAAAACAGTAAAGACCTGGTTTGAAGAACATCAAATTCCGACTTTACCATGGACTTCAAGCAGTCCGGACTTCTCACCAATCGAGTCTCTGTGGCGTAAAATGAAAAAGGAACTGCATAAGAATCCAGCACGCACAGTAGCCGCCCTTAAAATAAAGTTACAACAAATATGGGATAATATACAACCACATGAATGTGCAGAACTCGTCAACACAATGCCTGATAGAATTAAAGCCGCTGTGGCCAATAAAGGGGACGTAACGCAGTATTAAAATAATGGCCGAACTATTCTGAACCGTCAGTCATTCTTTATTTATTATTATTAAGGTTGCAAATATTAACAAATGTAAAATTAATTTTCAGTTAATCTAAGCCGAAAGTTTATGTTTTATTGTAGTAATATATTTTTTTCGAAGAATAGGTCTTTTATTGAACCTTTGCTATAATTTAGTAAATCACTGAGTTAAAATTGATAGCCTGCCGAACTATTTTGGGCCTGGGCGCGTATATCAACTCTCAAAAATATACTTATCGTGTATGCAGTGAAAGCTGATTTATTCTAGTTCGCATGTACGACTATGGTCAAAAAGTATAGGGAATGGTTCAATAAAATGCAACATTTGTATTTATTTATCAAAGTTTATTTCGTTCCCTTCAAAGTAATCCCCTACACATATGGAGCTTGTGTTTGTTGAATTTTTGGCCAAAAATTCACGTACAACAAAAGCATTGTGAGCAGTTGCATTATCATGATGCAAACTCCAGGAGTTAGCTCGTCACAAATCAGGTCGTTTTCTACGACGCAGAACGCTCAAATTGTATTCCGTTTTGACGGTTTAGCCAGTGGGAAGGAATTCATAATGCACAATACCACGACAATCGAAGAACATTACCTTGATCCTTGATTTTTGACTGGCTTTGTCGATTTTACATTACCTTTCAAGCGCCATTCACTTGGTTGTTGAGCTGTTTCGGTGTCAAACGCGTAAATCCAGGTTCCAAGAAAGATTCGTTTTGAGAAAGCATCTCCACGGCCACTTTAGCATGTTGTTCTTTAAAAAAAAATTCAACGTTTTCGGAACGACTTGAGACTTGAGCCCAAATGATCTTTTAAAAATGCTTAACAAGATCCAAATGATACTTGAACATATTCAATAATATCCCTAATTGTTAAACGACGATCTTTGAGTATCAAATTTTTAACTTGAGCGACGTGTTGTTCATCAGTTGAAGTGGATGGTCTAATAGAGCATGGTTTATCTTCAACGCGTTCTCTGCCTTCCTTGAACATCCTGTACCACTCGAAGACTGCTATTTCTGATAGAGTATCGTCACCGATAGAATTTTCAGCATTTCCAACGTTTTTGTAACAGAAATTTCGCTGCAAAAGGCTCTTTGCTCAAGTCTACTCGACATTTTGAAAAAAAGTAGAAGCAAAAATTCTTTACGCAAGAAAGAAGCGTCTATTTGAAAACAATAACTGCGAATGGCATACGGATTGCTGCTAGATCCCATTGAAAGTCGTACCAAACTGGCAGTTATCCGCACGCCCGCAGTTTAAATGAACCATGCCCGATACGTTTTCACCGCAGTAGTATTTTCAATGTTCAGAGTTTATTCTGTGGTTCAGGAGAGCAAATTTCACTTTCTCCCCTTGCTGTACAACATAACAATTGAATATTTTTTGTCTTTTGCAATAGTTTTCGTTTAGAACTCATTCTATTAAAATACCAAGAAAATTAAAGTGTTAATGTTTTAACCAAATCAACATGGTGTAAATCGGCTTAAATCTTAATATAAACTGATTTATAAGGGCCAGTCTTTCAATTCAGACTTAAGTGAAAGCTTAGCCTAAGCCCGGGAGTAAGCCTGCATTTCTGACCGAACCCGTGTCCAAGTTTGTTGCCTGATTGCGAGACAAGGACTGATATTAATTAATAGACCTCCGAAGTACAGCGAACGCGTTAGAAACGCACGTAAAATTAATAACACACTAATTAATAACCGGAATTTTTATTTTTCTTAAATTCTAGTTGCTACGAAGCTACCGAACTTTTTTCTTATAAAAACGTTATCCTTTTTTGACATATTGTTGCAATCAGATCACCAGTGATTCATTTACTTAATAAAATTATTGAATGTCAAACATGGGCGTTTCAAGTTCTGTTGCACAAAGAATAATCATAAAGTTGTTAGTTAGAGTTAAAGAAGGGGTAAAACCCTCTGAAATTTTGATTAGACTTTCTGCACAGTTTGGGAAAACATGTTAATTCAAGGCCCAAGTTTACGACTGGTGCAAAATTTTCAAAAACCATGAAAGAGAAGGTGTAACTAACGCGCCACGTACTCCGCGTACTTCCACCGCTGTGAATGAAATCAATGTTGAACGTGTTGACCGTTTAATTCGTCAAAATCGACGAATAACGGTAAGAATTATTGCTGATGTTCTTTCAATAAGTGTTGGAAGTATGGAAACCATAGTCCATGATAAACTGCAGTTCAACAAAGTCAGTGCTTGGTTGGTTCCCAAACAACTGTCCAAACTTCAATGGGAAGTTTTGCCACATCCGTTTTCTAGCTCTGATTTGTCACCATGTGACTTTTTTCTGTTTGGTCCCTTGAAAGAATGCCTAAGTGGCAAGAAATTTGAATCCAATAATGCTGTTATTGAAACTAAGTATGCATTTGCGGCTGCGACAATAACCAAAAACCTTCCATGAAAAGGGAATCAGGAAGCTAATGGAAAAATGGCAAAAGTGTATCGCAAAAGAAGGGGACTATATCGGGAAATAAGGGTTAAATTTGTAACGTTATTCTTTTGTTTTTCTTAATAATTCCGGTTCTGAGTTGAACATCCCTCGTATTTAGGTTTCTTTTGTAGGGCGATGTTTATAGATTTACACTACGTATAAAAATACAAGAATCCATTCGGAAGGGGAGGTCTACTGCCTTTTTACTCCGTAATCAGCATTCATTTAACTATGTAATTTTAAGCAATCAGATAAGTGTGGCTTAAGTGTCAGACATTAATCTAAAAGACCTGCAACATTTGACAAATGGATATTAGAATTTATATCCATGCAGTGAGAAGCTCCTAAAGAAGTAATAAATTTTATTGAGAATGGAAACCAAGAGTGTATAGAAATAATATAATTTTGTTTATTTATCAAAACGTTTAATAAATATTTATTCTTCTTTAGTCCAGTAAGGATGTTATCAGGGGCGGCTCATTTCCAATATTTTCGGCTGATCTGCATTAAAAAGAAGTAATAATAATAATACACAGCGAAAACAAAATAAAACATTTTTCCGATTACAACGACAGTCAATCCTTAAATACGAGTATACCTATATCCTTACGAAACTGTATTTTATAAGTTTTTACATCATCCTATAACGTTATCATGAATCATGCTAATAACTCCTTAGCAACGAGTTATGTTAAGACACCTTTAACAGCACTAGCGCTGTAAAGCTTATATTATAACAGCACAATATTTATTTTATTATGTATTTTCTTGGGTGCCGAGTTGGGGTAGCTAGACACCCCATTCCCGCACGATTAGGAGAGTTAAGCATCATTGTCCCCGGTCGGTGCTGGAATGGGTAGCCCAATTGCTTCGTTAATGCGGCACCTCTCTCCCACAATGGGAGGGTATGAGCAATTAGAAACGAGAGTACGATACGGTAGGCTGTTTATAATAGAAAAAATCCGACGCTCTAAAAGGGCATAAGGATAAGGGAAAAAAAATTTCCCGTACGGACATTTTGGGATTAATGCCTTCTTCAGAAAGAGCACATAATATTATTAAAAAAACTGTAAGCCTAAAATACTGACAAAAACGTCGTGTGTGAATATGCTACGGTCAGTATGATTAATTGGAATTATTAATAATTACTGGTTATTATTAATATAATAACCGGTAATATATAATCCAATAAACGCCTCTGCTGTTTTGGCAGAGGCGTTTATTGGAGGTTAGAAGTAGAGGAAGAACAGTCTTTTAATTGCTATACCAAGTACATAATTAATGTTTACCGGTGATTATTAATACTGAACGGGCTCATCACATTGACCGTAACATATATTCCATTTGAAACAGTGTTTCAATGTAAGGAATCCTCAAAGAAATTTATACAAACTGATTTGTTAAACCATGGTGACCAGAGAAAAGCCATTTTGTAATTGCAGGAAAGTGTAAGTTTCAGAAATTTCGAACCATTGAACTTTTCTTTTTCTTCTTATGTGTCTTAACGAGGGGGTCAAAGCCGCATTCTTTTAAACGGCTTGTTGTCTTGAACTTTGTTATAGCCCCCTTATACTAGGGAAATGTGTCCTTTGCAGTGGTTTCCCGTTGCCTTCTGCAGAGTTTGTGAGCGTCTATTAAGCGTATGTGTAATGTGTCTTGTTACTATCTGTAGTCGACCACTCCGCAGACAGAATCGTTAATTGTAACCAGACGATTCACTGCTTTCACTCGCTCAAGTACCGACCTCGAATAGTGGAGAATTTATTAGCACTGCGTGAGATTCGAACCCAAGACTCACATGTAGCTAGGAGTCGAGCGTTCTTAACACTGTGCCAACGAGCTTCTATTGAATTTTTGAACTATTGAACTTTCAAAAACAAGAAATGGATTTGCATAAAGTTCGGTCTTTTTATGGTTAGCTGCCTTTATTTAAACAAGAAGAATTCTGAAGTTTATTTCATAATTTAATAAGAAAATTAAATTTGCATACATTTCCAAAGGAATTTTTAAACAGCAGAGAACGGATTTGCTTACCGTTAGACATACTTAACTTTAATTGTTTAGTTTTATCGTTTTTTAATTTCTTCAGTCTTAAATTGAAGTATCCCAAATGCAGAAAAAAACATTTTGAACTTTAAATAAAGTTTTCAAAATAAAATTTTTTGAAAACAAGAAAACGGATTTATGTGCAAGCAGACATAATAAATTTTATTGTTTGCCGTTTTTTTTTTTCCTTCAAATTGTTTGATTTCGAATTTATACACAGCAAATACTAAAAATTACGTTATACGAAATTATTTTTGAGAACACTTTTGGTACTTACACTAATTAAATCATACCCCAAAAAAATATGTTTAATTCGATAGGATGGTAATCCAAGAATTTTGAATATTCTGGGCGAATAAATAAAAGACAATTTTTAGATTTTTAAATGTTTTTCGCCCATTTTAAGCTTTGTTCCGTTAGATGAAATACCTTAATACTAAGAGATTGAAATTTGCTTTACAAGTGGCTTACTATCAAGATGGATTCCAGGCTAATCACAGTTAAATGCTTTACTCTTCGTCATGCCTTAATTCAGAAACATATAGAAATAAAAGAATCTAAGCGGCGTGAAATTCTTGGCATCTGCAAGCTTACATCTCGTCAATCTCATTTACGGAATAAATTGTTTGCAGTTAGTTTGATTCAATAAACATATAGATTATTAATCCCTCATATATATAGTTTTTGCATTCCTCTCACATACGAGCAGTGTGGCTAAGCTTAATTCGATAATCCTGATACAATTTAGAACTCAGTAAATATTGAATACTATTTTTAATTAGTTTCAGTTAAATATTTATATTCTTTAATATAGATTTATTTGTCAGTTAGGCAGATCTTATAAACAAAATCACGTATGCTTACTTTTAATTTGAAATGGTTAACGAACCATTTTATTCCTTAAAAATTAATGCAATCATCAAATCAACTACAAATTCATAATGAATACGAATGCATCTGAAAATACACTGTAATTGAACGTTGTGGTTGCTCTATGTACATCATACAACCCCATAACGATAGGCAATTACAAAACCTGTTAACTCTCATAATACAATTTCAACGGTTAAATGTTCCGGCACAATAATCCATACATTCCATTTATGAATCTCCTAGATTTGTATTTTGATGAAGATATCAACTGGATTTATCCCTTTAAGACGTACAATGTTAAACATTTTAAATTTATTTATTCGCGTATTTGATGGTGTTTCATGGATTTTTTTTAGTATTAAATTAAAATACTTTAATTAAAACATAACGACCTTGTTAAAGAGCAGCAATTCAAAATTTACTGTTTTCTTGTTAAACAGATTTGCTGTGGACTTCGCCGGAACTTTTACGACACGCAAGCCTCAGGAAGAAAGGCACGCAACCTGGCGATGTGTATTCCTTTGGGATTATTTGCCAAGAGGTTGTTGTCCGAGGGGAACCATTTTGCATGTTTGCACTTACACCCGAAGGTAAGGTATTAAGTTGGAAATAAAACTAATCGACCACTCGAAAAACGCTTTATATTTATAATACCACGGGGCTTTAGAGATTGTTAATACCATAGGGGCATTTCAGATTGAGTAGGGTTGGCAGGGCTTATTCTTTTCGTTTTATTGCAGAAATTATCGAGAAAGTAAAGCGTCCTCCACCGTTGATAAGACCATCAGTTAGTAAGGGTGCAGCTCCACCGGAAGCGATAAACATAATGCGACAGTGTTGGGCAGAGCAACCGGATTTAAGGCCGGATTTTAACGCGGTGCACGATTTGTTCAAAAAATTGAACCACGGAAGAAAAGTCAATATCGTCGACACAATGTTTCAAATGTTAGAAAAGTATTCCAATAATTTAGAAGAACTGATACGCGAACGAACAGAACAACTTGATATTGAAAAGAAGAAAACTGAACAGCTGCTGAATCGTATGTTACCGAGGTAAGGAGTTGCTTGTAGAAATAAATTCGTTTTTTCTTTATTTTTCTTAGTTTAAACTAAACGTTCTCGTAAATTTCAGCTCAGTTGCTGAAAAGCTGAAACTGGGGATGCCAGTGGATCCTGAGGAATTCGAGGAAGTGACGATATATTTTTCGGATATTGTGGGTTTTACGACAATTTCTGCGCATTCTACCCCATTTCAAGTTGTGGATCTTCTTAACGATCTATATACGTGTTTTGATGCCACTATTAACGCTTATAATGTTTATAAGATTGAAACGATTGGCGACGCTTATATGGTGGTTGGCGGTCTTCCAGTTAGAATACCGGATCATGCTGAACAGGTGAATTTTTTAAAAGCATTAAAAATAAGGATTTATTTATTCAGTTTTAATGTGGTAGCAATTTTAAACTGAGCTAATTTCCTGAAAACTTAATCAGTGTTACAAAACAATTTTTGGGGTATTTTAAATGACGTCAGCATGAGAAATTGCTTGTTCCACGTACAGATGGCACGACACGCACTGCCTCAGCAAAAGTAACAAAACTTTCGAGACGAATTTATCGAGACTGCTGATCTGTTATTTAAAACTTTACACGCAGAATTAAGATAAATTCAATTACGGTGTTGTGAATTGTTTCAAGTTATTAATTGGCGCAAATTCTTATTGCATTCAACCGACTCCATTCAAGTTAAGTTAAATTGCCTTATTCGTATTGAAAACTTGGTGTCTTCAACAAATGGGGTTATTGTTTTAATGAATTACAGACAGATTACTTCTTAATTATAAAATGTTATTACTTCAGTATTACTAAGTTTTCCTTTCATAAAAAAAATTATCAAATTAGCGCTTCTAAATTAGAGAGGGATGGAAAAATTGGTCGTTTGACTTTTAACAATTTTATAAGACAATTTTCATAAAATCCTGGATACTCTCTACAACAACAACAAATACAATTTACTGAAAAATAAGACAAATAGCATTTTTTCTAAATTACACTGATACTTTTTAAATATTTTCTTCAGTTCAACTTTCTTAATCAAACTTTTCTTAACGCTTCCTTATTTATGCAAATGTGATGCTCAAAGTTTTTATGTTGCCAACCAGATTAAAATCTAAAAGTTTACATAAAGTAACTTCAATAGTCGATAGTTCATCCTTTACTTTTATCCCATTTAATATTTATATATTTTTCCGTTACTACGTATGGTTTCATTATCCGGTTTTCTTTTATACTCTATTTTTGCCTCAAGTAGGAAATGGTCACTGCTAATTTCAGGGCCTCTTCGTACCCTAACATCATTCACTAATCTTCTGTTGCTCTTTTCTATCAAAATGTAGTCTATTATCGATATTTCTGTTTCCGTGGGTCCTTGTCTCGTGTATTTATAAATCATTTTGTGTTCGAAGCGTGTATTCATTATTAGTAGATTATTAAGCTCACAAAACTCGATTAACCTTCTACCATTATTGTTTCTTGTTTGTTCACCAATCAATCATCTTTAGGCACTGTATAACTTGTCTTCGTTTTTTACTTCTACAAATCTTCTTTACTTTCCTTCTGACCTTTTGATTAACGGTTCTTGTTTCTTGCGTATTACTAGTCATTATGCATATTCTAGCTTGGTTTGTACTAATAAGTGCTTCTCTGCACTCATTGTCGAACCAGTTTGTCTTGGCAGATCTGGTACTATCTTCCAATAATGGTTTGGCTGCCTTCAAAATTGCTTCTTCCAAGCCTTCCCATTTCTCTTCCACACCTAATGCCCTGTTAACAGAACGTCTTGTTGAAACCGACTCATTGTTGAGACAGACGTTTCGACCAATTTTTTAAGGGGCTTCTTCAGGAGGAAAAGGGGTACACTAAAGGAGCACTGTAACTCAACGTGTCAACCACGTCAGAGGCAAAACTCTTTTAGCAAAAGAAAGAAGGGAACGGTAACTCAACTTGTCAACTAAGCCAGAGACGAAACCCCTTTGAAGAAAAACAGAAAAAGGCAGCGAATTTATATCGGCTGTGACCGGTCAAGCGTATCGGCCGAAGACTACGATTGGTTAGAAGTGGAGGGGGCGAAGCCAGTAGAGATTACGGAACTCCATATGTCTGCTAGATGATAACCGTCAAGTTGTTAGGTGTCTTGATGATTTCAATGGCCTCACGGATTTTTCTGTTGTTGGCGATGATCGAAGATATTTCGAACAAGATCTTATGACCAGTGTCGTGATGATGTTCAGCAACAGCTGAGTATGAGAGAAGACCAGATTTCAAGTAACGTTTGTGTTCACAGATACAATTTCTCCAATGTACACTAAACCACAAGAACAGAGGATACTATAGACGCCTCTTGATGACAAGGGTTGAGGCTTATTTTTTTACTGAAGGGAATATCTGTGACACTTCTGGAGGATGTTTGAAGACGGTTTTGATGTTATGCGTTTGAGATGCGATCAGTAACTTTTCGAATGTAGAGCAAGAAGACAGTAGCCTGGGGTGTACAGGTATTTTGTGGACTTCCAGGGTGTGAGAGGTGTCTCAACAATGACACGGTTGCAACCCGGAAGACGTTCTGTTACGCTAACCGCGGAAGTATCCGAATCTTCGAATTCGCCTAATATCCTATTCATTTTGTTTAGATCTGCGTCTAAGTTATTCTTATACTGTCGTACAATTACTGTATTGCACTCATTGATTTTTCTGTATCGTTTACTTCTCCTTGGTCGGTGAAAACATACCTTGAATCTAACAAGAAAATGACCCGAATCCGAGTTAGCTTCTCTAAAGCTTCTCACATGCTGTATGGCCTTCATGTTCCTTGTATCCACCAAGACGTGATCTATTTGGTTTATTACAGTGCTGTCTGGTGACCCCCAGGCACCCTTACGTATTTGCTTATGTTGGAAGTATGTCGACACGATTTTTAGGTTTTCTTGACCTGCGAGTTCGATTAGCTGCATATTTAATATAATGTCCTATTATCGGCTTATATTCTTCTTCTCTACCCACCATCTATTTTAATGTCATGGTTAGACAAATTCTGAAATCCTTGAAAAATGTATTTTCGCTAAATTAAAACAAACATTAATCCATCAAACGCCATTTTCAATTTTCGAACCTTCCAAAATTTTTGTCATCAATAATAAATAAAACGCATCACCGTCATATTAAATTTAAATGGACTGCGGCTAACCCAACTGAGAAAATAATCGAAATCAATATATTTGATGGTTTTCAATTGTTGCCAGTGCTTTAGGGAACAAATCAGCAAGATCTACTGAACCCTTTTTAACGTTAATGCATTCAGGGTGCGTTTCACGCATGAATGAGGCTAGGAGTTTTATTATGTTCAGTCTTTGGTGACTGATTGATCGTGACACAGGGGCATTTTACAGTAATTTTTATTTCCTGAACTGTAACCACGTTACTTATTTTTGAAGACATTTATTCATCGCCATAACTAAAAGCAATCTAAATATTCCCCAAAAATTTAGTAAAATTTATAAAGCTTTAAGGAATTAAATATTTTTGGCAATCTTGATAAAGACTGGCGAAAATTGTGTAAATTATAAAAATTACAAGAGGGGTTCATTTAATCTACATTACCAACTCAAAAACTTTTTTAAACTCTGAAAGAGTGCTTCCTGCTTCTTATAAAACGAAATACGTTCATCACAATAAAGAAGGTAAGAAACGTTATAAAAGATAACGAAACTAATTTGTCTAAATATGATTGCTGGGTATTTTTAAAAGTTTCTTTATTATTTTCTAAGTACGAAAAAAGTGAAATTAGTTTATTGACTTACAAACCACTTGAAATTTAACAACCGCTAGCGATTACGGTGTTCATGCATTATTCCAGGGAATCTCGTTAAAGGCAAGGCGCAAATTTAATTTATTAATAAATTCCTTTAAAGCTGAGATGATGTTGCAAGATTTCAAACTGTAGATTATAAAAGAAGGGTTCCCATCGTTAAAACTTGAAGCAATTTCTTTAACGTTATTTTTCCTTCAGAATTTAAATATGTAAATTACTTTCTCTCCGACCAAACGATTGTTTTCGTACAAATCTAAGTAAGGACGCTCTGGAGGACGAAACTTAAAACTGTAAAAGGTTCAAATTAAGTACTTTTTGAGTTTAATAATTTTTTCCTTTTCCAGAGGTTTAATCAGTAATTCCCAGTTTGGAAACAATTTGGAGGCTACCAAAGCTCAGCGTAATTTTATGATCAAGCTTTGTTGTTATTTTTGGAAGATTTTCGTGTAATTTACACAGATGGGTAAACAAATACGTCTGCTTACATTGAAAACCCCTTTTTAATTTGCTTTGTTTATACGTGGAAATTTTTTTATTCTGTTCACATATTAAAAATGTTCAGTGTTTTAACCTAAGTTTTGTTTTTATCAGTTACATTCAGAAAATAAAATTATGAAGGTTTATACGTTTGTGGGTATCTTTTAATAAATTTTCATTAAGTTTGAAAATTTAAATCAAATTTTATAAGTTCCATGGGGTTTCAGATTCGTATCATAAAATCAATAATTGAATTTAACTGTCAGTTTGTAAGGTTTCTGATTTACCTAACGCCGTAGACCAAAATTCGGTCAACAACTGACGCCAATCAGTCGTAAAGTTATCTGTACTGAAACACAATCCAATTGTGTGGCAAAGCACTACATAATCAATTTACGTCGTTGAATGAGCATCGCCCTCAAAATATCGAGTGTTAAATACGAAAATCAAGTTAACCAGAAATATGTCGTTCTTCAGCTACTTTTATTACTGAGAGACTTAAATGGAAAATTTACAATTTGCCCTTATTAAGTAAAGTGTCATCTTTAACGTCTCGTTACTTTTTGAGACATTTAACGGTTCATTAATTTACCTAAATAAAAAGATTGGTTATTAAAGAACCATTTTGAAGATTGCATAACCTCTTCGCGTTCTAGTTTAATACCGCTTATTCTCTTTTCTTATGATAAAAGATGCAATTTAGTCCGCACAAATTTTAAACACCGCTGGTTATCGATTTTCTTTTTCTCCTGCAAAATGCAGGAATCCAAAAAAATGTCGTAAAATATGTTTGTTATTCTAAGAAGTGTCATCTTAGAGAGTGTCAGTTTTGGGCAATAGCGGCCGTGCAATACAAAATCAATGTCTTAGATTGGTTCATCTACATACAGTTAATCCATTTAGCAGTTTTAGACCTACCAAATTAAGTTTAGAGATTACATTTTTAAGGATACATTGATTTGAGGATATATTGTAAAACAAGTTTGGAAAAGGTTTCATCGTGAAATGAGATACTTTCTAACGTGAGTTTAGGTCCTTGGACTTGTCGAAATGATTTAAGAAAAATATTTTTAATGTTTTAATTGCCAAAGTAAGATTCGGTACAAGTTAAGACCAAACTCCCTTTATAATCGCACTGAATTTGTTACTAACAATTTCAAAAAATGTGGTACTATTTATGTGATGAAATCGAAATCTATTTTAGATAGCAACAATGGCGCTGGATTTATTACATCAAAGTGGTAGATTTCGTATCCGTCATCTTCCAGCGACACCATTACGTTTAAGAATAGGTCTCCATACAGGTCCCTGTTGTTCCGGTGTCGTGGGTCTAACAATGCCGAGGTATTGTCTTTTTGGGGACACTGTCAATACAGCGTCGAGAATGGAATCTACAGGTAACACGACGTCGATTTGAAAATCAGAAAGTTGGCGTGTAAGACAAGCACAGACAATAATAAAAGTGAATGCCTTTCAGGGTCAGCTTGGCGTATCCATTTATCAGAAACCACAAAGGAACGGTTAGAACGGGCTGGGGGGTACCAGCTTGAATATAGAGGTCCTACGGATATAAAAGGAAAAGGCAAAATGCCTACGTATTGGCTCTTAGGAAAAGGTGGCTTTGTAAAACTTTTGCCTGTACCACCATCTATCGAGTAAGTAATTGAACTAATTTTAATTATTTATTAAATTCCTTCTTGGCAGTGGTTATAGATTTTCTGAAAATAATCGACAAATAAAAAAAAATCGAAATAGGTACTTTTTCGACAACAAATTCAACTTCTTACGCGTTCAAAAAATATGTTGTTTTCTTCCGGTAAAGACGGTAAATATTTTTTTTAAAAAATGTGAAAACCATTTACATTTTCAATACATTTTAAAATTCAATTGTGCTAAAAAATAATATTACAGATCGCTTTAGAATGTATTAAAGTCCGGAGCCTTCGCCAAATGTAACGATAAAAAAGGTATCTGATATAGCTGGACTGTTATTTTTTCTTAATTTGCTTGAGAGCGCCGTGTTTTCAAAATTCGATCTTTTAACTGTTAATCTTTTCAAGTTCAAATTACAGACTGTTTGTATATAAAAAAATCAATCGCAAGAAATGAATGACTTAACTCAATACAATCAGTTCGTCAAAAGGTTTTATAAAATATAATGAATACATGTTTTATTTCGTGCTAACAGAGAAAGTCATGGGTGAGTAAAGATCTTAATTAATTACTCGAAAATATTGAAATTGTTTTAGAGTTCAAATTTTGGTTTTTGCATCAACTTGAAAGTTTGAACACTATTTTTGTATTGTTTGCTCTCACCAGCTTTCAAAATCCTAGTGAAAATATCCCAAAATTTAGACTTAAGACTTCAGTTACAATTTATTCAAAATTTAGAGTTGAATTTCCAATTAACTCGTTACATGTTTTTGAAGAACTCACTCAACTCTTCCCGATGTAAATATCTATGAGTTTTCTTCTATCTGTTGCTTGGACATGCCCTTTACCTAATTTATTTTTGACCTACTTGCCATTATGCTCTTGATCGACCTCATTTGTCATCATCATTATTATCATAATTTATTATCTTCTTCTTCTGCGTAATTTTTACCCTAGTTCCAGCCGGCTTTTCTGTCTAGTCCTATCGACTCTTTCCGATTTGGCATCTACGTATTTCCGTATTGTTGACTTTATTACATTTTCACCTAGTTCTGATTCTTGACCTTACTCTGTTTCAGTCGAACGGGACGTCTGAATCCTTGTAAAAAAAACCACAGGAATATCAATAAAACAAATATGTATTTCGGCAACTAAGTTGCTATATCTCTTGACAATGTTCGTTGGAGTCAGTCTCTGTCAGTCTTCATCAAGATTATATCTTTAGCAGTTATGCCGCAGGCAACGTTCCTTTGAAATTTGGCGGAGAGAATATCTAACCAACATTGTCAAGAAAGCTTAACGCTTTGCTTAATTAATATTATTGTGTTTTACTTCTGACGTTTGATGAAATTAGACTACAAGGTTTGTTGCTTAGATTTAATCTACCTCTGTTTCTTTGACTTGATAGTTCCATACTTAGCATTTGCTACGAATATAAATCTGTGAAGAATGCATCATTTGCCCAAATCAGTGCTATCTACTAGCTTCAATCTTTTCACCTATTGGTATTTAAGACTTCTTCTGTCTCTGCTGGTCTGCGTAGCTCAATTGGATGTCTACTAACTAACCGGTCGGCACGGATTTAGTTCCAAGGGTGGCCGTGATTTATCGTGGAGCTCAGTTGTATTGGACTTGTTAGTTGAAGGTTGAGTTAGGGGTATATATGTGTTTCAAGGTGTAAACTGGTGCAACGTGACCTTCATCGCACCCAAACTACGTATTAAATTCCGTCCCTTTTCTTTATAGCGCACATTCATCTATTCTTCTAATATGCCCATGCCACCTTAATTGATTAGTTTCTAATGTATTCAAAATTTCTTCTTTCTGATTATGTTATATTTTCTCATTGCATTTGTTACTTTCTTTGTGCAGTTCATTTGTTCATTTTCTTTGATCGACTTCCTCTGTAGTTGTCTCCCATTCTTCCTCCACGGCTACCAAAGGCAGTTAGGTATCGTTCCATCGTCAGCTATCATTTCTTCTTTTTGCATTGTGTGACACATTTCGTCTTAGTATTACGCCTATTCGTCCTTTTCGAATTTCTTTTTATCTGTAGTCTTCTTATCTTATTTTTTTGCTTAACTTTCTCTTTTCGTTTATTTATATATTTTACAGCAATCTTCTTAGCCCTACGATTCCGCTCCACCATCTTTTTCGATCGCTCCAATCGTTGGGTAGCTTCCCGAAATAGCTTTTTAAATACCACCTAATTAAGAAACCCTTGGTCTCCTTTTTCCGATCTTCCATTCCGTAGGTTTTTCGATATTCAGTAGTTCTGAGTTGATAAATATGTGTTTGCTGTAGTTCTTTGATCAGGTAGTCTATTTGGTTTTCATTGTGGATAGTTGCCAATTGGTTATCTTCACATAAAATTGCTAATCCTCTATTTGTCTTTCCATGTTATTATTCTTTTAATTTTTATTTTTATTGATGCTTTCTTGATAAATTTTTTTATCAGAAAAGAGTTAGTATTTTACTCATATCTTCTTCCCTTATCTTCTTTGATTAGGACTTTTTTCTACAAATTATATCCATCTTTCTATTCAATGTTGCAGGAGTCTTGAAATGCTGTTTAATATTTCTGCTAGTTTGTTTAGTCCGTCTCAACTTTAGAAAGAAGCACAGCGCTTATAGAAAATAGTGTTGCCCTATTGCGCCCAGTAGTATTGTAGTCCGTCAAAACACGGCGCATACTTGTGCGTCTAATAAAACCGACAACAGTGTTTTGTTCAGAAAAAGATGGTGTAGTTTCCAAGTTCTCAAACTGAATGAAGGCAAATATGCTCCATGACAAGTTGAAACAGACTATAGTCTTTCATTTACCTATCTGTCTGTCTGTCTGTAATAGTCTGTATCCGTAACCTCTTTTACCTTACGGTGTCGAGGTTGCATTGCACAATCCGGCCCGACTCTGCTGGTTAAAAGTGATTGATGAACCGTTTAATACCTACATACTGCACCATAAGTATAGTTTGTACACACGCGAGCTAAAGTAATGACTCAGTGTTTGGGTAATAGGCAACCCAATTCACCACTCAATATGTGCAAACCCGTTTGGAACTGCTGTACTCATATACACCAAACATCAGGTAAGCAGCTTACTTAAGTAAACATTATTTAAGCAGGTAAAAGGATTATTTTCTGCAGAGAATTTTCTGCTTTTGTAGAAACCACATTTGTAACCCTATTGTGCTCGGCTGACGAGATGGGATGAGCCAGGAATGCCGCCCAATACGACCTTCCGATAAAAAGTTTGTACTTGACACCGGAATCCCGTCATTACTATTCAAAGTTGTATTTTCTTCTCAGAAGTGAAATCCTTATACCTCAGCCCCCTGACGCCAACTCGTTAGCCGAGTACAATACTTGAAATTGTTAACAATTATTTTAAAGGAGAGAATTTGAAAAAATAATGAAAGGAAAATTAAAATAGTCAGGTGTAATAGACACCACTTCATCTGTATTTTAATAATGCAACTTAAAGGTTTAAACCTTTAAATCTGCCAGATTTAGTAAATCAAACATAACTGAAGAAATGGGTAACGGGTCGTTAAATTGTCTTTACTAATCAGTAATGCCAAGTAACGACAGATTACAGATATCGGTAAATCCTTTTATAGACAGTTGACATTCCTCGTGTCTTACTATTTAATTTTTTTTATAAACTGTTTCATCCGGTTATGGTTTAGAAATACTTTATTTAAATTAATAAATAGAATCACAGCCAAAATGATTAATAATTTTGAAAATTTCTTTTTACTGTCACAAAACAATAGATGGAAATCTATCTATATGTTCCCTGTTCAGTCTTACGTAATAATTATTGGTAATAAGTGCTAGTTATTTTTATTGTACTTTTAATAAAACATGCCAAAATACATACAGTTGTATAAGGTTTATTAACAGCTTTATGTCAACAAATACAAATTATAAAAAATTAAAAAACTATTAAGCATTGATACACATACAACAAAATAAATAAATAAATAATTGTATTATACATAACAAAATAAGAATAATACTAATAATAAACAAATAAATAAAAATAAATGAATGAATGACAGGAGAAATTAGGTAATACAAATTATAAGATGAATTACACAATACATAACATATATTTAGATACAGAGAAGATAAAGCTGTAGTTGTAACGCACTACTCGTATTATCTGATTAAATTTGAAATTGCAATTTGAACTTTTGTATTGTTATATTGAATATATCTAGATCATTAGAGATTTTATTAAAGTTTTTACATATTCTAATAATTGGAGAGTTAAGCCGATAGTTCGTTTTTGTATTTTGACATCTAAATGCTAATTCTTTCCTTGAATTAAATTGGAGAACATAGAAGTTTAATTATTTTAGGATATTTGGATCGTCAATTATTATATTATGAATAATCTTATTGTATAAAAATAGCATATCATGTTAGTACCTTCTGTGTTCAAGCGATATAATTTTAAACATGATTAGCAAGTTCTCATTGCCGCTTTCATATTTTTCCTTAAATATATATTAAATCAGAAAAAAATAATGATACTGAGTTATCATACATCATACACAAATCATATCCACTCGGCTTGCATCAATGGACTAACGAATAGATTTCATTATTATTTTAATCTAGAAATTGTGGCAAGAGAAGCTATATTTGCTGCATTTTCTATACCTCAGTTCAAATTACGTTGGGTATCTGCTCTAAAGAATACAACACATAATGGATGTTTGACGTCCAATTCATGGAAAGCAAAAGTGTCCGATTCACAGAACATGTTGAGAAATTATTTATCTAATAGTTTTGTTTCTCTGAAGACGTCTTTAAATAAATATAAAAATATAGTGTCCCATTATGCGTTACTCAGCATACATTTAATACTTTAATAGTAATAATTGACAGCCCATTTGAGAAATTATTTGCATTTAAATAACCGTAAAAGTAAACTTGCAGGCTTACAATCACTACAATTAGTACTAATTAATTTACAATTGCATCTGTTACGCATTAATTATATCATCTATGTAGCTGATTTTAATTATGATTATGCAGTTATGCTATAAAGAAAAACGTCACAAGTTTTACTTCTGGAATCAAATAAAATAAACCAGTAACAGAATTTCTACAGAGAACTATTAGCTACCTACTTCAATAACTTTAGATCTAGTTTCTATTATAAACCATAATAAAGAAACTCCTAAACTATTAAAATATCGATTGTCTTTGGTAGACAAAAATTCTTCTTCTTAGTGTTCTTTGTAGAGGTTTTATTAATAAATTTTCTATTATCTATTCAGGTTCCTCTAAACTGATTCTAAACGATTGTTGGAAAACGGAATCTGCGTTATTGAACGAAACGAAAAATTTAAATGTCTCTGTAGGTAAACAAGTCGTTAAGCAATTTATCTACCTGGGCAATCTTTACTGTTAAGCTGCTTACACATTACGGTCACTCCGTGAACCCAGCAGTTCCAAACGGGTGGCACATATTAAGTGTGAGTTGGGTTGTCTATTTACCCAAACACTGAGTCATTACTTTAGCTCGCGTGTGTACGTGTAGGATTTTGTTACTCTACCTCTTAGGCCTGTATTCGGAGGAGAGTGTCTAGACTGCAGGAATTCATTTACTTGTATGTTTATTTAATCTCCTCTTTTGTTTTTCATTCTATATTTGACGACTTTTTATATTTTGTAAGCATTTTTTCCTGAATTACTCTTGGGTTAGTCTTAACGCCTTCATTTTAACCATTTTTATGTTTTCGTTTTTGATCTTAGGATGTATTAACGTTTCATAAATGTTCTCAATCTGTGGCATTGTATGTGTAAGACAACCCAATGTTGTTAATATTTTTATAGCTAGTTACTCTGTTTCTTGCTATAAATTGTGATGTCTTGACGTTTTACATCCAACTAGTATGTGGAGGTACTTCTTGACTTAACTAAGGTTTTTATCTTCTGTCTTCCTCGCATCGTTTTTGAGAAATATCAGATCACCCAAAACCTCCAAGCTGATTTACATGATTACAAGCCACCGCAAGCTTTTACAAATTTTCCACATGAGGTTCAAAATTAGATAGAATTTTCTCTTTTGCATCTGAACTTCGAATCCTAAGAAAGAATACCAAAATGTCTGATCCGATTCATCAATGGTCGAGTGCTATAGTCCAAATTGAGTAATTTTTTAGATTTCAGATTCAAGTCAGTTATAATATTAACAGCCCCAGACGCTATTTTATATGTTGTGTTGCAACTATTTCCTTTATTTTCTCATTTAAAAAATATCATGATGTATGAGACATTGTGTTTCTTCAAAAATAATTTTAAGTATTAAAGCACTTTCGAAATAAATTACTAACCATATCTGTGTTTTGGTGTTTAGCTTAGATGAAAGTTTAGTATGTAACTCGCCAACAAACAATAACGATCCAAAGGAAGAACCCGCGGTGTCCAACAACAACGTGGAGCCTCCACGTCCTCCTCACGAAGATCATCCCGCAGAACCGAAGTTGCAACACACAGATACAACGTTCATGCAAAAAATGGAGCATTCGAAATTTTCAAGTCTGATGAAAAATTCCGAAGGATCATCCCATAGGGGCGACTTTCACATGGTAAAAAGTACTTCGAGCGAGACTCCGATGTCTTTAGGAACTCCCGTATCGGCGAGTGAGGTGGCAGCAGCCCTGTTAGCGGTTTCAACAAATTCCCTTAGTGGGTTCAGAAACCGACACCGCGGCAGAATCCACGAAGAAGACGACCTTAGCACCCCCTATAATCACTATAAATGTTTAAGTCCCAAAGAGAGAGCCGGAAAGTTACTGAGAAGACAATTTAGTTTAGATAGAACGGAGGAGGCTAGCAACGAATCGTCACACAGTTCGGTAAATAGGATTGGTAATTAACCTAAGTGATTTCGAACTAACGAGCTTGAAATTGTTTTAGGCAACTCCAAGATTGTGCAAGCAGAGTTCGTTAGGAGCGGCCGATTTGGAAAGAATAGAAGAGGCTTCAGGTGGAGTACTAACCCCAACTTCTATTTCCCCTTATCACTGTACCCTCTCTATATCGGCGGATTCGTTGATCCGTTAGATTTAGTTGTTATACCCGAACACTTTTATCGTGATAAGTCAATAATTATTTGACAATCATTTAACTTATTTCTGTTTGTTTTAATTAAACCTGCAGGTTTTGGTTGACAAACCAGGTTACAATACCAAAAACGCACGGGAGTGACCAGACTATTGTGCGAGACTGCAGCCCATCTGTGAATGTGTCTTCAAAGTAGCCTACGTAGAGTAAGCGTTTTATTTCTTAGTCTTTCTCTTTACACTATTTTCTAGGAACACGAACATGAGTCAGAACATGAGTCAGATTAATATCACAATAAATCAAGTAGACAATCGTAAGAAGTCGTTATTAGAGGACTAATTCCTGTTGCAAGCTGTTAAAATGTTTATGTGTTGTTACAATAGATTATATCAATCAATTTTTCTAATCCGATTTGATGTGTATCGTAAAAATGACTTATCTCAAAACTACGCACATTATTCTAATAGCAATATCTGTAAATACTTTGAATTACAAATTCTAAGACTCGTTACGTAAGTGTTGTTAATTATCTTGTTAGCCCACTTCACTCGAATTTTTCTTCTTATAAAAAACAGGACCTACACGTTATATAGACACGAACTGAACTGTATGAAGTGGTTTTAATGTTAGATTCTGTTGTTTAGATAAATACTACACACCTATAGGTTGATATAAATAGTACCTGTCATGTACAATAGCAATGTCCGAATTCGTTTGTTACTAACTTACCTTCAATGTACTCAGTACCAACTTCATTTTTTAGATGTTGGTTATTACTGTTTTCATTATTTTTTAACGAATACTTTATGGAATTATGTTTTAAGGCGACAGTCATCGAAATAGCAACATTTTTAAATTTTTTTATTCATAATAGTTTTCTTCTGTGTGTGCTCTTATACAAGTTTAAGGTGTACATTTTTAGTTCCTTTAAATATCATGTATTAATATTTTAATTATCTTATAGTATTTGATGTTTTAACCTAAATACGTTATACATGAGATTTGATGATCTGTTTATTTGTGCGTCCTCTTAATTTAAGAATTTGTGTAAATATGGAGATAGAATCACATACCATCACACTTTTCTGTCTAAAACGTAACATTTATTTATATTAATGTAACGCATGAAGAATAAGTTAAATGTAATGTTGGTTTTTACTTAAGCAATTTCTTATGTAACACTTCAAATTGTATTTTCACTAAAAAACCTTTATCATTTGTAAAGATTAATAAAATAGAATTTCTTTATGGTTTAGTAAATATTTTACTTCGTCGACTTAATAAGTCGACGATGTCTATTTCTGAGTAGACACACATCACTATGTCACTTCCAGCATATCCATACGCCTAAAAGATATAAACTGTAATTTTTCTACGCCTCTTAAAAAACGGAAAACGATTTATCTCATTTATCTTTCAAAATTCATCTTTCCGTTTCCAAATAACTGTGCTGTGAGTGTTTAATAAAAGACATGTTAAAATACTTTTGGTCAAATTTCAATATTAAGTTTTGTTAAATATGAAACTTATAAAAACAAATCGTTGCAACGAAAACTTACTTTAACGACCCAATAACCATCAGATAAAGGTAGGTAACTCAAAGTGTTAACGTCAATCACTGATTTACCCAAATCATAATAACCCACTGAAATAGGGCATGCAAATTTCTCTTTTAAAAAAGGATACCAAGGTTGATCAGGCTCATGTAATTTTCTGCAAATGTAACCGAACCTTTTTACAAAACTGTGTTTACATGTACGGTCTTCGGGTCCATCACATATTAATCCATGTACTGATAACTGTTAATTAAAGTAATTACCTTAGCGTCAGTCTTTCCATCGTCTAACAAATCACATAGCTACCAAATGTTTTCTATGGAAACACTTATATTAACATAGGTTTCATGGAAAATAATTGGAATCTGAACTTATTAGGGGATGGAAGCCTCGGCTGTTAATCATACCAAATACACACAACCAAACGTATATGGAATTACCAATATAGCTTACTAATCATAAGAAACGTTTCATGCAGATAAGAGATTTTCTACTCTATTTATTTAGCAATCAGAATATATTTACATCCTATAAGCTAAAGAGCTGATGATCGCTAGGTGTACTAACAACTAAATGACGTGATAAGGTTAGCTTCCATCGACACAACCTATGCAACTTCAGTCTTCTAGATTGTCTTTGTCGAAAATTTGATGACACATTAACACATTACACATTACATTTACACTCACAAGATTTATTGGTCACAGCTTTTTAAGTCTTTTGTTGATGCTGGGTTCCAGTAGTTGTTCCAATAAGGGGTTTGGGTGCGTTTCTAGTGTTTTGTGATGAGCGGTGGATTTTTCCTGGATTACTTCCTGGGCCGTTGGGACATGTAGATCGGTATGAATCGTATGATTCGATACGTACCACGGCGCATCTGTAATCTGATGGAGTATTTTTGATTGGCTCCTTTGTATTATTGCTATAGGTATTTGAATTAGATGCACAGCCCCGTAGATCTACTCCATATGCCCAAATGGGTTTTATGACTGTCTTGTAAATGAGAAGTTTATTTTCTATTGAAAGGCTAGATTTAGTTCTTTTACCTTGATGTCTAATTGTTTTTTCCTTCCATGTCAGTTTATTATCTAGATGGAATCCTAGGTATTTTGCCGTTTCCAGTTGTGGTATCTATACATTATTTACTACAACTGCTGGACAGGATTACTTCCGGAGGCTAAATGTTGTGTGTACTGATTTGGTCTCATTTACTTTAATTCTCCATTTAGTTAACCACTGTTGGAGGTTTAACAAGTGAAGTTGAATGTAAGCCGATGCTGTTTGGAGGTTTTCATGACTGGATGGAATGTCCGTATCGTCGGCAAATGTCCCTCTTATTGTGTTTTGTGTCATGGATAGGCCTGACGTGTATAGTACGTATAGTAATGGCCCGATCGCACTGCCTTGTAGCACTCCTGAACTGATGTTTCTTTATTTACTTTGGTTTGGAAAGTTCTTTCACTTAGGTACGATTTTAGTAAATTAAAGTAAGCCGGAGGGAATGTTTGCTTGATTTTAAAGAGTAATCAATATCAAGGAAGACAGCAGTGCAGTATTGTTTATTTTCTAGTGCTTTGTTTATAACTTGAGTGATTCAATGAACTTGCTGCACTGTGGAGTGAGCCTGGCGAAATCTAAACTGGTGAGACGGAACTCAATTTTGGGGCTGGAGATCTTCATTAATTCTACGAAGTAATAGTTTTTCTCAGTGTCGGCTTTTCAGGTGAAGTAGGTGAAGTGCCTCTTCACCTAATATTTCACTCGAATTGGGTTTTTTTTGTATATAAGAATGATTATTCTTTCCATTTATCTAAATAGTTTAACTAGTAAATGTAATTGTTGATGATTGGGATAGATTAAAGGAAGCATTTGAATTTTTGACGAACAGTGCACAATCAGATAATAAAACAATTCAACTTGCCAAGGGATTCGTAATTGATATGAACACCATTTCTCAAGAAATACTTTCTCATTTGGCAAATAAATATTTCTACTCAGAAAGAACTTCTACTGATGCTTACGAAGAAGCAACCATTTTATGACGACATAATTGACAAATTTGCAGCTTTAAAAACATCTGTTGGTTCTTTCCCTGGATTACCAATCATTATGATTTGTGCGACTTTGAGACTTTTGGCCAATATCCAAGCCTCAGTATTGCATTAAAAATATAAGTTATGAACACGATACCCTTCCTTGGAAGTTCGTTCAGCATTTTAGTAGTTATTACATCAATGCCGGGAGCCTTCTTTGGATTTAGCAGTTTTATTTCAGGGAATATTTCCTTTGGGTAAAAAGTTTAATACTGTGATGTGGCTCTAGAGGAATGGATAGATTTTGTTCTATTTCTTGATCTAGTTCGTTGTCTATTGGTTAAAAGACTGTGGTCTGGTGCTCTGCGAATAGTTAACTTTTTCCCCCAAGGTTCAGCATTGTTTTTCCTTATTGGTGGTATATTTAGTTTAGGTTTCCTAGAGTTTTTTTATTGATTTCCAAATAGTGTTATCAGTTCTAGTTAATATGGTATATTGTTCAAATTGCTCATTTCGTACTTCTTTAAGTTTTATTTTTAATCTATTACTTATGTGATTATAAGCATTTTTGTCGGCAGGTGTATGACTTCGTTGCCAATTTGTTCTAGCACGTCATTCGTTTGATTTCTAGTGATATGTCGGTATTTAATTTCTTTTGCAGAATTATTGGTGTCGCTTGCTGTACAGCTTGTTGAAGTTTTGTAATAAATTCTTCTGTAACTATGTCTATTTCTGTAGGCTCTTTGAGTCGAATGCTTAGGTTTATGTTTTTACTTACTATATTCGTGTTAATGTTGTGTAGCATTGATGTGGGCTTTTTGTGTATAACAGATGTGCCAACGGTTACGATTACAGGGGAGTGATCAGATGATAAGTCGAAGCTAGGTACTGCATCTGTAAATGCCGGGTTGATTCCGTTTGCAATAGAAGTCCAACAAGTCGGGTACCTTGTGCGGATCGGTGGGCCAGTAGGTTGGTATTTGTTGATCATAAGATAGGTTTTCGTTAATAGCTGATCACATGTGCAATTGTGCATTGATAAAAATTGTCATTTGTTTCCAGTTGTAAAACTAAGGTGGCAGAGTAACCTTAACTTTATGTTCAAAAAAGTTAATTATGCCCTACCTAGGTTTTTCAGAAGTTCAGAGGGGATGAATTTTTACTTGAGAAGATAATGTCGCAAAGGTAAATCACAGTAATAGTGGGCGTCTCTCAGGGCATTGTTTCAAAAACTTATGCAAGATTTTTGGAATTGGAAACTCTTAAGAACAGGCCTCGACAAAGTCGTCGCAGAGTAACTACTAATCGACAAGACCGTTTTTTTAACTCAAGTATCTAGAAGAAACCCAACCCCTTATCATCCGTTTCTATTGAAACAATACGAAAGGGTCTTCGTGCCCGAAATCTATTTAGCAGGGGAAAGTTAAGGGTTCCCGAGTTATCCAGGCAGAAGAACATTGTTCGGCTAAATTGGCGTCTGGAACACCAGAACTGGACAATTAAAGATCGGCAAAATATTCTTTTTGCAGATGAAACCAGAATTGGTTGGAGATTAGATGATTAAGAGGTCGAAGTAGACAGGCCAGACTTCAAACTGCCAGATCTGTCTCAAAATATAAAGGAAGAATTGTAATGTTCTTGGGAGGTATTATAACGAGAGAAAAAAACTCCTTTGGTTCCCATACGGCGGAGGCAGATATGTTGATTTGGTGCTAGAACCCATGGGAAACAATTTCGCTTTCATGCACGATAATGTCCCTCCACAGTCCACATACCAGCAGAGTTGCTGCAGAATTTCTGGAAACAGAAGCTGTCACTGTTCTGGGATGGCTTGCCTGCTGAGACTTCATTAAAAGAAAGATTAGAGCTGCAAGAAATGTGGAACAGCTCATTCATGCCGCTCAGGAGGCATGGGCAAACTTACCTCAAGAACAAGTTGATAGTTTGATTAGAAGCATTCCCCGCCGGATTGAAGCTTGTATTAGGGCTAGAGGTGGCAACACTGCCTATTAAAGTGAAAAACCAAATCTTTAATATTTAAGTTTTTTATGAGTTTCTATTAATTTGAAACATTTGTTACATTTTTTTATTGTTACTCATTAAGTTTAGTATAAAGTACTTTTCATTCATGGGTGATTCCATATAAGCTTGGTTGTGTGTAAATGTTCAAATACCTCGTACAGATACAAATTTTATTCTTTTCTGTCTAAAAATACTTAAAGAATGGATATGGATAACTAAAATACTTTGAATCTGTTAAATTTTACAAAAACTGTCAATTTGTAATTTTTGGGCCAGGTTTCCCTTTAATATTGAACAAATATTAAATTATTTCTCTATACCCTTCATAAATTCTTTAACGCTCTTTCTATTACATATTTAGGAGCATCTGACACAAAAAGATATTTTAAGTTGCTTGTACTTACTCTGAAATTAATTTCAACAGGTTTCATTAGTTGTATTATACCAGTTAAAGTCACATTTATGCCATTTTGTTTTATGACTTTGAAATTGTTCAAATGTAAGAAAATGTTAAAATCTTTTTCTTCATCGCATTTTTCCAGGCGGTGAATTGTAAAGTTCTAAAATTACATTGTTTTTATAGCGAAGTCTAGACTTAGAAAAAGTTTAATCGTACAGTAAATGATGGATTAAACAGATTGCAAAACGTTATGTCCAACAGCAATGAGATTGTTATGAACGAACCATACCAAAGCATTTCTAGAATATTTTCTTATTAAAAGACTTCTTGATAATTACTTTGGTTGCCGGAGAGTAAACGGTCATAATTTTACTAATGAAGCTATATTACAAACCAAACAATAAATTTTATTAACACATTAACATTTAAGATTTAGAAATCGCCTATTATAAGTACGAGTCTGTTGAAACTGGATAATTGGAAAGCCATCTTAATTATGCTTACAGGTGTAATTAACAAGAACGTTTAAAAAACTTTTGTGAAGAACAAAACAATAGTATTTGTAAATTATCATCTGTAACTTGCCACGCAGAATTTATTTTAAATTCATACAATACATATTTAAAATGTTGCTAATACATCATACATTAATATTTGTAGAAATCTAAATAACAATAATAATTTAAATATGTAGTTGTTACCTTAAAAGCGTACAGGTGAAAGAGTGCAAAGAAGTGCAAAACAATTTTTATAAATGATCTGAGTTAATTTACAGTGCCACTAAAACATTATGGCAGTAGACCTTGAAAACAAAAATAAATATTTGTAGAATAACATGCTTTATCGAATTAAAAAGTTAGGTTATGTACCATGTTAAATCCCCGAACGGTCTTCTATCATCTCCACCTATTAAATCGTTTAAAGTAAGTATAATTAAAATGTAAATCTAAAACGATTAAGTCCTCACAAAGCACCAGGGTACGATTTAATAACCGGCAAAGTGCTTGTGGAACTACCTGAGAAGGGCTACAGATATACTACTTATTTGTACAGTGCAGTTCTCAGACTAAGACATTTTCCCGAACAATAGAAGGTAGCTATCTCCTAATGCCCAAACCTGGAAAACCCGTTGAAAATGTGTCGTCTTATTGGCCAATTAGCCTGCTGCCATTCTTCTCAAAGATCTTCGAAAAATTGCTACTTATGAAACTTACACGGACACTCATACACAATCAACTCATACCAAACCATCAATTTGGCTTTCGTAGCCACCACTCTACACTAGAACAAATACACAGGCCTGCTCTACAAAATTAAAAGTGCTGTACCTACCTCCTTGCTCCTTGACTACTACCAGATACGCAGTTTTACTATCATCACACCCTGACCCCAACTCAGCATCTGAATATCTTCAAAAGCATCTGCATCAATTAGAGGACTAGGGTAAGAAATGGCGCATCGAATTAAACGAAGCAAAGTCGGCTCATGTGACCTTCACTATCAAAGAGGGCACTTGCCCACCAGTCCAGTTAAAAAGATAACTGCACTTGAAATGTGGATATACAGACGAATACTGCGAATTTCTTGGGCCGAACCAGTTACTAATCAAGAAGTACTAGGTAAATAGAATGAATAGCAACTTATCATTTGATTAATGTACGAGATAGTATAAAAAAGGGAAAACTAGAATACTTCGGTCATATTATGAACAACGACAAGTATACGCTACTACAACTGACAGTGCAGGAAAAAATTCAAGGAAGAAAAAGACCAGGACGTAGAAGAACATGGCTTAAAAATCTAAGAAGTGCTACGGATAATCAACAACGTCGCTGTTTAGAATTGCTGCTTCAAAATTAAAGATTGCCTTATTGATCGCCAATTTTCGGTAGAAGAAGACACATGAAGAAGAATAATAAAATACACCTATATAAGATCATAATAAAACCGATTTGGTCATATGGAATACAACTGTGGGGTACGGCTAGTAACACAAATATTAACAACCTCAGACGATTCCCGTCTAAAATTCTTCGATCCATGGTAGATGCACCGTGGTACGTCCTAAATTAAGTCATACAACGAGATCTGGACATTCCCTCTATTAATGAGGAAATTAAAAAGATTAATGTACGCTACAAGGACCGAATCAGTATCCACCCCAACCCCTTTGTGAACACCTAATGGACGGAGATATAGAAGAACGACGGCTCAAATGTTTTAAGTTCTCAACACGTTTTGAGTGAAATGTGCGGCGTAACGTAGTAGACAAAGTTTCAGTTTAATTAAGGAGATTTTTAATGGACTATTTTCAGCATGTCATTTGCTTACTGAATATTGGTATGTAACAAATTGTAAGGTGCAATTCAAGGCGGATTTTATCAAATCTTAATAAATTTAACTTTGAGATATTTACTATAAAAATAATTATATTAAGGGTGGGTTTTAGTTAAAATGTTTTTTGTTTTTAAGTATCTTGGGTTGCCTGACTTAAAAACAGCTAAGAAAGGATTTGTTCTTCTAGTATTGTTTCTACCTAACAAAACTTCAAAATTCAGTATAAGTATTTGCGAATACCGATTTTTAATCTCTTTTAATCCTCTTTGTAAACATTGAAAGTGATGAACAGAGTCGGTGAACGTTAGGTTGCCTATCTTTAAACAGTTTTTAAAAAATTATATGTAATTTTTTCTAAAGTCAAATAAAGGTACGCCAAAAGGGTCGATACACATAGGAAGATAATATTGAAACCAACTCCGAGACGCGACGTGCAGAAATCAATACATTGTTGATGGATGTCTTGTGTAAGTCCCTTTTTGTAAGTTTTACGTATAGGTCATAATTTAATTACTATATTAAAATTGGTCGTTATGGCCTTGTTGCGTATGAAAGAAAGGTCTAAAAATTTTAATTCGTACCCAGTCCTTCTTTTCAACTGACACTACTTAACCACTAAAAACTACTAAAATCCACCCTTAACAAAGGTTATCAAGAAGAATATCTAGAGGTTAAATTTATCATTTTATGAAAATTTGCCAATTAGTTAATTTGAACCTTTAATGTGGACGTCACAAGCTACGTATCACATGACCTTACATTTATTATAAAGCAAGTCAGAGACAATTCTGATTTTCAAGAAGTATTGCCATAATGTTTTCATTTGATTATGTATAGATAATATCAAAGAATACCCTTTGATAGTACTACAGTTTTTAGGAATACACACCGTTTATTTATTTTTTTATTATAAAATCTGTTAGTTAACATTTTGCTGGCATTTTCAGTTTACACCGTAAAACAATGTTCAAAAAGTAAAACGATAGTTCAAAATTCAAAATATTATATACCTATAGGTAATTGCGACTAATATTAAATTGTTAAGATTACGGTCTCCATGGGTACGGGGCCTATTATAGATCGAAACAAAAGAGCACTTAGTGTTCCTGATGATGGTGTAAATAACAGTGGAATTGCAAGCAAAACTTTTTCCATTCTTCCTTTGTTGGTTGCTGTTTGAGTCTGAAAGAATGTTAAGAATATCGTTGGTTATTATTTAAATTAAATTAATAAAAAAAAATTAATTAACAACGAGCTGCAACCACTTACCATATAGGAAATGAAATATTTCTTTTAGAAACCGAGGAAGTACTTATATTAATCGTTACTGTAGACTACACGTGGAAATTTTGATGCTATTTTAAAATAATTTCTCTTTAAAACTATTTTCAATTGTCAAGGATTGAACCTATACTATGACTTAAGTAAGTAAGTAGGTAAAGTGTAAACGGTTTAAGTCAGTTTAAGCTAAATTCTTGATAAAGCCCATACTAAAATACCGATTTTAATGCAAAACAAGGAAAGCCTAAAGAAGGGGAGATGTGGAAAACCTCCAACAAAATAGATTTCATTATAACACCACAGGGGCGCCACTGGCGTGCGGTCCATGGAAGCGATGGAAGCACCGCTTCCATTACCTTCATTCATAAGGCAAAACCATATAATTTATTGATTTTAACATACTGCTGAAACAAAATAAAATTGAATGAAGGCAGGGGAAGCGGTGCTTCCATCGCTTCCATGGACCGCACGTCGGAACCACACCACGACAAAATACAGTCAAAGGCGCAACAGCGCTGAACTAGATACAGAGTAATAACTATCGATTGGTAAGGGCTCAAATCCCACTAAACGTAAGGGTTCAAAGGAGAAAGAAAATAACATGAAAAATAATAGAATTTAAAGACACTACTGGAGAACCAAACCACTTATGAACAGAAAATGGAACAAGCTTTTACACGTAATTCAACACATGATAACACACAAACCGATAACTACAACGAATACATTTTGGAAACTATTAATAAAAGTACCAAGGAAATAAAAGAAAACAACACAAAGAATAACCAACAAAGCAAAATCTCAAGAGCAACAAAAAATATGATTTTCCAACGGAACAGAGAAAAAACCAGAAAGACACCAGAGGTACTAAGGACTATGAAAAAAGAAATAAGAAAGTCAGTTAGGGAAGATCTTAGAAAATCCAATGAAGAGGCAATAAGAAATTGAGTCCTTGGGCAAAATAGAAGCCCCAAAATATTCAGAAGAAGAAAACGTCAAAAGGAAGGACGAATGTAACAGCTTTAATCGATGAGAATGGAAAGCATTTACGACCATAAGAGTATATTACGACACATAGAATGGTTCTATCGAGACCGATATTCAACCAAAAGAACTGAACCTCCCGCTATACAACCCATAGACAAAAGAGCCGTCTTAACAGTAAACTACTCTGAAGATGTCCCACCAACAGCGTATATGAAATTAAATCCCTAAAGCTGATTTTTTTAAGCGTGTGGCATTATTAGCCTAGTTGAGGGGATCAAAGTCACATTTTTAAACAACTTGGCGTCGTGAACTGTGTTATATCCCCGAGGTTGTGAGCGTGTATTAAGTGTATAGTGTACGTGTCTTGTTACTATCTGCAGTTGACCACTCTGCAGACAGAATCGTTAATTGTACAACCAGACGATTAAATGGCCTCACTCGCTCAAGTACCGACCTCGAACAGTGGGGAATTCTTTATAAAAATCGTTACCACTGCGTGAGATTCGAACCCAAGACTCCTAGCTAGGAGCCCAGCGCTCTTACCACTGCGCCAACGAGCTTCTCCTAAAGCAGATGAAAAACAATAAAGCTGCCAGATCGGATGAAGTAATAATTGAATACCTTAAATTTGGAGGCTGAAAGCTACGACAATACCTGGAAAAACTATTTAATCTCTGCCTTAATAAAAGGGAGTGCAAGGTTAGCAAGTTACTATCCAATTATATTGCTACAGAAACGTCTAACGACGCTCTATGTTCCTTACGGAGCAAAAATTATTTAAAAAAATGATAAAAGGGAGATACAATAATTAAAATGGAAAGAAACCAGAGTAATACTCATCTTCAAAAACGGAGACAAAAAAGATCTAAAGAACTACAAACCCATCTCTCTTATGTCACACCTGTATAAATTGCTTACTAGTATCATAACTAATAGAATATCTGGCGGATTAACCACCAAAACAGGTGGCATTCCGATCAGGATATAGCACTATCGACGATATTCACACACTAAAGCAAGTAATTGAAAAATCAAAAGAATACAACCAACCAGTATATTTAGCCTATATAGACTATGAAAAGACGTTTGATACTGTAAAAATGGGCCTTACTAAATGTACGTAAAATATGCCGAATTTATTACCGATATATTAAATTAACTAATGTTTAATTAATGGATAATACGACCATGCCACCTTAAAAGTAAAAGTACATGAAGAGAACCAGTAAATATAATGCGCGGAATTAGACAAAGGGATACGATCTCACCTAAGCTTTTGACCAACTGTCTGGAAAATGTACTTAAAATGGTTAGCTGAGAGACAGTGGGAATTGACATAAACGGAGAATAATTATGTCCGACTTAAGATTTGGCGATGATATTGTTATGCTACCAGCCAACATAGAACAACTTAGAGAACCCTCTGAAACAATTAGACTAAAAATTAACATATCCAAAATTATGGCCAATATGCAAGACGTTGCGGCAATACAAATGAATGAATGTGACACAATAGAGGTTGTCGATGAGTACATATACCCTGGACAGAAGATCTCGCCAGAGACATTCAGACTAGATAGATCTTGAGAAGAATCCAATTGAGATGGACGGCTTTCGGCAAACTTAGATCAATTTTTAAATTCAACTTCCACCAACATTTGAAGACCAAAGTATTCAACCAGTGCGTTCTTCTAGTCATGACGTATGGTGTGGAGACATAGGCCTTAATAGAAACACCAATCAAGAGAGCCACACAAAGGGAGATGGAAAGATCAACGTTGGGCATACGACTCCAGGGCGGGAGAACAATAGAATGGATACGGAACTGGGCTAGAGCGACAGACATATTAGAACACGTAGCGAGATTGAAGTGGCAGTGGACCGGCCAGCTATAATAAACAGCGGACGAAAGATGGACCAGAAAAGTTACGGAATGGAGACCTAGATTCGGAAAAAGAACACGTGTGGAAGGCCCAGCACTAGGTGGACAATTGAAATGCAACAGCAGGAATCGCAACTAATAGAGGTGATCAGAGACGACGTGGGGAGGCGTATGTCCAAAGGTGGAATATCTAACTTTGGCCATGATGACGATGACGAAAATACCGTATCTACAACTTAATAATAACTTAAAATGCTTATATTGAAGTGATTATGAGTCAAGGTATCCACTTGTTTTATGATTATAAAACGACATTAAAGATAATACGAAGGAAAAAAATATTACTTCCATTATTATGTAAATATTCGATCAAACATTGCTCACCGCAATCGATGCTTATCCTTTTATAACTAAATTATAAAGACACAACAAAATTAAGCCTTACCATTAGCGTTTGTAAAGCTTTCTCCTGAATGTTATCCGCCAGAATAGCTTGTCCAGCATCTGTGATTAAATCACTTCTGCATAATAAAATATTCTCCAGAATTTCTAGCTCCAGATAATCCATTTTTAAATCCCTTAATTTTTTAAAAGTGTTCTGCAAATTGGGCAACAAAGGCAAAGAAATTGTGGGCCAGTACGCTGCTTTAAAAATAAACAACGGTGCCCATAAATGAGTTAAGATTCCGTCTTGCGAATTCCTATTCAGAAGCCCAAATCCAGAATTATTTCTCGCTTGTTTAATTGCAATCAACAAAATTTGAGCCGCAAGTTCGTGCTGGCAATTTAAATTTGGTTTTAGAAGGCTGGGATCTGTTGTAGCGTAGAAAATCATCTGGGAATTCCTGCGGATTTGATTTTGGGCGACCCTGGTGAAAGCGCTTGTTGATTTTTGAATGAGTGTTTGTTGAGTTTTTGGTTTTCGAGGTCCGCGTTCTTCTTGTACAGCTGTTAAGTGATTATCTATTTTTATTTATTTTGATAAATAGCGTCGTTTTCGGGATTTTACCTGCGGTATTCATATGAACAGCAAAGCATCGTTGTAAACGACAGTACGGGCACCAGTTTCTGCGAGCCTTATCAACTATGCAACGACCGTCTCCAGCTGAATTCGGTTATGAATGTTATGATTAATTAATGTAACAAATTAGGAACAAAATACTAACTACAAATGTTTAGGAATAGAGAAATCCTCGTAGTCCTTTAAGTTTCAACGTTTCTTTATGTTAGTTATAAACAAAATTATACAGATGTTTAGTGTCCAACCTGGAGATTTTAAAAAATGTATTCTTCAAAGCACAATACAACTTAAATCATAGAGAAACTGAAACTGGCAAGGTGTTTATAATGCAGAAAAAATAAGAAGTTGGATTATTTTCAAACTCATTCAGGTAGTCATCATTATGAAACAAGATCGTGTAACCTAATCATAGCGAATAAATACAAAAAAAAAATAAATCTACGCGTAATTCGTTAGATGTCAGACTTTTTAATAAATTACCGTCTACATGGAAAAGTTATGATTTAAGGAAATTTAAACTTAAAGTCAAACAGTTACTTATTGCCAACTGTTATTACTCTGTAAACGAGTTTCTAGTTGATGTACCACCAAACCTTCTACATACAGGATTAAATGTATTAAGTCTGTTTTTATTGTAACGTTGTTTGTTCTTTTATTATTGACTTGCTACAAATGTAATTATTTATATAAAGTAGCCAAATAACAGTATATTATACACGACGCTATAATGAATGCTATTATTACCGACGATAATGTTTGCAACAAGAGCGAGCGAGTTTTGCAATTATCCGAGGTAATAGTCGCCATTATACCAAAACCATGTGGTAGGACTATGTTAAACGAAGTGGTAGGATTAGAAACATAACCTAAATAAAAACACTACTAAAACCATGTGGTAGGACTATGTTACACGAAGTGGTAGGATTAGAAACATAACCTATTTCCTTCATTATACACCATAGACAATGATGTTACCATGACACCGTGAATAATGATTATTCACTGCTGGCAGTGTATAATGGATAGCATTATGTTTGACCAAACACATGAATAATTGACAGATTATTGACGAGTCGTGGACAAATATTATTATTATTTTAACTGAACTCAAGGTAGGCAACCCCCACCGCAGAACACAAACAAGAACTTCAGTTTCCAGTTAATAGTTCGTAAAGTAATTTGGTTAATTAATTGAGACTTACAGGAAGTATTCAGCACACTTCCATCTACTACTCCACAAAAAATTAAAAAATGCACGAAACTAGAACTATTTAAAAAGAACTTAGAAGTTGTACCGCCAGAACCGTCGGGTACCGCTTGCGGGCGCTATCACGTTTTAATTAATATTTCGGAAATTAATTTGAACCGTTAATTGAGGCTTACCGGAAGTGTTTACACTTTTCCATCTACTTCTACACAAAAAATTTAAAAATGCAAGCCACTAGAACATTCTTAAAAACAACTTAGAGTTTGTACCGCCAGAACGTTCGAATAGCGTTTACGGGCGCTATCAGATTTTAATTAATATTTTGTAAATTAATTTGCGCTGTTAATTGAGGCTTAAAGGAAGTGTTTAGCGCACTTCCATCTACTACTGCACATAAAATTTAAAAATGCACGACACTAGAACGCTCTCAAAAAAAAAACTCAATATGTTTAGTTGCATATGAAAATAGATTTCCAACATAAACCAAAAGTAATTCGGTGTTAGGGTAGATACGTAAGGTAAAATTAATGAAATATGTCGAATATAAAGTGTATTATTCATTAAGGCTTTAAATATTAGGAAAGGAATATTTATTTTTCGCATTTTGACAAAAAAAGTGGACTTTTTTTATTAAAAAATCATAAAGAAAGCAACACTTTTTTTAACTATTTTTATTAAACGCTTTTTTACATTTTGCATTAAGTAAGTATGCTTTAAATACCTGTAATCATAAAACAATTTTTATTATTAATGATGACACTTATCAACATAAATTTTAATCTGACAGTTTGCGTGACCATGCAATATTTTGAAATGGTAAATGAAATATTGTAAATTGTCAGTTTGACAACTGTAAATTCTCAAATCCTTTTTATCCTATTTTGAGGGATTTAAGATGTCAAAATGCAAAAAAATATTGTGTACAACTAGTAATGAAAGAAATACTTTTTTCATGAGTTTGAGCGTGTTTTTGGCATTAAAATCACCACCGGAGATGAATCTATTTCCCAGCGTTTTGAAATATCGTTCATACTGTTGTTTTTTATTGTTGTGTTTGGGTGGGCAATAAACTGCTGAAAGGACCAACGATCCTATGTGGTCTAGTATGACAATATTTGTGGCTTGTAGGGAGTATTGTTCTGCTTCGTAGTGTTTGATGTTTTTCTGGATAATGATTGCCGTGCCTCCATGGGCTTTTCCGCTTGGGTGAGTTGTAAAGTAAGTGCAATAATTTGGTAATTTTATGTGTGATTTGTCTGTTAGATGGGCTTCCGAAATTAGCATAATTATTGATTTGTAGGAAGTGGAGAATTTCCTGAGCATGTTGACACAGACCGTTGGCGTTCCATATTGCTATTTTAAGTAATTCAGCCATTAAGCTAGTTTATTAACAACAGTTGTTAGCAGATTCAGCATCGTGCTCATCTGTTCCATTAGTTTTTTCATCATAACTTGTAATTCAGTGAATTCATTTGCTTGTTGAGGTATAGTGTTTATGCCAACTTGGTAGATTAGGAATTAAATCTGAATATAAAGTTCTAAAGTAAAATTGGAAGCTGGTTATCAAATATCAAACATTATTCTTATATAGCAAATTGAAAAGAGTTTGACAACTTATTTTTTAACAGTTTACATTTTATAATAGCTTGAATACTGAACGGGTTTTCTTTAGAAATATTACAAGATAATGCAGTATTATGGAATTAAGCTGACAATCCTTTTCAAGATAATTAATGGAGTAATTCAAGAGCTTCAGAAAATTAGCCAATACACAGGGTTTATGAATGATGACGACCCTTATTTATATTTATTCAGTTTTTAAATTTCTGTAGCTATTCCGTTAATAGAATATTAAATCAGTTTATTAGTTTGAAAATATATTCAATTAATGAAAAAACATATTAATTTAAGGAAAGGGTAGGAAAAATTAAAATTTGGCAACAATTACTTACCGTCGACGGTTTCTGTAAAAATATTCAAACGATTAGGTGAGGACGTGTGCATTGGATTCCACTAAAAACCCAAAAGAAGCACCGCTACAGGTGAAGAAAGAGAAGTTTTAGTTTTAGATTATGCCAAAAACGTTTATGATCCCGCTTGTGCTTAGTTGAGGAAGATCTTAAAAATAAAATAATTTAGGCATGCAGGTCAATTATGTTTAATATATGCATACTGCAAATAATGAACATCATTTTGAATACAAGTTGAAGTAACCATATCTTTTCCAATTTGTATTAATTTAAATGTTCTTAGTTTATGAATTAAATTGTTTTTGCAATTTTATTTTTTTATAGTTTGCTACATTTTGTTTATCGAACAGTCTTTCTTTTTGTATTGCTTTAATAAAAATTAATTCTTCTTGTTTTAATTAATACATTTAATAATTCCGGAGTCCGATCAGCTTAAAAATAACTTAAGGGAGATTCAGGTGTCATATTGTCATAATAAAGACTGCTTCATACTGCGTTTAATCTGTGAAAATGTATGATGTGTTGCATACTCAAATTTAGGTAGGGGTTTTATTAACCGTGAATAACTCAGCGCACGAAAGATTTGTGATTTGTTAAAACGTTCCATAAATATGGGGTGAATTAATCCTATATTTAAAATAGTTAGCGAAATAATTGTTACGAGCACTCTGAGTTAAATATATTTAAAAGTATTTTGTCGAAGAGCACTTCAGAAATCGTACAACAAAATGGGTACAGACAGAGCGGTTTAGCTAAACCTTGTTTTGTGTAGATCATCTTCTTCATAACAAAAGTTAACCCAGAAAAAGATTAACCGCTAATAAAGAAGAGGTTCATTTAATAACAACGCTTACAGCAACTTAATTATGGCAAATATTATAAAAAAAAAGCAGCGTTAACAATATGATAATAGATGTAGCAATTGTATTTCGTAACCATTTATTGGATCTAAAAGCAACATACAGGTCACTCGTAAAACCTTTTGAATAGTTTTCAATTCAGTCAGTAAGAGGTTAGGACTTAAAATGAACATCCGGTATTTTACAAAAATTACAATTCCTAAGGCTATAAATATTTCTGACCACTAACTCAAATGACTACAATTATTAGCCTGTATTTGACGTCTGACCAAGATTAAAAATTGGAAGTACCTAGGTTTTCTGGAATATTTAAAATAACGAAATATCTTCGACAAAATTACTCCATACACCTACTTAACCTTCTTCTTAGACGTAGATAAACTCTCAGTAGGGGTATAAACAAAAACCCGAAAAGTTCCCAACCGATATTTGTCCGCAACATCCCTTATTTCCCAAAAATCACCCCCCAGCTCGTACATTATGCTTGTTTTTCTCATTTTTCTCTTTAGCCGTTGTTTTAACGGGAAATGTTTATAGAAACCAAAATATTCTTTATTAAATTTTACACAAAAAGTGTTATATTGGTGTTTTGTCTAATCCCCATCCAATTCGCGAAAACAACGTTTAAAGTTAAGGTTTAAAATACCCCACTAGTGCGGCCATGACTGTGGTTTTAGTCTCTAGTAGGTAGTAGGCTTAAGTTATGTGTTGTGTTTAGTTTGATTTTCGGAACTATCCCTTTAACTTTAAACGCAATTTGCCGGAGTATGATGGAGATTAGCCAAAAGGACAATATAACCTTTTTTGTGTAGAATTTAATAATAAACATTTCATTTCCTATACATTTTGCGAATCGGAGCAATGGGTTATAAATTTTTTTTATTAAACTGTAACCTATACACGCTAGGGGTGAGTTTTCACGAAAAATGGGGATGTTGCGGACACTCGTTGGGTGGGAACTTTTCGGGTTTTTGTCCCTACCCCTATTGCGAATATAACTACGTGAATATAAAAGCTTTATAAATTATTTCTTCTAAAAAGTACCTACTATTTGCTTGTACTAATAGTGTGTTCGTTTTATATGGCAAGCCCTTACTTGTAAACTTTATAATAATTTATTTTAGTTAAGAATAATATTTACACGTTAATTTTAGCTACATCTTATGCACACTCTATTTCTCTATCCACTAATACCATTACAATTTTTGTATGTTTAAATGGGAAGCAACAGTATACACTAACGTAGTTTTTAATGCAATTTTGCTATTTCCGGTTTGAAACACTCCACCCGGTATATTATGAAGTGTTTGTGAACCGGAAACATTGTATTGGTTTAATATAAAGCAATAGTATTTGTAAAGCCAAAACCTTCTGAACGGCCAAGCGTTTTAACGAAAAAAATTCATTATAAAATTATCATTCTTTAAACCTAAAATCTAAAAACAAAACTGAGTTTGTAAGTTGCAACCAATACAATAATTAAAACATCTTTCAAATGTTACGCTTTGTTAGTCCAGAAATACAATGTTTCGCCAATAAAAAACGTTTTTGGCTCTGTAATTTTATGGTACCTATTGCTAACTATGCAAGATGTGGAAATTATTTTTAAAAGTTTATAAACCAAAATTCAAATCTGAAACCAGAGAATTTACTATTCAGTTAAATTTTTCCAAAACGCAAATGAAATTTAAGATTACATGTTAAGTTCAAGTCTCAATTTCATTCCTATATTCAAATTCTTCAGTTTGACTTCGATCATTTTAATTTAAAACCCCACTCAAAAGACTCGAATCTTGAATCAATTGAATTTTATAGGCTCGAATCTAAGGTATTCCGAATTCTACGACTGAATTTAATTGCCTTATTTTTAGTACATACTGATTTTTGTTTGTAACATATTGTACACAGTAAAAAATTTCTGTTAAACATTTATTAACTTAATAAAATTATTAAAGTAGGTAATTAACTTATAATTAAAGCTAACTTCTTTTCGAGCAACTGCTGATGTAAAATCCCCAATGAATTAACTTAACAAAACACAATGCCTTTTGACAGAGTGTAAACTTGAATAAAATATTTTGTCAACATGTAAATCGGTCAGTAACTATTTCAACTTTGGAATGGAAATAATAAATACTAAAATAAATAAAGTAAATTGTAATTTTGTTCATTTATGTGTCAGTTTGCAATAACTGTTAGTTATTGTTTTCGGGGAATTTTGGGAATGTGTGTAATGAAAAGTTTTATTTCATTTGCTAATTCTGTAAAATTGATCATTACAACGAAAGTCATTCAGATACTTGATAATTTGATTTAGTTTGTATTATAGGTACATTAATTTTATTTATTTATATTATTTATTTATAGAACAAAAATAGTATTAAACGAAAAATTATTGTTTCTATTTAAAAAATGGAATTGAATTGAATTGAATTTTTTTATTATCTGCGGCAGAACCTTTGGGCAATCAAATAATGCATTTCATAATCACCTCTCATTTGTAAAATTTCTTAAAATTGTAATTATTCCTTGTATTCTTTTTATAAGAAAATAATTGTATTTAAAAGCAAAAGAGCACAAGGTTTAAGAGTTTTATCAAAAAACAAACAATTTTTAATGCATCGCTAATTACCAAAAATATTAGAAAACATGAAGTTCACTGTAACAGCGAAACTTCATATTTGGCCTTATATGTTAAACACGATTAAATTTTTTAAATTATGAAAGTAAAGGTAGTTTACTCTTGCCACCAATTAAAATTTTTCACATTTTCGCTAACATCGTTTTAAGTGTATTTATGATTTAAAAGATGTACATACTTTTATCAAGAGTAAATTCTGTTGAGAAATCAACAATAACAAAGTTTTTCATTTGTTGTATACATTTAAGGAAACACTGTGCAAAAGTAACTCTGAATTAATGTAAAATTAACACCATGCTATGATAAAATCTAAAAAAACAAAACTGTAATTTGGCAAGGTGTTATAAAATATTAAACAATTAATTGCAGAAAATAAAATTATCAACTAAGAAATTGGAAATAAAGAATGCCTCATTTTCTTCCACTTAAAATAATTAGCCTTAGCTCTAAACAGCGAGGATTCCTTTATTAAAAGTGTCGCAAAATTTTAGTTAAATACGTACAGATACACGTATAAATAATATTTCTCCGGACACTTCTCTTAAAAAAGCAGGAACATCCGTCACAGCAATAAACACCGTAGTGTTTTCCATACGACCTATCACCACAAACTCTACAAGGTACAGGAGCAGGAAGGGTACGACCTTAAAATAAAATTTAAAGCCTAATGCCACAACGAACTTTTCATACTTAAACTCACCCATAATTTTGAAAATTTTTAACTTTTATCGGTCAACTTTGCCTTCAAAACTCGTCCACTTTTCAAACACTCGCTCATAATAAAAATGACCAAGTTGTTATCAGTCTGTTGTATTTATACGTTCTTATTTCCACTTTACTTACCTAAGGGTTTTGACAGGTCGCCCCCAACTTACCCCTGATCCACAGGTCACCCCTTAGACACGTGGCTTTTGCTGCCAAACGATGGCATTAACAATAGACGTCATTCTGTCTCGAGTGTTGTTTTAATATTTGATAAGGTGATATGCCGTAATGATCACCGTTCAACATGTTCAAGATTTGCTGACTTACATTGTTATTATTGTTCTTATACAGGGACGTTCACGTTAGTACAGTTTCTAGTTTTAAAACCATTAATTTTTTTAATTTTTAAATAAGCACATTCTCTTGTAAATGAGCATTTTAGCATTTTATAAGTTTATTTACTTATTTATGCTTTTGAAAAGAAAAATCACAAATAATCAGAACCTAATGCTACAGAACTCTCTGGAGGAATACAGCAACACAAGCAGCTCATTTTCAAAATTTTAGTTTTAGTTTCGTAGAACTAAGCGATCATTTATAATTCACTTTGTTTAGGGGTAAAGTTAAAAATTCTATTTGGAAATATTGAGTTTGCAGAAGTTTATCACGGCTAAACCTAGGAAGATGACTGCTGTTTTCTTCACTACTTCAGCATACCCTCAAAATTGTTTCGACCTTCCAAGAAGATTTTTGGGAAAAATAGAGTATTGTATTATGTATGCCATAAACTGCCAGGAACTCCCTAAAATACCTCCAACCGACTCAGATTACCCGTAATTGTTTGAGTTTCACTCAGACTCAAATCTTAAAAATAAAACCCTTAAACACCACTAAGGGGGGATATTTAAATAATTGTAATGATAACATATTCCTAACTTCTAATGTTTAATTAATAGTTATTTGTATGCTAAGGCCGCGAAATTCCATTTTAGCGTACCGAGAGAAAAATTGTCGCCGAGGCCGCTTGCGGCCGAGGCAAGACAATCTCGAGGGCGCTAAAGAATTTCGCGACCGAAGTGTACACAACATTTTTTGTGCAGCCGTAAAAAATACATAATAAAACTGACATTTTCATATGTCAACTCTCATGTGCCAAATAAGTGACGTTTAGTTTAACGGCCGTTATCCTTAGTAACGGCCGCGAAATTGGCTGCACAAAAAATATTTTTATAGTCCAAGCATGAACCTTCTAATTTTTGTTAAAAATAAAAATATATTACTCTGAAGTTAGAGACATTAAAGAAATTTTTGCATGATATAGAGCAGTGATGGTATGGTTAACAAATTTTCAAAAAGAGGAGTAATCGTTTATAGATTTTATTTACCCTGATGTTTACGTGTTTATGTTTATTACTATCAACTTATAGTATATACCTCCCTCTTACATTTCGTACAGCACGGAGTATCATATTGGGTTGTTTGCAGAATTTCTTATATGCTTTAAAAAAGATCAAACGGGGAATAATTGCGTGTCCATGGTATCAGTTCATTTGTTCAAATTTCTAATTTAAATAGAATTTACTTATGCGGGCATCATGAGCAGGTGCACCATCGTGTTGAAAAATTAACGTGTGGTAATCCATGCGACAGTTATTGTATATTTCAAAGAGTCAAACGCCTATCGAAAAATTGGGGTCCCAAAATTTCCCACCCCAGAATTTCACACCACACATTTACGGTAAATCTTCTTTATAAAATTATAAATTATATTCTCTAATAATATGGTTGTTTTAACTACTACGGTGAAATGATGATTACCCGTTGTAACTGAAAGTATATTTCTCAATGAAGGAATTTCGGATTTTCTTGACAGTTGTTTATGAATCAATTGCAAAATTATATCCTTTTCTGAGAAACATTTTCAAGTAAATGTTGAATTGTTTGAACCTTGTAAGGGCGTGAAAATTACGTTTCGATTCTTCTTCTGACATTCACGGCTACTAGATCAAATAATTTAGGCTTTCACTTGTTTCTTTAAATTATTTGTGTTATTATTTTAGGTTAAAATTGTTTATTTTTTCTCTTACTTTTAGTTAAAGGCATTGTCAACTTATGCAACATATTTAGTAAATATCAAAATACGTTAGTTAAAATACTGGTAAAAGTACCCGCATTGGTAGAATTTCAATATCTTTGATAATAACCACAATAAACGGGTAGAGAGAATTCAGATCCCACATATGTGACGTCACTGGTGTCGACCTCCGGAGGCTGCTACACAACGTCCGCGTTACCGAACATAACCTAAACACATACTAAACACGGCAACATAACCTAAATTTAGCGTTGTACTTGTAGCTATGCTAGAGCTCTTACCGGCGATCGACATATGTGACGTCATAGTTTAAACTTTTAGCTCCCATAACACGGTAACGAATTAAAATTCGGCCGTAAAATTTTGAAAAGGTGCAATACTCAGTTTACTCAATCAAATTATAAAATAAAAAAAATCGACTTTTCATAAGTTGACAATGCCTTTAAGTAAATTTAGCATAAGTCAATAGAAAGTTATCCTGTTCAAAATATACTTATAACAAGGTCAGTAACTATCTTTTGAATGTAATATTGCCCCATATTTTTAATCTTATATAGAAGATTGGTTAGTAAGCAAATGATGATACTGTTAGAACTTGGTCTGCAATAATTAAGGATCTTCAGGTGGATGAGCTCCAATTCTGTCTGTCTGTATGTATCCATAACCTCTTTTACCTTTCGGTATCGAGGCTGGTGCGTTAGCGTATGTGGTCTTTACGGGTGCTATGCACAATCCAGTCCAACTCTGTGGGTTACGTGATTGGTGGCTGGTGCGTCGTTTAATACCTGCATACTGCACCGTGTGTATTGTGTATGTGTGTGTACGTGTAGGTGTAGGACCTTGTTACTCTACCTTTTAGGCCTGTATTCAGAGGACAGCGTCGTGAATTTGGTGCCCAACGACGAATGATCACCACGACTCGATATAGGCTGCATTACAATCCTGCCCATCGGGAGATCCAATAAACCAAGAGCTAACGTAACGCTAGGCCTGATGCTCTACCACTGCGCCACCCTGGCACATGAATTCCAATTTGTGTGAGCAAAATTGTAATTGATAGGAATGTTCAGAATAAGATTTTATTAATTAAGTAAAATTGATTTCTTACTTTTTTTTAATATTAATAGAATAATAATCAATGAGACTACTGCTGCTAGTATGTTAGGAATTTGCCGTAAAATTGCTTAAACAAGTAGAAAATATCATTCTGGTTCTGGTCGAATGTAAACTAAGTTTACTAAAGGGTAAGAAGTGTTAAATAAAATTCTAGAAGGTCGTTGAACGTGAAGTATGGATTTTATCAATGCTTCTGTTTATTCCAAAAGGGTCATTTGATCCTTTTTAATGTAAGAAAATTAAATGAATTATTGATAATGGAAAATGGGAGAAGAAAATGTAATGTAAAAAATTATGTTGCATTATCTATTGAAAATCCACAATCCACGCAATCATTGGACAGTTATTGCTCCTACATACGGAATAGCTGAAAGTAACTTAATAATTACAGCAGTTCTTCTAAAGGATATTTGTCATCTTGGTAGAATATATCCTAATACAATACAAATAATCAAATATTGGTGTTTTAGAAATAGGTATCATACTGAAAATGTGCTGGTACGTAGCAAGCAAGCGCCATAAAGAATAATATTAACTAATGAATTTGCTAGAGCTACTCCAGTTAATACTTCTGCAGTAATCAGAAAAATAAATCCTAGGGGTTCATAATATTTGATATAGATAACGTTATCCTTTGCTAAAAAAATGGAAGTAGTATTAACTTATATACTTCCCGTTATTGATAACATTTTTAAATTTAAATTTGCTTTATACAAGGTGGGGCACGGGAACCAAGTGTTTTTGGAAAGGCTAGTACTCGGCCATTAGGAGGGAGAGGGTAGTGCGGCAAGTGGCATTCCATTCCTTGGCTCATACCATTTCACTTTCAGTTGCCATCATGTAGCCGTGGACGCTAGAACACTGCATGCAGCGGTTTTTCATACAGTTGTCGCGAATTTTCAGCAGCCCAATACCAACAATTTTGTTTGTTGACGGCCCCATTAAGGTGGAAATGGGCTTCATCACTCATTGCCACCATTATGTTTTCATTCTGCCCATAAAGTGCAAGCATTTCCTGTGCAAAATTCAATCGTTGGGGGTAATCCCTTACATTCAATTTCTGCACAGTCGCTAACTTGTATGGGTGAAAACGTAATTCTCCACGCAAAATCCGTCTGATACAGTACGATTGCTGATTCGAAGTGCAGCTGAATGTCTCTGCGGCGAAACTCACGCTGAACCGCGGTCACCGACTCGCCACTCCTAACAAAACAATCATATGCGAACGTGCGGTGTTCTAGTGTTCATGGCTCCATGATGGCAACCAAGGAGAATAAATGGCAACTGAAAGTGAAATGCTATGAGCCAAGGAATGGAATGCCACCTGACGCACGACCCTCCCTATCCTAATAGCCGAGTACTAGCCTTTCCAAAAACACTTGGTTCCCGTGCCCCACCCTGTATTAGGTATAGATAATACACCAACATACAGCAATACCCCTTTTTCTGTATTTTAAATTTTAAACAGTGCAATCTTTGCTTTACTTATTTCAGTCCTTGAGACTCGTCACGTAACCTATGAATTTTATCAAATTAGTTACATACATACATTTACTACAGTTTTATTGCCAACCAAGTTCGTGTTTCTTGATCACACTGCATTCAAAATATTATTATTTGCTTTAGGTTCTTCTTCCGTCTCTAATTTAGGCATTTGTCTCTCTTCCGTTTGCAATAAGATCATCACTCCACCTACTCTTGTACTCCTCTTTCCTAGTGGTGATTTGTCTCATGCTACTCTGACTATCTTTTCTTCGTTCATCCGATTGATGTACTTCATGTTTTCTGATTAATACCCATTCATTAATATTTTCTACATTCTTATATTTTCGTTCCTTTCCCTGTCCATCAACGTTTTCCAAGCGATTTTGCGCAGTACTTTCATCTCGCATATTTCCAATAATCTCTTGGTTTTTGAGATGTCTGGGCGAGTCTCTGCGGTATATGTCATTATTGGTCTTATTGCAGATTTATAAATTCTTGATTTAGCTTCAGTTGTGTTCATTTCTCCATATAGTGTCATTTAGACATGCTGCTATTCTTGCCGCCTTCGTTGTTTGATGTCTAACCTCTGTCTCAACATCACCATATCCAGATATTTCTATGCCTACGTATTTGAATTTAATTTCTTGTTGTATGTATGTGCCAATTTACATCGAATGGGTGTTTTAGATGTTGTCATACATTTTGTTTTAGAAGTTGATATCATCATGTTAAACGATTTAGGTATGCAGTTAAATCATACGGCAACCTTTGAATGTCGTTTTCGTTGTCTGCTACTAACACTGTATCGTCGGTAGAGCACAGAATTGTAACATTGCGATTACCCACTTTGTATCCCCGTATATTTCGTTATTATTTATTATGGCGACTTCTTCCTCTATGGGTTTGTCGTTTTCAGTTTCCATAACACACGATTATTCCAGTCGTCTTCTTTCAGGTCTCGGTCTATCATTATTTGTCTCATGTATGATTTCCATTTCAACGCTGGTCGTCCTCTTCTTCTTTTACCCCTCGGATACCATTGATAAATTCTTTTGGGCCATCTCCCTACCTCCATCCGTTCAATGTGACCATACCACTTCAGAGCTCTGTTTTCTAGATTTCGTGTTATAGACGATTTTATGTGCATCTCTTCCCAGATTCTGTCAGTTCTCCACCTGTTTAGCTTCGTTATTTGTAGGCACCTTCTCATGAAATCTAGTTCCACAGATCTAATTTTATCTCTTATTGTTTCCGTTACTGGCCACATCTCTCCTCCATACAACACAATGCTTTCTACTATACTGTGGAAGATATTCTTTTTTGTTTCTTTCGTCAAATCTTTGTTCCATAACATTCCATGTAGCGCACGTGTTGCTGTTCTTCCTAATTTGATTCTGTTATCAACATCTTCTTCTATTTTGCCATTTTTTGTGATTATTGATCCGAAATATTTAAAACTATTGCAGTTCTGTATTTCTGCATTGTCAAGTATTAAATTTTCCTGTTCTCCATTTACACACATATACTCCGTCTTTTCTAAGTTAATCTTAAGACCCCTTTTATAAATTCTATTTTTAGTTCTTTAAGCATGTATGTTATATCTTCTTTATTTTGGGCAAAAATAATTGTGTCATCTGCAAACAGCAATGTAATCAATGTAGCGTCATTAATTGGTATGCGTCGTTGTAAACATTTCCGTGTCCAGTTCTCTAGTACTTCATCTATATATATATATATTAAATAGAAGCGGTGACAAACAGCACCCCTGTTTCAATCCCTTTGTTATATTAAATTTTTGTGTCATCCATTTGCCCAATTTAATTTTTCCTGTTGTGTTATGGTACAGTTGTTTAATCATATTTATCCACTTTCGTACTTTCTTTATTATTTCATCCATGGTGATGTTGAAAAAGAGCGGACTTAAGAAATCCTACTGTAATTGGTTCGGTGAATTCCCCGTTGATTCTGGCTTGTATTTTTTATTGCCTTGAATACGTTGTAAGGCATTTATTTGTTATAAAGGAGGTGTATTACATCTTTCAGTTGGACACGATCGAATGCTTTCTTTAAGTCGATAAAGCACACATAAGCAGTTTGTTATATTTGATCGACTTTTCTGCTATTTGCCTTATGACGAAAACGGCATCAGTGCACTACCTTCCGGATCTAAATCCTTGCTGTTCATTCGATAACGCTATGTTTATTTTATTTATTGATCTTTGTGACTAGTTTCGAAGTTATGCTTAGGAGATTTATGCCTCTATAATTCGCAGGTAGGTACCTTCTTGTCTGCTTTTTAAAACATGATAATCGTAATGCTGGTTCACCATTCATCTGGTATGCTTTGGGTTGGCACTAAATATTCCTAAAAATTGTTACTGATGGCGGGCATTCCTGTCTCAAACGGAATACGTAAAAGTTTTACAGAACACACAAATGAATATTCTTTATTCCTTCATAACTAATAACTTCAAATTAGTATCGTCTATTGAAAGCTTGTAAAATTATACCTATTACTTAACTTTAAATATTAGGTTCTTAGAACACTTCAAGGCTAAAACTCATTTTTCTTAATTAATTTAGACCAAATTTTTTATTCTCAGGTTATAATTATATGTAATCAATATATGTATTGAAATGTGATCTTTTACAGGTAACTAATAACGGTTTGTTGTAATATTTTCAGAAATGCAAGTCTTATTTTAATTGTTGTTAGTTTATAAGGTTGATTATTTTAAAAAAATTATGTTGTAGATTTAATTATGTAAAATAACTAGTTTTAAGAAATCATTTGGCATCTTGATGTACATTTTTTAAAAAATTGTTATGTTTATTAGATATTATGATTTTTAAAAGAGAAAGAAAATAATCAGGGGGGATATTGAAAAATAGTAAATTTGGTTGATTATTCAAGATAACATTTTCATAACCTGGTTGTTTTCCTTGCCTGAGGAATGGTAACAATGTGTAAAGCAAGTTTGTAAATAAATTTGGATTGAGTTGGAGGTGATGTTGGAATTTGGTTTTGTATTGACTGTTTTGTTATTGTTTGATTGGTGTGCCAGGAATTGGTGAAGTTGGACAGTTTTGGTTTGACAGGGAGGTTATTTTGAAAAGATTAGGAAATTGGACCAATTACGTGTTATGATAAGTGAATTACAGGTATACTGAAACCGTTTTTAATTATAATTTGGACTTTTGGAATTATCTATAAACTTGTAAAAGACTTGTATTATTAGAAAGTATTGCAACATTTCCTAATTTGAATTTTGAAAAGTTAGGGCGAACCCAATTAACGAACCTGATTTAACTAAAATATGATTAAAAAATTAATTAAAATTTGAGTCGGTCGGAGCATCTTTATTATTTTGGGGTGTTAACACTTTCACTGCCACTTCGACTGGGGATACTGGCCGCCAGAACCAAGCATGGCACCGATCGGAGTCGGCGGCTCCTAGGCTCCTACAGTCAAATTTTTATCTTTACTGTATATTCAACAAACTGCTTTGTCACTTATTATCTCATTCAGGCAAATAATCACAACTTAGAAATGAAACTATGTCCAAAATTATCTATTTACAATCACAAATTTACATAAGGGTTGCTATACAACATACACTATTTTCTCGCTTTGACCAGCTCTTTCCAAATAAATATAGCGCGCAACTTAAAACTAACCCGACAAAATTCACTCTAAAACATTGTTCTGCCACACCGACACGAAAAACATTCACTCACTATCAATGCCAGCAAGAAACTGAGTGTTTAGTGTATCCCTACAGCTGGCCACGTACGTGGCCGCTGGCACAGGCTTAGATAGCCGCGCGGCCACGTAAGTGGCCGGTGGCAGTGAAAGTGTTAACATAATTATATTACATAAGTCGGATAAATATTTAATTAATAAACACTTCAGTATGTATAATCAATACGGTTTTCGCACTAACATGTTTACCGATTCAGCGGTTCATTCGTTTTACAAAATTGTTACTAATTTAGTTGATGCTGGTGAGTGCCCTGTTGGGATCTTTTGTGATCTCAACGGGGCATTCGATTGTGTAAATATTGAATTACTTTTAAATAAACTGCTTTCGTATGGTGTTACTGGATTGGCGTTGAGATGGAACCGATCGTTCTCAATACGTTAGTATTGATCACGAAATAAACCATGTCAGACAAAAATTTTCTTCTGGCGTAGTTGATATAGATATGGGAGTTCCCCAAGGAATAGTTTTGGGCACCTTATTCCCATTTTACAACTTACGCTGACGATACAGCGCTTGCAATTTCTGACCAATGTAACCTAACACTAGAATCTTTAATTAATCTTTAAAAATTCTATTTTCTACATGATTAAAAATTTAAGTACGGATTTAACTAAGGAGCAATTAATTCAAGTACCTATATCATGCCCATGTTGAGTCTAGATTACGATGCGGCATATGCTTCTGGGGTACATCCACCCTTTCCTGTGATGTTCTTATTTCACAAAAACGAATTATAAGGTGTAGGTATTGCTAAAGTTTCTAGCACCCATAGTGATGAGACCATTATTTAAAGAATATCATTTAATTTAATTAAATAATTAAAAAGCACACTTATAAGCACCTTAACTACTTGCACGCATTTATTGCAGTACAGTAAACATTAAAATTATGATCAATGTTACTTACCGGTATTTAGTCAACAATCCTGAAGCCCGAACCAAAATGACTTTCCAAAAACGCACATCATATCAATTTTACACACCACCAACATCATGTTTTATCCTTAACATTTAACACCACAAAATGCACTAACAACGCTTTGTTTAAGCTTACAACATCGAGCTAAACGTCGAAAGCAGTCGGGTATAAATTTAAAAAGAATCGAATAATTTTTATTAATACAAATCACAAACACGACTTTTATAATATAAAGTGTTCGACGTCAGATGAAATTATTTGTAGTTGGGGGTGGTTGGGTGATGTATTGGCGACGTACATGTGTGTCAAAAGCGCGGGACCAAATTGTGGTAATTAATTCTTCTTACTGAAAGTGAAAAATGGGGAAAACTGGCGGATCTGAAACTGAAAAACATCCTGCTTTCTGTTTTTTCAGAAGGTGAGTCTTAAATTTGTTGGTTATTTCACGGGTTACTCGTGGTTTGTCGATATCTACCTAGCTTTATGTGACAATTTTTCACTTCTTTGATAATTAAGTGCATATTGAAGAGCGAATTAATTGATTCAATTTCAATACAAATTATGCACTTTTACCTGAAGTAAAGGCACCGGATAAAAGTATTATTACGTCATTTGACATTTTCAGACAACTGAAAGACGAACATTTTTCAGGAAAAACGAATATGTATTTTGTTAGACCACCATGTATATCGTTTGTTGTAACCAAGCGTTGTAGACGTTATAATACACAATCACGCCTAATAAATAATGCAATTCGTCGTCCTTTCAACTCAATGCCAATCGCAAGCCGAGCTTTGACAGGCCGTTGAAAAGCTTTTAGTCCGTCATTTTTTACTGATTGTTACCTTCTTCAACGCCTTTTCTTTATTTAAACCCTCAGAATTTCCTTTGCTGTTAATATTTTATTATTCAAGCAAGGTTAAGTAGTGCTGTTGTGTAATTATTGGCACAAAACAAACACATAATTTGGTATAGCTAGAGTAAATTAGGCAACGAAATCATTACATATATCATTTAATTTTCGCAATAGTACAGTTGAATACAAGATGTATTTACAGGATTAATAATCAGTTAATCATCTACGCCTAAAAAAACATTAAGTATTTTATGTGCTATAAAAGTCTCTTTAAATAGTAATTCTTTGTTGCAGTCTTAGTACGAAAAACGGTAGTATGGATCAGGTTAGCGGATTTCGTTCATTCAGGGTCAGTATTTCAGTATTGATTTAAGCTAAAGCTAGTTTAAACTATAACTTAAACCCTAATTGAAGTCGGATCAAGCAAAGCTTCAGCTGAAACCAATACTGAAATACCTACCTTAAGCCATTCGTACTGAACTTATTTAAAATTTCGTGATTTAAATCGACAAATACCGTAACATAATGGATGTAAATTTTTGATTTAAACGAAGTTGAAATTTAAATAAAATCAGTGCAAAGGGACCGAAGTAAGTAAGTAAGATTTGGGATTTGCGAAAAATTAAATATAAAAATTTGAAAATCCAGCTTAACAATGGTCCTATTTTTTACAGAAATTGTTCGAATAAAATTTTTAATATTAAAGTACACATAACATTAAACATTGAAGTCTTTTTACAAGTATCTACATTTCTTGTGGGAGTCTTTGTCAAAATTTTAAGTTCTGTTAATGCTAACCTTAGTATATTGCACATATGATTGGGTTTGAACGCCTGCAGTCAAAAAGAGGCACATACATTTCAATTTCACTAACTTACGTTTACATGAAAATTGCTGCTATAAATAAATAGAAGGGGGGGATTGTAATTGTACTTTATCAAGCATTGAGTTCGTTCGAGAATCGTCGAATTGAACGATCAAAGCTGAATTTTGACGTACATTAGCCACACAAAAAATTCGTAACAATATACATTAATGGCATTAATAAATATCTCTAAAATCTACGATCACAAAAAACGCGTAATATTTTTTTAAAGTGATCACGATTAACAATAAAATAACGTCCTTATGTTTTCGTAGTAAAAAAATCACGTTCTGTGTTCCTACTATTTACACTTAATTATATTCGTGAATGATGGCATAAACAATAAAACGATAGCCTCTAAAAATAAATTTATCACCGAACTATGAAGATGCCATTAGTTTTGCAGCAGCCGTTACGTGATGCTGATGATGGTACGGAACTTCTGCTGGACTTCCGGCTGGTGGTCCGAAACCAAATACTTGCTGAAAGGGGTACGATTGATTTTGAAGGCAACTATATTCGTAGCCCGGTTCACTTTTTATAGTGTTAGTACTCGTTGCAGGCAATAACGATGTTTGTCCCAAAAATGGACGATCGACGGAGTTCTTCGAGGATGAATGGTGATGGTCTGTTTGGTGGTGCGAACTATGATTATGGGTTGATGTTTGGGAAGATTGTGAACTGTTGTGTTGAATTACTGATGACTTCGTTTCTGAAAAGAAATTGATTTGTTTTATTAATTTGTTACTGAGAAATCAACCTCATCTCCGTTCAGAGGTACACAAACATGGTAAAACAATTCGACAATTTGTATCTGGCAAATGAGGGCTGGTTAGTTCCAAATGCCGTCACCAATAAGTAAAATTTGTAAAGATAAAGACATTCTGGGCTGCTTGAGAAAATCCTGGTTCGGTTTGGCAGAATCGCATCTCCATCTCGTCTTTTTATTTTAGTTGCATTTAATGAAATTTGAAATTAAATAAGTCACAGCATACATCTATGTGATTATAAATATTTATTAATTTTTACTATTAACTTTTTATACTCGTATTTAGCAAAATCGAATATTCGAGAAGAGTTCTTAAAATAATGTTACAGGAAATCATTTTTTTTTTAATTTAATTAGCTTTCCTTATTCCTCTTCCATCTCTCCAGCCTAATATTCTTCTCATTTTATTTTAAAGAAGAACTTTCTTAAGTGTAATGCACCATTTTTCTCCCAAGAAAAAATACATAAAAATATATATTTTTATATTAGTTCGGGCAAAAAAGACCACCAGGTTTGCAAATTTTCAGATCTTACAATCTTTTCTGTAAGTTATACTTTCCTGAAACTTTTTTATGGAAAACTTTAAGCATTTCAGAATTTCAAAGAAGATTTTTTCGTCGTTTTCCTTAATTTTTTTTTTCAAAAGCTGCATAACTGTTGCAAAGAAAACTCTTCAAATACATATTGTTAAAAATACGACAAAAACCAATTGAAATTTCTCAGAAATTTAACTTATTTCAGAAAAATCTTTAAAATAATATTAGAAAATTTTTAAAATATGACCAAAGGTTTACCTATTATTTTAGAACTAACATTTATTATTATTCAAACAAGGAAAATTTAATAAAGTAACTTCAAAATTCATTAAAATAACTTCAAAGCTGAGCTTCATTTTTATTCTAGACCTCTTTTTCTCGAACTTTTAGAACTGAAAATTTTGCATTCTTTCCCTGATCTTTTCGTAGATTTTTCTTTAACGAAGCTCCTTTAAATAACACTGCCCAACAAAATACTACTTTTAAATTTTTTCCTTTGATATTTTTATTGTTTGTGGTTTATTTTAGCGCTCTGATGTTGAATATGGCATTATTTTTTGCTCAACAGCTCTAGTTTTTTAGATAATATTTTGGAAATATCCTCAATTATTTTATTAGGCGGTAGGAGCAATATTTTAAGTTTTACATGACTCACAATTAGGTTTGCAAAAAACTTTCCAGGTGGTTTTTATTATATTTGTAGCAAATATATCTTAAAAGAATATCGAAAATCTATCTCAGACTTCGTTAACACTGCGTTTCTTAACTACTTTGGAATAGGATTGTAATCAAGACAAGCTATGGGTACCCCATATTGTGTACCAAAAGTGTGTTGTGTATCTGCGGCAATGGTCAAGTGGAAAAAGAAGTGCTCTCAGATTCAGAACACCTGCTATTTTTGCGTTGTTAACATTAGCGGTATTAATTCTGGAAATCGAACTAAGTGACCATATCCTAACTTGCCTTTCGCTAAACGACCTCTTCCACATTCAGGCACGAGACATCAGCGCTAGTTCCATCAACATCATCAACGTGCGCCGAACCAGATCTCATGGAAACTGAAGAGGATTATATAACAGACAAAAGCCAAGACAGGGATTCGGATTTCACATGTCGTCAGTCATCAGATCCCCAAGCTTTTAATCATTTTGTGTATCGTTTATAAGGTTAGGTTTTCATTGAGAAGCTTTCTGTATTAAATATATAAGGTGGCATCTATCCCTAACACCGGGGGTATATGCCCCCCCCCCCCAATATTGTGTGATATATGCCCCATCTATGGGATATAGGTATTCTTTTGTAAACATCTAGGAAGGTAGGTAATGGTTTCTTCTGTTAGGTACAGACTATTAATAATGCCCAGAAAATATGTCCATAAACTGATAGGCAATGCTTGGAAAAGGGCTACTACCAATCATAATGGTGATATCGGATTTTCATCAACAGGAATAATGCCATTCCAAAGAGGTGAGATTCCGGATTATTTTTTCCAAATTTCTGATGTGGTAGCTGCAAGTCAAGAAGAACCAATTCCCACCCAATACAGCCAGTATCGAAGTGCAGCTTGACCTGCCACAATCTGACAATATTCTTGCGGCGTCTCCGGAGAGCACATCTCGGATTCTGTGTCCCAAAGAAAAGAGTAAAGATGCTAAAGAGAAAGTTGAGGTAAAGAAATCAAGAGCCAAAGTAACAAAGAAGAAGGAAAATAGTTCTTCTGATGAGGATAGTAAAACAAATTATTGTACTGAATGAAATTATTACAGTACCACTGAGACCACAGATTGGATTAAATATGTAGGTTGCGAGCTTTGGCTACATGAAACGTGTACAATGTATGGGCCACAATGCAATGAATGTGGGAAAAAATGTAAGAGGTTGGAAAAGTGTAAGAGAAAAATTTAGTCAGTGTTTTTTGATGTTCAAATATTTATAGGTACTTGTTTCTTTCATTTTGTATTTTATTTTTATATCAATATTGGTAGTTTAAGTTCTATAATACATTTTAATCATTACCTTGAATGTATTTTGTATGAATAAACATATTTTGACTTTTCTAATTGAATTAAATTGATTTAAATCTAACGAAAGTGCCTTATACCCCGCAAAGATGGCATTTATCCCGCAAGTCAGGGGCAACTATACCGTATGTGTGGGATAGTTGTCCATTTTTTGAATTTTCAAAAAATATATTCTTAGAGATATAAGTTTGTTCCACTTAACCGATACCTGTAAGAAAATATTAAAAAATAATAATACAACTTATCATAAAGCTTTCAAATTTCCTACGTGGAATTCAATACATTTTATGATGGAAATGAATTATGGGGGGCATATATCCCAAGTTTACCCTAGGTATGTACGCACAATGCAAATGCGTTATTAAGGAAGGAAGATTACTGCTGGAGTATACAAAGAGATCGACCTCAAGCCACATATATAAGAAAATCTTACAATAGGATATTTTATAGTGTTTTTGAATGATTTCTTAAAGAAACTATACCTAAGAATTGTATTTATGTGTAAAATTTTTCATTTCATAAAAATAAAAAAGTAGAGCTGATAGAATAAAACTAGTATTATTTCGTAATTAGCACCTTAGATATACCCATAAACACTCATTACTACTCATTAAATTTCAGGAAAAAAATTCAGTGTTGACCAGTGTAATTAAATGTTTTAGACAAAATTGAAATTACGTCTCAATTTCTTTATCGAGCTCTTATCTCCAATTTAAACATTTTTTCATACTTTATTATTAACGAAAATGTGTTAAATAATGTTAAAGATTAAATAATGAAAATTCAGTCTACTTTCTCCTCCGGTTTTTAGAACTGAAAATTTTGCATTCTTTCCCTTATTTGTTCTTAGGGTAATTTGCTTTTAAGAAACTCCTTTAAATAATTTTAATTTTTGGGCATAGTCCCAATAAAATATTTCTTCAAATTCTTTAAGCAATTTTCAAAAAATTCGGCAATTTAGAAAATGTAGACATGAACAATGGACCAATTTTGATCAATTTCCTTCCTTTGAAAAAAATTGCAAAATATCAGGAAACATTTTTAAAGAATCTTTAAAACAGCTTTGAAAATCCTTTTCTCCTAGAAATTACATACCTCTTGTAGCAAATTTAAACAAAATATTTTACGAAAATCGATTCCATTTCCTTCTTTTTTATTTTTCTAAATTCCCAGAATTTTTCTTTTTTCCTTATCTTTTTCTGTAAAGAAAATCTCCGTAATAATTAAAATTTTGAAAAAATTCGAATTTAATTTGCTTTTTACTGTTGTCTTTTTTTCATTTTCTAGAGTTAGAAGTTAGGTTTTCTTGCAATGAATCTTAAAATAATGTTCACGAAATTGGTAATTTAAAAATCTCAGACATGAAAAGCTTTCCCCTTCATGAAAATCTTTAAACTTCTGGAAAACCTTTTAGATAATCTCAAAGATGAGAGGTATATGGACGATTCTTTAAAATAACTCAGAAAATCAACTAAATTTTTAATGCCCGATCTTCGTAGATAAAGAATTTTCAGTTTTTTAATAATTTTTTTCTTTAAAAGAAAATTTGTTAAATACTTAAATGTACCTACAATCAATTTCATTTTCCTTCACATATCAGTAATTTTTTAAATTTTCTAAAAGGAAATTTCCCTTCCCAGAATTTTACTTTCATAGTCTTTAAATAATTATCACGAAATTCGGCGAGTTAAAAGTTACGGACATGCAAAGCCAGTCAAAATTTCTTAGAAATTTTGTTGATTTCTATATGATAGCTTCCTTCGATGAAAATGTTTAAAATTCAGGAAAATCTTTCAAATAAGCTCAGAAATAATATAAATACAACTCAGCTGCATTTTTAATTTTTGATCTTACTTTCTCCTCCAATCATCAAATCTGAAAGATGTTCAATTAATTCCTAATTTTTCCTTTGCAGAAAATCTTTTAAATTTTCGAAAATTAGCACATTTTCTGTGTTTCTACAGATTTTCCAAATTTTTTTGAAAGAACTTCGAGCAACAAATTTTATTCGTTTCTTCATGGAATTAAAAATCTTTGAAAATAATCATTAATTAAATTTTCCAAAGGCAAAGGATTCTGCAAAGCAACAATTCCGTGAGTCTCAAAATGCTTCTTTGTTATAAACATAAACCAATACAAAATGCAAGTACAAAAAGAAAAAGAAGATTTATTCAAATTCCAATTATAGTAGGAACATTTCCTTCAAGAAAGACAACGAACCACTTCTCGATCTTGGTTGTTAAAAATTTAATAACCTAACTTGTATTTCAAACTAATCGAAGCATAAAAATAATATCAAATGCTCTTGACAGAAAACGTGTGAAAATTATTAGGTTGTTCTTGATTTTAATTAAAAAACTACAAGATAGAACTTAATCCTGCCTTTTTTGTTTAATCGAGATTAGTTCACCTCTGTTAAAGGTGTTTTTTTTTATATACTTAGAGATAAATATTCAATTTTAAAAGTGTAAAGTTAGTAGCCAAAGTCTAGTAATAACAGGAAATTATCATTCACCAACCAAAATTGTTAATCAGGTTTTTGTTTTCTTAGCCTAGTTTGAGAATCAACATATATTTTTAATCAAATTTTATAGGAAAGACAAACATGTAAATAACGAGAAAAGCAAACCAATATATAACTGCAACTTAAGATTTCCCAAACAGCAGTTGAGCGATTTTTTCTTTCACTGTGGATATTACTTTTTTTTATCAGTCCCTTAAAAGAGTCCCGAAGTTCCTTATCAGGGTTATTTTCTAAAACTTCGTTTTTAGTAGGTACAGCTTATTCTGAATATTTTTCGAAATTAAATCTTTTCAAAAATGCAAACAACACTAATAATAATTTTGGCTAATACACCAATAAGTCGTGGTTTACTAAAGATCCCAGATTTATGCCCCAGTGAAATTTAGTTAGCCATGATAAGTACTTAAGAATAACCTTAAAGTATAAATAAATAAGCCTAGAAAATTCAGGTTAAAAACCCAAGATATGAATTCTGAACTAATTGAGTTACAAATTTTCCTTCGCCAGAATATTTAAGCTTTTTAATTTTTACGTTAAAATTGTGCCCTATCAAGTAAAAAGGCACAGGTGTTTTGTTCGGAAATTAACACGTGTTACATTTAAGTGCATTTGTAAGACAAAGGCAGCGTAATAAAACGAGCTTGTAAAACAAAGAAGGGTGAGCCTTCGGCTCCTTACGGAAACAATTGACTAGACAGAAGACATACGAATGAATGCAGCTTTGTAAACTATACAATGACAATGAGATAGTCTTCGCGTCCTTTTTGATTATTATTTGCATTTTATACTTGTATTTTCGGTTTGTGGTGTGCTGTAGTTTTAATAATTATTGCTATTAATGAATAATTAAAAGTGTACTGGTACTACTGGTAGTGACAATGCGATTTGATTTGTAGATGTAACACCAAATCTTTTGAACAGATTACCGAATACGTATAAGCTGAATTTGTTTTTAAGGTAGGCCCTTTTTATTTTTGAATATAAAAATTGGTATTAACGTAGATCAAAAAATTTGTAAATTTTCTACGAAGTAAGCACAGTTGTGAAAGGTCTTAAGAATGAATGAGGGAAATTGTAAGACATAACCTAAATTACAGAAAAAAATAGTTTAAATAAACAAGCGTATTTTGTATGTAACGAATCATTGTAACAAACAGTTATTTTGTCCATTAAACTTCCTTTTTCGTTATCAACGATTGTTTTCTCTCCATATTGAATAATGTTAGGCAATACCTGCGTTTCACGTAATCAGTGTCTGTTGTCTGCTGTTATCATTTACCAATCAAAACTTGAATTTTTAAACGGCAGGGAGGTGTTACGTTTTTCAAAACGCTCTAACACAGATGTTTTTGAACAAATTTCAATTTTTATTTTTTTCAAAGATTACATATACCTACACTGTGTCTCAATTTCGATGCTCACCATTGGTATCTCGGTTATTAGAAGACATAGAGTCATAGAGCAACGGTTAAATGGGGAAAGTTTTGCAGAATTCAATACTCACGACAAATATCATTTCAAATTTGACCTAACTTTTTTAATTTTTAAAATATTTAGAAAAAACCATAATTTGCCGATTTCGTTATTCCTCAGATCAAGGCTGGGGCACTGCCACAGCGAAATGGAGATGGACAGGGCATGCAGCCAAGCAAGATGATGCAGCTCCTCGGGGGTCATGTAAAATATCTTTGATATTTCTTAAATTGTCTGCTATTATAAGGACCATATCATCAGCAAAACAAAGGTGGCTGAGTGTTTCTCCATCGATTCCCATACCTGTTAATTCCCGTTTCGTCATTTTAAAAGCGTGTTCTAGAACTGCTATGAAAAGTTTCGGGGAGAGAGTGTCGCCCCGTCTGACACCTCTTTCAATTTGTATTTTATTTGTTGGGTCGTGTATTTTCACTGTTGTTGTTGTTGCGTTTTCATATATGTTTTGAATGATATTTGAGTATCTGTGGTCAATTCGGCAGTCTTCCAGGGTCTCTAAGATAGCAGGTAGTTCAACTGTATCGAAGGCTTTATAAAAATCAACGAAGATGAGCGTCTTCTCGATAAGAGTCTTCATAAATTGCAGATGGTCGTTTGTTCCATATCTAGTACGGAATTCACCCTGTTCTTTCAATTAGTAGAAGTCAAATTTCCGCTCCAGTCTATTTGTTAATATTCGGGTGTACAACCTGCGTGTGTGGATGAGTACGCTGATGGGCCTGTAATTCTCGAGATTTGTATTATCTCATTTTTTTAATCAGCAGGATCGTGATTGAATTGTTCCATTTGCACGGACTACTTTGCGATTTGTGACACAAATTGAACAATAATTGAATTTTACTCAATAATATATTTCCGCCTAGTTTTACTGTTTATATGACGACACCATCTTCTCCCGATGTTTTATAGTTTTTCATATTTTTGAAAGCGTGACAGATTTCCTCTTTTATAATGTCTGGAATGTTATGTTCTGCACTTTCTCTGATATACGTCTAGGTTTTTGCAACTGTTTGGTTCGTGTAGAGTGTTTCGTAGAATTTTTCTACGGTTGTATTAGTTCTTTTCCGTCTAATGCTATGTTGCCTGTTTGGTCCTTGTGTTTGAAAATTGTCCTTTTGCCCTCTGCAATTGTTCTTCTCATTATTTTTATATTTTTATATTCTGCGATGGTTTGCGTTACTTTTTCGTTCTTAAATTTCCTTAGATCTTTTTTGATAGCTTTGGAAATTTCTTTGTTTCTTTCTTTCCTTCTTTTTCCACATCACTTAATACCATTACGGCGTCGGGTATTATAATGATCTCCATTTCCTCCATTCTTTTCTGTTAGCTGCTATTTCTTTTATTTCTTCTGATGTAGAGCCATGTGCCTTTATTAGTTCTTCCACTAGTTTTGCTAATGTTTTCCGTGGGCGTCCTTGTCTTTTCTTCCCATATTAACCACATGCCCATGCCATTCAAGTTGTTTCTTTTCTATCTTTGCGTTAATCGGTTCTTATTCTAGTTCCTTGTATGTAGGTATACTGTTTCATTTCTCCGCCTATCTAATTTAATTCTTTTGTGTTCTGGTAGTGTTGGAAGTTTCTTTATTTAAAGTCTTAATTTCTTGTGGATCTGTATTTTCTTCTCTCCTTATAGTAGTTGTCTTTTATATATTTTCAATTTTGTTTCCGTGCTAATTTCTTTTTCCTTTCTATTTTTGGAGCAGAATTTTCTTTGGTCTTCTGTGATTGTGTATGTTATTATCTTCCAATTCGCTGATGTCATTGGTATTCGGTTTATTTTGCAGGGTACTGATGATATATTTTTCAGATTTAGCCTCGTCCATGGATTTGTTTTCTTTTTCCTTCTCATTTTGTATACAATTTCGTTATGCGTGAATATGTCGAAGGTAGCTCTTATCATTCGATGATGACTTGACATTCCAAAGCTGTTCAGCAGTGTTGTCTTTGAAGATGTGCTTTTTGTCTGTTATAAAGTACCTAATCTATTTTTTATAATTAAGTAAATGAAAAAAGCACTTTCTTCGATATTTTAAGTTATTGCAGGTGCATTAATAGATAGGTACTAATGACAGTAGAAATGAGAATTTATTATTATAAAGGAAATTATGGTTTCTGTTACTTAGGTAGTTGTGATAACATTAATTTATGGACTTCAATACATAAATTTAAATCGCCAGGTTTATTCTTCTGTAGGTTAAAATGTAAACATATCCTCAACCCTGACAACTGGCACGTTTCATGCTTTCAGATTTGTAGCTTGTCTGGTTATTATTATTATTTAAAATTTCTAATTATTTTTTTTCTACAAAAAAAAAAAAAAATAAAAACCCACACAACCTTGTTCAACATTGTTGTTAGTTGTTACTGAAGTATTATTCTTATGAAAACTTATTTATTATTGTTAGCTTGTACATCCCTCTATAGGGCAAAGACCTCCCTCCGTTTTCTCCTATTATTTTACTTTTCACATCTACTTACTTAAAAAAAAGTATTTCAAATAAGTTTTATTGTTGAGTAAGAGCCTGGATTATTATTTAACTGACTTTCTCTGTTTTTGTTTTACCAACTTGGCATAGATACTTTTATAAAGCTAATTCTATCCTAAATTAATGGGCTTGGGTTAAAGAATCTACAACTTTAAGACATACATTAACTTATGCATGCGCGTCAAATGGTAACAAACTTGATGTTAGAATTGTACGAGGAAGGTACTACCCAAATCCGTCAGTTTAGGGTACAATTCGCTTTACCTTTACATTTGCAATACTAAAACTTCTGCAAATTTTCTCTCAAGGGATTTGGCACTGTTAAAGATTTCAGTTTTAGAATTGACAAAGGCATACTCTGGTTTGATAAAGCTTACCGTAATAAGTATCTAGATATAAAAAACGACTAATCAAAAATGTTTAGAAAAGGAAACTATCTCTTATTAAATTATACAAAGAATACCTAATTAATATTCATTTGTAGTGCTAATGATAGGTATTCTGTTTGTGAAGTGTAGATAAATACTGATATTTATGTTACGTAACGTCCCTTTGCAGTTGAATGGGGAAAAGGGTTCGTGTCGCAACTACCTATATGTTCAAGTTCCAATAATTTAAAATTTTTAAAAACATTTGCAAATCAAAACATTTTAACATTAATCCACCTTATATCTGTTGCACCTAAAGAGTGTCTTTGAATTACTTAGAATGTGTTGAATGATAATTTTCAAACTATCTAAAAACAATATAAATGGATTAAGTACAATCAATTTCAAATGAAATTATAAAACTGAAACACCAAAGTGCTCAAAAATTCATGCCATTTATCGGGGAGCCCAGAATGAAATCAAAACCGACTATCCGATAGCTTCCTAGCGATTATCTACTTTAACGCACAGTAGGATTAGGTTATCGACTATCGAGATAAAAACCGGGTATCAACCAATACTCTGAAATGGGTGGAATCTTACCATCACTGGAGGTAGTGTTAGTGTCATCTCTGTCTCCTCCTACTGGCTTTTTTGGCTTGCGTTTGCGCGTCTGTATACCATCCTTACGCATTGCTAAGGGTCGGTTCACACCGTGAAGTTTAAAGTATAGACCGCACGCGTTGCAGACGGGCTCACCATCGTTGTTGCGGCGCCATAACGTTGTCGTTCTTGTACCACAATTCGTACAGCACAGTCCTAGCCTTCTTGTTGCTGTCTGAAACACATGTAGATGTTCCTTTGAAAATTCTAGTAATACAAAAAAGTTCTTTGGGTATCAACTATTTGTGTTAGTACGGAAGCGCACTTGTCGATGTCATAGTTTTTAGAAATTTTGGAAGGAATATGATACAGAAAATAGACAAATTTAACTCTTATGTTCATAGAAATCGAATTACAAATGGCTTACAAACGTCTCGTTATAACTGATATTCTTTTGTATGATATTTTTTGTTTATTGTTTAATTGTTTTCTTATGCCTCCGATTTTAACTAACAAGTTTCATATCTCGTCAACTCATGAAAATTTTTCGTGCCACTGACGATATCCGTTGGTGCTAGTTACGAAGCATACTTTCATTCCACTGCACTTATTATAAAAAAATATTCCTGTTTTCATTGACGATCCACCTGAATACTTGGTAATATTCGAATTTCTTTGATAATCGAGGAAAAGCTTTGTTTAAAATTATATGTATACAGTAGCGTAACCAGAAACGTAGTTTGTAGGGGGCCCAGTCAACAATTGTGTCAGAAATACATATGCACTCGACGGGACCCAACATAATACACTCACCCTGCATTTTTGGTCACATCTTAAATACTGTTTTGATTAATAACTTTTATCTTGAGGGGAGCCTGGGCCCCCTGGGCCCCCCCTTGGTTACGCCACTGTATGTATAGATGGCGTGAGTTTCAGGAAAGCTATCATTTGTTTCAGTAAGGCATATAATGTTGCTTGTCTGAAAACAGACAGAAATGAATGTGTTGTGTGAACATGGTTTTAGCAAGTATTTAGCAAACCACGATTTCAAACAACAGATTTTATTATATGTCGTAAATAAACGAGAAACACTTTTACTTTTTTAATTTTGTCTCTGAAAATAACCTGTAAATTTTTTATTTATATATTAACGAACTACCATCGCAAAATTTACAGTGTCCAAACTCTGTATTATCTCTGCCTACTACAAAAATAATAAAAATAAGCCATAAAGATAATCATTTCCGTTTTATGTTTGACCTCACAAAATAATTTTGAGTTTGTCTTGTGGTCTACATAAAAAATTGACGAGACCGTTTTAGGTTTTAGTATCAAATTAGTTATAGTTTTTATGTGAAACTTCAAACTTCAGTTGAGTCAATTACATATTAACATTTTCTACTAAAATTTATTGCCTGTTATTTTCGGTAAATACGAAGGTGTTTTATTTTATTTTATTTTATGGTACTACGTTTTTTATAATATTGAATTTGGCTAGGTAAACTGTTACATTTTACGAAAACTGCAAATTATACTAAAATTTCCAATTTTGTGTTTTCTCCTGGCAGTGTGCCGACTAACTATTTATTTTAGTTAGATACATAACGAGTTTAAATCATAATTCATTTCAAATCTATCCGCTAATTCAACATCCTGATTATTTGCATGTTCCATAAATACTACGATAAAAGCAAATCGTTTTATGCACAATTAACACAATTAGCATAACAATACGAACGAGATGCAGTAGATAACCTATTTTAATTGCTGGTAATATACTGGACGTCTATTTAAATTATAATTTAATTTTTAAAATATATCTACCATTAATAAAAGCACAGATAAGAAAATAACAAATTTGTTTATGCTTACTAGTCGTTTGGAGGGTTTTATAAGCGGCCTGTTCATTCCATTCATTTTATGATAAAGTCCACAGGCGTTGCACAGATAATGACCAGTTCCGTCCCGACGCCACAGTGGCGTTGAAATGGCACCACAGTTTACACATTCCCTTCCTTCGCTAAATTGAAATTCCATACTATCTGCAATAGAAAATAAACATGTTTAATATTTTCGTTTAATATATTAGAAAATATGGGTAATCGTTTTTATCTTCCTCTAAATTATAATATTCTTCTTGAACATAGCTCTCGCTAAAATCAAAACAAAGAAGACTAGATTGCGGTTAAGTTCAGTTCTAAATTAAAGTTATTATTACAGGGTCATCCTACATAATTAGGGAATTAGGTATGTACCTATATAGATTTAAAACCAGAAGTTAGTGCGCACATCTCAGGTATTTAAAACCTTTTTAATTATCTACAACCCCTCCGAGTATATTTATTTCTGTTTTCTACGTACACTCTCCGATCATGTAAATATTCTAAATTTCTGATTTATTTTATTTATTTCGGTACACAGTATGAAGTATGAAGTGCCTTGTTGGTGTTTACATTTTACAAATGTCTAACGAAACAAATTTATTTTTTGTTAATACTACTTACAAGTCAGTGACTATAATTAAGTTCGACAGCTTATGCGTAACAAAAACTGCAGTGTTTTACAAAACCGACGTATTTGCTTGGTATCGATAATCGTTGCTAAAAGGCTAAAACCATCTTGGTGTTAAATATCTGGTTTAAGGAAACATTAAAATGCAGTAAATTTAATGCCCGTCTGGCATAATAATTCAAATGGAAACATCAGACGCTATAAAAACAATAGCTTGCAAATTTTAAAGCCATTAACCGACGATGATCGCAAAAGTTCTACGTAAAACATAAGTTTTAGTAGCACTAAATCACAATTCAATAATCTAAAAATAGATAAACATACACAATAAAGCAATGAAATGTGTACGTAATGGTATCTTTGAGAGGTACTTATTGAATTATGATAAGTAGATCAAGTCCGTTCGCGTACCAGATAGTTGCTTTATGATTTCAGAACGTCGTACATAACTTTGCCAGGGCGGTTATTTAAAGGCTGCATTAGAATATGATAAGGTACATCAGTGTAAATCACACTTCAAAAGCAGTCCGAACGCCAGACACGCAGAACACAAGGGTAACACTACTCAAGTGGTGATAAATCTATATACGGTTCATTTTCGAATACATGCACTTCATCAAAATTAAAAAGCTACGTCGGAACTTCCTTTTTCAAAATTAATCTGATTATGACTAGATTTCCAAATTTCCAGATAAAATATCAAAGAAAATTACAATATGTTTACTTAAACTCAGCTTTATATTACCCAGAACCCAGATATCTAAACAAAGTGAGTTACAAAAAATTAACCTTAAACATCGAAATTTTACTTAAATTTCAAATGTAAAATCACTCGACATTTCCACATAGTACCTACCAACAAAATTTGTTATTAAAATACCAACACGCTCTTTGATATTTAAAAAAAATGACTCACCAGCTTAGTATTTACCTAATCTTTGTAAAAGGAGAATTATAAATTATACTTGTGGTTTTTCGTGATTTTTTTGTTATATATTTTATTCAACAGCACGATAAAGAAATAAACGGAATATAATCGGTTTAAATTTTATTTAAGCTGTTGAAAGGACAGTTTGAAGTTTGTTAAAAAATTGAAATTATGTGATTTGACGTAATAAAATTTGTATCTTTGATATGGACAGTGTTGCCAGATAGTGGAAAAATCGTTAGTTTCTGCGTGTAGTATGCAATAGATCGCCTTTGTTTTATTTTTCTCTTGATTTATTCTTCCTATTTTTGATAATATCTGTAAGTTGTAGAAAGTTTATAAACAAACAGAACTGCCAAGTGGAAATTAACAACCCTTTAGGAGAAGTTAAAATATAAAGAAGGTATTCGTAAAAGCAGCAATAACCGAAATCAAACAAAACGTGATTTCAGTACAAAGCTTATAAACAGTATGCAAATCAGAAAAGACCTAAGATATAAACAGAAAAAAAATTGAAAAGAGGCAGAACTGCGGATGCAAATAAGTCTTAATTTTTACAGAGAAATTCTAGGAATATGATATCAAAACTATTGTAGCTACAATAAAAAATAGAAAACGCATATTTGCTTACCATACGGTGAAGTTCTTTGAAATCCAGCTCCATCATAAGCTCTCCAAGAACCCATCATCATATTCTGTGCATAAAATTGCCCAGCAGCTAAGCCTGCGTGATGTGGGGAAGCTCCTAGCGCGTGTGCTGATGGTCCTGCCACGTCTCCATAGGTACTTCCAGCATGTGCCCAACCGGACTGATGGGCGGATGCACCAAAATGTCCTCCAGCTGGGGATGGGTACTGCGGCATGGATCTACTGCTGGGGACGTAAACAGGGGATTGTTGTAAATGGTGCTGGTGGAAACTTCCTCCATCTCCATAACCACCTGATCCTCCGGTACCCGAGTGGAACATTATACAAGACTAGATTCTTTGCGGTTTTCTTTAGTCTTCTCTTCTTCACTTACATCTGGAAATAAACAATATTTAATTTACTTATGTTTTAATTTAAAAATATTAGAATATAGTAAATGGCAACATTGTGTTACAGCTGCTTTATAGATTTTGTTTTCAAGAGACTTATCGTCCCTCAATTGCAAGTTGAAATGTCTATTGATAGATGTCAGGCTAAAATATGGTATTGCTATTACTATAGGCAGCGAAATGTAATATTTCTTTTCTTAGGACAGCTTCGTCCTAAGTATCAAGTGAGGCAATTTTAAAATTATCCTCAGTAATCCTCAGTAAGACTACGTTTTAGATTTATTCAAGAAGCGACGTCAAAATATAAAACAAATAACATAAATTTAAACTTTGCTGCTATACTTCGAAACCAACATTTGTAGACAAACATCTGTAATTTTGGTTTTAGGTATAGATACAGCCAAGTAGATGCTATATGGCTTTCTGATTTATTTTGACAGATTACTGTTTTGTCACCTTACTAAAGTTTATGTATCACAGCTTAGCTATCTTTTTATATTTTCACGGCCAATTTTTCTGCGGGAATTGTAACTTAATAGTCGTACTCAAATCTGAAATATTTAACATTTTTAGAAGGTTCAGAATACTTTTAGAAATTGTTCATATACTCGTACCTATAGCATAAATAATAACACTAAGAAAATAATTGTTTAACTCTTTTGAAGAAACTTGTTAGTTCTAGTTTACAATTTAAGATGTTAGCTTTTTACCCCAACTAAAAATTATCTAAACATCAAATACAGAAAGTCCCTCCTTATTTATTGACATTTTTTGAGAGAAAATGAAGTAACTTGGAATTCATTATCGAGATATGGTTGCAAAAATATTAATGATAAAAATAAAAAACGAAATGCTGGAATTTTTAGAAATTCGTGATAAGAAGCTTCTGTGCTTAATTTATTAGCTTACTACGTCGGATTGGCTGGCAAAAATCGTTTATCAAGTTTCCTGATGATATTTTTGTTAAAAGGAAAGTCGTCCAAACTGATATTAACACGCTAATTTCTAAACATTAGCAGCAGAGTTTCTTACATAGCTATTAATCAATCCTACTATACTTAAACCTTTAAATAAAAATACCGTGTATGCTGTGTTATTTGACAACCGAACAATATTTCCAGCATTTGTTGCTGTGTTTCAAACAGATAATCGTTATTCTTTCACTATTTTCTCTATTGCTAGATAAATGTTGAATATTGGTGGTAGAAATATCTTTCATATTGAAACCTGAGGATAACTTCCTTTAACATCTACTAAGATGTTCTATATCGATATTTTTCATTACCCTAATTCCATTATTTTAAATAGCTTCATTTAATATCTACTGAAATGATTTATTTCGATACATTCTATTTTCAAAATGAACCTTTACATTTTGATATTGTAATGAATTGTTTGCACCGATTAGTAACTTTTGACACGTAAATTGTCATTTCATTATCAATTTTTTATTTTGAATATGAGTTGAGAATATTATTTTTAAATTTGTGATAATCCTGCTTTTATTGATAATTTACCTACGGAAATGTAATGTTAGGACACAATTATATTCAGGAAAATATTTTATTACTGAGCGTTTCTTGTTCTATGGCAATTTCCCCATATCACTATTATTCTGTATAATAAAATAAATTTATACATTTACGTGTGATTAAATTTTGTTCTTTAGTTCGATTAGTGCTGCATAATATAATTGCTATAATTTTCAATTTCATCCATGTTTTATGTATTTCTTTCTTTGTAATCTTCGTCATTAGCTCATTAGTCAATTAAATAATGCAAATTTATATTTTAGTTTACTCAATATTCTATTAACTATTGTTCAGTGGGTCGTCTGTTTATTCAGCTACTCTAGTTATATTATACAGGGTGTAGCAGGTATGAATTGAAAAAAATTGGTTTTCCATTTGCCGAACAAGAAATTCTCATCACACAATCTTCTATTTTTCGTTATATTAGCTCTAATTTGGTCAACACTTTTGAATGTTATCTCATAATGTAAAAATTTGACATAATATTTAATTTCTCGTTTTGGAGTCCTACAAAACCGGGTAGTCCAGGTGGCTACAAAACCGGGTACCCGAAATTACCGATTGCAGATTCTGACAGTTTGGAGGAAGAAGGCTATAATAACGATGCGTGTCTTTATTGCAACGAACTATTTTCAAACTCTAAAAGTCGAACGAAGGCTGGATAAAATAACAAATGGACTCATGAAGCCTGTAGTGGCTGTGATGACACAGATGAAGTATTTATTTGAGACTTCTGTTCATAACTTTTATGAATATTTTAATTTTTTGTTCACATGTTTTGAATAAATAGAGGCGTTTTTCGTTATTTGGTTATTTACATGGTATTTATGTTACCTACTATCCGGTTTTATCTTACCGGTTGGACAGAATCGGGTACTTTGCAATTTTTTAAGCAAAATATTGTTTTGACTAATTAGGGGAACATTAATAAAAATTGAAACTGGTAGATCAAACTTAAGTAATTTTGGAATATTTCAAAATAAAATAAAGTTTTGCTATAAAGTGGCACTCAATACAGTCAGTTTTTCGTCTGATACCCGGTTTTGTCCGACTCTCCCATCCTACCTATTATAAAATATCGAAAAATGTTCACTCGTTTTCCATGATTTCAGTAGTTGCTGCTAGAACTTCATTTGTAAGTTTTATTGGCTGTCGATCACATTTTTTTAATAATAGTACCACCATTTTTACGGAAATTTATCAGATGTGTTTGTGGTTTTTACATGCTTTGACTTACAAAGTCAGTGAATATTCTTGACAATTTTGTTCTTCAGGGAAATCCCCAACAGCAAAATGTATAAAAGGCTATCAACTTTTATTTGATTTTGGAAATAATTATCAATCACGAACGATTTTTTTGTGTGGCAAACCATTTTGCACCGAAGGGTAAGTCGTAGAAAACTTTTTATTTTAACAGTTAACAAAAAACGATTCAGAAAAGCTGAGCAAACGCAACTGAAAACTGAAGCGACTTGGAAAATATTATGGCTAATTTAATAAATTATTAGATCGATTTTTTAACTCCTTTGTGATTTATCCTTTCCCACTTGATTCAGGACAAGCTTGGTACGATATTTTTAAACCTAAAAATACACAGTTCTTCTTCTTAGTCTTTTGGTGGCTCTTTTTTCGTCCCTGATTGGGATCTGGCCTGCTTTCGCCCTCTCGATTAGCGTTATTGCAAGGAGGTTATGAGCCTCCTGCCGCAAAAATACACATTTAAAGATGGGAAATATATTAAAATCCAACAATTAAATGCTAAGTTCAAAGTTTAATCTGATATTGGTTGTTTTATTTCCATTTATATTAATTCACTAAACTATTTCAATGCCTGTTTACCATAAAGGAAGTAATTGGAATATATAAATAATTGTACAAAATTGACTGAATAAGTAATTAAGAAATGTGAATATTATGTAGCATTCACTATAAATAAGTAACTGTTTTGGGAAAGATATACTTATCCCCTTTTTTAATACATGTTAAACAACTAGTGAATTTTACAAATATTTAGTTAAAATTAAACCTGTCGGTTTTGAAAAAACATCATTAATAAAGTACAAGTTGACGACGATAATGAATAAACAGACATAAAGTGCTGTATTTTTGGAAGAATGTGTCATGCTTACTCCATTCAAGAGTTTAATTGACTTATTTAATTTAACAAATCAATGAAGTGTAATATCTGTTTATTCATTACTCAAATGTTGCCTTTAAAAACAACAGCGTTGTCATTTAGATTGCCGATTGCTGTTCAGTTACATAAAAGCAACAGCATTCGAATTGTTTTAGTAGCATATCGCGGAAATTATGATAACAATATCTACATAATTAGTGTCACTCGAAAAGCCTACCCGATAAACCCTGATATGTTATCAAAATACTAGACCCGCGCATTTAACTACACGTACAGTTATCGTGCAAATGCACATCTGTATATAATAACCATTGTTAAACACGTAATTGTTAAGATAACAACAATTATTCGTGTTTACCGTACTTTCGTAAATATTTTAAACAGGACAGGAAACGTAAGTTTTCTTTAACCTGATGTATATATATTTTAAACTTAGTTCCGTTTGTCAGCAAACGTGTGCGAGAGAAATATGAACCAAATGCATTCCTGGGGCACCACTAGGCCGTGAATAGTTCCTGTACGCCACTAAATCTACTTATGGCTTGTCTGGAATTTTCTGACATTACTAACACACCCTTCATCACCAATAATTACACCCAACACTCATTTCTCTACTGTTGAGACATCCGTGTTCGGTTGTTACTTTAAATTGACATATTGCGGCAAAAAATCGGCCTGTTAAATAACTTGTCATAACGTTACATTTAACTCGCGGTATTTACAACAAAGAAATGTCTGAAATTATATCTTAAGAATGAAGTGACAGAGATGGATTGACACCGAATGTGTTTGGTTTATCTGTGAACAGGAGTGACATTTGTTTTTTATGGAGTTATTAAATAAGTTCCTTTTCGTATTGATTTTTTTTAGTTTTATTTACAATAAATTTAATCATATCAAGAATAAAAGTAAATCTGCTGCACGAGAAGGCGCGTATAAAACAAATTTAAGGGTCCAAATCTCCAAATAAAGGTCATTTAAAACTTGAACACTATTTTTACATAGTTTTTAGCGGCTGCTAAGATGGAGCAAGACCGCATACTACCCAAATAATATTCAATTATTTAGCACAATTTTATAATGATAGGATTATTAGTTAGTAGAGACCTTTACCCAACCCGTTCATGTGACTTGACGTGTTTAGATTTTTTCCTGTTTGTCACATTTAAAAAACGTTATAAGTCCGATACAAACACACTTCGGATGATTTAAATGACAGAATGCTTTGGATATAAAACTACAGTAAGGAGGCTATATAAAACAGACGTGAGACCAAGATGGGGCTTGCATATGGCGGCTGAATATTTCCGGTATGTCAGTGGCGTACCTTTTAGAATGGATACAGGATAGGCAAACCTTTGAATATAAAATATTCAAAGACGTAAACTGACAAAAAATGTAGTAAAAGTATGAATGAACAAAAATTAGAAGCCGCAAGAAATAAAATATTATAATACTGACGGTTAAAACAGTTTCTTAAATAGGTATATTATTTTGCAAAGTTGTAATCTACAATATAAATTATGTATGTGACGCCTATAATATTCACTCTCGACTTTTCTCTTGACATTGACATTGAAGTTATACCCTTGAATTGACTACAAATGAGTCATACATGGGGCTTCAAAATGGCCGTCGCACTGTTTGTTATAAGTTATAACTACTAGAGCGCTACACTCCTTCCTGTAGTTTTATATTCAAAGGTATTATGTACATAGGTATGTTTTATTTTTTAAAGCCAAGCTTAATTTTGTTTCAATTGCTCACATGTTAGTTTTGCCATATTCACCTGTTAAGTGAATTAAAATTTTAGAGGGAATTTTTAAAACAAATTTGTATTAAATGCTAAATCCAAAATAATTCACTTATCACAGCCCCCTTTATAAATCGGGAAGTTTCGTAGATAAGATTAAACATTAGAAAAAGAATTTTTATATTTCTGACAAATTATAGTTTCTAACTCTGAGTATAAGTATTTATTATGTGATGTGAATCTTTCTTTAGCATCTCTAATATCAAACCTGTTTCATTCTTATTTTATATGAACAAAGTTTTAAGAACCACCGAAATAAGGTACTCTTAGGGCCGCTATTTACTCAACATTAATTTTAAACTTCTGCATTGTCATTTTATATAAAACATTTAGAGATACATCCCAAATCGTTCGTTCTTTAGACTTCAATCCAGCACCTTCATTTTTTTAAATATATTTTTTCAAATGGTTTTGAACTTATTGTAAATTTGTAATTGTTTAAAAGTTGTAGAAATTAAGTTACGGTGTGTTTGAAATGTTTACTGGACAATTATTGAGTCTAATTAATTTGTATCACCAATCGATTTTGTTCCTTTAACTTTTCGGAACTTATGCAGACTTAAAAAAAAGTAATAATTATACCTCGTTTCAATGTTAAAATATTTATGATTCTCAGCTTTCGAAGCAATAGACATAATGATTTTTATTTAACCTTTCTAGTTACTAATCTCTATTTACCTATTTTCCCTATCTATTTACTTATTACTTATTATAGATCATAAATTATAACAGTATTAAATTAGCTAACATATCACTTGTTCAGTATTCAAATAAATTTTAATCACAACTCCACATTCATATCCAACATTTGATAATTTTCAATTCATCGTCAACTTCTACAACATCCAATATAAACCGGACCAAACCTTCTTCTCTCAGAAGAATAACAACCAGTTATTTATTTTGACCTCTTTTATAAGAGATTACTATTTTTCTTTCCAGCAAAGTACCAATTAATTATTTAATTACTTTATTCGTTCCTATTAGGAAGGTACCATTCTCCTTTTCTTAAAATAATATTTCACACTTAATTACTTTATTATATTTTCCTTCCCAAAGGTAATACGTGTTCCTTTTTTGAGAAGATAATTTCAATCTTGTTTCTTGATCTCTTGTCTTCCGTCTCCCTGATTCTCTGATATTTTTCATCCAATGAAAATTCGCTTTGCTTTTCCTTGGTAATTATTAAATACATACTAGGTTTCTAGCTAACTTATTTTATAATTACAATACAACATTCTTAACAATTAAATTATTCTACCCTAACTATCTAGATTCTTATTTTTATTACATTTTTAAATGAACTTATATTAAATCTGCATAAATTAACTTGCAATTAAACTATAACTTTGTACTCATTAACAATTATATTTATATTCAACTCAAAATCTTTAATACCGACAAATATCATCTCGGTATGTATTATTATTCTTCTGTTAAATATATTCCTGTTTGAATAGAATCAAATGGTTATAGTTGAATTAAAAAAGTTTAAGTATATTTTTATTGCCTAAATAAATCTAGTGATGCAGATGTTTTTCTATACAATTTTTTGACTTAATTCCTTAATTTTCCAATAGTCTTTTAAAAAACAATAGGTTTGTTTTCATATAATTGTTAGATTGACAGGTAGCGTAGTAGTAGTAGCGTAGTGGAAAACCGAAAGACCTGTCGTAAGGACACACTGTGGTCGCCCTAATAAATAAATAACTAATCAGAAGTGATAAAATAAAAACTGTCAACTTAAATAATTACTTGAAATTAGAGCGTTTATTCTTTTAAAGAGTTATTCGACTAAAACATTTTTCAATAAATTTGAATTTAAAAGCTTCGTCAAATCACTAATTCGTAAATAAATATGAGATTCTGTTGTTAAGTTTCATCATTCGTTAACTTAACAGAAGTTTTGTACAACTCACTCTACAGTATTTAAAATATGTTGTTTTAAATTTTGCTTCGGGAAAATGGGCCCCCGAAACATCTGGGAGGTTCGAGTTTGCAAGGGGTTATTTACACTATGTTTAATCCAAGTCAATTTAATATTCATCTGGCACTAGTTTAAAAGATTAAATATTTTAGAAATTTCACATTTCGTCCCAAAGATGTTATTAAGCAAGTTTATTTTATACCAGCCTTGCGGATGATACCCGTGTTTATAAAATCTATTAGTTGCGTTATTAAGTATATTGTTACTCAACAGCCTAGTAATATGTCAAATGATTATGAATGCTTATGAATAATTGGAATTTATAAATGCCAATATCAAAGACCACCATATATCGTAATAGGAATAAATATTTTTAATAAAGATAAGATATGACAATACTTTCACAGCTTTAATGTCAAGATATGATTGTACTAAATCATTTTCATATCTCATAAATAATTAATTGCTTATTGATTAGACATTAGATGACGTAATGATTTTTTCCTACAGAATTTTTTTATTGATTTTTTAATGTTCCAGTTTATTTAAAAAAATCTCACAATAAGAAGATTAGTTTTTGTAGGGAATTTTATTAACCCGAAACAAAAGGAAAAAAGGATTGTTTTTCTACCTGAAATTTTGATAAATAATTCAAACGTTTTTATCAAACTAATTTAATATCAGCTTATGGCACGCAAGCGGTTTACGAAGAGGGTGGACGTTTACTAGTTAACTTTAAAGGCAAGCTGCACATTAGGAAGCACATGTCTAGGATAACGAGTGCAGTTAATGAACCGCAGATAAGATATGCCAATACCTGTCTTTTCTCCTTTCTAGACGAATTACGGAGACTTCCCATTGTTTTTCAAATGGACAGAATCCAATTACGTTTTTAATTTGAACACGAAATTTCTTCGAACTATTCGGATTTTTGTTACAGATCATTAGCAATAATTGCATTTAATTTTAGATACACGTTAGTTTAATTGGCACTGGCACTTGCATTAGATTAGAAATATTTAACGAAATCCGAAATACATGGAAATAAGTTATTCTGTCAAGAACCCCCGTTACAGTTTAAGGTTATAAATATGCTGAGACAGACTTACCCCTGGTGTTGGATTACAAGTTCATAAATCACATCCGCAACTTTGGTTTTAAAATATTGCAGCTATTCAGATTATTTATTGGTTTATTGGTTCAGTTTCGGGGCAGGACACGACATGTTAATATTGCTTGACTTTCCATCATTCGAAATTTTTCATTTCGTAAAACTTTTTGCTTACATAAAACGTGAGTGTTTAGAATAAGGTCGTTCCTCCACTTTATTTATCAAAAATTGATGATAGATTTGTGGTTCACTTTTGTTCAATTAAAACACCATCGATGAATTTAATTTGCGGTTACATGCACATGGAAACGTGTCAAAAATTACGGAATGTTATTTAGGACGTTGAGATCCTCTCGGGGTTATTATTATAAATGAGTGCTTTACTCTTGGTTCTATAATAAATTAAGTCGGTCTATAGTATATGCAAAGGCAAAGCCAAAAAGCCATTAGCAACCACTCAAGTTGGTAGTGTAGATGTGTGTAGAAGCAGGAGCAGGTCTTGGTTCCAGGAACTCGCGCCAGACCACTCTTGGTTTCTGCAATCTACTGATTTACACCGTTCATCTTATCAGAGAGCTTTTATGCGGTTTTATAGCGCGCCCGTCCGAATGGACCGTTTGAAGTTTTCTTACTGCCATTGAATGTATAAATAAACATCTTGCGAATTTACGTTCATAGGAAAGATTATTAAATATGAAAGCTAAATAATTACCAGAATTTTGCAGATCAATTAAATTATTTTTTTAGTTGAACCCGACACCCGACACTGCTAAAAAAGTCACGATTGTGCTGTAAGGACAACTTGTAAATTTTATTTCTTACGAAAGTTTTGAAAAATAATAAACGGAAAAGATTACCTGCCCTTTAACCTTTCCAAATTAATCATTTTTCATTTCTGGTGCAAAATTTGTAATTAGGAGTTCAGTGTTTTATTTCAACTTCTCTCTTTTCACTCGTTTTTGGACAAAATTAGAGGTTAACAGGTTTTTGATCCGAATATCTGTTTTCTGGCTAATATTCATTTTTCTCCGCGAATTTCTATTCCTTGATTACTTTGAAAACTCGATAAATATTATTGTTTTCTGTTTAACAAAGGTTAAAGCGCTATCCTAATATTGTACACCGGAATTCCACGGAAATAGATGAGAAATCCATGAAAATATTACGAGGAGTTTCATGGAAATCTATGAGGTTATGCTTTTGATATAAATTTCCATGGAATTCTATCGGAATTTCGCTCTTGCTATTATTTACTTAACTTAAAAGTATATATGTTCTTCTTAACCTAATTTTCGTAAGTATTAAAATGTAGTCTTCACCATATAAAGAGAGAACCCATATACCTATACTGTCAATCAAAAGCTAAAGAACTACCTAATAGCTGCTCTTAAAAACCCCTGCAAAAGTTCAGCGCCGCCATTAGGGATGAAGTTTATTGGAGTACAAAAATTTACTTAAAATTAGAAAATGAAGCTTAAATTTGTTATTTAAGTTACAATAAATGCTCAGAATGTAATCTATTATTTTCAATAAAAAATAAATAAAATAGATAAAGCACAGAACTATTTATTGAACAGAATTATTTTCAAATTAGAAAAAATACGTTAACTCAAAAAAATACAACTTTCCAAAAACTAACCATTATAAGATTTTTCAAATTATTTTAGGGGTTTTTAAAAAGCCTTCTGCCGACTATTTTCGACTTTTTTGATCTTACGGTATAACTGAATACAAAGAAATGTTGGAACGTAAAATTTTATTTTGAAAAGCTTACCTATGCTATTTTACTGTATACCTACGAAATAAATAATTTAAAAAGGTGTGTACTGTCATGGGCGCCGGCAGGATTATTTGCAGGGGGGTGCATCTATACATTATACGAGTATGATATAATAAATACGGTATATCGCAAGGAAGAAAACCATGTGAAACTTCGATCAATTATATTAACAATTTTATTTTGCGGACAGCATGATCTTCCACTTCGTGGGAAAGTGGATGAAGGTTCTGTTTTCACAGATCTGCTACATTTTCGAATTCAATCTGGGGATGAGATTTTGAAAAATCATTTAGAGTCGGGAGCAAAAAACTCCTTGTATCCTATATCGCATCAAATTCAAAATGCATTGATTGAAACTTGTTCTGATGTTCTGAAAGGCAAAATAATTGAGGAGGTGAAGCATGCATCGGTTTTTTCGGTGTTGGCTGATGAGACTGCCGATATTAGTGGTACAGAGCAATTATCGATTGCAGTTCGGTATCTGAGTTGTAATCAAGGTAATAAAAAGCCAATAATTTGTGAAGAATTCCTAGGATATGCAAACTATTATTCTCTTTTTAGAAGATTGCAATTTGGATTTAAATAAACTTGTTGGCCAAGGATACGAAGGCTGTGCTGCAATGGCTGGTTACATAAGTGGCGGTCAGAAAATTATCAACGACAAATATCCTACAGCACTATTCTTCCACTGTGCCAGTCATACATTGAATCTTGTCATCAATGACCTGAACGATGTCAGTGAAGTGAGAAATGCTTCTGGGATGACAAAGGAACTCAGATTTTTTTTAGAGAGGGTACGTACGTTGCGACGAAATAAAATTCCAAATATACCTATCTTTTGCGAAGCACGCTGGACAGCAAAGTATAAGCAACTACATCAGGTAAATATGAATATAAAGGCAATATACGATCACGTAACTAAATTGACGAACGTGCCTCAATCTCACCGCGCTAATGCCTCGAAGGAATTCACAACCATCTTCCAGAAAGCTCGAAATATTTGCGAAGAACTGGATGTTGAATTTAAACGTCCTCGAGTGGTGGCAAGGCAGACCCACAGATCACATCAACCATCCGAAAATGAAAATGTAGAAGAATTCTTCAGAATATCTATCTTCATCCCATACTTAGACTCTATTATTTCTTCTCTTAGGGATCGATTTTCTTTTACACACAATAAAGCATTTTCGCTTAAGCAGCTCCACCCAGAAAATATAAGAAAATTAGATAAATCTTCATTTTTAGCCATTGCAGAAGACATTACGGAGGTATTTGACAGACTTTTATTGCCGAGGCTGCAACGTGGTACAAGATGTTGAAGACAAGTGATGCGACCTTAAATGAATCCCTTGAGTACGCAGATTTGAATGCTCAAGCCACACCATTTTACCCAGCTGTATGTGAGACAATTAAGATTGGCCTGACTGTTCCAGCGACAACATGTAGCATTGAACGTTCATTTAGTACATTAGGGCGTGTCAAGACATGGAATCGGTCTAAGATGAGAGATGCGAGGCTAAGCGGACTGTGCATGCTCAGTGCTTATCGAAAAAGGGTAAAGGAGGACACTGAATTCATTGACAAGATGTTGAACAATTTTGGACAACAACCTAGACGCCTTAAGTTTTTATTCACACAATGACTTTTCCCAAAGTTTACACTAAAGTGTATAAAATACATAACCGTTTATTTACATAAGTTATGTATAACAAACAAATAACAATAAACATGTAACATAACAACTTCTTATTTAATTAATTAAATTGTGTATTTTCTTCTAAGCCAGGGGGGTTCAAGTGCATCTCCTTGCACCCCCCTGCCGGCGCCCATGTGTACTGTGTAGCTCATAAATAATTTATTAAATTTTGGTATCTTCAATTCGAAAGATCTAAAACCGTACACTAAAACCCAGTGAAGGCAAATTTATTATGGAAAGCAACAAATGTAAACACCGGAAACAATATATTGAAGAACTCTACAATGCAGATGAAATGTCAATAATCGAAAAAGAAAAAAAAATACCCCAGGAAGAACTAGGCTCCACTATAACAAGAGAAGAATTCGAAGATGTCCTATAAAAAAGCAAGAATTAGGAAAGCGTATTGAATAGACAACATTCAAGCAAAATTGCTACAAGCACTGAATGATGAAGGAAAAGATATAATGTATTAACTTGTGAAAGATATATGTATATGAAACAGGAATTGTACCAGAAGATTTTAAGAGCATTATCATGGTAATGTTGTCAGAAAAAGACAATGTAACAAAATGTGAAGATCATAGAACGCACGCATCTAAAACCCGTACAGGAATGATCCACAAAAGCATACAAAACAAAATAGAGGCCAACTTGGCGGAGGAATTTAGGAAAAATAAAGGTACAAAAAAAGCTATATTATGTCTATATTAATTGAAAAATATCTAAACGTTAACAGAAGTATGTATTTAGCATTTATCCACATAAAAAAGGGTCTTGATAATGTGAATTGGTCTATCATGATGAAAATACTGAAAACTATACATGTGGATTATAGAAACAGACGAATAATTAAAGAATTATACGAAAACCAGAAAACAATAATTAAAAATTAACGACTGCGGAATAAGGCGAAAATACGAAAAGGAGTAAAACAAGGGTGTATTTCATGTATATAGCAAGCAATTAACAGAGGTGTAAAGAGCTTTGTACCGCTATTAAAGTCAACGGAGAAATGTTACAAATGTTAAGGTTTGCAGATGGCATTGCTATCGTGGCTCCGGATGAAAGAAACTTAAAAACGGCACTAGAATATATGGAGACAATTTTTAATGTAAGATATAAACTTCAAATTAATGAAACAAAATCTGTAGTAATTTAGTGCTCCAAAAAGAGTGAAGAAATTAAAATTAGAATAAATGACAACGCTCTAAAACAGGTTAAATCGTATAAATACTTGGGAAGCAAAATTATAGAAGATGCTAAAAGCAAAATCAGAGATACAAAATTAATGAACTACCTAATACAACACCAAATAATATTAGTCTGAAAACAAGAAAACGACTAGTTAAAACATGAATTTGGAGTGTGACTCTCCTATGGATCAGAAACATGGACCCTGTAAAAAAAGAAGTGAGCTCATTGGAAGTACTGAAGATGTGGGTATAGAGAAGAATACTGATAATTAAGTGGACAGATAATTGAGATAGGGTAACGAATAGAGAAGTACTAGAGCGAATAGTAGAGGAAAGAAATATAATAAAATTATTACAAAGAAGGAGACATAGATGGATAGGAGATCTGTATAGAAATAACCAATACCTACGTAGTAAACATTATAGAAGGCGTAATAACTGGTAGGAGGTTCAAAGGACGACCCCGTTTATGAAGCAAGTAGTAGAAAACACTGGTGCAAAGAATTTTGCAATTCTTAAGAAAATTACTTGCGACAAATTAAAATGGAAAGCTGCCGACCGATCCAAGGATTGAAGTACACAGAGAGATCTGAAATAGGGTTCACCATAGATTTTAAAAATAAATAAATTTAAACGTTTCTGCAAAACACGTAATTCGGCACATGAATACCAGAGGCAAACTGTGATTACGACGTACCTATAACTGGATAGAATACTGCTAAATTCTCTGGGGTTTTGTAGAACATCCTGAAATTACATAATAATTATTTGAAATTGCTAAGATAATGGAATGAATACGAAATCATGTAAAATATCTATGAAGTAGAATTGCTTGGAATTTTATTCAATTTAAAAGTTAAATAGCATGAGAATTAAAGCACAGGACAGAAACGAATTTTCTGAAATTCCATCTTTTGGGGAATTTCTTCGGCTACATTTATACCTAAGTCGAGACTGAATGGAATTCCATGGAGTTATCACAGATTTATATTATAATATTGTGAAATTTCGGCATAATTCCATAGCATTCTTCAGAATTACACGTAATTTTCATTGAATTAACTGCAAATCTTACATTACATGAAATTTGGGTAATTCCCATGGAAATCTTAAATTTACTACGGAATTAAGTGGAACTGCATGGAATATTAATCATACCAAGGTTAACAATAGAGGAATTATGCCGCAGGGCTAAATAGAAGTCCATAGAATTTTCTGCGCCTTCACAAAATTTATTTGTATCAATTATTTAGACTGAGATAAATAGGAAATCTGTTGAAATATCATATACGTTTCCCATGAAATGTGAAATTCACATACAATTATGTAGAATTATTTGGAATTACATCTTAATTGACTGCGTGAGATTTAAAAATAAATGTAAATTTTTCAACAAATTACTCGAAATTGTATGGAATATCAATCACCGCAAGATAAATAGTAGAGAAATTATGCTGAAGGAAAAACAAGAAATTCTATGGATTTTCGCGGAATTCCCTCGTATCAATTTATGTCAAAAAGGAACTGAATGTAATTATGTCAAATTATCGTAGAATTCCCTAAAATCTCGTAAAATTCCGCACAATTCTTTGGAATTCCCTAGAAGGTAAATTAAAAAGAAAATGCGAATAAATTTGACCAACTTGCATTTATTTTTCAACATATTCTCCATTGAGTTCGATATGTTTTGCCCAACGATATTCCAAAAATAATATCCGTTTGCAGCATGAATCACCTTATAATGTCGTCGAAAAATCGTTGTGCTCCGAGCCATGTTTTGAGGTTCGGGAACAAATGGAAATCAGAGGGGGCTAAATCGCTGAATTTATGCATTTTACACATGCAAACCATTGACGTGTGAACAAGTGCATTTTTGCAAATGCTTGCACGTGCGTCTACTTCACGTGACCAAACAATAACCTTACAATGCACTGAACTGAAACTCGGCAAGAGCTAGTTTGAAAGATTACACTTATCGGTTGTGCATCGATTTTGATCATAGTGCATATACCTCTGCGTCATTTACCTTCCACTTCAAACGACCCTCGTACCTATAATTTTTATCGAATTATTTGATATTCCGAAAAAATTGTGTAGAATTTGCATGTAATTCCCATAAACTTACATGAAATTGCGATTTAGATCATATCAAAAAATACGCAGTAAGAGAATTATGCTGCAGGACTGCATGGAATTTCATGAAATCCTCTAGACTTTAGCGGAATTTCTCAGAGCTCATTTAGATTAGAGGGCCGACTGAATAAGATTTCATGTATAGTTATAGAATTTCCATAGAATTTTAGTGAGCTTTCGAAAAATTATCTTGAAATTCTTGCGGGATTCTACGGAATTTTCATTCAGAATAACTTCCCAGTGTTTGTTTAGAATTTGCAGTGGCATGATTAAAATCCCTTCCAGGGGTGAAAATCCCTTTGGTTCGGCAAAATTCTAGTCTGGGAGTGCCAATGACCATAGTAGTAGAAATCCCTGGTACCCGCAAGCCTAGATTTCGCCCAGTTAACAATCAAATAAACCAACTTCTTGCACAAAAGCACAATTAAAAAAATACAACTAGAGAATGCATTTTATAGTTGAAGTGAAGAACAACTACTCGTATTGGTCAAATAATTACAAGGTATTTAAATCCTGGAAAAGCCTTTCTGTCGGTCACTCTTTCAGATCTTTCAGAAATATCTAATTATGAACTTGAGTTTATAAAGAAGTCATGTTCGAATAATAAACGCTGGTATTAATAAAGTTAATTGTCGGTCATGTTAGATTGGGAATTTAAATCAATGCTTGGATCAAATGGAATAGGTATTGCTGCTAATTAGCAAAAATCGGATTTACAAATTTACGATACGACCAATACTAACATATGGATGAGGCAGACACGTGGGAAGATACAATACGAAGCGCAGATATAAAGAACCAGTGTAACATATTAATCGATCATCGATATTACTAATTTTTGGTATAGGTTTTCGTAAAATTTTCCAATTAGAGTTTTCGCTCTTTTTTCTATTTTTCTTCTTCTTCTTCTTTCTTTATTAAAGGATTGCTCCTGTTTTTTCCCACTATTGCAATGACTCCCTCCATCTTCTTGTTGGTCTTGGACTGTTTTCCTGTTGGTAATCTGTCTCTTGCTGCCCGAACTATCCCACCTTTATTCATTCTTCGAAGGTGGTTGCCCCATTCTCTTCTTCCAATTGAAATCCATTCATTGATTGATTGTATTCCTGCTAACTTCAAGGATGTTCTAGTTAAAGGGCGCATTTTCACTGCTTGGACTGCCAAGTTATGGACGAAAATGGCAATGTTTCAAAACATTTTACTAGAATAATAAATAAATACATTTTTTTTCTGTCTCGGTACTAGAATGACATCATTCTAGCACGCATTTTGATGCTTTAGTGAGCTTCATTATTAAACGATTTTTGGTGATATTTTGTTTTCATAAATTGGTGACACTGTATCAAATAATACATAAAATACCTAGGCAACCATGCAGTTGCTAGGCAACCAGTCAGTTGCTAGGCAACAAAAACGTCAAATGTCAAACTTCTGTCAACTGTCAAGCAAAAATTACTATTACCAACCCAACTATTTAACCAAATTTCCCCAATTCGACATTGTCAAGTATTTTTATAAAAAAAAATCATGTAAATGGTAGCCGAAACAGACAAAATAGTATACAAAATTCGTTACAGAAGGCAATTCGAGCACTCGTCCGTTCGGCCACGGCTTCTGTAAGTTGTGTTTTAATATACTATTCAATGATTCAATGGTGTAAAGAGCATGGCTCATTCTCGGTCAATTCCTTTTTTTAATAAACTTGACACTTAAGTGAAAATTTTCATTTGGTTTAATATGGCAATCGCGCATTATAATTATGTCGGACCGCGAACCTAAGAAAACGTTCAATTTATCAATAGGAAAGGACAATGCTCTACTGTACTTTAAGCTTCAGCACTTAAAAAGTGTCGGACATTATGCAAACGAAAATATATACCAATAGAACGTCAATTGACCCAAAACAAAAATTTGATTTTAATATAAGAATGAACAAAAATCAACAAACAAATCGCATCAAAATCTGGAAAGGTTTTGCTTGAGAATGCTTAGAAACAATTTAATCTCTGGACATCTTAGTTATTATTAGATTGAAATCTTGTAAATTAGATTAAAAAGTCTAAATCTTCCCGTATAAACATATAATTTTAAATTTGAATTGTATTCTCAATTTGGGTCTTACTTGCGGACCTGCAATTCATCTTTGAATTTAAAAGTTCAAAGTTTTTACCCAATTTACTATTTCGTTAAGAAGTAAAATTAAACACACAGTTTGTTATCTATTTCGGGGAGTTGGCTATGAATTTCCAATATCATTTACTACGTCCAAACGTGATAATTTAATTTTATTGCATTATTTGAGAAAATTCACCAATATCCTTCAAAATTGACAGCTTCATCTAAAATGATGTTCAGTAACCATGAATTTCACCTATTTTACTTAACTAATTTTCTATAGCCAACCATGATCCAAAAGAAGAATTGTGTATTGGTTTCCTTTTTGAATTTTAAAGTAATGGTTTAAAACCTAATTCATAATTCACAATGAACACTTGTGGTTTGTGTACTGGATTTCCTAATTTGGTCCGCATTTTCGGTTAAACCAGTCATATACCTAAGATTTATAATTAACTATATTAATGTAATTTAGGTTCGTAGTTTCGGGATTTAAGTAGAACTAAAAATTAACATTAAAAATTAAAACTCCAGGTCAAATTTAAGTATTTGGATTAATGAAGAAAAATTTAGCCTGCTTCCGAAGATAGGACTTACAGTTCGTATTAGACTGAAATTTATAATTTAAATTTAAATCTTACTTTAACTCAAGTTCGAATTTTGTTTGCAAAATATGAATCATACTTCGAAAGTTATAATCTTGCTTGTAAAGTTTCAGACTGTGATTCGGATTTTTATTTTACTAAAACCGTTGATTGAGGAATTCCTCAATCAACGCTAAAACTTCAAAGTACTTTTGGAACTTACGAATACAAATGGACCTAACACTGCTGTAAAATTGACTTATTTAGTAGGTACTACTTTGATGTCTGTCTGAACCAAACGTTTAAATTCGTTTTAGACTCTTTAGTTGTTGCTATCACAGTTTGAAAGTTTTAGAATTTTAATGGTATGCGAATTGTTAAAACCTATTTGGATATTTTAAATTTGGAAACTGTTATTAAGTAATGTTAATAAGGACATTGACTTCTAAAACTCTATCGATAAGCAGTAAAAATTTCATGAAAACTAGCAAATGATCAACCTGCATGAGTCAGAAACGATTGTCAAACAGCACGAGGGGGCCAGGGTAACCCCTTATCACCCACTTGTTGAGCATGGCGGTGTTATCAGCGATAACAGCTTTTACTGATAAACTATTTATGTACTTATACTTATCACGTATCACCACCATTGGCTCCGAACAATGGAAAAATCTAGTATCGCACTTTTCATGTCGGTTCTTATCTATTTCACGATATGTGCATTCGCTTTCGACTTGACAAGTGTCGCGTGTTTCTAGAATCACCTACATATTTTATTTTGCATTTTTTTATTTGTTTCTTCAACTCGCTTTTGTCGTTGTTTAAATGTTACTCTTTAATATTTTTTAGACAGAGTTGATTTTATTATATTATTTACAATTTTGAAATTAAACTTGTTTATAGATAGGTAATTAATTTGTTAAATAGCAAGAAAATTTGTTTTTGATTTCTTCTTTCTGGCTTCATTACTTATATGTATAAATAACACGTAAGAAATCGCAAATGACTTTAAAATTGGTTAATATAGCAGGTTTCCAGATAAAGCACCACAATTTTCAAACGGCATGTGTAACTTATCATAATCCTCAACGGCTCAACCCCGTTCAGTTGCTTATAAGATGAACAAGATTTTTAGTTATTACGAATAATTCTATAACATTAAATAGTTTACTAAAGTGCAGGGTCCTATCCGAAGGAAACTATACCTATGCAAGTTTAAAGACGCTTTTTCATCCTCCTTATGGAAATAATAATGATGATATTCAGGCTTGGGCATTTATACACTTGATTACATCAATAAGTGGGTAATTACAACAGAATATTCTGTAAATCTCAAAAATTGTTGAAATTTTACAAAATAATATCAAACTTAGCTTAAAGAAATTATTGAACCAAAGCATTTTACCCCAGCTTTTTGTTTCAGGAAGGCATTAACTTCCACCTGTTACAGTTTTAATCAGAACACGTTAGTACACTTACGTTTGTTACTTTCCTGTTTTATAGTTAAATATTTTGATTTCCACAGTAAAACCTTATCAACGAACAGGAGAGAATGTTAAATACTTTTATTGATGATCAATGTCAAGGAAAACTACATTTTGTAGATATAGCTTGGTTTAACTCTCACCTCAAGTTGTACAGGAATTTTTCATTCATTTTTTTTATGTTTGCTTGTTTGAGACATCCAAATACAGCAAAAACCTTTGACGGTGTGATTTATTAAAAAGATTAATATTGACCAGTTCATATTTGGAATGCTTAAGAAATTCGTTGAATTTCGTATTAAAAAAAATATTATTACAAACACAGCAAATGTAAGAAATATAGTATAGGTACCTTTTAATTTATAAATTACCTTATAGCAAAGAGATTAAGTTAATAGAATCGAATAGCACTTCGAAAAACTTGCTATTATCAGTTTACCCATGTTACCCATGAGTTCCTGTTATAATTATATAATTTTCTAGACGTTGAGAGGATATTTATACGTATTTATTGCCGAAAGAGGGGTTCAATTAATTCAATTTAAAAATAAAAATGATCGTCCATTTTCGTTGCCTCTAAGCGAGTAATTCAGTATTAGTTAAATAAATATTATGTCCGTGTAATTATCTGATATCAAAGAAACCATCTACTGTAATCGAGTGAGTGGGCCCCCTTTTTCTTGGGGGGACTCCGGGTGTCCGCGACCGGATCATCAAGGCGGAGCATCGCGTCTAATAACCCGCTGCTTCTGGTCTACATGACGTCATTATCACAATGGCTGATTTCCATCAGATTCCCCTTTGATTCTGATTTCCCATTAGTTTGATTGCCAAAAATTGCGGGAGGGTCTAATTCTGTTGGGGCTGGAAACGCACCTTTTTGTTTCTATATATAAACAACAACCGAAAGACATTTATTGGTGTTATCTGAAAAAACTAAGTGAATTTTGTTAATGTTTTTTTTGTATTAAGATTGTAGAACCTAATTAATATTTCTGTCGGTTTAACAAGGATTGTAATTTTTTTCCTTCCCACGTAATGATATTTCCTTTTTTGAAAAATAATAAGAGATTTTTGCCCACGTTTTTACACGGTAGCTATTAAGAATCAGATGTTTAAAGATGCTTACTAAAAATGTAAAAGTAAATTTTCGACCTTTTTTGAATGTTATTTAAAACAGTACTCGTGTAGAAACGTCAAGTTAACTAATACACTACTTTTCATGTATTGGGAGATTAATTACTTTGGACTTTCAAAAATGTGATATTCTCAGAGTTTGCTTCAGTATTATGGTAATAATGTTTCAAAAGTTGAAATAGTGTTTGTATATCACCTGTTTGAAAAAACGAAATGGAAGAAACTTGTTTTCATAGTAAAAATCAAACTTTGACATGTTGTCTTTATTTAGGAGATCAAACCATTTGATCAAATAACTTAAATTAACAACTGTTGGCACTTTAATTTATTTACTGATTGAACTACTATTGAAAACCCCACTAAAATTCAAACATAAATTGTCCAAAAGTTGGCCATGATTAATAATAACAAGTTGGAAGATTGTATCAGAGTTGCTTCGAAGTAGATATGTAGATAGAACTAAAATAAATATTTATTCATTCATTCGTTCATTGAGTTGTTATTATTAAAAAAACCAATTGAATTCAAGTTTATGAAATTACAATATGATTAATAATATACTACATTAAGAAATTATTTTGCCAGTAATATTATTCTAGCATGAATATTAGTTTAGTTCAGATATAGTATTAACAGAAAATATGAACAGCTGCGGCCCTTGGGTTAATTTTTCTGCTTGCTTAAATATGTTCTGAGTAAACGTGTGAATTTACCACCCTATCGATGTAAGTTTTCTTCTTCATGTTCGCCAGAGTAAATTTCACTGACCTTCCATGGCATGTAAGTAAGTAACTTGTCGTTCGTAGGAGCTATCCTGAAATTTTTGTATTAAACTAAACCACAATGATTCGATATTATTCTAGCGAGAACATTAGTTTCGCTTTGATATAATTTTAACAGAAATGGAAGTCGAATCAATGCTAAATTCGTGCCTGCAAAACAAAATGTCTAAGCTTTTTTATATCTAGAAATTGCAAAAAAGTTGAAGTTAAATTCCAAAAACACACGTCTAAGATGCTTAACGATTGTACAAGCGTAATTAATTAAGCTTTTGATGATTTTTCGAAAAAACAAGAGCAAAACAAAACGTCGTAAAATCAGTCCTCTTAAAACTAGTAAAATAAAAAAACTGCCTTTCAATATAAAATGCAAATGATCCAATACTTAATGATAGATAATCCGTATCGCAACATACAACTTCGCCATGAAAAAATATTTTTAATTAATTTGAGCGAAGAATTTTCGGAGATTACTTTTGCCGATCAGTTAGCTTTTACTTTAAAAGCGTTTAGGTTAGTTAAGAAAATGTGGATGAACTGAACAACTTGTGAAAATGTCCATGAGGCAAGAAAAGCCCACTTCAGTAACACAGCCAAAAAATTCTTTCTCAAGTTAATGGTTTTATGCAAGCTTTGCTAGTAAAATACCGTGCATTCTGTTTAAAAAAAATGTTTCCGTTTTTCTCGAACTTCTTGAATTTTAGCACTATTTTTGAAATACTTTATTTATGATTGAAACGTAATTTTAGCTTTAGATTTAAAAAACGCATAATTCATTTGAGACCCAACAAGCTTGAGTTTAGCCCAATATATTTGGAAAGAAAGCATAGTATTAAATATCTTCTGCTTCTTCTTCTTCAGCCCTTTTTCGCCCACTCCTGAACATAGGCCTGCCCTTCCATTTGTGTCTGTCTAAGACCAGCTGATGCAAATTTCTGCCAACCCTTTTCTTTGATGTCATCGATCCATCTGCTTTGTGGTTTTCCGACGCTTCTCTTGTGTAATCTGGGTCCTGGGTCTCCATTGTACTATTCGTTTTGTCCATCTGTTCTCGTCTACAGGTCCTACCTATCTCCACTTTGAAATAGCTACTCGTCTTATCCCGTCTTGCACTTTAGTACTCTTCCTGTTCTCTTCATTTCTAATGCGGTCTTTCAGATTTATGACGAGCATGATTCTCATAGATTTGGTGGTTAACACAGTCAAAAAATTATTTTTCAAGTGATTTTATGTCCAAGCTTTGCTAGTACAATACCGTCAATTCTGTTTAAAAAGGACGTTTCCGTCTTTCTTGAACTTCATGAATTTTAATACTATTTTTGAAATACTTTATTTATGATTGAATTTTTTAAACCAATATGAGGAAACAAAACGTAATTTTAGCTTTAGATTAAAAAAACGCATAATTCATTTAAGATCCAACAAGCTTCAAACCCGAGTTTAGCTCAATATATTTGGAAAAAAGGCATAGTATTAAATATCTTCTTCTTCTTCTTCGGCCTTTTCCATCCACTCCTGGACATAGGCCTCCCCTTCCATTTGTGCCTGTCTAAGGCCAGCTGACGCCAACTTCTGCCAACTCTTTTCTTGATGTCATCAATCCTTGCTTTGTGGTTTTTCGACGCTTCTCTTGTGTAATCTCGGTCTTCATTGTACTATTCGTTTTGTCCATCTAACCTTGTCCTACCTATCTGCACTTTGAACTAACTACTCGTCTTGCCACGTCTTCCATTTTAGTACTCTTCCTGATCTCTTCATTTCTAATGCGGTCTTTTAGATTTATGACGAGCATGATTCTTTCTATTGCTCTTTGTGTTGTTCAGCTGATTCATAGATTTGGTGGTTAACGTCATCGTCTCCATGCCATATGTCATGACGGGAAGAATAAATGTACCAAAGGCCAGCTGATGCCAATTTCTGCCAACCTTTTTCTTGATGTCATCGATACATCTGCTTTGTGGTCTTCCGATGCTTCTCTTGTGTAATATGGATCTCCATTGTATTATTCGTTATGTCCATCTATTCTCGTCCAGCTGCGCTACAGGTCTTACCTATCTCCACTTTGAAATAGCTACTCGTTTTATCCCGTCTTCCACTTTAATACGTTTTCTGATCAATCATTTCTAATGCGGTCTTTCAGATTTATGACGAGCATGATTCTTTATATTGCTCTTTGTGTTGTTCTGAGCTTACTCATAGATTTGATGGTTAACATCGTCGTCTCCATGCCATATGTCATGACGGGAAGGCTACATGTATCAAAAACCCTACGTTTTAGGTTTATTGGGATGCTTGGTTTTTTTATAACATATCCAAGTCTTCCAACAGCTGCCCAAGTCTTTCGTATTCTTCTAGTGAGTTCGGTTGTTTGACTATCTTTTCCTCTTTTTATCGTGTGGCCTAGGAATACGTATTCGTCAACGTCAACGTCCTTTCCTTCCAGCATTGCCATTACTTTGTTTGTTTTTTCTGTGTTCATTGTAAGTCCTGCGTTTTCCGAAGCCATTTTTAATTCAGTTAACATTTCTTGTAATTCGCTTGATCGCTTGGGTTGTCGCTTATTAAAACTGCATCGTCCGCAAAACGGAGATGGTTCAAATATCGGCCATTCATCGCAAGGGTAAACAATTTAGGGGAGATTGTGCCGTCCTGTCTTACTACCCTTGCCATTTGAATCTTACGTATTTCGAGATCCTCGGATATATTTTTAAGCAGATTTTGCGTTGTCCAACACTGCAAAGATCGCCCATAACTCAATGGAGTCAACATTTTTGTTGCATTCAACAAAAGCCAATAATTGTAGCGGGACATTGTACTCTGTACACTTCTCTATTAGTGTACGGATGGATTGAGAGTGTTCTACAGTATTATAGGTACCCTTTGCAGAAGCCCGCTTGTTCGGAAGGTTGGTAAGTATAGAATTTTGAAGATAATCTATTAGTTATGATTTTCGTTAAGTGTTTATAGGGCTGAAGGAAGAAACTAATTGGTCTAAAGTTGTTTATTTTTAATTTGTCTCCTTTTTTGGTATTAGGACGACGCCGACGTATTAAATGTAATCACATGAAAAGGTGATATTTCTACACCAAAATAGACAATATTAGTTCGAGAGAATTTTTACTTTTAGCGATATTTTTTTAGTTTATTATAACTTTACAATCTGTCACGTGGTGACAAGTAGTAAATATTTTGACAAAAGACATAGGACACGAAGAAAGTTTTCCAACGAAAATTTCCTTATATTAACACAGTCAGGTTTGACAAATTTTAGCAATATAAACAACAAAATTTCACATATGGACGAGGGCCGTTACTAAGTTCCAATTAAATAGTATTTACAATTATTGTTTGTTAACAGTTTCATTTGTAAATTTAAGTCAATTTACTGTAGTTAATGCAATTTACTTTTGTTTAAGAAAAGAAGCCTTGCTTTAACTTTTAGAATCTAACAAAGTAAGAAAGTAATCCGGCATTTTTGAAATCTCCAAAACAACAATGAATATTAACCTTCTTTAAAATTATAGGAACACAACCACGAAACATTGCATAATGATTAATTAGTGGACATAAAAAAATATCAACGTAACGCTATGAGACAGTCGCGTAGTTTTCTACATAATTCTTAATTAACGTAAAAGTTTCCTCATGCGATATTATTGTTTTCCAGGAACACGGTAGTAATAAATTATGATGTAGGTGAGAAATAACTTAATTACGGTAACTCTTAAATTACTACATGTCACCAAAAAATTATCAGGTAATAAACGCACTCCAGCGGAATATTTTTTATTCTTATGGTTCGTAAATTCAGGGAGCTAATTCAATTCATTTTTATATACTAATTTTCGAATTATAATTGTTTTTTTTAAATAATGGGCCAGTTAGCTTTTGCATAACCAAGAACTTTTTTCCATGAAGCACCTTTTAAAGTTTTGAAATTAATGAAATCTAAATATCTAAATTCAAAGGCTGAACTTGTAATAGAAATCCAAGATACCTTCTTATGAATTACACAAAGCCCGATTTGACGTATTCTATTTATTAACTTAAGAATTTGGAATTATTTATGAAATAATAAAAATGAATAATTGAGATAATACTTGTATAAATTTTTAATTTAATATAAATGCATATACCGTAATACCAATTAATAGCATTTTATTATGAATTATGTCAGGTATGGAGATATTTCTAACAAATTGCACTAATGCAGGATATAATTCTCGTTAAAATAACTTCTACTTTATAACTGTAGAACTCGTATAATATAGATTAACAAATCACTGTACTTAAAACGTCAGTAGCTGAAATATTTGCAGAATTTTATCGACTTTTGTTTAACACGTCTTGCAAATATTTATATTTTTATGGTAATTTCGATTTCACTCTTATTTAAAAACAATAACTAGTCTGAAGTATAGATATAAAAAATAGAGAGAAAATAAAATGGCCGAATAGGCTAAATGATGACTATTTTGAAGGAGCATAACTGAAATCTCTGTGGACATAAATAAATGAAAATTTAAAGGATTGCAGTTCTCTAAGGAGAACATTTGAAAAGTACCATTAAAAAAACCATTAGCGATAAATTAACAAACTTGAGAGCCAAAGAACGAATGCTTTAGGTTTTCTTAAGATATTTGCAACTTAAACAACAATAACAAAAGTTTTGTTTTAAATTGATAATTAGTTTCTCACAAAGAGTAGAACCTTCAATTTATGTCTTTAAGATGTTCATTTACACTTTTGTTTCAGCACAATTTTATATTTATTTCTTTATTCTAATTTTTGTAGGGTTACTCTTTTATAAATACGTGATCCAAGCCTTTTATAAAGCTTAGAGTACGAAATAAGGCATTTACGTATATCTAAATAGAAAAGAACCCCCATACCGTCCATGATACACGCCCTGTTTATAGGTATTTAATTGCAGGGTATCTGTTAACAGTTTTGTTTAATTTAACCATCGAGTTTGAACTTTTTTGACTTGGCTTTGTAGGCAAAATCTATTTGTCAAGTTTTAATCTACAGAATGATGTAATACATTAAGCATTAATGTGATTAACTATCAAAGTTAATTTAGCAAAATGTCCTTTTTGGAAAACCATACCTTCTTTTTAAAAATTTAACTCGCTCAGGATTTTATTTTTTTAACTATTATAAACACCAAAGCGATTGTTAAAAACGTGTTTTGTTAGCCTGGATGGTTTTTACCTGCAAAACCCGAGACGGATTAATCAGTTCAGGTTGTTTTTTTAGCAGAATTTCCAAATTAATCTAAATACTATCCGGTTTACCATTTATACTAAGTGTGAATTTAGTTTCAGGTTATCCCATACACCCTCTCGGTATACTTTGTATTTTTTACTAATGGTCTATTAGACCTCGTGTTCGTCCAACATGTGCGACAACAGACAGATGTCGTTGGGGTTGTGAAAAATTGCCATCATCAATTATACACCCACGGTTTAGTTTGCTCGTGTTTCTAATAAACTATCGCTATGTGCGAAATTTTCTTCGAAGTGAAAGGGCTTAATTTAAACCTTTTTCTTATTTTAAAAAGTAATATTCATATTTCTTTCGTTTCTTTTTTATTTTAAAGGAACCACAAACTAATTTAAAAAAAACAAGAGAGCGTCCGTTTATCATATAATTAATCGAGTTACTGATAAGGAAATGCCAGGCCAAATTAATTAATATAATAATGGAATTAATATGAGTGCCTCGGCTAATTCGTGACGTTTATTAAAACGGACACGGTTTTCCAAGATCGAATGAATAGCAAGGCTACCGTAATGGTTATAATAATACACTCACTATCGTGTTTCGTTATGATTCGCGATAAAAACTGCAATAACTATTTAGTATTTAAGATTATATTGATTTATCTTTCTCATTACATTAGCATTATCGGTTAAGTGTGCGCCTACGATTTCATTTTAGCTTCGTTTAGATTTAAATTTTAAATTTATGCACTAATTACGCACCAATATATCTCATCCTTGACCATTGCCTTTGGTTGATCGCATTTTAAAAACAGAGCCTATTAAAGGAAATATTACCAAGGAATAGAAGTGACAGTGAGACGTCTGCCGTAATGGAAAACCATTGTCAATATCAGTAATTGGGTCTAGACGGCAGATGTCCTTGTTTCATCCCTTTGTACACCCCTCACCTATGCTTAACATCTTTATCAAGCAACCATTAAGACAAAATACGTGTTCCGCCTGTTGTCGAGCTTGCACTATGACTTTTTTATTGTTATTACCATATATATATACGCATCGTGAAGGGTGAAGGCTTTGACTATACGTATACGTATACAACAAATTTAACATTAAACTAAAATTAATCTAATCACCAACATTGCTAGCAAATTAACTAAAATGAATTTTCAATTTCTTTTGAAAAATTACATTTATGAAATAGTAACAGGATAGCTTTATCCACTGATTTTTTCGTATTAGTATTTTTATACATAGTTATTTAGTAGACTTAAGTTAATAAGAAAAGAGGAAAAATTTCCGACAAAATTATGAAAAATATAACAGGAATTCATATTTGTAAGCAGCTTGGTAGGTATGTTTTAACTTAAATGTACGTAAACAATTACAATTAAAAAGAAAACAGTATTGATGAAAACCTAGGGCCCATAATAGTCCAGAGAAATTAGACAAAATAAAAGCCCATCTCCGGAAAAATTCCCGGAAAGCTGAATTTTGGTATGGACCTTGATATTGTGGTTCTAAACAAAATGTCAAAAGTCCCCATCGATCCGAATGCCGCTAAAAATTTCACGCGTGGTCAAATGTCACTCAACATGGTTTTTCGTGAATATCTCGTAGGCGAAGTTGTGCCTTACTTATGGTTTTCTAACTTTTCCGCAACTTTATACACAACCCTCTCGACCTGACTGCTTTTCAAGTTACAAAACTTTCACTTAACATTAATTTCAATTTTTTTGTTAGTAAATTTGCCTTTGTTGTTAATGGTTTCGTATTACAAACTTATAAGTTAAGATATAAAATTATTCAAATGAAAGTAAAAGGGTAAGTAAAATTAATTAAAAGTAAGATTACAATTTGTTTCGTTTTGATTGCTATTATAGCAAGAGTTTTGTTGATAAATTTTTAAATTTAAATGTAATACACGTTTTCAAAGTAGACAAATGATTAATATTTCGAGAAAGATTATTTGTAAGGAAAGTTAAAGAAGTAACTAATTGTAGGGCAGATCTGTATTCCGGAAATTATCATCACACATGTCGCACATACCTACTAGGATAAATAATAGGTGTTGCGTAAAGCGTTTGAATAGGCTCTTGAATAATATTACGATTTTTAATCAGTTTTAAGGTTCTAGTCTTCAAATGTTGTGTTAGGTCGTAGTTATTTTGTGAATGAGTAAAGTGATAAGTTAAAGTTATGTTTAATAGACCAAAAAACGGCCTAATTTTTTAAAACAAAGTAGATACGCGTTTTGGTGTAAAGAAATTTATAAGAAATTGTTGTTACGCAGCCTTATTTACTTCAAATAGTTTTATAACTTTAGAAATTAACTACTGAAGGAGTCACTTCTTTATTACTAAGGTCAGTGATTATTTAAATCTTAATACATCCCACAAAACAAATTGAATTCAACCGTAGTTAAAGCTATAGTAAATCCACTGAGCAAATTGTAATTTCGGAAGCAGGATCTTTACCAAAGTGTCATTTCTAAAAAAAATGTTGCTAGTTTTCCAAAATGTTGTGTATTTTAATTTAATTTCCAACGGTAAACGATTTGTAGTTTATAAGACTGAAAATTTCCTTCGCCAAATATTTTGTCTTAATTTAGAAAGAAAGATTCAAGATAAATAACCTGCAGTCAATGCAGATTAAAAACTATTTAAATTCCTTAAAAACGAAGTAATTTTTTTTCATTGAAGATTAACAACTGCCTGTTCGCTTATCTAACAAAGCAGGTCGTAACAGGTACTTCGTATAGATATTGATTATTACAATTTCTATAGCATTTTCAATCGCACATAAAACAGTTGGTATTTTAATTCAGTATTTGAAGAATTCTTTTAACGAGCAGGTGCATATTTTTAAATTGTTAAATCGTCCATAATTAATTAATCAAATAAGAGCTTCTCGTTTTTGTTAGTTTTTTTACAAGTAAGCTAGTGGTAAGTGAAGCCAGTAGTATTATTTTTTATCTATCACCGTGGGATAAGTTATATCATATCACACTCATTTTAGAAATGTAATAGTCTTGTCATCCCAATGAGTGCCATAATGAAATTATTACGAAACTAGTGGTAATGAAATTGACAATTCATTCTAGCTCCAAATTTTGCTGGGGCAAGTCCGGAAATCGCGTTCTCTGCAATTCTTCACAGTACACGTGTGTTAATAATGTCTATATCTCTATATCCCTCTTAAAGCGTAAATAACTATTATCAAATTACGATGTGTTGTTGGCAATTTTTTTAAGATATCGTTAATACTTACTTTAATGACATTTTTGTCTAATTTAGCGTGCTTTTCATTAGAAAATATACTTTTGATCGTCGTTCACATTTCTTAATTTATAAAAATTAAAGTAGGTATTTTGGATAATATTTTATGTGCACTTTTAAATTTGAAATCCTTTGACATTGGTCAAATATTCAATAATTAATAAAACTGTCGATGTAATGAACGATTAACTTTATTTTCAAATGGCTTTCTTGTCCGGGGTGTCTCTCCATTTTCTGCGTTTCTAGATGCAAAGTTCGCAGAGGAGGTCCGCAGGACAGAGAGCTTAGTAAAAAATGTTATGCCACAAATAACACACAGAGAATATTAAATTAAGGTATCTAATTTAGCCATTGTTACAGAAAGCAAATTAGTAAGTACTTAGCTTCATCAAAGCAGTTTTAATGAAATTTTTCCTTAGCAGTTCGATATCGCTGCGACATCCGCGGAAATCGGACCTATTGTTGTAGTGAAATTATGGCAAACTAAGTGTGTTTGTCAAATTTAAAAAGAATGCATCGTTAGAAGTAAAATTCTGTGTAATAGTAACGTACCGAAATTTTTATTACCCAAACACCTTGGGTACAACCAGTGTTTTTACAGTGCCGTGCTATAATAAAAAGTAATTATTTAACTTCGGGAATCTTAAATTTCTGTGTTATCGGGAGTGTCGGTTCGGGGTTTCACATCTTCATATGGTTTCTGCACTTAACCTGCTACAGGAAATTCGTAATAAAGGTAGGTGATGGGGTCAGTTACTTTTTAAAATTTATTTGTCATTATTTGATCTGATAGTTCTAGTTTTACATTTTTGAGCTGAAAGACAAATTAATTTTTTTTTTAATAATTTGAAATCCAAAATCATGCAAATTACTGCCAAGCTATGGTTACTTAAAAAACCTTTTTCTGTTGTTTCAGGTAGGTCCCATCTTCGAGGGATGGTAGTTCCTAGGATGAAAACGGCACCGCAGTGAGTTATATTTATTCTTTTTTTGCCATAGGGATAATTGTAGGGATTACGTTAGGCACTTTCAAACACAAACTATTCTTGAACCATTTATTTTCTAAAATCAATCTTACATTACAATTACTTTCGTATTCGTGAATTAACTTTCAGGTAAATATTTCTGTTCTAAACGGTTTTAATTCCAACATTTATCGGGAGTGTAGTTAATATTTGTGTATACTTGCCCGACAATGTTGTATAATGCTGTAAGTAGACAAACAAAAGGTAAGTAAATACAAATGGCAAGTAAATAGTATGTATAATAGTGGGTTTTAAAATTTCAGCATTAATTTATTACTTTCAGTCTTATTATCACACTTTCTTTTCAGCACTAACTTCTTATTTTCAGCTCAATTTCGGGGAGTTTTTCTAACATTACTCCTTGTTCTCTTTTAGCTCAAACGGTGAAGTATAAATATTCTTAAAATTATTATCCTCTTTCAAATTAATAATTATTCAAGGTTAATTTGTAATGTTTAATTTCAGCCAACTGGTTTACACGTTACCTATTGTTTGATGTTAGTTTTTAGTTTAATAATTATCATATTCAATGATTTCAGTTTAATTAATTACCTTTTCGGCAGTTTTCCGTGTGTATCCTTTTTGAGTCCGCATAACGAGGTACCATTTTATATCATAAAGGTTGTTCAGTAAAAAAATATATTTAAACTGGTTGTGGTAAGGAAAAGGCCTGAACAATTTTCAACGTCGCATGAGTTGGAAATTGTTCAGAGGGGAGTTGGGAGGCCTTTCTTTTTAAAAAACCTCTTCAAGGTTTTTTAAACTTAACTGTATAGAATAAAATGAAGAACATTATTACATGCTGCTTTGTACTATCAGCAGATTGTTCCTTTTATTTTACTTAAACCAAGACTTCCTTACAGTAGCCTCCGTTATCGAAACGCCATTCGCGAAAATCGGTTTTCTTGATTAAAGTGACTATATGGCAAACTAAGTGTGTTTGCTAAATTCATCTAGTTTTCGTTATCGTAGATAAATTTGAGTGAATAAGTATCGTAGCAAAATTATACTACCCAAACACCTTGGGTACAACCAGTGTTTGTACAGTGCAGTGTTTCAAAAAGTAATTATTTAACTTCGGGCATCTTAAATTTCTGTGTTCTCGGGAGTGTCGGTTCGGGGTTTCACATCTTCATATGGTTTCACATCTTCATATGGTTTCTGCACTTAACCTGCTACAGGAAATTCGTAATAAAGGTAGGTGCTGGGGTCAGTTACTTTTTAAAATTTATTTGTCATTATTTGATCTGATAGTTCTAGTTTTACATTTTTGAGCTGAAAGACAAATTAATTTTTTTTTTTAATAATTTGAAATCCAAAATCATGCAAATTACTGCCAAGCTATGGTTACTTAAAAAACCTTTTTCTGTTGTTTCAGGTAGGTCCCATCTTCGAGGGATGGCAGTTCCTAGGATGAAAACGGCACCGCAGTGAGTTATATTTATTCTTTTTTTGCCATAGGGATAATTGTAGGGATTACGTTAGGCACTTTCAAACACAAACTATTCTTGAACCATTTATTTTCTAAAATCAATCTTACATTACAATTACTTTCGTATTCGTGAACTAACTTTCGGGTAAATATTTCTGTTCTAAACGGTTTTAATTCCAACATTTATCGGGAGTGTAGTTAATATTTGTGTATACTTGCCCGACAATGTTGTATAATGCTGTAAGTAGACAAACAAACGGTAAGTAAATACAAATGGCAAGTAAATAGTATGTATAATAGTGGGTTTTAAAATTTCAGCATTAATTTATTACTTTCAGTCTTATTATCACACTTTCTTTTCAGCACTAACTTCTTATTTTCAGCTCAATTTCGGGGAGTTTTTCTAACATTACTCCTTTTTCTCTTTTAGCTCAAACGGTGAAGTATAAATATTCTTAAAATTATTATCCTCTTTCAAATTAATAATTATTCAAGGTTAATTTGTAATGTTTAATTTCAGCCAACTGGTTTACACGTTACCTATTGTTTGATGTTAGTTTTTAGTTTAATAATTATCATATTCAATGATTTCAGTTTAATTAATTACCTTTTCGGCAGTTTTCCGTGTGTATCCTTTTTGAGTCCGCATAACGAGGTACCATTTTATATCATAAAGGTTGTTCAGTAAAAAAATATATTTAAACTGGTTGTGGTAAGGAAAAGGCCTGAACAATTTTCAACGTCGCATGAGTTGGAAATTGTTCAGAGGGGAGTTGGGAGGCCTTTCTTTTTAAAAAACCTCTTCAAGGTTTTTTAAACTTAACTGTTTAGAATAAAATGAAGAACATTATTACATGCTGCTTTGTACTATCAGCAGATTGTTCCTTTTATTTTACTTAAACCAAGACTTCCTTACAGTAGCCTCCGTTATCGAAACGCCATTCGCGAAAATCGGTTTTCTTGATTAAAGTGACTATATGGCAAACTAAGTGTGTTTGCTAAATTCATCTAGTTTTCGTTATCGTAGATAAATTTGAGTGAATAAGTATCGTAGCAAAATTATACTACCCAAACACCTTGGGTACAACCAGTGTTTGTACAGTGCAGTGTTTCAAAAAGTAATTATTTAACTTCGGGCATCTTAAATTTCTGTGTTCTCGGGAGTGTCGGTTCGGGGTTTCACATCTTCATATGGTTTCACATCTTCATATGGTTTCTGCACTTAACCTGCTACAGGAAATTCGTAATAAAGGTAGGTGCTGGGGTCAGTTACTTTTTAAAATTTATTTGTCATTATTTGATCTGATAGTTCTAGTTTTACATTTTTGAGCTGAAAGACAAATTAATTTTTTTTTTTAATAATTTGAAATCCAAAATCATGCAAATTACTGCCAAGCTATGGTTACTTAAAAAACCTTTTTCTGTTGTTTCAGGTAGGTCCCATCTTCGAGGGATGGCAGTTCCTAGGATGAAAACGGCACCGCAGTGAGTTATATTTATTCTTTTTTTGCCATAGGGATAATTGTAGGGATTACGTTAGGCACTTTCAAACACAAACTATTCTTGAACCATTTATTTTCTAAAATCAATCTTACATTACAATTACTTTCGTATTCGTGAACTAACTTTCGGGTAAATATTTCTGTTCTAAACGGTTTTAATTCCAACATTTATCGGGAGTGTAGTTAATATTTGTGTATACTTGCCCGACAATGTTGTATAATGCTGTAAGTAGACAAACAAACGGTAAGTAAATACAAATGGCAAGTAAATAGTATGTATAATAGTGGGTTTTAAAATTTCAGCATTAATTTATTACTTTCAGTCTTATTATCACACTTTCTTTTCAGCACTAACTTCTTATTTTCAGCTCAATTTCGGGGAGTTTTTCTAACATTACTCCTTTTTCTCTTTTAGCTCAAACGGTGAAGTATAAATATTCTTAAAATTATTATCCTCTTTCAAATTAATAATTATTCAAGGTTAATTTGTAATGTTTAATTTCAGCCAACTGGTTTACACGTTACCTATTGTTTGATGTTAGTTTTTAGTTTAATAATTATCATATTCAATGATTTCAGTTTAATTAATTACCTTTTCGGCAGTTTTCCGTGTGTATCCTTTTTGAGTCCGCATAACGAGGTACCATTTTATATCATAAAGGTTGTTCAGTAAAAAAATATATTTAAACTGGTTGTGGTAAGGAAAAGGCCTGAACAATTTTCAACGTCGCATGAGTTGGAAATTGTTCAGAGGGGAGTTGGGAGGCCTTTCTTTTTAAAAAACCTCTTCAAGGTTTTTTAAACTTAACTGTTTAGAATAAAATGAAGAACATTATTACATGCTGCTTTGTACTATCAGCAGATTGTTCCTTTTATTTTACTTAAACCAAGACTTCCTTACAGTAGCCTCCGTTATCGAAACGCCATTCGCGAAAATCGGTTTTCTTGATTAAAGTGACTATATGGCAAACTAAGTGTGTTTGCTAAATTCATCTAGTTTTCGTTATCGTAGATAAATTTGAGTGAATAAGTATCGTAGCAAAATTATACTACCCAAACACCTTGGGTACAACCAGTGTTTGTACAGTGCAGTGTTTCAAAAAGTAATTATTTAACTTCGGGCATCTTAAATTTCTGTGTTCTCGGGAGTGTCGGTTCGGGGTTTCACATCTTCATATGGTTTCACATCTTCATATGGTTTCTGCACTTAACCTGCTACAGGAAATTCGTAATAAAGGTAGGTGCTGGGGTCAGTTACTTTTTAAAATTTATTTGTCATTATTTGATCTGATAGTTCTAGTTTTACATTTTTGAGCTGAAAGACAAATTAATTTTTTTTTTTAATAATTTGAAATCCAAAATCATGCAAATTACTGCCAAGCTATGGTTACTTAAAAAACCTTTTTCTGTTGTTTCAGGTAGGTCCTATCTTCGAGGGATGGCAGTTCCTAGGATGAAAACGGCACCGCAGTGAGTTATATTTATTCTTTTTTTGCCATAGGGATAATTGTAGGGATTACGTTAGGCACTTTCAGGGTGCGAATCATACAACTTTTACAGGGGGGGATACTATTCCACAAATTTTTTATACATATTTTAATGTTATACATTTACACAGACGGGGGAAATATTCATCCCCGGCAGGGGTACGATTTTTATTCTAGAGGGAGGGGGGGGGGAATATAAACCACAAGTACAAAAAAACCTTTGATGCATTCGTATAAGCCGTTAGGGTTAGACAACTCGATAACTGTACGCACAAAACGTAAAAACCAACAGAATGGAATAGTTAGTTGTGAAATTGGATACAGGTTTATCAGCATGCATTTCCGAGAAAATTTAGCACTTTGCGTTTGGGCATACAGATTTTAAGAGTGGAAAAGTTATCTCGCTGAAGCTCTAATAAAGATCGACCTGCGTATTAGAGATTTAGTCCATGTGGAAGCCACGATGCGATGTTGTAACGGTAGCAGCAACTTATTATGGAAAATAGAAGTCTTGCAATTTTTTATACATATTTTAATGTTGTGCATTTACACAGACGGGGAAATATTCATCCCTGGCAGGGATACGATTTTTATTTTACAGGGGGGGAAAATATAAGCACAGCCAGGGAAATCCCTGGCATCCCCGGCGGTGATTCGCACCCTGGGCACTTTCAAACACAAACTATTCTTGAACCATTTATTTTCTAAAATCAATCTTACATTACAATTACTTTCGTATTCGTGAATTAACTTTCAGGTAAATATTTCTGTTCTAAACGGTTTTAATTCCAACATTTATCGGGAGTGTAGTTAATATTTGTGTATACTTGCCCGACAATGTTGTATAATGCTGTAAGTAGACAAACAAAAGGTAAGTAAATAGAAATGGCAAGTAAATAGTATGTATAATAGTGGGTTTTAAAATTTCAGCATTAATTTATTACTTTCAGTCTTATTATCACACTTTCTTTTCAGCACTAACTTCTTATTTTCAGCTCAATTTCGGGGAGTTTTTCTAACATTACTCCTTGTTCTCTTTTAGCTCAAACGGTGAAGTATAAATATTCTTAAAATTATTATCCTCTTTCAAATTAATAATTATTCAAGGTTAATTTGTAATGTTTAATTTCAGCCAACTGGTTTACACGTTACCTATTGTTTGATGTTAGTTTTTAGTTTAATAATTATCATATTCAATGATTTCAGTTTAATTAATTACCTTTTCGGCAGTTTTCCGTGTGTATCCTTTTTGAGTCCGCATAACGAGGTACCATTTTATATCATAAAGGTTGTTCAGTAAAAAAATATATTTAAACTGGTTGTGGTAAGGAAAAGGCCTGAACAATTTTCAACGTCGCATGAGTTGGAAATTGTTCAGAGGGGAGTTGGGAGGCCTTTCTTTTTAAAAAACCTCTTCAAGGTTTTTTAAACTTAACTGTTTAGAATAAAATGAAGAACATTATTACATGCTGCTTTGTACTATCAGCAGATTGTTCCTTTTATTTTACTTAAACCAAGACTTCCTTACAGTAGCCTCCGTTATCGAAACGCCATTCGCGAAAATCGGTTTTCTTGATTAAAGTGACTATATGGCAAACTAAGTGTGTTTGCTAAATTCATCTAGTTTTCGTTATCGTAGATAAATTTGAGTGAATAAGTATCGTAGCAAAATTATACTACCCAAACACCTTGGGTACAACCAGTGTTTGTACAGTGCAGTGTTTCAAAAAGTAATTATTTAACTTCGGGCATCTTAAATTTCTGTGTTCTCGGGAGTGTCGGTTCGGGGTTTCACATCTTCATATGGTTTCACATCTTCATATGGTTTCTGCACTTAACCTGCTACAGGAAATTCGTAATAAAGGTAGGTGATGGGGTCAGTTACTTTTTAAAATTTATTTGTCATTATTTGATCTGATAGTTCTAGTTTTACATTTTTGAGCTGAAAGACAAATTAATTTTTTTTTTTAATAATTTGAAATCCAAAATCATGCAAATTACTGCCAAGCTATGGTTACTTAAAAAACCTTTTTCTGTTGTTTCAGGTAGGTCCCATCTTCGAGGGATGGCAGTTCCTAGGATGAAAACGGCACCGCAGTGAGTTATATTTATTCTTTTTTTGCCATAGGGATAATTGTAGGGATTACGTTAGGCACTTTCAAACACAAACTATTCTTGAACCATTTATTTTCTAAAATCAATCTTACATTACAATTACTTTCGTATTCGTGAACTAACTCTCGGGTAAATATTTCTGTTCTAAACGGTTTTAATTCCAACATTTATCGGGAGTGTAGTTAATATTTGTGTATACTTGCCCGACAATGTTGTATAATGCTGTAAGTAGACAAACAAACGGTAAGTAAATACAAATGCCAAGTAAATAGTATGTATAATAGTGGGTTTTAAAATTTCAGCATTAATTTATTACTTTCAGTCTTATTATCACACTTTCTTTTCAGCACTAACTTCTTATTTTCAGCTCAATTTCGGGGAGTTTTTCTAACATTACTCCTTTTTCTCTTTTAGCTCAAACGGTGAAGTATAAATATTCTTAAAATTATTATCCTCTTTCAAATTAATAATTATTCAAGGTTAATTTGTAATGTTTAATTTCAGCCAACTGGTTTACACGTTACCTATTGTTTGATGTTAGTTTTTAGTTTAATAATTATCATATTCAATGATTTCAGTTTAATTAATTACCTTTTCGGCAGTTTTCCGTGTGTATCCTTTTTGAGTCCGCATAACGAGGTACCATTTTATATCATAAAGGTTGTTCAGTAAAAAAATATATTTAAACTGGTTGTGGTAAGGAAAAGGCCTGAACAATTTTCAACGTCGCATGAGTTGGAAATTGTTCAGAGGGGAGTTGGGAGGCCTTTCTTTTTAAAAAACCTCTTCAAGGTTTTTTAAACTTAACTGTTTAGAATAAAATGAAGAACATTATTACATGCTGCTTTGTACTATCAGCAGATTGTTCCTTTTATTTTACTTAAACCAAGACGTCCTTACAGTAGCCTCCGTTATCGAAACGCCATTCGCGAAAATCGGTTTTCTTGATTAAAGTGACTATATGGCAAACTAAGTGTGTTTGCTAAATTCATCTAGTTTTCGTTATCGTAGATAAATTTGAGTGAATAAGTATCGTAGCAAAATTATACTACCCAAACACCTTGGGTACAACCAGTGTTTGTACAGTGCAGTGTTTCAAAAAGTAATTATTTAACTTCGGGCATCTTAAATTTCTGTGTTCTCGGGAGTGTCGGTTCGGGGTTTCACATCTTCATATGGTTTCTGCACTTAACCTGCTACAGGAAATTCGTAATAAAGGTAGGTGATGGGGTCAGTTACTTTTTAAAATTTATTTGTCATTATTTGATCTGATGGTTCTAGTTTTACATTTTTGAGCTTAAAGACAAATTAATTTTTTTTTTTAAATAATTTGAAATCCAAAATCAGGCAAATTACTGCCAAGCTATGGTTACTTAAAAAACCTTCTTCTGTTGTTTCAGGTAGGTCCCATCTTCGAGGGATGGCAGTTCCTAGGATGAAAACGGCACCGCAGTGAGTTATATTTATTCTTTTTTTGCCATAGGGATAATTGTAGGGATTACGTTAGGCACTTTCAAACACAAACTATTCTTGAACCATTTATTTTCTAAAATCAATCTTACATTACAATTACTTTCGTATTCGTGAACTAACTTTCGGGTAAATATTTCTGTTCTAAACGGTTTTAATTCCAACATTTATCGGGAGTGTAGTTAATATTTGTGTATACTTGCCCGACAATGTTGTATAATGCTGTAAGTAGACAAACAAACGGTAAGTAAATACAAATGGCAAGTAAATAGTATGTATAATAGTGGGTTTTAAAATTTCAGCATTAATTTATTACTTTCAGTCTTATTATCACACTTTCTTCTCAGCACTAACTTCTTATTTTCAGCTCAATTTCGGGGAGTTTTTCTAACTCCTTGTTCTCTTTTAGCTCAAACGGTGAAGTATAAATATTCTTAAAATTATTATCCTCTTTCAAATTAATAATTATTCAAGGTTAATTTGTAATGTTTAATTTCAGCCAACTGGTTTACACGTTACCTATTGTTTGATGTTAGTTTTTAGTTTAATAATTATCATATTCAATGATTTCAGTTTAATTAATTACCTTTTCGGCAGTTTTCCGTGTGTATCCTTTTTGAGTCCGCATAACGAGGTAACATTTTATATCATAAAGGTTGTTCAGTAAAAAAATATATTTAAACTGGTTGTGGTAAGGAAAAGGCCTGAACAATTTTCAACGTCGTATGAGTTGGAAATTGTTCAGGGGGGAGTTGGGAGGCCTTTCTTTTTAAAAAACCTCTTCAAGGTTTTTTAAACTTAACTGTTTAGATTAAAATGAAGAACATTATTACATGCTGCTTTGTACTATCAGCAGATTGTTCCTTTTATTTTACTTAAACCAAGACTTCCTTACAGTAGCCTCCGTTATCGAAACGCCATTCGCGAAAATCGGTTTTCTTGATTAAAGTGACTATATGGCAAACTAAGTGTGTTTGCTAAATTCATCTAGTTTTCGTTATCGTAGATAAATTTGAGTGAATAAGTATCGTAGCAAAATTATACTACCCAAACACCTTGGGTACAACCAGTGTTTGTACAGTGCAGTGTTTCAAAAAGTAATTATTTAACTTCGGGCATCTTAAATTTCTGTGTTCTCGGGAGTGTCGGTTCGGGGTTTCACATCTTCATATGGTTTCACATCTTCATATGGTTTCTGCACTTAACCTGCTACAGGAAATTCGTAATAAAGGTAGGTGATGGGGTCAGTTACTTTTTAAAATTTATTTGTCATTATTTGATCTGATAGTTCTAGTTTTACATTTTTGAGCTGAAAGACAAATTAATTTTTTTTTTTAATAATTTGAAATCCAAAATCATGCAAATTACTGCAAAGCTATGGTTACTTAAAAAACCTTTTTCTGTTGTTTCAGGTAGGTCCCATCTTCGAGGGATGGCAGTTCCTAGGATGAAAACGGCACCGCAGTGAGTTATATTTATTCTTTTTTTGCCATAGGGATAATTGTAGGGATTACGTTAGGCACTTTCAAACACAAACTATTCTTGAACCATTTATTTTCTAAAATCAATCTTACATTACAATTACTTTCGTATTCGTGAACTAACTTTCGGGTAAATATTTCTGTTCTAAACGGTTTTAATTCCAACATTTATCGGGAGTGTAGTTAATATTTGTGTATACTTGCCCGACAATGTTGTATAATGCTGTAAGTAGACAAACAAACGGTAAGTAAATACAAATGGCAAGTAAATAGTATGTATAATAGTGGGTTTTAAAATTTCAGCATTAATTTATTACTTTCAGTCTTATTATCACACTTTCTTTTCAGCACTAACTTCTTATTTTCAGCTCAATTTCGGGGAGTTTTTCTAACTCCTTGTTCTCTTTTAGCTCAAACGGTGAAGTATAAATATTCTTAAAATTATTATCCTCTTTCAAATTAATAATTATTCAAGGTTAATTTGTAATGTTTAATTTCAGCCAACTGGTTTACACGTTACCTATTGTTTGATGTTAGTTTTTAGTTTAATAATTATCATATTCAATGATTTCAGTTTCATTAATTACCTTCTCGGCAGTTTTCCGTGTGTATCCTTTTTGAGTCCGCATAACGAGGTAACATTTTATATCATAAAGGTTGTTCAGTAAAAAAATATATTTAAACTGGTTGTGGTAAGGAAAAGGCCTGAACAATTTTCAACGTCGCATGAGTTGGAAATTGTTCAGAGGGGAGTTGGGAGGCCTTTCTTTTTAAAAAACCTCTTCAAGGTTTTTTAAACTTAACTGTTTAGAATAAAATGAAGAACATTATTACATGCTGCTTTGTACTATCAGCAGATTGTTCCTTTTATTTTACTTAAACCAAGACTTCCTTACAGTAGCCTCCGTTATCGAAACGCCATTCGCGAAAATCGGTTTTCTTGATTAAAGTGACTATATGGCAAACTAAGTGTGTTTGCTAAATTCATCTAGTTTTCGTTATCGTAGGTAAATTTGAGTGAATAAGTATCGTAACAAAATTGTATTACCCAAACACCTTGGGTACATCCAGCGTTTATTGAGTGCAGTAGTAGTATTCTTATAAATAATATTTTCGGTTAATAAATTTTATAGCGATTTCGGGAGTGTCGCGTCCGTTCGGTTCGGGCTTCGAAGTCTACAAGGAAATTTTTAGAAGAAAGGCACAAGCACCGGTGACTTCAATAAAGGTTAGTTATATTTTCTTTTATTATTGTTTTTGTAATATTAGGTTTTGTCCGTATATCTACAGAAGTCTTTTTAAGGAATTGGCATTTTAAAACAATTTAAGAGGTTGTAGGCAGATTATTTTTTGAAATTTCGTAGCATGTTTTGTTTAATTTGTCAAAAATAAAAAATTTTAACAATTTTGAAAATAATTAAAATTGAAATCTTAAGTTACTTTAGCAACGTTAAAGCTTTGAAAACTGATTTTTAAAAATTCTTTATCGACGATTGCTTTGGAAATTTAAAAGCATATCTTACCTTAAATTGTGCTACAGCATTCGACGCGCGAAAAAAATTAAAAATTTGGCTTCGTCATTTGCTAAGTAACATATTAGCAACAGCAACGACACTTTTGTCAACCGTGATCATTGGTTAAATTAACGAAAAGTTTTATATATCCCACCTACAACCTAATACTAGAAAGAAGGATTTAATTTAGTTTTGTTTGGTGCCCATTTTAAAATTAATCCCCCCGCAATTAGAAGAAAAAGAAAATCTCCTTACACAAACTTGTTAGTAAGAACATGAAAAACATGTTTTCGGTTGTTAACAAATCTTTAGGCTAACAACTTAAAATAATAACGTAATGTAAACATACGGTCTCCTAAAGAGTACCTTTACTGAAGCTATTAATTGAAATTTTTATTTTAAAATTTTAAGATTGTTGATTTTAAAGTCTTCTTCTTCTTCTTCGTCAGCTTCTTTCTGTCCACTGCAGGACATAAGCCTCCTTAAGTTTTTCCCATTTCATTCTTGAGCTATTCTCGACTAGTTTCAGCCGATAATTGTCTTCAGGTCATCCGCCCATCTGCTTTGTGGTCTTCCAATACTTTATTTTGATGTGCGAAGATGCCAAAGAGTGTCGCGATTTGACCACTCTTTGTTTGATTTTCGGGCTGTGTCCTGCCCAATTCCACTTTAAGGTCGCTATCCTATGTGCGATGTGACTCTAGATCTTCCTCGTAGTTTTATTCCTAGTATAATTCTCTCCATTACCCTTCGGATCGTTTCTAACTCTCTTATGTTCGTTTTGCTGAATGTCATAGTTTGCGTTTTGTACGTCAGCACAGGGATTATCCATTATGCATAAGTCAAACACTTTCTTTTTAAACATATAGGGATCATTACATTGTTAAAGATATACTTATCTAAATCATCTGAATGCTGCCCAATCCAGCCTGATTCGTCTTTTTCAACCTCATTTACTTTTCCAAGTATTATAGAATGTCCTAAATATGTGTATCCATCTATGACGTTCTATAAAACTTGGAAAAGCAAATCAGGTTACTAAGCTTTCAAGAAGAGCCAACCTGGGTTGGGTAGCCTTCAGACGACTCAGACATATCTTTTTTAAAGTAGAATTCTTAAATTTGTGATTTTATTTACTTAATAAATATAAAATAAACTACACCGTAAGGTAGATGAGGATGGATTAAGTAAGTAAGTAAATATAAAATAAATGTGCGTGACTACCTAAGAAATCCATGCAAAATCCAAAGAAATAATCTGGAAGTTTTTCAGTGTTGCCTTTGAATGAGTTTTTAAACATTACTTCAATTTCTTAGTGTGCCTCAGAGCCGGCTTTAGGTATTTTCCCACCTGAAGCAATATTTGAAAAACTGCGTTGGGCTCGTCCGCGAAAAGTTTTTAGCGCCTTCGATCCGTAATCAACACTTTACTATTAATCGTTATTTCAAAACAAATAGTTAAATAAACAATATAAAAGGAAAACTATTCCACTCCTCAATTTGATCAGTTGTTTAATATGCCGCTGACATGTTGAATAATTTTTATTTCCCCATTGTTCAATGTATTGCTCATTTTGTGTTCCTTTACGTAATTCGCCCGAGGCCAATGTCTGACTCGCTTTACACTCAATCCGGCTCTGGTATGATCCCAAAATACATCCTAATTTTTATAATTCTAAAAACTGTGTCTGAATTTTCAGTAGCATTTAGAATAATAAAATTTCATAAAGTATAAAAAAATACTATATAAGGTTTTATAAACTTAACGAATTTCGGTTCAGTTTTTCCAAAATTACTGCTGCTTTCGATCTTTCCATAGCCATTACCATCACTCTTATCAGTTTTTCGGGTATACCTATATTCTTTACATCTCTTAAAATCATACTTTTCCTTAGCGTATCAAATGCTTACTACCTCTATTTCAATGTATTGTTCCTAGCATTTCTCTATTTGTTTCATTACATAAATTGCATCGAGCGTCGATCCGTTCTGGTACTTAAATCTCCTTTCTTTGGTATTGGGATTATTACTAATAGTTTCACTGTTCCATATTTGTTTCATTAGTTTATAAGTTCTTTCTTTTACCCTCATTTACTCCATTTTTCATCAATTCACCGCATATATTATTTGGTAGTGTTGCTTTTCTTTGTTTTAGTTTTTGAATTATTTCTTCTGGTGGCTTCTCTATTTCTTCTTTTTCTATATCTTCGTCTATTGTCGATATTTCTTTCATATACTTTTCCCATTCTTTCTTATATATATATATTAGATATGTTAGTTCTTTTCCTTTTTTGTTTCCTAGCTTGCTGATGTTATTTGCTATTTCATCTAGCCACTGCTGTTTCTTGTTTTTTTGTTATTTTTGTTGTTCCTTTTTTTATTTGCCTATATTCCTCATAGTCATCTTTCTTACTAGATCGTATCCATTTCAGTCTCTTCATTTTTTAGATTTTCTGTGTTCCATTTCCTTTGCGTTCTTTTACCTTTTATATTCTCCACTGCTCTCAATTTCAATTTCGCTATCACTAACTGGTAGTCAGTATCTATAATTGTACCTCGGTAAGACCGTCCGTCTTGTGTCAATCTTTGTTTCTATTTTATTAGAATGTAGTCAATTTCATTTCCTTCTGTCTGTCCTGGTATTAGCCATATGTAATTTTGTGCTCCTTGTGCTGGAACATTGGGCTTGGTATAGTTCTTAAATTCTAAGCTGACTACGGAACCAGTCGTTTTCAACCGATAGTGATAAAGTGATAAGCTACCAGTAGTATAATGCGAAAGAACAGAATAGAAGACATTCCGGTGGAACTATTGGTTTCGCCTGATCGCAGGGTTTCGTTGAAAACGAGTGGTTCCGTAATAAGATTAGAATTTAAGAACTATATTAACATATTCATTTGTGTTGCCAAATTACAAAGTTTTATTCCATTATCCGTAGTTGCGTCGTGGATGGTATGTTTCCCTGCTATATTATTTAAATATTTCTCCTTTCTTATCTTTGCATTAAAGTTTCCAGCTAATATTATTGTATTGTGCTTTGATATTTTTTCACAAACCTCTTTCGTAAAAGGTAGCAGTACTTACATATGAAGGACTAACACAAAAAATAAATAAAGGAGTTCGGCAAGGAGACGGATTATCAGCGACATTATTTAGTATAGCAATGGAAGGGATAATAAAAGAATGTGGCATAAAAGGAACAATAAAGAAAAATCTATTCAGGTGGTAGCCTAAGCAGACGATATTGCTCTGGTAGCAAGGGACAGGAAAACCTTGGAAGAGACAATAGAAATAATTAGCAAAAAAGCACAAAAAAGGGGATTAAAAATAAATCAAGACAAGTTTAAGTATATGAAAATTACAAGTAAAGAGAAAAGTAATAAAACTAGAGTCATAGAAATAGGCAGAACGGAATAAGTAGAAAGGGGACAATAATAAATAGGAAAACAATAGAAATGAGGAAGTAGATCAAAAGATGCAATCTGAATATAAGGCTTAGGTACTACAGATATAAAATGCTATGTGCAACAAAAGGATAAGTAAGAAAACGAAATTAAGATTACTTCAATTTGTAATAAACCACTGTCAACGTATGCAGCAGAAAGTATGCGCCTTACAAGAAAGGATGAAGAAAAATTAAAAATTTTTGAAAGGAAAGTGATAAGAAAAATATTCGGAGCGAAAAAGATAAGTGAAGAACAATATATAAGAATAAGTTTAATTTGTAGAACTTTACAGTCATTGCGGAAAGTAATCGCGGTGTCTAACATAATGTAATTCAAAATTTCAAAATTATTCCCTAATCTTCTGAAGTATCAAACAATTCTTGGCTAATTAAATAAATTACACGGTAGCGGTATTTTTTCAGCCGAGTAATCATAGCAGCCGCTTTTTAGAAGTGCAGGCAAATCTTACCAAGAAGAAAAATATTCGAAATTTATGCCACAAAATTTAAAATCTTAACCCTGAAATGTATGCAGTGTTTATTGTAAAACTTAGTATTTTTTAAACTTCAGAAACGAGTATAAAAACCTAAAAGTTTTAAATTTTTGGCATAAAATGTGTAATTTAAATTTAAAAAGTTAAATTTCAAATACAACATTTCTTTGCCATAAAATCTGTTATACCAAATATTGAATATTGTAAATTGGGCTTTTTGGAACGTCATTTCTTACGACAAAGTCATGGTGACAATTTAATAAATTTTTAGTCTTTAAACATGATAAAAGTCTAAACAATCCAATAGCGAATCGAATTTTCAGTTCATGTTGGCATCCTTATGACATCTACTTAGTTGCTGTTAAATAATACATTTGTTGTATATTGTACATTTCCATCCATCTTCTAATTTGACCACCAACAATTGAAAATTTATCAACTGAAAAATCTATAATAAGGATAAAACTTGTCCTATCTTTTCAGAAGTTGTAACGCATTCTTCTTTTCTTTGCTTTGAAAAAAATTAAGAAAATAATTTCTTCAATTTACTTTCGATGTATGTTATTAATTTGTGTAATCATTTAAATCATTTGAAACAAAATCACTTTGACGGAATAATCTCTACATTTTAACAAAATGATAAAATTGAGCCTTTTCCATGTTATCACCATTATCTTCATCGCCTGCTTCTTCTTTTTCCTCTTCCCTTTTAAGCCCTGCTTCTGCTTATAATTATTTTTCTCCATCTTCTTCTGTTTACCAGAAGCCAAGGCCAATGGCCTTTTATTAATTTGCAAATAATAAAATGCACTGAACAAAATTACATTTTAAACTTCTGAATAAAAAAATAGGAAAGTTAAAATATTGTTTTGTTTCTCAGTTCACTCTTTAGGTTGTCTTTTATAAATAACAGTGACTAAATTAATATGATTACTGAATACTAATAAATCCTTGGATTATTTATATTATTTATTCGCACATTTTTGGTTGCAAGAAATTCATAAACGCTTAACGAAAACATTTCTGTTACACCTTTCATAATTTCTGTTTTCGTTAAAAAAATTTCATTATATTTATATTTACATTAATCTTTTGAGCATATCTTAAAAAAACAAATTGTTTCATATTTAGTTATTGCTTGTTTTTCCGTTTTTAAAAACTCAACGACTCGACCTACATGGTTTCTTAAATATTTATCAACTAAAATTAATAATCCAGAACTATGCATATCCCTGCTTTCTCGAATAGAATTTTAACAAAAAAGCTAATGTAAAACTGTAGATCAGTCTATTACTAACTATCCGCTAACATTCGTTCAATATTTAAGCGATCCTTTTGCATAAAATACCAAAATTCAAAGAATATTAAATGAAAGTATAGATTTACGACCCAGAAGATTTTAACTGCGAAATAAGGACGGTTTTTATTTATTTTTTAATGTGCAAAATACTACGGATTTTAACAACCGTTGTCGTTAATTTTTCAAAGAGAAAACAACAACGTAAGAGAATGAATTTAAAATCACTTTAGACTAGTAAATGAAAGTAACAAATTTGAAGAAATAAGCATTGAACGAATAGAAGATCTTCTTAGTGCTATAATAACGATAAAAAGTATTACAGACAATTATTATACAACAACAAAGTGATATAACAAAAGGATAAGGATAATTTAAAAATAGAATATTGTATAGTAATATTTAATTGGGAAGAAGATAACTGAAAAGATCATACAATCAAGTATTAGATGCGTAAGACTAGCGATCATGCTTCAATGCTTTTTTAAATGCCTTTATGGCACCACCTTGGAGTGCCTAAGAAGAATATTTAATTGCGATTTAAAATGTCTTAGATATTATAAAACTTAGCTTTGTATTTTGTCATATTTATAAGGTTTTAAGAATTAACCTTAGAAATGCGTCACGTATGCAAGTTAAAATCTAATTTAGATTAGTTTATTTGTAATATTTGTTCATATAATAACGTTACAAAAAGTCATCCTAACTATAATTATATGCTTGTTTGAACTATAAACTGATTTTAATGTACGTGCTACATACTATTGATGCTTTTGAATATGCCTTGTAAATAGATTATGTATTATTTAATATTATTGTTTGCTGATTTTAAAACCTCGACTCGACTCGACAGACAAATTTTCTCAAATAAGTACCTCTCAAATAAAATTAATTTGGCAGAACTATGGATACTTGCAAATGTTATATACTGCAAAAAATAGTTAAACAACAGAACGGACTATATACCTACACTGAAAATTGTAACGCTAAAGAACTTTGAAAACTACAAAAAGAAAATATGTATTTCGAAATAAATACCTATTTCGGCCATCCATTAATTAAATTTCCATGACAAAATGTTGGTTGAAGAGAATTTATGAAGATCTTCTCTATACTAAATCGCCAGATTAAGTTGTGATTTAGTCAAACCATCTTCGTTTATTTTTTATTTAATATTAATTTCCTTTCTAACTTCAACTTTAATATAGTTAAAATCATATTTCGTGGAAGTTTCCATAAAAATCTTCAGCCCTCATTTTTCAACGAGTCATGTTAAAATAAACTTTTTCAAAACAAAATTTTCTTAATATCTATTTTTGGTACTAATAACATGGAGTGCCTTATAACAAATTAAAGTTTTTGCATTGGCCAATCAATTCACTGAGGTGATTTCTACAACCAAGGATGGATGGATTCATAAATTAATAGTAAAAACCAGAATAGTTTAAAGAGTATAATATTTTCTGTTTATTTGGCATTTGTTCAGGAATAATGAAGGAACTTTTCTGGGGTGTGGGATTAATTTCCTAGAATTGCTTTGAAATTGAAATTTTCGTTTTCCTAACCCATTTACGTTAACTTTTAATAAAATGAATTAAGTGAAGTAATCAATTTTTAATATTGTTTCCAAAAATGTCTAACTTTAAAAACTCCAGAACTCTCCCAAGTTATTATAATGCACATTCCTTAAAACAAAGAAGGGTGGTGATCGAAAACTATTAATTTTCTTAAAGTACAGTGTAATGCATTTTTATAATCATACACATACATGTATCATACGTTCAAAAAATACTTAAATGTTTGGGTATAAGTAACAACAATATTGGCCCTTGATGATGCTAACTGCTTAAACTGAGGCGATTAAAGTATGTAAATTCCCAGAACTTATGTATTTTTTATTTGAACGTGTGGTATGTTCAGTTATTATGGGAAAATATTGCGTTTGTAATAAACTAGCAAGTGTCCGAAAAGTCTTTCCCTGGTAAGCTATCATGAGACGGTTTATTGCTAAACTAGTGGAATTTGTTAACACATTTGGAACAGTGGTTTTAATTTAAAATGATTTTGATTTATTAAAAAACATAATTTGAGACATCCATTTTTTGGAACACTCGCTACATTGACTTAATTTTTTTGTGATTGATAAGATGATGAGGTAAGAAGATAATTTCAAACTTCTAAGTATTTTCTGTTCAAACAGAATTTTTTGGCTCCTTTCTTGATTTAACTTTTCAACATACATTTAATTGTTTTGCAACTGTTTCTTGACATAAAAATGTATATAATAAATCATAATAAGAAAGGTCCTCCAGTGTGGAATCTTCATTTTTATTTTACGAAAGGCAGACAGACGACAGGCAGACTGATTTAAAATAAAGATCAGAAAGGTACCCAAGCATATTGTCTTTAATTCTGAGAGGCGTCTAACCGAAGTAAGTCATCTCAGAGAGGATTGTCCGACACTATTGTCCAGTTGTTCTGGATGGTTTAAAGGGGCCGGGGGGGTTCGGCGCGACATTACACAGAAACCCTTTCTGCTAGCGGCTCCGCCGTGGCCGGCCCGGAGTCCGATCGCTTTGCCGGACTTGTCATTGAACACTGAACCCACTCCCGCGACCGCATCGGGAATTGTATCAATTAGGCAGGCTCTCTCTTGCCGTCTTTGTATACTCAGACTCAGACATCAATTACCGAAATTTTTTATTGCTTCTACTTTTCTAATTCTCACGTCGATTCTACGAACGTTGATATGGTTTTAGATGATGATGGTTGGTGATCGAGTAAAAAACGTTTTATTCTTTCGTATTACAAGTAGGACATTGATTTAGTATGTTCATGAAATCAGTGGACGTGTATGTTTTGTCGTGTTGAATTGGATGTAAGCTTTCGTAAATCCATTTATTATGTGGATTCTTGCTTTAGTTGTACTGCAAGATCTTCATAATTCCAAAAATATTCGTACAGTATTTATAATTTGATAAACTGATATACAGTACGATCAGAAAAAATGTCTGGCGAGGAAGGCTGTGCCTTTTTAAGTGCAAATTAAAAGGTGAACTGATTGCAAGTATGCGAACTAACCTAAGCCATCAATTTTGTTATTCACGGCCAATTTTGTCAATAAATTTTTGTGGTCGCACCGTATCAGCATCATATGAGGTTTGGACAAATAAATCAGAAATTAAGCAAGATTGAGTCATGAATGGTCAAGCATATCTTTGATTAATCTAAATGTATGTATGTATATTCATTTTGCTCATTGAAAAAGAATACAAAATTAACGAGGATGAAGAACAATCTGGGTTTAGAGCAAGAAGATCCTGCACGGACCCCGTCTTCAGCCTAAAACAAGTAGTAGAGAAACATAGAAGTACGAACAGAGAAATATATTAATTTAACGTTTATAGGCCTACATAGAAGGCATATGACAGCATACCGCGGGCGAAGTTGTTGGGAATATTAGAGGAAACAATCGTAAACCATACGTTTATTAAAGCAGTAAGAAACTTATACGATGGAACAATGTCATAGATAAAAATCCGAAACAAGCTTTCTAGAAAATTTAACGTCAATAAAGGTTTACATCAGGGATGCTGCATATCACCAACTCTTTTTAAGATATACCTATATGTACGTCGAATAGGTTTTAAAAAACTGCAAAAATAAATGTCGACCAATAGGAATCGAACTAGACGATACCTTCTTGTATGTATATTCTCCAATTTGCCAATGACCAGGTGTTAATGGCAAATGACAAAGATGATCTGTCATATATGGCGCGTAAATTACAACAAGAATATAAAGAATGGGGCTTAACACTAAACACTAAAGAAACTAAATATCGACCTATAAATGCAGAAACAACCAACATCAAATTAAAAGACGGACAGGAGATTGGGGCGTGTACAGAATATACTTACTTCGGAGTGATATATTCGATAATATAGGGACTGGCAAGAAAGAAATTAGAACAAAGATGAAGAAGAAACATGGCGAATAACGGCAGAATATACCTACCTAAGAAAAAAGTAGAAGGAGTGAAGATGGATGTATTTAGCAGATCGCTAAGAATATCACGACTGGAGGGCATAAGAACTTCGAGATGGTATGAGAATAGAAGACACAATAATTAAAGAGAGCAAAACAATTGATCGGTCATGTGCAACGAATGGGAATGAAAGGTTAGCTAAGAAGATATTAAGATGGACAATAAAACATCGAAAGAGAAAAGGAAGACCTAAGAAAACGTGAAAAAGCAATGAGTACTAGTAACCTAAGAGAGGGACAATGGAACAACAGGGAGGAATAGAGGCAGGGCATCGGACAACGTCGCAAAACGTTTTAAAACCGATTTAATTCTAATATTCGTTTTGCTAGTTGTTAGACATTTTTACAATCTGCAATTAGTAGCTAAAATTAATTTAACAAGAGCATGTAAATTAACAAAATCACATATGGCTGTTGACAATCACGAAACCCCAAGACGCTTCATGCTTATTACTTTGCCCCTTTACTAGATGAGTCGTTAACTTTAATTTCCTAGAAGATTGATTATAGATTTGTCTTTGTCTATTTTATGTAAAATTTAGAAATACCATATTAAGTACGGAGTATCTGATTGTCCATTTATGTACATTCTATTTATTATTAATCACCCAATACATTTCACAGATTGATTATCTAATTTTACTTTTTACACAGTGCTTAATTGGCGATACTTGGTCTGAAGACACTTTGAATTCTTTGCACCAGCATAAAATGTGCATCGTGTAAAGCAGCATCATTGTGCATTTGTTTACATTATAGCTCAGTTCTTGTTGAATCGGTTATTTGCTTTTACAGCGTTTGTCCGGATCCAGGCCCGTGGAGAGCCGGTACGGGTCCTGGGGTAAAATAAACTAGCGGGCCCCCTTGGGATGGGTTAAATCAAGGGTACTACTACTTTTTGATACATATAATTTTTAATTTGAAATATATTATTCACAACTTTACATTAAGTACAGTATGATAATTTAATAAATACAAAATAACGACAGATCAATAAAAATACCAATTAGGGTAGGCTGTGAAATTGAATTATTTTGAATTGGTACTTTAGCCACATCCACAGAATGACATTTTATAACGACTGTAATTCAATCGTTGCTTCTGTTCGTCTAAGCGGCGGTCCACTTCCACTTTTACGAGCGACACTACCACTTTCTCTAAGTTAACTGCACAGATTTAGTTACAACGTCGCGAAAATAATTGTAATTGAACACTAAATCGGGGTATTATTCTTCACGAAAATCAGTCATGCAGTCATGAAGTGAATATTGCCACTCTCCATTTATTCTTACGCCGGTTCGAAGGAAACATTCAATAATTTTCGCTTTTTGTTTTATAGTGAATACCATTTTTTCAAACTTTAAATTTGTTCACCAAATAAAAAACTTAAAAAATTTGACAAGAGCGTTCAGTTTTAAATTTTCACGTCAGAAATGTCATTCTGTGGATGTGGCTAAAGTACCAATTCAAAATAATTCAATTTCACAGCCTACCCTAATTGGTTTTTTTATTGATCTGTCGTTATAAAAAACTATAATAAAACTTTTCTCACTTTCCTACTGGCAAAATCATCGATCATGCTGTCAAAATTTGTCTGTCTAGCCAAATCGCATTCCGTTGTCAAAGTCCCCAAATCAGACAATCTACTTTGCGTCATGGTTAATCTAAGATCATTTTTTATATGAGCCAGTCTACTGAAAGATCTTTCGGCTTGAGCTACCGTTACTAGTAATGTACAAAATATTCTCAGACTAATGCAAATATTGGGGAAAAGACATCCAAGTTTTAGACCGTTCTCGGCGATTCCCTCCTGAATTTCAACATGAATTCATAAAAATAAAATAATATATTCTTATTTATAATAATTAATATATTAATCGATACAAAAATGTTATTACATAATGGTGATCGTGTGGGGCCGGGCCCCTCCGGGCCCGGGCCCCGGGGCTGCAGCCCTGCTTGCCCCCCCCTCTCGTCAGGCCTGTCCGGATCTTAAACGATATTAAAAACAAAAATTCAGGATATTAACGCGATGTTCCAGTTTACAGTTTAAATAAGCATTGAATTAGAATAAGGATAATTTTTCATAACTTTCCTATGCTGATGAAAGATTCTTACTTTTATTTCAAAGTTGGCAAAGTTTCCCAAAAGTTGTTTTGGCAGCACTGATGGGAAACTGCGCCGATTTTTAATGCAGTGGCGGAAGGTCGAGTAAGTAATAATTATTGTTAATTTATTAAATTAAAATGGATATCATAAAACATAGAATTACCAACAGTGTTACCAATTTTTCTGTTGCCAACCTCCGAAAATTCACAATTATTTATAGCCATTCGGTAATACAAAAGAAATGCCTTACACATAAAGTTGAATACAAGATGCCAGCGGAAACAGTATCAATCAAACAGCATCATCAAATCATACAATAAGGTATAAATTGACTTAACTTTACATTAATGTTATTCAGCTATAAATTTGAAAAATGTTTTATTTAAACTTGGAAATTCAACAACAAATTTAAAAAATATATTATAGAAAAATTTGATTCATTGTAACACACTTTGCCCACCACAATTATTAATACTGATCATTTTGAAATGCACAATACCTATATGAGAGTAATAAATATCCATGCCTTTAAGTAATTAGACGAAAGGCCAGCAATCTATAACCTAAAAGAATCATAACTAACTTTTCAAAAATTTGATTCATTCCTTATTAGGAAGATGGAATGTAGAGCAGTAGAGCTAAATGTTTAAAAAGTTTAAATATTTTATAATAGAATGCCTAATAAGATCTATTCCTCAAATTTGAAAAATATACACAGAAAAAATAACTCAAAATCAAAAATTACTATGGTTTGAGAAAATTTTTTGTTTTAGATTACTTTTTCTGCATATTTAATTTAACAGTAATATACCTACAGCTAAATTTCAGCGGTATTCTGCTTTGAAATTATTCTCGCTTTTGTCATATCGGCTTATTTGTTTCTATCCTTTTATTGTTATTATTTCGCTAAGATCATTTATTCGATCAGTGCTTTATACCGTATATGTTATTTGCATTTGCTTTCTGAAATGATTTCGTTTTTAAAGTTATGTACCGAAAAATCGTAATATTTTGCTCATCAAAAAATTCACGAGACTTGTTCGGATTTTGCAATTTGACATTATCTATGGGTTCTTGTCTAGCTTCTTACCTTACATCCTTTATATTCTGTCAGTTCAAATAAAAGAACCGTTTAAATATCGAATGAATAGAAAAAGCTAGAATTTTTCATTAATTTTTAGTCAAAATATATTTCCAAATTTTACACAAGCAAATTATAACAATTACGTCCTTAATTTTGTATTCAGTAATTGCTAAAACAGAAAAACAATACAGAGCATACGCTTAATTTGTACATACCTTATATAAAATAGTAAAGGATCCCCATACCATCCATGAGGAGTTTGTTTTAATTTAATCGTGGAGTTTTGACTGAAGAAAGTCCTATAATTTTATCAATTAAGATCCGAAATAGTATCTCTTAGGCTTTAAACCTAGGTCATTAGGTAAAATTCTTTGAATTTTGACATTTTAAACGATAGAACAGGAGTCGGATTGTTCTATTTCAACATTTTTTTAAATTTTAGTCGCTAATTTCAGAAGCAATAACTTTATCAATTATTTCCGGAAATCTAGTTACTTTAACAACTTTATTCCATGTAGAATAATGGCAGTACTTATACTCTAATTTAAAGCCGAAATTTCCAATTATGAATGTATCTTTCGGGCGTAGAAATTACATTTGTATAACATTTGCATGCTTCTACTTTGGTGCTATATAAGTTAACAGGAAACTTAATCTCTTCAGCACCAGGGCTTTGTAAATTCATTGCAGTAATTGTTGTTAGTTGTATATGTATTGAGGAGCATTAAATTAACTATTTATTAAAAATAAAAAGGTGTGGGTTTTGTTTAGCTTCTAATTAAAATTCAAAATAATTTTTAAACCACTAAAATTATATAGCCTTTTTCTTCCTAAAAAAAGTCACCTGAAATTTCCTATTCGGCCTAAAAACCTCAGCCTGTGTTTGAGAAAACTCTTGTTTAAGCTCGTTTTTTGAATGAAAATATCAAAATTAGGAATTAAATCGACTGTAATTCCCTATTTTATCAGGAAACCTAAAAACATTCAGCCTAAAACAGCTTAACATATGCTTAACGAAACTCCTGAGAAGCCTTCCAACGATTGCTTGAACTAGTTTTTGAATGAAAATATCAGTAATTCCGGAAACTAAGGATTATGTAAATCGTTAAACCTCAGAAATTGACTGTAACTCCCCATTTTTTCAAAAAGAAAACTCCAGAAATTTCCAGAACTTCTTCAAACTTAAATAAAAATTAATTAAAATTCCCAAAAATTGTTCTGACTAAAAAGTTTATTGTTCTACTTTTAACAAATCCACCGAATTTCTTTGTTTTTTTCAATCAAAATAAGAATATTCAACCTGAAAAAGCATAGAATTTATTGAGAAAACTCCCGAAGGGATTTGAAATTTTATAGAATCCGTTAAATTGTTTTTTAAAATAAATATAACGATGATTGTTATTGACTAAGAAGATAATCGGTTTACTCCTAAAGAATCACCTGAAAGTTCTTAGTTTTTCTACGAACCTTAGAACATCGGCCTGAAAATCTCAGATTATATTTTAGGAAAAATCATTTAAACTATGAAGCTAATTGTTTTACACCTAAAAAATCGAGCGAATTTATTTGCTCGTTTCTGGCAACCTAAGGATATTCCATCTGAATAAACTCTTTTGTTAAAAAAATTCATGAGGAGCTTTGAAATTTTCTAAACTGTTTTGTTTTTTTTAAATAAATATACCGTTAATGTTTTAACTAAAAGGTTAATTATTTTACACCTAAAAATCGTTGCTATTTGTCTTTATAATTGTTCTTTACATTTGATATGGTTAGGCAAGTCTTCTTTGTTTAATAAATAATTTTGAAGCGACACTTTTCTTGCCAAAATGTTACTAAAAGTACTTCAATTTTTTTAAATAAATTTTCAATCCGAGCCCAGAAAGAATGATTTATGTATTGGATCGACGTTATATGAACAACATAGAAGCTATAATTTTACACCAATTTTTTTGTAAAACTGCAAACAATAATAATAATAGAACAACCTACTTTTGTTAAGTAACTGTTTTATTTTGTATTTATTGTTAAAATGGTAAAAATGATGAGTGTAATTCCAGCAGTAAATTCGATTTCTTAACAGTCAAATAAAAATAAACAAAATAACAATGTGAGGTTACACTGTGTATTCTAATTTTGTCAAAGTGTTAACGTCTTAGCAATTTCTTACATTAGCATTTCAATAAAAATTTTAATTTGCCACCATAAGAGTTTATGTCATACGTGGCTCTGTCTCTTTTCACGTTGTCCTAAACATTCAAAAATAATAAAACCGTGAGTGCATCTGAGTTGAAAAAACTTCAAATTGTATAGCCAAAGGCAAGGCCATTCACTTTAATAGTATAGAAATTTGCGGTATTTAATAAAAACCGTCAAGAATAACCAGGAATTTTAGCGAAAACGTTTCAGTGGCATCGCAATTATCATTTTATGGGTTTTTAATTGTGTAAGAGAATCCAAGTTAATTAGAGTGAACGATCCGATCCGAAGGTAGAAAAGAGTCGCGAATTTGATTATTTCTAAATGGTGTGTATACCTGGAATCGAGTCCACACGGTCACGGGCACCGAATAATTTTATTTTTATTAGGGTTGTGGCTGATGACAAAATGATGTCATCTGTAGAGTATATGTGCGTGTTGCCCCATTAGCTTGGGACGTGTTGGTATCTTTGGGCGCCACTTGGATGGCCCATTTCAATCAAGTCGTGTCCCCGTACTCTTTCTTTCTTTACTGTTTTAACTTGGATACAGTTGGAACTCACAACTCGTTATTAGGCTTTTAGTTAGAAACCGAATTTTAAATATATTCATATTAGGTTGTAGCTCGGGTTGTAGGTACTTTACTTGAAGATATTCTACAGATCTTTTTAATGCATGTTGAGATATATGTAGGATTTTGGAAATTTTAAAATCAGTTAAATAAATTTAAAACCGTTAGAAAAAGGCGAATATACTTTTTTTAATTTAGATGTGCTTAATACATTTACAAAATGTAACCAACAATTCAGGAGTTCAATCAAGTTTAAAAATACTTGTTTTTTTTTTCAAAATTATTTAAATATGTTTTAACTAAATTAATTATATCATTCCACATGTTAATGATACATTTTGAAAATATCAAGAAACATCAATGATAACTTCAATTGATGTTAAGTAATCAACTTTTAAATATTGCTTAGTTTAAACATCATCGGATTCGGTTGTGCACAACGAAATGTGGGGGAGGGGTATTTTTACCAAGTATAAAAAATCAAATTATATCAACCAAAGTTTGAAATTATTTATAACGCCTGACACTTAAAAAGTCCATAAAAATAAATTATAGATTCATAAAAGCAAACTACAAATCCATACACATCGTAAATATTAATAACAACGTTAGTTTGCCTGCCGTTTTCTAAATTTTCCCGAGGCAAACGCATAATTTAAACAATTCTAATTTAATAAATCCATTTTGCTTGTTGTAATAAAACACCAAACCATTTCTTTCAACTTACAAAATTATTTTGGAGAAATAAAATTTTATAGGACCGGCTATTCAGCTTTTCTGCACTTTACTTAAATTTGTCGTTTAATAAATAAAAATAAATTAAAGCACCCTGACATCAGTATTGCCATTACGATTGTATGGCTCTATTATAATTCTGGCCAAAAAGACATTTTGTTTATTATCATACCGTTTAAGAAATCGAGTTTACGAGTACGGTAGACGTTGGCATTTAAACATGTAGGTTTGGTTGTTTATCAAATTGTACGAAAGGGATATGAGTATATGAGAACCCATAGGCATTGTCGGTTTTATGTGAAATGGAATTAGTACAAAGGAAATTGTTATCACTTGGTTTTAGTTCTTATCTGCAATATCCGATTAGATTATTTATGTGTGGGCAAATTCCACGTTTCAAGGCTTTAAAATTTAACTACAGAATATAAATATATTATTTTATTATTACTTTTACTTTTTGTCGTTTTAATTGCAGCACGAATGAATAAAGAACAGTTTCTGTCTACGAATTTTGGATTTTCTGCCTTTTAAGGTTACTTTTTGTTTTAGAACTTTTTTAATGTTTCTAAATACCTACCTTAACACACTTCTCGTGCAGCCAAACATCTATAGTTGAATAAATACTTTAATGGCTGTTTGGAAATATTTTGCTTTCATTTTTTGGTTATTATAGTACATAAAGAAATAATCAATTATAAATTAATAAACTAAAGTTTTGGTAACATTTACAAGATACAGATACAATTTCAGATTGTTGAATTTAGATTAAAACCTTATCAAGTCATACACAGTTGCCTGCTACATATTCTATTTCACACGTCTCAGTAACTCTTCATTTACTAAATATTATATAAATTAATAGCAAGGGACCTTCAGTTTAAATACTAGGGACTTCTTAGAATGTGATGTGAAACTGAAAAACCTGGTTATTATTTGAACAATGCATATTTTTAATAAACTCTTGGAGCAAACAAAATTATCATAAAATTTTCTTACCATTTTCATCGGGAAACCACTATTTGTTTCTAAATTTTGTTAACTTATTTTAAGAAGTCAACAAGAAATCGCGCTATTACAACTATATTTTAAACCAAAATTAAAAAAAATAGGAAACATCCTGGGAATTCTAGCAAAAACTGTAAGTGAAGTTTCCAATTCGCAGAGCACAGAAAGCATAACCAACCGAACGATTAAGCCTGATACTGTTTACACTCACTCGTGATATAATGGTCGTAGTTTTTGCATCTATTTGCTTATTTATCTGTTTGTGTATTCCGATTAAACTTGCATTTATGTCCTAAAATTCTTTGTTAGTAAGAAAACATGTGAAATGGAGTGTAGACTGTCTGTGCTTGCAGTAGCATGAATAAGTTCTAAGTGTAAACGTCAACAAACAGAAGAATTAAAAATTTCGTAAGTTAAGCTTTTATTAAAAAACTTTTACGGTTTATCAATAATTTTATTATGTCAAATATTATTGAAAGCTAAATACACGCAGATGGAAACCTTACTCGAGATTGGCCTAACAGATATACCTACAATTGTTTAAACTTTGTTTGGTTATGCGTGTTTTCTGAGAATGACATTAAATTACAAATAATTTAATTTAATTTAAGGCTCCTGAAAAATACCATAGGAACAGAGTTAAATTTAAAAAATTAATTTCATAAGGATTCGCTCTTCTAAACAAGTGATTTTAATGCTGAAGAGGAAGCTAATGTATAATAAATTTCCCTATAAAATTATCACAGATTTATATAATTGTTTTTGTTTAACGCAAATTATTATAACCTGCTGACTTCCTTAATTTTAGGTTTTGTAATGAAGCTTTGCTACCAATTGACACAAAAAAAATTAAATTGTTAAAAAAAATGGTCATAAAATATTCAATTAGTTAGAGAAGTGAGGTTCTATTGTTCTAATAAATTGTAGATTTATATAAGTTTTGAAATTTAATAAACTTTTGAATGTGAAGCTAATTTTGGCTCTTAGTAAATGTTAAAACCTAAAAAATGTTTTGCTTGTAACTTTGTGCAAGGAAGGAATTAATCTCTTGCAGATAAGATGTTTATCTCTGAAACAATGCCAAATTAGTTTTCTTTAGAAATTCTTTTAGCGAAACAACTGACTTGGCTCATCATTTGAGTAATAATTTAGAAGAAAATCCTTCGGTTTTTAAGTCTTCTTTTTTCATCATCATCATCATCAATTGACATGGAGCAGATCCCCGTGGATCAATCCTGGATTACGCCAGGCCAACCCCATGCCAAGTAAATTTATTAATCTAGCAATATCTATTGAATAAGATACAATCAATAAATTTATTTAATTTAAGTTTTCTGTGGTGAGTTTCTTGACAGTTTGCTTTGTACAAAGTCTCTGCTTTATAATAATAATAGTGCTTAGTTGAAGAGGATGATATTGTGGAAAGATTGTATATTTATTTGCTATAAATAAATATAAGGCTGCATTAAACCGATCTCAGTTTTTCAAACATCTCAAGACAATAAAACGCCTATGATAAATATAAAATACAAAAATTAATTCCTTTTAAAGAACTGGACAGAGAATTTCCTTGAGACAAAAACTGGATTCAAAATGAAAAAGGTTTTTTTGCGGTCGAACCTTAGTGACAAAAAACTGTCTTTTATAATGTCGCAATGTCCTTAAAACTCACTGACTTTGCGAAATCTTAAGCCCCAAATTATACAAACCCCCCAAGCTGCCTTAAAATGCTTTAAACTAACTCTAAATACTCTAAGCTGCCACTGATTAGCTTCAACAGCTTCAAATTGACTCAAAAACGGCTTTGCGAGTGAACAAACGGCCCCAGTGATCAATTCAGTTTTTGTCTAAATATAATCATCTTTGTTTATAAATAAGAGAGACTTCAAAGGCATTCATTTCTGAGACAATCTCTTTGTTTACAAGTCTAGAAAAATTCTCAGGGACAGTTTGAAGCAGTCGTGAACATTGTATTGTTCGAAAATACATGAGTTAGTTAAAGGCTTTCTAAGGAAATTCAAAACGTTTCAAGGCAATTCAAGACATATCAAGGCACGCCGAAGCATTCTAAGACAGCGCAAGGCAGGCTCAAGAAGTATAGGGAAGTTTATAGCCTTTTTGAGGCAGTCGGATCGTGGACTTTGGAAAATGTAGATGAGGAAATCTTAAGGCTTTCCAAGGCAGTTTTACAATAAGGCAGTCTCTTAACCTGTGACTTGCTGTGACCAACCTCTTGGAAAATCCCAAATTGAACATTTGTTTATTTATTATTATTTGTAAAACATAAGCTTAGTATCGTGAACTTTTGAAAAGAGAGATGAGGAAATCTTAAGGTTTTCCAAGGCAGTCTTACAATAATGGAGTTTCTTAAGCTTTTAAGACTTGCTGTAACCAACCTCTTGGAAAATCCCAAATAGGACATTTGTTTATTTATTATTATTTGTGAAACATACGTTTAGAATCGTCGACTTTAGAAAAGGGAGATGAGGAAATCTTAAGACTTTTCCAGGGCCCAGGGCAGTCTTACAATAACGGAGTCTCTGAAGCTTCTAAGACTTGCTCTGACCAACCTCTTCGAAAATCCCAAATTGGACTTTTGTTTATTTATTATTATTATTTGTGAAACGTATGTCTTACTGATTTTCTGTATAAATTGTGATTTAAAAAAGTGTTTGCTTTTCCAAAAGTTATGGAAACTGGATACAGAGTAGTCTTCAGACAGTTACGATATCGTCTGTTAAAGCCTTCTTCTAATTGCTTAAGATTACTTTTAATATTACCAATAATAAGCCTACACACGTAGTAAAAATGGTTGATGAATTACCTGAAAATATATAACAAAACCACCCTCATTTATGATGATATAACCCCTTTTTAATGATTTCCAATGGCATAACCAAGCTGAAAGATGATTCAGATTTGTTTTACTAATATGTCTATCTAAATGGTGAAGAAATATCAGATGGGTATTTTATTTATTATAGATTCATCTTTATCATGAATAGATGACGTTTATTTTGTAATATGGACTTCTCTCGTAAAGTTAAGGCTTTAGTTTTAAACTCTTAGGTTATAATGTAAATTGACAGAATATTAAATAATAATAGTAACAACATCAAATTTTGAAACCAAAAACGTTAAACAACTTCATTGTAGGATATATTTACATCAGAAGTAATAAATTTTCTTCAACAATTAGGTCCTAAACAGTGACACAAACATCTATAATTTCTAATGGTTAAGCTGAACGTAAATCCATAATATTTATATCAGGCGATCGTAACTTTGACTAAATTTTCTTCCTCTTAAAAATCGACATTTAATTGTTACTGGTTATGTAAAACTAGAACCGTATAAAACCGGAGCTAGAAATTAATTGAAACATAATCCTTCTTCTTGCTTCTAGTATACCGTTTAGGTAGCACCCCGGGAGCTATAATTTTCAAGAAATTAATTTGTGTTAGAAGGCGTGTCAGGACTACCGTTTAGCGCTTCACCACCATGAAGGTTCACAATGGATAGGTTAATTTGAAAGCTAGGTCTGTTAAATAACCCGAAGGCCTAAAAGGTCTACCTGAGATATTTATCTGCAGTAGCCACGCGCCTTCAAATTTATAGTTGCAATTTGCCAACAACCCGAGTCGAGAATGCGTGTCCGGCCCAAGTCGACCACAGCTCGGCGCCTCGTTTTAAAATAAAGCCTTGTACTCCGATTTTATTGCAAAATCTCTCTTATTGTTACGTAGAAAAACACTTAAAAACTCAATCGACTTCGCAGATCTACCTGGTGTTTCTTCGGGCGTGCCTTTTTCCCAACAATTTCAAGTTGTTCGGTTTTAAGGGTGGGCCACCCTTACAATTTAATCACAGTAATTGCGTTACGCAACTGCCCTAAAACCCAACCCTCGTGTGCCATAGAAGGCATACGATTGGCATTGAAGTAATTTATTCTCTTTATTCCGGAAGGGAAAATGTATTGTTATGGAGGGATATCGTGACCTACACCGCTACACGCACCCACAATGACCAGGACGCCATATTGGTTTCACTATAAACTGATTAAATTATGAGAAGGGGAAACTATAAATTCAACCCACTTATAAATATTCCCAACACCGGCGGAATTTACCCGCAATTTCCCTTTTGTAATAAACCCTTTCTTTATGCTGCTTCGAGTTCGTTTGTTGTTTTATTCTGAGGATCTGTAGAACAACAAAATCATTTCCGAAAAACTAGCAATAAATTAAATTAATGAGGTACGAAAATGCCTACAAGGCCATTTGAATATAATTACCTCTACGGACAATAAAAATTTTATGTTGCTTTTGTGAAGGAATAAAACCTTACTGGAAATGTTTTCGGTTAATTTATTTTTGGGTCTCTTGTGACTAAAACTTTTGATTCAAAATCAGCGTTTTATTTTTCTGTTGTCTATGAACTTGAATATTCTTAATTTACACAAGTTACACTTGTTATCGATTACTTTTGTTGCTAAAGAAATATAGCGTGTAAGTGGAAAAGCTGGCAAACCTTAAAAACATTCTGCAGAATATAATCGGAGTGCTAATTAAATAAATATTTCTTCTTATTATCATAATCTAATCAGCAATTATCATGCAGCTGATGTACAATAAACTCGAAGCACACTTATTTGACTTGATTTCAAATTAGCGTGTGGATTAAACGCAAAAAAATTTAAACACGATCTCCTGAATTTTTTATTACCTTTTTTTTCAAGTAAACGGATTCAAGTCTCCAGAAAATTGAATTAATGGACAACGAAAAAATCTGTTATCTTAACAGAAGCATAAGACTGATTTTTTGATAATTAACAAATAAAGATGTCGATAATTACAAGGATGATTAAAAAGAATAAAATAAAAAACTGAGGAAAGAGATGAACGAGATACATACAGAAGCTTAGTCAGTTTTTGAGAAATTTTAGGTACCATTTGTACCGAGTTAAATTATGTAAATGTAGGCCTAATCATTTTCAAAATCTTCTGCTTAAACAGAAAAATTGATATTATCAAAATCTGGCTAAGCAAAAGGCACGAAAACTCCTTGCTTCATTAAAATAAATTTGTGATTTTACCAAATATTTTATTCCACAAAATGCAAATTTAAAATACCAAAAATGCAAAAATAAAACAAAGGCTACTAGGCCGTGCATTTCGCCGTTTAAATATTTTACAAGTAAACAAAAAAAATTCACGTTCATAAGGCATTCTACACTGAGCCTATTAATTTGTTATCGGAAGTCTAGGGAACAGGGAGGCCAATTGTATGAACTAAATCGACTCTGGTCAGTTTTATTTAAGAGCAAGGAATTTACCAAAATGACCGACTTTAGGTTACAACTAAAGACTTAACAGTCTCATGGCTCACTGGATCTACAATTTATTGAACCAGATGACTTGAATCTTCTGGTCTTTGCAATTCCAATTTTAATGAAGGTGATAAAACATCAGTATCGACCGTTTTATATCTAGCAAAACAAATTCAATTGCTTCTCTGGCGAAATATACCACTTTTTATTTCAATTACCAATTCAAACGGCTATAAATACGAGATCGTTTAAAAATTCTCATCTCATACCTTAGTTAAATTTTGGTTTAGTTAAAGCCCCATAAATAATAGCCAGTTTAAATTAACACGCCGGCTTTAATTCTTTCAAACCTCGTATAAATTAAAAACAAAATTTGCTTCAAAGCCAATAAATAAATTTAACAAATAAAAATAACGACAAATTTCTCAGTAACAATAATTTGTCAAAGTTCTTGTTTATTTTTTTTTTCTTAACCCGTTTCGTTCCCATGACGTACGGCTTTCAGCAGTTCTTGTAGAACGAAGATTTAAAATTATAAAAAAGCCATCGCCACTTAAAAACCACTAAATAAATACCCGCATTAAAAGCAAGCTAATGTAAATGAATTCTTACAAAAAAATTGGAGCCTGTCGGGCAGCGAGATTTCGTGTAGTTGTTTCTGAGACGTTAATTTCGAGTGGCTAGACTAATTGGTGTTTTAGGGTAACTTGTGAATTTTTAGGGATGGATAAATACTTTCGAATGTAAATCGGCGAAACAAAACATTTGTAATTAGCTTGTGAATATATTTTTTAAGGATCTATAATAAAAGCGAGTGTTTTATCTTTGGTAATTAATCGATACGTTAGCAACGAAATTACAGGTTTAACTGTCTCGTTTGTCGCCTAATAGTGAGAAATAAATACATTTGGTGTACTTGTAGGCTTAAAATTGTTAATTAGAACGGCGGACAACTCGCTAGGTATGTTTTGAAGGTAAAGTGTTGAATACGAATCGGGAAACAAACACTTTTTTTTATTTCGTAAACTCTCGATTTTAATAACTATAAAAGTAAACTTTATTATCCAAATTAATTAAATAAATAAATAAATAATCAACGATGTGTATTTGAGTATTTACTTTCATTATGTTAGGTAAGGATCGAGTTAGCATAACAACCAATACTTATTATACCTACTACATAAAACTAAACTGTTCTCCCAAAAGGATAACTTGAAAATTTAAAATATGTTGCTATATAAAAACCCACTTTGATATTTTAAAATCAGCTGCCAAAAGTTAATTAATGATAAACTATTTTTGATACTCGCTTATGTTTTCGTGTAGCAAAAATAGAATCTTGGAATAATGGAACAAGTTTTAGTTTTTATAATTAACGTTTGTTTTTCTGTTAACTTTACTAGTACTTGCCTTCAACAATATTCAGATACTGCCCAAAGTAAGAGGAAATATTTATTTTCTTAATTCTAAAACTTTGAAAATTTTTTAAAGTGCTAAATATTTTAAACTAAACGTACAAAGCAAGCTTCTCTGAAAGGAATGTTATGACATGACTAAATGAATCTCATGTTTTCTTCATAACAGATTATTCAATAAATTTTTTGATAAAATCTGGCGTTGGACACTTGAAATGCAGTTTCATTGAAAATACAAATTGAAAGCACAAAGAGAATGGATAGGCCTTTGTGATAAAGTGAAACAGTACCTGCAAGTGTAAAAGTTCAACCTGTGTCTTAGAACTGTTCTAGATTACTTTACAGCAAATAATATTGTTAGTATTTATGAAGCTTTTAAAGAAAACAACTGCTTTAGCTTTCTTCGCATTAAAAACCTTACCTACCTCGGCCATAAGCAAACCTGAGACCTTTTGTTTACTGTCCTCTACACCAGTGCGGCCGGTAGTTTTACTTTTAATTGAAAGTTTGCATTCGTGAACCCTACAGAACTCACTGAATTTGATTTAAAAATATATACTGCTATGCTCTAACTAATTAAGATAAGTGCATACAATTTTATTTTTTTTAAATTTAGCTAGCTCAGTTCGTTAAATAATTTCTAATACATTTTCAAAGATCTCTTAACTCAAGGTCGCCAAAGGGATCGCATTCATGAACTTTAATCTTTTATAAAATTCACGTAGTTAAATTTCAAACGCCTTTAAAATCATGCGAATCTTAACAAATAACAACAATAAATTCTAATAATTAAATAAACACTTTTTAAAATTAAAAATTTGCAACTGCCTTTTGAAAAACACGTACGAAAAACACTTCCTGTCTCGATTTCCAATTTACTAAATGCTGCTCCAACCTCTTTCCAACAATACACCTTCCCCCTTAACTCCAACTCCACCAAAATCTGCCTTAACCTCCAACCAACAACATACTTTCCTTCTTTATTTAATTAATACTTCACTAATATCCAAATTTATAAAAACTTCTCCAAAAATAACTTTTATTTCATAAAATTTTATTTATTCACAATCCAAATTATATTTTCATATAATAATAACCCTCTTCACACAATATTTCAATTAATTATATTTTAATTTGCTTTTAAGAATATTAATTTATAGTATTTAATTAAGTTTTTGAGAATTTTCAAAAACCAACTTTCATTTACCAAAATTATATATTCAACTATTTTATTTATTTTATATTACCCTGATTATTTTTTAATAATAATAAACTACATTTTTGAGAAAATTAACACTTGTATAATTATTCATTATGTGAAATGTGAAACTTAATTTTATAGCGGTATCTGGCTATAACATTCTTAGCTATTGGAGAAAATTTTCGGGTTTGTAAGACCAAATGTTGAAGATTGTGTAGTTTGAACGCTGGTTCGTTGTAACTTATTTGCAGGACCGGCTCTGTGAGGTGCTGGATTAGAGCTCACATGAGACGCCGGGATGCCGGGAACATAAATAAATTCACGTAGTTGAATTGAATAAACGTATATTAAACTGTTTGTATGGATTACAATAACTTAAAAACCAATAGAAATATAAAACACGTGGACTGGCACAAACTTGACTTACTTACTGCTTGCGTGTTGCTTCTGCGGTGGTTGGTAGGTTGGTACAAGACAGCTTTCGCCAAGCGGAGCCAACCTTGGTAACGTAAGGGTAGCCAACTTATTAGGGAAAAATACCCAATTGCTTTAACAGCTATCATTACAAATACGGATCAATATACAGTGACAAGGAGAAGTTCGTAAAATGTGGAAAAAATGTTTTGTTGCTCGACTAAGTTACCGCTATGGGCTTAGTACGGCAGTATATGTAATCTTAATACAGCAATTAATAAGCTTAGCTTTAAAAATTGAATTTAAATATGGATATATCTCGAGAATAAAATGTTGTTATATAAATCAAGCGGTAAATTCATTAATTTGTTATTTATTTGATTTGAGATCTTTTTGATAATACTGAAGCAGACCAGTTTAATTTTTTAAAAACACTTGCTACAGTAAAATTTTGTCTTTATTGTCATTTGCTTTTGATTAGTGACGTCATCATTACTTTTATTTAAATAACAGTTCTATTTTCCCCAGATTTTGATAGACCTCGTCACCCGTTAAACTGTAATATAACCAAGTTAATACCTTGGGTAACTATTTTTTAATATAAATTAAGAGATACATATTAACAAGTGGAACAAACACCCTTAAACGAAAGGATAAAAAACAGGCACTTGGGCTGGTCTGGACATGTTCTTAGGATGGAGGCAGATAAAATACCCAAACAAGTGCTGGAGGCCAGGCCGGGGGAAACTAGAGGACGAGGTTGGCCCAGAATGAAGTGGCTGGATGGAATACACAGAATGGCAAGAGATCGAAACGGAATTTATCATGTGGTTCCTATAACGTAATGAAAGATTTAGAAGACACACAAAAGTTTCTAAGTTTCTATCGAATACCGAATGCCTAGAAATGCGTTTTTTGAACACAAAAATACGTACTACTGCATATTGTTTGCAACAAAAGCTCAGCACGTCCAGCTTGATAAGGCATGCCCGACCGATGCATAACGCATCTAATCAATCATACGTCATCAGTATGCGGTACTCGACTAAAATAATGTGTTCAGATTTTTTGCACTGACTGATGCATGAATCAAGCATGCATTTTGAATTTTGCCTCTCCAGTTTGCAGACAAAGAAGAAGATATCTTTATAAAAAATAATCTTGAAATTCGAAACTCTCCATAAATTAGCTTCCAAATATTTTCCATTATGACCTTTATTAATGCAATTGTTTCCATAATTTAAATAAATTTGTATTTTTTATGGAAGCTCGTTGGCACAGTGGTAAGAGCGGTGGTCTCCTGCCTAGAAATCTTCGGTTCGAATCTCACGCAGTAGTAAGGATTTTTATAAAGAACTGACCACTGTTCGAGGTCGGTACTTGAGCGAGTGAAGCCATTTAATCGTCTGGTTACAATTAACGATTCTGTCTGCAAATCAGTCAACTGCACATAGTAATAAGACACATACACTATACACTTAATATATGGTCACAAACTCTGCAGAAGGCAACAGGGAACTACTGCAGAGAACACATTTACCTAGCATAAAGGAGACATAACAAAGTTCACGATGTCAAGTCGTTTAAAAATGTGGCTTTGATCCCCTCACCTGACAGCCAAAGCGTCACTACGTGAGCTCTTGGCTGCAAATGCCATACGCTAAATAAATAATAAAGTTTTATTATGATGTGAAAAGACCAGTTCTAAAGGACATAAAGGCAGTCTTTGGAAGCAATTATGATGCACTGAAGAAGTGCACCAACCAAGCATTTAATTTCAAGAAGACGGAGTTCCTACCTATTTTTGCCTAGAATTCCTTATATGTTAATATGTTTTCAGATAGACGAATGAGCAGAGCGATCGCCTAACTTAACACTAGATTTATCTTTACTTAAAATTTCAAGTTTGTATAAATAGGCCAAACAATTCAGACTATTAAAAGTATCAAATTTATGCAGAAATGGAAAGCATCAGACCGAAAATTATTGAGCGTGCAACATGAAGGTCAATGCCAACTGGTTAATGGAGGACCAATTTAAACTATTTTCTTAGGTTTTACTAATTATGGTTATTTTAAATATGGTTCTTTAGTTTCGAATTTCCAGATTATTTTCATTTAAAAATCAGGATTTGCAATAATTTTTTGGTCTCAAATCATTGTCAAACAAAATAAAAAAAATCAAAATAGTTTGCATTAATACATTAATAATAGTTCAGATTGCGTTTCAATGTTGCAGATATTATTAATATTATTATTAGCCCTTCGTGGAAAAGAGGTGCTGCGTTAACGGAACAATCGGGCCACCTATCCCAGCACTGACCGGAGACAACTTTTCCATATGTAGGTACTTGTATTATCTGTATTCGTGTCATAAAGTCTCCCATCTCGAACGGCTCGCTTCCCCTTAATTCCTGATAGTTACCGTAACTCGGGATTGCGTTGCAGTTATTACTTTGCGAATTTATTTTTTAAATTTTTGGTATATCAAATATTGCTTTGCTTGTTAAATTTATTTTTCATAGAATTTTCTAATTGAGCCCTGAAGACAACGTCATCAGAGAACAATTTCGGTCAATGTTTATTTGATGTTTGTTGGTGTTCGATTAAATTTTGTTATGGGATTATGTGTATTGTGATTGTGAATAAGAGTAAGTTAAGCGTAGGAGTCATTGGAAATACACTTTTTATATTTATAACAATTTTGATAGGGAAATTCGATTTCTTAAAACATCCTAAACTAATATTTAGGAATTTGGAGATTTGAGGAACTTTTCGCAATTATTTTAAGACTTTAAAGTGTTTTTTTTTTCTTGAATAAGAATGTCCCTTTTGGAGAACAATTTCTGAATTCCAAAGTTCGAAATTTCTGTTATACATCTCTTCTTAAATTTGAAATTCGAATTATATGTAAATTTTAAGTATTAAATTTTCAACAATGTAACTAAAAACTGGGGGCTTAATTACTGATAAAAATTCCGTACACCAAATTTGGCATTTGCCACATTTACCTCACATTTACTCCAGAAAAACCTTTGATTGTCAATCGAAGATATGTTTGCTCCAAACAATAAGGTTAAATTAAATTTTGAGTTGCTGCATTTTGGAAACAATTATACTTAAAAAAAAGCCAAATTAAAGTCGATGCTAGAAATCCAATCATTTTTAAACGAGGCAATAGCTGTTTATCAATGATTTGGTGCCCTAAAGGATAATGAATTTCTCACCTTATTATTTGTTACTATCTTCTGACTAACACTGTAATAGCTATATTTTATGAGAAATTCATTAACAATGTCATTTGTAAAATTGTTCGATGTAAAACAATAAATAATAAGAAGCTATTGAACGCTTATTTTTAGTTATGGATCAAGAAAAATTCACTCGCTGTTTGTTAATAGTAACGGCAGTAGTAGTAGAGTAATATTAGTCTTTGGTTAAATATCAAACTAATTATTTAACAGCAATAGTTTAAGGTTATTATTAGCCCACACATCCCTAACACAGGGCAAAGGGGCCTCCCTCTTTCTCTCGTCCTTTAAATTTTTCTCACTTTTTTGTAAGGGGTTTTTATAAGGCTTAAAAAACAGGTATATATTAGTAAAAATCAGCCTTATATAATCCAGTGGGATGTATGGTGAGCCTGATAAAAATTAAGTTTATATTTTTTAACATTGTTCGTTTTTTTCAAAAATAATTAGTATACCAGATAGGTACTAATTAATTGTACATCGCATGCCAATAAAAATAATTTCACATAATTGTCTTTTTACAAAATAAAAACTTTGTCTTACGATATTAATATATTTCATGTCGTAATAATAAAAAAAAAAAACAGCTAACAAATATTTAAAAATAAAGGAAGAAACCAGTTGTCGGTAAGAATAAAAGCCCGGCCACTTCAACAAATCTTTCAGCATTTTTAGAACACGTTTCAAGTGCTGCATACAGAGAAACGTTATTGATCCACCCTTAAATAAAAGCCGAATAAGGACTTTTCACCCGGACGGCAAAAGTGGCGGCGCTTACTTTGAATCAAAAAGTCTGTGCCCCGATTATGTTATGTGACATTGCACAGGCGCCAGTGATTTCTATCCACCCTAAAAAAGATTGAAGTCTGCCACAAAATAAAAATCTTCCAAGAAAGAATGTTGCCTTCTTACTTAACTTAATCCTTGAAAAAATTCTCTGGCGTTAGGTTAGGTCGAGTGATTTATGAAATTGTTATATTATAAGAATATTTTATATTATTGAATTAAATGCAGCTCACGATTAATTAAATTACAGTCAGCATCGAACATGTTCCACGGTGCCGTGTACTTTCGAAAGACTAGTTTTTCAGTAGGGGAATAAACATAGCAGCAATTATAACTCTCAACATTGTGCTCGACAAGTGATACTGTCTCAATTAATTTTTTATCGGTTCGATGCAAAGCCTTTTTAGGCATGTCGCGCCTCTTTTTATGTACGTTCCTCTTTCTTTAGTTGCTTGCACTGATCTGGTTTTGTTTTTACAGTTATTGACTTTTCTGTCGGCCGAAAAAATAGAGACGTGTCTACACGAAATTTAATTGATCGGCATTTTCACCTGCCGAAGACAATATCAAACTGAGAACGAAAAATTACCTTTTTCGGCAAATCCTCGTACAATTAAAAAATAACTCAAATTTCTGCATGTTTGACCATCGGATTTTTAAACGAACTTTGATATAAATAGCTTATTAATTATTATTAATTAAATCTTAATACAGTTAACTAAGAAAGAAAAACATGGTAAACTCATAAGAAATCAAAAATGTATGATAATTTAATTATATAAATTACGCCTATCTGTAAGTATTAATCACTGCTTTCATTGTTCAGAGCCGCTATAAATTCTAATAATTAACATCAAACATGAAAAAGTAAATTGCATATTCTATAATTTCCTTAATTTACTAATTACAACAGACTATCGTTTATGGAAATAAATGTAGGGAAACGAGATAAAACCCGTGTCTCTACTAAATTCACACTAACGTTGAAGCTTTTTTTATGCAGATTTCAAATGCAGGTAGAGTAAAGCTTAGATAATAATCTTTTTAATTTTTCAAGATTATTTTTTACAACAGAACCACCAAGTTAATCCGTTTTCGCTTCAGTTATTACGCTCCGATTATTTATATAGCTTTTTAAAATATAAAGTTTGTTTTATATTTGTTTGCAAATATCTTACAATTCTTACTGTTGTTATAAAATCTAGCAGAGTTTTTATTTGTCAATTAGCTATGGTCAATTAACTGTTAAATATTATTTATTTTATACCATGAAAATATATTGTAATGTTACCTTTGTTTACAATTATTAACAGCCGGTTAGCCCAGTCATTTGGTGGTTAATGAGGTACTTTTACTTTAATAAATGAATATTAATACACTGAAAGCCAAAAAAAGTGGCCATCCCATATATTTTAATGTATAAGAGCAACGATGCATACGGCATCAGCACTAGTTATAGGCATTATTTATTTATAACACACCTTTATAACACTCATATCAACAAAATTTGACAAAAATTACAAACAACAGAATCTATCTTTATTTTGATTTTATTAAGGGTGGCCACTTGTTTGGCTATCAGTGTACTTTTATGTTTTATGTTATGATTTATTAGATTACATCTTTTACTAATCTCTATTTCCCTAGCTTCCCTATCTATTTACTTATTATAGATCATAAATTATAACAGTATTAAATTAGCTCACATCACTTATTCAGTATCCAAATCAACTTTAATCACAATTCCATATTCATATCCAACATTTAATAATCTTCAATTCATCTTCAACTTCTGCAACATCCAATATAAACCGGACCAAACCTTTTTCTCTCAGAAGAATAACAACCAGTCATTTATTTTGATCTCTTTTATAAGAGAATACAATTTTTCTTTCCGGCAAAGTACCAATTAATTATTTAATTATTTTATTCTTTCCTTTTAGGAAAGTACCATTCTCCTTTTCTTAAAATAATGTTTCACACTTATTTTCCTTCCCAAAAGAAATACGTGTTCATTTTTGAGAAGATAATTTCAACCTTGTTTATTTATCTCGTCTCCCGTCTCCCTGGTTCTCTGATATTTTTCCTCCACTGAAAATTCTCTTTGCTTTTGCTTGGTAATTATTAAATACTAGGTTTCTAGCTAACTTATTTTATAATTACAATACAACATTCCTAACAATTAAATTATTCTACCCTAACTATCTAGGTTCGTGTGTTTATTACATTTTTAAATGGACTTCTATTAAATCTGCATAAATTAACTTGCAATTAAACTATAACTTTATATTCATTAACAATTATATTCAACTCAAAATCGTTATTACCGACAAGTATCATCTCAATATAAACAATTCGAAAATAAATCGTACTTATATTTTAATAGCTAATCCAACTAATTAATTTTATTTAAATATCAAAAAGTGGGAAACAAACGGATAGTAAAATTTGGTTTCTGTTATTTTTAAATATAAGTATTTTTAAACTTTTCAAGTTTGAATTTAAGTCTAATATAATGTATCTTGTACATAGATCAGTAAAAACGTTTCAAATGTTGAAGCGAGTCATTGTCAAATGCTATTAATTTCTATTTAACTTAACGAATGTCCGTCGCTTGGTAATACCCATAAACAATAGAAGTCTGTTGGATATACAAATGTTAAACGTTTTGTGAAAACCATACTCCCATACTCGATTTAATTATTTTAATTTTTCGGGCAAAATCTACAGGCTTGTGGGGCCTAACTTAATCTTGTAGATTGTTATAATCATCCACGTGTCCTACTACAATTTTATCAAATTCAGAGAGCTTCCACCCATGATAAGATATGTGAACTAAAAATTTGCACTAGTTTGGAACATTATTTATTTAAAAAACAAGTGGTAAATCCACACAGAAAATGCTTTTACCTTTTTTATTTAAATTGCATTAAATACCAGCTAAACAAGGGGTACTTAATGTGCCTTAACTAAAAGCTTTAAAATATCGTAGTTTGTATTTACCACTTGGTTTTAAATGAACAATGTTCCAAAATAGTGAGGATTTTTAGTTCGATTACTTTAATGGTATTTATCTTGCATATTACATAAACACGAAACTTATTAATTGCTACTACTTAATTTTTTTTTGCTTGTAGGCTACTGGATTTGAACTTGAAACATTTGGCTTTCAAAGCGTTTATGTGCTACTCATCTAGTCTCCAGATCTATCACATAAATAATTTTAGGTTATAAAACTGTGAAATAACAAATAAGAATAAAATTATAGAATGCCATATAATTTTTCTTAGTGGAAATATTGTGCCCGGAACTGTTATGCATAAAATTTACGTTTAATGCTTTTAAACTCATCTTTTACGAATTTGCTATTTTTAAATTTAATCTGTTTATCTTCCATACTTTTACTGAAATGTATGAGTTCAGTAATTGAATTGTTATTCTGGTGCTTATCATCATTATTATTATTATTTTAGGGATTATTATTTAGGTATTATTACCCAAACAGCATTTCGGGAATAATTTCCGGAAATACTGATAGATAAGCTGTGATTATTTAAATCCACTTTAAAGCTACATAATAATATAAATAGAGATCCCACGCTACCAGCGAAAGTGTAACCCGTGTCTACTTAGACAAGGGGGTTAAGGAGGTGACGAACGGTAACCTCGATCGGTGCTGCCCCAAAATATTTTTGAACTATTTGTCATAAACTCAAGGAACTTCACTGCATTCACTTTGCCCCGCACGGACGCTATTATTTCCATTTAGACGTATACGTCTTAATTGTAGCGTGATACACCGAAATACCATTCCATAATGTTTGTAAACGTTTAGTAAATATACACACAAAATAGTAATAGAGTTAAACCCGAACAGATCACGTAATAATCGACTGGTTGAGCATATGTATACAAATTGAAACTTTTGGTCAGCTTACAGCTTACAGTATTAATTTTAATACACATGAGTAAGCGATTAATAATTAAATTTTTAAAAAGTTAAACTTCAAAAATATGCATAAAATACCCAAAGCCAAAGAATGATTCCCATCTCTTGTACTTTTACTTAAATTGTCAGACGCAGGGCCGGCCTTCTCCATGAAGGGGCCCTAAAACAATTTTTTAAAGGTAAAAATAACAGTATTAAAAAAAGAACGTATATTGCGTCATACATTATGTTCTCTTTGGGGGCTCTATACAGGGTGGTCCATAAGTAATGGGTCACAGACCAACACTAGATTCCTGAGGCCAAAATATTACGATTTACCTAAAATTACCTTAGTCCAAAAGTTAATATTTAGGGAGGTACAGGGTGTCAAAGTCGACATTTTTATTTTAACTTTCTTGTGTAATTTCTAAAGTTTTCGTAATATTCATATAAAAATTGGTGAAACTACCTTTTTTGGGACGGGAAATAATAATCCGTTCTCAATTTTAATGCGGCTATTAAAATAACGTTATTTGTCCTACACCTAATACCTTAAAAATACTCTTAATCTGCCCTAACTTTAGCTACAAAAAAGCTGAAGTATTTTTAAGGTATTAGGTGTAGCAAAAATAACATTATTTTAAGAGCTGCATTAAAATTGAGAACGAATTATTATTCGGATTATTCCCGTCCCAAAAAAGGTAGTTACACCAATTTTCGTGTGAATATCCCGAAAACTTCTGAAATTACAGCAGAAAATTAAAATTAAAATTTCGACTTTGACATAAATATGTTCAATGTTCAATTTCCCAAGCATTTCACCTATGGCTCACATGTCAGGCCACACCCGGTATAGCTGTTTCTGCATTCTACATACAGGGTGAGTTTTTTTTTCATTTTAAGCATTGCAAGATATGCTTTTGTTTTTTGAAAAAAATCCAGTTTGCTAGATATGAGCCAATAACAGATTTAGTGATTTTTCATTTAAATGTTGTAGAATCGTTATTATTAGGAATACAACAAAATGACACGAATGAAAGTTTTAGACATTTTAATGCTTAACATGATGAACATACTAATTTCCTTCTCGATTTTACGGTTTTTGAATTGTAATACAAACTTTCGTTTTTTTAAAGGGCAGTCATAGTTGGCTTTGACATTTTTAAAAAGTGCATTTTTTTCTGTTTGCAGAGATATAAGGTTCGCTGTACTTACTTTGACAAATAAACACGATACAGGACTATTTGTAATATTGAGAGTAGCAAAAACAGAGTCTGCCATGGAAAACATTTTTTTCCTCTTAAAGTAATTATGTACTTAGTTTATTACAATGTTTCACCTAAAAACTTTAGGGCCTCAAATAGAACAACAACGCAAAGAAACTACGAATTATTACATTTAAATTTCTACTTTGAAGTAATTACATGTAAAAAAATTAATCTATCTCGGCAAATGTTCAAAATGTCCACCATTATTATTTACACACAAGGGGCATCTTTTCACAATAGAATTTACAGCTTTCCTTATTTTCCTACCATCTAAATTGCGAAAAGCACATACCACAGCATCACGTAGTTCTTCTTTTGTCGCATACGTTCGCTGATAAACTAAATCTTTTAGAACAGCGAAAAGAAAGAAATCCAAAATTGAAAGATCTGGCGATCTTGGTGACCAAAGGACCGGCCCGTTCCTACCTATCCAAGAATTTGGAAACAGTTGGTTTAGGTGCTCTCTTACTTGCAGTTGGTAGTGCGACGGATCACCGCCGTGTTGGAACCAGCGTAAATTACGTCGTGTTTCCAAATCTAAGCCATCCAACATATCTTGAAATTCATTTTGTAGAAAATGAAGATAACGCTGGCCTGCCAAATTTTCATCGTAAATGAAAGGTCCGAGAATTCGCGATCCAATAATTCTGCACCAAACATTAAATCAAAATTTTCTTTGGGGCTTTCTTTCACGAAGTCTTCTAGGTTTTTCCTGCATCCACAAATGTTCATTGTGCCTATTGAACATACCGCAATTGGTAAATTTGATTTCATCAGTCCATAAAATTTGATTTTGAAACTCTGGATTCTGTTGAATCATATTAATGTACCAATTACTAAAGCCAATTCTTGAAGCATAGTCTCCTGGATGCACTGTCTGTCCTACTGATAAGTGATATGCGTGAAATTTATGTTTCTTCAAAATTCTCATGACTGTGCTTTACGAGACACCAACTTCAGCTGCAATTTGTCGGGTCGAAGTAGAAGGATTCTGGTCAACGTAGGCCAATACATTTATTTGGATATCCTCGTTAATAACGCCTTCATCCCTCTTTGGTTTCGAAAAGGAACCAAACTCCCTCAGACTTCGGTATAAATAAATTGTTGAACGTCGGTAGAGATGATTGACGTCGATTTTCATAAAATTGTTGGTACCGTTCGGCAGCAAGAACACTATTTTCTATTTTTATTACAAAAAATAAAACATTCGACCATATTAAGTTTTTCGCGATTAGAAAACATCTTTAATTTAATTGTAGAAGTTACAGAACTGCCAAATTTCAACTAAAACAATGAGCAACAGTACTTTGTTTGTTTATTCTTTTCCACGGCAAACTTTGTTTATTTACCTCTCAATAATACGAAAATTCCTGCATCGCCTTTATTTATCAAAGTATAGCAATTAGCAAACCTTTATCGTTAAAAAGAGAAGCATTTGTCATTTTTAAAAATGTCAAAGCCAACTATGACTTCTATTTAAAAAAATGTAAGTTTGCGTTATAACTCGAAAATTATAAAAGCAGAATGGAAATTAATAAATGTATCTTATTAAGCGGAAAAATATCTACAATTTTTGTTTTTATCATATTTCTGTATCTCTAATATTAACGATTTTAGAACACTTTAAAGAAACATTGCTAATTTCTTTTTTGCTCATAGCTAGTAAACTGTGGATTTTTTTCAAAAAACAAAGCATATCTTGCATAAGCTCTTAAAACGACAACTCTTTCCTCATTTAACCGAATCTCAATGTCTTATGGTTTCCAAGATCCCAATGCTTAAAATGAAAAAAAAACTCACCCTGTATTATTGTGAATTGAGTTGGCCTTATTGCAATAGCACATGTAAAGAAAATGCAAGTAAATTCGACGAAAATGTAAGGTAATGTACGGGCAAATATGGTTCGTAATTGTGAACTTTATAAATACGTTTTTTCCTTCAAAAACCAAAAACATGTATTCATGTATAGATGTATACGATTGCCGACTTTAGGGTTTAGATTCGTTCTGTTGAGCTTAGGTTAAAATTTTAACCCAGCTGTTCCAAGATCCTTTGCCAAACCGTGAGTTAAAAAAATTAGATAAGGAGAAACAAAAATAATGTCTATTGCCTATTGCAAGATTTATAGTTTATTAACCGTCATCACTGTGTTATTGCCATAATTCCGTTTTGCAAATGTCAGTAAAATTATTGCAAAAACAATAATTCTAAATTTTGCAGTAGACATTATTTTTGTTTTACATTGCCAGGCCTTATTTAAATTTTTTTTTTTAACTCGCTAGTTTTGTTTAACGAAATTTTGTGCAACGTAACTGCGTTTTTTTTGTAATTGTTAAATATACATACATATTTTTATTTTTATTCCAAATGTTAAATCTTTTAACACATAATTATACTACAAATTTGCTGTTTAGCAAAAAACGAAGTCAGTAAATAAAATTCTAAGCATAAGATAAATAAATTGTATCTGGGACAAATAACTTCATCCATAAATACAATAATATCTATACGTGCTTATTTTATAAACACGCTTGAATTCGCATGGCATTAATATCAATACGACTAATGCACGGTTATTAATAACGTACGTATTTTCTTTGATCAAATGTTGTTGATATGTTAGGATTATTGATATATCGGTTTTATTCTAGGATGGTTAAAAAACATTCTCGATCAGAGATGGCCAAGGTGCTGCCATCTCTATGTCAGAATTTTTTTCGGGTTACATATAAAAAGGTACCGTTGCGTATCTACTCTATGATAATATGTATTAAGTTTTATGTTACTTAAATTTTGGTTTATTCTGAATCTTTGTCTAAAAAATTAGCATTCACTCTGCCTCTTTTCTATAGCTCGTATCGAGTATGAAATGGACCACCGGGTTTCTTCACGCAAGGTATTAAAGTATACCCAATGATATCAATAAAAGGAAGGTAGAAGTAATTACAGTTTGTTTAAAAAGTAACAGATAAAAGGCTTCAATAACGTAAAGCAGTAATGGTTAAATGCAGTTACAATCAATATTAGCATATATCTGAATGTTCCCTTGGCCATTTTTAACCATATAAATTATTGAAATCTCGGCTGTATCAGCCAATAATTTATATTAACCTGTATTCTTAGTAAAGCACATAATAAGGTTTCTATAGATCGTATTTTTAAACACAATTTAATTACTTTTATATAAGTCGCCCTCGATGGCTTCACTTGCCTTATAAACCAGAGATTTCGGGTTTGATTCCCGGACCAGGTCGGTGAGATTTTTAATGCAGAAAAATAGCTGAAATAACAACCATAGTAGCTGCTGCGCATTGAAATCCCTGGCACCCGCAAGCCTAGATTTCGCCTATTAAATAAATAAATTACTTTTATATTGGTGTTACCTATCAAAATAGTTAATGTAAATAAACCCGCGCGGGTGTTAGTAATATAGAAAGGTGACGTATCATAGAAAATAAAATCTTAGAAGAGATATTAAACACAAATTTGGATTTCTATTATTTTTTAATTAACCTTTAACCATTTATTTTGAATATCATCCCGTCTAAAACTTGAATTTGTTGTAAATATACGGGGTGCCCGGATAAAACTGTCCCACACGTTTTGAAGCAATTTCAATTTCATAACATATATCTTAGTTTTATTCATGCTTCAATACGTGTGGGACAGTTTTGTCCGGGCACCCTGTAATGGTATCTAAAAGATTGGCAACATTATTCACGTCATAACGTGCAGCACAGCCTATAATGTATATTTTTAAGACAAGAGAAAAAGCAATAGTTTCTAGATGGTATACAACCAAACAGTACAAAACAATGGAATGTCAGAAATCAACTCGCTACTATCAGAACTTCTTTCCCTTCTGATAAGACATTAATTTGAACCACGTGTATCAGACATCCTTATTAGTTAGCTATCCACAATACAATTGGCACTAGTATTATTCGAATTTCATAATTCTACTCGCATTAAACGGGAGTTAATTAACATTAGAAAATTCGGACTAACATAAAATAAAAATGTTGTTGCACTTCAAATTCTATCACTAAAAATGCAACCTCTAAGCAAATTATTGAATAGTTACATAACAAGGGAGGTAAATGATATTTATTTTGTCAAGTATCGAAAATTTCAGCTCCAACAACCATACAAGTCGATCATTTAAACTCCTATGTTATATACAATATTTTTTACATTGCTGATATAAACTGCATTAAAAAATGCAATAATTTTTAACATTACATTTAAAGTTACTAAGTTAATCTATTACAAACATAAGCAACAGTGACATGAGATTGAGTTTGAAAGTACATAGTTGTTACTTTCCTAGGGAGGTAAGTTTACACTTAGTTCCCTACCAGCATGATAACCAATTAAAATATGATAGATACAAATGGTATAAATAACACTTACCGCATCGGCAGTCAAAAGACATGAATATCAAGTACAAAATAGGTGATATTTGTGAGAAGAGAAATATCCACTCTCAGAAAAATTTTCAGAGTTTGAAAAATAACTGTTTTAGAAATGGTTAGGGATCCTTTCTAGATTGTAAATTTTTTCCACTGAATATTAATAGAAATTAAAAATACAACAATTTAAATAATGTAGGTTACATCTCTAACGCCATAAACCTAAATATGGTTACAATGGTAAAACAAGTTGAAAATAAGGAATAATAGTGTTCGATTTCGGCTTGGTTACTAAGTGTCTGTTAAGGCATTTTGGTTATATTTAAATTGAGTTATCACCTTATCAGTAACGGAAGTATTTTACATAGATTTCCAATTTTAAATGTTAGCACCTCCAGGTCCCATTCAAGCATTTATTCTTCTAATCATTTTAGGTTTTCCATCAGATTAGTACTCATTAATAATTTTTTTTTTTCAGTTAATCGAAACGTAGGCGTTTTTTAGTCAATTATTAAGACAGAATGTGACATTCTGAGAGACTAGTCTGAAAAGTTTCCCGTAAAACGATCAAAACAAACCGTACTGTTGATAGCAGTTCGTTCCGTTGCCATTTTACTGAACAAGTAGGAAATTAACCATGTTTGTCCTGAAAACCACAAATCCAGTGAAGTAATACTTTCCGGACTCAATACGTAATAAGTATACTATTTTCCACCTGGAGAAGTTCTTAAACATTAAAATTAATTTATACATAGAAACGCGATTCTTATCTTTTGAATTTTTTAATAACTCTATCATAAGTTCCTGGTTTCGAAAATTAGCTACTCTTTACTTGTAATTTACTTTTATTAGGAACCTAAATAGATCAAAAGTTAATATTCTAATTCTTGATGTAGGTAAGCATTTTATTATATGGATACTAAGTGAATTACTTTCATTCCTGTCAGGAAATTCATTTATTCTGATTATTGACAAAGTTCAAACGTATGTAATATCATGTAAAGCAGAAGAAAAGCATTACAATATTATCTACTGACATACGTACAACAGATGAGTTGGAAAGAAAACAAAGAAGCCTAGTGATTGCTAATCCTGCTGTTTTTCCTTAGCACTTTTCACAGCACTGCCAAAAATATAAGTAAGATTATGCTTTCCAAATTATTATTGGCTAATATATTAAGACTTTTATTTATATCATGATTATTAATTTATTAAATAAAGAATTTATGCCGACATTACGACAGAGTGGAAGTGCACGTAGTAAAGCAATACAGAAAGTTAAGCAAAGGCCTGCTTGGTCTAAACGACAATCGGTGACCACTCTGAGGCTCGGTGTAAATATATAAGAGGGTAAAATGAAAAGAAAGAAATAAAGAATTTAATTCTTCTCTTCAACTCTTATTCAAATCAAATGCAATTCTCATGCAGTTTTAAAGGTTTGGTTCATTGTTGCTCATACATCCTGACTCGTGATTATTACGAAAACTTAACTCTGAATATCTTTAACAACAGGTGCCCCAACATACGCAAACTGAAGAGAAGAGAAGTTTGTTGCTAATTCGAGTATCTTGGATTGATGTAAATTACTCTATAAAATAAATTAGAAATAATTTTATAAAATTATCTGTAGACATAGAATTGATTCTCAACTTCATTACAAAAATTTCCAGAAGGACTGAATTTCTAACAGAACTTCGGATCAGCTGCAAAACAATTGTTTAATCAAAATACTGTAATAATGAATGATCTTTTTATGTAATAGATTTACAAAGTTTCTTATTTTTTTTTAAGTCGGGGTGAAGCGCCTGCTAATACAAGGAAAAAGTGTCTATTTAGTCTTGCTTAAGCTTGTTTCTTTATATCACACATCCTTCTTACTTAGAAAGATTTATAGCTTTCACTTAAAAATGTATCAGCAGTTTACAATATTTACCTCAGAAATAAGCAATTACCTCAGAAGTTCCACATTCAGTTTGTAAAAAACAATTGAAGCCATTATTTCTATCAAAATGGAAAACTTTGTTTGCTCCTTATTTGTAAGATAAGCTGGAAGATGATTAGTAACCACAATGTTAAAAATCATTTTAGGGCACGAACCAAGTTTACATCTTACAGTATTTTCCCCTAATTTTTTTGTTGTATTAAGATTAGGTATAACTTCAATAATATTATTTTAAACGTCTCAACGCATTTAAAAAACCAATAAATAACACCTAACGTAACTATTCAATTAATCTTTGTTTGTTTCTGAAAACTATAAATTTTACAACGAATTGCTTTTATAAATGTTAGTGTATTCTTTTCATTTTTTGTGCTAATTAGCCATACCTAATTCGTAATTAATTTATTCATACGCGTGCATTAAAAGTCCCTGTTATTCCGTGTACATTGAAAACAGCTAAACCATGTTTCGTACGATAATTTAAAATTTTAATATAGAAAGCCACCTGTCAGCTAGAGAAATTATAAGACAGTTTTTCGATTTATGAGCATGCAGGACTGCCATAGGTAAATTTAAACAATTATTATTTTAGCATCTCATGCTCCATTTTTTGCTAGTGGAACTTTCGCCTCTGTGTAGAACAATGTCGATGTTCGAATAAATCCATGTATAAGTTTTTTTCCCAATAAAATACAACCAAATAGATCAAAATTAATGTGCAATAAAGAACGGAAAACATTGACAACTCGCGTGTATTCTCTTAAACTTAAAGAAAGGTTAATACGTATTTGAACATACTATCGACTAATTAAGGCGTACAGATCTTCTCTCTCAGGAACAGGATTTATTTCGTAATACTTTTCTAAACTGGTAGATCTCGGTTTTGGTACAAGTAAAGTCAATTGTGGTGACAGCGGACTTGACGAGAGGAAGTCGATAGTAAAATAATTTACCTTAAGCTTTTGGCAGGTGAGGTTTCAAAACAAATACATTGCCGTATTATGGCAGGTAACTAAAATGGATATGTGAAGTCGACTGAAATAAGCGTTTCCGTTACGTCTCCTGTATTTATTTTCTTTTGTTGAAGTGTAAAACAACGAGAATAGGAATTTATGTGGTTTGTGGTTAGTAATCGCGATTCCAGGCGAGATTTCCTTTTCATTTTAATACGGAAAGGTTTTAATTATTTGTTGGTTGCATTTTTTTTTATTAGAAAATTATTAAGAAACAAACCAGGCATGAGGTGGTGATGATATAAGACCTCTAAATCTTGTACTTATATTATGTATGTCAGTCCTAAAGGTTATTTTATTATATAAATATTGAGGAGTTTTGGTAGTTACGATTTTGTGGTAAAGGACTTGACATTGAAAAATTCTACGTTTCCTCATTGTTAAACATCCAGCATCCGCAAGTTTATGCGATATGTGATCATATTTTCTTATGCCATATATAAATCTTAAACATGCATTTTGAATTTTCTGAATGCGTTCTGCAGTCGCACTGTCTATTGCCGCATGATAAACAGGAGTGCAGTAATTGAACTGACATAAAATAAATGCTTCACAAATTCTTTTTTTTGATATTTTGATTTAAATAAGACCTATGAGGATAAAACTGCTTAGACGTTGATAAGCCTGATATATATATTTGGAAATCTAATCTCGATAACGAAAAGTATTATCAATTATAAGTCCCAAACTGTTAGCTTTGGAAACAATGGGAATTTTTACATTATTTATACGTACATCTAACAAAGAAGTTAAAAAGCTACACACGTTTTTGTTACCGAATAATAATACGGCTAATTTATCCGGATTAATTTTAAGTGAGTGCTGCACAGATGCGTTGTAAATGTAACTGAGATCTGAATTTATTTCTTTCAATGCTCTTTTCCAAGTAGAAGGATCAAACGATAGATACAATTGAGTGTCGTCAGCATATACGTGAACTTTAGAAAATTTTATACGATCCATAAAAACTGATGTGTATATTGAGTATAACAGAGGGCTTAAGATAGATCCTTGTGGAACCCCCTGAGATACATTCAGCGAACTAGATATAGCGCTATTCAAGGAAACAATTTGTGATCGACTAGATAGATAATTTTTCAGTAATGACAGAGCATCGGGCCCAACACCCGTATATTTTAAAATTAAAATTAAAGTTCCATGATCCACTGTATCAAATGCTTTACTGAAATCTAGTAAAACAAGAACATTTACTTTCCCTTGATCAGTCGCAGTTATAATGTCATCTGTTACCTTTAGCAAAGCGGTCGTGCAACTATATAGTATACTGTATACTGCATGGAAGAAAGTTATATTTATGAATATGGGTAGTACTTAATTGATCACGAATAATTTTTTCTGGTATCTTAGAAAGGACAGAGAGTATACTTATAGGATGTAAATCCTTGAGTTGAATTGGTTGATTTATTTTAGGTAATGGTTTAACCAATGCATGCTTCCAGCATTGGGAAAATAGGTTTTCTACAATGCGCTAATTTATAATATGGAGAATATATGAAAGAATAAATGGATAACATAATTTAATCATAGTAATATTAATATCGTCAGTACCAGTGGCATTTGATTTCAGGGAATTTATAATTTTAATTAAATCTGAGGTGTCAATAACGCTAAAAGAAAAATTTAAATGATGATTAAGACTATTATCGTATATCTTCAGTGTCTCTAGTTGATTACATTTAACTAGAGTGCTACGAACTTTAGCAACACTAATTATAAAATAATCGTTATTAATATTACGATCCGTTAAGTGATTTTTGGTATTGTAACTACTGGTTTTCTACCAATGCCTAGATCGTTTATTCTTTTCCATAAGACTTTGCTGTCCTTATTATTTGATATGAAACTAAAATAAGCCCTTTGAATATGAACGGCTGATTTTCCACTTTACGCATCAATTCTCTATATATAATTTTCAAAATTAATTAAAATTAATTAAAACGATTGCCCAACAGAGCAAATCCTTAACCATGTCAACTTTGCTTTAATAATACTAAACACGATTTTTCTCAATATTCTGGCCGGTTAACTCGCCCTAAATGTGAAAAGAATATGCTAACACGTAAGAACGAAGTGAGAAAAATAAAAAAATTTAACCGGAGTAGTTGATCTTAAAATTTCTGGAGAAAATTATTGGGTCAGTTTTCTTAACTTAATTTTGTAACACGTTTTATCGACCAAGTTTTAGTTTGTATACGGAGATTTGAACAACTGATCTTCGACTGTACTCGTAAAACAGTTGCCCAACAGAGCAAATCCTTAAAAATATTGACTTTGTTTTAATAATAATAAACATTACCAACACAAAAAATTTTAGAAATCGAAATAGAAGAAGACGAAGCATAAACAAAAACTGGAGAAAGCTAAAAGAAAACATAAAGGATGTAGCTGCTGAGGCTTTAGGCACAATTAGGGTAAACAAAAATGGGAATTACGAGAAACGTAAAACACCATGGTTTTGTGATAAAGTTGATCTAGCGAAAATAAAGAGAAAGGCATACATGAAATATAGATCACAGCAAACACCAGAGTCACACGTAACGCCAAAATAACGGGAATATAAACAGATTATTGGGAAACTTTCTCTAAAATCATGGAACATTTTTATGACCCTCAAAAACATATGCGGGGGTTAATAAGCAATCAAAGGACTGCAACAAAAGAACTAATAGAGGCAACCAAAATTAATGTAGAGGAATAAATAATACAAAAATCGAAACAACAAAAGAAGAAATTGAAGAAGCAGTAAGAATCTCAAAAACAGAATCAGCAGGTGAGGCTGGAATAACAAATAAATTGATAAAATATGGAGATCCAGCGATAATAGAACAACTAACACAATTATTACAAAAAATATTTAAGGAAGAACAAATTCCAGATTACTGAAAAATGAATATAGTTCTAATCACACTACTTAAAAAAGGAGATACAAGGAAGCCGGAAAATTACAGAGGAATTAATCTGTTTAATGCTACGCTAAAATTAACAACAAGGATAATAACGACTAAATGATTATATTACCTTGGCAGAAGAACAACAATGTTTCCAAAGAGGCAGGTCTTGCACAGATGTAGTCTTCATAATAAAACAAATAGCTTTGAAATTTAATACACCAGCCTTCCTCTGCTTTATTGACCTCCAAAAATCCTTCGATCGCATTCAGCTGAATGATGTAATTGAATAGTAACAAGTACCCATTAATCTCATTAAAGTTATAATTGATATACAGGGTGATTCAAAAGTATTGTCATTAATTTTAAGGGTAGGTGGAGCATATCACATAAACAACTTTTCTCGACTATACCACTCACATTTTGCTTAACCAATCAGATTGATCGATTTCCGTAGCAACAGCCAATAAAAACGATTTTCAAGTGAAAAAATCACACGTGCGTTTTAATAAGTGAAAAAACCACGCGTGGTTTTTTCACTTAGGTATTTTAAATGAGTGAAAACAATTCATAAATAGTAATTAACTGTTTGTGATATAGTCTTAACGAATACAACGCGTGATCCGATTTTCCTATGATAAATTTGGATCGGATAATTAATTCGTGCTAGTTAATTTTAGAAAATTTCACTCGCCCTGACGGGCTCGTGAAATTGTCAAATTAACTAGCACTCATAAACTATCCGATCCAAATTTATCGGAAAAACGGCATCACTTGTTATATTACTGTTGATAAACCATGGGTCGCAAGTAAACTGTAAACTCAGAAAAAATTTAAAAGATTAATACATACAAAAATTGTTTTGGGCTCACTGGAACAGGTTCTGTTTACATTCAAAATTTAAAGTTATCAATCGTCTTTCTTGTCCGTATTGATAAAAGCCCAGGTGTGTGTGTCCAGTTCATTGTTCGCTTGGAAAGTGCACTGTTCAGATGCTTTAATGGAAAGTAGTTCTAACCTTATAACCGAATTAATTAATAATTTTAATTTACGGAAAAGCTCTTCAAAATGCTGCAACAGCTCTGCAAGACAGTTTTTGTGTGTGTTGTGTGTGTTTGTGTAGAAGTTTTGTGTTTTTTGCATGGAGGAATTTTTTGTAAGTCGTGTTTCTCTTTATTAACAACATTTTTTTTTCTAATATCGCTGTTTAAACATGCCGCTAATTATTCAGGGTCAAACTTCTATCGTATGCTTTTTCTCAAAAGTCTGTACCCTAATTTAAAATAAACAAAAATTGCGATAAGCTTTAAATTTTTGCTGTAATGTAGGTACTTCTATTATGGTCAGCATATACCCATTTAATTTAATGACAATACTTTTGAATCACCGTGTATATCAGAAAAATCATGAAGAATGTGAAAAAACGATGAAATAGGTGACCCAATTCCGGTTGAAAAACGTATAAGACAAGGGGTCTCCCTGAGCCTGAGCCTGAGCCTGCTACTTTTTAATACCATAATGAACGAAATTATTAACAGCTTCGGTAGTCAGAGAGGATACAGAATAGGGGATAAGCAGCTGAATATAATATGCTACGCGGTCGACGCTGTTCTAGTTGCAAAAACTGAAGACGACCTACAACAGGTCATGTGAGAAGTATAATACGACAATCTCGATAGATAAACCAAAACAAAGTTTGTGGCAAAAGTTCCGATTAGATGTAAGCCAGTCTTAAAGAATGTCAAGGAAACGCTTTAAACGAAGAACAGGGACAAATATTAAACGCAAACAGAATAGCGGGTTGTCTAAATGGAACAATGTAATATAATCAAATCTTACGAAAGGAAACGAATATACACGGCCGAAACTAGAGGACAAAAATATTATTAGAAGTCACTGAAATGAAAACATTAAGAAAATCATCAACAAGGCCAGGAGGGACAGCGTAAGGAACGTAGAAGTAATAAGACGAATATGCGATATAAGACCAATAACAGGCTGGGTTGACCACAGCAAAAAGGAATGGAACGACTGTAGTTTCGAGAACGGATCAGGGTAGAATTATTGTAAGAATGGCATGGGATAAATCCTCTCAAGGTAGAAGAACTATTGGCAGACCCCAAACAAGTTATTAGCGTATAATCTCTATTAACTGGTTACAAAACAGGCAAAAGTTCCTATTAATAAGAAGAAGAAGACAATTTTTCGAAAATGTTGAGTATTTGACAATATCCTGGCCGGTTAACTTTCCCTGAGTGCGAAAAAACCTAAAGACGAACTAATAGCGTTTTCCACCTCTAAGCACTTAGTGCGCACCAGCACCAATAGAGTGATAGCTAGCACTCAAGCGGTTGTGCATTCAAACTAAAAAAGTGCTGACGTGGAACATGACACTTTATTAAATTAATATATTAATAATATTAAATTTATACACTACTTCTTCAATGAGGTTCTTTGCACTTGGAATTTTATATTTATCTATATTTGCCAGCAGAGGAATGAATTATTCATCACTACTTGATGCTGACGACAAGAAAACTTCGGCAATAATTGCTTCGGGCGCCATTTTTTAATTGCACTAGATTTAACACCGTCAAAAAACTCGGTGCTAATTTTTGTGCACTGAGTGCAAAAAAACTGCACTCAATTTATAAGGTGGAACATGCAGCAGTGCAACAAGTTGCCAGCAGTGCATAGGTGGAACATACCGAAATCAGTCAGTGCGCACTGAGTGCAGTTAGTGCAGGGACGTGGAAAACGCTATAAGAAAATACGAAATGTAACACTCAACCTTCCTTGTGTTATTGATTTGAAATTTTGGGAGACATTATTCTTTTAGGTTTTTTGTAACTGAAATCTTTAATCTATCAAATTTTTGTTTTGATCCTGTCATACAACTTCTAATTATGTGGATTTTGCAATTTTGAAAATTAAACACCCAAGCGCCAGCTTGTACCTCATCTAACGCTTACTTAAATTTATAATCCATAAAACAACAAATTTGAAAAATATGCCTTCATGTTTTCACGATTTGTCAAAAAAATATTAAATCTCGTCAAACTTCAGCTTTCAAATTCGAAAACTTAAAAACTGTACCGTTAGTCTCAAGTGTCGAAACCGTCAGAAAAAAAACAAGCAAAGCTGTTTAATCCAAAAGATTAAAAACCTTTCTTTCAAAATTAAAATTTAATACCTTTTAATCTCTCATTCTTGGTTGACGCTAAAGAGACTAATCTTATCCGAAAATCTACAAACATAAACAAAAATCTGTCAATGAGTGGCGCCTCGTAACGGATACCTGCCCGCCCTGGTGTCCACAGGTAATTTAGGGCGCCTCCCTGTTAAAAGGTAAAAGACCCTCGCCACCGGAAATAGGTTTATTGTCTTGCTAAAGCGTAAAAGTTATTATGACAATTGATAACGATTTGAAGAATACATAAGTTGGAAATAATACAATTTCACGCTAGGACACTTATGTTGGCAAATGTGCGTAGATAAAATTTTTGGCATAACTTAAGAACTAAAGGAAAGTGCTTGATTTTTAATAATGGTTCGACAGAATTATGGTGCTGTTGGAGAACTGAAATAAAGGAAAGTATGTGGTTCTAAAGTTTTCAATCCTTAATATTTACTAAACTTATGATAGGCAGGGGCGGATTACTACTAAAATTGACTAAGTTAATTATAAATTTCCGTTCGATTTTCATTATTTCTAAAATAAAATCATATAAAACATAGCGTTTCGACCTTATAAGAAGTCCCTTGAAGCACTAATTCTTATTGCCTCAGGTATACCAAAAAAAATAAGTTTTTGTTAATTCTGCCAAGCTTGATTTATAAAAACGATTTCTGCAGTGTTTCAAGTCACTCTTAAGGACTTCAAACATTTCAAAAATCATCCGAAAATAGGAGAAATTATTTTTATTACTGGAAACTATTTTAATGTGCAAGGTACGTTCTGACGTTCTCATAACCCAATCTGCAATTTTTAATGCTGATTTCGAACGTCTTGATTTAATTTGTTTATAACTTATAGGTAAGTCAAAAAGAAGTTATCTGAAAATGATTAATTAAAAAATAATTTATTTGTAGAATATGTGGAAGCTTTACTGTAAAAGTTGGTAAATATTGCAAAGCAGAGAACTTGAAAGAGAATAATGCAAAATGCAAATCATATTCTATGAACTTTTAGTAGACTGAGTTCAAGTAACCAAATGTATTCCCAAAAATTATAGAACTGTCTTTCGAATGTTTTATTTAAGCAAAAGCCTTTTTCAAAATATTTAAAAACGTATTAAGGACAACGAAAAATAATTTTTAATTTTACTTTCCTTTCACCTTCGAGACTATTGGTTTTAAGAGATCTTAAATCCTGCTTCAGAAGGATCGATTGGATCAGCATTTTAGTTTAATACAATGTTTACGTAAGTTTAAAATGCACGTTTTCTTATGCTTCGCATTCAACTTATAATGTATCTATCGAAACATATTCTTTATTGTTAGAAAATGTAGTCTAAAACAGAATTTGATTTCGCTCCTTTCGAGTATGTTTAGAAATTAGTGATCCAAACCTTTACGTCCTTGCGGTGATAAAATTTTTCTGTGTGTAGATTTTTACAAATTAACTCAAATTCATTAAAATATAGGTTTTAATCCTGAAAAGTAAAACACCAAACATTTATTTACAGTTGCTCAAATAAAATTAAAATTACCTTTCTTATACATTTTGAAAATTCTCTGAAAATGTTACAGGGCGTTTGTTTTGGGATTAAAAGAATCCATAAAATTTGTAATTTTTTAAAACAAAGGAATAGCTTTTGACGCCTTTTCATGTTACAAATATGTTCTTCCAGAGTAAACTCTTTTGCTACTTTAAGATTTTCGAAAAGTAAAAGAAAATAAAATGTTGCTTTGTGAGTTAGAATCTAGTCGTTTGCTTTCTAATTACCTAAAAATTTCCAGTTGTAAATAATATAAAAACACAACATTTTTAGTGATCAAACTTCAATATTTTGAGGCAATAATTCACCAAAATTATTTTAAATATTTTCTGAAAGTCTGTTGTGGCGAGTTTGATATTTTATACTTCTGTTTTGGGTATTTTGTGTCTTGAATGTTCTAATAGTTTACTAATTTAATTTTTGTTTCAGCAATTGGTGGCGAAATATTAAAAAAAAAGTATAAATCAATATTTTAAGTGCAAATTTGCAGTTAGTTGCTTAGGAACATGTCTTATTCCCCTCTCAAAACAAAACAGAAACAAGTTTTTCGAAAAGTAATTTGGACAGACAAAATATTACACATAATTAGTATTTAGTTTCTGTTAAGCCAGCTATTTTAGCAACCACGGATGCCGATATGGGTTTATTTAAATTCAGTTTTCAAAACGACAACATTAAGATGTGCCGCTCCCAAAGTCTACAAATTTTTTTCTGCCGAAACATTCGGCGTGTAATTTCGCTACACCAGCTTCATATAAATTCTGAAAGGAATTTTTACACTTTAAAAGACGAATACGGCGCCAACATTCTTTACTGCTCTTTTTTTGGTTGTTCGAACAAGCTCCTCGGGTACCTCACCATTTTTCGAACAAGTCCGAGTTGGATCATTAGCGACATAGAACCGAAATGAAAAATAATAATTAAAAAACCGGGAACTAATCAGTTAATCATAATCAACGACCGGTAAGATTGGACTTGTGAAGAATAAATAAAGATAATTAAATTGGGCCGAAGACACACAATTTAATCAGAATGGTAGAGTCGGTCGGCTCCAACACAAGGGTCCACTTAGCGGCAATAGCAAGCGGTGACATCGCGCCGGACACGACCCGAATAGAGACATGACCGCGGGCCCCATTATTCTCATTCCATTCATCTTTCCAGTCCCTAGTAACGAACCACTACCAAATATAACTAACTGACTTAAATATCTAAATATATATCGGCGGGTTTCCCACATCTCCGGTTCAAATTTTTATTTCTATCGACGGTTAAAGCCGAAAAAACATGATTTGTTTTTATTAACATAAAATGTTATTATTCAAATGATTGCAGTTCACACTATGTAAAATAAAATTTTAGAATATCATTATACTTCTTCTAAGCAGTCTGATGGATGTACGTATGTATGTTGCTATGTTCTATTGGTGGCGCTGTATGCATTCGCGAGTACTTGAATACTGTTTAATAATAGTTTTAAAGGTCAAATTACTAACAACCCGCTGTATTAGGGATGTATTTTAAATAAAGCTGAATTAATTTTGAAAAGTTTTTATGTAGGAAAATCCATACTACCTTTGTAGGATTCGAACAACTGACTTGAGGTTATTTGAGCCGAAGTTGGCGCCAAAAGTCAGTGATTCAAATCAAATGAAAGTGTTTTAATATAATACTTCTTTGCTCTTTTTTTCATTAAATTCAAATTCATTAAATAAAAAGTGTAATTGAAAAGGCTTCAACAAAATTTAAACCAAATGTTAGACTAGTATTGAATTACTTATTCTAACTGGCATTTAATACTGAATTGTTAGCGCTTAATATATAACATTCGGAATAAAATACCTATTCCTTTGCTTATCAAAATTTTACATCGGTAATGTTTCTGAAAATTTTATATAAATTATCTTCGACATGTTAATAGTGGCGGTGAATAGATAAATTAACAGGTTAACTGTTGCAATAATCCATATTAGATATAAAGTAAGTTACAGACTGTTCCCCTATCTTTCAAACGAATAGAAAAAAGTAAATATTATCAGAGTCAAATCGGTCATTTTAAACATCAACAACAAGAAATGTAGAAAACATTAAAAACTTTAGTAAAATGTAGATTTTCCTCAATATTTTTTAACTAGCGTACACGAGACTGTAAGTAATAGTCTAAGTATTGATACTGAACATAAAATTAGAGAAAATGTAAACATAAAGCGTGTAAACTTTATTTGAATATAGAACAATTATCATGAATCATGAGAGTATTAAAAAATATTGTAAACAAACTTGATTTGATTTGATTTTATTGAATTTGATACTGTTATCCATTGCTAAATATATGTAGTTAATGAATCTTTGAAGTCAGAATTCCTACTCCAAAAAATAGTTCAGATAAAAAAACTGATTTTTTTGTGGTATTAACATATTATCGATTATAGACAAGATCATTGAAATTGTTGTGAATAAACAGCTTATAAATCATTTTGCAACTAATAAATTATCTTACATAAATCAGGCTTCAGAAAGAGGGGAGTCTTGTGAAACTTCACTGCGGTTTCTGTCAAAATAAAATTATACTAAAATTGTAGATGGAAAATTTTTAAATAAATAAATTAAGATACTACGGTATAGATGGGTGTTGCCTAAATGGTATGAAAATTATTTAAGTAATCGGTTGCAGATAACTAAATTTAATAATGAAGTCTCATTGTGTAACGAGAACATTTATGGTGTACCGCAAGGATGTGTATTATGTCCGCTTCTTTGTAATGTTTATTTTAATGACATAACTTTTAATGTAAATTTATGTGTTGATAATACAGGTGGAAATATACAACAACCAATACTTAATGTTTTTCAAAAGAATATGAATAAATTAAATAAATCGATAATTAATAATAGGCTTCAAATTAATATTTATTAAAAAATGAAACCAATGGTTTTGGTCTCTAAAACGATATATTAAAGGGTAAAAAATACTTTTCCAAAGTTTTTCTAAATATTTTAAATATTTAATTAAAAAAAAAAAGGTAAAACAATTGGATCTTTTCAGAATAACTGAAAGCATGGAAGGTAAAATTACAATTTACAATACCATTAAAGTGCATTTTTGTTATTATAGTAAAGTACTATCTTTACTAAATGACATTCAGCTTAATAAGTTGCAAATTCTATAAAATAGGACAATGATAATTATTTTAAATTACTTCCATAGCGTCACCGGTACTATATGTAGCGCTAGAAGCAACAAATATTCAAATGAAAAAGTCAAATAAAATACAATTTTGATGGATTATTCTAAGACATTTTTAAAAATACTTCTTTACACATACAATTAAAAATTACAATGTTTTTAACTATTTAAGGTTTTATAAATTGAAAATTAATTAAATAATCCTCGTAACTAATTTTTAAACTTTGGGAATACACTCAAAACGTGGACCTTTTAACTTTAGCATCAACTAGGGAAATAAAAACAAAGGAACAGATATTTAGGGAGCATGGAGGGTCATGGAGCAAAACCTGTTTGTAATAATCAAAAAGGTTTTGATAAATTTAGTCGGCATTAAGTGTTGTTCAATATTCACTGAGTAAGACTGTTTTGAGAACGCTACGTAGCAATGTCTGGTTGTAAGCTTGAATTTACATAAGCAAGGTATTAGAGAATAAAGAACTAAAAATTCATATAGTTACGAGGCATGCCTTTTAAGTTTTGTCGTTTATATATTTACCGCCAATTTCGAATATAGAACCATACACCGTTCGAATCTCTATAAATCTAAAAGCTCAAAACAATTGACAGATATAGGATTAGTGAGATTGTTTAGTCACAGCGTCATTTCAAAGTTGTCAAGTCGCGTACGAAAATGAATTTCTCTAAGGAAAATGTTCGTGCAATAATTTTCTACAACTTTCGAAGAGGACTAACACGACTTCAATGTTTCGAGGAGCTGACTTCAGTGTTCAATGATGAAGCCCCATGTCTTAGAACCGTCGAACGCTGGTATTTAGAATTCCAGCGTGGACATACCAGCCTTAGTGACAAATCTCGTGAAGGACATCCAAAAACCGCCTTTACTGAAGATAACATCGTTGCTGTGAGACAACTAATCATCGAAGACCGTCATGTGACATATCGTGAGATTGAAACATCATTAGGCATTTCAGGGACAACAATTCAAAAGATCCTGCATGAAGCGCTTGAGGTGAGAAAGCTGGTCTCCCGTTGGATCCCGCATTTGCTTTCTGACGATCACAAGACGGCTCGTGTTAGATGGTGTAGGAAAACTCTTCAACGATTCAACCGAGGAGAGTCAAATCACGTCTACGACATCATCAGTGGTGATGAATCTTGGATTTATGCCTATGATCCTGATTCTAAACAGCAATCGACCGTCTGGGTCTTCCAAGATGAGCCAAAACCGACGAAAGTAGTTCGCTCCCGAAGCACTTCAAAGAAAATGGTGGCCACGTTCGTAGCGAAAACAGGTCACGTTGCGACGATTGAACTAGAGGATCGTAGGACGGTTAATGCAGAGTGGTATACCACAGTCTGTTTACCACAAGTTATCACCGAGCTTCGGAAAACCAACCCAAAGCGACGCATCATCCTGCACCATGACAACGCAAGCTCGCACACCGCTCGCCAAACAATTGAGTATTTGGAGCAGCAAAACGTAGAAATTCTGGACCACCCTCCGTATAGTCCTGACTTAAGCCCTAACGATTTTTTTACTTTTCCCAAAATTAAGAAAAATCTTCGTGGTCAACGGTTCCAGTCTAGTGAAGAAGCAGTCGAAGCTTTCAAATCGGCGATTTTGAGTACCCCTACTTGGGAGTGGAATAAATGTTTCAAAAACTGGTTCGAGTTCGAGCGTATGGTAAAGTGCATAAAATATCGTGGTGAATACTTTGAAAAACAATAACATCTATATAAGGTTCTAGTTGTTTATTTTTTTCTCAAACGACAAAATATAAAAGGCATGCCTCGTATAGTGCAAAGTTCTACCTATCGATATCATTAAGGTTGTTTATTGCTTTATGTGTTTTCTTAGGGCCTGTTTTCAATCTCCTAATAAACCTCGTAACAAGCTATTTGTCAAATATTTTCCATGGAAACGATTGCATTAACAAAGGTTGCCATAGAAAATAATAGGAGGATAAATTTATTGGGAGATTGAAAGACCGGCCCCTTAAGTCCCATAAATTATATGTTTTTACTTGGTATGGATATGATTTGCTAACAAAAATATATATTTTATTATATATGTGGTAGAATAACTATGACGACATAAGCAAGTAAAAAAACCGAACAAAAAATAGCTAAAAATAAGGTATTGGAGTTTTACCGTCTTTTAAGTTATAATGTATTTACTACATGGACCAAAGCAGACCATGGTAGGGCGACATTTTTGTTGATGTGAACAAGATTTTTTCCTAGTATAAATATGTCTTGTCAATAACAAAAAATTACAGTAAATTTATTTTAAGTATTTTCTAAACATTTCATATGAAATGAATGGAATGAAATGTTATACTTTTTTGATACTCTCCGAAACGTTCTGTTATGCTGTGTTTTTAATTTTTAGAAACTGATAACAAAATACCCATATCAAAGTATAAAATTAATTTTAAGGTTATGGCTCACACAGTTTTGAATTTATTATTTTCAGGTTTTCGAAACATTTTAAATTGGACTTTTGTATTACTAGAGATTTTTTGGGGTGTTTTAGTTCCTAAAGTTAATTATATTTCTTGTTTTATTTAAATTAAAATTTATCGCATATTTTGTAATACAAGCAATATTTAATTGGATAAACTACACAGTGTCGTTGAAGAAGTCTGCAACAAATGAGAAACTTTTTTAATATCGAAATCCATTGAAAATGTTCTATTTTTAAAGTTTTTGCTTTTATATATCTCACCTAAAACAATTGCAGTGCAAATTAACGATTGGCGAGAAATATTAATTTTATAAAATAGATCTAAAAATTTTCACCAAGAAAAAGTGTCGGAAAATCTAATCACCAACATGAAATTTAGTTGAAAATGATCCACCAACAACTTTATCTCATTTTGCCCAAATTTAAATCTACTTGGATGCACCAACCACATTTTTAAATTTTATTCAAAGAACTATTTTATTTAGGCAGGCTAAACGAAAAGGGTTTATTTAGATAGGTAATTTCCAATATTAGATGTTGTACGATCAATTTCAATCAAACTAAAAAATTTCGTTATTATGAATTAGCCAGAAAATTTTCAAGCAAATTTAGGTATCTTTCTATCTTGCAATTTACAACATCTTTTCTTAACAGATTTTTTGTTTTTTTTTTCATTATTCCAAATTTATTATACCAAAATAAGCATAGTTTAGTTTAGTTTTTGTTCAAACATGGATGCCAACTTTACCAAGAATAATTTTTTAGAAAAATCACTACTAAAGAAGTTTATCATTTGTTGTAATCTTTCTGATCCACCCTGTATACCGCCAGAGAAAAAATTAACATTAACTGACTGAAGTCTTATTAAGGTGATATATAGTTTATGAACTATCTTATCACTTTTAGAACTGCAACCGTAACTAACAACAGAGACAGAAACATTTGTAATTTGTGCTTATGTCTACAGTTATGCAATCCAAGTGGAATAAATACACTACATGAATGTTAAAATTCAGTCTAAAAAATCATTCAGAGTGTATCTATTAGTAATTCACTTTCGGTATAAGTAGGTAACCAAATTTACTAACTGATAACCTTTATTTTGTGATACAGACTTCTCTTGTCTCATTATAGTTGTTACATAGATTTTTATTCTATGAAATAAAATGACAGTGATAAACAATAATAGCAATAATGTTCAGATGTGACGTATACAGTTTCAAATTTCATTTAAGTATCCACTAACTATATGTATTTCTAATAAGGTAAAGATTACTATCATTAGTTGCTCATGCCACAAGTGAACCAATAATAGGTATAACTGAAAATCTTGTGTTTATTGTCATAATAGGGATAATTATCAATATCATGGAGCTTAAACGTTTATTACAAATTTTTATAACCAATTCTGAACGCCTACAAAGAATCACTGAATTTTTCTACATCAGTTTGTCTAATAAACCTTAGTATTTTGTATGCTTGTTTCTTTCTTGAAAACTAGAACATCATGTCAAAATCAAATGCGTATTTCCATTGCTTTTAAATTCGAATTCAAAACTTATGGTACGATTTATGGTTTAAGTTTGTGTTTAACAAAACAAAAAATAAGCTTTTCGAATTTTACAGCTTAAAAAAGATAAGCTCCAGGTAGTGTAATGGAGTAGCCAAGTTGACCTTTTAAATCAACGGTCTGGGGTTCCATCCTGGCTCGGATCAGGCAGATTTTCAATGCAAAAAAGTTTCAAAGTTTGCCCTGTTACGAATACGCAGTAAAACCATAAGTTTCGTGCCAATGCAATGTTTAGCGCCAGGAAATTTCCTACCAAAGTTGGAAGTCCTTTTGAATTTGGTAAAATTTTTATCAGACAGATGATCGTTACAGTCGCCCAAGAAATAAGCAAACTAACAAATATTTAAGTTTCGACGTACTTTTTAATTATTTCTATTATCTTAAAATTGTTAGAGCATAGCATAATCCCATAATCGAAGATTTGACAGCAATAATTGTGGGCGAAACGCGATGGAATTTAGTTATTGGTAACGAAATAATCACTATTTAGTGTAAAATGGTTTAATAACACCCTAAATATCACATTCATATAGCATGCCGGTAGAGTAACTCCAAATACAGTATTTTATAAAGCATAAATTAATTGAAAATTCCATTAGTAAAACTAAGTATTATTTATAATAACAAAATACCGGTTTTACGACACATATTAAAGTAATAATTACATAAAAACTTCAGTTGTGAACGACACCATTTTCTTTAATTGGTTTTAGAACCTTTTTATTTATTCCTGATCTTGTAATTCTTCATTAACAAAATACCCTTGATGTTAACTTCAAAACTGCTTATATATTTTGTAATCAAGTGTTACAATTTTATAAATTAAATAAGATCAGTTAAATGCATAATTTATGAAATGGCAACACCAAATTCGCAACTTAAATATTATCCTCTGAATATAGTTTTATCTGGTTAATAGCTGCGATTGAAGTTACAAGACGAAAAACTTTTCAAACAATGCGAAATTTGTAAGTACAACTTGGATAGCGATGCAAATTATTGACATTATATCGGCTGGCAACTGATAATTTTAATCACCTTTTTTACGCCTAAGAAGTTCATTTGAAATACAAGATTAAAAGACAAAAACAATGCTTTAGAAACACAACAATCACATTGTTTCTAGTTCGTTCGTTTTATTGAAATAATGTCAATCGAAACAAGATTCGTTGTAAAAAAAATACCTGGGAAATATTCACAATGTCGAATGCATTTCGTTATTATCAGTGCGATAGTTAAAAGTCACATTTTAAAGTTTATGCATCAACACGTTTCTCCTTATTTGTAGAAAAACAGCTGAAGTATGTAAATTAGTAATAAAATCAATTAATTTAAGCACACTTTAGTAATGAGTAGGCGTTACATTCTGCATATGCGTTTTATCAGTGTTAGTATTTATGTATTTTACTTTCCTTGGTTTAAAGGAAATTACACCTTATGCTGTGCTGTTATATTTAATAAACCGAATCTTGGGTATTTATGTAGTAATTTCCAATATTTAGCAAAGTCCTGCACATTAATTAAACAGGTTAATTTGGGCAGATTTTTTTAACATTTGTTTTGGTGATAATAAAAGTACAGTGATAGTAAAAATATTTCGCGTTGTACATCATAATTAATAGGAACGCTTTTATGGTTATCTAAATGATTGATGCATATAAATGTTATCTGAAATGTCGAGTTTTACAACGTCATTAATTACATAAATATTACGAATATTAGCGAAATGAAGAACGGTAAATTATGCGTTTGTATGTTAAGAAACTGCTGCTATATCTGGGTAGGAATGCATTTACTCTAAATTTCTATAGAATTAAAAATGTGATACAGGTGAGATGCCAACTATTAAACAGTATTATTTAAATCAATATTTTGTCTTAATAATACTTCCATAAATTTTTTAAATATTTTCTTTGAAATTTTCATCGCTCCAGCATATTACTTCTTTCTGCTGTAATAATAGTAATGATGGTGCTGATAATAAGACAAGAAACAAACCCATATTGTTAGAAAATTTATAAATTTACCTACAATAATAAATAGAACGATGTTTTGGTGAAAAACCCACATCTTTCCGTTTAAAACCAACAGACTGAAAAAAAATGTTTTAAAAATTGTAATTTCTTTCAACAGGTATATTCAAGTTAAAATGTATGCAATTACTGCTGATTGAGAAATGACCTTACGTTTTGAGAACTGTTGTTATTATTATAATTGTTCTAGTGGTAAATACCAATTTACAGAAAAATTAATTCTTAACAAATCACCAGAAATTAAGTTAAAATAATTTTAAAATCCCGAGTCGACTCTCAAAATTCTCAGTTAGTTACATTGTTATTAATACAAATAAAACAAGCACATCTTTTGCATTTACATAATTTTGTCAATCTTTTTTGCCATAAAGCAAAAAGTTAAACAATAGCACATTTAAGGTTTTCCTAGACTCACATTTTTGCTTCTATTTTAAACTTCCTGTTTATTTTAAGTTTTATTCTGACGTAAAAATTCATAATTATTATGTTTAACTTGAGATATTTAAATGCAGAGAATATGTTTACAATCGGGGTCGATTTTCTTCAAATGGTAATAGGTACAATGTGATTTTTTAAAAACTCAATTGCAGCAGGCCGTATTCTGACTTAATGCAGACAGTTCTAAGTATTGTATTTCTAATTGGTTAAATGTTTACCTTTGCCACAGTCAAAGTGAAATTAAATATAATAATTCACACAAAATAAGAAAACTGATTGGTTAAATGTTTAGCTTTGCCACAGTCAAAGTGAAATTAAATATAATAATTCACACAAAATTTTGAAGTATTTCCATGAACAACACCCAACACCACTAGGCTTTTGTTATTAAAGCATAAAGTTATGCAACAGTGAAATATAGATTAGAAGTTGCTATAACTTTTTTAACTAAAATACATTCGTATTCCCTTATTTAAGTCAATTTAAATGTTGAATATATCCACCATGTTGCTGTTCTGGAGAGTGAACAGCTGATTTAATATCTATTTGTTGTAAAATAAAAATTTTCGAATCTTTGACAGGCATAGCGATGCTTAGATTTTTTTTCTTTAAACTCAAAACCAAAAATTTGCCAGATTGAGACCAGGAGAACGCGCTGGATAATAGGTATCTGCAGAATGTCTGCTTATGATACAATTTTATCAACACGAAATAATATCAATCCCAACCAGCAAATTCAAAACCATTTCTAATTTACGGATACACAATGCATTTATTAGCTTACCTCTTGATTTATGAATTTTCTTTGGAAAAATACAGCTTCTTTCAAATAACCTTATAATATTAAATCCAGTCAAGATTTGAAAATTTTCGATGTTTAAACTTTAAATCTAAAAAGTTACAAACCCATACTTTGAATCTCAAAGAGCAGATCAGAATCCAACTTTTCAAATCTAAATTCAGCTTCGAATTTTAGGCTTAAGATTTGAGATTCAATTATAGATTTGCATCTTGAAAACCGTGGATTTCTAATTCAAAATCCTAATCCCAATACAAATTTTAATCCATTCTTTTATTTGCTCTTCTTCATCTTTCACATTTTAGGTTTTACTGAAATTCGGAATACAAAAATGATGCTTTTAAAGATGCAAATGTGGCTTGCAACTTTAAATCTACAAATACCCAAATTAAAAAAAAAAAACATAGCTGTGACACTTAGAAGTACAAGTGCTTAGTTGTGTTTAATTTGTGCGGTTTATACAGATTTGGGAAGGTTTACTTCTTGATAAAATGAGGGAAATTAAGGTGTAACATCATTCATAAGGCAAATAAAGTTCAGCAGATATTAATCAATGACTGTGGGTTCATAGAGTTAAAGAATCCACCTTATAGCCCTGACCTAGCTACATCAACTTAAAAAAAAAACATCTCAGGGGAAAGCGATTTGCATCTGATGACGAACAATATTTTGCAGAGTTGCCGAAGGATTTGTGTTTCTGAGGGTATTGGACATTTGGAAAAAAGATGGAATAAGTATATAAGTCTCGAAGAGAGTTACATAGAAAAATAAAGGGCTGTTAATGTGATACTTGCTTCATCCTGCAGATTCGAATGTTAGATTTAGATTTGAATTCGTTTTTTGCAACAAGAAAGTTGCATTTACCACGTGACATTTGATCATTTTTGAAGGAGGTAGAGTGACTTTACCATTTATTTATTAGTTGTCGTAAGAGTAGGTCAATAAATGTGAATATACCTTTCTAGGGTAGTAAATAAAGCAATTAATTTAATGACAATGAATGTCAAAACTTATTTATTTTAGTGGCAGTTTTTATCGGTTGCATGCTCGACAGAGTAAATCTGATTTACCTCCCTTGTTATGTAAATAACCTTTAGGATTTCATTTCCATAAAAGCAGCAAAAATTCGACGACTTTTGTTTTTGTATTTTATGCAGAGCTGCAAGAATTAAGAACATTTTTATTGAATTGTTATAAAAAACAGCTATGTATTGCTGTTACCATTCTTAGTACCATAACCTTTTCAGGACGTTGGCGAGGGGGATCAAAGCCCGACTCCAAAACTAAAATTATTCGAATTAGTACCTAATATTGTTTCCAAATTCAGCAAAATTATTCTGCCACAAACTTCCACTTAAACTTTTTTGATTTATTGTACAATTGTTTTATAACATTATATCTCTTGTTACATGGTTATTAACAAGGTTTTTGCATAAACTTCCCACAAGTTATTGTAAACTATCGTAGTGTAAATTGATATAATTAATCACATAGTAACCTTTTATTCTACGTCATTATTCCTTAACGTCTCTCATATTAAATCATGTTGTACAGTTTATGGTTAAGGCACACTTTGTGTTATGCGTAATTATTTATTTAATATTAATGTTGCTATTATGATCTTTAATAGGTAAGTCAATTCTGAATACTAAAAGTGGGATATTGGTTATATCCACTTACGAAAAACTTGCCAACATAATTTTGCTAATTTTCTTTAAAGTAAAATAAGATCATGTAGCACAGAATGCTTCTATTTGAACTGATATGTTGTACAACTTAAGGTATGTAACTGGTAAAATAAAAAAATATTGAAAGTTCCTAAACAGAAGGAATACATACATAGCCTTTCCTTTATTTTGGCCCAATAGATTCTGCCGTAATCGTGTATATTTAAATTTTTACTGTAGATTTTGCTTGATCAGATTGTCTCGAATTGGTATCTAAAGATAGTTTCTGCAACAGAGTAGCGCGAGTTACCAACGAAAGTTATTATTTTTTAATAATAAATTAAGTGATGCTAAATGTATACCAAGAGGTCTGTACAAAAATTATCAGTTAAATCTTGTTCGGCAATAATAAAGTCTCAACAAGAGAGATTATAATATGCTATTGCTTAGGACAAAAATAGCAGAGGAGCTACTGCGGTTTCCTGTGGAACCCCTATACATGTCTCCATGCCCCAGTAATCCACGACTTTTGATAAAGCAAAGTGCCTTACTAAAGATGTTAAAACATTTTCCAGAATAGACTGTTATGTCCAAAATTACAAGTAACTTAAGCCAGTATAAACTTTTGTTTATTACTACTAATCCTATCAAAAAAAAAATATCGGTACGCGGTACGCCAAATCTGAATAGAATATACTCTCTTCCTGTTAAGAGACCAATCAAAATTTTGTAACTAACAGTAAAAATTGTTTTAACAACAGAAAAAGTTAAAAGTATAAACCGTAGATGTGTAAACTGGAAGCTAGAACCCAATCAGGTTATTATGTATTCTAGGTATAATTTCATTTAGATAGATAGTACCATGATTTGTAACAAGCAGATACAAGTGAAATTAACCTACAATTTGCTTTTAAAACATCTCTTAGCGTCGGTTTTTCCACCTCTTGGTCACATCTAAATATTTTCGCTGGTAACCTTTATTAACTGTTTCCATAGTAACTATCTGAAATTACCAAGAGATGGAGAAATTTCCGCTTAAATTTCTTAATTGAGGGTTAACATTTTCACTAAATTCCAGTAAATTAAATGCACGGCATACAAAATTATTTTTTAAAAACATAAAATTTCTGGATAACATAACATCAGTTACGTTACACGAAGGTAATGGCATAAAAATTTCATGAAACGTTTACAGAATGAGTATACACACACATACAGAAAACACACGAAAGAAGTTTTTTTATCGATTTCACCAGAACAACATTCTTCCATTTCGTTTGTACCGTAATATAGGTATAGAATATCGTTTTCTAGTGACTCGTATTTTAAGAAATAGAAATTTATTTAAGTGGGCGTTACTTAACCCATAGTTCTTTTAAAAGCAGCTCACCAGCATCGGGTACGTTTTAGATTTCAGTTTAGGGTTACAAATATTTTATTTATTTCTTACGCGTGCTCACTTGTTAAATGGGTTTAAGATAATCGTTGATTTGTTTATTAGTTAATCTGTCGGAAAGTGCTTGGCTACAAAGTGAATTATAAATTTTAATGAATGGCCAAACAATTAAACATCAATATTTCAGTCTAAAATGTTTTTGCTTGCTAGAAATACCGTACGTCAGAAACAACTCATAAATAGCAAATAGAATACGTTACATGCTTAGCACTTCATAGTAAAATAAATTTATACTTTCACATTAGATGAAGTCCATGATCAACCATTATGAATTTTAATTTGAAACATCTAACGCAGTTACAATCAGACCATAGAAGTCCATGTTAGAAAAACAGTTGTCTTGTATGAATCTATATTGTTAATAAAAATCAGAATTGGACCAATTTGAAGATTATAAAGTTGTACAGGAAAATCAAGGTTGCCAACATGATCACAAAAGTTTTTAATAATTTTAACAAGATATATTTGGCAACATGGTATTATCTGCGGAAGTCAATATCTCGTAAAATATTCAGATTTCAAATAAGAATTTAATATCAACCTAATAAATTAAATTTATGGCGTATTATAATAGGTTAAAATGATTTTGAAAACATAACTTTAAACAGTATAAAATTAGCCAAAATCATTAAAGTTTTACGGTAAGGCATTAGCAATATCTTTGTAGTTTAACATTTTTTCCAGTTATTCTGATATAGTAAAGCTTGCTTCACATATACCCGGCATTTACAGACACGCGCCGTATGGGACCGACAAATTCACCGGTAGTTCACATCTAAACGACAAATACCGACCGATTACAGATTACAGAACAGCAAGCTGCCAAAAGTAGTAAAATCTGCCATACGTATATGTATACGTGACGGTCACCGACAAGCTGGCCGGTGCTGGTTCGGAACTGTGCATGTCTGTACGATGTCGGACGGCCCAATATGAATTTCGTAATATAATTTCATTGTTTAATATTTTGTTGGTCATGTGCGTGTCTGTACTGGTCTGTCGATGCCGGTTATATGTGAATCATGCTTAAGCCTAAACATTCTGGAATGTCTCAATTGAGATAAGGGAAACCTAAAGCATTTACTTATTTTTACTTTTTTTATATCAACAAACGGTTTGTTTTTCATGCCATAACTTCCTTCTTTAAGAGTGGCCTCCAGTAGGTACTACTTACCTGATAATCAATATTGGCCTCAAGTTTTTTTATATGAAACGTTTATTACTCAGGTATACAGTTGCAGATTTACTACATTTTTTTAAGTAATTTTGGCGTCTTTTTAAACAGAAAATTCAAAATCCAGAATAAAAAGTTCAGTCTGGTATTAATCCGTTAATTCAGTTTTAAAGCTAAAATTTAAGTCTGGAAATTGAAAGACATTTGATCGTAATCGAAATTTATTTAAAAGTAATCTGCTTTAAGATTGACTTTATCCGTTGCCTGGAAAATGTAATTTATTGTAGCTTAATTTCAAAATCGAATCTGCAAAATTAGAATCAATATTCTGTATTTACCGAATAAAACTAATTTAATAATTAAATTGCAAATTAGACTGTAAAGAGAATCCAAAATTCAAATTAAAATCAGACTGCCAAACAGGAGAATTTTAAATCGAAATGGGGTTATACAAAATCTAAAACTAACACGGAATCGAATTTTTTATTTGATTATTCCACTCATCCAATCAAATCGCAGTATTTTGGTGAATTGAACCAATCACAATCGAATTAAATCGAAAATACCACTGGTGAAATTTTCTAGAAAATTTTGCGACTAGCAGCGTTGCTTAGAGACAACGTCTGTCAAAATTTTTTGAGTGACAAGTATTTCAGTAATTTCATTATACCTAATTCGAGGAATTATCATTCCGAATACCATTCGTGACTAGAATTTTACAGGAAATTTTTGCCGTCACAAACACTCTTGCTTGTTGCTTTGGAAAATCGTAACGAGTGCGACAGCACGAGTTACGATTTTCGTCGCAACAAGCAGTCGTGTTGGTGACGGCAAAAAAATTTCCGGTAAAATTCTAGTCACTTGTGGTATTACTTCTGATTATTCCACTCATCCAATCAAATCACAGTATTTTGGGGAATTGAACCAATCACAATCGAATTAAATCGAAAATACCACTACTAGTGAAATTTTCTAGAAAATAGCAGCGTTGCTTAGAGACAACGTCCGTCCAAATGTTTTGAGTGACAAGTATTTCAGTAATTTCATTATAATTCGAGGAATTATCATTCCGAATACCATTCGTGACTAGTCACTTGTGGTATTACTTCTGATTATTCCACTCATCCAATCAAATCACAGTATTTTGGTGAATTGAACCAATCACAATCGAATTAAATCGAAAATACCACTAGTGAAATTTTCTAGAAAATTTTGCGACTAGCAGCGTTGCTTAGAGACAACGTCTGTCAAAATTTTTTGAGTGACAAGTATTTCAGTAATTTCATTATAATTCGAGGAATTATCATTCCCAATACCACTCGTGACTAGAATTTTACAGGAAATTTTTGCCGTTACAAACACTCTTGCTTGTTACTTTGGAAAATCGTAACTCGTGCTGTCGCACTCGTTACGAATTTCGTCGCAACAAGCAGTCGTGTTGGTGACGGCAAAAAAATTTCCGGTAAAATTCTAGTCACTTGTGGTATTACTTCTGATAATATTTTAGGAGTAGAAACCTAAATTGACATTAAACAATTGTTGCAAATTTAAATTAAGATTCTAAATCTAAATACAAAATTGTAAGTTTTATTTAACAATGCATTGCTGGATTGACTGTCAAGATATGGATACATTTAAAATATTAGGACTACTACGTAAACCCAAAATAGTTACGATTTTCCTTGTAACTATAAACATCCACAGAGTTATAAAAATTAAAAATGCAACAAAAAAATTCCCTAATTAAAAACTTCTTTTATATGTTTGGAATAACAACAATGTAACAAAACACTTTATTTTCAATAGTTTTTCTTTAATTTCCTTTCGTTGGTCCCATTATTAAAACAAGGCCAATTATTCTCAATTTGAAGAAAAATGAAAATGTTGGATAAATATGTTCTTTTTTATAAAACTTAATTCAAATATCGGTTTTCAAAAACAGATTGAGTAATTAGCATTCAAATAGTAATTGGAATTTTATAAATTCTAGGTGAAAAACCAGATCCAAATTTTATTATAATTAGTGCAGTAATTATTTGGAAATATTAAAAATTTAATCGTTTTTGCTAGTTACTTAAAAGTTGTAAAACAAAAGAATGTTAAACTTGACGATAAAATATTAAATTAAATGCAGACAACTTCCCTAACAAGGACCGTATACCCAACATTTTCAAAAATCATTATTTTTTAAATATTATAAAAATGAAAAACAGTAAAAAGCAACAAAAGATATAACAACCTACTTCTACGGTGATACTATTTTGAGGACAAATGTTGCACAGCAAAACACAATTAATATAAGAAAGTTATGACCCTTTTGGACTTTTATTTAATCGTTATATTTTCACTACATGTAATTCAACCTTTTCAATTCTTCTACTTTTGACATCTTTCGCCAAAATTTAGAAGAACTTTAACTTAATAATTTTCTTTTATGCTTTAATAACGACAGTTAACAGTGTTTGCATGCTTGTTTAAATTGTTAAACGCGTGGTTGATTTCTTCATCGCTAAGCCTAAATCCAGACAAGTTAGAAGTTACCCTAAATCCCTAAAATAACAAGTTTCAACTTGCAGCCAGTCAGACAGTCAGTTTTTATGCAGATGCGTACTTTAGTTTTGACAAATTTCGTGAGCTGGATAGTCCAAGATGGTGTTTATTGTAATTCCTTATCAATAAATAACTGTATTAAGTTTAAACATAAATTTCTACGGTCGGTAATAATTCGTGTGTTTGTGTTACGGAAAGAAAACCAGTGAAGAACTTGGTTATTCGTTGAAGGTAATTTTTAAAATTTTCTTTGGTAATTGAGATAGGTAAATTAATTAGTATCTAATCGTAACATAAACACATTTTATCTATCGAGGAATTGATATATGGTTTGGTGTAGGTATCACTTCAAGTTATAATGGTACTTAGTATTCGTAACATTACGAAAATTTATTGGTTAGTATTCTCACCTCAAGTTTAAATTTAACGCCATGTTTCGATATTGTGCGTCTAATTCCTACACATTAAGAATAGTATAAAGCTATATCGTTCTATCTTTACTTTAAACGTTTAAACACTTCAGTTAAAGACTATTTTAAACATGAGGTGAGAATACCAACCACTAACTTAAAAATAAATTAAAATCGCTTTGCATTTTTAAACATTTTATTTGAATTTGGGCCGCGAAAGAAAAATTCCGACAGCAAAATTATTTTTAATTCTCAAAAATTAAAGGAAATCTAATGATTACGTCTATTGTAAGATATTCGTATAACAATTTGTTACTTCTACTCTAATTAAATCTAGAAAGTTTTCTACTTAGTGGTGTAACGATGACTCATCAATTAATTTTAATAAATAAGAAACAGAACTGGGTAGAAAACATGAGCTTTCGCAAGCTTTGACGACTTCTTTTTAATTTGCGCATTAAAAGGACTAATTTTGGGGGAAATTAATAACTTTATTTATTTTTTCAATTAATTAAAACAATACGAAAAATGTAAACTACCTTTATAAACATTGATTAGGTATTTTTTAAAAACAATCATAAGGTTTGCCTATCAACTATTAAAAGAAAATATACATTAATAAATAAATCTATAACCATAATGGGAAGAAAAAAGTGCTTTGCCTCTGGCTTGGTTTACAAGTTGAGTTACCGTCTTTTAGATTTAGTGTTCCTCTTTTCCTCCTGATGAAGCACCTTAAAACAGTGGGTGAAACGTTGAGTTCTTCTGCCTCAACAATGACACGGTCCCCACCCGGGCGATGTTCTTTTAACACAAAAAGGGTTCTCTTTTCTTAGTAAATAATTTGTGTGATAAATCGAAATTCAAGATTAATCAAGTCAGCAGTTAACAATAATGCTAAAATATGTGAATATCTATTTTTAGGAAGTTTTTCGCGCTTAAATACTACTTAAATCTGTCTGTTTATATCAAGATCCAAACCATGGAAACATGAAGAAGAAGGAGAAGATGTGGTAAACATGCATTAAAAGAAGCCATAGCATTTTAAACCCCTAATTTTTCTAAATGTGTTCTGAACGTTTGTTGTGGGAATTTATCCTTTTTATAGCGAAATATCCACGACAAAGTATAAAATAATTTTTCCAAAAACAGAGCGTCGGCTTTATCTTATAAGGTATTTTCCCTTGCCAATGTGGGCTTCTATGTTCAGTTTTTCGTTCAACATCTTACACAAAATTCCTTTGTACGACCAAGATCTTTCTGTGCGCCGTGTAAAAAAGAAAATACATCTAGCAAGTTCGTATTTTTTAACATATAGCATTACTGCAAAAGAAACGCATACCGAATGTATGATAATTATTAGTAATTACGGATTATAAGAACCAGAGGGGGTTGGTAATTCCAATTCAGATTACTGAAACCTTCGGATTAAAGGGAGTTTGATGCTATACTTCGTAGTACGTCTTATATGGTAATGTACAGTGTGTCCTAAATAGGAAGCATAGTCGGCGTTGACCTCATTTAAAAGACCATTTTAAGGGCTTTTCGAATATATAGTTTTTTTTTCTTAATTTTAAAATTACTGATTTGATAAACAAAACATAGTTGACCGTAAAATCTGACATTTGTAATAAACATTTGAATGCCGTTAAGACTTATAATACTCTATTGTTTCATGGCTAACTGTTTATTTTGTTATAATTAATGTTAATTTAGGTATAAATGGCCGATAATGCCCTTATTTCAAACACTACGTATAACAAACCATATATATTTGAAAATCTCTTAAAATGGTTTTTTAAATGAGGTAGACACCAACAAATGATTCGCATTTAAAAAAACACAAGTTTATGCTGTAACTGAAACCCCATAGCCAACGGAAAAAATCTATGTACGCCATTGGAATCTACGTAAAAATGTCTACAAATAACCTCGATATAGTATCCAGATATTTCTATAAATAAACAAGTTATAAGACTTAGCAGAATTGGAGTAATTTTCAGTTTAACGCAATAATTCGAAAACAAAAGAAGATCGTCCATTTCTGTTTCTACCATAGAATTAGTCTCAAAAAGTTGGCCCAATAACGTGCAATCGGTTTTGCCGTAGCTGTACAAATAACAAAGTTACCCATACATGCACGTCGAATTTAGGACACACTGTACAATTAGGTTAAAAAGTTACTTAATTATGTGTTAATGACTTCTTTAAACCAGGAAGTAATTTCTTTTTAGACCTGTCCCAATGCAAATTTTAAACTTCAGTACCTGAGTTACAAGAGTAAAATCGTTTTAGTAAATATTGATATGATATCAATTGGTACTTACATATAGAGGTTATTTTTATTTTTAACGAATTAAAATTAATGATTATTTTTATACAGTTTTAATGTAAAATAAAAATGTAAATAGAGTTAGTTAATGTTATTGTATTATAAATTTAATTTATGTTCGACTGCATCATAATCACTTGATTTATGGATGCATTTAGTGTCCATAATGTGTCACTTTATTGGACTAGTACTTTTACTTTATTTTATTGGGCAGAACTGTCACTGTCACAAAAATGGAATTTGTTATTTACATGAAATAACAAATAAATAGTAATCTGTACCCAAGTACCTTTCGGTGTAGGGTGTTTTACATATTTATTACGATCGTTTAAACTAAGATAATAAATTATTAAATCGCATTTAAACAATTTTTGACATTTGGAACACTAGAAAAGCACACTAATTTTTATATAGGAAAATAAAAAAATAATTTTAGAAGATATCCAGTTCCTCTAGAGCAGTCGAACATAAAGCTTTGTATGTAATTCGTACATAAACAAACTTTATAGACTCGCCTTGTTCATTAGACTCGCTCGTTGGCTCGCTCGTCCATAAACAGCGGCTCGCCCAATAAAGTTCTATATTATGTACTAATTATATAAATAGCTATTAAGATAGCTAGAAACGTAGAAACGTGGGTTTGAAAGGACATTATTATTATAAATAAGTGTTACCAAGGAAAAGGAACGAATAGTTTAATTGGAAGAAAATATGGGAGAACCAGGACAACGGGAGAGAAGATAAATAAACAAGTAGAATTTTATTTTCTGAAAAACCAAGTTGTGTTTTTCCGTGAGCTTTAAAAAGGAAAATAAAATAGGAGTGCAATTTATTTCCAAAAGGATGTAAAGAAAGAATAAGGTGAATAAGAGATAAATTGGTTTCCTGATCATCTGAAGATTGAAATTGGATTCCTGTACAGCTAAATATTAAAATTGCATTGGAAGTCGATCACTGCGTATCAACTGATTTGGATTAAAAAAATTGAATAATTGATTTGAATTGCAAATACAAAAACGTGAGCGTATCTAAAAACTATTATAAGTTAATGTTTTAAAAGTGAACGGTAGATATTACATTTAGGGAAGATAGGATAATAAAAATTTGTTAATAAAACTGCATAAAAACATATTATTATTTTTATTGAACTAAAAGGGACTTCTTCGACGACCCGAGGCTGAGCTAACCGCAATAAAAATTGGTATCATAGCATATTTTTTTGTCGGTACAACGTGTTACTGTTAATGTAAAACACAAGGACCGTCATAGCAATATATAGGTCCATGGTGGTGACAAACACGTTTTGTATCATCTTAATTTTTTAACGTATAAAAAGCCATTTGAGCAATCTGTCCGTAAAGCTTTAAGATCAGTTGAAATTAGGAAATCACTATCTTGCTATGGCAATTATTCATAGTTTAAACTGTTTAAATTTGAAGAAAATCGGTAGAAATCGTCCTAAGTAATTTTTTTAAATTTTACCTCGTCTTAGAATAAACCTACAAAGCAGGTGCGAATATATTTCAACATACCAAACCAATTAATCTAAAATTCCCAAAATGCTAACAATTCCGAGAGCTTTCTGTTAAAGAAATTATTTGGATTTTCTGCTACGAAAAAATTTACAGAACAAGTAGTCCTGAGTACGGTAAAGTATTTTTTTAAAATACTATTAAACGGTTGGAAACTTTTTAAAATTCTAAAGATCCTATTTTCCCAATGTTTATTAATATTAGCCTGATCTCACCTTAAAGTCGTTCGCAACATCACAAGTTGCGATTAAAGTAAATACAAAACGATATAGATTTATGCTAATTTAATGTACAGAAAAAAGACACACAATGTTACCATGTTAATTAAACAAGAAATCAAAGGACTTTCGTTTGCTACTTTGGTTTTCAAAAGGTGCAATCAATAACCATTTTTAAGTAATACGTATCTACTATTCGTAATAAATAAAATAATTAGCAACATACAAAGGCGGGCAATTTTATGCTTACTTATTCTATAAAATTGTGAAAAAAGTATTATTGCCTAAAACTGAAAGCACAGCTGCGTTAGAAAGTTTCAACCAAGGCATTTAAATGTATGTAAATCCCTGAATTAAAAATTGTTTACCTCAAACCGTAATTTCTGTTGCTGCAAAATATTTTTATTAAATATTATTTATTTAAAAAGAAAGTAAACTATGACTTTCCTTTGCCGTTGATTTTCTTCTTATAAGAAATATTCTTCGCCTAAGAAATAATCATTCCATTAGGCAAACAAATTGTCATTTCCATTACTTTTAATCATATCTGATATTATTTCGTCTATAAAAATTAAGAATTAAATGAAAATTGGTATTCCTTCCTTGGTATATTTTAAATGTTGAATCTTTAAAATTTTCAAAATGCGTTAACTTTGTAAAAATAGCAATGTAAAATCTAAATTTCTTCATATTTTCTACCAATACTTATCAGGGCCGGATTGCCACTAAAATGTTATCTTAAGTTAAACACAGTTAAGAATTCCCCCCTTCCTTGTACTCAGTTTAATTACCACATGAAGTTAACAACAAATAAATTTATTTAAAAATCGGTTTTCTAAAGTTATTAAACACTGCATAAAAGTTTTTAACTTTTATTAATTTCTACTAATATTAGGCATACATGAAAGGGTCGGGTGAATTTGTAATTGTGGTTAAACGTATGCAATTAAAAGGACACGGGTTCGAATCTGGGCGTAGCCGGATTTTTAAAAACGTAGCAGTAGCTGGGAATCTTGTTAGATAAAATTATACGGTTAACGACCATATATGGTTAAGCCAATTCAAAATGTGTAAATAGTAACAGGTGTGGATCTTAGTTACGTTCCTGATAATTACAGCAATATGTAACTTGTCGAAGACTTAACTAAGATCATTCACAACTAACCCTAATTATCATTAAGTGCATTTAATCTTTCGGAATTGGTATAAAGGTGAAACTGTCAACTTAAAAAACTGATTTTTCACAGTCTTCTAATTATTACCATTATTAAGTTTATTAAATCTTTCGATATTGGTATGAAGGTAAACTCAAAAATTAAAAGAACTGATTCTAACAATCTGCTCTGTAAATAATAAATAAAATACAAACAATAATCGAATTGTATTTACTTATATTTTGCATGGCCTAGAATTTAGCCTATCTTACCCAATAAATAATCCAGCTACGCTAATTACTAATAATTGTTCTATATTTAAAATTATCAAATTATAGTTAATAAATAGAAGAAATGGCGACCTATTTTTATCAGTTGATTACCTAACTATTTTACTTTTTAAGTCACCGACTAAATTCGAGTTTATATAAATTTAATTAATAAAATTATTGTAGCTGCAAATAGCAAAAGCTTAAACCTTTTTAACGTTAATTTTTCTAATATGTTCTTCATTTCAATATGTGCCATAATTGTAATTATTAAACTTGGAAATCGTCTTTTAAATTTATCAAAGACTAGAAAGAACAGCAATTTAAAATTGTTACTTTAGTTAACGCAAGCTTCGATTTCGTTGTTTGTTTTAGAAGTTAGTCTTAGGGCGGGTTGCACAAACACAGTTAAACATTTTCGACAAATTAACCTTAGGTTAAAATAACCAAAATCGAATCAAAATTTGAATGAATATAGAAAATAACAGATTAGTATACAAAACTTTGTGCTCTTTTGTCAATTTTCATCATTCGCTAATTTAACAAAAGTTTTAATCGATTAAATTTATACAATTTAATTCTACCAAAATTACACAATTAGATACATTTACTAAGATTTCATTGTTGTTTCACTTAGCTATAGGAAATCTCCAAGTATACTTTATTTAGCATTAGAAACCAATTGTCAGTTTAAGATCTAAGATGAAACAAGCCTAGGTTTCGCTCAAGAAACAAACAAATAAAATAATCAAAAATGGGCCTGCTTAAGTTTTAAGAAATCTCAGTTTACTTTACCTTGTTCTGTCAGAAGCAGTAACCCATGAAATTCGTTCATTACGATCGTTTAATAAACCATTTTTGTAGTTAAAATCGCCCAGTTAAAGAAAATTAACGAAACAATAAAAAACGACAAATTAAGAAATCCCCTTCGAAAAACAAACATTTAAATCCGATAAAATTCCAACAAATTATAGGATAATCTTTGATCTTATCTGTTCTTATAGACACTTTTATAAGAGGATATCTCTTAGTCAGGTATCCTACTCAAGCGAGCTCAGGTTACCCCGTTATCTCCGCGACAACAGATAGAGATCTAAACATATGTCGGATGCTGCAGAAGTAAATTTAAAGGGTTATTAGAAAAGGCAAGGATATATCAACTACATTCTAAAACAGAATGACTTTTATTTATATTTTTGGTTAAAACTTCACGGTTTGTTTTCTTAATTCCTCCTACTTTCCGCACCTTTAGGCCTAATAATGGAAACATAATGGTCAGGCGACGCCCGCTAATTTCGTGCGGTTGCTTTTTGGAGAATTTGAGGGTAGTTCGAAAAAGGCGATTTTAACTAAAATATTGAAAAGTTCAAAAGCTTCAGCTTAAGATAGCTTCTTAAATTGAAATCTGATTAATTACCTTGATTAAATTTTATTGCCGTGTAATTAAACGCGTCATTAATTTTCTTTTTTTAAGGTTTGCACATCATTACTGTTTCATTAAAATATTCGTATGAGAGGTTAATAAAAAAATACCCTTCACTTCTAATGTGCACTTTTACGGATGATTTTAATGGTTTGTATTTGTAGGCTTTTCCAAATTTTAGTAATTGGCTCCAAATTTGGCTAATTAGTTATACTCTGCGCTTTGGACTAATTTTAAATTCTTGTAGCAGAATTTCGTGGATTGGTTTTTGTTTATGGGGAGTACTTAACAAAGCCTTAGAGTGGATTCGTGTATTAAGTCAATTTTTTTAAGGATTTAACAGCAGACAAAGCTCCGATTTCAAAAACCCTAGAGCTCTGAAAATCATTGTAAGATTGTTTCAAAACTCCCTAGATTTGTCTCTGTTCAGAGAATAAATTTGTCTGGGTCCTTTTCGTATAGGAAGACCCAAATTGTTTAAAGCAGAGGCAGAAAACACCCTTCTAACATATTTTTCATAACTTCATGTTTATATAAGAATAAAATCAAATTAGAGTGGTGGATTTTCGAAGATTGGATGTATTTTACTATTGTTCATTGAAATTTGTTTTGATTTGCCCAATAAAAAACCCTTTCTGCATCGATAACCAACTGAAACTTGAGTTTTAATAGTTTAGCCTCCTACTCGCACTCTTCTTTATTAAGGTAACCTAACAATCAAGAGAGTAAACGAAAGAAATAAAAAACTTACCCCTCGTTTGAAATTTTGAAATTGTCACTGCAGCTTTCCGAGGGAAATGTTTTTTCAAAAACTTGCTGTGATGTTCGCAGGACGGTAATAACACGTGGCATAAGGCAAAGACAAAATTCACGAACAGTCCTTACTTTCTACACCCAAAAATTCTCAAGAGAAAAACCACTAAACCACTAAGAACAGCTGCGTTTGCGAATTTTTTTAAAAAAATTACCTCAAACCTGTGTAAACAATAAGCGCGATAAGTCCTACTAAAGTCACGAAGCTTTCGAACTTGTTTAATCCCTGCGGAAGACTGTGGCTCCGTCAGTTTAGCGCTCCGCCCCTGAACCAGCGGGGGCCCCCTCGCCCCCTAAACCGCATTGTTGTATCTAATTATCATAAATTTGTGGTGAATTGTTGCTATATCTAGAGTTAAACAAGCCCGATAATTCTGTTTTGCATATTGTTATCCTTTGGGTACCTACTCTGCGTACTTGCTTGAAATTTTTTTCCAAAGTCCTTTTTGTCCTTTTACAATAACCTTTAATTTACAAAAATTATAAATCTTTTAACCTCGAAAATTACAAAAGGAAAATAATCACGGCGTCCAAAAACAACGTGTTTAGTGGCTTCATTAGCTGCATAAAAATTCAAAACGATCCCGCAGGTTATTAAGCCAAATATTCGTCAACTCCCGGTTAAAATCCCTTTTATTTGTACATACAAAACCACTTAACCGATGATGCCATACGAGATATGCATCCTGTAATGTGAGAATCAATTAATATGCGTAAACTCCACCAAACTTGATTAGATCTTGATTCAGAGCCGGATTTTACCATTTGCAAAACGCTCGCGAATAATTTTTATTTCGGAATAATTAGAGGATTTCTTGAATATTTCTATTTAATTCTTGTAACCACTACATTCATCGAAGTTAGGCCGATTTTTTAAAATCAATTAATTTTGGAACTTCTTTCTATTTTATATTATTTATTTATTTAGGCATTTATCCACAAATCTAATGTATTTCATAATTTAAGAACATAGACATGGATAAATTAAATAAGACTTTCTTACTTAGATCAAAGTAGCCATTGAAAAACATCTGCATTGTTGAATTGGTATACAATGAACAATGGGATTCAAATTTAAAGATTTTTTAAGTTAGCATATTTATTTAAACAGTTCATCAAAGTTTATCGATATACTACAACGTGTTTTTTGTTTTAAGATGCTGAAAAAGCTGTTTATTTGCATTTTTATAGCAATATAGCTTTAGTCACAAAAATTATTCATTGGTCGATAAAAAATGCAACCTAAAACTCAAATCTAAAAGGTTTAGAAACTGTGTTCTTTGCACATTTTGACTTTCCTTGTACTTTTCTTTAGGGATGAGCCAGCTATGAACTACGAAAGTTAATCAAAATGATTTGCAGCTTAAGTTGTTGGGGCTCCTTGTGCATTCTTGAGAGCTTTCTTCCTTGCCCATATCTCTTTTATTCTTTGACTTTGTGGTTAACTTCTTCTGATCTCTTTCGTCTTAACCCTTTCTTAAACTTGATTTGTGGGTCTTCTTGGATCGCTGTTCGGAAAGCTTTTCTGTCATATATTTTTATTTTATTTTATTAATAGATATATATAAATTTTAATTTCTTTAATTTTTTTATAAGCAAATCCTTATAATCCGTTTCTCCTAGATTTTTTGTTTTCAAAAAATAATTTCTACAGTTAAAACAATTTAACATTGAACATTTATTAATTTGTTTCTCACCATTTACAAGAAAATGATTAGCATTTCCTTTATGGTTTTATCCTTCTTTCTTCACCCTCTTTTTCTTCTGTTTTCGTTTATTTTTCTTCTTCTTCTTTTTTCTCCTTACTTGTTGTATGTTTTTCTTCTTTTGCTTGGCCTTTCTGTTCTCAGTTTTTCTCCTTCTTCTGCAGTGTTTTGCTTCGTCGTTCTGTTCTTCTTCTGCCGTGTCTTTGTTTCCCTTCTTCACCTGCCTTTTCTTTGTTGTATTTGTCAACATAATTATCTTCTTCTTCATCTTTTTCTCTTAATTTCTTGCTAGCCTATTGTTCATCAAGCATCACTTCTTGACTTTTCTGGCACTCCATTGCTTCCTCATCTTATATTTCTTCCTTTAGAGTTATAGAGTTACACTGTCTCCTGATCTTACTACGGTGGCTGTTCTCTTTCAGCTGAGCCTATGTATTAGGGCCATTATAATTTGTAAAAAATTTTGTTTGACAGTGGAAGCTAATTGTTTACAAGTTTAATGACAGTGACAGTTGACATATATACATAAGCTTAAAGTAATCCCTTTCGCAAGAAATCATGGAATTAAACAAAGAACATTATGGAGCTGTGATTTTTTACAATTTCAAATGTGGCTTAAGCCGCAAACAATGTTTTGAAGAAATCAGTGGAGTATTTGGTGACAAGTCGTGTTCTTTAGCTACCATAAAGCGGTGGTACAATGAATTTCAACGTGGTCGACTTTCCTTAAATGACAGTTTTCGAGCTCCTAAGCCAAAAACCGCCGTTACCGAAAAGAATATTGGTCTTGTTCGGAACAAGATTGAAGAGGACCGGCATGTTACTGTAAGGAGTATTCAAGCAACTCTAAAGATTGATGTGAAAGCAATTAACACCATTTTACACAAACATTTGAAGGTACGTAAGCTTTGTTCCCGTTGGATAATGCTCGGCCACACATGGCTGCTCGAACGATTGAGTTTTTTTTTTGTTTTCACGGATACAAACATGCATTGACTGTAGAGGGGAATACTTTGAAAAATTATAAATAAGTAGTTTTTATCAATAAATTGCATATTACTTTACTAGGCTCGGTGGAAAGAGGACATCCTATGTATTTTACAGTAGTCAATTCTACCTATTAGCTGTATGTTTATGTATTGTAGAGATGAGCAGATCCGCTCGGAATCGATCGGATTGAAACCGGCTTTTATTTTAGACCGACTCTAAGTGAGTCCAGATTGTCGTTCAAGCAATTCTTCAGCTGTAAAAAATATATCGATAAAGTTTTTGATTCAAATGACAGTGAAAATCATAGTCAGTCGTTCGATATACGGAATTATTCTAATCTTTTTTTCATTATTGTAACCTGCAAGTTTTTCTTTGCGATAGAAGAAACATTAATATACTTAATAGTTCGGTTTTATTTGCACACACCACTTACTTTTTAATAATAGGTACTAATTTCTTATAATTCTGTAACGTGAACTCCTTGCGAAGAGTCGTTTTGTTCCGTTTTCCTTCAGAGTCGGAATCGGAACGACTCCGATGGAGTTATTCCTTGGTCGGATCGGATTTGGTGGAACTGAATCTTCGAAAGAAGTCGGTTCGCCCATCTCTAATCTATAATACTCCGTTTGTAAAAAATAAGTTATTTGTTTTTATGTAGGCTTTAAAACATGGCGACAGAAAGGTGCCCTTATTGGCTTATTTCCATTGCCCATTTCAAGGATTCTCTTGTCCTTTATATTAAAACAGGTTAAGAGAGAATTAGCTCATGTAGAGCAAGTATTACCAAACATTTACAAAAACAATAAGAAAAGTAACAATATTCCTGTTTTGAAAATCTAGGCCTAACAATAAGGAAATCGAAAGATGGTTGCTGTAAAAAAGAAAATCTTGTTGGCATCGGTTTTAAGCTAAAATTGGTAGCTTAAATTTAAATATACAGTGTAATTTTTTACGACCAAAGTGATTAACAAAAATGCATTTAAGTTGCATTCTTTCGTTCCCTTAATTTGAAATCAAATATTTCAGCGATCAATTTAAATTAAGAATTAAATAAACTTGCAAGACGATTTTTAAGAAACGCCTTAACTGTAACTGGAATTATGAGGATCGGAATGTTTATGTTTTTTAAGTGTAGGTATGGTCAATTTCAATACCAAAAATACCACCAAAATTCTTATACCGTAAGTTCAAAAAGTTTTTCATAAGGGTTGGCCATGAGACACAAAAGTAATGTCTACTGCAAGATTTAGAACCTTTGTTTTTACAATTTTATTGAAATTTGCACAACAGTATTATGCCAGCAACACAAAGATGACAGTTAATAAATTTCTAAAGCTTGCAATTGACATTAGGTATTTTTGTGTCTCATGGCCAACTCTTATGTAAAAACTTTTTGAACTCACGGTATGTTTGTTGTTCATTATTTAACATATTCAAAATAATCTAAAAATCAATTCCTCCCTAAAATCAATTTGATGCTGTGGCTAAAATTAACTAAGTACATTTTATATTATATCTAAAATCTTATAAGAATACTTTAGCAAAGCGTAATAAAATAATTTCTAACGGCAAATAACTTTTAGAAGTAAATCAACCTAATCTAAAAACATAAAACACCTATAAATAAAAGTATGTAAAACTTTAAAAATTTATTTTTCAGCAAAATATACTTTGCAGCGGTTAATTTTTATTGCCATTTAAAGATTCTGAATGATTTATTATTCTAATAATGATATGAAATTTAGGGTTTTATATTCCTTGATTTTTATTGCTTTTACTGTAAAATAAGAAAGTAATACGCATAAAATGATGTAATTTATAAAAAAACAAAATAAACTCAAGTTAGCTATAAGAGTTATGAAAATCCACTCTGATTGCACGATGACGGATTAACTGTTTAATCTAGGATTAAAATTAAATAGGAAATATATATGAATAAACATGATGAAGCTTGTTTAGAAGAACATCTTATAGCTTTGTTTAAGCCAAAAAAAAGTGTACTGTTACATTTAAAAATAAACAGTTGAAAATCGCTACTTTGACATTTGACATCCAATCAAAAATCTGACTACGCCAGGTTGTAGAGCACCCTTCTAAACATACGGATACCAAAAATGGTTAACAATATCCTAATAATAAGCTCATTTTAAATAAAGTCGTATAGCTTGACTCAGCCTGTATAATTCGCTTTAGTTCTGTTCTAATGAAGATGTGTCCCAAAAATCTTGTAATCAAGGCTTGCCACAGTAATCCATTATAAAGCGTTTTTTTCTACAAATAACGGATTTTTTTGACACTTTTGGCAATTTGTTTTAATATAAACTAATTTTGAAGATGCCAGGGCGGCGCAGTGGTAGAGCGCCAGGCTAGCGTTACGTTAATCCTCGGTTCGAATCTCCCGATGGGCAGGATTTTCCTACAGTCTGGAGGCCGGTATCGAGTCCTGGTGGCCATAGGTCGTTGAGCACCAAATTAGCGACGCTCTTCTCGGAATACAAGCCTAAGAGATAGAGTGACAAAGTCCTACAGGTATACATACTTACGCTATACACATGGTGCAGTATGTAGGTATTCAATGGAGCACCAATCACGTAACCCGCAGAGACGGGTCGGATTATGCATTGCAAACGTAAACACCACATACGCTAACCGCTAACGCATCAGCCTCGACACACGACAAGGTAAAATAGCTTACAAATACGGAACAGATGCAGGTGATTGGCAACATTCGAAAACATTTCAAATTTTGCATATTCAGAAAATTTGAATCTTGAACAGGTTCGAATTGCAACTCACTAAAATCAGATTGAATATTGCAATATACGAATTGTAAACTTCTAAATGATTTGATCCTGAATTTCGCAGAGAATATATCAATTTTTAGTTTTCAATTAGTACCTCGGCACCGAAAGGTAAAAGAGGTAATAGATATAGATACATAGATAAACTAATTTTGACGTCAAATAAATTCGGTAGGTGTGATTAAAGTTAAAACAACGTTTTAACAAAAATAGCCTGAGACTTTTGCAACACTCATTCAAAGAAAATAAAAATGTTAGAAACGCATTTAATATCTGATTATATTTATGTCAAAAAAAGAACGGTAATTGTCTAAAATCATACCTAAAGAAGGAAGAGTTAACTTCATTAATTTTATTTGTTATGAAACTAGAAAAATATTAATAATTTCTTGTTAATTTCTACGTAATTTACGTAACAACATTCTGTGTAAGTTTTCTTACTCTTGTTGTGAAAAGTAAAGATTTTTAGATTTATTCTAATAGTTAAATAACAACCTAACTTACATCTTAACTGAAACTGTTAACACCATGCGATCAGCAAAAATCATTTCTACGGGTAGTAAGCAGTGCATTCAAAAACATATATGCCATCGTAAATCCTCTGGCATCGCTGAATGCAACCATTATTTTGACTTTGTGAGGTTAGATTAACAAATGTTTTCAGCTGATGCTGATTTATTTTTACGTTTCAGATCGAAGTTTTGCAAGTAAAATATTCATTGTTCTGTTTTAAGTTACCTAATCGCTAAAACTAAAAATTCTATAACATAACTTTAAAATCTTAGTATAATGGTTGTATTCCGGGATACGTAAATCACATAGCAACATTACGCTCGAAACCTTTGAATATAAAACTACAGGAAGAAGTGTAGCGCTCTAGTAGCTATAACAAACAGTGCGACGGAAGTCGCCATTTTGAAACTCCATGTATGACTCATTTGTAGTCAATTCAAGGTTATAATTTCAATGTCAATGTCAAGAGAGTGAATATCATATGCGTCACATACATATTTTGTATAGATTAGAACATTGCAAAATATATATTTAAAAAACTGTTTTAACCGTCAGACCGTCAGTATTATAATATTTTATTTCTTGCAGCATCTAATTTTTGTTCATTCATACTACATTTTTTGTCAGTTTACGTTTTTGAATATTGTTAACTACGATTAAAATCTATCGCCTTTACCAAACCGCACATAGAGGGTGTGCGCAAAACCACCCATCATTTACAGTTACAAAAAAGCGACACAGTCCACTAACAACTCGCAAGAAGGGTAGACTAGGTTTTACTTATAGTATAAATATTAAAATAAATCTCATAAAAAACTCTCAAGATTCTCATTACTCTCATCAAATATTTTACGTACCTATATTCAAAGGTTGAGGTACTAAAAGGTACGCCACTGACATACCGGAAATATTCATCCGCCATATGTGCAAGACCCATCTTAGCCTCACGTCTGTTTTATGTAGCCTCCTTCCTGTAGGTTTTTATTCAAAGCTCGAAACGAGTAAAATAAGTACTAATATTTATGCCAACAGTCGATTAATTTATTAATTTCATAATCGGATTATACGGTCATACAATGCTGTGCTTAATGTTTCGTTAAGTTTTGCTGTGAATTGTGATATTTTTGTTATCATGAAATTTTTGTCATTTGGCATTTTCAATTTACAGTGTAATCTTGATAATCCAAAGTATGGTGCTACAGGTCTCCAAATATAAGTTTGCCGATACTCCGTAGATCTCTAAGAAAGTGGTGGGGACTCGTCATTTCAGGCTTGACTCTCATACAGGAAACTTAGCATTTTGTTCACTCAACGTGGAACGTTATGAATAAAACTTTTGGGATTTATGTTTATAACATTAAATACGTTTGGCATTTATAAGAAAGTGAGTACTGAGCTAACTTAGTTAATTTGTAAATGTTTTAAAGCCCTGAATTAATTTATTCTAAAGCATAAGAAGAGCCTTGTAATTCATTACTGCGGTTATGAAGTGTATTTGAAAACACGTTGTGCGCCTGAGAAGAATTGGGTATCTTTTTCTAACATTTACCTGTCTTGTTTCCCCATCTGCGCATCCATCGGCAAACTTATATTTGGAGACCTGTACGTGCTGCATCCTGAACATTTTAATACAATGGCAATGCTTGTTTACACTCGTTACCTTAGTTGCATTTTTAAGTAATTTAGTCTTGTCGTGACATAATTGCCAATGGTGTTTGTCTTGAAAAATTACAAATTTAAAATAAATACTTAAACCTGAATAATTTGATACTAATACGGCTCTGGAGCGAATCAAGTAATCGTATTAGAAAAGGACAATATAACTTCTCCAAAATTACATGACGTTATGACATACATATCTGTGTCTTATCTAAATAAATTTTAAGACTAAAATATAAATAGGATATTGTAAAAGTATCAGTCGTATTGAATATAAAAATTAATGTACATCGATTGTATGATGAAGTAGTAAAAAAATTAAGAACGGCCTTCCAGGATTAGCACCGAAAAAAATGGGTTGATATCTTCAAAAAGGGAACTTACTTGAGAATCTTGAGATTTAAAAAAAAATGCAGGCAAAACTGTTCCAGAGCAACTCGTTTGTAGGACGTATTTTAACCATCATGTAATCAGTTTGGAGCAACCATCGAACTAAAATGGGCGTTGAGTTGATGAAGATAGAGCTCGCTGTGTGAATCAATTTCGATATAGATTGTTTCATTTATACTTAAAATGATAAATAGTGCCCAGAGATAAGGAGTTTTCGAAAATAATTTGTTTGTTATTTTTGCCCGAGGGGATAATGTGCAAAGGCTGCTATTCTTTTGTTACTTTAATTTTTGTTTTTACCCCGCAAATATTCCCTGGTTTAAGAATCTTGTAATATTGGCAACTCAACAAACACGCTGTATATTTGGGAGGAAATGCTTATTTTAAATATCTATTAATAATAATAATAAATAACTTTGAAAAAGCTGATTTGTTAAAATATACAGGCTACTGGTGCAAATAATAAATAAAAAATAAATTATTGAAATTCAATACAACAAAATTTTTAAGCAAACTAACTCCTACACCCAAAGTAATATGTTTGTGATAGCATAAAATTTCACCACGATAAAAAAACAAATTACATTGTCTTTTTAAAGGGATTTCAATTAGTTTCGCAATAATTTTATCACTGATAAATTTGGATTATTAGAAACCTTCTACAAAAAGTTGAAAAATAAAATATTACATCCCACATTTTTGGGCAATTGTTATTTTAGATTTATTAGTATCAAAAAAAGGTTAGCCTGTATTAAAATGTTAACATGAATTTTAAGAAAATTGTAGCACATACAGGGTGGCCCACTGAAAACAATAAACGCAAGTTTTGGCCACTTAACATCAATTTTGCGAAAAACGAATTTTAGTATCAAGGGGGACATCTGAATTGATTAGTATTATTTACACAACTTCAACCCTAAGATGAGGGCGAATTGCACCCCAAAAATTTTAAATAGAAAGGGGTATGAAACGTTACACAGTCCTAAAGGCCTTTCGATTCTCTTTTGAACAGTTTTTTTATTTTTCAAATCCGATCATTAATTTCACAAAAAATTACATTTAAATTTTGATCTAGGAGGCTTAAACAGTTAAACGTAGCAAACAAAAGTACTTCATCTGACAAGTTGTTTGTAATAAGCAAGTACTTTGTTAGTTTGTCAGCATTTAAATTGATAATTTTAAGTGGCCAAAACTTGCGTTTACTGTTTTCAGTGGGCCACTATGTATAATTTTTCTAATGCACAGTGAAGTTCGGATAATACGAACTCGCGTATAACGTGCTACCAAATTAGCAAGTATAATGTAGAAACTTTTCTTTTTAATCAGTTTGACTTTCGTTGCCTTCCAGAAGTAGTCTCGATAATCAGAACTGGTGCTGTGATATATTCAAATTGCCGAAAAGATGCTTACATAAGGGAAAAAACTTCGATTTTATTATCTAGAAACCCTTTTTTTATATAGAAAATTGTAAACTAAGGACGATGAATTTCATGTAACACCGGAATGAGATTTATATTAAATACTGCAAAGTAGTCGTCCCATACATATGTATAATTACAGCATTACACTAGTCTAGCTTGAAAAAGTCCTGAATTTAATTAACCACAGGGTTTTTCGAAATGGAAACCTTTTGTTTTGTAACATGTCCGGCATGTTTCAAAACACTTCACATCTTCTTGATGTATTACTAAATAGTGTTGGTTTATCTCAAACTTGTATTTTCCGTAAAATTGGGTCCAAATTTTCACCATCAAACCGGAATTTCTTCAAAAATTTGTTACGAATACAGAGAAGTGTATTAATATTATTCAGCTTTTAACCGGCTATTAAGGCCCATAGCTTGTCAAGGAAGACACACCGAGCCGAAGTGAACTGAGCCTGGATCGTGTCATCCATCCGAGCTTTGAGCATGGGGATCGATGCTTAATAACTATGCAGACTGCAGAGCGATGCGCCATGCCAATACTCACTACCGTACCGCCTCCTCAGAGAAGTGTAAATAATTCAACAAATATTATAAAGCATTCACAAGCAAATAAGTCCACACCGGAAAGTAAGTAAGTTAGTAAACATTTTCTTCGGATGAACGCGATTTTAGTCGGATTATCGAGAACGGACAGGCCAAATAAATGCTGTTCGAATTACTTAGTGTTCGGATTAAGTTGTTTCGGGTTTATAAAGGGTGTTCAAATTTGAGGTAAAAATTTAAATTTTTCGCCGTTTACAGTTATACAGAAGTAATAAAATTTGACGAAAGTGGTTCAATACAAGATCAAAGAAGCAAAACTTACAGTAGTACTGGTCGTTCACAAAAAATGTTGCAGTTGTTAGCGTTAATGTTGCTGAATTCCAAGCAACGATAACAAAATGTGGTTTCAACGGGACGGTGCTAGAGAGATTTGGTAACCGAATAGTTTCTCGAAGAGGAAACATCAATTGGCCGCCTTGATCGTGCGATTTGACACCGTTGGACTTCTTCTTATAGGGTTATCCTCAAACGATTGACCAGCTTAAGGACAACATAATTGAGGAAATTGCTGAAATTGAACCGCATTTATGCCCAAATTTTATTGAAAATGTTGATAACAAAGTAGGTACTGGCTTATCGAAGTAGCGTGGAAGTCACTTGTCTGATATTTTTTTCCATTCTTAGCCGGAAAATGTCTTCTTCAATTTTCAATAAAAATATTTGGACATTTTAAACAATTTGAACACCCTTTATTACGGGTACCTTAATTCTAGCCGAATTATTTTATAGTATATTCTACCCAATTTAACTTTTTCAAATACAAAAAATTAATTTGGAGCTTACACATAAAGAAAATAGTAAAAACTATCAAATCGAAACTGATATTTTTGTACAAATAAAGTCTACTGTTTCGCAGATTAAGGTTTCTTCTGGATAAGAATATTGCAGTCTCGCAGTAAGAATGTTGTTAAGTTGTGCCCCAAAAATGATCCTAAAAACTCGACGCATATATGTTCTTACATTCGTATAACTTGTCCTTTTAATAAAATTTTCGATTACTGCAGTATCTTTTTAAATCTGCTCCTTAAATCTTTCTTATGGTGCTTTATAATTAAAGAAATATTCTTTGTTCGATATTTAGTAATTCTTCCGCATAAAAATATTTATTCTGTTGTCTTTTTAAAACGGCGAATTAGGAAATTTCAGTCTTAACCACAGTTTCAAAAAACAAAACCACATATTATATATTTATTTATAAAAACCGGTTCCACTTAGGTTAAAATAGCTCTTGAATATCGTCATAATGTATCTTAAATATTTTAAATTCTCGAGTTGCTACTAGTTTCGCAAAAGGACAAGTCTGAATACGTATAACAAAACAATCGTATTCGTTTAGCTTTAAACTGTTTTCTTTTATTCACTCTTAAATTTCTAATTTTATAGTTTTCATTATTTGATCTGATAAGCATGTGGAGTTATACAAGAATATATTTTGAGACTTAAAAGTTACAATGATTCGCTGGGAAAAATATCATGCGATCAATAATCGCTTCAACTAAATCATATTTTCAACAATGTGAGTTATTGTGAATCATTCACATTAAATAGGCTATACTTTCAAAAACGTATCCCTGAATGCCCTGATACCTGAATTTTTGTTTTGGCGATTAAAATACTTAAAACTAAACAATAAATAATGAAACTATTTTAATCGTCAAACTTCGACCTGAAACGTAAAAATAAATCAGCATCTGAAAACATATGTCAATCTAACCTCATGAAGTGAAAATAATGGTTGCATTCGGCGATGCCAGAGTAGCCAGAGGACTCACAAAGGCATGGCTAGTGCCGGGAAAAAATATCGATATATCGATATATATCGATACTTATCGATATATCGAATAACGATATCGGAATGATAAAATATCGATATATCGATACTTATCGATATATCGATACATATCGATATATCGGTTTTGTCGCAATTTTTTGATATCGCCCAGCCCTAGTTGCGAGTAGTGCCGCGAAAAAATATCGATATATCGATATATATCGATACTTATCGATATATCGAATAACGATAATGATAAAATATCGATACTTATCGATATATCGATACTTATCGATATATCGATACATCGATACATATCGATACATATCGATATATCGATATATATCGATACTTATCGATATTTATCGATATATCGATATATCGGTTTTATCGATATTTTTTTGATATCGATATTTTCGATAACTTTTTTAATATCGCCCAGCCCTAGGCATGGCTTACTAGAAATAATTTTTGCTGATCGCATGGTGTTAACAGTTTCAAATCTTAATACGAATTTAATATTTTTTAGTCCTTAATTTTTAATTGTGTTCTTTACACATTAGCCATTTGACTGTATTTGTTTAATTAGTTTCTAGAAAATTGTACTAATTTATTATTTCGGCAGCGTTTATATGCGCCCCGTAAAGCCTAAAATAAACGAAACAGATATTATTATGCAATAACTGTATTAGGTACTTACTTATCCCGAGTCTCTTCTATCTGTAGTGCCGAGGCGATAACTGTATTAAAAAACACGTAAAATATTAACAAAAAAAAGTATGTAAGTATTGTAAATGAAAATGCAAATATTGAAAATTAAATTTTTTAAGTTCCAAAGTGTCAAAATTATTTCATAAGTTTTCCTAATTTTGTTATTTTACATAGCTAAGTTTTACAGAAGAAATTACCGTTGGTATGTAATGCCAAGGAAAAAATTCATTTTGTTAATTCTCCGTTTTAGCGTCCTCTAAGCTAAGCTATAACCATAAATCAAGCGCCATTTAAATTAATTATTTTCCCACATAAACGATCCTGGCAATGTCAAACCAATAAATTTTAACTTTAATAATTTTTGAACTTCACCACGGATACATAATCGGTCAATTATAAATAGTAACATCGCTCACTCATGCAAGTACTTCCAAGTAAAAACACTAGCGTTGAATTATTCATCCATGGTGAACTTGAATGTAAAGAAATATTTATAAATAGTTGCGGTTTAAAAAATATTTCTTTGCATTTATTTAAATAAAATCACGTTTCTGTTAAATATTCATTAGTTGTTGTTAATCAAGTTTTCTATAGTGTAAATCCATATTGAAATTTATTACTACAAGTTTGCTTCTGTATTGAAATTGATGTTTTAATTCATGTTTTTTAATTTATGTTTGCTAATTTATGATTTTTTAACGGCCGTGCCTTTATCTTCCCGCTATGAATAGAAGTTTTGTAAAAGGTTAATAAACGTTGTTTAAAAAGACTAATAAAAACTCCATTAATAGACTTTCTCACGTTTAATGGAAAGTTTACGTAAAATTTTATTTATTATTTTACCAGCATTTAACTACAGTTTCGACAATGTTAAAACTTATTGTTACAAGTATTAATATCAAATTAATAACTAATAATTTGTGAATTTCCAGTCTAACTCTCAAATTTACAACAATTTGTTAAAAGGAAAATCGTACCTACTTAAAATTTAAATTATTTAGATTTAAGAAGTAATTTTTAAGTATCTAGGTTTACATTGAAGAAATGAATTTTTGATTCTAGTCTTAAAAATAAATTAATTTTAAAACTTCTTTTTTTCAATTAAAATTCGAAATTCGTTGAATATTAACACCGCTAAAATTATTTCTTAAGTATCTATGTAAACTATTAATTATTTATTCAGCAGATATTCATCATTTAACATTAACAAAATCAGTAGGTAAGTTGTCTGTATATTTTTCAAATTCTTTTGGAAGAAAACTACCTTTTACTTTTTATGATTTTAAATTATAAATAAGGGAGTGAAGCACCCTTAACTTTGATTAGTCTAACGCCATCTGGTTACAAGGCAACCTTGCTAATCCTCTATAGTCTATAACATGGCAGCCCGCAAGAATAATGTTATTAAATTACAAATTAAGTTTATAATAATTTTTCAGAGCTATGAAAATACTGGCAATTCAAGTCACTTTAAATTCATTCTTTGACTCGAAAAGAACATGTTTTATTAAGTCCGAGGAAATATTTCTCCTGTACAGGTTCTAACTTTATTCTGTATTACTTAGCTGTAGTTCACCATAGTTGTTCACTAACCTATAAAAAAAACTAACATATTTAAAAGGCTTCTTTTATCTACTTCCATTTTTAAAATTTACTAAAACAGCGGTTCTTAATATTCTACTGAAGTTTGAACAACAAATATACCTTTGTCAGTGAAATATTGTTCTGTTCAAAAAGGAAATTTTTTCGTCCATTAGTTATTACATAATATATCCGTTAAGTATAAGTTAATGGAAAATAAATAACGAGTTATCAGACGAACTTTTTGATTTAATAGGTTAGAAATATGATCGACGTTTCGGTAAATGTATTTTATATCTTCATCAAACCAACTTATTAAATGTTTAATATTTATACGTATGTTGCATCAACCTCAGAAAAAAGAAACATTTTTTAGCCAAATAATGCAGATTGAAGTACAAATTTATCGTAACGTAAATTTTTAATTCAAAAAGTTTTTTATTTAAAGGATGCTTCTTTAAAAACTCAAACTTTTAATTTTCAATTGATCGTAATGAATTTCATTGAAGTCTCTAAATGTTTATAATTAAATTTGTGGCAGTTTTAGTTGTTCTATAAAGTTTGTAGAAATATCTACTGTGAAAAAATATAATGAATTGAAACCAAATATGTTAAAATGCATTTTTACTATGAACCAAATTGTTCGATGAAGCAGCCTAACCTCAGAGTAAACCAAAACGCGGGAGCCTTTACGTAGCTTCTGGACAAATATTAAAAGTTAGCCTTATTTAATGAATATTTCAGATAGCCACAAAATTTTGTTGGCTATTCAACTCATGTGTCATCTGTCAAAAATTGACCAATCAAAATGCAAGGTTTGACGTTTTTGAGCCAATCAAAACGAATTGTATTGACAATTTTCACTAGAAAAAATTGTCGATAAAATTTCACTAGTGATACGAAGCGACAATTTTTTGAAAACAGTTTATTGCGAGTTATATCCCACAGAGAACAATTTTCATGTAAACAAACTTGAATGTGGACTAATTTATGAAAAATGATTCGATTGAAATGATTTTTTTTTCGTTGAATAGTCCGTCAAATACCATTCGTGGTCAAAGAATTGTAGATTATTTTTCCTGTAAAATCACTCATGTTCCTTGTGATTGCGAATACCGCTCGTGGCACTCGTGCTGCGCACTCGTGATATTCATATGCAAGCACAAGGAACATTCGTGATGTTACAGCAAAAAAATAATCGACAATTCTTAGACCACTCGTGGTATTGTAAGTGAATATTTAGGTTGAGCCTACAAACGTATTTTACTTAAAGTTTTATTAAATTGTTATCAAAGTACGAATTGGTGTTGGTACAAAATTCAAAAACGTGATCAGGACAGACGAAAAGGTTTTATGAACAGATATTTCTGATCAAAATGAAAGTTAAAAAGTCTAAGTACCTAATTAATTTCGAATCTATAAAATTTGCAATACAAATATTATAGTAGGTATGGTAGTACCGTGTGTCCCTAAACTAAACTAAGGCATATGTTTAGTAAAATGGTAGGTACCTAATAAGATTTTTTTTGTAAAAAAGCTAAAAAACACACTTTTGCTAAAGTAATTGATCTTCTTGAATACATTTTTGGAAAGGCTCTAAAGTCGTCGACTATTTTTTTTTTTAATGAAAATCCATATTTATTTTTCTCTCCTAATACTATCTACAAAAAATTTAAATAAATTCATGGAGGCTGGAGAAAACCTATTTCCGAATTCATTCTTTTAAATCTTCAATGTTTGGTGGTGTTTTAACTCACTGTGAGCTGTCCAAGCCCAGCCGTATTAAAACGAAATGTTTCCAAATTGATGATGGGCAAACGAGAGCCCAAAGAAATGCCATCCAGACGCCCGATTCTATCTCCGGTTGATTTTTTTGGAGGTCACTTAAAAAGCAAGGTTTTGATACGAAGAAGAATGAAAAAGAAATGATTGTAAATAGTTTAATAGAACTAATTTTCGGTTGAACTCTGGAAACTAATGGAATTCGTAGAATCGTACGAATCTATATTTTAACGAATTACACTTACTATTTATGCTAGTGAGAAACCTTACAAGCTGATATTACAGTACTTACTTATAACACTTTCAAAATATCGTAAATATAAAAACAATATAAACACGTTTTGGATTCTGTTCTTTTAACCTATCTGGATGATATTAACACCAACGATTCACAATACCTTTATGCAAGATGGGGCTGCGTACCACACAGCTAAATCTATAAAAACATATCTTCTTGAACGTAACATCCCGGTTCTTCCTTGGCGTGGCAATTCACTACATTTGAATGCCACTGAGAACTGTTGGGCTTTACTTAAAAGTAAATTTGATACTTTTAGAAACACTTAATAGATTTGAAGAACAGAATCCTAAATGTATGCCCCAGAAGAACGACTTTGAAATTAAGGCTTATACAGGTTGTAACAAAAATGGTGGGCTGACTATACACAGGCGGCTTCTACGACTAAAAATAAGGAACAAGTTTATATGTCCCAAAATGGCTTATTACTGAGTTACAGCTACATCAGGGTTTTCAGTTTTTTTATTCAAAAAGATAATAACAGAAAACGGAGTTGTTTAATTGAAATCATAATAAATGTTCAAAATGACCTCCACGGGCAGCAACACACTGCTGAGCTCGTCGGATTATGGACTGCCTCACGCGCTCAGAAATTCCTGGTGTGTTCCGAATTTGCTGCCATCCACCTTCCACTCTCCGTCGAAGATCCTCAATGTCTTGAACTGGAGTAGAATACACCATAGATTTTAGATGTCCCCATACGTAAAAATCGAGAGTATTTAGATTGGGAGAACGTGAAGACCACGATACAGGTCCACCACGACCAATCCATCTTCACTGCTGTGACTCAGTAACCAACCATTTTAGGACTAATGTTTATATAAACTGTTTTCCTTATTTTTAGTCGTAGAAGCCGCCTGTGTATAGTCAGCCCACCATTTTTGTTACACTCTGTATGCCGAGAAAAGAATCAAGCAAGTTATTGGCAGAGGGGGTGGGATAACAAAATATTGATTATAATTGATTTTCCCTGTAAAGTGATAGTTAATATTTTCGTTATCTAACCAACCTATGTATATTAATGTTTTAATCGAACATGATATTTAATCCACGTATCTTCTTCTAAAAGTGGCGTGCCCTTTACAGGGCATTGCCGATCGTCTCTCCATATGTCTGTAATGTGCGTGTCAAGTAACCTACAGACATAGGGGACATACTGCTTAACGTGGGCTCCGAACTCAGTGGTTAGACGTACGATGAACTGAGCCACGACCGTCACTCCACGTATCTACAGTTTAAAATTGAAATCGACTTTTGAGATTATAAATTGTTATAACTGCCTAATATTATTTTCAATAATTTTAAGCAACTCCATAATGAACAAGAAATCGACGCTCCACAAGGGCACAGTCGTAAAGCTATAGGTCACATTACGGTTCTGAAACAGTATGACCTCTTCTAATAAATTATCTTTTATTTTCAAAGGAATTATAAAGCTTAGAAGTATGGCTTTGTATTATTTCCCTTGATTGCGAGAACAATTAAATAAATATCTACCATTAAAAATCAATTTAATTTGCAGCGTATTAAAAGAATTGAGCATCGTTTTTGTCAGTATTAAAAACTCCTAAAAAGACAGAAGATTTTTACTTCTTCGCGGGTATTTCCTTGCCACCTGTTAGAAAGTAAAATGTTTTAGTAAATTGATTTTACTTGTTTCACCTTTGATTTTTAGCTACACGAAAAAATAAAAAATGTCAATAAAACCTGTCACAAGTGTTCTTAACAACGAATTGAGAAATCTGTAACTTCAGAACTAGCAGATTATATCCCGACAAACGATACGTTGAGTAAATCATGTCCAACTCGAAACACCTTTATTATTGAACACTCGTTACATATAAACAAACAAATTAGTAACAAACTTGAAGCTGATATAATGCCCTTTCATTTAATTCTTCTAATAATTTATTTACACTAATCGCAAATAATTTCGGAAAACTTCGAAATAATCATTTAACGAATTTTCTAAATTATTTTAGTTCGTTATCAGTTATCACTAAGGTAGGTTTCAATTTAAAAACATATACGTAACAAAACCGATATGAAAACAAAACAACTGCCTGTTGCATAATACACGTTTTAAAGGTATCTATTAATTTTGATGCTTCAATATTCCACACCTGGGCTGTAATCAGTACAACCAAATGTGCAAAAACTGGCTAATCAAAGAGATTTGAACATTGTTGAAATAGAAATAAAGACGAACAAAGCAAATATCATCAGTTTTACTTTAGCTTTCGTGAACTTCGTGTGTGTTCAATACTGAAATTTAATTTTTGCTATAATTTTCGAATTAAATGTTTACGTGTAAATGAGTACAAAGAAACTTTTGGTGTTACAGGCGCGGGAGTGGTGTTGAGGTCCTTCCTTGCCAGGTTCTAGCTCTTCAAGGTGAGTTTTTTGTTTTTTTAATTTAGATAAGTATATTATGCATTATCATAACCGGTGTTTTTTATGTTGTTAGTTATATGTTTATTTATTGAGTAAAATATAAGTGTCTTAATTTAGAAAAATTTGTAAACTTAGGTTGTGGCTCTAAATCTACATTTAAAGCTTTAAATACAACGGAACTTAATTCGTTCTGTTGCATTGTTACATAGCACAATGTAAAATTTATACATATATTCTTTTGATTATTGATAAAACATAAAGTGCTAAGCAACAAACAAATTGTTTGAATGTAGTGAAGTAATGAAGTAATCTCAGATTACTTAAACTTAAACGAGCCGGTTCCTACATACATAATTAAATAACAAGAACGAGGAAAATCTGGTATTCTTGTGCTTTATTTTGAATATTAAAATGTTACATACTTTAACTTGTCTATTAAAATTAAAAGAATCCACAAATAGTTTTATTTTAAAAACCGTCTGGAATTAAATGATCAAATGTGCGGAAAGCAGTGGCTTGGCGTGATATTTTGATCCGTGGACGCAATGCTAAACAACAATGCGAAGTACTAATTATAAAATAATGTTCGCTTTAAAATTACAGAAGACGACCAATAAATAATTGTTGACTATAACAAGATAATAAACAATAGTTATTTAAGCATCAAGGGAAGTAAGTAGCTTTTACCAGTCGAGAACGAGTTTGCCAGCCCGAGCGAGCGAGGGCTGGCAAAGTTCGAGACTGGTTGTAGATAGTTACTTCCCGAGCATGCTTATAATATTTTTCTCCATTGCCAACAAAAATTTGAATAATTTTCCCTTAATAATTCCACGTTAATTGATAGAAAATTAATCTACTACAAACAAAGCAAATAATCACCTAGTGTTGAGTTGCTTAGTAGCAATTGTTTTTCAGTTGTTTCTGTCAATATAAAAAACCACTTGTACTTGCGTTTCGTGGTAGTTTTCAAAAGATAAAATGCAAATAGGCGATAAGGACAATAGAGAATTTAGCGTAGGATGAAGCGGCAAATATTGCGTGTTTGGAATTACTACCAGAAAAATCGAAAATCCGTTATGAAAATGCATACAAGTTGTTTAAAAAATGGTGCGCGAAGAAAAACATCTATTCAGTGGAAGAAAACGTGTTTTTGGCGTATTTTTTAGAAAGATCAGTCAAATTAAATTCTCCATCGAGCTTACTCGAAATTAATCTTTTTGAATGATGCTCCTGACGAAATTTATTTGTTAATGAAGGTTGGTTTTTAATATAATCTAATAAATTAGTTCTTTAACTCTTTTTATACAATTTTAGTTATACCCTAACCCTATTTATCTTAACAAGTTTTTACATTTCAAATAGGTTAGGATCAGTTAAGTTCAAACCCGTTCAGATCACTTACAAAACTAAAATTACTGTAATAACACGTAATTCACTTACTTCCCTTGGGGAGTAAGTTTTACCTTACTTCCCTAATGTCATGACAACCAGTAAACAAACAGTAAAATCAACTTACCTGCAGTGGATATGTCAAAGTAAGTGTAACTTACTAGATGGGCATGGAGAAAAATAATTTTCTTTTGATTGGAAAAAAAACAGAAAACAAAATAGTATTTACACTCTAAATTAAATTACTACGAAAAATAAAATTGAAAACTGTAAATTAAAGTAATATCATAGGTAATATATTTATTTAAGCAACAAAGGTTAAAAATAAATTTTCCGTGACAATGAAATAATAAATTAAGCATGATATATCGTATTGGCTGAGGCTGATGTAATAGTATATTGTAATACAAGTGTTGAAAGCTTTTGTTTGCCACACGAATGTGAAGTTTGCAGCACTCACTATCGCATTTGCAGCACGAGCGATAGTGAGTGCTGCAATCACATTAGTGTGGCAAAGAGCTTTCAACACATGTATTGCACGCTATTTTTTCTACAACCACATTTCCATAAAAAAATCTAAATATTTCTGCAAAATCTGATATTCATCATGACATTTTTTAAAAAGTAATAACTAAAATCACAGTCTTTCTTTTTGTGTGTATCTTGTATGCGTGTATAGCCAATCTGCTCGGAGCCGCTTTTTTAGGCATTACTTCAAGTCAGACGGCTGTGTCATGTGTGTGTTACTTCGTGTGTAGTGGTCTTGTTACTCTATCTCATAGACCAGTCTTCCGAGTAGAGCACAGTTAATTAAGCCCAACTATAAATGGTCTCACCAGGCCTAGTACCGATCCCAGAGGCCTGAGAAAAAATCTCCACCAACGTAGGGATTCGAACCCGGGACTTGCAACATGCAATCCTAGCTCTCTTACAACTGAGCTACCTGGCTTCTATAAAATCACAGTCTAGTCTATATTGAAATGAGTGAATTTGTTTCACTGCTAGGGAGACTGATAAATAACATTTGTTACAAATTTTCATATTATGATTTTCATAATTTTGACATACATAATAATAATTTATAAAAACAATTCAAAATGAATGAAAGTGATTGTAAAGATTTCCCGAATACTCCTCCTAATGTTGTTGAAGTTGCAAATGCTACATCTCTGGAATTACTACCTGATAAATCCAAATTAATTCAGTGCTTTCTCAACTACTGACAGATTCCACCGATTCCCCTACCACTACAGTGACAACAAATCACAATTTGGTCAATTCCTTGCCGCCAGGCGTTAATATTAACAATTGTACATCATTTACATTTAATTTTAATGTTAATAATTAGTCTATAACTACTTGTATAATACTTACTACTTGTATTGTTAAAATAAAAGTTTTCCATGATTTTGCTTTAGCATTTTGAAAGAACTTTCAACACTCAAAATTTGCGTGTTGAAAATTTCTTTCCACACGCAAATTCCACTTGTTCGGCAAACACTTATTTTCAATACTCGTATGGAGACGAAATCTGAAAAGCCTACTTACCATGGTGGTTGTAGAAAAACTATATTGTTAAACCTTTAAATAACTAAAAGAATAAATAAGAAAGATATTAAAACATAAATGAAACATTGAATATTTGCTGATTAACTTAACCCAACTCAACCAGCCTAATAATGCTATAATGTGAAACTAGCAGAAGTTCGAACTTCATTCAAGTTAGGTAATTTTGTGCGTATGAAATTGCTCCGAATAACACTGAAATACACGATCTAAGCTTCATGAAAAACAGGCATGCGAATTACATCCTTAGAATTGATAGTTCAGTTGAAATTCAGCATAAGTTGCATATGTTTTCTTGATTTTCATTACTTTTATTTATGTACAACCAACAAAACAAGCAATTTTTATCTTTATAACTAATTAAATGTAACAAAATTAAATTAAGTAAGGGATGCAGTGCATTGACTGCTTCCATGGATGCCACATCACTAACGAAAAGTTAAAAAAAGCAAGAGTACAAAAAATTATATTCGCTTTATTGAATTCAGTTTACATACTAAATATAATTATCTACCATGATGCTTTTCAATACTTCCTATACTGTGGACAGTATTTTGTAATAAATCTGTTTGAATACCTACCGTTTGCTGTGAAACTGAAATGTTCAGTTGTGTGATTATTTAGGAAAACTTTAAGAAATCTAAGAGATTCAAAAATCTGCTAGATTGAGATCAGGGGAACGCGCTGGACAGGTGTTAGGAAGTGTCTAATGCATAAGACCGATTTGAACCGATAAACTTACCACCATTTTTAAATACGGTCGTTAATAGATTTATAAGCAAGAAAACGACTTCAAAAATGTATCGACAAACTATTACCATGGTTTCTGAATACAAAAGTGTTTTATTTTACTTACTCTGCTATTAATACCTAATTTCAGAATGTAGCTTTTCGTACAATTTCTTTGAAAAATTAAAACTCTAAATATGAAAAGTTTCACATCCATTGTTTGAACTGAAAGGTGGACGTAGAATTTAACGCTTCGAATTCTAATCTAGGGTTGAATTGTAGGTTTAGAAGACAAGATTTGATCAGATCTTCAATTACTGAATCTTTCTTAAGACTAACGTAAATTTGAATCCAGGATTTTAATTTCAAAGTTAAAATTTTTGATTTTAGTATTGAAATTTAAAATATAAATAAGAATTTTCAACATTTTTTGCAAATGTGTTTAATTTTGTTGTTTTGCGGAAATTTTACCTAAGTACATATAAAATTTAGCTTCAAAATTCAAGCTTCGGATTCTACTTCGAAAGGTTAATTTATGCAGGTATCTAAATTAATTATAAATTCAACCCCTATATTGAAAAATTACAATTCAAAATTTGAAATTTTGGACCGTATTCACAAATCGGCTGTCTAAATTCGAACATTATAGACTGACATTAGATGAGATCTAAATAATAGTTCGAATCGTGATTGCATACATAGATTTGAATGTCGGATTTAAATTAGATTTCAACTTTAAAAACGACTATAAAAACTATTTTTTCGTTGCCGATTCAGTAAATAGCATTTAACATGTAACATTTGGTCATATTCGAAGGGGACAGGTTGATGTTATTATTTGTTTATTGAACATCCTGACAGTAGGGAAGAAAGTGTGAAGTTACCTCCCTATGGAAGTAAATAAAATGATTAACTTAGTGACAATTAATGTCAAATTTTAGACATTATTTACAATCTTAAACGCAAATGATAGTAACAGTGAAAAACTATAGCAATAGGTGCAGGCTCCCTTTATGCTCGAACTACATATAATCTTCCATGCGCAACAGATCAAATCTCACTTATCTTAAGTGATCAGTTGCATTATTAACATGAACTGAATCTGCAGAAGAGTACGAGGTGTATTAAAGTGCTAAGGTCTCTTTTTTTCTTGGGACGGGGAGCAGATACAAACATACAGCTTTGTTCATTGTTGAACGCACTCTTTATGAATGTGTAGCAGAGATGGCAGAACCATACGATGCACACCAAGGCCCGCTGAATTAATATTGCATATAAATATAAGGCCTGTCCACTTCATTTAACTATGCATTTGTGACAAATGTATAGTTCACCTCAAATGGCGCCTGCGTCCTTGCTAATTGCGTCTTGGCTAAATGAAGTGGACAGGCCTTACATGCAATATTAAGTCAGCGGGCCTTGTGCACACAAATCTAATTACAGCAGTTGCAGTGTGACAAAAGTTTTTTACACTTAAAATGGAGAATTTTACGTTCAAGGATCATCGTGTTACCATCCGTTTTCTTAACTTGCGTGGGGTCAAACCAGTTGACATTCATCGACAATTGACTGAAACATGTGATGATGGGCTTATGGACGTGTGGCAATGTGTCAATCAATCTTGGCACGTGATGATGTCATGAATGGTGCTTTCCTTCCCAAAAATTGTCACGATGGATGAAACATGGGTACCTTTTTTCAATCCTGAAACCAAACGTCAATCAAAGCAATGGAAGCATACAGACTCACCGCCACCTAGAAAATTTCGACTTTCCGCCAGTGCCGAGAAAATAATGGGGAGCCATGTTTTGGGATAGCGAAGGCGTAATCCTCACACATTGCGTTCCAAAGGGCACTACGGTGACTGCTGCTTCCCACAAAGACGTTCTGGAAACGAAGTTTCTTCCAGCATTGCAAGAAAAACGGCCAGAGAGGGGTCCACATGTGTTTTTTTTATCAAAGCAACGCTCCAATCATCGGGCAGCAAATCTTCAGAATTTTCTTCGTGACAAAAACATTGAAGTGGTTCCTCCTCACCAAGTGATTTTTGGCTCTTTCCAACGCTAAAGAATAATCTCCGGGGCCGCACATTTTCCTCTCATGCTGCTCTGGCATCAGTAATTTTCCAGTGGGCTAAACAGACACCTAAAGAAGCATTCGTAGTGGCCATGCAATCATGGCGTCGTCGTTGCGAAAAATGTGTACGTCTAAGGGGAGACTATGTTGAGAAGTGACTAAAGTTTGATATACAGTGTTGTAAGTAGTTTATAAGAAACTAAATTACCTTAGCACTTGAATGCACCTCGAAGTAAATAAGGACAAATTATTACCTACACAACTTAGTCTAAAGCCGATGTCCTTTAAACCTTGAAATGTTTACGTTTTAATTATTGCTATTTTAAAAGATATAATTATTATTATTTTATCAAAAAGAATCACTATGTATAATCAATTTTTAAGCTTTAAAAATTATTATTCATATTCTTATTCAAAAATCATTTTTGACACTTTAAGAAGTTAAATAAAGGCATACATTCTGAAAATAATTAATTTCATTAATTTATTGTGTCATTCATGAATTCTTTTAAAGTATTTGTTTTAAAATAAATATTGTCGTTTTGATATGATTATTAAATTAACTCAGAATAATAGAAGAAGGGGCAAGAGAAGGCGTAAACTTAAAGTAGCTTAATGTCATTTTAATATTAATCAAATCTTGAAAACAGAGCTTTCGAGGTATCAAGCTTTGATTAAACACCGAAGTACTTTTATTTCATTAGTTGTCAATCTGTCAGTATAATTTTCCCCGCCATTTTAATAAACAATTCTTGCAAGTATTCGCCAGAGAGACATTTATTTTTCACTTTCTTCGAAATTTTTCAAAACTCCTACGCAACAAGTTTTGTACAATTCCTTCAATGACTTACATCAAATTTAATAAAACAATAAACAGCATCTTTCCTTTAAATTTGAACGGCTTTAACAAATAAACAAATACACTCAACCTTGCACGGAAGGATACATAATACAAGTTATTAGAAACGAGGAAATGAAACAATAACCCTTTCAATTTTTCTAAACTAATTAATCATTTCCCAAATTTAATTACCTGGCACGCCTTTCACACTTACAATTGCGAACTTTTCTATATTAAAAATTTCCAGATCAAGTTTTATGTACTTGCTTTTGTTTTTGATGTCTAATTCTAATTTCACGTATAAAGAGATTATAAAAGTATGAACTCCTATAAAATGGTTGAGTTCATTTTGTTTCGGTCGTATTAATTACTGCAACAAATTAATATTCACACTTTCAGCATAGCTCTGAATAACTGTAATACGCAGACTAACTTTTCCAAATTTAATAATAATTTAGCATTAACGAATTAATGGTTATAAAATCCAGTAAATGTGTTTTAATGAGAAACAGTAAATATTTCGCTTTATCTTTTATACTAAATATTTAATGAAGATAATATCATATGTAGTTAATTTTTGCTTTTGTCGTGGATATTTCACCACCGGTTGTTATAAATAAAATGTTTATTTGTGCCATTTTTATTTGTAGCGACTGGTAGCGAAATGCCCACGAAAATCACCGATTCAAACGCACAGTTTCTTTTTAAATTTGAATTTAGTGTTGGATGTGGTATTATTTCTATTTTCTGCAAAATAATATTTATTTGATGTAGGTAAATGTTAACACGATCTCGATATAACATATGCCATCGATCTGCCGAAAAAGAAAAAAACCGTTAGAACCGTTAATCCTGCCCCCGACTGGTGGCCTAACTACCACAAACAAACTCAACGGTTTTTGCTTTATAAACGAACTTTCCGAAAATAAAAACAACCCTTCTCACGTATCAATTCTTAGCTATTACTTTGTAAATTCTTCCCAAGTTCGTTACACAAACGGGCCGCTTGACCATAAGTATTTCACGCTAATCCCCGAATCGTCTCGTTCAACCACACATGGAGGCGTATGAAATTTCATCCCTTCGTCCAACCAAACTAATTTAGTTTCCAAATAATGAATAACGGCAATTACTTCTAAAAAGCGTTCTAATTGCAATAAGCAATTACCGTTATCTAAAACTAGCAAAAAGATGGTACGTTTTCACATTAAACCCCGCTTCAAGTCGATTGTTTCCGTTATGAAACGCCGCTATGGGAAACCTCTCGGGCTTTTTAATCCGCGGACCGCGGGATAAACCCGTTCCCGTTCAATAAAATTATTTGCTGTTTGGTATCAATCGATACACCGTCACACCAGCAGAACGATAGTAAGTAACCACTAAACACATCAGAAATTACATTTGGAACAATTATTTCTGAAAAATAAAAACACAGGGATTTTGGCAAATTTCACCACTTCTACTACCACTCGTCAGCCAATAGGAAAGCAGAATACGATTTTCGGGCTATAAATACGCTCGAAAAATCCATCTCATCATCGGCGTCTTTGTACGCTTGATCGAAATCAACGTCTTGGATCGACATCCTTGTACCAGCTACCACGACACCCTGCTGGAACCGCCGCCGTCGCCCACGTCGCCAGTCGCCGCTCGTTCCCAGCCGCCTCAGCTTTCCTCTGGAACCGCCCACGTCGCCGGTTGCAGCTCGTTTCCAGCCTCCTCAGCTTTTCTCCGGAACCGCCACCGTCGCCGGTCGCCGGTCGCCGCTCGTTCCCAGTCGCCTCAACTTCCCTCTGGAACCGCCGCCGTCGCCCATGTCGCCGGACGCAGCCCGTTCCCAACCACCTCAGCTTTCCTCTGGAACCGCTCGCCGACGCCGTTCTCAGCCACTTCAAGGAACCTCTCGTCGCCGTCCACGTCCCCGGTGGCTGCCTGTTCCCAGCCTAACGCCACCACCTTCAGCAAACCTCTTGGCCCAGGTTCTCCACCGTGGCCACCCTCTGACGCCGTACGTCCTCATTGCACCGTCTTCCAACATCGACGTCCTGCCGCCTTCGCCGTTGCCGCTACCACCGCCTTCGCCGTCGCCGCCGTGTATCAAAACCAACGTTTCTTCACTGTGTTATCCATCAACAAACACTTTGTGGAAAACACATTCATGTGAACTGTCTTGAAACCTGTTGTTTCTATGGTAAATTTCATTCGCTCTCAGCTCTCATGCACTTAATCATCGTCAGTTTCAGTCTTTTCCTGAGATATTTGATTCTGAGTATGTTGACTTGACAAATTATACCTACTGCAATTCGATGGCTTAGCTGTGGAAAGGTTCTTTCGCGCTTCTTTCACCTCAGGAATGAAATTTATATATTGCTTACAAATAAAAACCATTGTGTATTGTCGATTGTCTAGGGGTCGTTTGGATTTAAAAGCCTTTCGTCACTTCGACTTAGGAGGATCTTTTGTGAGTAACCCTACAATTTATTCGGTTCCATGGATTTTTAGGCTCTTAATGAAGTCTATTATTATGCTGGAGGTCATGATCCCTACGTCCTCAGCCGTAATATATGCCATTACGAGGAATTTAAGCCTGCTGCGAATTAACGCATCGCAGTTGCAGAGTATCTACATGTTCTGCGGTTTCATATGCAGACTCACAAAGTCTGCAAGTTTCGGTGTCGGCTTTGCCCATCTTTTTGAGATGGTATCTCAGAGGGCAATGACCGGTTAAGAGATTGGTTATCAATCTAAGATCTGCCTTTCCAAACTCGAGAAGCTTTTTGGCATTTTGTGGCGAATGTTTGATAAACTTTTTCGCGTGGTTTTGTCCTGGAGTACTCCTCCAGTAGAGTTCTTTTTGATGTTTTTCTCAGTTTCGTACTTCTTCCACAATGCGGCTTTTAGTTATTCCACAAAACGGCTCTGTTTATCAGATACCGAGTGGCTTTGAAAATTGACATTTTTTTGCGGATCTGGTGAACCACATGAACAATTTGAATTTAAAGTTGCAGGGCGAAAATATCTTAGTTTGTGATTTATTTCCTCATATCAAGGCATTCAGAGCAAAGTTGATACTTCTGGAAAGCCAGGTGAAACATTGCAACTGTGCTCATTTGTCATGCTGTGCAGAATTGCGTAAAGAAGGTAAAGCAAAATTTCCTTCCTCATTCGCAAATTCAGTCATTTCAGATTTCAGACAAAAATTTCAGGAGCGATCTGGATGCCAGTGAAAAGGAAATTAGACTGTTTCAAAATCCGTTTGACTGTGACGTTATGGATGTTTCAAATAAATTCAAATGGAAATTATTGATAATCAAGAAAATGATCAGCAAACTCGATTTTTATAAATTTTTGAACCCTGAGGAGTTTCCAAATTAGAAAGAATTTGCTTGTAGATTTATCTCCATTTTTGGGACAACGTATATCTTGCGAACTTTTTCGCGAATGAAATATTATTATTACTATCAGCCTGCAACATCCCTATGTAGGGCAAAGGCCTCCCTCTTTCCCTCATTCTTTTTCACACTTCTTTCTTTTCTACTCAATTTTTCGTAAGGGGTTTATCAAATCAAAATACAGGGCAAATTTATTTGATGAACATTTGAAGTCGATACTTGTAATTAGCGTTTCAAAATTTGAACCTCAATTTAATGAGATTTTAAAAACAAAAAAAAACAGTTCCTTCATTCATATTAAGGATTTTAATTTTGATGGAAATATGAGCATTTGCCGGTTTTGTTTGTCGCTGTCAATAAAATTTAATTCCACGTACTTAGTAATAATTAGTTTATGAAATTTGTGCTTCCAAAACATTTTATGTTATGTTCCTGCAAAACTGTAAATACCTATACTTCTATCCAAAATGCTAAATTATTTTGCAATTTTAGCTATTATAGCACCATATATTTTTGATAATTTTAGAATTGGGTTAATTTTTTTATTATTTAGCTTCCTCTCGGGCAAGGGCGCCGCCAGGGTTAAATAAAAGGGGGGGCATGAATAAAATTATTGTTTTACATGGCGTTATTTATAAAATACATCAAGTATATGACATTTTAAATTAATTGCTTAAAATTATATCATAATTTATATAGCTATGAAAATAAAAATATTAATCTCCTACGCTCCCTGCCAAATTTATCTATCACCTTTTCAATAAACTCTGGCTTTTAAAGGGGGGGCAAGTGCCAGGTCTTGCCCCCTCCTGCCGGCGCCCTTGCTCTCGGGTTTTCCGTTCCCGTTTTGCTCTCGACAGTGACGTTCCTGCTTTTATGGTTCCCCATCATCTGTAAACTGTCCTCTTATCGATTCCGTAAATTTAATTTTAAAGATTCTGTAGCTTTATTGGGCACTTACGAGTAGTATGTCTGGTTTTTCTTCACTTAATTTTAGAATAAGTTTTCGCTTTTCTTGTTCTGTTAAGTTTGACATTTGTACCTAAACGTTTTTGGATAGTCACGAAGAATGACTAAGATTGCTTCACATTTTCTTTTAACTATCATGAACCTACTACAACTAATTCTGATGTGTTATCAAAAACAAAAGAATTAAATTAGTGCCAATTTTAAGTTCGCCTACCTTATAATTAATGATGTTTTAACAAAAATCTGAAATAATATTCGAATGAAATTTGATATTAAACATAGCTTAAATCACACGCGTTGGGAATAATGAAAATTGTAAAATATAAAAAGCTTTTAAAATAAAAATTTTAGTTGCTAATTAGTGTAAACATAGGTATAGGTACCGCTCGTTACAAAAATTATAATCCTCAGTTTTAGAAGATTAAAGTAAGGATTTTAGGATATTCACGAGGCGATAAATGTTTATAAAAATAAATTGCATTATTTCTTAATAAAATGAAGCAAGCACCAACTAATATACAATAAATTAGATATGGCTGTACCTACTGTCAAATTCAATTCACTTAGGTATAGTTTATTTCTTCTTTGTATCATGAATAAATCTTCAATATTTCCCCAAATCTAAAAATATATAAACAACTTTGAAAATAACCAACTATACAACTTATTAAAAGATGTAGAACTATATAAACACAGAATAAGAATGAGGCAATGGCGATACTTACATCAGGCATCAGGCAGAAGAACAAGATTGATATGATAATAGGTACTTTCTTGACATTCAATAATACTTGGTTTCTAATGAAATGTTTTTTATCTGATGCGTCCTTTTGTAAGAAACAACGCTGGCAAACAATTGGGTTTTTTGGTTAAATTAAAGAACTGTTTTTAACCAAGCCATATTGTTAAATTGAGATGTACCTATAGTTTAAGTTTGTCGTAACGTATTTTTTGTTGTTTCAAAATATAACAGGTTAACATTTTTCAAGCGCTTAAAACAAAAAATTCATATTTCTGAATGTGTGTTTATAAAAATAACTTTATGAAATTTCATTTATAACTTAGAAATTTACAAGTATTCGACTAGGTTACTAAGTAGCTACCTACCTATATCAATTCTTTAGTAAAAGATCTACTGAAACATAGTCGGCTATGATCATATTTTAATTTTCTAATTTATTAAATTCGTAAAATTAACGTTGGTATTTTAACTAAGACTTAATTCAAATATAAATTCGAGAACCAGCAAAAGGACTTAGGTTTACTTTCGTATACGATGTAAAAATATGCAACAGTATTTACATCGGAAAGATAAAACCGGAAAGCATACGATAACCAGCGTTGTCAGCTACACGAAAAAAGATAAATAAACAAGAAAACACATATACCTAATGGAAGAGGAAACAAAAACTCTTGTACTCACAGTTAAAGATAAGGAGTGATAATTTTGTGATTCTGTTTTATATTATTATATTAAAATGTGATCAAGTAGTCGAGGCGATTTGTAAATTAATTAGTATTACGTAATTGTGATATAAAGTTGAATTTAATTCGATAATAAAAATTAATAATTCGTGCTCGTAGATAATTCAAGGCGGTTTGCAATACAAAGTTGCTTTCCTAAATCAAAACCACAAATTAGAAGCGTTTTTAACACACGCAGGTACCTAAACACTCTTCTTTTTTATTTTTAATGTATAAAAGCAATTAAAAAACGAAGTGGGTAATACTTTTTCCCGGTCAGTAGGTTCCCATATAATCTCCATGTTCTATTTTTTAAGCATCTAACAATGTAAGTCAATTTGAGTTGAGACAGGACAACAACACAACGTATCGGCGCCAGGGATCCTACAGAACGCGCCGCCGGTAAAAGGGCCATAAATAAACTTCACCAACTTAATAAAAAAAAAAAGAGAAAAAACCGTCAAATAAAACCAGCACACGTCCACCTTCGTAAGGTTGTGGTGCCCTCTCGTATTGGTCGCGGTTTCCGCGGCCACGCCTCGTAATTTTATTGAATTAATTTATAGCCGGTTGGGGATATTATTAATATAATTTTGTTATAAGGTCCTGATTTTCTGGTTGTCTTTTACGTGAAATCAACGACCGATAAAACTTTGTTGACAGAGGAATCTCTTGTCTCTTGTAATTAATAAGTGAAATTATGCAACAGATATCTTTAATACTTCATTCTGAATTAACCAACCGTCTGTTTTTTAAAGTTTCAGAAAGCATTTTTCTTTAATTGCTACTTGTAATTTAATTGGCTTAATTTAATTACATTTTCTAAGTAATTGATTAATTCGGTTGCCTGAACTTATTAGAAGATTATTTATGATTTATTTGACTGGCCTTAAAATATTAAAAAGAAATTGTTAGCTTCTAATTGGCAACTTAGGGACTTAGTTTTCTAGATTTTGCAGGACCCATAATTGCTCGAATGTAATTAATTACACCACCATACATTTTATAATTATAAGTAGGTACTAACTGGTAGGAAAAGTGTAACTTGTATCTAATAGTTATTGCATAATTTAGTAACGCGTTGATAAACAAAATTTATAGCTTCATATATTTTTTCTACTCCCACCATGGAAAGTGGGATTTTCAGACTTCGTCTCCATAGATACGAGTATTGAGTGTTTGCCGAACAAGTGAAATTAGCGTGCGGAAAATTTACTTTCCGCACGCACATGCATGATTTTCGGTGCGGCAAAGTATAATTTTGCCGCACCGAAATCAAAATGTCATAAATGACATTTGATGAATGTCAGATTTGATTTTGCAGAAATATTTAAATTTTTTTATGGAAATGTGGTTGTAGAAAAAATAGTGTGTAATACATGTGTTAAAAGCTTGTATTTGCCACTCTCATGTGACTGCAGCACTCACTATCGTTCGTGCTGCAAACTTCACATTCGTGTGGCAAACGCAAGCTTTCAACACTTGTATTACAATAGTAATTTGTAATACAAGTGTTGAAAGCTTGCGTTTGCCACACGAATGTGAAGTTTGCAGCACGAACGCTAGTGAGTGCTGCAGTCACATGAGTGTGGCAAATACAAGCTTTCAACACATGTATTACACACTATTTTTTCTACAACCACAAAAAATTTAAATATTTCTGCAAAATCAAATCTGACATTCATCAAATGTCATTTATGACATTTTGATTTGCGTGCGGAAAGTAAACAAATTAGCGTGTGGAAAGTTTACTTTCCGCACGCAAATCAAAATTTGAGTGTGGAAAGTTTACTTTCCGCACGCAAATCCAGATTAATCCAGATTTGCGTGCGGAAAGTAAACTTTCCGCACGCTAATTTTCACTTGTTCGGCAAACACTCATTTTCAATACTCGTATCTATGGAGACGAAGTCTGAAAATCTCACTTTCCATGGTGGTTGTAGAAAAATTACTATTATTGTTTAACTAACAGTGAGTAATTTGAAGTAATTGTGTAATTTTGCTGTACGGTGATTAATAACTTAAATGTAATCATAGATAGGTATAGCCACCACTAACATTAACGCTTCATTTAACATCGACATTAATTTCAGAATTGCAGTGGTTTAAATAAAATCTAATATAATTACATATTTTGTACTGGAAATTGATATTTTGATTTTATCACGGTATTGTAATAGGTTATAACTGAATTATTAATTTTAATCTGAAAGAACTAGCTATAACCAAATAGATTTAAGTGCCAAATTCCAAGCTCAAAACGAAACTGATTATATCGAATTACCTACTACAAATACTAGTTACGATTATATTTAGAATTAATTTTAATTATAAAGTTTTCTGTATCTCTTAGATGCAGATGCACAAATGAGAGTTACGACTGCTTAACTCAATTTTTGAAAAATACGACTTAGAGCCTTTCACTCGTAAGCTTTTCAATTAGAATCGAATTAATTTATCTTATTTGGAAATACAAATCTGTTAAGCACAGCAAATTAACGTTGTTATTAATTGTAGCTATAATTACAGTGTAATTACTTACAATATTAGCTAAGTAAAATGTCAATATTACAGAAATTTTTTATATCTTTCTCAGCAATGTTTGATGATTATTTTAAAGATGAAAGGACTTATTCTTGAAAAAGTTATTTTTACCTATTAATTAATTAAAGTTTTATTTAGGGCTATACACAGTACATAATCAATGATGATTAATGGCTGAAATAATGTTAAATATTGACTCTGAAAACCACCACAAAATTATTTCCAATCGACTTTTTTCTTGTACTTGTTACATAACTCAAGGAATAAACTAGTCCATTTATTACTGAAATTAAATCTTAACCTTTTTGTATCAAAATTAATGTCAAAGAAGTCTTAGCATACTTAGTGTCAATTAAGAAAATTATTTCTTCGAGTTTTAAGGAAATTTCTTTGAATTTGTTTTGTAATTAGTAAATATATAAAACAAAATGTTTTATTGGGTTATAATACAATTTCACTTAAAAGTTTGTAATTAGGTAATAATTTTAAATTTTAACCCAAGCTACGCGAATAAAACGAAATAAAAGGCAATATTAACCATTTATAAAATTTCCTCAAATGCAATTTATGGATATAATTAAATTAAATGGAGATATAGCCATTTAACTGTTGATGTATTAAAATTATCTTCTATTGTTTAAATTATTTAATCGCATAATGTACAATTTAAGTCAAAATTACTTATGCTTAATTCAAACAATAATTTCTAATAATAATGATACAATAATAAATAACAATATTTGCTTATTTCGTAGTTTGTAGATCTGTTAGTTTTGTTATTATTATTGCAATTTGCCTTTTTTAGTTAAAGTCCATGGCTACGTAATAATTATTATTAGGTATACCTAAACAGTACAGTGTGACTCCAAAAAGTAAAGTTATTAAGTGTGGCAAAATAATACAAACTGTTCCGGAATCAACAGAATTTTCAAATGACAATTATTACAAAATTAAAAAATACAGTTAAAGCTGGGGTTTGGTCACGCCTTTGATAATGTCAGTACTTATTCAACATTTGACAATTAATTTAACTGACGATTGCTTTGTACAAATACTGAATTTATCAAACACACATTTATCAACTAACATCAACCGCAGCCAACTCTAATTATAATCTTTTTGAAACTCCGCAAATTAAAGCAAAAGTTCAAGTTGTAGTGACATTCCATTCGAAGCTATTAAATTGATTGACCATATAACAAATGACGAAGTTTGTAGCAGAGTAGGAAAAGAAAGGAAAATGTGGAAGATCATACAAAGAAGAAAAGACAGATTTATTGGGCAAGTAATAAGAAAAGAAGGTTTGCTAATTAATAGGTACAGGGTTATTATAAATAATTGCTTAGGCGAAGTAGGCCGAAAATCTAAATGTAAATTTTGTTTCTGCTCCACACAAATAATGATTCAAATTGTATTGAATATGCACTGTTCTACACACAAGTGTTAAATTGGTTGCATAACGAGTCAATATTTATGTAAAAAAGTTAGAACCTGTTTTAAGTAAAATAAAAATTTTCTTACCATAATTTTCACTTAAAGAATGATCGATACAAACCCGAGACATATCTACACTAGACTCTGAGTAATGAACTCATTGTTAATAATGTAGCTATTCATATTACTAAAAAACACACCCAAAGATAATCCAAAACTTATTTAATCCTAATGATTATTTATGTTTATTTACAATAGATGTTGAAAGTGCTCCCCATTTTTAGTATCTATTATCAAATCTGTCCACAACTCTCCGAATATGAGCCATTAAAGATTTCTCTTCAATATACGTATATGTCTGGAAACGCAAAGAGCTTGAACAGAATGTATCCATTGCCCCATTGCCCGTCTTCATACACCGTTTCGATACAAGATTTAATAATAAAGGTGTTTTGTTCTAACGAGTAAACCATTATGCAAATTTAACCTAAGATATTGCTTTTTGTTTATTAAAATTTCTATGACAGCCTTTAATTACGCTTACGTATTAATACTCTGGAATCAGCAGTAGTCTTAATAATGACTGATTTTATTCACGTAAACTTTTAAGGAAGGGCGAAATCAACAGGCAAACTAACACAAAATACAATTATTCAAAAACACAGTAAATATAGTACATAACATACGAGTAACAATTGACAGTTCACTTGGAAAATAAAAATCACTACAAAAATCCCCGCATTATGTTTGTATAAAGCGACAAAATTTCATTACCACGGGCACCGCCTGCTTTGAGTGCTTTGACTACAATCATTTATAATAACCCTGTATAATTCAGGGTAAAATGGATGGAAAAACAACAAGAGGAAAACCAAGACAACAATATATACGTCAAATCATCGAAGAAATGGGCTGTGACATCTACTACTATGACCTGAAAGTAAACGCCAGAAATAGAGAAGAATGGAAAGCTGCGACCAACTAGCTTTACCTGATGACCACACACACAATACACGTAACTTATACATTTCATGCCCAACCTTTAATTTCTTTTTGATTGTGCTATATACGTATTTACATCTTTGCTAATATTTTTATAATTGCGCTTATGACTAGTAACGTCTTCATTACTGCAAATTACGTAAGATTATCAAATATTTTAATCTACGTTTAGGTTAAACCTCTACAAATGTATAACATACGTCTGCAATTAAATGCCAAATTTTTCACAGCTAAAAACATAATTTACGTAAATTACCCAAAGATGTAATCCCAAAAATGTTAGAATTTTTATGGGTTTTGTGTTTATTTCCATCATGTTGGATGTTCGTTTTTGTACTTATTAAAAATATGGTCTTAACTTAAATCGCATTTAAGTATTTCTCTTTTGCAACAAAACAGAATTAATGTAAAATCATCAGCCTGGTAACCCAACGGTTTTAAAACATTATTTACAAATAAAACTTTATAGTAATTTACCATGTTAGGAATTGACTTCAAAACATTAGGGGCACATGTTACTTAAAAACGTGACATTGTATATTATGTTCGTTCCCAATTTCCGTACAACGAGCAACAAAAGTATTATGGTAAGTTAGAAGTGGTTTTCCTGCCGTAAACACCCTACCAGGGACGGCTTTAAACTGTTCCCCTAAAATATTTTAACCTTTTATAAATGAATTTCGTTGTAAAATGTTTCGACTCCGGCCATGGTTTACAATAGTTGTTTGTAAACCTGATAATCATTTTGCGGACCTGAACGAACAGACTATACGAGCATATAATTTTACACAATTTTGTGTGTTGTATTCAAAATTAACAGAACTAAAACTTATAGATAATATTGTCGTCACGAAGTCAAACCATCATTAAAACCTTAATTGCCTTTTGCAGTTAAGAAATGTAATTATGTAACGTTTGTAATTTTAAGGTTTCAGCTTGAATTAGCTTTCCGTTTTTAATTGTCTTTGAACGAACATAAGTAGTTCAGAGGTAAATAATTTTATTGCACGTTCAGTTAAGTAATGATTATTCTTTCATGTAGGTACCAAACCTAAATCTATTTCATGGAAAAGCATTAATGTGGCAATTTTATTCTTCACGCTTTTTTGGTGATACTTAACGGTGGTGGAGACAAACATTTATTTTTGTAAATCTAGTTAATTGGCCAGAAAATTCAAACTGAAATTAGCTGATTATGTTATAATTTTAATATTAACACTACTACTACTACCACGACTATACAAACAAATTATTTTTTAGATGTTTCAAAACATATCATACCTGATTGTAAAAGAATTGGCCATTTTTCTACTTCTGATTGCGAAATTAAGAAACTGATCTGATTACTTCCACTAGCTTTCTTTCTCAGGATATTTAATAATGTTAATAATTTTACACAACAATATCTAGGTAGCTATTCAAATCTTGATTTTTGTAAATGACATTGAGGAGATGAATACGAGGTTTGACTCTTCGCACGGTAGTTAGATTAACCCCTGCCATAGACTTAGTATAAGTTTTAACTTGTTACAGTTGCTACGTAATTGTTAAGAGCGGCTGAAGTGAAGTGTTTGTTATTAGGTGCGTTATTACGAAAATGAACCGACAAAAATTTGAGCAACGTTGTGCTATCAAATTTTGTGTAAAGCTTGGCGAATCCACTACTGTTAACTGTTATTATCGGTTCGTTCGGACCCGCAAAATAGCTAGAAGCATTTTCCAACCTATGGATTATGAGGGTTAAATACATCTATCGTAAATCACCCCTACTAGGCCGGACTCGTTCAATTTTACAACTGCCTCAAAATCGAAGAATTCATTTATAAAATGTTAAAATATTTTGGGGAAACAATTTAAAGAAGTCTCTGGTTATGGCAGGTTTATTGCCCGTTGTAATAACTTAAGAAGTCAAGTAGAAATTGCGCACGCGACCGAGCAGACTATACTTATGAAAAGACAATGGGCTTATGGAGAACAATCCCTATCCAGGGCACAAGTATTCAGATGGTAAAAGGCCTTTTTAGAGGGCCGAGAAAGTGGAAGACCATGACAACGCCCCATGTTACACGGCAGTCTCCATCAATGAATTCATGTGGTTCCCCAGCCCCCCTATTCGTCGGATCTCAGTCCTTGTGACTTCTTTTTATTCCCCCTGCTGAAAAACCATTTGAAAGGACGCCATTTGGTACTTCCAAATAATATCCAGAAGAGCGTAACCGACGACTTGAAAGGCACTCCAGCAGAAGTTTTCCAGGACTGCTACGAACAATGGAAAAAAACGCCCCATCGGTGTATAGTTGCCCAAGGGAACTACCTACTTTAAAGGGGATAACCTTGATTTGTCAAAAGAATAAAATTTATGGTCTAAAGAAAATTAGTCTCATTATTTTTCTGCCAAACGTCGTAACAAAATGGAATCAATTGAAAGGAAAATGTATTAGATTTAACTTATTTTTAGATCGAAATTATTTCCTGTTTCCTACAAAAGTATTTAAAATTACCTAACAGATGTTCTGTTAGTTATTACGAATTAATGCATTTGAAGCAATAATTAAAAAAGTTGTAGTTTATATGTATAAATGACAACAGCCATGACATATAACAATCTAACATTTTATAATAAACAAACTTATTCTTATTAATAATGGAGATTTCCGAAAAAACGTATTTGAGTATTCACTGAATATTTGTTATGACGAGTTTTTTCACTTTGTTTTTTATTTTTATATATTTAGCAATTGGTAACAAAATACACAAAAAAATATTTAAAAGCTACAGGATAACATTCTACGTTACAATAGTTTGTTATCGTTGCCAAGTTATGGGTTACTGTGATGCAATCCAAATAACTTGTTTTACGTCTAATACTTTGTAATGTTAACGCGAAATGTACACATAAACCGTTTAGCAAAAATTCCATATTAAATAGCCAGCAGTTTACTTGCATTTTTCTAAATTAACGAATTTTTAATTTATTTAGTAGTTTCAAAAAACAAAATTTATTGTGCACTTTATAAAGTTGCACGGGTTTTTATTTATTTGCTTGGTCCCAAAGAAACATTCGCACTAATGCAAATAAAATGTAACAAAAGCTAATGTCATAAATCTAACGCTTTTTATTATTAAAAGCAACACCAACTAACAACCGTGATATTATATTTATACAAAATGTCATTGAAAAAATAAATAAGGCATACAAACCTAGAAAATATTACTAAATGTAATAAACAAAATATTTGCATGTGTATAACTGGACAATAAGAAATGTTGATAAACAGTCATTATCAAAAATTATAGTTAATTTAATATTTATGTAAGTAGAATTACAAGAAAACCAAAAAGTATGCTAAAGCTTTTTTGTGCTTTTTTATTAATAGTAATCTTTCATAAAAAAATTCCGTTCGTATTTGATAAGGGAATATTTGCATTAAATTAAGAGCAACAGATTCTTTAACGAATATGAATTAATTGTGAAACATATCTACATAAATTAATAATAAATAAATGCAAATTAAAAAATATATTTCCAACCGTGTGAATCCCTAAAATTTAATTTTCAAGCAAAAGATTTACTGTCAAAATAACGTCTATTTAGTAAGTTATTTCTTTGTGTTATTGGTTATTGCGTTACAAAGTTATTTATACATTTTCAGCAATGTAGTGAAATATGTATGTGCTTAGTATTGACCCACTTAGATAAAGGTAATTCAATTTGCAACAAAATAGTATTTTGGTTTTTGCTCGTTAAAAAAGCAACTGATTTTTTTATTGGCACTTCCGACGGTTGTATCTAACTGATAAATCTTATTTTTAAAAATAATTATGGCAAAGCAAGAATTATTCGCGAGTAATGTACGCAGTTTCACCAAAACACAATTTTTGTGTTAATCTACATATTCCGCCAAGATTTCTCATAATTACTTATTTTATTTCTTCTAATATTATTACGCCTTATTGAATATTATGTAATTCAACATATAAAATAAAGAATGATAGACACATGCACTGCTGGGTAACCTCTCAGAACTTCTTAAAAGGCGTCTTTAAAACCGATAGCATGTCCAGAAAAAAAATTCTTTTACAAAGGACACGTGCCCTAATGATGTTAAGTTCATCGTTAAAATGCATCTGCTTTGTCCTTATCTCATTTTATAAGCTTAATCGACGGAATTTTGTCGATAAGAACCAAACCCTTGGTTGATTCGTATCTTATTAGTTAACCATTATTATTTTCTGTATTAATTCTATATCATCATTATTTGTTCTACTTTGTAAATTTTTGAAGGTCAAATTAAGTTTACTAGTAAAAATTGTAGTTTTTTATATTAAAATGATTTTCTAAAGAATTTATAAGAGAGTAAGTTGTGCTTTGTGAACTTTCAAAATACATCTTTCAATAATGTCTACGGCAGTTCTGTACTACTAATTTTTGTAAATTTAAGAATATTTCAAAAAGCTTAATCATTTTTATGTATTGTTAAGCTTAAAAACTGCAGAGCCAAATTATTCAGGGAAGTCAACGACAAGGTTTGTCCTGGAAAATAAAATAAAAAATCAGTGCACGTATCTAATTATTTCAAGTAGGTATCCACAATGTCAATTTATCAATAGCTAGCATTCAGATTAGTTTCATAATTATATGTAAATATGTAATTATTTTTGATGTTAGTTGCTTGTTGTTTCATCAGATGAATAATAATTTGTCTAGGTTCTATTTATTATGGAATAAAATAAGTTCCAAACTCTACTAATTTTTGAAATATGCAAAACCAGTAGTGTCGCCAGAATCGTAAATTTTTAAAAAAAGTTCCATAATATGACTATTTTTGTCGCTGAAGCCTTTTCTTCATGGGTTAACGTAACTCCGATTTGTTGTGTGGTTCTTAGTATTTTTACCAAGAAGAAAAAAGTTAATATTCATTTTTTAGGCTGTAAAAATGAAAAATTATTTATAACAACGGACAACGGCGATGAATTTGAGGAATTATAACCACTTTTAAGTAGAGATTCATCAAGTCAAGTAGCTTGATGTTCTTATAAATTGCTTGACTTGACTTGAAAACCAAGTTTTTCAAAAATTCACTACTTGACTTGACTTGATTTTCTTTTGTTACTGCTTGACTTGATATCAAGCTATTTCAAGCTGCTTGACACTACTTGATAACAAACCGACTATGTACGAAAACGCTCGAATCATTCATTCTTTTCGATTGTCGCAGGCTCATGTGGACATTTAGTATTCAGATAGAAGTTGGGGGTTCCCCGAGTTAACTGAAACGCTTGATAAAATTTAGAATAGACGTACTCAGTGTATGAAGTAGTGTGATGTGTGAATGTTGACACCTATCTTTTAGTATGAAAGGATACTATGGAATTACCACCCATTTCATTGATAATATAATTGGATTCTTCATTCCATCCTTTTAGATTTTGTTCTGGCGCATGGGCAACATACTGGATGTTCAACAACCAAGTTATTTTTTGATGTACTGCAATTCTACGACTTAACAAATTCTGTGTAAGAAATTACGACCGATAACACAAACAGCAATTTCACCTTTATTAAGGAATTTATAAGTTTTATTTGTGACATTGACCCTGAAAGTAGGCACTTTGTGTGTTTTGCTCACATTTTAAATTACGGTGCGAGAGATTTTATGAGAATAATCGATTCAGAACTTGAAGAGGCAGAGAATAGGTACTCTATCGGACGTAGACGAAGGTGATGATGAAATGACTGAAGAACTAAATTCGTCAGTAAAAAAATTCATAGTTTAGCAAAGACATTCTGAACATTTACGCAAAGATTTTGAAAATTTTGCAATACCGTGAACCTGCAAATGACCATGCCAAAACTTGACGTTATAACAAGATGGAACTTCACCTTCGAAATGCTACGATGGAGCTTAAATTTAAAAAGGGCTTTGAACGTCCTATGTGATAATGCAGAAAATATGAAACCTTTGAAGCTAACAGACATGGAATGGTCACTAATAGAACGAGTTTGCAAATACCTTACAATTTTCAAAACTATTTCCACAACATTAGAAGGCGAAACCTATTGTACACTTCCTACGGTAATAATTGGTATAAATATGCTTCTAGATAAACTAGAAACATGGGTCCATGGACTTGACAATAATCCACAAAGAGATGAAACTGATGAAAAATTAATACGTAGCATTCAAGCGGCGAGAGATAAAATTATCAAACAGTACAAGAAAAGCAACTGGATGTACTGAGTTGTTTTGATCTTGGACCCGCGACATAAAGTGGAAACATTTTCTAGTAGGGGAAAATGGTCGAATATCGACCACTTAAGGGAAAAAGCTGATAACTCGCTTACCTGATCAGATATTTATCTGCATTTTGTGGTAAATTATTTTTTTTGCATTTTGACAAAAAAAGTGGACTTTTTTTTATTAAAAAATCATAAAGAAAGCAACACTTTTTTTAACTATTTAATTTTACATTTTGCATTAAGTAAGTATGCTTTAAATAAAATATTGTAAATTGTCAGTTTGACAACTGTAAATTCTCAAATCCTTTTTATCCTATTTTGAGGGATTTAAGATGTCAAAATGCAAAAAAATATTGTGTACAACTCGTATGAAAGTATTGCTTTCATTACTAGTTGTACAAATAACTATAAAAACATTTATCTAGGCAACACTTGCTGCAGTTTTTTTAATGATTACTTATATATATTTTTTGTTATATCAAAAACAAAAATTTGGCGAATTTAGCGGGTAATATCGACCTCTCGGGTAAAATCGATCAGGTAGTCGGCAAATATCGATCAAACACTTTATTGAAAATTAGGAAGTTTACATTAAAGAAAAACTCTAACAAAATAATTATTATTAATCTGCACAGTCTGCACACATGTAATTTTCTGCTTCTTCAATATCTGTACAATCAGCGTGAGCCTATGAACAACACGAACGACACCGCCACCACAAATCATTTTTTCCACCAAAATCATTACAAACACTACATTTTTCGTCATTCGTGGTCTTTTTCTTTTTGTCAGAAACAAAGTTTCTCTTGACTTTTTCCGCATCCTTTAGCTTTGTCTTCTTTCTTTCTTCTTTTTTTTCTAGTTCATCTTTTAAAGGAGTCGAAGTCATAATTTTGGAATGTTGGGCTTTTCGTGACATATTTCTGGTTTTTAATTTCGGTAAGGGCAGAAGATCGGCAGAACTTTTGTTGCCCTGCTTGGGTTGAATAGTCTTGTCGGTATCATCACTCAACTGATCCTCTATAACCTCCTCTAAAATCAAATCAGAATCATCTGAGGAACATGAGGTTTGACGGTTACGTTTACGTTTATTTAGGGTCATTTTAGGTGGAGATTGACGCTTAGACGTGGATGACCCAGCCAGGGGTGAGGGAGATCGTTCGACACGTTGAATTGCAGGACCTTCATTTGTTTCCTCAGCATTACTAGGCCCTGAATTTGCTGCGGTAATATGAACCTCGCCGTCCGGCAAGGATGTCAATTCTTCTTCACTAAACACGAAACGGTTAAAGGGAAATATTCCGGTTACCTCAAAGGTTCTTACACCTTTTTCGACAGTGGCTACCCTATTAAAGGCATTTTTCAACAATTCGGCAATATCGGTTTGTAAGATTTTTTCAAGCTGCTTGGATTTTATATATTTGTCTTTTCTGGCTTATAACTTTTTTATTATTAATGCTATGTAAAAAAGTTATTATATAATAATAAATAATAGAAAATACGATTCTCTACAAAAGCTCGTTGTACAAACTTTTTGTAAGATTCTCGACTACAGAGATATAGCAAAAAAATGAATTAACCCTTCTTTTCAAGATGGCGGCCAAATGGAGGGGGTTACCACCCCGGAAACCCTGATTTAGATTGACCACTGACCCCTCTACACACCAATAAAAAAAAATCGTTGCCTACCCAAAATGCAAAGCTAAATTACTATTTGAGTGGACTATAATACCCTTAGCTTTGTATTGGCTGATAGATTATTATATGTGTGGGTTATATTTCGTTATAATAAGTGAATAAGTAGGTACTTATCTGGTATGAAGGTATTTTTTCCTCAAAATACCTATTTGAAAATGTCACTTTTTAACAAATTTTATACATCAACATTATTTTGCAAGTTTTTCTTTAGCTTGTTAAAATTTTTTAGTAAATTTTATTGTTCACAACCGATCCATAACAGTATCAAGAAAAACCTTTAGATACAGCAATAGCAGAAACGTGAATATACGAGGAGGGTTCAAATTTCACCCGGAATTTTGCCGCCATATACAAAATAATTTGTGTATGGCGGCATAGCTGTTCTTGATGATACACTGAAAAATCTAGAAGCCGTGTATGCTGTTGTTATGGTTACAATTGTTTTTTTTTAGTATATGCAGCCATGACGGAACAGCCAGTTCATAATAATTCTGTTGCGCGGCCAATTATCATTAAATTTCTTAATAATGTAAAGTTTTTTAAACTCAGACTGACCTGTGATGACACCTAGGTGTACACAGAATACAGAATCCAAAAAATCAAGCATAGAATAGAGACACAAAACTTCGCCGAAGCCTAAAAAGGCAAAGGTTATTTCAGCTGGGAATGCGGGGAAGATAATGGCCACTGTGTTTTGGGAAGCGGAGGGTGTTTTGTTTACAGATTTTTTATAAGATAAGCGTACAATTAATGCCTCTTTTTTACACTCAACTGCTTGCCGAAAAAGTTAAGCCTGCACTTTGGACTAAAAGACGGACGCGTTCAGGTAGGAGTGTGGTTCTCCTCCACATAATAAGCTCGCCCGCACACCGCCCGATTGATTAGGGAAACTTTCGATCAATTACACTGGGAATCACTTCCACATCCTCCTTACAGTTCCGATTTGTCTCCTTGTGACTTTCATTTGTTTGGACCACTCAAGGAAGCAATCGGTGGTATTCGATTTGAAGATGAGGAGCCAAACAACTTTTATGGAGGAGGGATGATGAAGCTTTCAAAAAGATGGCAAAATTTTGTAGAGTTAGAAGGGGAATATGTTGAAATGTAGGATAAATCATATTGCAAAGATTTTGTTCAAATAAAAGGTTTCAAAAAAATTTGGCTTAAATTTGAACCTGCCTTGTATTATAGCAACAAACCCTTCATCTTTTTTCATAGATTGGCAATACAAATGTTGGTCTTTCTATCGATAATTCTGTATTTTCATACGCGAACACTTTTAAAATTGGTGGATAAAAATTGTCAAAATAACATTTTGCTGGCCAATGTCATAATTTAAAAGTGAATTTTACCAAAATAATACGTGACGAGTATTAATTACCGACCTATCAATAAGTTCACAATTTTTTATAATTATCGAGTATATAAAATTCAGTTGAAAACAGTTTTGTTGACAGCACATAGAGAAAAGTTTAAAAATGTTCCGACTTACGAGGCCTTAACCGGCCATGTTGCCGGCTATATTCTTTGCGAAGTGTAAGTGCCGATACCTTTACCTTTTTAGTTTTATGTAATTAAACTAGAAGTTTCGACGAAAAGTTTCTGAAACTCTGAAAGTACAAACTAAATTTACGTATAACCAAAGAATACATAATAAATTTATACTCTTTGGTATAACCAAAACGGACCCAGAATTTGTTTAGTATAGCTTTAATAATTAAAACGGCGACTTACCTTCTGTTATAATACATTATTTTCCCAGAACCAACAATTGATAATAATTTATTTTATGTCACATTTAATTAATAGATACTTAGTAATAATAATAATAAAAAGAAAATAAAACCAGAAATACGTTTGTAATTTTTCATATATTAATTAAATTAATGATAAAATAAATCACTTTTTTACAAACGTTTTAACTCTCTTATTGCAGCAAATGACATTAAAATGGCTTGTTTTATAATAAAGTTGACGCTGATCTAGGACGTATTCTGTTAAGTCTAAGTATAATTAACCACTTATAAATTTAAAATTATAATTGGCTTTTTCTAATCTCAGTCTATCTTAAAATTTTAGGAAACTTAAATTTTTTCCAGGCAGCCTCCACGAAAATTAATTAATTTTAAAACTTTTTTCTAATAGTTAATTTACACTAAAATTTTCTATTTTTAAACGACAAAAGGAATAAACTAATTTAGCTCTAATTTAAACCTTTTTGGAAAGTAAAACCAAAGATATAAAAATAGAAAAAAGATGAATGATGTAATCGAATATCTTCTTAATTAAATAGAGTATAATATTGTAGATTAATAATCGGCTTAACTAAAATGCATTTAATGAATACAGTTGTTATTTTGATTGAAATTTCTTGTAGTTATGCATTTATAATTTTACAGTCTGCTGACGGTTGTATAATTAACTAAACTGATGATACATCGTATATTAATGTATGTAGATATATAAAGGAAATGCTTACTACATCATTCGAGTAGAAAATCATATTTTATTTTTCATTCCTTATTTAATTTATTAATACTCGTAGAATCCTAGATTAAATTGTTATATTTTTTTAGGGACAAATTCCTTTGATATTGTACACTTACTGCTTTTCTGCATAACTAATTTACAGACGAATTTCTGATCCTGGCATGCCTTATTAAAAACAATTTCGAGAAGGCAAACAAAACGACTTAAAAAACAAAAACAGCAACTGACCTTGGTTGATCAAACACACAAAATTTTTTTTACATATGCCAATATAAGTTTAATTCTGTTCGTTATTTGCGAAGCGCTTTCAACTCTTGATTCCTGGAAGCGGCTAGGTACAGCAGGATAATTTATCGACTTGCCTGTAGAATGCAAACGAGATTTCGATAAGGCGACCAACTAGGGTTTTGTATTAAAATGGCACAAGACGAAACGAAATATTTAAAAACGTTTCGCATACGTCCATCTTTTTATTTCCTTTGCTATTTAAATAATATAATTATTTCCTAATAAGTTTCTTAACTTACGAGCTATTTAAAAAAATTGTTCTATCAAAATTATTTTCGTTAAAAAGACGTTGACCCCTTTCTCTCACAACCAAAAAAGAAGAAAATTTCCCGTTGTAAATACAATAAAATTTAGTCCAAAATTTCAATTTTCGTGCATCGCAGCAATAAAACCGAACAAATTTTTGTAATAAAATTTAATTATAATATTCATACTGGGAATAGTTGGTTGTTTCGATACCGTGAAACTAATTTTATTTAACTAAAAAACTCGGTTTCTTACAATTAAACACCAAGTTTGAAACTTTAATCGAAACGATTATCTTAAAAGACTTTTCTAGTAAGTTCTGGTGTTTTCCCTTATATCGAATAATCCGCTAAAAGTTTGTATCGCGTTTATTCCTGAAGAATTAGGGGCAAAGCAATTTACCGTGTTGCTGATAACGTTGTATGTAAGTAAACTTTTCATACGATTGCTTGAAAATTACGGAAGTGCGTGCTTAGGGAGTATGTATTAGTGGTTTTTAAGAAGGAACGAAAACAAGGAAATGCATTCAAGACGTTTTAAAAATATCTTTCAATGATTTTTTTTTACTTTTAGTGAAATGCTAGCGAGAATAGGTATTAAATTTCTGATAATCCATGAATATTTCATTTTAGTTAATGGAGGAGCTATTTTGTTTCGTGGTTATTAATTCACGACATGGATATTTAGAGGGAGTGTCAGTATGGGTTACAATATAAAATAATGCCCTTAACTTTTTTGTTTTGGTCTACATCCAATATAATACGCGTTTCCTCAGTTTCCGGTTAAATAGGAGGCTTATATTATTCACACCGTTATAAAACTGCAAATTTCATTAATCTCTGTTTTATGCCAATCGCTAATTCGTGATTTTATACGTTTTTCGCTTGCAACTCGGTGGGCTATCATATTGTGTTCGTTGAATGACATACCAATAATTATTATTTTATTATTATTAGATTATATCGTACGATCAAAAAGTCATTGGATGTGTGGATGTTACATTTTATGCATACTAAACGTTTTGTATTCTTTTTGAATCCTTTTTAATTACAATATACTTACTTTTAAAGAATGCCAAGTAAAATTCAAAGGCATAAAAATAATAAAAAGTATATAACTTCAGAAATGACTCAAATTCTACAGCAACCGCTAAGACTTTTTCATCATACTACATACATTTTCAGCATCCACACTGTTGTCGTCGATGTCGTTGATACTGACACCTTAAGATTACTTATTTGTTGTAAATTCTAATTAATTTCTACCTTAGTTACAAAAACACATGAGCCATTTTAATTAATTAATTCATAATTTCTAACTGCAGTTCCATAAGCAGTTTTTAATTCTTCGTAACATAGATAACTAAACTTGCCTTCTTCTCTCTTTCGGTAAAGTTCACGGTCATTATTTAAATTAGGTATATTCCATGAAAATTTTTGTTTTGGAATTTTTGGTTATAAATGTCAGATTTCAAATTTTGACAAATTCCCTCCATTCATTAGTAACCAAGAATCCAAGAATAACAACATTACAGAGCAAATTTTCTGTGCTTCAATCCTAATAATAGTTCAGTTCATGCAACATAAATCTGATGTCAATCATAAAGCTCAAGTTAGGCAACCATAAACTATTGTTAGAATGGTTGTCTATCTACATTAACGGCTCTGTCGTCAAGATTTCCATAAATATTAGAAGTATAAAACTCACATTATTCGTCATCTGAAACAGTCTTAGGCCTAAAAGTAAACACCGCAGGGATAATCTTGTAATATTTAAATAATATTCATTTTAGTCCATTTGCTGAGAATGCTTCTGTATGTCATTCATTTACCAGAGATTCACCCATTTGGACATTGTTGGTAATCGTGTAGTGGGTAAATAGTAGTATGATAATCTCCAAATTTTACAAGAAAGTGTCTATCGGTAAGGTATGATTTGATCAGTTGATAGCAGTCAGGAGGAAATTTACTTTTGATTTTATAAAGTAAGCCTTGGTGCCAAACTTTATCGAAAGCTTGGCTTACGTCCAAAAATACGGCCGAGCAGTATCTTTTTGCTTCGAAGTCTTTAATGATCTTATCGACGACTCTGTGTATTTGCTCTGTGGTAGCATGTTTTTTGCGGAATCCGAATTGATGATCCGGAATAAGGTTGTTGTTCAGAAGTAATGGCATAATTTTGTTTAGCAAGAGTTTTTCAAATATCTTAGATGGTATCGGTAGCAAACTGATTGGCCTATATGAAGTGACATTTTCCTTTGGTTTGCCCGGTTTAAGGATCATGATAATCATGGCAACCTTCCATTGTGGTGGGATGAAGCATGATTTCAACATTGCATTAAATAAATAGTTTAAGAATTTAAACCCTTTATCGGGAAGTTCCTTCAGAATCTTTCCCGTGATCAAGTCATATTCGGGTGCTTTACGTGGATTTAAGTTGTTGAGAATTTCGGCTCAGACCTCGGTTCTGGTGAATTGTTTCATTGGCATGGACATCTGAAAAGGGGCTTCAAGAAACTGTTGAATTTCGTTTTCTTCATCGTTCGAAATTTCAGAAGGAAAAGGTTGAAATACTTCAGGTGACTTGCAAAGGCCAGAGCTTTTTCTTGGTCTGTTCTGGCCCAGTTACCATAGCCACTGCGAATAGGTGTTTTATATTGTTGTGTCTTCTTTATTCCTTCTGTAGCCTCTGACGGTGATAAAAACTTCAAGTAGTTTTGTATAGATTGATTTTTGACATCAGAAAGTAAAGTTTTGAGTTCAGCCGTTGCTATATTTAGGTTACGCTTGTCTGATGGATGCCTTGTTACTTGCCATCTTTGACGAAGCCTACGTTTTTTCAGCGATTTTCTGTTTTATTATTATGGGGCACTCTGAGCTTGTAAGGTATTGTGTTTTTGAAGGAGATGCCTGCCAGCAAGCTTGTTACACAGTTTCATTAAAACGTTCTACTGCTAAAGTCAAGTCATTTTCAGTTTTTAATGGAATGTCCAGATTGTCCAGTGATAATGTTTCGTCTATTATTTCTCTAAATAACTCCCAATTTGTGTGTTTGTTGCATAACGTAGGTGTTTTTTGGCAGATTAATACTTGGGTTCCTAGTGTTATAATAATAGGTGAATGGTTAGCTGACAAATCAAGACAGGACTCAATCTGCATGTAATTAGGATTGATTCTTTTTATAACACAAAAATCTAGTAAATCTGGCAATTTCTCAGGGTCCGTAGGCCAATAAGTAGGCTCGCCCGTTGATAAGTGATGCAACCTCTACCTTTGGTTGTAGTCAGTCTGGCTCCCCACACAATATTTTTAGCATTATAATCGCCGGCTGCTACAAATTTGGCTCCTAACGTGTTAAAATAGTGCTCATAAAGATCCTTTTTATTTTGATGTCTGGGAGGACAGTACACAGCTGAAATTATTATTGGTCCTGTCCAGTCTTCAACAATTATGGTGGTTGCTTGGAGATGAGCTTGTTTATATTCAGGATCGCGTTTCTAACAATCACTGCTGTACCGGCATGAGCGGTGCCATCAGGATGTAATGTTGCATAAACCGCATACCCTGGTATTTTGAAATAACTTCTGTCGGTGAAGTGTGATTCACATATAAGCATAATATCAATGTGTTGGTTTGTAAGAAAGGAAATTACTTTATCACGATGTTGTATCAGCCCATTGGCGTTCCACTCAGCTATCCTAAGGTGTTGAGCCATTATTAATTTTCGCGACAAGTGCCGTAAGTAAATTTAACATTGTTCCCATTTGTTCCATTAACCCCTTCATCATTATTTTGAGTTTGTTTATGTCGTCGGGAGAATTGTTCGTTGGAGTGGGTTGAGGTTGTATTGGAAGATTACTCCTTACAACCTGAGCATGTGTGGGATTTGGTTGTGTTGTATTCTGAGTAGTGACCATAAGTTGCTTCTTTCGTAATGGAGGGAACATTCTTTGTTGTAGCTCTTTAATTACTGAACAGTCCCTATAATTAGCCGGGTGATTCCCGATGCATCTTACTTCATTATCTTGGGCTTTACGTTGGCATTGAGAGGTTAAATGGCTGCCAGTACATTTGACGCATCTTGGACGCCTATTACAAAAATTTTTTGTATGACCAAAGCGCTGACATTTGGCACATTGGGCGATTTGACGTTTTACATGGGGTGGTTCTATTTTAATTGCTGAATGAACAAGTCTGTCGATTTTATATATGTCTTTATTGTTGTCAACCGGCTTTAGTTCTAAGAAAAATAGTGGCAATTTAATTTTTTTAGTTCTATGTTTCACGTTCCAGATATTGGAAACTTCATGTCCGTGGATTTTTGGTTCATTCTTTAATTCGTCAAGATTTGTACTTGGATGGAGATTTCTAATAACTATTCTGAAAGAGCGGTCCTGTTTGCGTTGATAGGTGTGAAATTCTGTACCTTTCTCAGTTAATACTTTAATAATGATTGAGTATTTCTCTGAATAATAATAACTGATTTCGCCTACTTATTAAACATTAAATACAGTCATTCAAGATTATCGTAGTTCTTACGTTTAATTTATTTCCTTTTTCTAATTTTATGCAAACCATTTTTTTTTAAGAAATACAGTTATCTTCTGAATATACCTAACAATATTTCCATTTTATTTGTTTGTATCTAGTTACCGTGTGTACCTAGTACCTGCAGACAATCTGTATATAAAGGAAGTTTTCAACTGAGAATGGTAACTTAATTGCCGAAATAAAGTTTTAATACACCGTTACTCCTGTACAAAATAACTCGACTTTTCAAATATAATATTTAACAATTCTTTGAGTTGAGTTGAGAGTATTGAGTTCGAATTCAGATTTTTGTATGAGCAGAGTAATAAACTGTATAATCATTTTATTATACCTGCATTAGGTGAAAATTCAGATCAAAACAACAATAAAATTGTTTCTGTTTCTATTCGTTCAATTTACTTTATAAAATTTCTAGGTTAAAAATACTTTAATACATTAAAAATCCTTAAATTATTGATTATTACCATTCGCCGCTTTGCGAGACAAATGATTTTATATAATAAATAAAATCGGACAGAAATTAATTAATACTACATTAATTTCTAAACTTAATACTAAAGAAAAAAGGAAATTGCGTAAAATAAAGCTAAAGCAAAATTTACAAATAATAAAACTAGTACAAATATGAAGCATTTTATTTTACATGCATACACGCACTACAAAATGAGGAGATAGTTACTCGCGAACATGAAATTAATACATCGTGCTCTTGGTTTTTATAGAACTTTTGAAAATTTTCCTTGTAATATGCAGAATCGTTGTCAGTTTGCCCCATTTGGCAGTATATTTTTGTAAACAACACTCTTTAGAATTATCAAGGAGACTTAGAAATGTTTTGGTTTCAACGGGAATTTTCTGTAATTTTTAAATTAAGGTTGATGAGATGAAAGGCGATGAAATGAGGTGAGGTTCATGAGAGTAAATTCTTAGATTCTTGTATAACTATCTCCTCGTAATTTATTATAAATTTCTACAATATTCGCATGCAAAATAATTACTGATCTTAGGTACGTCGGACTAGAATAGTAACAATTAAGCCTTTTTTGTCTGTGTTAATCTACATTGCAGCTTTTGGAATCTCATTTTTCCTTACATTTTAAAAACAATGTAGAAGTGTCAGATTAAACAAAAAACCTAAGTAGAAATTTCCGAGAGAGTTTACTGTTTTGGAGTTTGGTGTCGATCAGGATGGCCGAAATCTGCACGATGAATGTCATTGGCTGCAGATGTAGAAGTGATAACAGTAGCTTGTTCGTCTATTGTTCTTGGTATCATCACAGGCTCTAATGGTGGTAGACTGGAATTAAAACAAAACGAAATTAAAAACTTAATCGAAAAAAATAACAAAAACACTGAAAAATAGTTAGTTCCTACAGGGTATTTCCGTAAATCTTTTTGTTTAACTTTTCTAAACATTTCTTGATACAAATTTGTATTTTTTTTTAATTCTGGGGCTTGAACCAGGGTTAAAGTTACCATGAGCTTTACAATTTTCTCAAAAAATTTAGAAAAATATTATATATTTATTTATTCTTGAAAATAAGGAAAAAACAAACTTAATGTACAAAATCAGATTAAAAATTAAATTAAAATGAAATTGAAACAATCTTGATAAAGCATTGTTATTAAAAAATATTTTGTAAAATATTTGAAGAGTTAAATAGATACCTGGAAAAGCGAATAAAAATAGCAGTAGCTACTTATTGTTTTTATTTCTTATCTAATCTGAATTGCTTCACTTGAATTAAGTTTTAATTTTCATTAGTTAATTTGTCAGTTTGATACAATTTTACAAATTATATTCTGCTTCGTAAATTTACCTCAATATACGTATACTTCAACAAATAAACAATTTATTTTAACGGCAAAAGTTTTGTATCTAGTTTATTACATATTAGTTAATAGATTTTAATTTAATGTAAATTAATAATTGTTTTCATGGCTTAAAAACAAATTGTTCCCTTTTTATTCTGAAAGCGTAAATAATGTGTTTATTATAAGTGTAAAATAAACATTCACATAAATAGTGGCTCAGGTTTGGATAAGAGATTATCAATTATTTAAATAAGTTTAGCTTGGCTGTTAATCTCAAAACAAAAACTACTTTTCTTTAATGCTAATTCACTCCCCTCCTCTACTGGGCATATAAAGTTTTAATTTACTGCAATTTTGTTGAAATCAAAATTTTGAATTTGAAACTGAAGGATGTTTCTCAAATTTTAAACAAACACCTGTGTAGGACCAGCAACCACGTAACCATTCTTATTGGTCATTTACAGGTGGACGTCACTCATTTCCCAATAAAAATGTATTGAGGTATATCAAGAGATCCAATTTAAAGTCAACCTCAGAAGGCTATGAAATTGCTTGAGGTTACCTGCTAAATCAAGTTCAATATTTTGGATTTCCTAAGTTTCTGTGGAAACTTCCTCAACTTTAAGCATTTTTATTTGCAGTATCCGTAAAAACAAACAGATGTAATATTTGCTGGTTCTAAGTACAATGACTTTTAATTTCATTGTCTTCTGAGGATGACTTTAAATTGGATCTCTTGATATTAAACAGATGTCGTTATGAGTACAGTATTCGGCGAATTATGCTTAGCTTATCCTGTTTTACTAGGTAAGGCTAAAGGCTAGTAGCTTGTGTTCTTTCATTTTTAAATTTATAGTTCTAATACTCTGTCCTATATGGGTGGTCCTTAAGTAATGGGAAACAGACCAGACCGACAGTAGATTTGTGAGGTCAAAATATTAGATTTACCTACTCCAAAAGAGTGTCAAAGGCAAAACTTTAATTTAAATTTTCTTCTGTAATTTCTAAAGTTTTCGAAATATTCATAAGAAAATTGGTGAAATAATATTTAGAAAAAAGCTTCCTTTTTTATGCTTAGAGTTATGGCAGATTTAATTGAAAAGACAAATTGCCTTATATTTTTAATGCAAAATAGATAACTGTTTTCAAGGTATTTGCAATTGAGGAATTGAGATAAGTGATGCAACATTTTATACGCTAGAAATAATATTTATTTATTTATATTTTATATTTCACTTATTTTTCGTTTCTTGAGAAATAAAGACCTTTATTATTATTATTATTATTATTATTTGCCCAGTAATTCGTCCGTGTTTTCACTGCTTTCCTGCTTGTTTTATTATTTCTAATTTTTGGGTCTCACAACTTAAACTTTCCGGTCCTGCTTTATGCGTTATTATACATATATTTTCCTTAAGTTTTTCCCTTTGAAGTTTATTGTACCTTGCTTCGGCAAATCCCAATTCCATAGTTTTCAATTTACTTTCCGGCTGTTGCAATTCTTCTTAAACTATCTTGTACTTTCCTTTCTTCTGGTGTCAAGTCACCCTCTATGTATTTAGTCGTTCCCGCAAATTTGATCCTTTCATAACCTCCATCTTTCGAATTTAGCAATTGCAAAGGTGCTTCCTGTTTTTGGTTTCATTTCTTCGGTAACTATTTGAGCTTCTACTTTTAGTTCTGCCTTTAAAAATTGTTCAACTCGTTTTACGAAGTTTTCTCGAAAAATCACTTCTTTTATTGCTGTATTGTCCTTATTCTCCTCCTTTTACACTCTCAAAATTCTATTTCTTACCTTAATTTGTTGCTGTTTTTCTTTAATTTCTTAATTTTCTCCTTATATACTTGCTCCTTTCTCATTTCCTTTAACATACTTGCTAACCTTTTTCCGTTACTTCCGTAATCAATTGTCTTATTGTTTCCTTCGATGCGTCTTGCTCATTACTATGCGATTTTTTAAAGGGATTCTGAATACTTTTACTTTCTCCAAATAGATCCGTTTACTTAGTTGTGCAAAAAATTGATATTCTACAAACCACGGTTTGTTATTGCTTTATGGGAGTCCCAGTAGTCCATGGAGACGCAGGGCTAAATTATCGACTAGTCAACAGAACCCCAAGATGTAAAGACCCTGAGCATAATTGTGTTTTAAGACAAAGGAAAGTTCTAAATATTTTTTTAATTCGTTTATGGTACTAAGTAGTTCGTTAGTCTGACCTTACTTAACAAGTTTGATACCTCTGGTGGTTCGTGAAAATTTCAACACCTCTAGCGAGATTTGAACCCTATGTGAGCTGGTAGCAAAGCAGGCTTTCAGTCTGTTATGCCACCGAACCTCCTAAACATTTTTTAAATGGTATTTATTAATAAATTCATTTCCAAATGATATCATTTACTCAATTAAAAATAAGGAGAAGAGGGAGCCTTAATAATTGTGACTAGTCTAGGACCCATTTTATGTAGTGAGTATTCGCCCCTACGCCTCTGCCTGGCCTAATAATATATTGGTATATATTTAATTTAGTAAGTCAATCTCATTATAAGTAGTGATTTAAAAAATATTTTTAAAATCTGTAATCCATATAAATTTCAGACAAAAAGAGGGCCAAAAGGATCGTATATTAGTGACCTGTCTGTGCGAATAAAAATTTGTCGAATTTAAGCATACAAATGTCGAAATAAACTATGCTCTGATATAAGCTAAGACATGCGTTTAAAAACTACTTAGCTTTGACTAAAAAGGTTTTATAATTTCATTGAATTTTTTTGGTATTATAAACGATGAGGAGGGGATAGCCATGTGTAAAAGTCCTCAGTTTCTCAAGTAGGCATCTCGGGTTCCAATATCCCCGCCAGAATTTATGGAAGGTCGTACGCTTCTCCGTGCTTCGGAGGGCACGTTAAGCCGACGGTTCCGATTATCATACAAACACCTTTAATAACCTTTAATAACACTGTGGGTCGAGCTTCTTCGTCTCTTTCGATGGATAAGGTTAGCCTCCTGCCTTACACAGGTCCAAAGAGGGCTCACAGAACTCATGCTTATGAGTTAATAACAGGCTATTGGCCTAGGCTGTGGCCATAAGAGGAAGAAAATGAAAAAAATAATGGTATTCTTTCATCACTTCTCTCTTGCGGCACTATATTAATTTAGTGATTAGTTTTCGTAGGTATATTTCCTTCCCTTCGAGTTTATTGGAAGTGCAGGTGCAGGTACAATCGAGATTTATACTGCGAAACGATCATTAAGCATTAAGGAAATATTGATATTTAGGCAAATCCTAGAGTACTGTGATTATTAGTTTTAACTTATTCACCAACTTATTCTAAGTCTAATAATTAAAAAAAGATATGAGAAATAAATTCTTACTTACTTTGATATCGTTTGTCGATTAAGATGGTCGGCACTGGGAAGTCTTATAGCATGGTTCGTTTGGGTTATTGTCAAAGGAAACTGATACTGGTCAGTTGTAGGAGCTGCAAGTTCCCCTGGTATACTTCCTTGGTACATTGTGTTATGTAACACTGTAAAATTATTTCGCTTTAGTAATTTCTTCATGATAATCTTTTGCAATTGTGTTCATAAAACAGCACGTAAAAGCAGCAAGTTTTTTGAAAAGGTTGAAATTAAACCCATTTAGGTAATTAATATAATATGTTACCATGATAACTGATAACTTGTAATTTTGGACACTGTTTATGAATATGATTCATACAGAAAATTCCAGAGGCAGGTACGTTGCTTAATCAGAAACCCGTTACCTTAGGATGGAATTCCGATTAAGCAACGTACCCCACGTACAATTCTGATAACTTTAAGACACAGGGTGACTTTCGTCATTTCCAACGTTAGTCCTTATAATAATAAATACTACTGCACCAAACCAAGGGTTATCTCGAACCTGTAATTTGCCCTGATGTTAAGTTGGAGTTGTATTTATTATGAATAGTGGTACATCAAGTTAAGTGTGTCTTAAAATTAACAACATAGGACACATTAGGCTGTTTAATGTGTTAGAAAGAATCCAACACTCTGAAAGGGCCGGCATAAGGATAAGAGAGAAGAAAAATTTGAAATTAATAGTCAGAGAAAACTAATGGTTATGTACGGTTGGATTACAAAATATTTGTTACTTCCCTAGGAAGATAAATTCTCACGTGCTGCTCTAGTGTCATATATAAGTCATAAGCAATAAATAAAAGATAAAATAATTCTTCATATCTTTTGAATATCACCAAATATGAGATGGAAATACAATGCAACTTACAGAATTGGCAAAAAAATTAATGTAGGATTATCCTTGTTCAGCTGAATGGAACAATGTAGAAGCAATTTCAAGAAGCGCTAGGGTTGTTTAACTACTACCTATGTAGTTAACAAACATGAAAAATTTCTTCAACTAGCTTGATATAACCGAAGCAATTAATTCTTTTTAAGTGAATTATTCGTGTTTGCTCAAAGATTCCCTTATCTATCAAAAACTACAAACCATTTTTATTTATTAAATACTTAACCTTTTTATCGAATTTAATATTATTTACCAAATAAAAACTTTGCTTCGATAATACTTTAAAATTACTGTAGTTTTATTGGGTTCACGGTTGCAGAAATTTGTGATAAACATCTGACAGTAGAACAATACATAACTTCAAAACTTCAAAACAAATCACAATATAAGATAACGTTTTCCTGTTTAAAATTTTCTAGTTCCAAATTATGATTTAACGTATGTACGTACATTCTTAACCTAAGGAAAAAATTGTTTCTCTTACTCATAGTTCGGGGTTGTAATCCTAAACCTGACGCTCCTGCCGACATTGGTGATAAATGATTTTGACCAGAGCCTGAACTTTTAGGTTTCCTTTTCCTGGTTTGGATGCCTTCTTTTTTCATACTTAATGGTCGATTTACCTATTTTACAATTAAAAACATTAGCAACATTTTCAAGGATGCAATACTTTTAATATATTTAAAAAAAACTGATGTTTCAACCACCGAGCTTCGACTTTATGGAGATGAGATTTTTCAGTTTCATGATTTTCGTAATTTATGAAAATAATTAATTCATAAATCGTAATTTTAACAATGGTTTTAAGTTTGCTTGGGTATTTGTTTTTAAAACTCCACTCTTGCGTTTTTTAGCACAGATTGCTGAAGCCATTCGACTGCCCTTAACTTTGGTTTTTTAGGCATATTTGAAATTTGTACAATAATTTTAAGCCCATCCTTAAGAGGACAAGCATTTACCTCGTCCTACTGACAAATGCTTAAATTTAATGCTGCGATTTCGAAGGTATTTTTTGCTTAAATGATATATCTTAGGGAAACAAACAATATTTAGTATTTTTTAAGACAGAATTTTAAAAACTTGGCTTCTGAGTTTAAAAAAAAATTCAAGCAACTTATTTTACCGTTTCAAGCATTATAAATAAAATATTTAAATAACAATGAATTTGTTTGTTATATTTATACCAGGTGAATTAATTAAAACTAAATTTCTATTAATTAATTGGAAACCTTGAAACACTTGAAATCCTTGCAATAATTAAGCTTCAAATTTCTATTGAATCTTCAAATACTGAATTTCCTTCCGAGACTTGAAGGTCAGAAACATATTAGAGTTTAAATCTTAATTCATTTGATTTTTAGATATCAGTAGTGAATATGCCAATCTGAATTTAGAATTGAATCTTTATCATTGGAATTTCGATTACATTTAAGGCAGTATTTAAACATCGCATCTAAAAGTTAAAGAATTGATAATCTTCACCTGAATATAATCGAATTCAACTTTAATTTTAAATGTCAAGTATGGATAGTAATTTAGAATTTTAAATTGTGTTTGTTATTTCAACATCAATGTAAATATCAGCATCTGAATCTAAAATCATTCAGATTCAAACTTTTACCAAAACTGGATCCAAATATTAAATTTAAACTGAGTCCCTTAATCCAAATTCTGGGTTTCAGTATTGATTTTAGGTGTCTTCTTCTTCTTCATCAACTTTTATTTAGGATCTCTGTCTGTTGTCCTTCACGCTTCTAGTGTTCAAATGACGATGATATTCAGCTCTCGGCCCAGCGCTTCGATGGTCGGCGGACCCCTCTTTTTCCTCGTGGTTTGCAGTCTCTTGCATTTCTTATCATTCGGTCATCCTCTGTTCTATCTACGTGGCTATTCCACTCTTTTCTTCTTCTTCTGTTAAACTTTACTATGTCTACTATATCGCACTGTTCCCTTACACCCTGATTTCTGACTCTGTTCATCCTCGTCTTTCTCAATATTGTCCTCAGAGTATTCATTTCTGCCGTTCTCAATAGTTGTTTAGTTTTATTTGTATCTGCTCTGGTCTCCACCACCCCATAAGTTAAAGTCGGCCTAACCACCGTCTTGTATATTTTCACTTTTCTCTGAGTCGTCAGACATTTATTCCTCCATGTGAGCTCCTTGCACCGCTTGACTTCTTACTTCTTTTTTCAAATTTCGGTCGCTTGTAATCTCTACACCTAAGTACTTAACACATTACTTGTTCAATCATTTGGCCTTTAATTTCTAATTTGCATCGTATTGGTTCCTTTGCTATAGTCATCGATTTCCTCTTTTCAGTGGATACAACCATATTGCTGTTGTTACAAAGAGTGCAGGAGACGTTGCAAGTCATCTATGGTGTTCGCAATGAGCACCACGTCATCTGCATAGGCTACACAATTCAATTTTGATCTCCCATTAGTTATCCAGGTAGATTTCTCAACTTTTGAATGATTTTTTCCATCACCAAATTGAACAGGGACGGGCTTAATCAGTCGCTTTGTTTTAATACTCTGGCGCGCTTTATTTCTGTTGTCGAGCCATCTCTGGTTTGTACTCTTGTTGTGTTGTGTTGGTATAGATGTTCTGTATTAGTCTTATTATTATACAGGGTCCTGCAACAGTGTGTCGGGCTTTCCTAGCGCCCTTACCGTGAGAGATAGAAAAAAAAGTTTAAAACATAAAATTATTGGTTCGAAGAGGTCTACGTCGCGAAATTATTTTCAATAATACAGAGTGTCCCACTTTTGCGTTATAATAAAAACAGATATTTTTTAAATGCGCGACGTAGACCTCTTCGAACCAATAATTTTATGTTTTAAACTTTTTTTTCTATCTCTCAAGCTAAGGGCACTAGGAAAGCCCGACGCACTGTTGCAGGACTCTGTATATCTATTATTATTTGAGGCGGTCGTGGCTCAGTTGGTTCAGCGTGCGTCTGGCCACTGAGATGGCCCGGTTTCGATTCCTAGGGTCACATATACACCGAAGATACCCGGCCGCTTCCCTCGGAAGGCAATGGCAAACCACCGAGGTGTATTCTGCCTAGTATAAAGTCCTCTCTGGAGTAGAAGTATAAGCATTTCCGTGGTTCGGAGTCCACGTTAAGCTGTAGGTCCCCTATGTCTATAGGCTACTGACACCCACATCACAGGCATATGGAGAAGAATATCTATTATATCTCTTGGTATATTAGTTTCTTTTGCTATCTTCATCACCTCTGACAATCGTACTCGATCGAACGCAGTCGTGAGATAACGAAGCACATAAATCCAGGAATATAGAATTCAATCGCATTTTCAATTATCTGACGTTTGATGAATATAACATCTATTGTTGGCCAATTGATTCGAAATCCTTGTTGTTCTTCATTCGTTTCTGTCTAAGGCTTAATTTTTTCTAATATGGTTTTGCTCAGTAATTTATGTCATGTCTCTTTTCCTCTTTTAAAAATTGGGACTATTATACTGCTTTTCCATTTAGTAGGTACACTTTTATGTGTCATTGAGTTTAAATTATCCAAATCGAAAATTCGAATATCTACCAATGATAGTTTGTTATTTTAAATTAAGACAGGACTCGAACTACATATACGAACTCCCTTCTTATATTAGTTCTAAGTTTGGAGTACACAAGCAAATGTAATTTGGAATTTTGAATCTTAAATTAAGGTGTGCTGTTTCACTATTTAATTGAGATTCAAATTCAGGGTTTTCCTTTTCTAATACAAATTGGCGTTTAGTCAAAATTTAATCTTATCATTTTCATGAGTTTTATATTTGAACAGCAAATTCGGCTTGTTAAAGGATATACTCGTAATTGGTAATTTAGAGCATAGTCTCAATTTTCATAGAAATTTTCGATCTACAGCTATTAATTGAACATTTTCATTTGAATCATGGCTTTCGAATCAACTTACGACTCGTATATATTTTCTTCGTTTCTCGAATTGAAGCGGAATTATTAAATTATATTACTTTGTATTTGTACTTTTTACATCAAATATGGCTCCAAGCCCAAATCACAACTCTCATTTGTGTTTTTAAAAAAATCTAAGAAGTTTTTGTATAAATTTAATTCCTAAAACCGAACGCTTTTTCCAATTTTTATTTTCAAAATATTTTAAATGTAAAATTCCTTCAATGTGGACATGAAATATCAGTAATTAAAACCTGAAAATTGAAATCTGAAGCTTCGAAATATAAAAATAGGTTTGAATTCTGATTACATTAAAGGCCCATACTTCTTACAGAAAATTTTGAATAAAAGTTTGGATTTTAGAAGTGATTTCGTTTTTGATTTTAGATTCAAAAATTAAAAGATCGTAAATACAAATTTAAACGTCAAAATTTTATGTTGAAGTTTTATATTCTCAATTTCGAATTTAATAGGTTGTTTCTTTATTTTTTAGTCCAAAATCTTCGATATAAACATAGTGGAACCGTCTATCCAGGACAGAAAAAACGTTTCATCAAATTTCCATCAATCTGGCGGTTGAAAGTGAAAGAGATTGAAATTTCATGAAATTTTTAAACCTAGATTAGTTTCAACCTGATCAGTAAATAAAATAATGAAGTAACAAACTATTAACTTTTTATTCCTTCCGAAATTTAGCATTTTTGTTAATAACTTTTGACTTTTTAACTTTACGAATTTTCTGAATAAGTAAGAAAAAACAAGCCGTTCCCTCTTCAATTAAAAAAAAAACTGACGTAATAAATCACCAAACGTGATTAATAATTATCAGGGAATTACAATGAAATATTGAAATTTTCATAAAGCTAGGCATTTACTTTGCTATTTTTATTTTTGCGCCTGCAATAAGTATGAAAAGTAATTCTTAGAATCGATGTCAAGTACTTATTTAATTCGTTAAATCGATACGATCTACTTTTACTCTTATCAGTGACGTAAAAGCAGGTAAAGCACATAAAGGCGTGAAAATATTGAAAACTCACATTTAATTTATTTACCTTTTATAATATTATATTTAAAGAAGCAATATCTTATCCAAATATGATCGATCGAGATTCTAAATAAAACTGAATTTATTTTTCAGGCCCTAAACCTTTCCAGAATAGCACTGCGTGGAATTCCAATAAGGTAGGGCACTTTTTCAACTTATATTGTAAACAAAAAAATCCCCGAATTATTTCAGGGGATTCTTACGTCCTAAATCCGGTTAAACAATAAATAGAACGGAAATTGGTATTACTTCATGTTTAACTTTTAAATAATGGGTTGGTTAACGTAAAGCCTCGAATATGGCCTTAAGTAAGGTATTAAGATAATTTCGATTACTCACCCCGTGTAATTTAAAGTATAAACCACATGCGTTACAAACGGGTTCACCTTGGTTGTTTCGTCTCCAAAGCGTTGTCGTTGTCGTTCTACAGTTTGCACATGAAACACCGCTGCGGCGATTTCCATTCTGCAACAGATCTTCATTAGATTAAATGACATTACCTGATTTAAACGTAAAATTAATAAATACGTATTCGAACATATCTAAGCTTTGTAAAGTATCTCAACTGTCCGTAAAAACTGAAAAGTATGCTACATTTTGGGATTTCGTGGAGTTTTTAAGGTTATGCTTTTAATTAAGTTAAACGATATTAACGATTAATTAAATTCGTTTGAATTTTAACCAGGCAGGTCTAACTTCTGAATGTAACCACAATAAGTATGTTGAACCTTTTCCTTTTTGTAAAACCCCAACAATTTTCATTGAAGTAAATCAACAAATAGACGTATTCAGGAACCATTAAGATTTGCTGTAATTAAAAATACAACCATATTTGTTGTTTGAGCATTGAAAACAAGAAGCTTTAAAAAATAATTCCTTTTTGCGCCACCCCATATACACATATAAATTAAACTCTTGCTTTATTAGTTCGATACTTCTAGGTTTTTAATTTAATTTCTAAACTTTCTACATTAATCTTTTTATTAATTGACTAACAACGATTTATTATTTTCCAATTAAATCCATTAAACGCGTATAGTGAGAAAATAATTTTGTTATCGTAAACAGTACAACCCATATAAGTTGACGGCAACTTTCTCGAAAACGAATTAGTTCACTTTATCATAAATCAAATACAGGACGCCTATTTCTTTTTACTTTTCAAACAGTTAAACCAAATACGCTCCTATCTACCTCCTAAAGTTATTGTGTACAAATACAAATAATAAAGCGACTGCACTTGAATTACTGCGTAAAAAATCGATTTTGGAAAAGCTTCTTTTAATAAAATGAAATATTTGATCGTTTCAGAATAAGCTCATTGAATAATTTATTTACTGGTTGCGAGTTTACTTCCCTAGAAAGGTAACCGCTACTTTGTAATCTAAGTATAGACGATTTTTGTCTGGTAAGTTAATTTACTAGCAATTAATGTCAAACGATTATATCAACAGTTATTTAAATTTTATATGGCGGTTTATATCTATGTAGAAACAAATATTATAAGTGTTAAGTGATTTACTCTGTCTTGCATGGTTCCAGGCCCTTCCACGTTCGGCAGAGTAAAATTAACTTACGTCCCTTGCTATTGCTACTATGTAAATAACTATTAAATCATTCCAATACTTTAACAGTTAACAGAAAGTATCGCAAACTGCTTCATTAAAAGTTTTTGGCTGTTGCATCCAAGGTCGTTACACAGGCTGTTCCAATTATCTGCAATTTTTTAATTCAAGGTCACCATAAAGGTTTTAATTTTACTCGGTATTTTAGTACACGTTTAGGCTTGGCTTAAAAAGGTTTTGTTTAAGCCAAGGCCTTTATGTAAACCCCAATTGAAACACACCATTCTAAAAAAAAGTTATAACTGTTGATATCCTACATATTTCAGAATTATTGTTAATATACAGGATGTTTCCTAAATAATTGATAATTAGATTAAACAATGTGTGCTGCAACAAAGCACACACCAAATATTTTCGTTAACTAGATTTAATTTATAGATAATACAAGTCCCTTATATCATTTGTACCTAATAATTAATTATTTTTGCAATAGATAATATTACTTTCTATATCACAGCACAGCTAAGTCGAATTGTGCCCTCTCTCTGGATATAGGGCAGTATGAAAATATATTTTAATACTTTTTATAATGAGGGCGGCGTTCGAGAAAGTAAAAGCAAAAAATTAATGTTAATCAACCAATTCTTTAAACTTTAGTAAATACCTATCCTCTATGAAAAGCTTGTAGTTTTCAATTGCGCTTTTATTTTAATCTCACGTTATTTATTTGCCTGTGATTTAATTTCGAAGTTTATCAACTTCTGTTAATAGAAAATTTGATATATTTTTTCTTTTTCTGGCATTCTATTGAAAGCATATTATACTTTCTATTGATTAAAAGGTTGCCTGTGGTAAATTACATGGAAATAAGATAAAAAACTCAGCACTCGATATTGTAAAAGCTAAATACGTATTCTGGCAATTATATTGCCAACCTAATCATCAGCGTTGGTCCTACTCTATACACTATTCTCTCCGTATAATCTCCAACGAATAAAACAACACCGTATCTCTGTAATTATGAGAGCTGTAAAAACATTGTTATGCTAAACAAAAGTTAAACTCTAGAAAAAATGCAACATATTATAGCCATTTATGTGACAAGTGCTAACTACATGAGCGTTAGTGGGTAATGTAATTCTATGATTTAAAAAAAAAACACTTTACTCATCTACAACAGTTAAGAATTTGTACGATTTTAAAGATATTAAAAAATAATAATGATAGTTGTCCCTGTTACTGTATTGCTTTGAAAATTAGAATATCTTTTAAAAACTGCGACATAAAGTTTGCTCTTTAATAATAAAGCAATGCTCCATTAAGTAAATAAAGTCCAAGTTTGCTCAGTCTTATAACTTAGGTATAACCGCTTCAACTTCATATCACTTCCGATAAAAACCAAAAATGGTATCTTCATTTTTTAAACAGCAAGGTATATTTTTAGAGTTCTTGTCTAACACACTTTTTGTGTTTTTTAACAATAGCAAGTTATTAGTATCTTATACGGGTGTCCCGGGAGGAACCTGCAAAACTTTGGAAATATGTTCCTGAGGTCATTTTAAGAAAAAAAGTTCCTATAAATAAGGGTCCGAAAGTACTTCGTTTTCGAGATACAGGGTGTCCAAGAAATAAGCTTTTTTTTTTAATATCTCGAAAACGAATTAAGATATTGAATTGAGCTATGGTATGCACTATACTGGCATGAAGAGACTCTTTTTCGGTCCAACTGGTTTTGATAATTCCAGCAGTGGCGTGCGTGACAGCAAAAAAATAAATAATTCTGACAAAAAAAATAGGACGCCACTGCTTTTTTTCAAAATATATATTTGTTTCTTAATCGGAAACTAATTCTAAAAAGAAAAGGCCTCTTGAGTTTTTCTGGTAGGACAAACCGTTTTCGAGTAATAATCGAAAAACGTTTCCTTTGTAAGCGTTTTCTGAAATAACTAGTTCAAATTATTTTTTTTACAAAAGTTTTCGATTATTATTCGAAAAACTTAAGAGGCCTTTTCTTTTTAGAATTAGTGTCCGATTAAGAAACAAATACATATTTTGAAAAAAAGCAGTGGCGTACTATTTTTTTCGTCAAAATTATTTATTTTTTTGCTGTTACGCACGCCACTGCTGGAATTGTCAAAACTAGTTGGATCGAAAAAGAGTCTCTTCATACCAGTATAGTGCATACCCAAGCTCAATTTAATATCTTAAATCGTTTTCGAGATATTAAAAAAAAAGCTTATTTCTTGGACACCCTGTATCTCGAAAAGGAAGTACTTTCGGACCCCTATTTATAGGAACTTTTTTTCTTAAAATGACCTCAGGAACATATTTCCAAAGTTTTGCAGGTTCCTCCCGGGACACCCTGTATAATGAAAAACTTAACAACTTTCGAAGAAGTAAAAATATGTTTCATGAGTCGCAGAACATCTAATTTTAAATAGCACCATAGTTTAAATGATTAGACAAGCCTAAAGGAAATGTTTTAGATAAAATTTAAGCAGAAGGAAGTATCTACTGAAAACTATGATACCATATCACTTTCCTGCAAATTCCAAAGTAGTATCAATTTAATTTATTTACACAGAAATATAAGTTTCTTTAGTCGTATGGTCGTAAATGTTAGAATAAATTTATATTTTTTTCTCACTATATCGTGCAAGATAGCTAAACTTGTACCTTACTGTAAAAAACAAGCGAAAGTAATGCTACTTTTGATTTTACCGAAAATAATGTAAATTAAATTTTTCAATATTTTTCATATTATTTTACAGTTACTTAAAGCATTCATTAATGCCTTACATCAGGGCCGGCGCTAGGGGTGAGGCGGTGAGGCGACCGCCTCAGGCGGCATTTATCTTGGGGCGGCATTTTTTGAGTACGCGATATACTGCAAGCGATCAAAACGTGACCATCCACGGAAGTCTTTGAAATCAAATGTTGTGTCTAGTCACATAACTTTGTATATAAACCCTAGCCGTTATGTTGCAATGTTGCAGAACATGAATTAATCTATTAATAGAGGATTCTTTTTCGTATTAGTTTTTCATATTAATTCCTTTATGGTAGAATAGAACCTGATTTTCTATAAACAAATATACCTATGTAGTTGCAGCAGGGGCGGCTCGTCTTTAAGAGCTGCAGAACCACCAAAAATAAGATTATAAGTAATTAAAACAATAAATTATCTATTAATAAACTAGAATAGTTCACAGCCTATCCTCGCACTTTTTTAATGTTAATCCTATGTAAATTGTTGAACCAGTCAGCAAAATGAATATTTTAATATAAAGCCGTTATGTAACGTTCACTAAACAGCTGTCTTATTTTGTTGTGTTCGTGCTACGTTCGAAAATCTGCTTGTTTGGAAGACATCGCCGCGTTACGATGGGGCCCGAAGTAAAAATTAAGGGTAACATTAACGTAGAAAGGAGCTGCATGTGATGCAGCTCAAATTGTTAATATGCTACATTTTAAACGGGGTGTTGTAGTATTTTGACTGACTAATTCGTGATTTTTTTTTGTACGATTATGCTTACAAAGAGTCCTATAATGGATGCTATATTTAAATTAAAGGAAAATAAGTTCCGTAAAAGCTTATAAAATACACTTTCATAACTCATAAGGGTATACATTTAAGGATTTAAGGAATAACATTTTTAAGGATTGACTGTCATTGTAATAGGAAATAGTATATTATAGACCAAGGTAGAGAAGACATTTTTCTCAGCCGAGCAGTATTATTTCCCGACATGCGAAGCATGGAGGGAAATAAGTTGTGAGGCTGAGAAAAGTCTTCTCTACCGTGGTTTATATACTATTTTTTTCACTACTAGCACCTTTATTCCTTTTAATTAATCATTTTTACATCAATAAAAAATAAAATGACAGTTGCATATATTTATTTCTAAATATCCACAAAAATCAAATAGCCTTGCTCGAAAACAAGGGGAGAGGTTAATTTCAATTGACATTTGGGTAAAACATATTTAAAATAGGCACCTAAATGCAGAGCAATTGTTTCTATTATTAACCAGTAGTCAATAATAAAAAATTATTGACCACTAGGAGAGAAAATCATCTTCTGGGCTCGAAAATAAGGTCAATAATGACATCTTCTAATACTAGTAGTGAAAAAAATGTTTTATTTTATTTTCCCTATGTGTTATTATTATTATTACTTCTTTTTAATGCAGAACACCCAAACATATTGTATACGAGCCGCCCCTGAGTTGCAGTAACTGCAACACAAGATTTTGCCACGCGGTGGTATCAAAAATGTATGTATGTGTGTATTATCTGCAACCTCTTATACCTTTCGGCGTCGAGGCTAGTGCGTTAACGTATGAGGTTCTACGGGTGCAATGCACAACTCGGCCCGTCTCTGCGGGTGACGTGGTTGATGCGCCGTTTAATACTTACATACTGCACCATGTGTATAGTGTTAGTGTGTGTTTTGTGTAGGTTTTTATTCGGAGGAGAGCGTCGTTGATTTGGTGCCCAACGACGAATGGTCACCAGAGCTCGATACCGACCTCCAGACTGCAGGTCTGGAGATTCAAACCAAAGACTAGCGTAACACTAGCCCGACGCTCTACCACTGCGCCACACTAGCTTGTTGGCGTTAAAAATAATTTAGTTATTTATTTTTCAATTATTTATTAGATATCTGTCTAAATTCTGTCCACGAAAGATTTACTCAAACACATAGACATCTATTTGAGTTTTTATATAACAATCAGTCCTTAAGATTTACATATAGCACTGCCGGATGATCTAGAACTTTTAAATCTACATAGCGAACTGTTAATTATGAGAAATATATTAGATAAAGGTGTGACACCACTGAATGTTTTAAATTATATCTATAGCCCTAAACTATTAGAACATTTTTCAAATATTTTTGTGTCATTGAGAATTCTGCTAACTCTCCCTGTATAGGTTGCTAGTGGAGAAAGATGTTTCTCTAAATTAAAATTAACTAAAAATTATTTAGTTCAACAATGGCACAGAAGAGGTTAACAGAATTAGCAATATTGTCCATTTAATCTAATCTAGCACCAAACTTGAATATGTATGATATAATTGATAATTTTGCTAAAGACAAATCTCGCAAAGTTCATTGAAATAAATTATCTACATTCAACGTTTATTTTTAAAATAGCATGTTCTTTAATTTTATTGTATTGTTTCGTTTTACCTACAATACAATAAATTATGTTTTCGTTTGAGATGTATTTGTCTCAACCAAAAGGGCGGCAAAAATTTTGTTCGCCTCAGGCGACCATATTTGACGCGCCGGCCCTGCCTTACATAGTAACTAAAATATAATGACTGTTTTATACGTATTTTTGTGATTTCTGTAATTATTGTTGAAAAGAGAAAAGTTCGCTAATCAGAAAATTCAAAATAACACTTTACTATTCACATCCGATTTTACCTAAAGTTTTATGAAATTACTTTTTTAATATATAATTTCTCGTATTATTCTGGTTATTCAACTTTCGTTTAAGACATTTTTGTATAACTCGCATAATATGAGTTACAATACTATCTCACTCGTTTTCTGGGACACACTATATAATAAGTTCTGAATTTGCTGTAGTTTTAAATAGGTACTTTAGGGTTTTACCGGCATCGTTGCACATTACAATTTTTTTTAATATAAGGCGCCCAACTACTATAGTCACATATTTAGTACCCCTATTACTTAAAGAAGTTTGAATTTAGACAACTCATGGATATTTCCCGGCTATCAACGGTGTTTGAACCTATGTAAACTGGTCGCGAACACCATCACCTTGTTCCTTTTTTATTTAAGCAGAAAAAAAATACTTCTTTATTCAAATATAATTCCAACAAATGAAATATTTTATAAGGAGTGTTAGGTGTCTGCTGTACAAAAACTAAGAAAACAGTTTGAATTTTCATTGTGGATTCATTTTTAAATTCACGGCGATTGAGATCCGAATACTCAATCATGTAGGGCTGTAGGGTAAAGGTAAAGGTAACGGCACTTACACTTCGCGAGGGAGTATGCCCGGCCACATGGAGGGTTAAGGCTCCTAAGTCGCTTTCATACCACGGTTGTCTCGCATGCTTTGCGTACGAAGTACTGTGGTAAGCACCACGCCTTCGACAACCGCCTACCTTCCCTACTCAACCACTGTGCTTCGGTTCCCAATTATTTTCTGTGGCTGGGTAGGCGACCCGCCGAGTATTCACGAATGCCTTAACCACTCGGCCACTCCGTCACTCAACCATGTAGTTGTTGAAATGCAAGATATTCTAAGCTGAAGTTTTAATTATTTGGAGTCATACTTAAATCTCTTCATTGGATAGGTGTCAGAATCCCAAAACTAAAGAAAAGAACCACCCAATAGTAAAGATGAATGTAGAACCGGTTCCTACATATAAAACATGTAAACAAAATTTGAGATAGGCTTGTTTCGACCACCCCTTACATAATATAAAGTACGCGAAGGTTATCGCCCTCATCGTTATAATAAACTATCTTAAAATCTTATCCTGAAAGGTTGAACAATTCGACTAGATTGTTAAACTATGGCATTCAATGAACGTGAGGTCATTTCTTAAAAGTCATTTGGACAGCTATCAAAACATTAACGATATATGCATGTAATGATAGTTCGTTATGGTCGACACAGAAATAGAATTCAAAATATCAAAAAGTAAATCGTCCCTTGTAAAAGCTCGTGTTTTGGGTGTTTATGAAAATTTCAATGTATTTAAAACTAATTAAAATAATAAAATTAAAGAGTATGAGGACATCAAACTCACTGTAATATAAGGTTACACTTTATTAAGACGCCCTGTATTCATAAAGATAAAATAATTCAAATTTTAATTGCCACCAATAGGAATTTACTAAATAAATAGCAAGAATAGATTCAAACAATCGAACTCCTATTTTTATCGATAGTCAATCTTCCGAAATAACCATTGAGTTTTATTAGTGCAATGGGTAGAAACCGGGAGGCATGGGAGTGAAGACCCCCTCCAGAACTAAACCGAAATTAATGTTAGTTAGGTACTCATTTTCGTTTATCAGCCAAACTCCTCCAAAAAAAATGTACTACGACCTTGGATGCAATATTTAAATAATATACAGTTAAATTTAAAATACCTTAATCACCCTTCTTCTCTTACACAATTTTTCGGACAATCAGAACAATTATCGCATTTTTTTATAAACTAGTGGCGTAGCTTCAAATTTAAGTGGAAGTATTTTCTTGAAATAGATTACAAAGTCCTTGGATCGAGGTTGCTGTGGATGTTACACTTTACGAATCCTAAGCATTTTATATTCTTTTTTTGAAGCCTTTTTAATTACAATCACTTTTAAACGATGTCAAGTAAACGTCAATGACATAAACATAGTAAAAGTATATAATTTCAGAGATTACTTAAATTCCACGGCAACCCTGATCCACAAACTTTTTGATCATGTGGTATATTCGCAATCTATTTTTAATAGGTAACGATAGTTTTAAATTTTCGTTTTAAACCTTTTGTACACACACGCCCCCGTACTTTTAATAGTTACGCCACTGGAATTGTGATATTTTCGAAATTTGTAAATTTTATATTGACAGTTTTGGAAAGAAATCAGCGGACTCTTCATGGTTACATTCTACGTATTACCTATTTGTTAACGTCATAATAACTAACTGTAAAACTGTAATCCCCCCCCCCCCACCCATCTGTTCAAAAAAGAAAAAATGTTATCGATTTTCCTGGAATTTCTCCCTCTCTGATTCCCTAAATTCCCTCTAAACTTACCGTTGGTGCTTTTTTAGTAGTACGTACAGGGGGTCGATTGACGCCGTTGATTCTGTTGTAAAGTCCACAAGCATTACAGAGATAATGTCCGGTTCCATCCCTGCGCCATAGCGGTGTAATGCTGGCCCCACAATTCACGCATTCTTTTATATCTATATCTTGAATAGGAGCATCGTATCCGTCTTCTAATTGTCCCCAGGTTGCGGCAGCGCCTCCACCAAAATTTTGATAAGAGATGTTCTCAGCGCCTTGGTGTAAGCCTATCGAACTGGTGGATGGGTAAGTGGTATATTCGGATGAGTTTACCGTCGTCGGTGCCCATGTTGAATTTGCTGGTACGGTATACTGATAACTGTTGCCACCGTGACCGATTAGGGTGACTTGATTGTTTGCCGGTTGCGGATTTTGAAGTTCGTATGAACCCTGAAAATCGTTTCAATAAAATTTCTTTTAATTATTTAATAGAAAAATATATCTAACAATTTTGGCTTTAATTTTTTTGCTAATCTCAATTTATTCACAAAAATATTGATAAATAAAAACGTTTAAGAAAAAAAGTTGGAAATTTCCAAGATATCTTTGAAATTTCAGAAACTTTGCCCGAAAGTTTTGCAATTTGTGGATCTAATAATATAAAATAATTCAAAAAGAAATGGCACCTTCAAGTTACCTCAGCTTTTTTAAAATTCAAAGGAAAACAAACGAAAAACATAGGTGAATTCGTAGAGCAAGAGGGTTTGTTCGTCGATTACTTGATTAGTTAGTACTTATAACACTGATAGATTTTCTACAATCATTTGTTTACGTGCTGATTTCAAATCATCAGTTTGAATCGAGATTAATCAGTGCAACTATTGATATTATAAACAACAATCTTCCTAACACCTAGCCAGTGCGTTCACCTGATGTTAGTCTAACAGATTTTAGCTTTAAACCTAAAATTTGAAAAACTAAGCATACTTTTCAAAGGCTATTGCATTTAAGTTAGATTTTTTAAAATCAAAGTGAAAGTAGATGCTTCCTAAAATTCGCTTGAAAATCCTAAATTTTAGTAAATTTTTAGGATTGCCAATTGTAAGTTACTTCAGAGGAAAATAGTACCCGAGTTCCATGTAATATTAATTAAATTAATTTTATCTACGGGATGTTCCAAAATAAGTGCCCCAGAAATCAACGGTTGACACAACGTCCGGAAATAGGCCAAAAGATTCATATAAGCATAGACTGTCAAGCGCTTTGTTTCCAAAATACAGAGTGTTATAGTTTTAACAAATACCCAATCTTCTTATTAAAACAAGATTTGTTATTGGTACTTCATTTTCCGATATAGAACAGTAAATAACTTAGTCGATTAGCTCAAACGTTAAATGTCAAATTTGAGGATTTTTGTAAAATATTTGTAAAAAGATTACTTTTCCAATTCCACCCTGTATTTCCAAAACCAAACGTTTGTCAAGGCATGTTAACTGAATTTTTACTTGTTTGCTACTAGCTACTACATCAACCAATTCATTTTGGGGCACTCGGTGTATAGGGTGTTTTGAAACTAGTGGTTGGACCTAACATGTATTGCAAATTTAATTTTACCGTAACTCTTTTTCAGAAAGAAATTTTGATATATCAATAAGACGAAGAATTTAAAAACCTGAAAATAAAGTACTGTTGTTGGAGAACCAGAAACAGGTTTCAAAGTTCTTTTTATTGTTGTTTAATCAAGTCGGGTTACGCAGAAAAAACACAAATTGACGAATACGACATATCGCCAAATATTCTAATTTATTTCCATTTGCCTCAAATTAGTTTGGACTTTCCAAACGTTTAATAGTATATTATATACCGAAGTGGAAAGTAGTTCAGTACTGTCGAGAGATAATTACAGTTAACGGAGACGCGAAGCGTCAAGGTTTACTATATCTCGAGACAGTAATGAAACTTTTCACCAAGGTTTGTATACTATTTTATTGTTAACCATACATAATACATATAAATTAATATGAATCATTTAAATATTGTAATAATTAATATTTTGAACAAACAAGCTGTCATTTAATGACAGTGGGCGTAGCCGCGTGGAAAGTAATCAGCTGATCACTTTCCAACCGGGTGGAAAGTAACAACTTTCCATCCCTGGTGGAAAGTAACAATCAGTAAAAGCCAATTTTCCAACTTACAAAACAGTTAGTAATAACGTCATTACATATATGGTTGACCATGACCATATACATATGTAATGACTTCGCCGGGTGGAAAGTTGTTAGGTACAGTTCTATGCAATAAAATCTAGTACAGTTGTTTTTGGGCGGAGTGACCGGGCTTTGGTATCTATAGAAACTATGTTGTTGTTAGTTAAAAGTCAAATTCAGAGATAATAACACAGTAGCCATTGTAGCCAAGAAACCCACTTTAGAATAGCAAAAAATACCAAAAATCATTTCCAAGAGTTGTACTAGATTTTATTGAATAGAACTGTACTTTCCACCCGGCCACGCCCACTGTCATTAAATGACAGCTTGTTTGTTCAAAATATTAATTATTATTTTAAATGATTCATATTAATTTATATGTATGGTTGAAAAGAAAATAGTAAACTTTGGTGAAAAGTTTCATTACTGTCTCGAGATATAGTAAACCTCGACGCTTCGCATCTCGGTTAACTATAATTATCTCTCGACAGTAATGAACTACTTTCCACCCCGATATGTAATATACTATTAGGTTATAATATGTTTTGACAGAATGAAATAATAACGACAAAATAACTGTTAATGCACAATCTGACACCGGTAATACATTGTTATTCAATCGTTTATTATTAATCAATCTTTGGGAAAGCTTGATACATATATTATGTTCCTTAAAAACTGACCGCTTGATTTAAAATAATGTTCACTGAAACGAACTTTTACGTACGTCACAATTACACCCAATCAAGAGAAACAACTGATATTTTTTTAGGACCAATCATAGTCCAGATAAATATGAAAATATTAATAATTGCAGATACGTATTCAAAGTTCTTTGGGGTGAAATTAAAGGGAAGGACAGAAGATAGCTTATTTAAAAGAAGGACTCTCATTCTGAAAGGGGGAAAATTGACAACCCTACGGATTTTGTGAATTAATTCTTGTTTTTTTTAGTTTGAAAGTTTTTGAACAATAATTAAGCCTAGTAGAGAGTTTCTTTACAAGGATAAGAAATGTCAAAATAAAAGAAAGCGCGGATTTTAGCTGTTAACGAATACATTGGAAGGTTTAGAATTCGGTGAAAAAATCGTATATTTCAAAAATTACGATGAGGTTTTTGAAACTACACATTTCGGAAACTGAAAAGATCGAACATTTACAATTACTGTTTTGATATTGGTTGTTTATGTAAACTTGCAACCAGGGTGCGAATCATCCAACTTTTACAGGGGGGGATACTATTCCACAATTTTTTTATGCATATTTTAATGTTGCACATTTACACAGACGGAGAAATATTCATCCCCGGCAGGGGTACGATTTTTATTTTACAGGGGGGGGGGGGGGATATAAGCACAGCCAGGGAAATCCCTGGCATCCCCGGCGGTGATTCGCACCCTGCTTGCAACAATCTTATCTAATTTTTTTTAATCTTAAACACAAATTTGAAAGAAGGGAAAATGTATCAATTTATGGAAACAAAACTAAATTTTCCAGACATGTTAGTAATATAGCGGTGCTAACCCAAAGATGTGTTATTTAAAATTGATGCTCCTCAGCTTTTTAATTTAAAAATGAATATATCCATAAAAATCAGTGCTTATTTCTGCTCATATGTAACTTTGTTCTTGTTTGATTCTTCTATTTAATCATTTGAGTTAAACAGATCGTCAGACAATTCTTGATTCTTTAAAATTTGGATAGATAGAAGAAAGAAAATATTTTCCTACTTTATAAGAAGTTTTACCCATACAGAAAAAACTGAGAGGAGAGATACAAAAAAATAGCTTATTTGAGTCTACAATTATTGAAATTTGTTGTTCAAAGCTTTAAGCTTTTCAGTAATTTACTATAATTAACATTTTTGTAACTTAGACTACGACTGCTGAAGAATTAATTACTTGATGAGAACTATTATTTTTTAATTATATTTGCATTATGTAGGTACTCTTGAGCTATAAAGAAAATTTCAAACTGTTCTGCAATATCAATTTATTCAAATTTGTAGTTTGACAAAGATAACCATATTTTAAAATTCAAAATTCTAACTTACTCTCTGTTTGATTTATTAAAGTTATTCGATTGAAAATCCAAGATTCAATATCGAATTCATATTTTAATTTACAAAAATTAGTTAAGGTAAGCCAATTTAGTGCATTCGTTTTTAATTATTAGATTTTTTTTACTAAAAATATTGCAAACTATTTTGGAATAAAATAAATTACGTTGCTCTTCTTACATAAATTAAATATAAATAATTACAAGCTAACATAAACTTTTACTTTTTGAAAATTTTTACAAAAAATTTTAGTGTAAACGTTTGGGTGCTGTTATAGGCAAAGATGTCACCCTTTTTTAAGATAATTTTCTTAAATTCTAAGAATAAGAAAATCATTTACGTATCAAGTTCCAAGTAAACTGTATTTGTAGCTTAATCAGGGTGCGAATCACCGCCGGGGATGCCAGGGATTTCCCTGGCTGTGCTTATATTTTCCCCCCCTGTAAAATAAAAATCGTACCCCTGCCGGGGATAACATTAAGATATGTATAAAAAAATTCTTGAATAGTATCCCCCCCTGTAAAAGTTGTATGATTCGCACCCTGAGCTTAATTGTATGTAGTCATATTATTAACCTTTTCATGTGACGTCATGATTTACTACCCTTCTTTATCTTTACCTATTTTTAAATAAAATTATTTTTACCACTGTCGATTCAGTAACTTGGAATACTATTTTACTTTCTTCCTAATTTTCTTTATGTAAAATAAAATATACTTATTTAGTTATTAACTTAATTTTCAAGGGTTGTTTAACACGTTGAGTGCCGATAACGCACCGTTTGCGTGATCGATGGTTTGGTCAAAAGGCCGATCACACACACGTTGCGTGATCCGCCTTATGCTGTTTAAAGCCATCCCATTTTGTTCGGCGTTTGTAGCATTACTCTGTGTTTGTAGAGGCCACGGTGTGAAGGCTTTTTTCAGCGAAATTTTTTGACGCGTGGCTTCGAGTATTATTTATGCGCTGTAAAGCGTGTAGAGCGTGTAGAGTGCTATTTTTTGAACTTTTTTTTTGCTGAATAGTATTGTTAGTTTTGTTTGAAAAGAATTGGGTTAGTTGAGTCTTCAAAATATTACATAATAAACAATACATTTTCGAAGTCTTGTTAAATTTCCTCCGCCATGCGCTCGCCCGGGATACGACTTTTCGCCACGAAATTTGATTCCAGTGACAAAAAAACAAACATTTTCGGAAAAATCTAACTAAATTTAGAACTAACACATATAAAAAGACATTGTTTACTATATTTAATCCTTCTTATAAAAAAAATAAAAAAAAAAATTGGCCGGCATGGGGGAAAGTATACGATCTGGGATCGGCAGTGAATGTGTTAAAAAGTAGTTATTTAACTGAACATCGGCTCTTCGATATTTTAATATGAATTTGTTTATTGAAATACTACCTTTGCACATAACTTCCGATAAATAAAAAAATGAAAAAATTGATCATATTCAATATGTTGATCGTTTGTTTATAAGTTGTCATGATAACAGGGAAGTTTGAACTTACCATAATTGGAAGCTAAATGAAGGGGTTATTGTAGTGAAAATAAACGTCAAATTATTGTGACCAAAATTTATACTCTTAAGGGCAATTTATATAGGCAGTAAAGAAGATACTGTACATGCCATGCGAATTACACATTATTACCAACATACACAGAATAAAAGTCGATTAGCCCCCTTGCTTTTTAAATAACTACTTCATGCTAACAACAGAAATTCACCTGCTGTTAATATTTGTACATCAGAACCTCAAATTCATAAAATGTGCTTCCATTATTTTAACAAATGGGCTCAAAATGACGCCACTTTAAAACGATAATATTACGATCATATCATGCATCGAAGTATTATCAGTAATAATATAATAAGTGCATAAAAAATTATCGATAATTTTAGGGAAATGTGCATGAAAGCAAGTTGCCTCAACTTGCTTGAATGAACATTTATCTAAAATTATAAATAATTTTTTTATGCACGTATTATATTTGGTAAGAAAATTTCATAAATCAAAATATTAAACTGGAACCATTGGACATTACTTATTCGTTGTTTGAGCAGCATAGGTGATTTGATACTTGGCGTGATTGCCAAAATTAAGGTAGGTAGATATATTATTATTATATTAACTTAAATGTCAAAAAATTATCAGCAGTTGCACATGTGCAATTATCGATAATTTTTTGACAAGAAAAATTATCAAGTAATTAAATTTTGTTGAATGTTGATTGGTTAAAATAATTTCATATCTAGAATGTGATTGGTTGTTTAGGTGACAGTGACAGATGTATGAAATTTTCTTAATTTACATATTACAAAAAATTTTCACTTACCTGATACATTCTAGATGAAGCTAAATTAGGATCGTTCTTGTACAAAACAGAACTAGGTGGACTATCTTCAGGCCCCCTTGGAGTTCCAAACATCTGAAACTGTTGGTACGGTTGCTGTTGTTGAATAAATTGATTGTCGTTGGTAAAATGTGTAGCTTGTTGATACTGGGAAGAAGGGACCGAATCTAAATTCGTATATTCAACCCCAACCTTAGCCTCTTCCTGTTGCTCAACATATGGGGTTCCTTCCACCTGTATGTGGGGAACCGTGCCTTGTATGGACGCCACTTCCACGGTAGTGGTATATTCGATGGGTTGTTCTTGCACTTGGTATTCCTGAGTAGTTGCCGGATATTGTTCAGCCGTAACAACCGCCTGTTCTTGAAAATGTTGTTGTTCTACCTCGTATTGTTCTTCGGTTGGTTGAGTTTGTTCTTCGTACTGTTGAACCTCTTGCTGTGGTATGGACGTTGGTTCTTGGGGGCTACCGTTAAGAGGAGTTGAAGTGGAAGTCTTTACGATTTCTTCGGCTACCACTTGTTCTATTTTTGGTTCTTCGACATTCTCCTCGATCGTTCCTGCCGTGGTTATTACTTGTCGACGAATAATAACAGAAGACATGTTCTTTTCTTGTTCAGTAGGACTCGATTCTGGTTTCACATCAGTCACGGCTTTCATTTCTTTAAAATTCGCCAATTTTCCGTTTTGCTCTTCCATCTTTTTAAACACAATAATAATTGGAGTATTTCATCGTTAATAATTAAATAAATAACAAGGAATCGCTCGTTATCTGATCGGTATCGTTAATGACATTGAAATAGATAAGAACGCGACTAGTTTTCGAACGGTAATGAAACAATTTCAGAATTAACAAAAATGAAAAACCAATGACCGAAAGAAGGGAAATAAGTGTTTAAAGTTGAGTATGTTTATTTCTATTATTTTCATTTATCCCGGTCTACTAAAGATTGCGTTGTCTTTTTTCGTTCTATATAATCCAACGATAAACGGATAAAGATAAAACGTTAAACGTACTCCGCTTCCTTATTGTTTTAACATATTTGCTTAAGGCATACGGCACAAGTTTAAGAGCACAGCTTAACAATTCTGTACTGTACGTGAAAACAATAGAAATATTAAACAAAAAATTATTTGGACTATCGATGACGTTATAGTGGTAGGTGCGAGTTTAAGACTCGGAAGGTGATGCAGACGTCTACAAACATGATATTTCCGTTTCCCTTTTAAACGCATCTTAAACGTTTCGTAAGACGATAACACGAAACTGTAGTAAAACTATTAATCATAAAACGTCGAATTTGTCATTCATAATATGTAATAAAGGGGGACCTTTAGGACTTAGAAAGTGACGTTCTCGTTACGTACGTGACTATTAATGATCTTTGTTTAAACGGCGAGTATTGATATTTGTTTAGTGTATCATCCAATAAGCAAAGGCCTCCGTTATACCTTTAAAATTAATTTCGTAGTTTATTTTGTTTATTAACAGCTTGTTACTAGATGTAATAAAAGGTTGCTTTTTTATTTAAAAAATTAATGGTTTGTCTAGAAAAATGCTACGGCTATATCAGTTACACAGGCAATTGTTTATGAGTTGAATTAATATGAAAAACAAATTAATTAAATAACAACACTTAAATTTCGTGTATAATAAAGTACTTCTAATTTTTTTTAATCGATAATATGGTTTATTAGATATCTGAAGTAAAATCAAATCTGGGGTTGAGATTATTAAAACTATTGATATTAAAGTTTGTTGGTTTAAATTAAAATAATAAATTCCTGAATTAAAAATTTTAAATTCATAATTCCTTCTTTCCTCTGCCGGTGCTCCCTTTAAGCAAACTTATAATCAAAGTGAATTACTAAAATGTTTCTTATTGTTTCAAATATTCAGATTTGAAGGAAAATTAAGAAGAATTTTTAAAAAATACTTTTCATTGCATTGCTCGTTCAACATCTCATCTGCATGTTTTAAGATTTTATAATTGTATGTAACCGGCAGTACGGCAGAGGGAGAGTGTACGTAATACTGAAATGAAATATACAAAGAGAAGTAATTAAATGATCTACCATTTAAAATTTCGATCAGCAAGAATAATCAGCCAAACAATTATTTGTGCAGCATTTTATTTTTTGGTTTGCGATTTTAATATACGAACAGCAAATTATGGTAAGCAAAATAAAAGAAAGAAAGAAAGTAATTGTATGTATTATCTGCAACCTCTTATACCGTTTGGTGTCGAGGCTGGTGCGTTAACGTATGAGGCTCTACGAGTGCAATGCAGCATGTAGATATTAAACGAATCTGCAGACGGGCCTCTGCCGGTTACGTTTAATACTTATCTACATACTGTACCATGTGTAGAATGTAATGTGTGTACATGTGTAGGACCGTGTTACTCTACCTCTTAGGTCTGTATTCGGAGGAAAGATTTTACATTAAATTTATTAATTACTACAACATCGTTACACAGTAAAAAATATTTCGTTGAACTTGCATTAATTTAACAAAATTATTAAACTAAATGAGTTATAGCATAATCTAACTTCTTTTTTGGGCAACTTCTGTAATGTGAAATACGCAACGAGTTAACTTAACAAAATACACTCTGCTTTTTGTATACTCGTAAAGATGTAAAGTTAACTAAAATATTTTGTCCAAGTGAAAACTAGTTTTGAAAAAGCTGATTTTTGAGATGTTCAAATAAGTTCCAGGTATTGCTTTTCCAAAAAATTAATATTGTTATTTTGTGCTATTAAATAATCAAACTGCGCATATGCCTCTAAAAGATAACAACAAATGGAGATTTTGACGCTTTATATTGTAGTTTCAACTTTGAAAATTAAATGGCGAAAAAATTTATAAGTAATACTTGCATATCAAACACATATTTTGCTTAAGTGGTAAAAACTAAGACGATTAATTCAAATTAATGTTATTTTATTTGTAACTCCTGCAAAAACGTATCATTACAACGAAAATTATCAGGTATTTATTATATGAAACTGACTGAAACAATTTTGAATTGTTAATAAGAACAAACTTTTCAATTTTGCTATTTAGGCGGTTACCAAATATAATAGTGATTTATTCCTGAATTATCTACAAGCATTTCGTAAACTTATCTTATTAATAATTTGATTACTATTTTATTACAGGGTGATATTTATAACTTATAACAATTGGGTATTTGTTTTAGATTGAAATATGATGGTGGCATCTTTGCAATCCAACATAGAATTGGTATGACCTGCAACTAAGGTATATTCTGTTGGACAGAAACAGCGTAAGGAAAATACAAATGGTAATGTAACTAAAGAACTATTTAACAGGACAAAAAAATATATCGGGGCTTGTGATTGTAGTTTTTTCGGTGTCCCGTTAAAATTTTAAACTGTGGTGTAACGACCATTGAGATGCGTTTTTCTTAAAAGCTTTTTCCTCCAATAAAAGTGTAACTTGTCGGTAATTACACTGCCCTAAATTAAGCTTTAAGTATATGTAAAAATAATGTAGATTTAACCACTATAATGGTAAAATTACCTATTTATATTTACACATTCCAAATTTACTAAACCGTTGTTACAAATATTATAACAACGGTTGTTGTTAAATTACCTAGACTAAAGCTAAACCTAATAACAAATATGAACACGATTTGAACGCTCTTTCCAGTATAACGTCTACAAACTATATAATGAAATTATCTGGCAACCAAGCTGTTAATTTGGTAAGTAATTGCATTTAGTTAGGTACCTACCTATGAATTTACTTTAACTTATTGTTTAATTTCAGTTGACAGAAACATAAATTCAAACTGTCACTAAAAACTTAGTACTTTCCTACTTTCGTTGTACGTCAAGCAATAAACATAATGTTTTCAGCTCGAGAATACAGGGACACGTGTTTGGCATTTACTTTAATGCTAAAATATTCGAAAATCTGCTTTTTTGATAAAATTAATTTAAATAAAATGTTGATTTCCTGAAGTACAGTTTATATGTATCGTAAATAAAAACGTAATAATAGAGCACACATGGTTGCCACATCCACAGGATATTAAAACCTCCATATCTTTAAGGAATCACGATATAGAATTTTTGTAACATTTTTTTAGTACTCAGGGGGTGTCCCTGAATAGTCTGGTATAGCGTTGTTTCGCCATTTTTTAAGCACCCTGTATATATACATTTGTTTCCTTAAAACGTTTGCCATTAGAAATAAAGACATTTATTTAGTTAGGGTAAATTATGACACTTGCATTCTTAAAATTTACTACATTCGTTTTGTATTATTATATTTAATTTCTGATAAAGTGGACCTGCAGGTACAAAAAAATTAATGTAAGTTAATACAGCACTAGATCTCTCTGTTCTACACATTAAAAACTGTATAATGTTATATCGTTTTGTTTACTTTATTTATAACTTTAATTCATCGTTGTTAAATTTAAGATCTTCCTATATTATCTTTTTGAGTAATAGGGTTGCCAACATTTTAAGGTTCTTAACCCGAAAGAATTTGCGGGGTAAAGACCAAAAATTAAAGCAAAACAACAATAGCACCCTTTGAACATTATGCCCATTTTCTTAAAAATAAGTTAAATGTACATATTTTATTTTCTAAAGTTGTGCTTTTTCTGCAGAAGGCAACGAGAAACCACTGCAGAGAACACATTTCCCTAGTATAAGGGGGATATAACAAACTGCTTACAGTCCATACTGAAAGTAATTCGGAAAGTAAGCTCTGCCTTTGAAAATTCAACACCCATTTTAACTCTATAGTTTTTTAAAAACCGTTTCCATGATGGAAAAGATGCATTCTACAAACGCATTGCTCTGGTACAGCGAAAAGTTTTGTATATATTTTTTAATCTCCACGAGCTCTCTTTTTGATAATATCAAACCAAATTTTTTCCATGCTAATGCGATATTTTCATTTCTAGAAGATAGTCCTTAATCGGCATTCATTAATTTTTATATTCGATACAACTGCTGCTTTTGTAACATCATCTTATTTGATGTTATATTAAAATACGTATATTCTGCGCTCCCAAATATTTGAAAGAAATATTTTTGAAGTTCTAAAATTTATTTAGATGCAACATGTCACGTCATCTAATTTTACAAAGTTATATCTTCTAATATTAAAATTGCTTCATTCACTCAAACTTAAAATCAGTTCTGATACTAATACTTAACTTTTTACGTGTTTACAAGATAAAATAAATGTGCTCATATTTTGAAAAATATTGCAGAGTGAATTTTTATGAAATATTTTCGACCCCGAGAAATACATTCAAAACGTGAAACTTGGAGATTTGTTACTAAACCCAAACTCTCCGGGTGAAAATACCCTTGTCGGCAACCTTAGAACCAAAGCTAATGTTAATGTTCTGTAAGTTTCACTGTATAAGTTGTACTTTATTAACTTTTGCAGCTTCCACCGAATCTCTTGCGCGTTCTGGGTGAACTAATTCCTCAAGGCCTCAAATTATTAATTAGAGGGAACATTATAGAATGGATCATATTTAGCCTAAGACTGAAACAAAGGCAGCTGTGTTTATAAAATGTGACATTCAATATGCTTTTAAACTAATAAAGTAAAAGTCAAAAACCTATTGGAACTCAAAATATAAAAAATATAAAATACTTCCATAAATAGAAATCGAATCTCTTGGCGTTCTACGTGAACTAATCTGTCAAATTATTTACAAATAACTCATGTTTAGTCTTTGTCGGTACCAAACGTGGCTAAGTTTATAAAATGTCTAATTTAATATGTTTCCTATTCTTTATGACCGTTATCCAAATTCCAAAATCGAATTGTTTAAGTAACTGATACCTAGCGCTCGTAAACAAGTTTAACAAAACATTGTAATGATTCACGAGTATAAAGTAGCATTCAGCAATATAAACACAGTGTGCTTACAACGTTCTCTCAGTTGCTGCCAATTTCCTTAAAAATGCAGCGGCCCACCGGGAAAATTCCCGGTGTCCCGGTGGGCCAGCACGCCTCTGGGCCTAACTTTAATTATAAAAAAGTTGAAGTATGTTTAAGGTATTATGTATAGCAAAAATAAGGTTATTTAAAGAGCATTGCTAAAATTGAGGACAGATTATTGTTTCTCGTCCCAAAAAAGGTAGTTTCCCCAATTAAAATTTCTGAAATTACAGAAGAAAATTAAACTTAAAATTTTGACATTGACACCCGGTATCTCCCTAAATATTAACTTTTGGACTAAGGTAATTTTAGGTAAATCGTAATATTTTGTACTACAGAACACATCCCTAAAATGGTTCAATTAGTTTATGCCTGTTTTGATAAATATAATAAAAATAATACCAATAAATTAGATTCTATCTATTATTAGTCACTTCCAAGCTACTTAACTAAAAATCACCAGCTTTCAGTCGAATCCAACTCCTAAAACTAGATTCGAGTCTTTGCAGCTAATATTTGAATTTCTGTCAAAACAGGATTTGAATCGCAATGGTAGATTTAAGTTTCGAAATTTTAAGATTAACTTAACTTTCAAATCTCGAATTTAACTCTGACTGTTGTTCCATTTTAGATTTTAACTCAAACCCTGAGTTAAAACAAATTATTCTGAAATAGCAATTATTATAGATACTATTAGAATGCCAAATTTAATCAAAAATATAAAATAAAGTCCTAAATAAAAAAATAGCAAATGTTAATTGCGCATTATAAACTGAATTTCATAAAATTAGTGCTTCGTATATCTATACTATTTTTTCGACTTCTAATTAGATAGAGAATATACTTAAAAGTGAAATTCGAAGTTTAACATCAAGATTAAAGATTAATTTCATATCTGAAATCGAATTATTTTCAATGCCAAAATACAAAATATTGTAAATTCCACTTTAAATCAAATCCATAAAAATGCTAAAAATAATTTAAACAAAGACGTTCAAGCCGAATTTTCATATCAAAATCCGGATTTATCAAATACAATTTTAAATTTAAATAAGAATTTCCAAAAGAGAAAAATCTGAAACCCGAGTTTAATATTTATGTAAGTCTTCCAGGTCCAGGAAGAAGTCTTAAATTGGTATTAATATGCACGTAATTTTTATTTACAAAATTTTCCACGCCATTTTTTGTACAAATGATCGCAAACCTTGATGTAATATTAAATTGTTTTAATTGTATCAAAATTTAATACAGTTAAAACAATACTAATCCCATTCATGATTACAAGAATTGAAGACACGAGTGGATAAAGGTGTTATGTAACATTTTTTTTAAATGTGTTTTTTCTGCCTAATGAAGTTTAAAAATAATAAACTTTTGGTTTTGAAGTGTTTTGGTACACTATGAGTATTAGTTTCTTTGATAATAAAAATATAAAGGTGCTATGACCATACTCCTTTCTGCTTGCATTGTGGATAAAGGTGTCATGATACTTTTACTTGACCTTTTGGAGCTTCTGATGTGGTTGGACATAATGCTAAGTCAAAAAGAAGACAAAATTGTTTTAAACAGAATAAATGAGAAGGGAGGTGGACTAACTTTTGAAAAAATAGAGAACCTACGGGAGCAGCTAACTTATGTGAAGGAAGAATATTAATGGTTTTACAAAAATATTCTCACGGAAAATGAAAACAAACCTAAAAAGAAGAGAAAAACAAAATAAAATAATAAAATGTGTTGGAGTTGATGTATAAATTTGAAATAAAATATTTTTTATATGTACATCAACACTTTTCTTTATTAATTTTCTGAGTTTATTTTAGTGGATAAAGGTGTCATGAACATATAAGGGCTATTTTTTTTACAAAATAATAAATTTCATTATTAATATTAGATACACCAGTCAACTAAATGCTATTAAAAAAATATTGCCAAACCAAATATTAACAATCAAAAAGAAACGAAAAAGTTACCATTAAAAATGTTTAAATCAATTTTTCTCAGTTAAAAATTTTTGTAACATGACACCTTTATCCACTCGTGTCTTCAATTATTTTAAGTTTTAGCAAACACACGAGTCACGCAGTGGATCAAAATAATGCTAGTTGGACTATTTTTAATACTAAGTAAAAATATTAACTGGTTTCAGAAAGGCTATTACTTAATTTTGTTTGTTAAATTTGCTTTTCATATGGGTTATTTAGTTATTTGAACAAAAAGGGAAGTTGATTTGGAGATTACCAAAATTAATGTTTATTACCTATCTGAAGGAAATACACATAGAAAAATGAATATGTATTAAAAAAAGTTTTGCAATAGTTTTCCCTAAATCTTCAGAGACGTCTACTTTGTTTGGCGTTTTAATTAATTTCAACTGAAAGTTCTGATTAGTAACAATAACTTATTTAGCTAAAAGAGAAAATCATTTACAATAGGTACCTACTTAATTTAACTGAAGCTGGCAATTCTGAATTTATTACTCCATGAATTCGTCATTATTTGATTTTGCGAATTTCGTTGGACAATATTTTTTTTAACAGGGGATTCCCAAACGATAGGTGTTTATTCAATCAATAAACTTTTTTATGGTTTAATCCCACTTTCCTTAATAAAACACTAAAATAACCCTAGGTATTTAAAGAAGCAAATTAGAATTGTGTAAACTGTTGGAACTGATTCAAAACGTCAGTATGATTTATTTTCAAAAAGGAGAACAAACATGTTTTTTGTAATTTTTAGTACTTACAAAGCGTTACATCAAAATCAAGTTGGTTGTACTAATACAGTTAGGCACTTTATTTGTTAACTGATAAGAACCATCACACCTTAGAGACGTCTGAGACGTAACTGATAACAGAAAACCGGGTGAATATTACAGTTACCTTGCAAGCATATACATTTGGAGATATAAAACGCAGATCAAGGAATTATACTTATTATGATTCACGTGATCAAGGTGCGGTCTCGCCATCTTGTTGACAGAACACGTCCCGTGATAAACGTAGAAAATGGCTGGCGGTTCGCGATTTCACCCTTTTCCTTTATTGTTAATTTTTATATAATTCGTATCGTTTGGGGATTCCTTTCTAAATATTTTGATGATACAAAACACTATCTCTCTGATGCGATTTCAAATCTCGCCGTCCTTAACCTTATATAAATTTCTAAGATACTATATCTCTTGTATAATAAACCCACATATCTTGTCAACACTATTATCTTCCACGTATTATTTTCTTTGGGGTAGATTTCGAGATTGTTATCAGGACGTTGCCCTCGAAATTAAAATTTTTGACCAAGCAACGAACTTCAGTCAATCAGGAGAGGAAAAATTTACGAGATAACAAAGAGGTTCCCTGCTTAATTTTAGATTTTAAGGTTTGAGTCTGCACATTTCGCTTTTTCCTATTCTGTAATCTGCAGTGGCTTTCGTTAAACGAAGGGTGGCTCGATGTAAATGGCACGATCTGAATGGATTATTAGAATAAACTTTTAGAACATGGAAGTGTTGTAAAATAAATAAATCTTAGTACACTATCAGTACATAATCTAGATGATATTATTGTTGTCTGTTTAGTTGTATGTTCTATCTGTTTAGGTAAGTTATATAGCAACGTAATCATAAATGATATGTTAACAGTTAAAAAGCAGCTTGTGGGATAACAGAACCAGTTCACAAGTTAATATCTACCGAAAAGTTCATGAGTGATAAAAAACTAAGCGATAAACGAGATTTTCATTTAATTTCCAGTTTGCTTAAGTCACACAGGCGTCACTTACCTTTCGTATTCGTAGAGAACGCAAGAAATCGCAAAGAATAAAGAAGCAACACGTAGTGGTTGAAAAAAATACAAGTGCTTGTGAAAATCGTTTTAGTGAAGTGCGAACGAAATTTTCGACGTGGCATAACTGATAATCAGGGTGTGCGATATTTACACAGGCGTGACGTAATAATACATAAATGGTGATTGATTTGTGCGCCATTTTGGATTAGATTTTCTTAAATTTATCCTTTAAATCACATCGAAATGGTTATCCAGGTCTAGATTTTCGAGGCATCCTACGCAAGTTTTCTTTGAAAATTTATCTGTTACGCAGGTGTTAAGATAATTTACATGAATACCTATCTACCAACAGATTAGATATAACTGTAATATAATTCTGAAAACAACACATAAATCAGTGCAAAAGCTAACTTTGCTTCCTTCAACGTGAAGAATAGGCGCGAATCATACTTTAGCATCTCAGAAAGGAAAACAAATTTGCGGCCATTTAGTTTTAACGTTTCGTCCGCCAATTTGGTATGATTACAACTTGGGCAAAAATAAAAAAAATAAACAAAAACGTACCTTTGCTGAAGACACTTAAATAATCACATCAAATTTCTGTTAGTGATGGCATGGTTTTCAAGAAACTAGCTACAGTTGAATATGTACATTACATCAAATGTACGCTATTTCGAGGCTGCTACATGGTGGTGTACGTGTTTACCCATATAAAAGGTGTACATACGAACTAAAATTGCCTAAAGTGTGGTTCCCCCCGCAACTTATTTGATAAGAGATATGATATATGACCCTTTTTGTACCTAGTGGTTAAGGTAGAAAATTGTATGATTTTTTTTCGGACGAATTATTTTATTTACATCGATGATTCAGCTTTGTATTTCAAGGTATTCCTTTATTTTATTTATTTTCCTTTTTTATTTAACTATTAAATTTCAATTTAATACAGCTTAAATGTTTTTTATAAATATTTATATCTGCGAAAAATTAGTTGAAGTAAGATAACTTTAAACTATTTAGGTCAAATATAACACACAGGGTGGTTCTTTCGGTATTACTTGAGCAAGAATTCGGTTTAATTTTCATTAATTGGAATTTGTATTTTACAAAAATGTGTATCATTTAAAACTGTACACATTAGAAAGCTTTTGTTCTAAATGATTAAACAGCCACCAGAGTCGGCACACGCTTTTCCAAATAATCGTCTTCTATTTCTTATTTCTTTTCTTCTTCTTCTTCTCCTCTTGCTCTTCCCCCTTAACCCCCATATTTGTGATGTACAGCTTTCTACGTAATATTTTAAGAACCAAAGTAACAATAAATAATAGAAGAAAGCGAAACTTATGAACTCCACGAAATAAAGATTTTCCTTATACTAAGTTTAAGTTTGGAATCAAACATCTTCTGGGCATACTCTGAATTTTGAGAAATTATTTCCCAATCTTCTTGTGAGTTATAGCCATGTTCGTTGTCGTAACTGTTGTTATACTTTTTAGTAATAAAGCCATAGTGGCCACAATATTCTTTCAATATAATGTTCGTCAAGGATCTTGTTGACTATCTGGCTAGGATGAATGTGGATTATCGTCTACAAAAATGAAACCTCTTTCAAATTTTTCAGCGAATGAAACAAGAATTGGTAGAATACATACTCGTATGTTCCGATGTCTTAGTCGTCTTAGTGCATTCATACTTTGATCTCTCGAAACAACTGAATTTAGTGTTATACGCCACCCCACATTTAACAGCCGATCTTCGTCATTCCAATGTTGATGATTTTGAATGGAGTAATTCCTTGTTTACAACGGAGATTTAGCTGTTCTTCGAGTAGGTAAATTGATCTCATTGAATTTTCATCTAATTGTTCTGTTGAAAACTACAGCCCCCGTAATCTCATGCAAAGTGTTATTCAGTACGACGACTGAATAGGTTGATGCCTAACAATTGATTCTATCCGGGGGTTGTACTTCTTTGTCGATTTCCTCGATGATTAAACCGTACATTATAAGTCCGATGGAATCATTGAACAGCTGCGTTGATTATAATGTACGAATACATTTAAACAATCTAGCATCTTCACATGAGAAGATTTTTGTTCCTTCTATAGTTCATATATCTTCACTAAGACGCGTCGCTTTTTAACAGTTTGATAATTAGATGATCAATCAGACAAACCAAAAAGCAAGTGAAAATCAAACAAAACAAAACAAACTTTTTTTGGCTTGCATATAACTTTATAAAAAAATTCAACCATAATAAAAAAGCTGTGATAAAAGGGTATGCAAAATATGGTATTCCTCTTATATAATGAAGAAAATATTTATTGGAGTGGATAACTTCAAATAGCCAGCAGTGTATTTGCCCCTGCAGTTGCTTCTACTTCTTCTTCTTCTCTGTTTTCTTTTTCTCATGGTCCAACTTTAAGCACTTTGATGTTTTCTTGTGATTTATTCTAATGGTACACTACTTTAATCATTTTTTTCGGGCTTCTAAATGGTTGCAGTTGTATTTAGGAACAAATTATCCATTAGGCAATTTTTCAATGAAAGGTTGGTTTCTTTGGCTATGCATTTATAGTTCTTGCTGTTTTATGAGTAATAAATACCATTCAATAAGCTTGCTTCTTATTTTTTGCGATACACTTCACTTTTTTCCTCATGTAATCCATTGCTGGACACAGCTATCCCCCTTTTCTTTCCATTTACTTGTGTCTCTAGTTGTTCTTCCCCATTGTTTTCCGACCCCTTGCTTTATATCTTTGGTCCATCTTGCGAATGAGTGACATACAGTTCCTTTGCCAATTCTTGGTATCCTTGCTAATATCTTGCTTGTCCATCTTTCGTCCTGATTTCTCGTTATTATGTGGGCCACCCAAGTCCACTTTAATCTTGATGCTCTTTCTGCCACATTCACTAATCCCGTTGTTTCCCTTACTTGTTCATTTCTGATCATCTTATAGTCATATCCCCAACATTTTTCTCTCCATGGATCTTTGTGTAACTTTTAGCTTATTTAATTTTCTTTGTAAACACTAGTTTCTATTCTCCGTAAGTAAGGGCAGCTAGCAGGAAATAGTTGAATATTCCTGCTTTAGATTTTTCTCGGGTATTTATTGGTTTTTAATATACAGGCCAATTTCCAGGCTTTGTTTCTCTATTCATAGGGCGTGTCCGAGATACGCAGAAAAGTCGACTTATTCGATATTAATTCCGTCTATGTTTATTATTTGTTGTATAGGAATATCTGCCATAATTTTGGGTTTCTCCATGTTTATGTGAAGCCCCTCTTGTTTTAATTATTCGTTAAGTTGTATTAGCATTTATTTCATATCTTTAACATCCTTGGCGAATAGTACAATGTCATCGGCCTGCTTTTCGCACTCTAATTTCTGGAATACGTTTTCTAATGCATCTGTGAAAAATTTGGCAACAAAGTGTCCCCTTGTTGAACTCCTCTTTTTACATTATTATTGTTGGTATCACCTACTGTTATTTTTATATGTAGCGTAGCATTTTTGTATATATTTTCAATAAAGCTTGTAGTACCACGAATCTATTAGGAAATCATCTGAAGTATCTACTGTATCAAATGCCTTTTTGTAATCTATAAAGGCCAAAATCAATGGTAAGTTATATTCATTATGTTTTTCTATAATAATGAGACTTTGTTCGTTTGTTTCATAACCTTTTCTTTCGGTTGACATGAGTCTATTTGCTATTATTCTTATACGTAATTTATGCATATTTAACAGTAAACTAATGGGCCTGTAATTCTTCAGGTCCCATTTCTTCAGTGGCGTGCAGTGAGTTTTTTTACTTAGGGAAGCGCTTCTGGTTTACTGATAAGTACAAAAGGTAACAGCTTTTGATAGAAGTACACAACAATAAAAAACCAAACAAAAATTTCCTTACTTATAGTGATTTATTTGCAATGAAGTTCTATTCTTCTATGCACCTGAGCAAACCTGTCAATTACATATTCTTAAAACTTTGGATTTTGCGATAAGTTTTTAATACACTCATTTTCTATGGATAACACTGCTAAATTGCACAGTCCTTCTTCACCTGTTGAGTTTCTGATGAAGGTCTTAATGCGCTCTAAAGTAGAAAAACTACCTTCAATCGAAGCGCTTGTTGCCGGAATTGTTAAAATTAGTTGGCACAACTTAAACGCTTCACTATAAGACCCTTCTAAACCAGTTTCTTTAAGAAAAAGCAGCATATTTATTCAAGGTGTTTTCTGATTATTGACTTCTTGAGAATCATACAAAACATTTAATTGTGAATGCAAAGCGTCAGTGTCAAAGAAATTGGCATAATTCAGTTTTAGGCTGTTAAAAGCTTCCTTTGGAAAACGAGATTTGTTGTAGCTGGTGAAATTACATAATTCGACAAATTTTAATTCAATAAAAATTCTGAAACCTGACTCAGTTGTTGCGTAATAGTATCCAAAATTTCTAAGTACCTATAATCGATGGTAAGAAGTTTCCGTATCACCCAAATTGTCGACCCTGATTTGTTTTCTTTGTGGTTCTATACTTGAATTTACTATTTCGGTCCAAAAATTTTGAAATAATTCCCTTTTTTGAATTAATCGTTTCTCTAATGCATTGATATTTTGAACGCAGAAGCCATTATCATTTGATTTAGGTTGTAGAATATCAAATAAAAGGTCGGCGTGAGGAAAAATTTCTGAAAACACTTTTACACATTTTATTATAAGCAATCAAGTCCTTAACATCGTCATTTTTGATAAAATTCGTAATTGAAATCTGTACACTGTGAATTGCTTTAAATTCTGTAAATTTAGAACATTTTAGGTGATATATGAATGTAGCGTATGGTATGAAAGTTGATTATTAGAAGCAGGAAAAAGCAATTGTTCTCATTCTTTACCGATTATCATCATCATGAAATATAGTATTAAAAAATACTAATTTATTTCTAGAAAATTGAAAACTACAGCTTTAAAGAATAATCATTTTTTTTTTAAATTTAAAAACACCTTTTTCTACAACCACCATGGAAAGTGGGATTTTCAGACTTCGTCTCCATAGATACGAGTATTGAAAATGAGTGTTTGCCGAACAAGTGAAAATTAGCGTGCGGAAAGTAAACTTTCCACACTCAAATTTTGATTTGCGTGCGGAAAGTAAACTTTCCACACGCTAATTTGTTTACTTTCCGCACGCAAATCAAAATGTCATAAATGACATTTGATGAATGTCAGATTTGATTTTGCAGAAATATTTAAATTTTTTGTGGTTGTAGAAAAAATAGTGTGTAATACATGTGTTGAAAGCTTGTATTTGCCACACTCATGTGACTGCAGCACTCACTAGCGTTCGTGCTGCAAACTTCACATTCGTGTGGCAAACGCAAGCTTTCAACACTTGTATTACAAATTACTATAAAGTGTCTTCGCTGTTTATCAATTCACTTGTAATAAAATAACTAAATAAAATAGGTACAAAATATTTTAAAATAACCTACCTAAATGAAAACTGCTTTTAAAACTACAAGTTTTGCTTTTTAGTTAGTATCTGAAGATTTTAGTGTGAAGCAAAGATTGCCGAATAATATTTAATTAAATCTAAAATAGACCTATAAGCAAAGAAAATGGCAACGTTTGGTTTTGTGGCAAAATGAAAAAGAGCATAATATCGTTATTGTTGATTGTAATAGTTAACGCAGAATGTGAATAAAAAATGAGTTATTTCTTACAATCTAACATTTAATAATTGTATCTATTGTGAGCTCACTTTTCCTTCTGAAATCTTAGAATATCAAATACCTACTAAAGTTAAAATAAAGAAAATTTAAAAAGTATAAAAACTGTAGGCATTCAAAGTTTACAGTTTTTTTTTTAATTTTATAAAAGTAAATTTGTAAAAAAATAAAAACCAAAAATTATGTTTTTAACTTTATCGTTCATTAATCTTTAAATAAATAGCTGATTCGTTTAGATTAAATGAAATTTCCAATAACAAACAGGAAAGTTTCAGAAAAAAAATAAATAATTCGTTTTCCTCACAAATAATAAGTTTCTAACATCATTTCATTTATTTAGGAATTTACAAAAACTTGAAATTGTTCTTCCAGTGGTATATGTATATGTTACGGTCACTGTGGTAAATCCGGTCAGTGTTAACAATGACCGGTCAATGTGGATATTTTTTTTTAACTATTCTCCCTCTACCTCTAACCCCCAATAAACACCTCTACTGTTTTGGTAGGGGCATTTATTGGAGGTTAGAGGTAGAGGAAGAACAGTTTCTAAATTGCTACACCGAGCACATTATCCACATTGACCGGTCATTGTTAACACTAACCGGATTTACCACATTGACCGTAGCATATACAGTGTGTCCCAGGATAGATGTTACAATAGGTGTGATGGACAAAAAATTTATGAATTTTATTTTAAGATTGTGGAATTAAGCCCTGCATGGTTTGAAGAGAATTTTAAGAATATTTTCAGTTTTTGAAAAACAAGTCGCCCTTGACATTGAAGCGAAAACTATTTTCTTTTCAGGTAAAGTACCCTTTTTGTTCATGATACGGCAAAATTTTACTAAGAAAAGTTGTTCATAATAAGAAATTATGGCCCTATGCAAAATTTCAGGAAGATCTACCTACTTTGATTAAACCGTCACATTTTAGATTAAACAAAATAAATTGTATTTATTCAAAATTTTCTTTGTAGAACATTGAACGAAACAAATAGCATTTATAAGAAATTTAACTTACGAAACATAATAATAACACTGATCGACAATAAATTATTTATTCCATATAACCGCCAGGAGGCCATGAAAAAACTATCGTTGACTAATTTTCCTGAAATTTTGCATAGGGCCATAATTTCTTATTATGAACAACTTTTCTTAGTAAAATTTTGCCGTATCATGAACAAAAAGGGTACTTTACCTGAAAAGAAAATAGTTTTCGCTTCAATGTCAAGGCCGACTTGTTTTTCAAAAACTGAAAATATTCTTAAAATTCTATTCAAACCAAGCAGGGCTTAATTCCACAATCTTAAAATAAAATTCCAAAATTTTTTGTCCATCACACCTATTCTAACATCTATCCTGGGACACGCTGTATAATTTAAAAAAATTCTGTAGCTTAATAATCAATTTTAAAGACCCGAAAATTATTGTTTTCAATCATAATTTCATTATTGCAATTCACAGATACTTACTTACTTAATTTCGTCCTCTTGTACCTTTTCAGGTGTCGAGGTTGTCGTATTGATAAACTTTCTCCACTTCTCCCTGTCTTGCGTCATCTTTTCGGCTTCTTCCCAAGTTATCTGTCTTTCTTGTATGGTTTGTGCAATTCCCTCGTTCCAGCTTCTCCTTGGTATTCCTCTGCTTCGCTTGTGTAGCAACTGGGTCTTCCGCGTTCTCTTGGGGAGTCTTGTTTCTTTCATTCGTGCAAGGTACCCAAACCAACGTATTGTTGTTTTTGTATTTTTCTGTGCAGCGGTATCACTCCTACCTCCTTCCTTATATCCTCATACATTGTCCGGTCTTCCGGTCAATTATCCTCCGTCCTGCGGTTCTCCTGAGGAATATCATTTCTGCTGCTTGTAATCTTTTCTTATTTAAGGCACATGCTTCATAAAATTGGCATCTACACTATACACCCTTAATTTGTTTGACCGAGACACTTCCTTTTTACTTACTTACTAAACACTTATTTATGTTTGCATCAATTGTTCCATCTTCAGATATGAGAGAACCTAAATATTTGAACTTCTCTACCTGCTCCACTCTTTCATTATTCAGCTGTAAAACTCAGTGTTGTTTTTCCTTAGATATTATCATACATTTACTTTTCTTGGTGTTTATCTTTAGGTTTCTGTTTAAAAGGGCGGTATTTCATATGTTTAAGTTGTTTTGTAAGTCCTCCTGGTTATTAGCAAGTAGTAAGTAGTACTAGATCGTAGGCAAAGGCTACTTCCGATATACGATATTGTGACATTCGATAGTATCCCCAATCAAGTCCTTTCGTCTTCAGTTTACATTCACTTATTAAGTCATCTATTGCAAGTATGAATAGGAATGGACTTGTATAACTAAGCAATGTAATAAGAATTCCGACGACCTTATATTGTTTGTGCGTACATAATTTCTACAGGTAGTGTATAAACTTTGGATTGCAGTTATAAGTTCAGCGTTTACATTTTTCTTTTCTAGCACTCTCCGTATTATATTCCTTGGTATTGAGTCAAAAGCCTTTGTTAGGTCTAGGAAGCAGATACAAACTTCCCTATAGTGCTGTATTGCTTTTTCGGATATTTGCCCTAGGGTGCTCTTCCCATGTCGAAATCTGTTGTGCGTCATCTAGTTGTTCTTCTACAGTAGTTCTTAATCTTTGTTCTAATATACTTTCGTAGATCTTGGCTGGTACACTCAGGAGTGATCTTCCTCTATAGTTACCACAGTGTCTTGAATCTTGAATCCCCACTTATATATCGGCATGATCACAGCCATTTCCCAGTCTTTCGGTATTTTTCCTGTTTTTCATGCTGTCTCTGTGATCTTTAGCAGTAATTTTTGGCCAGCTGTTCCCATATAGTTTAATGCCTCAGGTGGCACATTGGGTGATATGGATAAAGTTGAGTACCTACTATAGCTTCACATTTTTGAAGTAGCCACTCCATTTGAAATGCATAAAAAGGTGAGTAGAAGTTCAAACATGTGAGTGTCTACTCTTTTCGCGAGGATTTTTAATCGAAAACTTTTTGCATATCAAAATGGAGTTCCCAGTTCCCACTCATTAACAGGAGCAGCTACTCACTACAATTTGAAGTACAGTTGTGGACAGAAAAAAATAGGACAGTGTTTTTTTTCTAGTTTAAAATGGCCCCTGTGTTGTAATTTGATTGCAAGTCAATGTGACAAATTAATGTCATAATTATAATAAAAGCCAAAATCAAGTTACTAAATTTTATAGGATAAAGTTTACTTGATTTTTCGACTTGTCCTATTTTTTTCTGTCCACAACTGTACCTACTTCTGAGTGCGCCCTCAACTTTATGCATATCACCCATTATCATGTCCTACCGCTTTTCCTAGCGTCATCTTTGCTATTGCCTTAAGTAATTTTTCCTCTGTTATTAGGTCGGTCTTCCATATTCTCTTTTTCGTAGATCTCTTTGTTGTTACCATTAGGAATCATGCTGATCGGATTTCCTTCTAAGTCTAAAAGCTCTTTAACATTTTTTTTCTCAAAAACGCATTGACATATTTTTATAAATCTAACGCCAAATTGTACCCCTACCTCTACTGATTATAATTAGCTGAAAAAATTTTTCAAAATTTCAAAAAAAAATTTCTCGGAAACGGCACATTCCAAAGAAAGAAGATAAATATCAGGGCAGGAGTCACCGTTTTAACGACGGCGGTATTTTGGTCCAGCGGTAAGAGACCAAGCTCCCACCCACATACGGTTGGAGGTTCGAATCTGCGTGACAACAATATATATTTTTTTGTTTATATTACCCACTTTTTCAAAAAAATATTATCTTACTCTGCTCATTTATGTTGAAAATACAAATTATTTATTATAAAAGCATTATTACATATTATATAGGATTATTATTAAATAACTTGTCGGGACTTTTTCGTTGCAAAGTCTTTAATTATGTCATCAAAATTACTGTAATATTTTGGCTATTGTAGGTGTTGCTGGATCCTAATTTAGGATTTAAAATTAACTATCCTTCCCTAAAAGAGTTACCGATTTCTAGCTTTTTTATTTTAATTATTACTTTTTTATGAATGACTGTGGCGTTATCGTCATATCTCGAAAACTACTGGGCCGATTTTCATCAAATTTGGTATGCGGGCCTATAATTACAGTACATCTGTAAAATAAACTTTTCAAAAAAATCCGGAACCGGAAACGGAAGTTAGCCATGTTTTTTTGGGCGCAGATTTTTCCTTGAAAAAAATTTCAAAATTTTACTTAGGAAATCAATAGAGAATTTGAAAAGTAATCGAATAATTTTTGCCCGAAGTTTCTATGTCATAAATTGCGTCCTGGGCGATTGTACCTCTAGCTCGGCTGATTAGAATTAGAACTAGCTGAAACAAAATTAAAAATTTCAAAAATAAAAAGTATGGAAAGTCCAGCGAAGATTCTTCGCCAATTTTTTCAGTTTTGTCATAGGTACCTATCAGTGCCTTTTGTTTTTCACCTCTTAAGTTTGTTAAAGCCCGGAAAAATAGCTTCTAATCGGTGTTGTAACTTTCTAGTTTGTGTCCGAACTCTTCCCAGTTTTTCCTTTTAGCCCTCGATACTTTCTTTTTGACTATACCTCTCTGTTCTTGTAGTTGTTGTAGTCTTCTTGTTTCCTTGAATTTAGTTTGTTTCCATCTCATTTTCTTTTCTTTAATCTCTTTCCTAATTTCATGAGTACACCATATAGTTTGCTTCCTGTTTGTTTTCTCTCTAACCTTCCCACAGCACTCTTCCATTACTTCCATCAGTGCATTCTTGAATTTGGTCCACGTGCTTTCCTGCACATATTTTAAATTTCTATTTTATAACTTTCATTTTAAGTTTCTCTTCTGAACTATTTTTATTTTCCCGTTGTTCTTTTCTTTGCACTGCCATTGCAGCCATTACCAAATAGTGGTCGCTTCCCACTTCGACCCCTTTTCCCCATATTCTTAAATAGGTGTTTGTTAGATTCGTGTGTTATGTTGTGATCTGTTATTGACGTTTCTTTTCTCGAGGGCATCTCTCTAGTGATTTTGTGAATATTTTTGTGCCGGTATATTAGATGTATTTCATATTACTAAATTGTTTTGTATGCAGTAGTCTAATAATCTTTCGCCACTGTTGTTCAACGTAGCTTCGCCAAATTTTCCTATGACGTTCCCGTACTTGTTGCTGTTATTCCCTACCCTTGCGTTAAGGCAGTGGCGGCTCGTGATTTTAGGAATGGGTGAAGCAGATTATTAGGTCCCCCCTCGCCCCTTTGGAGGCCGAGCTACAGAGGCTACCAAGGTCATTCGCTTTTTTACAACTTGAAATTTTGATGGAACCTGGTTTCGCTTAATGTAAAACTAAAAATATATATTTTGGAATTATTCTTTAAAGGTGTATTACCAAAGTGATCAACCGTACTCCTTTGGGGAGTTTTGCATGAACCGTGCTCCTTTTAAAAACCGTACTCCTTACATTCTTTTATACTCCTTTGTACTCCTAAAATGGGTAGATGAAAAAGTCAGCGTGGACAGAAACTTGCGGGATGTAGTTATTCTGACATGTGTGTACTATTAGAAGAAAATTTAGAATATAAAAAAAAATCATACAACGGAAAAATATGATTTTAAGAATTAAAAATTATATTTAGAAATGTGATATTAGAATAATCAGTATTAATCTTTATATTATTTTAAAAATATTTAGCTGTAAGCTTCATCAACATTATATAAAATTTATGATTAAATTCTAAGATGGCATAATCGAGTGGAGACCGCGCCAGAATTTTCTTGTTTTGTCGCAGCCCAAATCACAATATCCAATCGAATTCCATCCGTACTCCATTTGCACAAAAAATAGTTGGTCCACCTTAGTATTAAGGGCAATTTTAAAGAAATTAGGGGTAATAATAAACATTAAAATCAAATCCACTTACCAGAAAATGTTAAAAAATGATTCACTAATCCAAGGAAGTAATAAAACACATATCGGATCGTTTGATGGGAACATTGTATAAAAATTCGTGTGGTCTGCCCGTTAAAATGATCAACAAACCAAAATACATATATTATGTAACACCGAAACCAGAAGGCAGGTTGCGATTGACGCAGGTCTAGAATCTGTTTCACTTCTCCGTATGTAAATTCATTTGCAACGGACCGTTGCCATGGTAACCGTATGCAAACATACGAAAATTGACACAGTATTCCTGTATAAGCGAACCTGCTTCAGTTGAACGCTTGTGGTCAGTATGTACCACAGAACACGAATGTACTGCGGTGCGGCATAACCTGCAGGGGTTTGCTGTGTGCCACATATTATTATTATAGTTCGCCTGTACAAATGCCTATATAGCCCCCCCCCCTTTCTCTTTTTCATTTTGTACCTTCTCAAATCGACTCACTTATAGCTACTAATAACTAGGAATGGATCTAATTACTTCATTCTTTTCTGGTTATATCAACTGAATTAAAGAAAATGCAAAAAATTAAAATGATTTCGGATTTTGAATAAGAAAAAAACATTTAACCCAAAAATATAGGTGAAGCTGCGCTTCTGCTTCACCTGCGTCATCGGACGGGCCGCCGCTGCGGTTAAGGTCACCTCTGTTAATATCTGCAACTGTTCGTAAAAGTAGTCCTTGTTAATTTTACTTTTGTTGTTGTCGAGTCCATATCCGATGGCTATAACCAACTCTCCGAGTTCTATTCCTTTAAGCTTAATTTTTATTAATTTTTCATTTATACAATCCCATTTTGTAATTTTATCTTCCGAATCCTTTCTTATCAGGCAAGCAATTAATTTAATTCCACCATAAAGAACCTAAACAAGAAATTTCTAACATTTTTTTTATTATATAATTTTGGTGTTATTTTAAAACATGCAGAAATTAACTTTAAAAGAAAACCCGAATGAAAAAGTCAATTAAATATAACTTATAATTTTTCTATTCTCGACACTTACTAATCAACTTAAGATTATTGGATTTTGTAGTTCTTTAGTTTTAACAATTTCAATTCAACTGAGAATGCAAAGTAAATTGTGTTAAGACTTCTGGTTGTTTTCATAATTTCTCCTGGTTAACAATAAAAGCAAGTTATGAAATGTTTTATTTGTTTTTAAACATAAATAAGATATGCTACATTGACTGAAAAGACGGGTAACTTAAAAATTTTATTATCAAATAATATAAACAATAGGATAAACATGGGAAAAACTTAATTAACGTTGTCTATAACTAATATAAAATATAAACAAATGTAAACAGTTAAAGTCCACTAGTAAACCGTAATACAAAAATATTTTCGTATTACAATTTCTAAATGATAATTATATTTACAATATATTTAAATGATGTACTGTACTTGGATTGAATAATCCAAGTTTACATTTTCAGAACTAAATGATTAGATTTTACACTCTTTACTAGATGTTTTATGTAATCTAGTACTCGCAATAAAAATAGAGAGATGTGAGAAGTGATATAATCAGTCAAATCGTGTTTTCTTAATTCTATGTGATAAAGTGCAAAAACAATCCTAATAATTCTAAAAAATTTGAACATTTTACAACTATTTACAATGACTTTACAAAAATATTTTACTTTATGTTAACAAATTAACATACTTGCTCTGTAAAATTTTGATTTAATTATTATCACCTCGTCGATTACTCGGTAATTATTGGTATGGGATTTCAAAATTTTACAGAGCAAGCCTATTTGGAACTCCTTTGAGCACATTTGTACATTATTATTTTATTACAACAGAAATATCAGAATATATTTGAGAAATTTTAACAAAATAGTGAATTCTTTAAATTAAAAAATTGTAAATATTCTTTGGTTATACAATTAATAGTGATAATTCGGTTTCATTTAGAATTACAATAAAAGAGATTCAATATTAATTTTAATAAAATAATAATCGACTGAATTAATATAAAAATAAACTCAGATTCTAATCAAACTTAAAATCACATTCAGATAATTCCTACTGTAAAATTAAGTCATTCGCAATATCTAAACCTTCTTACAATTAATGGAATGCAATATCCAAAATCACAATAAGTACTTTGCTGTTTATTTATTCCAGTCTTTGTTGTAAATCTGCGTTTAAAGATTTAGATATCTTTGTTTTTACTGTAAAGTTTAAAGTACAAATAAACACAAATTTCAAACAAAATTAGCTTTTCCGAAATTACAAAGTTTGCAAACAAAAATAAATCAATCATTTTAAAATAAATGTAACAAAGCAGAGTCAGTCTGCAGAAATTATATTTCAAATTCTTCCCATTATTTAACTAACCAGATTTGATTTGTAAATCACAAAATCATAAGTGATATAGTAACTGGCCAAGTCCCTTTCGTAAAAGTCTCTTAGTTTTTTTTTTCAACTGCTCAGTTTTTCCAACGAATCAACGTCATCCATTCTTTATAACAAAAACGTCATCCTAAACTCTATCAAACAATTTACAAAAATCTGTACATTAATAACATTTTTATCACCGAGTTATACCTAACTATATCTCAGTAAAACTTTAAGAAGAAAGAGAAACTACGGTGGGCCTATCTACGTTGTGCTCTCCATTAATGATAACTTTGGAAGTATTATTGTTGTTGTTATTAACAATATGTGGAGAATTTGGACTGGGAGAGGTAGTAGAAGGTGGGCTAGGACTAGCCTGTTGTAACATTTCATAATAACCACTCAGTTGTGGGGAAGATTGGGATGATCCGTATGGAGACATTCGTTGACTTGGGGTACTGCTGTAAGCATAACTGTTGGAAGCAGATGTATGCTGCAAATGATTCATGGAAGTCACAGTCCTTAAATCGCTGTAGTTATCTGCAAAAACAAAAACAATGCAATTAAATTAGAATACCCTTACAGAATACTATGATAAAAAATATCCCCAAAATTGTTTATATCATAATGGAAAACATTCAATTGTTTATTTATCAAAATTTTAACTTGCTATGTGTATTCTTTCAAGAGTAAGTTAGCAGGCCATGGCTATATTGATAATAAAGATCGTTTAGTTTCGGTAATGTGCAGAAGCAGAATGCAATTATTGTGATGAAACATATCCCTAAGGTTGTGGTTTCTAAATGGAAAACATTGAACTGTTCATTCAAAATACGGATAAAGATGAGAGTAATTCAATCAAGGCTACAACTAGGGAGGAATTGCACAACAAATAAACAAGCAATATATCCTAATGTAATCGACGTACAGTAATGGCTTATTCCCTTTTTTTGAGATTGGCAGCTCATGGAAATATTTCATGCCACCAACAAGAGATTTGAACCCGGATCATCAAACAGGCCATGAACCTAGTATACCACCAACACCTGCCCCTTATTATTTTTATTTATTATTATACATTCAAGCCAGGGTGGTGCAGTGGTAGCGAGTCAGCCTAGCTTTGCGCTAGTCCCAGGTTCGAATCTCCTGATGGGCAGGATTTTCTGCAACCTGGAGGTCGGTATCGAGTCCTGGTGACCGTTCGTCGTTGGGCACCTAATTAACGACGCTCTCCTCAGAATACAGGCCATTACACAGACTTACACTTTACACATGGTGCAGTATGTAGTTATTAAATGGCGCACCAATCACGTAACTCGCAGAGTCGGGGCGGATTGTGCATTGCACCCGTAGAACCCTCATACATTAACGCACCAGCCTCGACACCGAAAGGCATAAGAGGTTACAGACAATACATACATACAATATTATATATTCACATTGGCCCGACATTTGTACAAACTTTTAACAAAAATAATTACTAAAATACTGACTAACAAAATGGACTATCAAGCTGGGAAACCTAACCAGACAGCAGAAATATGCAGGAGAATACAACAAAGTTGGGCAGCTTTCAGTCGTCTAGGAAATATTTTTAAAAACAGGATTTTCTGATATCTCTGAAGAGGAAAGTATATGATCCATGTGTTCTGTCGGTACTAAGTTATGGCATGGAAACCGCTACACTTGCTAGGCAAAGTGCAGAAAAGCTAAGAACATCTCAAAGAGCGTTGGAAACGAGAGTGCAACTCCAAAAGACAAAATAAGAAATACAGACATCATCATCTTTCATCATCAATTGACATGGAGCAGATCCCCGTGGATCAATCCTGGATTACGCCAGGCCCACCCCATACCAATAGGGTGTGAAGGGATTTGACATGATAGGTGGGGATTGGGAGCACTGTATAACGTTAACATGCATGTGGCGCCAGCCGCTAGGGGTGTCTAGTGCATGGTAGTTAGTAAGTCACATATCCAGGACACCTCGGAAGAAAAAATCCCGAAGAATGGACAGTGCACATGATACAGTGGCGACCAAGAACAACCAAAAGAAACGTTGAAAGACCTCAAAAGCGATGGGTCGATGATATTAAGACAATAGCAGGAAGAAACTGGTACCAATGAGCCAAAAACAGGAAATCCTGGAACATTTTTGGGGAGGCCTATGTCCAATAGTGGTCAAATGAAGGCTGAGGAAGAAGAGAAGATATTGGTCTTAAAATGTGTGACGCCAATATGATTCGGCGTTTAAGGTATGAGCTTAGTCTAAGTGTTATATTATACTTCGGCCCGTGCAAGTCGGTTTCACTTAGTATAAGTTAGTATATAAGTTGCATGTATGTAGTACGTAAGGTAGTATGTAAGGGACGCCCGTACCCCCTGAAGTAATGCGAAAAGCGGTTCCGGGGAGTACGGTAGTATGCAAGAATGAAAAAAAAAAGGTAGGATTGATTACTCAAGTACCTTCATATTACTGAAATTATGTAAAACGAATGAATAAACATTATATCGTACATCATACTGCAATATGTATACAGGGTAATGCTTTTTCTTGCTTTAGAAGGACTGCTGCGTCTATATCACCTCCCTAACTAACAGGATTCAAAACTCGACAGCTCCTGGAAATTTGTCATACCATCGACGAAATTTAAACTGGGTGCCAAGCAACCCGCCAAACCTTTCCCACTGTTATTTTTGTTTATTAATATTATATATTTCTCCACACTTTTGGGTATAAGAGGACAAAGAAGAGAAAGAATATTATATACTCATATGGACCCAATGTTCTCCCACGGAAGCCTTCCTTTATCCTGAATAGTGAATATGAGACAAAACTCAGTGACCAGCTACTCACATTAGGGCCTTTCTACATCTCTTGCAAACCATTCTAGTTTAGATCACGAGTGCACGAGTCACTTACAGGGTTCATTCATGTAGCTGCATCCCAATTTCTGTTATGGTGTAATACCAATATAGCAGAGTAGGTTGTCATACCGACAGTCTAAGGTTCAAATCCCATATTGAAGATTTAAAGGAATAACATATCCAAACATTTCAACATTGGGTAAAAAATCTCCTTATAGGTGAGATGAGGGATTGCGATTGTTTGAAGTTGGAGGAGCACATCACATCGTACCATATCGTAAAAAGGCGAGAAATAGTCAGGAGCAAACTTTATTACTACGCATTGAGAACTACATTCTTGTACGGAATGCAGTACCTGAACATTTAGATCTTTTCTTCATTTTCGTGGTAGTTTAGAACTTTCAGCATTTACACATTTACCTCACTGCACCACTGAATCCCACAATGTATTATTATTGTTAATACATATCAACGGTTCAGGGACTTTTAATACAAAATTAAATGAATTCAAAGACCTCCACGGTTGGTGTCAGTATTAAAAGAATGTCTTCCGGGTTGGGCCGTGTCATTGTTGAGACAGAAGAACTCAACGTTTCGTCTACTATTTTAAGGGACTTCATCAGGAGTAAAAGGGAGCACTATAAGAGCACGATACATCAACGTGTCAACCATGCTAGAGGCGAAATTCTTGAGCAAGAGCTCTTTTAGTGCCTCGTTTTCCTCCTGATGAAGCCGCTTAAAATAGTAGGCGAAACATTGAGTTCTTCTTTCTCAACAATAACACAGTCCCAACCCGAAAGGCGTTCTTTAAACAATATAATATAAAATTACAAATGAAGTAAAGTAACTTTGTCAGTTAAGATGCTTTTCCAAAGAAACTAATTCTAGTGATACTGTTGAAAGGTATTTGTTATACCATCACACTATGTTTAGAAGTGTTCAGAAAAGCACCATCATGAATCAATATTTTAAAACTTACCTAATGCACCATGTTCTAACTTGATGCCTGGTAAATTGTGTTCCAATTTAATGGTTTGAGTGGGAGCAGTGAGAGGATTTGCCAACCCATTTCCGTTACTGTTTGCGTCCTTGCTACCCTTTGGTTTACGTTTCCTTGTCTGTAAAAAATATAACAGTTTTAAATTAAATCCTATACGATTATTTTTCATTTGAACTACTTCAGGTAATTTTTTGATTTTATTGAAAACTTAATGGTGTGCTCAACGGAATACCACGACGAATACTTAAAGTTCTAGAATTATTTCATTTAAGTATTAAAAGAAAGTATGCCTAAAATTTCAAATACAGCAATAATTGATTTATAATAAAAATCGAAGATGAATAGAAATTAAGAAAAATCAAACATTTTTGATCCAAAAAACCTGGATAAAAACATTCTAAATATGCCTGTTTTTGGATGCATATTTTGAATGTTTCAGTGGTCCCTTCTAACCTTTCACTACAAGGCTAACCATGGGTCATGTTAACCCTTCGTAGATCTTCAAACGAAATTAAAAGTAATAAGTGAAATTAAAATATAACTTGGTAATTTTCAGTTTGGGAAAAGTGCCTTTCAGTATTTTTACCAAAAGTTCAAAAGCTGGTATAAAACTCGAGGGCAACATAGGGCAGTATGTATTACAAACAGCAATTTTTAGTTACACACAAATTTTCTACTAAAATAATTTAAAATGAAATTCTTCACATCGTAGCTTTGAAATTAATATGAAAGCAGAGTAAATTTGCTATGTAAATACTTGCCTGAATGCTATCTTTCTTCATAGCTAACGGTCGATTAACCCCATGCAGCTTATAATATAAACCACAAGCATTACAGACGGGTTCTCCAAGTGCATTTCTTCTCCAGAGCGACGTCGTACTGGTATGGCAATTGGTGCAAGTTAGCCCTACACGTCTTGAAGCAGACTAAAGAAAAACGTTAATTAGTATCAATTCTTAATCGTATTTTAATCTGCAAATAAGCGTGCAAAAGATATTTGAAAGTTTTGTGCACATGCACGAAAAGCTAAGCTAACATGCAAAGACCGGAGCAGGGCTGGAATGACGTTCGTTAAATGAAAATATGTTTGAAAGACAAACCTGCGCTGCTCCGATCCTGGGTATGATGGGGCCACCGCACGCAGATAATCAAATAAATTTCAAAAAAAAACTCACACAAAAGGAAGAAAAAGCAAACGTGAGGTAAAAATTTCTGGTGATTTATTTAAAAGCAAAAAGTGGAAAAAAAGTTTAAAAAATAGCGGCAATAATTTTCTGTTAGAGGGAAGCTTTGCACGCCCTCTATCTACAGATGCAAAAGGTTCGAAATACTTTTTGCTTAAGAAAGAAAAAAAAAGAGATACAAAGGAGGCTGTTTTAGAATATAAACCTACCAAACGGCGGCTGGATTTTTCCTCGTTGTGTAACGGGCCTCGAGTGGCCCCATTATACCCGTGGTAGTAGTTCTTGTAGTAATCGCCAACACCCCCGTGCCCCGGCTCCGCCGCCACTGGAACGCAACAAAAGGGTTAAGCATGCAACGATTACACGGGGGATCGTATTTTATTTACTAAGTAATATAACTGCAGCAGCGTCGCCTCGTCACGGGGTGTTTTTTTTATGCATTTTTATATTTAAATTTTGTTTACATGAAGATCGTACGAGCGAATTATTAATTTTATTTTAACGGAATTACTTATTGTTTAAGCTTTTTTAACACTAACATTTATCTTGCGATCTTCCTGTCAACAAAAAAAGTACATTTCTGAAAAATGAAAATACCAATCTACGAGGCTGCTTCACTAGGGGCCTATTCATGCCATTCATCTTATGGTAGAGGCCACAGGCATTGCAGAGATAATGTCCAGTACCGTCCCGACGCCAAAGGGGTGTATCGATGGCACCACAATTCACGCATTCTCTCCCTTCGGTGAAATATTCCGCTGCTCTTGGATCTACTACATTTATAATAAAATAAATCCATGTTTATGGATTTACCAACTACTATAGTTAAAATATTTTAAAACTAATTTAATCTAAAAATAAATTTTAATTATAATATAACTCTCATTAAAAGTTGCTTGGTTAAATATTGAATTTTTATTTAACATGTGCCTTTGCAAGTGACAAAAATAAAAAAGAGGTGCCAAGTGTTAACTAGCTATAGCCCGATTTTTGAGTGCGTGCTGTTACGTCATCAGTGACGCTTTCATAGGTATTACGTAGTGTCAACTTTAGATTACACTTTTTTATAAATAAAATAAATAAAATTCAGGCTGAAATGGTTGTGAACTTGTGAACTGAAAACTTACGACTATGAATGCGGTATTTAATTGTCTTATGGAAATCGACAAAAATAGGTTTTGTATTTACATTCTGCCTTTGATTACTTAAAGAATGACAAGCAAACTACTTTTATTCTAACTTATTAAGCTTTAACTATATTTGTGAAATAACCTAAATGCAGCAAATTAATGTTTAATAACAAATAAACAATGCAACAAATCACACCTCAATACAGCATACAGACATCTGCTTTAAGTTGGTGTTGATTTCGTGGTCTACTTATGTAGATGGCTCAAATAATCAAACTGCTGTTAGTTATTTCCGAAAGTGCATTTATTCAAAGCCGAGGCAAACTTGAAGCATCATTTTGATTAAACAATTAAATCTGAAAAATCTGATAATTCTTAGTTATACAAATTAAACCTCGAATTGATATTTAAAATATGCTATAAAATTTTCATAACCTCAAATGTTATTATTTCCTGAAATTTCCATGGGATTTTATGTCGCAAAAAAATCCTTTCGGCCACCGGAGAACCATTTTCAAAGATTTATTAAAATTTAAAGAATCAGCTGTAACAATAATACGTACATAAAATACCCTGAAAGTAGGTCTTACAATTAAACTCTCAGGGTATTTTTACTGTAAAATTATGTATAATACCGGGGGCATTCTTGGCACGCGCTTTTAGATAAGAAAGTCTGTAAGAACTCACTTTAAAGTGGTGTTATTATCATCGTGCGTACGGTATGGGCTTAACATTTCCGGTCTTTAGGTACTTCATACTACTTACAAACTTACACCAAGTACTTCAACCGTTTCCGTTTGTAATTTTGTTGCTATTTATTATCTTGGTATGCTTGAGCACGATACTAATAACAAGATTTTGATTATGAATGGGAATTTTAATTATATTAGGGATTTTCTTTGCTGTTTTTATTAAATTACAAAAGTGTTACACATACGAATTATAACAATTTAAAAACAAAAAGAATTGGGAGTAATTTAATATCTCTGCTAATTTTTCCGGATTTAATTTCAATGATGGCACTATTAAATGATTAATGAATGCTTAAGCTACATAATCATTATAACAAATCTGCCAACTGTGCGGTATTATCTGCTGATAAAGACCCAGACGTTGAACATTTTTTGCAATATAGGTCTGTGTGTTTGCAGCATAGTTCAACAATGAATCTGTTCTCAACTGAAGTTGATTATTAGTCATACTTATTCGACACATGCGTTTGCTTTGTTTTATGTTAGCAATTTCTTTGTTACTTATGTTTTATAAAAATCTAAAATCCTTAGAAATATTTAAAAACTACTTAGGGAAAATTCGATCAAATTTTGTATCTTGCTTGCTTAGCAGAAATAGCAGAAAAACAAAAGTACAATCAGGCCATGATTATTCTAAAATCGGGATGTACGTTAGGAAAATAATTTTCAATTCGTTTTTGGGCTGATTCACTCATCAATCACTTAATATCCCTAATTCCAAATAACCAACTATTTTTGAAAATTCCATAATGATCTTGGTTAGCCTCCGCGTTTTACGTACAAAATCATTCAAAAATAAATCCGTGGCGGTAATTAAAAAGCCTAATTTCATTGACCAAAATCGTAGCCGCGACTTTTGTCCAGCAGTCATAACAATTACATTTTTACAACTGGACTTCCTGGCATAAGTATAAACAAAAAACGTTTGAGTACGTTTGAAGTCACCCAGTACTCCGATTTATTATTATTTCGGCTTCCTGCATTAACTAGTAATTTATTTTATAAACAAGGTGAGAACGTGAATCGGAGAAGTTCTTTGAAAGCGAGTGTCACACGGGCATATGCTGATGTCAAGGCTGAGATTCCCGGAATTATCCAGGAATGCACGCACTAAAATCTAAACAACGAGAAAGACGCAACATCCCGTGTGAGAAAACCTCTTCGCCGCTCCTTATTAAACTGTGTAGGTTGAAAGTACGTACGTCTTTTATAAAATAAAACAATGGGATAAGAGAGCAAGATAAACAGAATGATACAGCTGGAAATTGACGTTTTTTTAGATTATTTTATTTCTAGGGGATTTCCTCATATCCTTTATAAACTTGAATGTTTAATAAATTTTTTAAAATAGTGATCAATCTTAAACAATAAATTACAAGTTTTGAAGATTAAATTTTAAGGAATTGCTCTTTGAAAAACAAATCAAAGTTCTCATGTTGATTTTCTTCATTTGCCAATTGTTACAATTCTGTGGGCAATTAAAGTCTAAATGTTTAAATAAATGAGTTTAATGAAGTAAAACAAATCCTACAAAAATATAATCAGAATTAAGTGAACGTATGGTCCTCGCAAAGCCCATTCGGTATCTGATTTATATACCTATCTGCGAAAATTCATGACCGACAAGCCGTCCGCTGATTCATACTAAACAATAACATAAATAAAACGTACAATAAACTCTTACACAATTACGAGCTCCCAGAGAATCTGCGTCTTTCGTGAATTTTATAAAATTCCAAATTGAATCGAAATTTAAATTTTTTTCCAAATAACGTCCCAACGGTTACAAAGACAGATTGATCAAATCTTGCTGCTCGATTCAAATTTTTAAACTGTCAAGCCTGAAATCTCAAGGCAAAATTCTAGGTTTGAATCCTGGAATTTTAGCCAAAATTTCAAGTCTCCAATTTGAAGAATCGAATCAGGATCTGAACTGATTTGATTTTCTGATTTCGAGTCTAAACCTGTTACTCAAATTTAACACATCTTCAATTCTAAATACAATAAAGCTAACGCATTTACTGTCATTCGTGGATAGAAAACATGAATAAATGCGTGCCAGATTAAGATTACGATTAAGTAATCGTAAGCCAAGGAGGATTCGCATTTTGAATACTTAAAATTGTGTCATCGACATGAATTTATTCGGATACTATCGAAAAATTGTATACTCAAAGGTTCGCTGGATTTTTTAAATTCGAGATTCTAATTATCTAATACTGAATTGAAAATAGAGCTTTCTTAGTTGATATGTAAAACAGATTTATTACATTTTCAATACAAAAAATTTTAATCTCGAACCTCCGAATTGAGAGATTCGAATCTGTAAGAAAATCTCATATAGGATCGAAAATTCAGCCTTAGTTGTTTGAATGTTCTATAGATTTGAAATTCTAATCATCTAATCTCGAATTGAATTTTATCGAATCTAAAATTCGAAACTGAATTATAGAAACATTGAACATATTTTAATCTCGTAACGCAACGTAAAGGCTTGAATTGAAATCTGAATTGAGACTCAAATCTTCAAGAATTTTACAAATTCGAATCTTTAATTTGAGATATAATCATCTAGCCTTGAATAAAAAATGATGAGTTTCTTATGGAGAATTAATATGACTTCTTAAGTTCCGAATCCAAAAGTTTAATCAGGACACCCCAAACTTGGAAGATTTTAATCTCAAACTTTATGGTTTGAATCTCTGATTTAAATTAGAATATTCCAAACTGCAACAAAAATTGCCAGTCCGCATTTAAAGCTTATTCATCAACTTCAAATTCAATATTCAATTTAAAACTAAAACACCACGATTTTAAAACATTTTGTTCTTAAACTTGAAGCTTTGAATCTCACATCTGAAATGGAAACTCTGCAAGAATCTTAGCAATTTCTACCTTTACAAAATATGATTTTATATGAAATTCGAACTGTCTAATCCTGAATCGGAAACACTGTTTTTTCTTATTAATTATTTGAAACTACTTTCATCAATCTAAATTTAAAGCACTTGGAACTTGAAAGGTTTTAATTTCGAACCTTAAAGTTTGAAAATTTCATATCTAAATTGGGAATTCGAATTTGAATCTTTAGACTCGATTATACGTGTTCGAGTCTTTTTAAAAATCGAAAATACAGTTTTGTTACTGAGTATTTCTAATTGATTTTACAGGATCCAAAATTCGAAATAAATAATAAAAATGTTAATCTTCAATGTGATAATTTGAATTAGAATATTCGAATCTATAAGACTTACCTACGAATTTTTATAATCGAAAGTTATTTGAATATTTTTAAATCTGGGAAACACTGTTTTCTTATGGACAATTTAGAACTGATTCGTAACTTTTCTGAACACATTAAACTTGAAATCTCTTGAATCACTTGAATTAAGAGATACCAAACTATATGCATTATATTACAAATTCTTATTCAAATCCCAGAAACTTGAAAGGTGCTAATCATTGCTTAAGGCTTAAGGGTTTGAAAATCTCAGATTTCTTTGGAAAATTCGAATCTGAAAGAATCCCACGAATTCGAATTTTTGTACTTAAAATTCACTCTGGCATTTAAACTTAAAATACTAGAAACTTGAAAGATTAAAATCTCAGATGTGAATTATGAAATTCGAATCTGCAAGCATTTTACGAATTCGAATCTTTAGACTTAATATTCAGTCTTACATGATTGAATCGTTTTAAATCTGATATTTGAATCATCTAATGGCGAACCAAAAATACACGAAAGCTGAGCATTTAAAATCGATTCATCAATTAATCTTAAGGTCTGAATCGTAAATATTTTCCTAAATGATTGTTGTGGCGAGTTTGACATTTTATATTTCTTTATTAGGATTTTCGCCACGAGTTTCATGAAATTATATAAATTATTGTTATTAGTTAATTAACATAATTTCATTTTAGAAATTGGAGGCGAAAATCACATTAAAGAAATATAAAAAAAATCCCAAAGTTGAATTGAATACTTGAATTTTCAAGAATTTTCCACTTCTGGATTCAAAATTTCCCTTCAAATATTCTTAAATTGCAAATTATAAATACAGGTATTTATTTCTTAAAATTGGTTATTTAAGCAAAAACAATCAAAAATTTAAAGCTTTTTAATCTTGAATTTGTAGGTATGAATCGTAGGTCTTGGCAAATTCGAATACGAATTTGAAGCTAAATTCATTCTTAGACCGTCGAGCTTTCAAACGTTTTATTTAATTTCGAAAACAGTTACGGAGAATTTCCCACTGATTTTTTCAATTCTGAATTCAAAACCTGGACCTGAATTAGAAACACTCAAAACTTTAAATATTCGAATTTGAAGATTCGTATTTCAAGACCTATTTCGATAATTCAAAACTAAACATTTTTATTACAAATTGGAAAGATTCTAAATTGAGTTTTACGCATATGATGGTTTTTAATGTCCTAGAAATGTTGGATTTAGTAACAGGCTTATTAAACCATTTAACCGCTTAAAGTAAATCTGACAACTCTGCCTAATTTTTTTTTAAACTAAACTTTGGGTTATTGCAGTCTTAATGTGGCCTAAAATTAAAACCAGAAGTGTTCTGGTAAATTAATGTTGCTATAATTCATAACAAGCAGGCAATACCAGCAACCGGAGTTAATTTCATATTTTATAGCCTGAATTTTATTCACTTGTCTGGGCCTTTTAAAAGGAAGAGGTTGTATTTTATATAACAGCTTGCCAATGCAAATTTCCTACGTTTAATTAATCCAGAATAAACAGGCGATATGCGTATGTCACCTTATTTTGTTGTGTATTTATTGGTGTTTAATAATTTTAAGGATTTCTTTTATTAATTTTCAAAGTTAGAATTTCGGCGAATAAGTAAACACATTTTTTAAGAATTGCTGATGTTTTTATGCAATGCAAGAGTCGCTTTTTAAGTCTCTATATTGTTAAGAAAGGAGACCCAAAATTAATATTTTCTGATTTGTGAAGACTTAATTAACCAGTCAGTCAAGATAAAATTTATAACACTGTTTTAAAAAAATACATTTATTGTATCCATGGCCTACTTGTTTTTGCCTATTATTTCGCAATTTGGTACTCAATGGTGTAATTTCAGCACGTTAAATTCTGGCAATGTGGGACGATCAAGGACTCATTGGGCCCTCATAATTTAAGTTACAAATCTGCGCTATTAAAATCCCAAAAAGTTTATGTGACAGCACACCGAAAAGAAGAAATTTTCCTAATTGCTTTAAATTTGAAGTTTCGTCTAGCCCCAATGTAGTAAAACCTCATAAATTAAAGGAATTGAACTTAAGTTATGAGGGGGGGCTATTTCAGGGTTCGATAAATTTTCTACAACCAGGAATTTTAAGATGCTTTTATGGTTTCTTAATCCCAGTTGTCAAAACCGCAATAACATACGAGTCCTGACCGTCTGTCTGTGTCTACCAGGTACAAGTTTGAGTGCCATTAGTCCTATTTGTGTGGTTCGATGAGTGATAGAAAGCAGATAAGGGGGCGTAAACCCACGGGATCTATTTCGTATCTTTTACAAGCAGAACGTGCGTTGCTGCGTGGCATATTTTTTGTCCCCGCATTACAAATTATGTCACATTCCTTTTAGGTTGTGTTCTTCTAAGTGGCAACATATGTAGAAAATGTTCAGCAAGGCTCGCATTTACGTAAAACGAGATTTACCATAGCTAGATTCTAATTTTCCATGTTAACGTTGATTGTATTTCAATGTAATAAATAAGGACAATTTAACCTGTGCACCTTTTCCGATTTTTATATTTAAAATATTTAAATAAAAGTAGAAATTCGTGGATCAGTTTTAGAATTTCTGGATTTTAAAAATCGAAAAAATTCACAATCGAAATGATGGTTAACACGTACAAAGATACATCTTAATCGGTATTTTTTGATAATAATGTGAACTTTAATCTGAGCGGCGTCACAAAATCTTATTTTTATAGCGGGTTTAATCCGGTTATCAAAAAAAATTCTCGTCAACATTCGATTAAGAAGTCTATTGCTGATATCAACCCTGACCTGCACCGAACACCGTGTTGTTAACTTAAATCACTAATTATGTTTTGCTGACTCCTGTTTTCTTTTGAGAATGATTCACTCACTGAGTAAAACCGCAGGTTTACCATTAATCATAGCAACTCATCCTGCCGTCTTCATAAAACAATAACAAAAGAGGAAATTTAATACTTAATTCAATTTAACGAATTTAAATATTTAAATTGTTTATTTATTAAAATTCTTTCGAGGGGTAATTAATACGAGAGATAATGTCTAGAAAAATATTTCGTTCCTAAATGACTTGTTGAATGAAGGCAAAAGTTTTCCTTTAACGCTAGGATGGTCATTTAAGGCTTCCTCGAAAAACGTTGAAACTGGTTCTTAATTACATTCTAAAAATTATTTTCTGTAGATGGGGAAAATTTGATAATTTTAATTCAATATAGATTTTAGATGCAATGTATTTATAAAGGCGTATAAATGATTCAGATATTTAGCTTAAACTCCTTAAGAAGGTCTAATAACCGAGAGAAATTTTATTATAAATAATTTTAATTAAATTTCGTAACATTTTGAATATTAAGTTTGGAGTCCGAAATTAAGTGTATGTATTTCTGCAGATCATTAATTTTTTTGCTTAGAACTTGTTTTGTTAAACAAACCATTTTAAGTTTAAAAATAAAAACTGCAATTAAAGGGCGTTAATTTACCACCTGCGATGAAGCAATTGCTTTTACACGGCCCCCTTTTCCTAAAACTCTTCAGATCGCCTTGTTTAAATAATTCAACACTTTTATTTAGAATTTTCCGTTGTATCAAGTTCATCGTGATGTATTCAAACAAAAGGTTACCACCTCATTAGAAACCGCTTAAAAATGAGCTAAACATTATTAGTAAACTACTTCAAAAGTTTAATAACTGTCTGGGCAATGAACTTAACAATTCTTCTCCTGACGAACAAGGTCGCACAAAACGCAATTTAATCTTATTTTAATTTTGTCCGCTGATCATTTAAGTCACGTACAAGAAGACCCAAAGATGACGCCAAAGATCTTTTACCTTTAAGTTCCATAATGTACCCTATTAACCCAAGGGGGAAAACTAGTACAACACTCTTCTTTTATCACAAAGACATAACGCATTCTTGACTAATCTTTGTGACGAACAAACTTAACTTAAGAAAAACACGACTATACTCTTAAAATTCTAGGTTTTTGCCTAATAGTTACGGTAAGAAGTGTTTGTAACTACACGAGCTACCTAGTAATTAGTTGATTTTCTACACAATTCTTAAAATGTTAAAAATAAATAATTACGACACGAGTCCCCCTTTTCTAGTTATACAAGGTAATCAATTTTCGATTTGTTTACGTAATTTGTAAAACCTAAGTCCTGACAACAAACGTAAATAAACAAATATCGGTGCATCGCAGGCATTAATTCCGACGCAGTTTAAAATATCCGTATGAATCTAGAATTTTAGATTTGAAATGAACCAAATCTTGAGGTTTATATTATTATTAGAAAATTAGAAAATATACTGCCAAAAATTATGGGATTCATCTCAAACGTTTTGGTATACGAGTGCCTACTTTGATATCAAATTGTTAATCAACTGAAATTATTGTATTTCCTATTTTTTCTGAGAAGAATCTTCTATAATTTACAACAATATTTCTTAGCTTCGAAATCAAAAATTATAACAAAACTTACTTGCTGACAACGAAGCAGCCGCTGAAAGTCCAGTAACAGGTGGTTGTCGATTCCTGACGTTGTTCTGGGGTGTCATCAGGCTGTACTGTAATGGACCTGGACCATCTGAGTATTGCCAATCCGTATATGAAGTACTACTTGGAATTGTATATGGTGCAGCCCTATGAGTTGGAGTATTCGAGTGAAAAGTTGGAAGTCTGTTAAAGGCTGGAAGTGAACTTCCACCGCCACCGGAGGATGATACTTTCGGATAATCATCAGCTAGTGATAATCCCGATGTTGTATTTACACCTGAAAAAAAGGAAGTTTTTGAATTACTATTGCAATTTATTTGGAAAAAATAGTCAAATATCAAAAGTGTGGTTCAGATTTTGGCTCGTTTCAGGAAGAAATTTATACAAGTTTTCTAAAAGCGTGAATCCTCAGTAATCTGATCTTAAAAAATTACGTTTCCAGATTTTAAATTAACCCAAAGGTTAGTGTTTCAGATTTATACTCAAAATTTACTAATTATATCAGTGGACTAATCAAGGTCCTGAGTTGCGGTAGTTACCCCCCTCCCCCCAGTCCAGTACGATCAGGGGTCTGTACTAGAATGGGTGGCCCTCTCTCTCACGAGGACCGGCCACTATGGGAAAGCCAAAAACAAAAAAAAAACTCGCTGAGGGAGACCTATGTCCAGCAGTAGACGCAAAAGGTTGATTAAAAAAAATCAAGTTAACTTGTCCTTTCATTCGGAGCAATTTAGATATGTATTGGTAACGACTGGATTCGAACCTGTGTTCGTGTGGTTGCAAACCAGACTTCTAATCCATTAGGTTTAGGCCATTAAAATGCCTTGAAAAGTATCTTGTTTTTTTACTCTTTTGCCTTTTGCCTACGTTTAGGTTTTCACCCACGAAAATGTTAAATTTCTTTCGAATGCATTCTGATAAGGAATTTCCAATTGTATCAGCTTGTTTTTGTCCTTATTTACGGAATTTGACAGTACTTTTCTATTATTCAACTGGCGCAAAATATAAATTATTTTGAATCACTGAATTGCCTATGAATCAATACCATTTTCTAATTTCTAATTCAATTTTGTTTATTTATTTTTAATACACAAAAGCTCTTTAATAAAATTCTGATAGAAAAAGGTAGCCAAATTTTCTAAATTCTAGTCAGATTTATCTACGGTAATTTATGAATCTAGAACGTTGTTTTTAATCAAACCAAACCCAAACAAAAATTAGATAATATTAGATCCAAATAAAACTTAGATTATCCTATATTTTCAGAAAGAAGTGATTAATTGTTTAAATAAACAATAAAATTTTATCTCAATTATGCATGATTCACACCAATACCCGTCTAAAGTTTTGGGGTAATGAGTCTGAAGGAATTCTTTTCGCAAAATCTGAGTAATTTGATACTTTGATGATTAATACAAGGAATAACCTTTGAATGCCATTTTAATGATTGCAATTTTTGATGCAAAAGGAAAAATATCGCAAGCGTTAAATTTCTGAAACAAAACATTTGAGATTGTTTTGGAAATTTTCGAAGCATTTTATTATAAACCAATATAGATTAAACACGGGGAAGACGTGCACAAAGCATAAATAATAAAAAGGTTCCTTCTTTATATTGCAACGTTGTTTCATATTTTTCGAGATATTGACATAAATTCCCTTTTAATTTGTTGTTCATACATCTTAAATCTTCCATTGTTTGTTTTTATTCATAACATGTGCTTTGTCATGCTTTAAAATTATTTAAAAGCCTTAATTTGGGGTTTTTTCAATACTACAAAAATTTCAAATTTGAAAGTTGCCAATCTGATTTCAAGGTGCGAATCTTAAAGAACCTTACTTTGCTGGTTTTTTTAAATTTCTTTGTTGTAGTAAATTTACCATATCAAAAAATCACAGTTGGAACCCAATCTAAATATATTAACAAAACTTCCTGAAAATGTTAATAAAACAATGATTTAAGTTTTTTTGATAATTTTGTAGCTAAAAATTGATTTACTCCGAAATAATATCAATATCTCGAAATTGTTCTTTTAAAAACGCATCAACAGTAAATATTCACAATTTTATCAAATTATTTGGCCGGTTATCAAAACTTATCAGGTAAGGTCGTGCAAAGAAGTCACGATAACAACCCTTTTAAAATATACAGTTGTGCAATTTATCAATAGACTATTCATTAGTCCCCGATTATTTATTTGTTTATAAAATTTTGCGTAGGTCAGTTACTGACCGTTAATACCTGGCCGGTTTACGTTAAACTTGATGGAAATGTTCGTTAAAAACTAACAAATAAAAAAACAAACTTACCTGAATTTGTCCACAACTGTGGAGAGGGTTGAGAAACCATTTCTGGTGATCCTGTGCTGTAGAAAGGCATTGGTGCCGAGTACGATCCCGGATTTCGTGAATATAAAGGACTGAAACAAAAAAAATTGTTTAAAAATCGTAACAGATAAGATTCAATTAATGAGAATAAAAAAGACGTATCGTACAAAAATCGTAAAAGTTCTTCGAGAGTAGATTCCATCGGAGAACTTTCAACAATGCACCGAGCTTTTCGATTAAGAATATCGTACAAGAATAAGCGACGGTGCGCATCGATAGCGGAACCACCTGCATTCGACAAAACTAAAAACTGATACGCGCAAAAAGGTACTGGGCAACGAAATCAAAAATCTCGCCGCACACCTTTAATTTAAGGAAGTGGCCGCCAGCAGTACCCAAACTGTTTTAAAAAGTCGCACCTGTGCCCGTCAAATTTCAAAATCGCGAAAGGTAAAAAGCTAATCTCAAAGACGTACCTGAGTCGCATAAATAAAATAAAAATTTCTCGAGGAATATTTTTAAAAGATTGTTCACGTGCACGTATCGCGGCTATCACACAATTAAAAAAAAAACAAACTCAATATCAAAAGTCCGAGATAATCGACCACATCGCTAACGCTCTTGACTGGCAAAACTGACAAACTGACAATCAGAGTACTAATTGTTGGACCGCCCCATCTTTCTTTAACACAATGCGTTTGGCCTTCTGGAAGGGGCACGTGACCACCAGTCTCTGACGTCTCTTATACGGGATGCATGCACTAATTGTCACATGTCAAACTGGCAACCACAAACTGACCAGACTTGGTTATAATTACGTATTTAATCGACCATTAGGTTCAGTAAATTTCACTTTGATATTTCCAAACAAAATCTTCTAACTCGCTCGTATCTTTGGGCCTTAACTTTTATAGAAATGCAATCGAATTTAGTTTGAGATACCTGACGGAAATAATCTGCCAGGGACGTATTGTGATTGAGTTGTAACTTGACGAACATCGGCTATCTTAAAAACTCTTTGTTTCGTGATTTCGAAAATTATTATGCTTAAACTTACTTTTTAAACTTCAGACGTTAATTCATGAAAGTTTGAATAATTAAACTGGTATTATTTTGAAAAAATTGGAAGCTAAGACGCTTTCAAATTGAAGATCTAGTTTGTTTTGGAATCAAAACGACACAAGTTCGAATAGTATTAGTGGTTGAATTTTTAAATCTGAAGGAACTGAAATGTTTATCCTGTCAATTAAGTTGGATTAAAGTAAAGACTAATGAACTGTTTAATAAGCTTTGCTAACCATAGTCAGGGACGGATTTTTATTGAGGCCCAACACGCATAGAAGCCTTTGTAAGACTGGCACCTGGTTGCATTTAATATTGGCATGGTATAAAACATTTTATACGAAAATAAAACTTTGATATCATTCCGAATTAAACATAAAAGGAGAGAGGCCCATAAACACAATTAGCTTGTGACTCACTTTAGTGATAATCCGCCCCTGACCATAGGCAAAAATTTAACAATGTTAAACTTACATTTGCACATTTACAGACCTTTCGTGAATTCGATTTTCCATTTCAAGTAAGTACTTCTCCATGATGCATATCAACCTTTACGTTTTACTTTCAAAATAACTTCAAAATCTAAATATTTCAAAATAAAATAGTTTCCTCCGAAACCTAACAAGAAAGGACTAAAACGTAAAATGAATTCATGGTTATTTTCAAGCTGAGTTACTACAAAAACATTTTTCAACCTTTCTGAGAAAATTATTAGGTCTTCAAAATTGTTTTTCATAAAGCTATAAACTTATATCAATTTACGAATTTAAAAATTTTCAAAACTGAAGAAATAGTGTGACTTTTCGTGTTGTTACGTCACTGCTTGTTAATTTTTATTTTTTAATTTATTTAATTTAAAGTTAACAAGAAATTTATGAGTAAAATAGTAGTACCTATTGTTGGAATGGGTTCAAATTGATAATCTACCAGAGTCAGAAGTTAGAAACAAAATTTTTTACTTATTTGTTGTACAAAGGGTTTTCAGGGTCTTAGTTGTTTTCCCAAAATTCTAAAAGTTATTTTCACATAGTTTTCTAAAATTATCCTCTACACAATTATTTTTTATTTCGTCGTGATTTATTTCTTCTATGTTTTGAAAAAAATTACCCATTAAAATTGACTGAACTTGAAAATAGGTGAAGTTTTAATTTGTTTAAAACTGTCTTCGCCCAGTGGCGAAATATCCATTAAAAGTAAAAATAGATATGAAGAAAGTCACAACAAACATTAGAGAATGTTCAAAAACGTATTTAGATTTTTCTAAAATTCAAGGGACGGACTGATAACGGTTATCCCCAACCTAAGTAGAAGTAGAGGCGTACTCAGAAAGATTGCCTTACTGAAACAAACTTGTTTCTACTTCTACTGAAACAAACTTGTTTCCTATTAAACATTCATTCGTTGCCATGTTTTCTAACAGGAGCAGGTATATAGTGGGGGTTTAAATATAAAACTTTGATACAAGCAGAGGCGGATTACATTACTGTGGATCTAAACCTGAATGTTTGTAAAGGCCGTTTTCTTTATAATAATAATTTAATTTACTTTCAAATAACGCTACAATTTTTGTTTTCAAGTGAAAGCTTTCACAACTAAAATTTAAGTTTAAAGTGAAGCATCGAGAAATTATTTGAAACACTTTTAGTTACAATCAATTTCGCTAATTTAGATAATTATGTGACTAATAATTATATGGGTGAAACTTAAAGAAGAAAAAGCTGATTGCAATTATTCTTAGATGACATAAAAATAAAGTATAATCGAAATATGTTTAAAGGGCCCCAAATTTTTACGTGTATTGGCTAATGGATAACCGGAATGTAATTGAAAAATTGCAGTTTCAGACTTCAACAAACAAACAATTTTCAAACAGAAAGACTTTTTATACATATTTCTGTGTAATATGTTGTACCTTTTTTTGTAATATTAAGCTTAATCTCCCTTTTTTGCTTTTTGAAAACTCTTGAAAATGCCCATAGCCTACTTCAGATTAAATTATTCTTTATGTAATTAAACAGACTCAAATTTTCGAATGGATTCTTTCATTCTTTTACTTTGCCAGAGATGATTAAAATGCTTTTTTTGCTGGATTTACATCAGTGATATAGTGTTAAAACAAGACAACAAAAACTTACGTAATTTTAGTATTCCTAATAGTTAGTTCTAGCTTCGAATTTTTTGCTGCTTAACTTAAATCCAGTAAAGAAATATTAAAAAGATTAATAATGTGTTGGATTGAAACTAAAATCTGGGGAGCCCTAATAATAAACAAATCAGAAAATGTTAACATCTTGTCAAAATTGATTTGCTACAGATTTTTAAAAATATGGCTTTTGTGCTCTGTAAAAAAGCATTAAAAATACTTTTGATCGGCTCAACTTAAATAAAAACTTAAGCAAAATTAAAGTTTAAAGTTATTAAACAGTGAAACTTGGTAATTTATTCTATTTTATGTCACATTGCCGGCCACTTAATACAACTTGAAATAGCAATTCATATTAAATTTCGATATATTTTTAAAGTCCATAGGAATATGAATAACTTCGTTTAAAATTGTTTTTCAAAGGAGATTAAACAAAGTCTCAGGTGCTTGAATTTACTGTAGTTTAAATAATTTTCAATTTTTAAACTTCACTTTTTACCGGCAGTACGGCAGACTGGGAGTGCACGTAATACTGAAATATACAAAGTTAAGCAAGAGCCTGCTTGGCCAGAACTTGAATGGGTGACCGCTCTGCGGCTCGTCCGGCCCCTTTAACACTGTAAAGGTATACGACGGTAAAAGAAGAAGAAGAAGAAACTCCAATTTTTCTAATAATTATAGTGAACTATATGAGTCATGTATTAATTGTATCAAAAAAGCAATCTGTTCACAAGCTAACAAAACAAAATTAAAGGTCAAAATTAGAAACCAACAGAAAAAGAGACATGAGTGCGTACCAATTTCCAAATTTATTATTATGTAACACAAACGGCAGAAGGTTAAAATTAAAACAGATAATCTCTTCGGAATGTGTTTCAATTAACAACTGATACGTTAAATAAGATAATCCATCAGGGACGTTTTGAGATTAAACCACAACACTGAGCAATATCAAGTTATTCACATGGAAAAAAAATGCCACAATTATAATTTCTGTTATACAAAGATTTTGAAGTATTTTAATTTTGAATCTGTAACCATATTTAAACATCGAACTTTCACACATTTATTTGCTCCTGAAAAATGTTGTTGGAGGCCAGGGGCGGACCAGCTATCATACATTAAAGTCTAGGGCCCAAAGACTTGAAACCTTATTTTATTTAATATTCACATTTTAAGAGTGTAAGTACCTAAGTTTGCTTTTTAATTTGCTGCAAAATTTTATTATTACATATATTTAATTTATTTTATTGGGCGAAGTGCCAAAGACCTCGCAACACCTAAAATGTTGTTCTTTTATATACTTTTGAATTAAGATATATCGAAATGCTTAATGCTTAATTATGATTAGCCTAGGACCCTATTTAATGATAATCCACCTCTGGCAAAAGTTTAAATTAATTCAAAAATTCACTTTCGGTAACATCAAAGCTTAAACTTTCTGAAATATGGAATTCTTTCTTTTATTGCAGGTCATTGTTAATGATTCATTGCACATTATTTTCCTGTATGGGTGTAATCATCAGCATTTACTTGTTAAAAACGCAAATACATACAGTTTTCCAGGGGCATAGTCCAACAGAATTAAGACTTAAAATAAACCCTTACACCTACATTTTCAGATTTACAGCAGATTAAGCAACTTCTAAGGCGAATTCAAATATCCTTGCCGATGGAATTTCCTTCAACGAAAAAGTTCCTTAAAGGTTGCACAAAAATAGTGAAGAACAAGTTATTTTTTTTTAAATAGGTTACGCCAGTTTTATTAAATTCCAACTTTGTTATTATTTAACTTAAACTTGTTGATGCAAATTTAAGATCCATTTTTTCGAAAAACATGTTTAATGAGCTTATTTTTAATGCAGATCTAAATCAATATACCTAACAGTAATGGTCAACATTAATACTCTTTTTTTGCATTTTGACAAAAAAAGTGGACTTTTTTTATTAAAAAATCATAAAGAAAGCAACACTTTTTTTAACTATTTAATTTTACATTTTGCATTAAGTAAGTAGGTATGCTTTAAATAAAATATTGTAAATTGTCAGTTTGACAACTGTCAATTCTCAAATCCTTTTTATCCTGTTTTGAGGGATTTAAGATGTCAAAATGCAAAAAAATATTGTGTACCTACAACTCGTATGAAAGCATCTTTTTTTCACTCGTTTGATTGAAACTTCAAACTCATGAAAAAAAGTATTGCTTTCATTACTAGTTGTACAAATAACTATTTAAAAACAAAAAAATTCATCTAATATTAAAACCAATTCTTATCAGCAGCTTAATGATAAATCAGCTTTGTGATATGTTGGTTTTTAGTTTTTTCCGCAACTTTTTCTAAATTTGCCCTTCGTTTATTTATTTCATTCAAAAGTCTCTGACTATTTTAGAACATCAATGACAATTTTAAATATTGAAATGTAATTTAGTTAGTTGATGCAATCCCAAAAGTTTTTCTAAAAGTAATTTCTAGGTGTAAATTTGAATATTTAGGATACATCGTGTGTCAATTCGAAATCAAACAATATTAACGAAAGAAAACAGCAAACAGTGCCTGACCGCTGGAAATCCGTTGTCTACCTTTTAAGTTTATTTAAATTACAAACTAATTTCTCTGTTTTTACTATACTTAGATTCAAGATTGAAGAAATTTAGAAAACGACAAACTAAATAATTACAGTCAGTATGTTTAATTCCATTCACTGCTATTTACAAATTCTCATTTTAAAAATATACACAAATTTCTGAAGTTTTGCTTTCTTTTATTCAGTTACAAAATAATCGTCAGCATTTTCCATAATTAAATCCGAAATCGAACAAATAAAAAAAGGAGACAGCAAACTATAGAATTCGGTAGGCCTGGCACCAAGCAAATTCGTTTCCTGCTTTTTAAAAATCTTTATTTTGAAAATGTATGAAAATTTCTGAAACTTTAACATTACTGTAATTACAAAATAACTTTTATCTGCTTTAAGAATCGAGTTTGGTTAAATTTACAGCAGAATAAAACCAATCAAATACAATTAGGGGACCTAAATACATACAAATCCGTTCTTTGGCGATTCACAGGTTTTATTTTAATAAGAACGTTCCAAAAGTATATCCAATAATTGTATAACGTTTCCTATCTGTTTTTGCAAGAATAGTTTTGTAAATTTCGGGTTTAGTGGGCAGTGTTTTTCAAATACATAATTTCAACATAAGTATATCGATTGCTTCACAATTAGGACCACCCCACTGGAGGTTCATCAGATTTGGAACAATTTCCCCTTTTGTGATTGGGTGTTTGAAGAGCGATTTCCATAGCAATTTTTTAAATTTCGCTTTCAGATAAAACTTATGGATTCGACAGTTTTCTTTAATCTAAAGCATAATTAATAAACTGAATTTTTTGTTTATCATTAATATTTAATACATGACTCCGTCTTGGCAATTTTTACCCATGAATTTTTGAATGATCCTAATTAAGGTTATTTTAAATCCAAGCTTAAACATTTTCTGAGAATATATTACAAGAGTGTTTCAAGATGCTTAAAGTCTTGGACAACTGTTTATCATTAAAGGTATATTGCATTACATGTAGCATTGTTTTGACAAAGTTAAAGCCGGTTCAAATTAAAGTGAGTGCCCTGAAAATGTTGAAAAATAAATTATCATGGCAAGGGTTGATTGCAAGATTTTTGGGCACGTTTTGAATGAATATCAACCCAAACTTATTAAATAAAGTTTTATTTTTTAAATTCTAGCAACGCAAGACTTCAAACACGAGCTCGGTAAATTTGCAAAGCAATAATTGTAAAACCTTGGAAGGTTACCATATAAAAGAACAATGTTATTAATGGAAAATGTAGTAAAAAGCTAGAATTATACGGCTCATATGCGCACACTTTTGTGTTCAATTTTAGTTGTTCTATTTGCTCACGTCCTCTGTGAAACTCGTGTAAAGAACATGACACCTTCATAAACACATTTTAAACACGTTCTTTAAAATTGTATGGTTCCGTGTCTTATCTTGATTGGTAACGGAATATTAAGTATTTCATTTTTTGATCATTTAAAAAAATACTTATGTTATTGTGGGAAATTTAAAAAATCTAAAATGCGAATATAAAAGTGAGAAATACAGAATTTTCGTTATAAATTTGTATGCAAAATGAACTGGATGGTTTGGGCAAAATAAGTAATTTAGTACGGTGTAAAATGTTATCAGTATTGTCTGTAACGGGCACATTACCCTGTATTTATGATAAGAAAACCCGCATGTTAATAATGCTGGCGGAAAACATAACTAACGTGCTTTCAAGTAATACGAAAACTGTGTTATACCCTATGAAATTTAAATATTTTTTCCGCCATTATGAACAGTATTGGACTTTTAATTGTTTCTCTGTCGTCACGGTTTCGAGCTTTTATGCGTTTATTAATTTTGGTTTATGTTTACACTTTTAAAAATACAATCGTTTATAGTTGATTTGTTAAATAAAGCATAAGTGATAATATTTTTGTTTCTAGTTTATACAAATGGTTTACTAAATGAAATGGGACTAGACAGGTTTTTTATTAAACAATAAGTGCATTAACCCTGTGGGGTAATAAACTAAAACAATAACAAATTATTCAATGTCATGGGCCAAACAAACCTGTTGTACTTTGGTGAAATTGTAAGCTGGAATATTGTTTTTTATTAGTTATTAAATACAGTTTTCTATTTTTATCATTTTTGTTTTTGGTGCTAAGCTTGAAGTTTTCTATTTTTTCTACATTGGCTGCTTTTATTGATGAACAAAAACGTCATTTAATATTTTTATTGTTTGTTAAATAATATTTTTGTAAAGTAAAAACAATCGAAATTGCACAAGTGGGTTGCTTAACGCAACTCCGAAGATTCGATCATTTGCATTTTAGGTATTTTTCAGTGTAGTTACTTTGCTTGTGAACTTTTTAACTAACTGATTAGTTGCCCATCTTTTAAATATTTATTTATATGAGTTTACTTTGACAGTTAGGTACATCTTTAAATAACCTGCACAGTGGAGTTTTGTAACTTTCAGTTACCTACATTTCCTTGTTATGATTGTTACTCAACTTTTAGTTAATCCAGTATCTAACGCTCGGTTCTTCCCCGAATTTTGAATTTACGTACATAATAACCGCAACTTCCTGGAAGATCGTAACATCGAAGATTTTTATGAAGTATTTTTAGATCTCTCTTGCGTAAATTCCTAGTTTTATGTGTTTGGCCATTGCAAAAGTAAAATAAGATATAAATAATCGTATTCATACGTTAATTGTGCTGTAATTTTCTAAACTTAACACCAAACACCGATATCATTGATGAAATGTTCAAACAATAAATAAACAAACAAAAATGCTGGATTTATTTTTAAATGGACTTTTTAAAAATCTGTGTATAGAAAAATATCACCTCCGCTGGAATTTGAACCACTGTCCTTCGGTTTTACACGCCGCTGCTAATTGAATTGCAAAGGCAAATTACTAAGAATGTAATTATAATATTTGTCTATGTAGACTAAATAGAGTACTGTTAAGTTTAGTTGAATAATTTTAAATTGAATACCATGAAACCAACAATTTTCTTGAGTAACAGCAGTAAAGTATTCTCGCTCTAGATTTAGGAATATTGGTTATATCATGGATTGCTACTACGTTTTTGTGAAGTTGCCGTTGCCTTTTCAAAACATAATTAAGCTGATTCTCTTAATTTTCTGAAAAGCAAAGAATTTCAAGAAAATGTTATTGTTTGGACTTTGTCATTGCGTTCTTTAAAAACTAACTATTTTTTATTTTTCTGTTGTTGGTTAGGTAATATAAATTAAACGAAAAAGAAATTAACATTTTCGTAATCTATTCGAATTGGCATTTGGTTTAATAAATAATGTACCTAATGTTAAATAACGTAAAACCAGGAACTTATTAAAAGCTAAAAAGGAACACATTAACAACGTGTTAGAAAATGTTATCTTATCAAAAAACTATCCCAGAACTTGCAGCACTTGCCAAGGATAGAAGACAATGGAAAAATTACATTTTAACCGTATGTCCCACGAGGGAATAATAGGTCCAATCAATCAACATCTTGTCAACATTTTTGAAAATTTCCTTTTTATGCTTTCTGAAAATTAACGAACTTTGAAGGTAAGCATGTATTTCAATTTTTTTATATGTTTTGAAGGGCCTCATCCCAAATCCCTAATCAGTAAAAATTATATAAAAATTTCACATCTCCCTAAGCTCAACGTTAATCAAGGCCAGCTGTGCATTTTCAGGAATTTTCCATTTTATGTAGGTAAACTAGTTTTGAAAAGCAAATAGAGGTATTGTCTGTGAAGCATTAAAACAGAAATATTTGCTTTTGAAAAAATATGAAAGAGCCCAATTTAAGTAGAAGCCCATTCGTTTAGAAAAATTGGCAATTGAAACGAGTCGTCTGTTGTTACAAGTTCATTCATTTAATTTTTACCTAATAAGGAAGGCCCTAAATGTAAAAAATCCAACAACTGGATCCAGTTTACCTTTGGGGCACTCCGAGCTTTTCTATAGAAGCTCTAAACCAAATCGAGCCTGTTTATTAAACACCCAGTTGATTACATAGCTTAGAAGACAAACTACATTCTGGTTCTTTTATGTACACAAAAAATTATAATAAACTCAAATTTATCATAATTTTTGTCAAACGAAAGCTTGGAGGGGCGAGAGCACGTTATTAAAACTCCTGAAAATTATATCTAGGCATCTGTATCTAGTATTAATTCAAGATTTAATATAAAGCAACAAATGGGGAATATCCTGGTTTATTTAAGTCGTATGAGAAACCTTTTTATCGTGAAGAAAGTTCCAACAAATATAATTTCAGGTCGTAAACTCCTTACGACAGCATTTTCACAGAATTCAGCAAATTTGTAACAATTTAATTTTTATATTAAATATTTTTGATGTGTGAATCTTGAAAAATTATAAAAGTAAAAGTGCAGGTTCAACCATCCAAGTCTGTTGGGTCTTTTCGCCTAAATAAACTCAACGTTAATCAAGCAGTTATGCTTACTTAGTCCTTTCTCTGTTTTATGTCACGTAAGCTACATACTATATTTCTTCAAGTTATTTTTAGCATAATGCAATTTAAGGTTAAAATAATTCTTCTGGGATAATTTAACAAATGAAATCATCAAACAAATGCTTAAATTTACTGAAGATTAAATAATTTAAAAAAAATGTGGTGAAAGTATTTTGGCCGATACGACACTGTAAAGTAGATTTTTTGATATGCACTTTTGCAAAGTACGAACGGCCCAAAAAACAATATTTACACCCAACATGGCTTTTTGCAATGGCATGATTTTTGCAACAATTAAAAATGTTATTCATCAATCATTAATTTTACAACTTTTTAGAAATTGTAGGTATATTCCGACATTCAACTGGCAGCAAAAACCTTTGATTTATTTTTTGGGTCGTTTATGCACAGAAAAATTCTGATTTTTAAAGTTTAATTTTTCTAATCATATAAAAATGTCTGTCCCAGGCATAATAAATTAATAAAAACATAATCCTATTAACACCACGAAATTCAAAATTAAAATTATAAAAGAACCGGAAACGAGACTGACTAATTTACGTACATCTTTGCTTACGAATTTCCACTTTTATTATTAGATACATAACCCAAACGACAAAAAGTTAAAATTAAAATAAATTATCTCCTTGATATGTTATGACTTATGACTATGATATAGGAGTATTAAATAAGATAAACTATTAGGGTTTGTGTTTAACTGCAAATTAGAGAATATTAGCTGATCTAATGGAAAATTTTCCAATTTGCAACAAATACCTACCTACCTACTACTATCTTTTAGTGTTCTGCCAACATTCTTAAATATTTTGAATTTTATGCGTATTTTAACAAATTATGAAAATCCTCTGTAAATAGAATAAGTATTATCATCTCCCCTGGGATTTGAACCACTAAGCTTGGGATTTATTTATGTCTCAATATGCTATCATTCTATAGAGGCAAATTACCAAGGATTAAACACAATATATGTATTGTAAAATACAGTCGAACTTCGATAACTCGAACCATGACTTGCCAGAAAAAAAGTTCGAGTTATCAAGATTTCGAGTTATTAAATAAAATACATAAGGTAAAAGACCCCATTATCGACACTGTCCCAATTATCGACATTTTTGCACTAAAAATCCAAAAAATAAGAATCTGATGCTTGCTACATCTATTGTCGTATCATAATAAGAAACAAGTAGGTTTTCCCCACCTTACCTAAAAATCCTCGACCTGTAATGTAGAAAACAATAATTTTAAAAATGTTTCAATTCAGCCATTCTGCAGTCGCTGGTGTACTGGTCCAAATCCTTGTGAAAAGTGCTAAGAAACACGGAAGTTGATTATGGTAATTTCAGTTAAAAATATTTAAGTTACTTTATGGGGATGGTTGTATATATATATGCAGAGTCTAAAATTTATGTTTTTTGAGAATAATTTGGCATAAAATGCGTATTAATTTAAAATTATGTGCTGTCGATAACTGGTGCATCCATTTTTTAACTTTGTACCATTTATCGACATAGGTGTCGGTAAATGGTACAATGCAGCCTTCTCTTTTTCTATGAATATTTAAATGTCTATCAAACTTAGTCTTACTTTGTCTGAAGAATTTAAAGGAAATTATATTAAACTAGCTCTGTACCAATTATCGACACCCCATTTTCCCCTTCGGTAACAAAGTTAGAGCGGATGTATTTTGTGTGTCGGTGTTTGGTACCAAACATGTCGGTAACTGGTACATATTTTTTTTAGAAGGAATAGGTATACTTCTTTAAGATGGACAAAGGCAAAAGATTCCAACATTCGGTAGAAGAAAGAACAAAACGCACAAAAGCGGAAGGAGAGACAGGCTGAAAAGGAAGAGCTGCAAAATAAAAAAGTGAAAAAATCCTCTAACAAAGATAAAAATAAATTGCTAGAGACAAAAATGATAACCTAGAGATGTCTTCCTCAAGCCAAAACATCACTGAAAATTAAAGAACCACAAATAAAAAATAAACGTGGCCTCTACTGTGTACTGGAAATTTCTGATTCAGTATTTACTTGAGTTACCTACCTGTTATGTACTTATCTAACATTTTTTATTTACCAAAAAAATATATTTTATTTTTGTTTTTATTTTATTTAAGTCTAGGTATATCTATTATTAATACTTATAAATTTTAAACTTTTACTTAATAAATGTTTAGTTAAGGAACACATTTAACATTTTTGTTCGCAAGAAATACTGTTTGTTTATTATAATTTTATGTTTTTTTAATAAATATAAGTATACTGAACTTACATGGTAAGTTTATTATTTTGTGTTTGTCACTTATTGTTACCCATTTTACCATTTAAGTCAATTGCAAGTTACTTCAAAACATCTTTACCAAGTGTCAGTATTACGTACGCACGTGTGTCGATATTTGGTACAAGACAATTTTTCCCATGTCGATAATTGGGTCAAATGGTACTTTTCAACTTATTTATTTTTTCCAAATAAATTACGTATTGCAATTTAAAATATAAACATTGTATAGTAATAATCAATATTACAACAATACACAGTAAAATTTTTAAAACTGTAACTTTAATATGCAAATTTTTATTGCCATATGAATTAGCAAAAACCTCTTAAGGTGTCGATAATTGGGACGTTTACCTTAATATGTATATATTATTTTATAGTGGTGAAACGAATATTTGGTTAACGGTTAACTATTCGGTAGTCGTAATATTCGGCCATTTTAACGAATATTCGGCATTCGGCATAACTGAATATTTCGCCGACTTTATTTAAATTTATCATTCACGACTACATATTTTAAGGTAAATCTAACTTATTTCATTTTAAGTTTGCTTAAAAAATACCAAAAAAGTTTATAGCCTCAAATCTAGCCTTTTTCTAAAATTTCCCGTCTGAAACATAAATATTAAAAATATTTTACATTGAAAATAATGAATAGGTACCCCGAATTCAAAAAGTTTGATGTCCATGACTAATTAATTACCCAGAATTTAGGGTTTGTAAACAAATTTCTGAACGAATGCATTATTGTTTTGTCTACTCTTAGCAGCAGGGTAATTTAATAATTAAACAATAAATTAGTTCGCTGGTGACGGCAAAGAAATTAAAATAATAAAAACTACGATTTCTTAATCGGTGTAAGAATAAGGCAGGGGCGGGGGAGGGGACATACATGGTCAAGGGTTCAATGTTATTTAACCCATTATACAGAGAATCGGTTGTATGTTCATTGGTTTTTAAATACGAACGCAAAACGTTCAACTATTCCCAGAAAATTCGACTTATCGAAGGTGGCGCCAAATATTCTGTACGAGTTATCAAGTAAAAATTACACATAATTCTCACTCTTGGCGCTAACGCCAACCAATTTGTTTCGAGTTATCAAAAATTCGAGTTATCGAAGTTCGTCTTATTGAAGTTCGACTGTACTGAATAACTTTAATAATATAATCAAATACAAATTTAAAAATATATTCGGCCAACATAATCAACTTTTTAAGTTAGCTTTTATGCATATTTTAACAAATTATGAACATTCTATGTATTATAGAAAATGATCATCTTCGCTGGGATTTGTCTCAATATTCTACCAATTTATGAAGTAAATCGCTAAGAGTCTGATATTCGTTTAAACACAAAAAATATTGCTTTGTAAAATGCCGAATAACTTTGAGGCGTACTTAAAAGTCGATATTTTTCTTGAGTAAAGGGTAATGTTCGACTATTAGAATAATAGCAGTATAATAATATTAACGAAACGTTTTCCGAATTGGAACCGTGTTATTGTTGAGACTAAGAACTCAACGTTTCGCCCACCTTTTTAAGGGGCTTCTTCAGGAGGAAAAGGGCACACTAAAAGAGCACGGTAACTCAACGTGTCAACCACGCCAGAGGCGAAAATTTTTTAGCAAGAGGCAGAAGGGTAAAGGAAGGGTTTCGCCTCGAGCTTGGACGACAAGTTGAGTTACCGTTCGGTTCCAACCCGGAAAGTCTTCGAATTCAGTATAATAATCGTTTTAAGACTGTATAAGGTGCTTTACAGGCAAACCCCTTGATAGTTTCGCAACTGGCTAAATTCAGAAACTTTACTTCTTGTTGCACATTGTTTCATAATATTAACCTAAAAACAGTTTGAAGTTCTGCAGAGCGGTTTCCCTATGAAACTGAATACTTTATATGTCTGAATTCTGTGAATTCTATAATATAAGTTTTATATTTCCAAGGCACCGATTTGTAACAGGCTTTGAAACAAAGAAACTGTAAATATCCCATTATAAATTCAAGTGTAAATAAATATCTTCTGCCCAATTTCATTCTAAAGTAACTCTGCAAATATAAGTATTTTTTTCTAATTTATGTATGAGCAAATATCATTCTTCTACAATAAATTACAAAATGTAACTTTATGTTCTAATTTGAATTTTAATATTAAACTGCAAATTCTAAATAATGTGTGACCAACTTTTTAACTTAGAGTATGCCACTTTCCTTTATGTAAACAAGACTTTTTCTGGTGCAAATCTGTCTTTCCACTAAAAATAGCTAAATTAATTTTAAAATAATGTTTCGATAACAAACTTTGTTTTATTCCGAATTTTTGGCAATTTTCTAATGCTGAAATCGTAATATTTTAATGTAACTTGCTAGAAATAAATTTCAAAATGCTGAACAATGTCAAAGTTTTGAAAATATTAAATATTGTTTATGAAAAGATTTCGAAAGATTTTGATTTGACACTGATAATGACATTTTCCACCACAAAAATTTATTTTATTGGATAGGTAAAACAATGTCAGTTAAGCAATATTTAGTCATAAAGTACCGCCTGTTTAACTAAAATTGGAGGAATGATAGAATGATACAATAAATGATATAATAATTTCAAAGTATGGCCAACTATTGTCTACGTAAGAAACAAACAGAGCTTTAAATTGAAGTTGCTAAAACGAAAATATTCAGGTTTTGGAAGGGTTTAAATTCGTATCTAAAATTAATCAGACTCGAGAATGAAAACCTCAGACTCTTTAATTCTAAGACTTGGAGATTCGAGTTTTTCCTCCCAAACTCTAAAATTCTGTATACGAAATAAAAAACCTTTAATCCAAAATTAAAATCAGCTTATTTAGATCTGAATTTCGATCGAAATTCCGATTTGAAGTTATCATTTTCAGTCATTCAAACCTTCGTTGTATTAGGTACCTGAAATACCAATAATTTTAAAGAATAGTTGCAATTGCAGTTGTGATTTAAATAATTTAAATTCGAGTTTCAAGTTATAGGAATTAAATTCATTGCCCCAAATTTGGTATTAATTGAAACCGTACTGAAGGGATTCCAAGCTCAACTGATCCGTATTTCTGGGTTCGAAACTGAAAGCATTAGTTCCTATGGAAATTCGAAAATGGAATTTAAATTCGAATTTGGATTTTTGACCTCAATACTAGAGCATTGAAATGGACCGAGGTTCAAAAATGAAATCCATATTTAAGGTTAAATTCTACTCGAATACTGGAGCCAAAAGCAGATTCGATTCGCAGTATTATTTTAAATTCTGAAAATGCAGTCGCATTAATCTAGACTTGCCATTGAGATCTTTAAACTTTTGATTATAAATTTCACGTTAATTAGTAAATTTCAAAAAATAATTCCAATTCAAAAATCTTAGAATAAATCAATTTATTTCTTACCGAAGACTTAAAAGTTTGAGTTATTGGTCTTTATCAGAGCACCTTTCATTCCACTTTAAAAAACTCGCTTTCTGTCAAAACAAAGACCAAATGTATTAAGTATCTGTAAAAACTATTACAAAAGTTAATATCTTAAACAAAGCCTGTGACAGTTTAGTGCGGTATTTTATCACGTCAAGGTCACCATCATTTATAAACATTTAGCTAACATAAACGATAGGTGTCTAAATAATGTGGTCTGAAATTAACCGTGTCCACGTCTCGTCCGGTAGACCATTTTATCTCAAAACTATTAGGAATGAAGTAGGCTCGTTCTTTATCTTAAAACTTTCAACCTTTTCGTTTACCAAGAAATATGTCGCTCAAAACCTAGTTAAGGCATTTGTATATATGTAACAAACAACTTTAACCTTAGATTTACGATGTACAGAAGTCAGCCAGAATTATTAAAAATTTTATAATTTTGAAAATGGAATTGTACCTATGTTAGGAAATAAGAAGGAACCTTAAGAATAACACGTTTTTTAAAGCTCGGTGGTTGGTTGTTTAATAATATATCTTTGTTTAGTAATAAATAACAGAAGAAGAACATCAAATTTAAACAAGATAGAATAGGATAACATGTTCCTAATAACTTGTCCTTTCTTTTATTACCAATTTTCTTTTTTACGTCCTTTACTGATGCGTTTATTTTCAATTTTATACAACAAAATTAAATTATGAAACCAGCATAAATAAAACAAAAAGATATCTTTGCTTTATACTTCTGCAAGATTTTTTGTTATTAAGTTTTTAGTCCCCAAATTTATTCCAAATCATACAGGAAAATTATAGTCACATCCTACAAGCACTTTCAGGGAATAAATAAATTACAAACATTGTAAACAGCAAGTAGTTCACCGGACTTTTTGCTCTATAAAATGCATAACCGGAAACATTTTTATCAGTGTCGTTTTCCTGTTACGTTTAACGACGTGTTCTTTCACGACAAAAAAAAGCGTTTTGCTATTTCTACATTATTGTCCCGAAAAGGAAACGAAGAAATCGGTCTGATGAATCCACGTGCAATGCCACGTGCGTATTAAATAAAAATAAAAACGTCTTTCTACTAAACGCTACCGGTACATGAGGTTTTACTTAAGTGACCGGTGTTCGATTTCCTGATTCCGCACGCGTCTTGTTTGTTCCACAACAGTTGTTTCTGTTTTTTCCAATTTTTACACATTTTTCTTAGCGGCACGTGCTACAAACAACATTGTTAAACAAGGCTTTTCTTTTAAGGACAAATGCAAAGTCATTAGTATAAATGGAGGAAATAATTATGTACGCGTGGTTAGATGCTTTCTATGGTTTCTGAGTTTTACCAAAGTGGATTCTCGATTCTAACACTTCTTTAGTTAGTTGGTTTAGTTAGTCATATACTGTAATTAATGGGGGACAATTGTCCCCAAGCTTTCAGTACTTTATCCTATATTTTATAAAATGTTGCAATTAAGTTGTTTTTATAAAATTATTTGTGCCTTAATCACAATCAACTTTAAACCAAGGGTACTGCTGCTGTAGTTTATAAAGTGTTTACGATTCTTTCGACCACTGTAAAGCTTGGTGTCAGTTTATGTTGGTATTTAATTTATTTGAAAATTAATTGATTTTATCAGAGGTACCAACTGATTTTACTGGTAAGATCTATAACAGGAGGAATCTCACCCTAGCAGTGCTGACGTGACGACCTCTTAACATGGGCTTAACGTGGTCTAAAAAATGCAAGAATTTTTTCCATAGCTAGTGAACTACGTTTAGCTAGCGATATTTGATCACATTTGAACAAACTAGATTGCTTTTAGGAGGATAAAGACGAATTTTATAACAGGAAGCGACTCAACGTACACAAAAGCATGGCATACTAATAATACTTGGCGATTTCAACGCGCAAATAGGTAAGGAAAAGAAAAATGAGAATGTAGCAGGCAAGTACACAATCCACGATAAAACGAACAATAATGGATCGCGATTAACCCAGTTTGCTGAAGAGATGAGAATGATAATAAGTACTACAAAATTCCAACATAAGAGGATACACTTAGGAATGTGGAGAATTTCTGGAACAAATAGCGCCAACCAAATAGATCCGATACTAATATCAGACAGATGGAATACCTCAGTCCAGGGTGCAAGAGTATTAAGAGAGCCAAATATTGACACTGATCACTATTTGGTTAAGGCAGTCATCAAACAATGAATTACCACGATAGCAAAGTAAAACACACAAGCCAGAAGAAAATGGAATATAAAAGCACTGTCAGAGAACAATAAAAAAGTAGAATATCCCATTAAAAACATACAAGATGAATTGAATCATTTAAAGAATACAATAACAGAAGCAGCGAGACAAACAATAGGATACGAAGAGAGGACAAAGGGAAAAGAATGTAAGCTGAAGATAGAAGAAAAGAATAAAGCAAGAATGCAACGTATGCGCACGAATCCACAGACAAAGAAGAATACGAAGAGAAACGAAGAGGGGCGAATATAACATGCAGACTAAAAAAGAAAGAAATGGCAAGAAAAAAGATTGAAAACATAGTACAGCATGGAAGACAAAAGAACTAAAAAATATTCCGCAAAGAAATAAATAGTATAACAGGAGAATTCCGCCCAAAGAACAGGATGTGTAAAGGTAAAAGCGGCAAAAATGTAACAGAATTAGAGGAAATATTAAGAGCCTGGAAAGAATACTTTAAAGAACTGTTGGTGGAAAATGAGGAAATTAAAAACGAAGAAAGGTCTGAATTTACAATATACACAGTAGAACAGGAAGAAGTGCTCCCAACGCAACAGTAAATAGATGATATAATAAGAAAAATGAAAAATGGGAAATCACCAGGAACAGACAATATAGGTAACAATAGAATTAATTAAAAATGGAGGAGAACAACCGAAGAAAATACTGCAAAGACTAATTATAGAAGAACATAATCATAGAACATCAGAACGGTTTTCGGAAAAGTATATCCACAGTAGACAACATTCACGTAATTAGACAAATATTGGAAAACACGAGGGAATACGACATACGTGTTGGTATGATATTTTTTGATTTCCAGATAGCATTTGACTCTGTCAATAGAAGTAAACTAATGGAGGATCTGAGGTTATTAGGAATACCAGGAAAACTAACCCGACTGATAGAAATGACAATGAAACAATCGAAAGCAACAGTAGAAATAGAAGAACAGAGACAAGGCGACAGCTTATCAGCATCATTGTTTATCTTGTGCTTAGAAGCAATCGTTAATAAAATGGAAGTTAAAGGAAACATCAATAACAAGAGCTTATCCAAATAAGTTCATATGCAGACGACATGGCGATTATTTCAAGGAATGAAGCCGTATTGACAGAGAAAATAGAAATATTGGAAAATGAAGCCAAGAGGAGAGGACTACAGATAAACAAAAACAAAACAGTATATTTATGCAGAACAGAATTAGTAATAGAAGAATAAAAATATTAACAATAGCAACCATCAAGTAGTAAATAAATTTAGATATCTTGAATCAACAATAACATCGAAGAGTGAAATGTCAGAGGAAACACAAAATAGAATACAACTGGATAGCAGGTGTTTCCAAACCAACTATAAATTATTGAAATTTAAACTAATAAGTAAAACAAATAAATTAAAAATATATTGTTAACAAACTTAAGCATCTTCAAAAGGAAAATACCTATATCGTAATGCCGATGGTACGTGGCAACGTGGCGTATAAAAACAAATAGTGAAATAGAGATACTAATTAGAGGTGAAGATAGAATTAGATGTGTAAAATCAAGAAGAATACAATGGTTAGGCCATATAAGTAGAATGGACAAACAGCGAGATTCTAAAATAATGATGGAATGGAAACCCATGGAAGGAAGAAAAATTGGAAGACCATCAAAGAGATGGTACGAAGATGTTGTACGAGACCTTATAACAATGAAGAAAATGAACTGGAAACTGGTGATCAATGACAGGCAAAAGTGGAGAAGAATAATTGTTGAAGAGGCCAAAACCCACCACTGTACCACTAGTGTGATTGAATTGGTTGATAAACAGTAGGGAAGTAAATGTGAATTCACTTCCTTAGGACTGTAACAATTTCTTCCCAACCTAAGCATAAGCATCTGTTAGTTTTGCTTACAACAAATTAATTTAGTAACAATCACCATCAAGTTATAACGTCAAAAATTATTTAAAGGTTTTAATGGCAGTTTATGTCAGTAGTAGAAAAAATATTCTACATGTTAGTTAAGTGATTTGTTATGCCATGTCGAACAGAGTAAATCTCATTATGTACCTGTCTTTCTATATAAATAATGACTAATTAAGTCCCTACTTATAAACGTAATTTAAAATATCAGAATAAAGCATTAATTTAACTTTTACATGCCTAATGATTTATTGTATACTTCAGATTGTAAAATAAGTGTTTTTCTATAACATTCCACCTACGATGGTCAAAGTGTTTCCAATTCTTCTAAATGCTAAATTAGTCAGATCAGGAGGAACTTAATAGATTTCTAACTTGTAAATACAAGTCAACAATTATTATTGTTAAGCATCTATGGGTTTCAATTTGTCTATAAGAACTTTACCAATTACTCAACAGAATACGAATATATTGTTGTAGTTGTCAAGTTTTCGAAATAAAAGGATTACAATCAATACTAATTTTCGTAATCGATTTAAAGAGTAAGTCGACGGTCGACTAACAAATTTCAAACTTGGAAATAATGTTTATAATTCACTTAAATTAAGATTTGAAGCCCGAAGGTCGAATTTTTGCGAGTTTCGAACGTTGTTATTATTATTCAAAATTGGAAATCTTAAAAATACACACTTTGCAGAAGGAAATGGTAACACACTGCAGAAAACACACTTTGCTAGTACCTATAGGGGGGGTATAACAAAATTCACGACGTCAAGTAAAAAAAAAATATGGCTTTGACCCTCCCGTCAACTAGTCATTTCTAAAATCATTTCTGGGAACTTTCAAATTAAGAAAGTTTTCTGATTGCTAAATTTTTTAAATTAATTTCTTTGTAAAGACTTATCTGTTCTAGAAATCTGTTCCAATATCTTCTTTTATAACAATAAATATTTTCAAAAAAAAAATAAGTTCTTTTTCAAAAATCTTCAAAATTATTTCCAAGGCAATTGTTTTTTCTAAAAACTTTTTCTTAATCTTTTCTAAAAACAAATTTATTTAATTTCTTGATCTAAACATATTTTCAAAGGGCAATTTAAAACAATTCTTTTCAAAAACTTTACAGCTCTCAAAATCTATTCTAAAAAGATTTTTTTTTTAGAAAACCCCCGATTTCTAAATATTCTTAAAAGGGAATTTAATTTTTTCCCAAAAAAATGAGCTTCGAAATTATTTCGACAAGAAAATTAAAATACTTTCTTGCTCTCGAAATGTTTTCGAAAAATATTATTTCAAAAACTTTTCTAGTTTCGAAATCTTCTTCAAAAGATTTTTTAAGCTTCAAAATTATTTCCAAAAGAAGATCTGTCTCTATTTCAAAGACTTTTCTCATCGTGAAATCTATACCAAAAAAGAACTTTATTTTCTTCTAAAATTGTTTTACCTTTTTTTTAAATTTTCTCGAATATGGAATGTTTACCAGGAGGAAATTCTTTTGAAAAATATTCTAATTTCGAAATTTTTTCAATAAGCAAAGGGTAAGTACATAATAAACCAGTTGGAGTTGGCTATGGTTTACTGAGCGTAGGTATATATAGTCTGTTCATTTGGGGTCCGCAATGATTTCTTAAGTTATTACAACGAGCAATAAAAGTATATTATATTGTGACAATTTATTTTCTAAAAGATTGTTGTGATGAGTTTGAGATTTTGAGTATTTCTTTATTGGGATTTTCGCCACCAGTTTCTAAAATGAAATTATATTAATTGACTAATAATAATAATAATAACATGTAACGTTTCGGAGACAACTCTATTTCTGTTTTCAAACAAAGTTGTCTCCGAAACGTTACATGTTACTATTATTATTATTATTATTATTAGTTAATTAATATAATTTCATTTTAGAAACTAGTGTCAAAAATCTCAATAAAGAAATATAAACTATTGTGACAAGTTAGATATAAATGGCAAGTCTTACCGTAAACACCCTATCAGGGACGGTTTTACACTATTCTCCCAAAATATTTTAACATTTTATAGATGAATTCTTATATTTTAAGGCAGCTGTAAAATGGCCTAGAAGAGATGATTTACTATAGATGTGGATTATGAGCCACCATTAAGTTGTAAAATGCTTCAAGCTATTTTGCGGTGCTGAACGAATTTTTCTAAACATCTAAACTGTCATGGTATTTCTGACTTTGCGGTTTCTTTTACTGTGATTTTTGTAGTTCTCTGATAGCAGCCTATTTCTTAATTTTTTATAGTATAGGATTTTCAATAGTGAACAAAAATCATTGATAAGCGATATACCAGGTAATTCACGTAAGACGCGCCCCTTAAAAGCTTCAAATGCAACCCACCATACGAGGATTAACATAGATCAAGGTTATTTATGAAATTGTAAGTTGGGTTGCGCTTAAAATTCCTTCGTGCAGTGGATTCAGTTTCGACGTGACTGAGCGTGTTCATTTTACTGCTAGTAAACCAGTAAATTCAGAAGAGGATGCCACTAGTTTGACATCGCTTCGCTTAACTAGCAGCGCTAACAACCCGGAGCTGTATATTCGCTAGACGTACTTTATGCCCCAGTTTCTGGAAGACGCTTTTACGAGATGAGGAGTTTTGAGGTGTACTGAACTTGATAGTGGATATTGTCACCATTTCATACATTGTCTAAACTTAAAGCGTTCAATTCGTCCCTTATAATGCTGATGGTGTAATTTCTAATAGTGTTTATGTAACTGTTCACAACAGTATAATTAAACTTATAGGCAACACGTTGAACACAGTTCATGGTTGCTGAACGTGCGCCTTTCATACTTGTAAAGAAACGATTACGGTTTTCAAGTATTTATGAACACCTGAAGCATATACCTTATGATGAATGTTATGCATAGTCTGGCTAAAAAGTTTTAGGACTGAGCTCATAAACAAAACGGAAAGTATGGTAAAATATTTTTTTACTATTAATTATTCTATAGGTACCTATATGACCCTTGTAAAGATATTCATCGTTTGGTGCGCTCCGCCAGCCGCTCCAGAGCATCCGTTGCTGAAATGCTTCGTAGTTCCTTCGTTACGTTAATTTGGATCGTCTTGATATCCTCTAATCGCTCTCCTTTTAGCTTCAATTTCAGCTTTGGAAACAAAAAGTAATCCGCTGGTGCCAAGACCATCGAGTACGAGAGATGATGTAGCAGTAACACTATGTTTTGCTAAAAACTGACGAATTACTGCTGCATTGTGAGACGGGGCGTTATCGTACAGCAAGAACCAATTTTTGTTTCCGTGCCAATCGGTGCCATGTAATGCTTTGGAACCAGTCTGATCGTTAACCGAGGATCGTCTTTCAATGCAGCGTGGACAGTGGACAGCTTCGATGTTGGTCTGAGTTCCGCTGGTGCGGGGATACCCCATTCTTTCGTCATTGTGCATGTCCTCTCTACCATCTTGAAATATTATTTCATGACAACCGAATATAACATATGATACGCAAAACTTTGTATCTTGGAGGAAACTCAACTTGGCAATCCTATTCAGAAGGCTTTGGACTGCATGCTTTTCTTTGTTGCACATAAATAACACCACTTACAACGTTTCTATTACAGCAGTCCTGAAACTTTTTAGCCACACTGTGTATATGGTTTACTACATAAACGTTAAACAAAAAAATTAAAAATACAGAAATTAAGATTTTGCGAAGTAAGGAGTCACTGTTATACAGAAGGTGCCTTATGGTACTTATAGGTACCTATATTATAAAAAATAAAAAAGACAGTGATTTTGAACGGACAAAAATTCTGATTTGTGTAATCACCTTCTTGGCCTTAAAAAATTTATTCGGTGGCTTACAAAGGTCAAAATTATAAACCTTCCGAAAATTATCACAGTTGCTGTTATCAAAACCAAAGCAACCTTGAAGGCTTCTTCTGAGTTTCATTATACTGTACAAATTAAAACATGTTTAAATTACTACACGTTTTACCATGGTAATTAAGGCCATCTTCTTTTTTTATGAAATATAAAGAAAAAAATTAAAAAATCTCTAAACGAAATTTTAAATTAAACTAAAATTGTAAAATGTACATGAATACAAACTGATTAAGCTGGAATAAACTTATAAAGTTAATAAAGTGAATTTCAAATTAAAATACGATCTCAGAAATTAAGCAAAAAATGGTAGCAAATCCCAAAGGTAATTTATTTAGTAACGTAACAGTAAAGGAATAATTTCATCAAACATCAAAATAGGTAAATTTGTTTAAACCTAGAAAAGAGTCTGTGGTTTGAATGAAACACTAATTAACGCTGGAAAACCATTGAAAATACGTATTTCGACAACTAAGTCGTCATTCACAGTTGAAGGTCTTCTTTATAAAATTGGTTTTCGAAGATATTTTTTCATCAAGGTAATGTAATCGGTTACTTAGTTGCCGAAATATGTATTCGCCTTTTAAACATTTTGTAGTTTTACAGTTACCTAAATAAATAAATTTTTAAATTTTCAAACCCCAGATCTGGAATTTTTGTCAGCTTCGGAATCTTTAAGTCCTAACTGCGCTGTGTATAATCTTGGAGATAACTGAAAAGTTTTGAATCTGTCCAGTTTTGAAACTACCCCTTTTCAACCTTCAAATAATAACTAATAGGCAGTGAATTTATACCTGAATTTTAATACCTCTTTCCATAATTTGCAAATTTAAAATTATTTCTAAGAGAAAACTATTTTCAAACACTTTTCTGATTTCAAAATCTTTTCTAAAAAGGTATTTTTTTAAATTTCTGGTTTGAAAATATTTTCGAAAAGCAATTTACTTTTCCTTATAATTTTTTTGTATATTAAAAATAATTTGTAACAGATAAGTTGCGTATTTTCTTTTTAAAAACATTCCTGATTCCAAAATCTTTTCCAAATTTTACATATCTCAAAATCTATTCCGAAAAGGATTTTTTGCGATTTTTAAATATTTAAAGAGAAATTTAATGCTCCTCCAAAAAATATGCGAACTGCAAAATTATTTCTAAAAGAGTTTTCTATTCAAACATTCGTTTGATGCCAAAACCTTTTACAAAAAGAAATTTTCTTTTCTTCAATAAATATTTTATACTTTAAAATTATTTTCAAAGGAAAATTCTTTGCAAAAACTATTCTGATTATGGCAGCCTGGGAAGCTCAGTCAGGTAAGTGCCTGCTAGCTAGCCGGCTGACATAGGTTCGATTCCAGCGTTGGCCGTAGTATTATGGAGCCGATTTGGATCGAATTCGTTAGTTAAGACTTACGTTTAAGGTGTATGAATGTGTTGTGGATGAAAGGTGGTTGGAGCATGATGCAAGTCCAAAAATAGACCCATCACCTCCACTGCACACCAGCAAGTGTGAATGAGTCTCAACACTGCATAGCGGCAGAAGAGGATTATGATTATTTATGATTATGAAATTTCTTCCAAAAAGAATTTTTTTTCATTTCCCAAAAGCAGCGTTCTTTACATTTCAAAAACATTTCTGATCTTGAAATATACTTGTACCAACAAGGAAATAAAAGCTACAACTTATAACAGATAATAATAATCAGTGGATTTCTAGCTGTGTTTTAATACCCTTTTCCAGAAATCGGCACCTTTTTAGTAAATGAGTGAATGTTTATAGAACTCTACAGGGCTGTACCTAGAAATAATGCCAGATTGGGTAAATAAGCTCTCTAATTTTCTAGTAGCTTTATGCAAATTCCAACAAAATATGTAGTACAAAAAGGGAGTTAATTATATTCATACTTTGTTTTTTGAGTTAAACTTTTATTTAATATTTATTTATTTTTAAGCATTACTTTGTCCATAAACTTCTTAATGTTGCCACGTAAAAGTCACAGAAAATTTTTCTGAAATAGCTTGAGCACAAACTTTAGGAAATTTTAAGTAAAGTAATAATGTTCTAATAACACAATTAATTTTCAGATACTTAAAACAGAAAAATCAGCCCACATTTTAAAGCATTTTGGAAAGCTGGAAAATTGATTCCCCAGATCTGGCCTCCTGACTACGAGTACGGTGCCGATAATTACGATTGTTTTTAAATATGAGCGAAGGTTCATTTTCATTTAACTAAACTAATTTTAAAGGCAATATATTTTTGCAAAAAGTTCATATTCGTTTTGACTTGAACCGATTCTGCGAAGACCGAATTTTTTTTAAAGTTATTTTAATGATATTAAATTATATTGGTTAGAATTTTAGGAATTTGAATTTCTTCAAGATGTGAAAGCTTTTCATATTCCATAAATAAAGATCGTTATTCCTCATTTGGTGATTTATATGAAGTCCTGATTTAATATTAGACGCAGATGCTTAAACAGAATTTTCATGGGTTTTAATAACGCTCCTTCTAAGCGTTCGCTTAATGAAAATTATGAAAAATTTGCTAGAACAGTTAAGAAGGGGCTTCACTTTGTCTTCTGCCTAAGTGTGGCACGTTTGGTTTTAATACAGGCTCAATTTGCATTTGAGCTTCTGTAGAAAAGCTCAGAGTTAGGACAGAGTTAGGAATGGACTTCTAACAGGAGACAAGAGACAAGTTGTTTCAAAATACAATTATTCTAAACGAATGGGCCTCTGCTTAAATTTGGCGCCCCTGAAGACCTGCTGCTAGTCCGCCCCTGTGAGTTCGTATTGTATTGAATTTTGTACTTAATTTCGAATTAGAATATTTATTTTTAACCTGCTGATATTGCTAAAATCAGTCTTCTAAAAATTGAATCTTTGAACTGTGACCTTTTTCATATTATTTTTTAAAGTAAATATTCTCCTTCACAGACAAAATCCCTACCTGCTTTTCAAAACTAGTTCACCTACATAAAATGAAAAATTCCTGAAACTGCTATCACAGCTGGCCTTGACTTAATATTCTTGTAAAATATTTAAACAGCTGCTTTTTTATTATTAAATATTACATGGTGGTTTTAATTACGCTGACTTGGTTACTTTATTAGTAATATACTTATTTCGATCAGCTGTTACACGATATGATACGAAATTAAATATCTCAAGATGAATTAATATAAACACAACCCGATATAAATCTAGGATGAAGTGCAATTGTGGGCGTACGGCGCCGTCACACGGTTATTATGTACAATGCATTTCTGTTGCATCGCGTAGGTATTTTAAAATGCACCGTATGCACTTCGTTACTTCTGTGTTATAAATATCAGATGTCTCATTAAGAATTCGCAGTGTTCATAATCCAAAACGTTTATCATTGAAGGAATTTTTAAAAATCTGCAGTATTTTACCAAACCGCGTTCCAAACAAATCTTCGAATGTGATGTTCTGTTGAAGATCGACAGAGTATCGTTTTATCAGAAAAATAAAATGCGATAAGATATTTGTTCTATGCAAATATGGATTCTAGATGGGTCGATTGTGAGTGTACCATACAATTTGTCTGGAGCTTAACAGCAATTTCACTTTATACTAGAGTAAAGGTTTGAAGGCAAACAATTTGTCACAAACAAACTACAATGGGCACCATCGACGTCGATATCGTAATTCCTTTTTTTTTTCGTTTTGTACGTAATTTACATCTATTCCAAAGATCGTTAATTAAAAATAACCTTTTGACCTGGACAGAGACCACCAACTAAAAAACGGCAATTTCAATTGCAAGATTTTTTTATCTCCATATTTACTACTTAACGAACTGAATCACATAATCTTTATAAATACTTTAATAATAACATTCAGGGGCAAAATTATTTTTTAATAAATAAATAAGTAAAAAAGTATGGAAATATTCCGTTATTAATTTTCAACATCCGGGTAATTAATTAATTAATTAATTAACATCTCATTCCTTCTTATTTTTTTACAGAAAGTAAATAATTTTAGTTTAAACTGTTATAAATTCCAAATATAAATGTTTTATGTTCTAATTAAGGGATAATTTAGCAACATAACCGAATTCTACGAATCACGTCTAGGAAATATTAGTGGAAATGAACAACCATTTTGGTATTTCTGGCGATAACGGTTCTAAAAATAATTTTGACCCTGAAATCGTTTTTCGTAGTTCTATGTGTTCAAAACTCGAAGTAACAACAGGAAATTTCATTTAGAAAAATATTAAGTATCCTTCTGGAAACGTTTCGGTGATTTTTCCTTTCTTTGACTAATTTTCTGATAAATCCTGTCTCTTCATTCTCTTTCATTTGTGTCTTCTTTGAAAAGCAACAACTCAAAACGTAGCTTTCGTAACTTTTTTATTTGTTAACTCACAAAAATGTTCTAAATACTCCTTAAGAGTTGTGTTTATATTTCAATCATTTAATAAACTTATTATTAAACTGATAATGTAAATAAATAAAAGACAAACAATGATAAAATGGGAAAACAAGGTACAAAGATTCTGTCATCCAATGAAAAATATTCTAAATAGTGAAAGTGTTTTAATTCTTAGCACACCAGTTTTTCTCAAAGGTACGTTGACGGCTGATTAAAAACAACTAAATTGGAGTAAAAGCACAGCGTCCTTTGTTTACACAAAATTGATCTGTCGAAAATTAATTCTTCGAAGCATCGGACAACATAAAATAGTCCAAAATCTATAACAAATTATTTGTTAAAATTCAAAGCTCGGCATTTAGAGGGTTCAGCACTACACCACTGGTCCATACTGCTACTTTCAAGTAACTTTATGAAATAAATTATACCAAGCCTTTTCATCCACATAAAACAATGTTTACTAATAAAATTTGATTTATTTTTTATTTTCAATTCGAATATTTATGCTTCCCAGACTGTTTACATTCATAGTTCTACGTTATTCCCCTTAAGAATTAAAAAATCCCGGAATAATCTGCCCTGTAAACTAATTCGTCAAGGATTTTTAAACCTGAAATATAGTCAATTGTTTTTTATTTTTCGACAACTTAACCTCAGTTCTCCTTGTTTATTATTGTATTATGTTAACAAATCTTTACTTAAATGTTTTCATTTTCAGGTTTTTGCTCTGTTATCTTTCAACAAACATTCTAAAAATATTTTTGTAGAAATTTGGCTTCGATGCAATTTAAATTGAAGAAAATAGCTGACAGATTAGCTTGATCAGTGGCGTGCGAGGGAGGCGTCTCAACAGTAATTTTCTAAAGAATTAAATGTTGAGTAAAATTGAATCTTATTAAAATCATTTTTTATTATTTTATCTATACTGAAGCTACTTATTTTTTTCAAAAGATATTTGCTATTGCACTACGGTTTTATTACTTTCAGTTGAAGTAGGTATCAGTGTGTTATGGCTTTAAATAATTCTTTGGTTTACATAAAAAATTTATTTTTAACTCATAAAACTGTGTGATTTATAGCGAATTAAAAATAAATAGCTGCCAATTCGACTGGCTTATATGATTAGAAATTTAAATTAAAAAGAATATTACCAAAATTAACAGAACGTCTTCCAGGCTGGGACCAACAAACGTTGAAACAGAAGAACTCAACGTTTAGCCCACTTTTTTAAGGGGTTTCATCAGGAGGAAAAAGGGGGCACTAAAAGAGCACGGTAATTCAACGTGTCAACCACCCCAGACCCCCAGAGACGAAACTCTTTTAGCAAGAGGAAGAAGGGCACTTGTCGACCAAGACAGAGCCGAAACCCTTCTGAAGGGAAGACGTTCGACACTGACCGTGGAATATCAAAAAATAGAAAAATACAATACGTAGCTGAATAAACAACCGATTTCCCTAAGAACGAATCTATTTTGTGTAGTCAGGGCGTAGGTTGAGTGACGTCACTGCTTTTGCTTTGGGGCCACTCGAGTATACTTATCTTAAAAATGCTGCTGTTGCTTACATAATTGTTTCCTTAATTCAGTGTTTTCTTAATTAAGCGTGTAATTGCCTGAGCTACTAAAACCGTTATTAGTTAGTATCTTAGTGGTCTGATGGTTAAGTTGGCAACCAGGAGGGCATAGGTTCGAATACCAGTCGTAGCTGGAATTTTTTTAATTGCCTGAAATGCGAATCCTATTGGATGACTTTAAAGTACTTATATGGCTAATAACGACATTTTCAAAAGTTAGATTTTAGTTTTTGACCATATAGACTTGGCGCACAACTGCAGGAGCTTCAGGCTAAATTCTGAATCAGCTGGCATATTTGAAAGCAGACTACAAATTACAATTAAATTATTAAATAACAAATATATCCCGTGGATTAAGCCTCTGTTTTGCGACCAAACGAGTATAGGTTCGAATCCCAACCGTAGCTGACGCTAGGTCTTTAAATCAAGAGATACTGATGCATCATGTTAATAAGTAGGAAGTTGACCAGTAGTATTCGAACCGTAAGACAATAAAATAAAAACTTAGATTTATTAAATAGGTACTCCAAAACTTACCTGGAAATATTTCCTGAGGTAGCAGAATCAATCGTACCAGAGTAACTGATATGATTGGATAACTGAGTCAACTGTGGGCCCTCCAGGTTGCCGTGTTCACTTGGTGGAATCGAATTTAAATGTGTAAATGCTACTCTCCTGGGGGACCCCGGGCTTGAAGTGCCGCTACCGTTGGGTGAATTTGATGCGACACCCTGTACTGAATCCAGCTGTAGGTACTGAGCGGTTCCGGTTTCTTCTAAGTGCACCTAAAATTAGGTTGTTTTATTTATGACCTGCTGGACGTCATCCCCTACGGGGAAAATGTGATTGAGAAAAATATTAAATCTTACCTCGTCAATCCGATTAAAAAGGATGTAATCCCCATCGGCGCGCATCGCCGCAGGATAATTGTCTTGCTGTTGTGGTTCGCCTGAATAAGGCAGACATTCCAGAGGCGTGGTGGCTCTAGAATGGGGAGAAGGTTCTGCCCCTTGTTGAGAGGCGGGACTGTACTGGGAAGCCTCCTCACCGTAGCCATCAACTCCTAAAATACATTACTGTTAGTTAAGTTGCCTATGTTAATCATATGCTGAACGTTTTACAGTGGTGGATCATACGGGGGGTTTATAGGGGACTAAATAAATATTAATTTCGATCATTTTCATAACCCATTATTTAATAGTAATCGCCTATTTTAAAATAAACATTCTCACCAGTATTATTCGGTTTTTTAGATAATTGGTTTATCGGTGTTTTTTTACGTTTCTTATAATTTTAAAAATAGCGTAATATTGGTAATTTCCTATGTATTTTTCATGGGTAAAATTTTTCAGGGTCGATTCGATCGTATGAATTGCAATGTGTGACACAACTATGGTAGTTGAGCGCAGCATGAAAACAACATCACTTAAATCATCATAACTATGTAGATTAAAATTTTCTCCACGGCGTTTTGTTTCTATTACTTTTATCTAATCTTCGGCGATTGTTAGTTAAATAAACTTTCGTCTAGAAATTTTTTATAATAACAAAATCATAAATTAATAGAGAAAGTCGGTCATAGTATTGATTTGGAAACATTGTTTCATCTGGTTTCATTGAACGGTTGGTTTTGTACATAAAAAAGTGCCAGATATAGTAATAACAAAAAGATTAATTAAACATTTTATTTTGTCTTACATCAGGCGTTCGTTATCAAAAGGCAAATATAAGATCACTTTTTAGACTCATGGAAAATTAATATTTAGTAAATTGCTTAGATTACGACCCTTGACCAAGCCTTGACCTTTATCAGTTTAACAACCTACCAAGTTCAGTGTGACGATTTTTGTGTTTTATTTTAAAAAATGTTGCTATGGACCATTCTGGCTAATGGCGCAGTAAATTATTTTAATTTAAAAAAATACAATGCGATATCTTGGGTGATCTTATTTTGAAAAATTGATAAGAAAATTCGAATTGTTGTTATTTAAGTGGCAATTTTTAAAGTTTTCTTTCAGTTAGAAGCTGAGATTTCCTTTATTTAAATTAATCGCAATTTTTTAAAGAATATAAATAAGTACTTGATTTCAAAACAGAGTAAATGTTCATTTTTGAAAATTTTCTATTGTTATGCAACATAACTGTGTTATAATTATATAAGTAGAGTCATTTTAAAAGATTTTTATGTAATTATTTCATATCAGCAAAAATCCTGAAAAATAATCCAAAATAATTTAATAGTAATTTGTGTTTCACTACACGCAAGTCGAACTAAATTGTCTTTAAAAGATTTTTTATAAATTTAACCAGCATTCTTAAATAAATTTCAGTAATCTGTAGGTTTCACAATGAATTAATTAAATTTATTTAAAAAAAAACTTCAGAAACTAATCTCCAGGAATTAAAGAAATAATCTAAATATTTTGATTTGTTTGGATATAAGTTAACATCAGAAAAATTCAGAAAATTCTTATTGCTTCAGTTTACATAAAAATAAGCAAAATATTCCGCCCATATTTATTTTTATCTATACTACTTTAAAGCCTTCTTTTTCTATAGATATCTTTTGACTACTGCAATATCTTGTTGTTAAAACTTTCTTAAAAGTTTATGCTTCCTAGGGCTTTCGTAAACAAAAAGTGATAAATAAATAAAATGCGTTAAATTCTTCGATAAAAATATCCTAAATTTATGCCTTTTGGGGGTCCATTTTTGTAAAACAATAAAACTAAAAAGCAACATAATCAAAGTTCTTAAACATACATCTATAAATCAAAAAATAAATTAAGATTTTCGGGTAATAGAGTATCAAATTTCACATTGAAGGTATCAGATTTTGTTACTAGCCCAATAATTCAACTTGAGTTATTGTTTCCGTCAGGACTAATTGAAGGGGTTCGAAATATTTACAGCTGAAAAACGATTGCGTCTGCAGTTTTTATACGTAGGTACTTTGATAGATTTGTCAGGACTACCAGTACTTCGGCCTGAACGCCCACTGTGCGGGGACTACACATACCATGAGATCGAAAAAAAAAAAGATTTTGAGCAGGCCTTGACTAGTACAACACGATTGGCTACACTGGTTCTAGAATGCTAGTCAAGGCCTGCTCAGAATCATCCTTTTTTTGATCTCATGGTATATTAACTTAAATCTAAGGGGGGAACGGCGGTTTGAACCCGAGCCACAACACACCAATACATCTGTCAACCCCGGCTTCATGATTAATTCTATTAAACATTCTGGATAACTTTAAAATTATCCTGAGTTTTATTGTTTTTTATTTTATCCGGTCCAGTTTTAGTTCTTAGGATAAATTACAAAAAATGAGTTCACGCGGGCATAAAGAGAATGCTCTAACTGGAGCCCAAAGGTGAAAAATTCGCAAAGAAAGGGAGGAAAGTGTTTTCTTAGTTTATAACTGAACCTTCCACAAGTCTGATGCAAATATTGCAGCTTATAATTAATTAAAGTACTTATAGTACAAGTTCTAGTAATGTGGATAAAGTTTTTACAGTTAGTGATAGCGAAACTGAAAACTAAAAGCGTCAAATTGCCTTAGGTATCATTGTATCTGCATCAGATATGACTTAAAAACACTTGCCTGGATTTTAGTAAAATCCCAATATTTAGGTACAATGTGATTATAATAAAAATCAAATATTAAGTATTATTATTTGCTTGTCTTTTCTTTTCTGAGAAGCAAATGAAACATTCATCAATTTAAATTCGGAACGGTTTATTTAAAGGCATAAAGAAAAAGACCGAAACATAAATAAGTATAAATCACTCTCTACTATAAAATATTAACTCCGTCGGTAGCAAATAACCTTTGACCACGAAACTCGGTTTGAAGTCATAAATAAAGGCCCCGCTAATTAAGCAGAAACCTATAAATTAAAGTTTTTACTAACAATCTTTGGATTAAGCAAGTGCCTAAATGTTAATTTAGGAAATGTACTGGAACTCAAAGGGCTGAAGTTGCCGGAGCTTTACAAATTGTTATAGATTTTTAATAACCTTAACTGAGGGAAGAAAATCTACTGCAAGTGTAAGGCATTAGGGCGTATTATAAATTATAATATTTTTGAAAATCGCCTCTTTGAGAAAAGAAGGCAGGAAAACCCCCCTTTTAATTGATGGTAAATCAAGTAACGTCGGTTGATTTTTAAATTCGCGATTGAAAAGCAATTAAATAGCAGGCATGGTTAGTTGTATTTATAAAAAAAAAGAATTTTTTGCAAATGTTTTTGTATTAATTCTGATTCTGAACGAAATTTAAACTTTCAACGCATATTTTGGAATGTCGGAGAGCACAGAATTGCTTCAACGCCAGGAGAATTTAAAGCTATAAAATTATGAGCAAAAACTACTCAACTCAAATATTTTAGCTTTTGTGACATTTCCAAAATAGCTATTTATGATACAAGTGTTAAAAGTGAGATTTTATTTTGTGAGTGGGGGAGATTGCGAAACGAGCGTAGCGAGTTGAGCAACCCCACGAACAAAATAAAATCACTTTTAACATGAATATCATACACTATTTTTTCTACAAACGCCATTGAAAGCATTTTAAACTCTCTTATTAGAGATTCCGAAGGTTACCTAAAAAATCTAGTACTCTGTGACATTTACGAAACAATTTAGAATTGAGCTTACATATGTATTGTTTGACATATGCTTGTCAAAAGTGAAAAAGAATAATTTAAGATGAGTTCTAATCTAAGTGAAGAAATTCTTCTAATATAGAAGAAGCTGCTAGTAGGGCAACGTTAGATTTGTCAATTTGGTAGGTAAAATCAATCTTTGATTAATATTTTTGCTCCAAAATTGTCATTGTGACAGTAGCCTTTTAATACTAGTGTTAAAAGTAAACCACGTGATCTACTTTTAACACGCTGCGATTTAATATTACATTTTTAATTGCAGTATGCCGTGTTAAAAATTCAGTTTTTAGTAGTGTTTGTAGAAAAAAGGATTTTAACACCCACTTTAAACTCTCAACGTTTTGTCTTTAACATTCCTTTTCTTTCCCAGGCCAACTCGATTAAATAAATTTATTTTTATTTTGCAAATAACAAAGCAGGCCAACTTATTGTTTATACATTGGTATTGTGGTGATAAGGTTTGGTTATTTTCTTTCTATAATAACGTTACTGGCGATGGTCATCAAGATAAGAAAACCCATGTTATCCTGGTGAACAGGCACCGGACTTCCTGGGGCTGACCGATAACAAGCCTGGACCAACGAGATCATTTGCGTCATTTTGAAACGTATTTTTTAAAACCGACGTGCATTCGGAATTTTTTCTTGATAAAAAATTGGGAATTACCCGTTAATTTCTGCCTTAAATCCCCCCCTAACTTTAATTAAGTGCCAAAAATTAATGTAAAATAAGACACGTTTTCTAACTTCCTTTAATGTAAGTAAAACATGTGCAAAACGGGACAATAAAATTATTCACGGTTGATATGAGCTCACATGAGTTAAGCAAACGTTCAAGGTAACCTTAGAATTAGACTAACTGGTACCGTAATTGTAACAGGCCGTAATGTTCGCTGTTCAATAGCTTCCGGAATGTACAAATATAAACAAATACATACACCGGTCATGCTATACTTATAATAAGATCGAGTAAGTTAATACTTACATGTAAGACAGAATAAATAGCTATCAATTAAAATCCATTGTTTATGTTATACGATACAAACATGAACTGCATAACTCTTAGATCTACTATCCGTGTATTATTACCCAAGCTTAACTAATTTTTAATCAATTTTAATAGGTGAATATATCAGTTATAACGGTATATCGGTAGATTACGGGGTTTACTGTTTCATTTTGGCCTTAAAGATTATTATTATAGTTGTTTCTCTTAGTTTTATAACGATTTTGAAATGAGTAAGATGTTCCTTTGTTGTATGTAACTATGCAATTTAAGTACAAAATTGAGTAAAAGCAAAGCAAATCCGAAGGAATTTACCAATCCTTTTCAAAGATAAATCTTAATCGATAAGGGTTATCAACACATTTTGTTTCTAAATTGTTCATAAAATTGTGATCAACAGGTTGAAAATGGAATAAATCGAGTGTCTCAGTCAAGCACTTCTGTTTAAATGATTTTAACCGTCTTGCAAAACTAGGTGTGAATCATCAAACTATATGGTATAAACAGGACATTTTTAAACAACATTAAACTAATAACAGGAATACATAACACTAGTCACTTTTAAAGATTTCATTGCTATAAGTAGTATTAACGAGCAGAAAATCAATGCTTCGCTAAACTAGAAATTCTGTACTTGAAAATTTTTCAAGTTATTGCTGAAACCATCTTTTCAATGTTGGATTGAATGGGAATATCAGATTAGGCATTTTCTTTCTAAAATTTTTCATTAAATTACTTTTTACGTAGTTACATAAAATATTTCTTCGTATTTTATCAGTAAGTAGGTTTAAATTAAGTCACTTTTGGTGAGTCTACAAGCTGTGATTTCTCTAAGATTTACTTTTTTCTCCGTTAAAACACTGAAAATGTTTCTAGTTTAGTGAAGCAGTTGTAATATTCAGCACTGCATACTTAGATGCACGTATGACTTAAATTAATTTGTTATGTCAATGCCTTATATTTAATCAGATTGACGTTGGTTTCAAAAAACGAATAATTTTTCTTCAACGTTTTTTATTTTTTTTTGTAGGTTCACCATTAATTGCTAAGAATTAAAATTTACACTTTTAGCAACTTGTAATTTGTTTGTAAAATTTAAAAAATCTAACTTTAATGTTCAAAACAGGTCTGAATATAAATTTTTGTGAGTTACTATATAAGCTGAACTATTTTATCAGCACAAAACCTTTCAGAAAATGGAAAGTAAGTAGGTACTTAAAAGGCAAGGCATATTTCAAAATTGCCTTTCAAATATCAAGCATTTTACATAACTCACTAGGTCGATGTATGTAAGTGAGTTTGTAATGTTCCATAAAACAGGACAAAGATATAGGCACAGCTCTCCTTTTGATTTAAGTACATTTAATTAAAAGTCTGAGACATAATATTGGCGAAGAATATTAAAACACCTTATACAAAATGCGTTTCTGTTGTAGGTACATATATTTTTAAAAAGAAGAAGGTGAATTGTTTCTCTCAGTAATTTAAGTAATTCTTTTGCTCTAAATATCGAACCATATGTGCAGATCAGATATCAAATACGCAATCGATACATAATAAAAAATGTTCTGGAAATTACCATGCAAAATTCCGATTTTGCGATTGACGTCGAAAAGTTAGTTCCACATTTGAGATTTACAAATCATTTTAATTTTTTATTATGGTTTTGCAAAGAAAACGGCACAAATATGACTTCTTTTTTAAGATTTTACCTTTTCCTAAAAATCATAGGAAAACTAGGTGCCTACCTTCGCTTCGTCTTTTTAGCGAATTCGAATACTTCCACGGTCAGTGTCAGTATTAACAGAACGTCTTCCAGATTGAAACAGAAGAACTCCACGTTTTGCCTACTTTTTTAATCGGCTTCATCAAGAGTAAAAGGGAGCACTAAAAGAGTACGGTAACTCAACGTTTCAACCAAGCCAGAGGCGTATCTCTTTTGGCAAGAGAAAGAAGGTAACTCAACTTGTCAACCAAACCGGAGGCGAAACCCTTCTTTTCCTTTTGCTTCTGATGAAGCCCCTTAAAATAGTAGGCAAAACGTTCAGTTCTTCTGTCTCAACAATGACACGGTCCCAACGCGGAAGACGGCGCCTGCTACGTAAACTAAATTTCTTTTCAAAAAACTTAAGGGGAAAATTAAACAAAACAATTAGATTTAAAAATTGGCATTGGTAAAGAGCTTTAACAAACCAACCATGTAAATGAACAGGGGTCAGGAGAATTTACAATTAAAAGAAAATCATGTAAGAGGACAGTTTAAGCCCTTTATAATGTACTGAATTTCAAAAAAATAGAAGACTGCAAATACGAAAAAGTTAAGTTCAACAATGGTTGATTGCCTATTGCCAAATTTAAATTTAAGAACTCGTTTAATTAACATGGCAACATCGTTAATCTTCGTTCTACATATTGCATAAAAACACATAAATGTAGTACATCGTTTTATGTTTAATCACAACTTTACAAATGAGGTGAGAATACCAACCGTTATCTTACATATTGCAAACTCATAAAGCAAAATGTAAAAAATCGATTGACTATGAAGGTATGGGAAGCGGAAACTGTCAAAATGAAAGTAAATATCTACCGTAAAATAAAGGAAATCATAAAATATAAAAGAAAAAAATTTCAAATATCCATATAAGCATTTAGAAGGTGCATAACAGAAGATGTAAAATAGATCTGAAGGTAACACACAGAATTAATAAAGCAGTAACAGTGAGACTTCTACCTAACATAAATACTTACATGCAAAGAAGGCCATAACAGAAAGAGAAAGTAAAAGAACAGCAACAACAATAATAGTAATATAGTACATCCTGAGCAAAACGATAAGGTAAAAGCAAAATATGTAATTAAGTATCTAACTATTTCTAGCATCCTGTACGATTGTAACATTTAAATAAAATGAATAAGAAATAATAAAAATTCAAAGGAAAATAACCGGAAAACGAAATGGGATTGAATAAGAAACGACCAAAATCAGAGGCGAAACAAGAAGAAATAAATAGTAAAAGAGGCAGTTGATGTGATACGATCACATATTTAAAATAAAATCAGAAAGAGGCATTTAAAAGTGTTGTAGATGGCCAATGGTGTAAGAATAGAAGACCGAGGAGCTAGCAGTAACGAAATGAAACGAGCAGCAGGAGATAGAAAATGATAAACGGAGCAGTCAATCTGATTTGACTGAAGCTGAAGCATGTATGCTATTTCGAGGAGCATGAAAGATAAAAGATATATTATTAACGTTTGTATAAAATATACCACTTTAATTGTTACTAACTGAAAATTCAATGTTCAATAATGGAAACATTTTTACGCTGCTGTCAAACCTATTCGCCGACGGCCCCTTACCACGGATGTAAATAACTCCCCTTACACCCCGACGTTTTTAATCAATTTGTTTTAAGAACCGAAGTCATGGGAGCTACCGAGCTACCAAAAGAAGAACACTACTCCACTAAATAAAAGAGCTAATAGGAAATAAAAAATAACGAAAGTGTAAAGGGGGCTACCACAGCCTGATTTAACTGAATCATGTGTGAGATTTAGTTATTTACATACCAAGAACGGTAAACAAACATGTCGAGCATGAAAGATAAAAAATACTATATCATTAACGAAGTCTTTCAACAAATCTATTAGTATTAAATCGATCATTTCAACTGCTTTACTAAACTAATAGTTCAATAATCAGTAACGGAAAAATTGTATTCATTGCTACCAAAATTATTCATCGATGGCCCGTTACACCCCTACGTTTAAAATTTTAATCAATTTATTTGAAGAACCGAAGACATGGAAGCGACCAGAAGAAGAACGCTCAGCTAAATGAAGAAGCTAGTAGGAAATAGAAAATAATGAAAGAGATGTAAACGGGGCAACCAACCTGATTTAACTGAAACATGTGCGAGATTTAGTTATTTACATACCAAGGGCGGTAAATGAGCATGTCGAGCATGAAAGATAAAAAAATATAATTGAAAGTTAACTAACTACTAAACTACGTCTACAAAATGTCAGTATCATGCTGCTGCTTCAAAAACCCGAAGTGGTTCGTTGGGGAGAAATGATTTAGTAAATATCGAAAGAAGCAAACTCTAAGAAATATTGTTCCAATAATATCATAAAACCTGTGGAATCCTGTTGCTATAAAAAATGTTGATCCATAAACTGAGTCAGCAATAATTGTAAATGGTGATTCATAATATTCGTATGCTTGAAGGGATGTACAATAAATTCCTAAGACTATAAACTGCTTGTTTGTTAATCAGTAATCATTTTCTATTAATCTGTGGTGAACCCATGTTACTGTAATTCCTGAAGAATTAAGTAGTTTCTGAGGGGAATCTGAATCGGATTGAAGTTTCAATTTCTTTTGGAGGCCAAATTATTTCTAATTCGACTGTTGGTGCCAAAATCATTAATAGATGGCACGTTCACCCTAACTTTAAAAATTTTAATTAATTTGTTGTAAGAATAGAAGATTTGGCGGCTTGCAGTGGAACAACAATCATCTGAAGGAAAAGGTTGCAAGAAGACAGAAGATAGGTGCGAACATGACAACAGAAGCGTAATTCAACGTTGTATTCGTCACCATGAGAGAGTAAACCAAAAACCCCTCACTAAAAAGTGAAGGAGGACTTTGCCCTATATAGGGATATGATGAGCTCATAAAGAAGAAAGAAAGAATGGCGTAACGAGAAGGAGAAGCAACGAAGAAAAAATTGTTTAAACTTTTTACGTTAACTACATACTCGTATATGAACGAGAAAAGCATTGATCCGTTTTATTGTCCCAAGAGGCAAACTTTAATATTAAACTTCTTCTTCGCTAATCATTTCTGCCCTTTCAGGCGTCGGATTTAATATTAAACAAAACATTTAATTCTGAATGTAAAAGTCAACGTGAAGCACGAAATAAGTATAGTAAGTATCAGTTTATTAATTAAATAATAATTGTTTTTACTACTATACAATGGGAACAAAAAATAAATCAAATGTATATAAGTTAATTAGCAAATATTAACATGCAATTTATAAAATAAAAACCGTCGCCTCATTGCACCGACTTCAATGGAGTCGATTCTTGTTTACTTTCAGAATCTATTGTCTAATTGTGTAATTCGACTTCACATTTATACTGAGCAGCAACATCTAATCTGAATAATAATTCTACTAAAAGAAAATCTTCTTTCACAAGACTTAAGGGCCAATCTCTTAATAAATGTATCTCCCTGTTAATTTCCTTGGTAGCCTTTGTTAATGGTTAATTGTTTTCATAGGTTTACTAAGACAGTTTATGCTATCTTTTGGGTTTTTGGCCACCAATTTATTTTCAGAAAGTCAAACTTGCAACAGCAAACTTTCAGAAAATGTTTATTGAGAGGTGAAAACATGGTCCCTAATTGAAAAGTCTACACGACAATTTTCAGCATTTATTTAAATTAATAATATAAAATAAAATAAAATAAAAAGTTGGATGGGTGTATTAGAAAGAACGATGATGGACAATATAAAAACAAAAAGACTCAAGTGGTACGGGCATCTCCAAAGAATGGAAGAGGAGAGGTGGCAACGAAAAGTGCTTAAATGAAAACCATCGCAAAGAGGGGAAAATGGAAGACCACATCGAACCTGGTTTGAGGGCGTAAGGAAATCAATGCAATCAAGAAGGAGAATATTGGACAGACAGAACCAAATGGAAAAGGGGATGCGAGAGACGTCCTGTGTGATGTATAGAATTGTATATGCTATATTTTGTATTATTATTATTATTATTAGCCTGCAACATCCCTATGTAGGGCAAAGGCCTCCCTCTTTCCCTTATTCTTTTCACACTTCCTTCTACTCACTTTTACATTTTGTATATACAATGTAAACTCCTAAATAAAAAATAACTATCCACTAAAAGGACATTTAAGAGTTAAAATAAAGTAAGTACTTGCAATTATATTTGTTTCATACATTTTGACAACATTACTATTTTCAGCTAGGATAATGGCACCGCTCTAAAGTGAGCCATCGTCCTTAGTAACTGATACCTCTCCGTAGAGGTCCTTAATAAGTTCACAGTAGATATAATAATAAATATAAATAAAGATCACGTAAGTGTAAGGCTATGCTTATTGTAACTGGAGTTAAGTACATTTGCTCGCTTCTGAGTGGTGTGGTGGTGTCACTATAAT